>CM057229.1:79146693-80508777 GCA_029891385.1 Erythroxylum novogranatense | reverse complement strand
TCCTAACAACAAACACTTCATCGACGATCACACCCAACTGTCCGCTTCACATAAAGCAGACAACCCCAAACTTTCAGATGAGAAAGATAGGGCTTTCAGCTAGTCCATATTCCATATGGAGTAACCATAACCTGTATGGAACTCGCTTAGCAAGTAAACAATGGTTTCAGAAAGATATTCCCAAAATCAGGCAAACCTATCATCAATCGCACTTGCCAATCATAACTGATTTCACCACACCATCAGGTGTCAAGGCGTAGTAAGGTGGAGTATACCGAGATAAATCCCATTATCTCTCGAGATAATCAAAACTATCGGTTCAAGCATTTTCCACCATTAATCACGATCGAATGTATTCATACTTTACCAAGTTAGTTTTCTACTTCATTTCAATTATTTGAACTTTTCAAACGCTTCAGATTGTATTCTACAGTATATTGTGCACCATATCGGTAATAATCACCGATAAAGTAATGAAGTAAAAAAACCACTGGCATGGATGGACATTAGACCACATACATCCAATGTATTAGGTCTAATATTCCATTCACTGCTTACCCTTTCCTTTAAAGGATACTTCTATCATTTAATAAACAAGATTCGCATGTCATATGATTCATAATCAAATGACCATAAACATCCAATTTTACGAGCTTAGCGACGCGGTCTCATTTATATTGCCGTTCGACAATGCCATAAGTAAGTTGATTTAAATTATTTCATTATTTTCCTTTCCACATTGACATTCAGAACCGGATATGACATATCAATATGTCAATTCAATTGCATAATGTACCAAGAGCATGTAGCCTTCCATTCGAACTAAATAACAACTATCAAGCACAAAAGTCCAATAAAATCATTTAAACATAAAACATACAATATGTTCTTTAAACAGTGCACAAAATGTCAATCATCCAATTTGAATATAAGTCCGCAGGGAGTAACAAGACATGTTGTCACGCCAATGTAGCAACCTTGCCGATTACCTACACGAAGGTCTAGTTCTCCTCAATGAGCTTACTGTCTCCGAGGCCCCCGCATATCATCTTCATATGTATGAGCCACATCTCGTATCTAATACCGATATGTTTTGACTCGAATAGTATTAACCTCAATGACAAACATGTTTGAAGGAGTAGAAGACTGACGCCTTCGCTTCGCCAGACTCCATAGATTTTACGCTTCGCCTCAAAGGCTGGGACCACCACAATGAAAGCAAAATCCTTGGGGCAGCTTTGGTTTTTCCTCGATGGCACTTCCATTCGTTTTCGGGCTTTTTCTCTTGAACTAAGAAGAAGAAGCATCCACCACTAGCACCATATCTCTCGATACTCGTCACTATCATGAAAGAGATGATCACCAGAATTGTTGTGATATTTGGTTTATCCGATAGGTTTATCACAAACCGTGAATAATCATCGATAATCCAACCAGAATTAAGTCTCTACTTAACTCATAATCCATTACAAATCCTAAGACGGCCAATCTCAATATAGGTATTCATCTTCGTGGCATACAAGACAACAGATGTCCCTCGAGCCATCTTTTGGTGAAGAGAAGTTCTCGAGGTCTCAACCTTCGATCGAGCTTACTCATCAAACAGCTCCCAAGATGAAATAATTATAGTGAGCATCCATGGACTCTACGCCTCATGCAGCTCTAGTGACATCGGCAAGCATAAAGCAAGTATCCATCACCGCCCTTAGATGCTTACAATATGCTTTCTCGATCCTTATCAAGCATCGGCGCAGTGCAATCGAAGTGGAACATCTAGACGATCCCAGCCTCATCCGAGAACAATTTCGCATTCTCAGCCAATCAAGAAAATTCGGTCCGTAATAGAGAGTTTAAAATTATAATCGAAGACTCTTCAATCAACCTAGCGATGTAGAGAGAAGGAATGATAAAAGAAATGCCTGTATGATCATAAGGATCTTGATGACATGCATATGGTCCTCACTAGCTTCCTAGAATCCATAACCCTTTACTTAATCCAGAAACAAAGTGACATAATGTCCTAAGGTCGATATCCGACATTGCTAAGAGGACTTTGGGTTTACCCAACAAGCCAACTTAGGTCAATCGGTATCGGTCATACCAATTGTATCATCGACAACCCACATTAAGAATGACTCAGGTTACTCAACAAGCCACCCATGTCCCGGGAGGTATCAGATATACCAATTACATCTTAGACATAACCATCGATCGCTGCTATCAACTGTTGATGTAATACCACATCAGTATCAATCCTCGACGCATACATCCGATGTATGCTACCAACTTGCCTCATTCACGCCGACCTTGAGTGTTAGCTCAACAAATCAACGCTCTAGGAAAACCAACCCATTAATCCGAAAATCTCATTTTCATGGTTCAACATATTCAGATGTAGCGAGTCGGCTTACCCAACAACCCAACCCTATAAGAACTCGTTCTACCATATTAATGGAAGGCTTAGTTTTCATATACCGAGGAGGGATTTCTGTCTCATCTACTTTTCTCCAAGTCGTAGATTATAGTCACCACGACTATATGATATGATTTAGGCATTTCATCAATCACATCGAAGTCTATACCTAAAATCATCCATCATCCCACTCTACGTGATTACAAGTCGATTTCATCAAATGCAAGTCGACTTATGCTTCGCCACACAAGTCGACTTCAGTATGACACAAGTCGACCTTTCTGTCTATCGAACAAGTCGACTCTACAAGGTACTACAAGCCCACTTATAATCGAGATCTTCGAACAAGATCGACTTATCCATGAGTCGACTCTATCCAAAATCTCAACAAGTCGATTTATACCATATACAAGTCGCACTCTATTCAGGAATTTTTGTTAAAATCTCTAATCGGCTAATTTCTCACTTAGTATAATTCCATTCTCAACACCATCATACCTGTGGCAATATTCAGAATTGATGCCTCAATGAACACTTCATCGATTTATGAATGCCTTTAAATAGTCAAAACTATATGAAAACTTGAAATGAGTCAAAACTCACAATATTTCTAAATACTTTAGGAACACCTAATTATCAACCTAAGCATCTCTAGCTAGCACATACATTATCAAATTTACTTCAGCACATGTCATAAAATATGACGGTCAAAAAACAAGATAATGCAAGATACTACCAGTGACGTTAATGATCAATTAGGCATCCGGAAATTTTGGAAATGCAACTCAAGCAATTCAGTTTGGCAATCATGATACATCAAGATAACACATTTTAATCACATTAAAATGGTTCAAGGCATTGAACTGAAAAGCACACCAATCAAGCTTTCAAGCAAAACAGTCCCAACAATTTTCACAAAACTGTCCAGTTCTGGTACATTGCTTGAAATGATCAATGAAACAATTTCAATAAATCATGAGAACATTATATAGATTACTAAATGTTCATAACATGCTACATGAAGTTTTTCAGGATTTTAGCCATCAAAACTCAGTCAACCTAAATAACAAAACCGATTCAAAATCAGTGTCATCAGCACAGCAATTCCCAACAGCATAGAATAAATTCGTGAATAAATATCCAATCACCTTGAAATCCAATTTCCATGTTTCACAGACATTCACCAACATCTTAGAGACATGTAGGTGAAGGAAAATCCGAAAACCATTTTTCTAGAATTTATTCTCGATTTTATACTCATGCCTGTTCCAGAATCGCTTTCACAAAACAGCATCTGTAACCTTAGGGAATTAATTAGCAAACTATATCAAATCAAATCGATAAATTCTCAAATTTCATAGACATATTCTCTAACATGTTATGAATAATTTGGGGCAGAAAAATTTCGAAAAGCATATAACAATATAAATTGAAATCTGAACAGATAGCATGCATTAACAGAAAATTCCATTAGGGTTTTGATCTCGCTTAGGTTATAGCTTCATACGATACCGACGCCTGATACCACTGTAGAAAAATCCCGGAGGTACATCACATATACCGCAGCGAAAACAAAATTTTTGTTCCCAGGACTTTCCGAATCCCAGGATCCGTGTATCCGTATGAAGACATCAACCTAAATAGCCAAAAAGAGACTATCTCAAAGGTGATCCACGCAGAGATCGAAAAATCTAACCGGATCAAACCCCTTGACCCGGGAATAGCTAGAACAGATTAAAGCCTGCTAGAGCCTACCTCTGTCCTGAAGAGCTGAAGAAAACGCTGATGGAGGAAGAAACCTTGAGGAGAAGATGAAGAATCAATGGAGAAGGTGAAGAATTTTGGTTTTTCACAAAACCTTCCTCCTTCTCTCTCATCTACGATCATGCTCTTCTAAAAGTGAAGAAACTATTTTCTCTCTACTTTTGTAAGACCAAAGATCTCACTTCTTCATCTTTCATGATTTTGTCATTTAGTCATTAAATGACTTGATGACTAAGCATGAAAATGGAACATTCTCCATTCTTCCTCCCTTTCCACGTTACAAGCATGTAAATATATATATAATTAATTAATTACTTAATTAATTAACATATATATATATTACTAAGAGGTCCAAATACATGGGTCGGTCCTAATGCATCGGCCCATGTCAAATAGCCCCTAAACCTTTCTTAGCAATATTGATGTCGCGATTCATCGACATATCCCAACCATCGATCCATTTAACCTAATGTTTCATAATTGGAACTCATCCAATAACTATTTTACATATTCTTCAAACACTCTTATGCAAGGTGACCCTTTTAGGTTCCCATGTTGGCACTTAGATTAACAATTAATTCTGAGCAAGTCATGAGCGGTATCTAAGAACACATCACGACCCCTTAATTGACCGGAAAGTAATCGGTTTGATGTATTCATCACTTAACCCTTCCATAGTACAATTGCGTAATTCGCTCTTTCACCATCCTATACCTCACTTTGTATGAGTATGGTCAAAGTGTCAACTCTCACTAGACCGAAGTCTAGCCCAAGTGATATCGCTTCTTGTCCTGGACTCATTACTTTATATGTCAATGAAGACACTTTCATGACATACATGTCAGCCAGCCTTAGTAACGATCCCACAAGAGGCTACGGGTATCTCTTCCGCTAATCCGTAAGGTGAATCTTTATTGGCTACTCAATTATCTTCGAATACCTCAAGCCAACTCCAAGCACCACCCTATGAGTTACCTTCCGAAGGCAATAAGGAATGGAGTCAGCACGATCAAGATTCAAGATATCCTTGAGTACCTCAAGTCTAAGGATACTTGCACCATTGCATGATGAGATTATCAATGACACTTAGATAAGATATCCATGTGATGATCTCATGGCAGTCATCCAATGAACTTACTACCGCTAGTAAGCATCCACATGTCAATTCTAAATATCTCATATTTACAGCTTCGAGATCCACCGCCGATCCAATCAAGGAATATGACATGTGTTAGTCTATCTGATTAATGATGTCCAGCCTCATTAATCCTATGACTAGGAGAATTTAGATACCACATAATTGCACATGATAGAACCTCAGTAGTATGATCACATCATAATTTCCTTCACGCTTATGTCATATATTACGGACTTCATTAATTTGATTAAAGATTCAATCAATTCATAAACAATGTTTATGAATATCAAATTAATGAATAATGCCTTTTCTTTATTTATTCATAAAGTCCGCATTACACCACTTTGAATAAAACGCGCTTAAAGGGGATTGCCTTTAGTAATAAATAAACAACTCGACTTGAACAAGTCGATTTATCCAATGAACAAGTCGACTTATCTATATCGAACATGTGTAAGTCGACTTACACATGGTACAAGCTTCCACTTATCACTTACAAATATGATATGGTATAAAGATAATAAAATATAAACAGATCGTAAGTATTACCGACTCTTCACTACAACTTTAAACTCGCCACGCTTATGTAAGTGGTAAGTCGACTGCACCATGTGTAAGTCGACTTATGCTTGCATCGGCATCGATAAATCGACTTGTACATTGGATAAGTTTCCATTTATTCAAGGATTCTGCATTATTTATTCGTGCCCCAAAGGCAATCCCTTTAGCTGCTTTTATTCACAACAGATGCATCTAATGAATAAATAAAGAAAAGGCATAATTCATTAATTTGATGTTCATGAACATTGTTTATGAATTGATTGGATCTTTAATCGATTAATGAAGTCCATGATATATGACATAGCATGAAGGAAATTATGATGTGATCATACCCCGAGATTCCTATCATGTGCAATTATGTCAAGATTCAAATTCTCCTAGTCATAGGATTAATGAGACCGACATCATTAATCCGATAGACTAGCACATGTCATATTCCTGATTGATCAAGCAAAGGATCTCGTAAACCGTAAATATGAGATATTTAGAATTGATATGTGGATGCTTACTACAGTAGTAAGTTCATTGATGACCCGCCATGAGATCATCACATGGATATCTTATCTAAGTGTCGCTGATAATCTCATCATAAGAATGGTGCAAGTATCCTTAGATTTGAGGTACTCAAGGATATCTTGATATCGATCCCGCTTTGACTCCATTCCTTGTCAGCCCGTAGGTAACTCATAGGTGGTGCTTGGGTACGCCTACTGAGGTATTCAAGATAATCGAGTAGCCAATAAAGGATTCACCACTTCGATTAGCAAAAGAGATACCCACGGCCTCTGTCGATCATTACTTGTAAATCGTCAGAGTGAATATGTCATGAAGAGTGTCTTCATGGACATATAGAGTAATGAGTCCCAGGACGAGATCTCGTTATCACTGGGCTAGACTCAGCCTAGTGAGAGTTGACACTTGACCATACTCATAACCAAGGGGGTATAGGATGGTGAAAGGACTAATTGCACCAGAATTGTCTATGGAAGGGTTCGTGATCCTGCTCGTGATGAATTCATCAAACCGATTACTTTCCGATCAATTGGGGTCATGATGTGTTGCTAGATACCGCCATGACTTGCCTCAGATTAATTGTTAATCTAAGCACAACATAGCCGGAACCCAAAGTGGTCACACGCTAAGAGTGTTTCGAGAATCTATAAAATAGTAATTGGACGTAGTTCCAATTATGGAGAGCATTAGATTAAATGGATCCCAATGTGATTGGGATATGTCCCATGAGATCGCGACATCAAAATTGCTAAGAAAGGTTTCCTGATTTTCAAAGACCGGACCCTTGAGAGTTCAGAGACCTACCCCGCTTGATCGACCTCTTTAGTAAATATATATATATATATTAATTAATTAAGAATTAATTAATTATATATATATATGTTGATTTACATGGAAGCCATAAATGGAGAGGATAAAGGAAGTTTGAAAAGTCAAAATTCATCATTATTTATCATTTTAAGGCACTTCCATGCTTTCTACGTGGATGCCTTCAACCAAGCTTCTTATATGTATTTTAAGTGTTAAATAAACATATAAGAAGTGATAAAAAAGGAGGCTTACACGTTGGTGGAAGGAAGGATCGAAAGCTTAAGGTTAAGCCTTTGAAAATTTGATTTTCATCTCCTTCATCTCTTCTTTTCAAGTTGCTTCCACTTCCAAGGCTTCCACCAAGGTTCAATCACTAGCTCTCCAGGACAGAGGTAGGCTCAGCAGGCTTTATTCTGTTCTAGCTATTCCCGGTCAAAGGGTTTGATCCGTTAGGTTTTCTCGATCTCTCATGGATACCTTTAGAGATAATCTCTTTGGCTATTTAGGTTGATGTCTTCATACCGATACCTGGATCCTGGTTCGGAAGGTCCCGGGAACAAAATTTTTGTTTTCCACTGCCAGTACATGTGATGTACCTCCGGGATTTTCCTACAGTGGTATCAGAGCCGCCTGGTATCCCGTATGAAGCTATAAATCAAGCTAGATCAGAAACCCTAATTGCTTGTGATGTTGATGCATGCTTGCTGTCCAATTTTCGAATTGCTATAGAGATAGGTTTTTCGAAATTTTTCTGCCCAGGATTGTTCATAACATGTTAGAGAATATGTCTATGAATTTTCAGAATTTATCGATTTGATTTGATATAGTTTTTCTAATTAATTCCCTAAGGTTACAGATGTTGTTTTGTGAAACGATTCTGGAACAGGCATGAGTATAAAATCGAGAATAAATTCTAGAAAAATGGTTTTTCGTATTTTCCTTCACCTGCATGTCTCTAAGATGTTGGTGAATGTCTATGAGCATGAAAATTGGATTTCAAGGTGATTGGGTATTTATTCACGAATTTATTCTATGCTGTTGGGAATTGCTGTTCTGATGAACACAGATTTTGAATCGGTTTTGTTATTTAGGTTGACTAAGTTTTTGATGGCCTAAAATCCTGAAAAAATTCATGTAGCATTTTCTGAACATGTAGTAACCTATGTAATGTTCTCATGATTTATTGAAATTGTTTCATTGATCATTTCGAGCAATGTACAGGACTGGACAGTTTTAGTGAAAATTGTTGGGACTGTTTTGCTTGGCTTGATTGAGTGTACTTTTTCAGTTCCAATGCCTTGCACCATTTTTAATATGATTAAAAATGTGTTATCTTGATGTAGTATGATTTCCAAACTGAATTGCTTGAAGTTGTTTATTCTAGAATTTTCGGATGCCTAATTGATCACATTAGCGTCTCGTTAGTATATTGCATTATCTTGTTTGTTTTGACCGTCATATTTTTTTATGGCATGTGCTGAAGTAAATTTGATAATGTATATGCTAGCTAGAGATGCTTAGGATGATAATTTGGGTATTCCTAAATTGTTTGGAAATTAATGAGTTTTGACTCATTTCAAGTTTTTCATATAGTTTGACTATTTAAGGCTTTCATGGTTCAATGAATTGTTCATCGATACATCAAATTTATCGATATTACCTTAGGTATGTAGGTGTTGTGGAATTGAATTGCATGGATTGAGGAATTAGCCGATTAGAGATTTTAGCAAATTTCCAGAATAAGCTCCACTTTGTTCAGATTCAAAGATAAGTTCCACTCAGTAGCAATCTTATAAGTTCCACTTGTTCACGGGCAGGTGATATAAGTCGACTGCTGGTCACAAGTCGACTTGTGAGGGCAGAAGCATAAGTCCACTTGTATTTGATGAAAGTCCACTGTGGCATGCTCAGTTGGATGATGGATGATTATAAGGATTGATTCAATACGATTGATGAAACCTAAATCATTCCATATAGTCTTCGTGACTATAATCCTTAAGCTTCGAGTCTGAGACTCAAATCCTCCCAGATATGAAAACTAACGCCTTCCATTAATATGGTAAGAACCGAGTTCTTATAGGTTTGAGTTGTTGAGCTAACCTCAAGCTCACTCTATACTTAATATGTTCAAACCATGAAAATAAGATTTTCGGATTAATGGGTCGGTTTTCCTGAAGCGTTGATTTGTCGAGCTAACCTCAAGGTCAACGTGATGAGGCGGTTGGGTAGCATACATTAGATGTACGCGCATCAAAGAGTTGATACCCAATGAAGTGCACACATCAACAAGTTGATAGACTGATCGATAGTTGTGTCTAAGATGTAATTGGTATATCCGACACCTCCCGAGACATAAGGTGGCTTGTTGAGCTAACCTCAAGGTCATTCTTAATGTCGGTTATCGATGATGCAATTGGTATGACCGATACTCACCGATTGACCTAAGTTTTTGGCTTGTTGGCAAACCCAAGGTCACTCTTAGCAATGTCGGATATCGACCCACTCAGACATTATGTCACATTGTTTCTTTGATTCAGAAGAGGGTTATGGATTCTAGGAAACTAGTGGGAGCCATATGCATATCATGCAAGTCCTTATGATCACGCAGCATTTCTATCCTATCATTCCTTCTCTTATCGCTTTAGGTTGATTGAAGAAGTCTTCAAAGGTGAATTTATGCTCTCCTTTCGGACCGATTTTCTTGATTGGCTGACTCTGAGAATTGTTCTCAGATCTGAGGAACTGGGATACGTCCTAAATGTTCCACTTCCAGATGCACCTGCTGTCAATGCTTCTGATGATGATCAGAAGGCATATCGTAAGCATCCAAGGACAAGGATATGGTCGCTGCCTCGATGTCATCGAGTCGCAGTAAGCAAAGACGAGTCCATGGATGCTCACGTTATAGTATTTCATCTTATGGAGCTGTTTGTTGAGTAAGTTCGGTCTGAAAGGTTCAAGACCTCAAGGCTTCTCTTCACCACAAAGATGGCTCCAGGGACATCTCACCGCAAAAGATGCCCTGAAGATGAATGGCTATATTGAGAGATTGGCTGTCTTAGGATTTGTAATGGATTATGAGTTAAGTAGAGACTTAATTCTGGTTGGATTGTCTGATGGTTATTCACAGTTTGTGATAAACTATCGGATAAACCAAATATCCACAACAATTCCTCGAAATGATCAATCAGCTTACGACAAATGAAAGGTGCTATCAAGAGAGATAGCAAGTACTAATGGTGGATGCTTCTTCTTCTAGATCAAAGAAGAAAAGGCATAGAAACCAAAGGGAAGTGCCATCAAAGAAAAACCAAAGATTCTTCCCCAAAAGGATTTTGCTTTCAATGTGGCAAACCTTGCCACCAAAGGTGAAATCAGAAATCTATTCGAGTCTTTGAAGGTAAGAAGGCATCGATGCCTCTACTTCTTCAAATATGTTTGTCATCGAGGTTAATACTATTCTCGATCCAAACATATCGGTATTTGATACCGGATGTGGCTCATACATATGAAATGATATGCGTGGCCTCGTGACAAGAGAAAGCTCATAAAAGGAGAACTAGACCTTGTGTAGGTAATACAAAGAAGAGTCGCTACATTAGCCGTATGCACTTATGTCTTGTTATTCTCACTGGCTTGATTCAAATTGAATGATTGACATTTTGTACCTATTTTAAATAAAGAACATATTGTATGTTTTATGTTTAATTAGAGCTGGTTTCCATTGGACTTTTAGTAAAGAATGGTTGTTATATTAGTCGAATGGAAAGCTCTATGGTATCGGTACATTATGCAATGGAATTGACATATTAGATATGTCACATCCAGCTCGAATGTCAATGACGCTAAAAGACATAATCGAGATAATTTAAAATCAACTTACTTATGGCATTGTCGGCCTGGCCATATAAATGAGATACGCATTGCTAAGCTCCATAAGAGTAGTAGCTTTAGGTCATTTGATTATGAATCATATGACACATGCGAATCTTGTTTATTAGGCAAGATGACTAAGTTATCCTTTAAAGGAAAGGGTGAACGAGTGAATGGAATATTAGACCTAATACATTCGGATGTATGTGGTCCGATGTCCATCCATGCCAAAAGTAGTTGTTTTTACTTCATTACTTTTATC
Source organism: Erythroxylum novogranatense (assembly GCA_029891385.1). Taxonomy (NCBI): domain Eukaryota; kingdom Viridiplantae; phylum Streptophyta; class Magnoliopsida; order Malpighiales; family Erythroxylaceae; genus Erythroxylum; species Erythroxylum novogranatense. The sequence goes on along the minus strand of CM057229.1, from coordinate 80,497,443 downwards.
GGTGATTATTCACGATATAGGTATCTGTATTTGATGAGATACAAAATCTGAAGCATTTGAATAGTTCAAATAATTCAGAAATGAAGTAGAAAACTAACTTGGTAAAAGTATGAAGACATTACGATCCGATCGTGGTGGAAAATACTTAGACCAACAGCTTTGATTATCTAAGAGATAATGGATATTATCTCGACTCCTCCTTGCACGCCACAAAGACAATGGTGTGGTTGAAAGGAGAAATCGAACCTTGTTAGACATGGTGCGATTGATGATAGGTTTTACGCTTTGGGAATATGCGCCGAGACAAATTGCTTACTTGCTAAACAGTAGTTCCATTAAAGATGCCAGGTTACTCCATACGGAGATATGGACTAACCGAAGCCCTATCTTTCTCATCTGAAAGTTTGGGGTTGTCCGCTTATGTGAAGCGGACACAATGATTAGCTTGATGCAAAGTCCCACAAGTGTTTGTTCAGGATATCAAATTCTACCTTGCTTAGGAACAAAAGTTGTTTGTTTCAAGCATGCTGTTTTCTTAAAGAAATAGTTTCTTTACAAGAGGACAATGGGAGCAAAGTTGAACTTGGAGAAGTTCAAAATGCTCGAACAAACATGTATCAATCGCTCGAACTCAAACTGCCACTCATATAGATGAGGTAACACTCAACCTTCTACTACACACCTAATTTCAGAGGTTAAGAGGATACGACCGCTCCCGAGAGATATGAATTTCGTAGTGAACAGAATGACGTAATGCTCATAGGAGATGATGAGCCTACTACCTATGAAGAGGTTCCAAAAGTTCGTAGTCCGAACATGGCTTGCGCTATGAAAGCCTAAATGGATTCCATGTACATAAACCAAGTATGGACTTTGGTCGATACACCAAGGATAAAACCCATTAGTAAAAGAGGTTTTCACAAGAAACCAACATGGATGGTAATTTGATTACCTATAAAGCAATGCTTCGTTAAAGGATTTCGCCACGCATAAAGAGTTGACTATGACAAGACCTTCAAATTTCTTAGCAATGCTTAAATCCATTCGATACTCTTAGCCATTGCCGCCATTATGATTATGAGATATGGCAATGGATGTGAAGATAGCTTTCCGAGAGGAAATCACCGAGGATATGTATGACACAACCCGAGGGCTTCACTTCCATCGATGGCGAAAACGTATGCAAGCTTCGTAAATCCATGTTTGATTGAAGCAAGCTTCAGAGTTGGATTATCCGCTTAGATGAGTCAATCAAAGAGTTTGATTTCTCACAAAATTCGGATAATCATCAGTGTGTATAAGAAGGTTAGTGGACCGTAATCGTATTCCTTGTGTTGTATGTAGATGACATATCGTTACTAGGAAACGATGTCTCTATGCCGCAATCGCTAAAATTTGGTTGTCCAATCAATTTGCGGCGAAAGACCTTGGTAAAGCAACTTATATCCTCGGGATATAGATTTATGCGATAGATCAAAGGTTGCTTGGTCTTTCACAAGCATCGCATATAGATGAGATGCTAAAGAGGTTTAGCATGAAACGACATTATGTACGGCCCGATGTATCGAATGCTCTAAGTATACGAGCGATACCAATCGGATCCTCGTGAGGGTCATCGGTGGTCATCAAGAATATCCTCAAGTACTTGTGAAGCACTAAGGATGTTTTCTTGATGTTTGGAGATGGAAATCTCCTAATGAGCGGGCATTCGATGCCGATCTAACTGATAAGGATGATTCTCAATCATGATCAGTTATATACATTCACACCGAATAGCGTATGGCGGTCAGCTTGGAAAGAGTTCCAAACAAGAGAGGACTATCGATTCAACAACCGAGGCAGAGTACCGCCGCATAAGATGCTAAAATGAAGCGGCTTGGATCAAGAAGTTCATTATCGAACATGATCTAGTCCCTACCGTGATGGGCCCATAGGATTGTATTGTGATACAATGGGCTAGGCGCAGCAAAGGAACCAAGGTCTCATCGACGATCCGAACTCGATTACCGATTCGGGAGATCATTAGTCGAGATGATATCCTCGATAGAGAGAATTCTACGAGCAAATTGTTGTTGTTCGCTGACAAAGCCATTGTCACAGAGAATTGTGATTCTCATGGACTCGCTTATGGTATTAGATACTAAGGCATTGGCTTTAGGTCGAGTGGGAGATTTGTAAGTGGTAAGTCGACTTGTACCATGTGTAAGTCGACTTATGCTTGCATCTGCACCGATAAATCGACTTGTACATTGGATAAGTCGACTTATTCAAGGATCTGCATTATTTATTTGCGCCCTAAAGGCAATCCCTTTAGCGCTGCTTTTATTCACAAATGATGCGGTCGAATGAATAAATAAAGAAAAGACATAATTCATTAATTTGATGTTCATGAACATTGTTTATGAATTGATTGGATCTTTAATCGATTAATGAAGTCCATGATATATGACATAGCATGAAGGAAATTATGATGTGATCATACTCCGAGATTCCTATCATGTGCAATTATGTCAAGATCTAAATTCTCCTAGTCATAGGATTAATGAGATCGACATCATTAATCCGGATAGACTAGCACATGTCATATTCCTCGATTGATCAGCAAAGGATCTCTAAACCGTAAATATGAGATATTTAGAATTGACATGTGGATGCTTACTAATGTAGTAAGTTCATTGATGACCCGCCATGAGATCATCACATGGATATCTTATCTAAGTGTCGTTGATAATCTCATCATAGCAATGGTGCAAGTATCCTTGACTCGAGGTACCAAGGATATCTTGATATCGATCCCGTGCTTTGACTCCATTCCTGTTGCCTTCCGTGAGGTAACTCATAGGGTGGTGCTTGGGTACGCTTGAGGTATTCAAGATAATTGAGTAGCCAATAAAGGATTCACCACTTCGGATTAGCGTAAGAGAAACCCACGGCCTCTTGTCGATCATTACTTGTAAATCTCGGCGGAGTGAATATGTCATGAAGAGTGTCTTCATGGACATATAGAGTAATGAGTCCTAGGACGAGATCTGTTATCACTGGGCTAGACTCATCTAGTGAGAGTTGACACTTTGACCATACTCATAACCAAGTGGGGTATAGGATGGTGAAAGGACTAATTGCACCAGAATTGTCATGAAAGGGTTCGTGATCCGATTCGTGATGAATTCATCAAACCGATTACTTTCCGATCAATTGGGGGTCATGATGTGTTGCTAGATACCGCCATGACTTGCTCAGATTAATTGTTAATCTAAGTGGCCAACATAGCCGGAACCTAAAGGGTCACACGCTTAAGAGTGTTTCGAGAATCAGAAATAGTAATTGGACGAGTTCCAATTATGGAGAGCATTAGATTAAATGGATCCCAATGTGATTGGGATATGTCCCGATGAGATCGCGACATCAAAATTGCTAAGAAAAGTTTCCGTGATTTTTCAAAGATCGGGGCCCTAGAGGTTTGTAGGACCGAATTCAGCTTGATCGACCTCTTTAGCAAATATATATATATATATATTAATTAAGAATTAATTAATTATATATATATATATGTTGATTTACGTGGAAGCCATAAATGGAGAGGATAAAGGAAGTTTGAAAAGTCAAAATTCATCATTATTTATCATTTTAAGGCACTTCCATGCTTTCTACGTGGATGCCTTTCAACCAAGCTTCTTATATGTGTTTTAAGTGTTAAATAAACATATAAGAAGTGATAAAAAGGAGGCTTACACGTTGGTGGAAGGAAGGGATCGAAAGCTTAAGGTTGCCTTTGGAAAATTTGATTTTCATCTCCTTCATCTCTTCTTTTCAAGTTGCTTCCACTCTCTAAGGCTTCCACCAAGGTTCAATCACTAGCTCTCCGGAGACGTAGGTAGGCTCTAGCAGCTTTATTCTCGTTTAGCTATTCCCGGTCAAAGGGTTTGATCCGTTAGGTTTTCTCGATCTCTGCGTGGATACCTTTAGAGATAGTCTCTTTGGCTATTTAGGTTGATGTCTTCATACCGATACCTGGATCCTGGGTTCGGGAAGGTCTCGGGAACAAAAAAAAAATTTCGCTGTCGGTACATGTGATGTACCTCCCGGGATTTTCCTACACGCTATCCTCTCCTTCTTCGTGTATCCAAATCCTTTGCCTTTGACTCTTTTCCTTTAGCAATCTACTTTCTCCTTGTTGTAGTATCCTCAACCAATTAGATTTACCACCTGTTCTTCAAGGATAATTAGGTTAACAAAATCCTTTGGTGGGAAAGGAGAAGAAATGTTTGGATGAGATTTTCTTAGAAGAAGAAGAAGCAAAATTGAAACTCTTTCAATTGGTATTTTCGATTATCTCTTTCATGAAAGGAGAGAAAGTGTAAAGAACATGCAAGAACTTTTTCTTGCCTACCAATTTCATATATGCATGGATGGAAGGAGAGAGAGGCATCAAATGCATCATTTCTTTCATTAATCACTCATAAAATAGTCAATAAATGAGATTATCTTCATTTATCTTTATGATGGCTATTTGAAAAGACCATAACCTAAAATTCAATGCCCAATTTCGGTTTTGTCAAGAAGAAAGAAGGAAGATGGTCCATCTAATATACATCTTTCATAACTCCATTTAATGATTATTAACCATAATAAAGACCATCTTTATTTAGCATTTTAATGTCAAATGTGTGGTTACACATTTAACTTAGGAATAACCGAAATTGCTATCTTCTTCTTTAAAAAAATTGTTTTAATATAATTAATCTAATTAATTACATTAAACCAAAAACCAAGCCTATTACTAAATGTACATTTGGGCTTCTTTAATTAGACCAAGCCCAAGATTCAATTATGGGCTTCTAATTAACCTCCATTTATATTTCTTACTTAGCTTGATAACCTTCCTTAAAGCCAAGTGGAGAATCTTATTGACTTTGATAATTGAGCTCCAATAAGCCCATAATTAATTCAATCTCATTGGAATTAATTCTAGCTTATTAACTAAATGTCATTCCATTAAAGACAGTTAGTTGAACTCTTGAATTATTAAATATTATGAGAATATGTCCAATTGCAAACCCTATTTAGAACCTTATTATAGCCATCCGCACAGGAAAGGGTAAAATTACCGTTTTGCCCTTATGTTGATTTTTTCCTTCTAAATCTCTCATTTTACTTTATATGGTGATTAACACATAAGATCTCATCTCAGTGTTAAGACTTGATAGGTAGCTAGTCCATCAAACTACTGACGCCAGTTTAATCACCAAATCTCCTTAAAATATCTAGAAGAGATGATAACACTATAAACTCTTTATTTGAATGAATGTTCCCTGATACATGTTTCAATTAATAATTCCAACATTCGATTAATCGGATTAATACTCTGTAAAAATCCATTCCGATCATATCAAGAATTATAATGAAACATATATGAGTTCACCACTCATCAAGATTATGGTTCATAATAAGAGAATGCTTAAGTTGTATGTTTTAAGATTAAAGTAACGGCCCACTTTATTCTTGAAAACATACTTAATTCCAGATTCATTTAATAGTGTCATTATCGATAGTCAACTACTATCATGATATGAAACTCATCATTCCCTTGAAGTAAACTCCTTTACTAATATGGAGATAAATCGCAACACTACAGTTTAAACCATAATCAAGCGACCAACTTGATTATTCAACTGTGAATCAATTAATTCAGATTCTAATAATATACATGTTTCCCATACATCTCTGTGTATATGTATATTACTTACAAAAGAATCTTGGTACCTTATGACTAGATATATAATGCTCATACAGATAAAACCAAACTCTTTTGTTTTATTAATAATAAATATTTTCATTACAAAATTGTAACTGAAGAAGATAAAGTTACATGTAAATACACTTGCTTTACAGGGCATTATATTTACATAACTCCAACAGTTACACCCCACCTAGTAGAAAAAATCCAAGAAAAGAAGAAAGACGTAGACATGAGTGAGTACCCTTCTTACGTTGCCCCTCCTCCATATCCACCCAAGATCCCATACCCTCAGTGATTACAAAAGAACAAGGTGTATTCATAATTTGCAAATTTTATAGAGAAGTTAAAGACTTTGCAAATTAATCTATCTTTTGTTGAGGCATTGGAACACATGCCCAAGTATGCCAAAATCTTGAAAAATATGTTAACAAAGAAGTAGACTTGAGAAGAGAATCAAACAGTAACACTAACAAAAAGCTATAGCTCTATTACCACCAATTACATGCCTTCTAAGCTGAAGGATCTTGGAAGTTTCGCAAAACCTTATGTAGATGGTGAGTTGGAATTTGCAAAATGTTTATGCGACTTAGGCGCAAGTATAAACCTTATGCTTTTACTCAGCGATGTGAAGCCAACATCTATGCATATTCAGTCGGCAAATCAATGGATAAGGAAACTGCTTGGCATGGTGGAGGATTTACCTATAAAAGTGGACAAGTTTATTATTCCTATGGATTTTGTCATGCTAGACTTTGAAGAGGATCAAAACTACATGCTAATTCTTGGTATGTCATTTTTATCCATCAGAAAAGCTTTAGTAGATTTCCATAAACGTAACCTCATCCTTCATATTAGAGATGAACAGGTGAAATTCAATATAAATAAGGTCTTAAAGAATCTAAAAGAGGGTAGCTCATTCATAATAATTGATGAATTCGAATCTTCAAACAAGCGAGAGGAAGAAGAATAGAAGACAACAAAGATTGAGTATAAAGCATACAAAGATGTCTTTTTTCTAGAAGCTAAAGAAGAAGAAAATGAAGAACAGAGGATACATGACATAAAGGTTGAAGAAGATATGAAAGTATCTATTCATGAAATGAAAGAAGAAGAGGAGATAGGGGTGAATGAGGAAGAACAAGAACAACTCACCCTCTTACAAGAAAAAATAGGAGTTTATTAGTAAAAAGGACATTATTGAACTTAATTGGTTTTTTTTTAATTTTATCAATGTTTTCCTTTGGATTATCTTCCAATAGTAACTTATTTATAAGCTATGAAGTTGATATTGGGAAACAAGGATGGAAACAAGCCACTTATAATTGATGTCGACTGAGTTTTGAAGGATGCAAATGTTAAGTCAAAACAGACTTCACGTATTAATTAATTTTGATAATAAACAAAGAGAAATATACGAGACAAAAAGCGAGCGGAAGAAAAATGACGGAAGAAAAGGTATTTATACAAAAGCGTATTTATATAAAAGGCGGAAGAAAAATGACGGAAGAAAAGGCATTTATATAAAAGCGATTAAGAAAAAAAGACGGAAGAAAAATGACGGAAGAAAAGGACGATACAAAAAGGTATTTATACAAAAAATGTATCGGAAGAAAATGACGGAACAAAAAGCGATTTATACAAAAGGCATTTGAAGAAAAAGACGGAAGAAAAGGCATTTGAAGCTTTACGAAGACAAAAGCGATTTAAGCTTTACGAAGACAAAAAAGCGTATTTATACAAAAGCGCATGTAAGCTTTACGAAGACAAAAGCAGACGATACAAAAAGCATACTAAGCTTTACGAAGACAAAAGCGCGATTACGAAAATAAGACTAAGAAAGAAACATCGCTTAAGACTACATTCGAGCTAAACCGAATAACCGCTTTTAAAGATTCAAGAAGCGATAGACAAGAAACAGTTGAAGTTCCACTATAAATAAGAGTCGAGATTAAAGAAGAAACAACTTTTGGAAAAGTGAATGAAACTCGTATTCAATATTTGTCTATCTGAGAGAAAAATTGCGAACTATTTTTCGAGTGTATATTGTGAAGAGCAACTCTTTTGTAAAAGCTCTTTATCAGTTTTCATTTTGAAAAAGTGCTACTGAGATAACTGAAGAGGCTAAGAGTAAAAGAATACTTGTCGTTAAGAGACTCAAGAGGCTCACCTAAAGAATACTTGTAATCAGTTTGAGATAGTGAAAATCTCATAAGAATATCGAGGATCGGACGTAGCCCACGGTTTGGGTGAACCAGATAAAATTGCCGTGTTTCTCTCTAACTCTTACCGTTCTTAAATCGTAGTTTTCATTATTAACAAAGTTTTTCAAACTAGTTGAGAATTGATTTAAGATAAGTTTTCCGAAAGAACAAGCAATTGTTATCAAGGGATTAAAGAAAAGTTTATCACAATTCAACCCCCTTCTTGTGTATCTTGGTCATATTATTACTCAATATATTAACGCAGTGATTTACTTCAATTGGTATCGAGCGAGGTGTTCAAGAATCACTCTAATAAAGTGTGAATTAAAGAAAATGGTGGAATCACACACGATATTGCGGAAGGAGCCTCGACCACCGCACCTCCAAAGATTCAATGGTGAAGACTACCACTATTGGAAGGATCGGATGAGATTGTTTATCGAGTCTACTCACATTGACCTTTGGGACATCATCGAGAATGGACCTTACACACCAAGATGATGATAAAATCCAATTCCACGAGAAAGATGGACAAATGAAAGCGTAAAGCAAGATTTCAACTAAACTCCAAAGCGAAATTTTCTTGAGTTGTGCATCGAGCGAAGCGAGTATGACAAAGTGCATGGATGCGATCTCGCCAAAGAAATGTGGGATACATTATCAATTGCACATGAAGGAACAAATCAAGTGAAGGAGTCCAAGATAAGTATTTTGGTGCATCAAGACGAAGTTATTCAAGATGAAAGAAGAAGAGACCATTGATCAAATGTTTGGAAGATTCCAAACAATTGTTAATGGGCTAAAAGCTCTTGGAAGAACGCATAACACCAAGACCATGTTCGAAAGATTTTGAGGAGTCTCGCCAAAAGATGGAGACCCAAAGTAATCACCGATAAGAAGCCAAAGACCTAAGCGCATCAAGCTTGATGAATTGCTTGGATCGTTGAAGATACACGGTAGAGCTTGATGCGGAAGATAAGCCCAAAAGGAGAAGTTCATAGCGCCAAAGCAAGTCAAAAGAATCACAAAATCCGTAAGAAGAAAACAAAAGGAATACATCAAAGGCGTTAAAGATTGAAGAAGCAAAGGATGATGATTCCAAAGAAGTCGAATCAATCAAGTGATGAAGACGATGAGCTATCTTTCATTTCAAGAAAGATAAGAAGAATGTGGAAAAAGAAGTCCAAAGGAAATTCAACATTTAGAAGGAACAGCGGCAAAGACGATGAAAAAGTCGATAAAGTATCCATTACCTGTTATGAATGCAAGAAGCCGGGACATTACAAGTCCGAGTGTCCAATGTTGAAAAGACAACCCAGAAGGAGTAGAGATAACAAGAAAAGCTTGATGGCAACGTGGGAAGATCTGGATTCATCAGAATCAGATACAAGTTCACAAGCGTCAGAACATGCCAACATATGTTTGGTAGCTGAAGAAGAAAGTGATGAGGAGGTAACTTCCAGCTATAATGATATACAAGATGCATATTCAGAATTGTTAGAGGATTCTCATGCTATTCGAAAGCAGTCAAGTCCGTTGAAGAAGAAATATGTAGAAAACCTCAAACATACTCATGAGATAGAGTGAGAATATAAGTTTGAGAAAGCAAGTTGAGGAATTGAATAACAACAAAGTTGTAGATAGATCTCAAGAGATTAATCAATTGAAATCGAGAATTAATAATCTCTCAATTGATCTAGCTAAATTTACGATAGTACAAAAAGATGAATGAAATAATAGGAGAATACGTATATCCGAGGATAAAACTGGATTAGGGTTTACTAAAATAAGCCCAAAGATTATGTAGTAAAATCGGTTGCTCAAAAAATAAGAAAATATATCAATCGACTTTCGTAAAGGTCATCAACATTATCATTCTACACATCATTATCATTCATTACATCGATTAACCCTAAAGGACCCAAGAGAACTGGGTACCTAAAAATAAAATAATATCTCCTACGTAAATCCTTCGTTGGAAGAACCAAGAAGCACCATTGGTATATGGACAAGGATGCTCGCGTCACATGACGGAAACAAGTCTATGTTCCTAGATCTTCAAAGACAAGAAAGGAGGATCAAGAACTTTTGGAGACAACCAACAAGGAAAGATAATCGGGTTTGGTAAGATTGGTAAGAATTCTCATGCATGCATTAATAACGCATTACTAGTCGATGGTTTAAAGCATAACTTGATAAGTATTAGTCAATTATGTGATTCTGGTTTTGAAGTTTCTTTTAATCAAAAATTTTGTGAAGTCAGAAACAAAGATGGTTCCATCTTCTTTTCAGCCAAAAGACGAAACAATCTTTATAAAATTGATTTAGACGTTTTTCAGTCTCAAAATATTTCATGTTTTCTATCTACTGAAGATGAAAGACTGATCTGGCATAAAAAACTAGGTCATGTCAGTTTTAAACATATTTCAAAACTTTTGAAACATGATTTGGTAAAAGGTTTGCCACAAATTGCTTTTGACAAAGATTTTTTGTGAAAGTTGTCGAAAGGGAAACAAGTTAAAACCTCTTTCTCTTCAAAACAGCTCATAACTTCTTCTAGACCACTGAGTTGTTACATATGGACTTATTTGGTCCAACAAGAACAATAAGTCTTGGTGGAAAGAAGTATGGACTTGTGATTGTTGATGATTTTACAAGGTTTTGTTGGATACTCTTTCTATCACATAAAGATGAGTCTTTCAAGTGTTTTAGAAACCTTTCCATGAGATTACAAAATGAAAGAGGAATGTCTATAGCAAGCATAAGGAGTGATCATGGAGGAGAATTTGAAAATGAGAAGTTCAGAGTATTCTGCGAAGAAAAAGGAATTTTCATAACTTCTTCTTTCAAGGACTCCACAAACAGAATGGAGTTGTTGAGAGGAAGAATAGGACGATTCAAGAGATAGCAAGAACAAGGCTATGCGAGATGAATCTTCCTAAATACTTCAAGCGAAGTCATCAATACAAAGATGCTACATTCGTAATAGAGTGTCATGCGACTAATGTCAAGAAAACTCCTATGAGTTGTGGAATGGAAGGAGACCAAACATTTCTTATTTCCATCCTTTTGGCTGCAAGTGCACTTTTCTCGAACACAAAGGAAGCTCGACAAATTTGATGCGAAGACACTTTCGTGAATTTTTCTAGGCTATTCTCTCACTTCAAAGGCATTTAGAGTCTTCAACCTCACCTCAAAGACTGTTGAAGAAACTATTCACGTTAAGTTCGATGATAGCTCTCAACCCAATAAGGAAGAGGAATCAAGATGATGTCATTATGGTGCCTTGACGCAGTTGTAAGGAAGTATCTTCATCAGAACACTTCATGATGAAAAGACAGATATCCCTAAGAATTTTGAGTTAAAGAAAGATTGGAGATACAAAAGCTCTCATCCTAAAGAGTCAATTATCTGAGAAATCTCGTAAGGTGTAAGAACAAGGTCCAAGTTCGTAAGAGAAGCCAACGTGGCATTTATATCTCAAGTAGAACCTAAAAGATTGATGAAGCTCTAAAAGATGAAGCTTGGATATTAGCTATGCAAGAGGAGTTGAATCAATTCAGTAGGAATAAAGTCTGGTCCTTAGTTCCTAAACCTGAAAAGAAATCCATTATTGGTACTAGATGGATATTCAAGAATAAGCTAGACTAATCGGAAAAAGTAAGTCGCAATAAGGCAAGATTAGTAGCACAAGGCTATAATCGCAGGAAGGAATAGACTATAATGAGACATATGCTCCAAGAGCAAGACTTGAAGCAATAAGGATACCGCTTGCATATCTTGCTTGCCATGACATAAAGCTTTTTCGATGGATGTAAAAGTGCATTTCGAATGGCTTTATAGATGAAGAAGTCTATGTCAAGCAACCTCCTGGATTTGAGGATATAAAGTATCCAGATCATGTCTACCGACTTCATAAAGCCTTATATGGATCAAACAGCTCCTAGAGCATGGTATGATCGTCTGAGCTCCTTTCTTATTGAAAATGGATTTACTAGAGGTAAAGTTGACAAAACTCTTTTAGGAAGAACTTGTATAATGATTTTATTATTGTGCAAATCTATGTTGATGATATTATTTTGGTGCCACCTCAAAAGGTTATGCATAAGCTTTGAAAATATGATGAAAAATGAATTTGAGATGAGCATGATGGGTGAGTTAAAATTCTTTCTTGGATTGCAAGTAAAGCAAACTAAGGATAAGATTTTTATCCATCAACAAAAATATGTCAAAGAATTGTTGTCTAAATTTGATATGTGCGGGTTAAAAGTATGTCTACACCGATGCATCCTTCAAACTTGTTGTCGAAAGACGAAAGTAGTAAGAAGGTGGATCAAACCCTATTTAGAGGATGATTGGTTCTTTGCTTTATCTTACAAGTAGTAGACGACATTCTATTCAAGTATGCTTGTGTGCAAGGTTTCAGTCGATCCTAGAGAATCTCATTACATAGTCAGAAACTAATTTTGAGATATCTCGCAGTACTACCGATCTTTGCTTAATGTATGAGAAAGGTAAAGATTTCAGGTTGAATGGATATTGCGATGCGGACTATGCCGGTGATAGGATTGAAAGGAAGAGCACGAGTGGTGGTTGTCACTACCTTGACCAAACACAGTGTCATGGTCAAGCAAGAGACAAAGCTCGATTGCATTATCAACCGCAGGTTGAATATATGTCCGCCGAAGTTGTTGTTCACAATTACTGTGGATCAAGTATCAATTGGAGGACTACTCAATACAAGAGGAAGAGATTTCAATATCTCGCGACAACACCAAATACCATCGCCTTGTCAAAAATCCAATTCAACATTCAAGGGTGAAGCACATTGAAGTTAGACATCATTTCTTGAGAGATTACGCTCAAGAAAGTTGTCGATCTACAATTCGTGGAAACGAAATTTCAAGGGCGGATATCTTCACAAAACCACTAAGTGAAGATCGCTTAAAGAAATCGATGCAACCTCAATATGGTGATGTTAATGCACCAATCATCCGGTTTTCGCAAAGAAGAAACAGATGAGCGGAGGAGTTAACGGACCAATCATCCGGTTTTTCGCAAAGAAGAAACAGATGAGCGAGAGAGATAACGGACCAATCATCTGGTTTTTCGCAAAGAAGAAGTAGATAGACGGAGGAGTTAACGGATCATTCATCTGATTTTTTAAAGACAAAGACAGAAAGACGGCAGAGTTAACAGATTGATCATCTGATTTTTCAAAAAGAAAAACAATGAAACGGTGGAGTTAAACGGCGTTGACGGTTTCAGACTTAAAACTTCTTTCACAAAGAAAATTTTAGAGGGAAAAAGGCTGTCAGATCATCGAGAAGTACAATTGTTCTAGAATTTGCTATAAAATCCCTAAAACTGACGTTTGGGATCTCTAACAAATTCAGAAATTGCTAGTTCTCTGAAATCTCTCTGAAAATTCTTCAAGCGAGTTCCTTTTCACTCAGAATCAACAAGATGAATGTCAAGCCCATTTTGCGAGTTGAGCCAGGAGCAAACTGGGGAAGATTGGTAAACTTTGAAGATCCAAGAAGGGAACAAATGGATATAGAGCCGGAGATAATAGCGGCAGGATGGAGAAACTTCTTTCAAATACGAGAGCAAGTTTATCTCAACGAAGTTTATGAGTTCTGGAAACATACTACAAGTGTGGATAATACTATCGTATCGTATGTAGAAACACTCCCTGTTATAGTAACCAAGGAGTTACTGGAAAGAGTCACTGAATGTCCGAGTAGTGGAGTTCAACCTACTAACATGGTGAAATGGATGACTAAGCTGAAGTTGAACGAAGATGAAGTTACTCGTCAACTTTATGCTCAGAACAACCCAACTGAAAGAAGAGCCTCTTGGCTTGTACCAAAGGCAAGGGTTTTGTTTGCTGTTCTGTGTGACTGTGTGTTACCTAGGATAGGTTCAAGACATCAAGTCACTACCTTGGATGAACAATGTATCCTTCATCTCCTGAATCACCAACCAATAGATTTACCATTTTTGATTTATCAATATATGGTTAAATCAATAAAGGATACAAACACTCTCCCGTATGGGATGTTGTTGACAAGGATGTTTAAAGAATCAAGAATCAGATTGGAGCTGGGAGTCAGACAGAAGGTATCTGTAAGAAGTTATATAGACTCTACATCGATTGCCAAAATGGGTCTAAGACTTTTAAACAAACAAGGAGCAGAAGAATCAAGGAAAGCAACAACTGAGGGGGAGCCTAAACCGAAGAAATCCTCTATGATGGAGAGAAGATCACACTCTCAGGAGTCGAAGTCAAGAACTGTTCGATTTTTTGAATCAGGTGACTTAAAGTGGAAAGGGGAACCGTTGGTGAGTGACATTCATAAGTAAGCAAGAACGTCACCCACAAAGGAAACTGTGCGACAGAAAGAAGCCAATCCTTCCAGAGATTCGAGAAAACCAAAGCATTATGAACGACAGAGATCAAAAGCTACAAAATCACTGTCATCAATCCTTGAGAAAGTTTCAGAAACTCAACCTCAAGGAAATGAAGGAAAAAGGAAAGTAGAAGAATCTGAGAAGAAGAAAGTTCAATCCAAGAGGTCACCAAGGTTAAAGAAAATGAGTGCAAAAAAAGAAGAAAATCCAACAACAGAGGCAAAGGCTAAGAAGACAAGGCTAGAAGAAACTGTTGTTAACATTTCTAAACAATCACTGATATCTTGTTAGTCTTTGCTGAGGCTGCTGAAGTTAATTTGGAAGCTGCTACTGAAGCAAGTGTGGAAGCTATTAAGGGTAATATTAAGGATTCTCACAAAATTCTTAATAATACAATTTTTGAAGAAATAGTTCCTACTACCTTTCAGTCCACACTTGTCCATAAACAAGTTGCTACACATGTTTTGGGACAGAAGGCTACTTCAAAAGCTGTAAGTGTGATGACTAATGTTCCATCAAAGTATTTAACTTTTCAAAGAGAAAGTTGGGAACACAGATTGGTTGTAATAGAGGAGAAGAAGACCAAGTCTGTCATCATCCGAGACAAACCAAAGAGATATGTGAAAGCCTTCTTCAAATCGCTTGAATATGATAATGGCATTTTACATCCGCTGGATAGGGGTTACAAAAATTTCTATGATCAATCAAGAGAGTCAGAGAACCATATCCACCAGAGCCATTTGGAGAGCGACACTTTTATCCTATATTGAGCAAAGATAATAATCAAGGTGGTACCGATCTTCAATCACCAAATTTTGTTGAACTCAATTATGAGAAGCTAAAGTCGAAAGTTCAACCCGAGCCAGTATTGGATGACATGACTGCTGATCAGATTGCAGAGGCCGTAAAATTGATTGATGCAAGATGTAAGGAGAAAAGGAGTGATAAGTCCATCTGCGTGTATCAAGATCCGTGACCAAGTCTAACTAAGGCAACAAAGCAGATGATCCACAGGGAGGCAATATCGAATGGGTCAAGATTGTTCTGCTTACGATTGGCAATTCAGAATGTTGTTTTACTATAATACGTAACATTCTGCTAAATCGACCTCTGTGGGAGATCGAGGCAATTGTAGAAGCTATGCCATGGTTTGGGCGCACTTTTCAACGAATAAGAGATTCCTATGATCTTGATATCAATGAACAAGTCAGATTTGTTCCTCCTCCTCTTCGCAAATCATTGAACCAAATGTCTTTAACAAGGAAGCTTATACAACAACGGTGGCTATCGCTGAAAAGCAAGTTGTTAAGACAAGACCCTCACCGCAGATGAATCATCAACTCTAAAAAGGCGAGTTCGAAGCTTGATAAAGATATGAAGAAGATTAAGAAGATGTTTGAAAAAGTTGGTGAAGCAGATTGGAAAATAATTGTTTGATCAATAACAAATAGGGGAGAAGGAGAAGGAAGAGAGAAGGAGAAGGAAGAAATCAATTTGGAAGGATGAAGATAATTTTTTTCAATACTTCAGATAATTCACAAGTATATGATACTTTTCATATTTCTCACAAGTATTTGTTATTATCAAAAGGGGAGAATGTTAAGTCAAAAGCAGACTTCACGATTAATTAATTTTGATAATAAAAAGAGAAATATACGAGACAAAAAGCGACGGAAGAAAAATGATCGGAAGAAAAGCGATTTATACAAAAAGCGTATGATATAAAAGGCATTTGAAGAAAAACAGACGGAAGAAAAGCGAGGCGATATAAAAGCGATTTGAAGAAAAAGACGGAAGAAAAGGTACGATACAAAAGCGGGCAATACAAAAAATGATGTAAGAAAAAAAGCATTTAAACAAAAGCGATTTATACAAAAGCAGATGGAAGAAAAGCAGACGGAAGAAAAAGCGAGGCGGAAGCTTTACGAAGACAAAAAGCGATTTGAAGCTTTACGAAGACAAAAAGGATTTATACAAAAGGTATTTAAGCTTTACGAAGACAAAAAGCGACGATACAAAAGCGCATTTTAAGCTTTACGAAGACAAAAAGCGATTTATGCGAAAATAAGACTAAGAAAGAAACATCGCTTAAGACTACATGAGCTAAACTGAATAACCGCTTTTTAAAGATTCAAGAAGCGATAGACAAGAAACAGTTGAAGTTCACTATAAATAAGAGTCGAGATTAAAGAAGAAACAACTTTTGGAAAAAGTGAATGAAACTCGTATTCAATATTTGTCTATCGAGAGAAAAATTGCGAACTATTTTTCGAGTGTATATTGTGAAGAGCAACTCTTTGTAAAAGCTCTTTATCGCTTTTCATTTTGAAAAGTGCTCTGAGATAACTGAAGAGGCTAAGAGTAAAAGAATACTTCTGTTAAGAGACCAAGAGGCTCGCCTAAAGAATACTTGTAATCGGTTTGAGATAGTGAAAATCTCGTAAGAATATCCGAGGATCGGACGTAGCCCACGGTTTGGGGTGAACCAGATAAAATTGTCGTGTTTCTCTCTAACTCTTATCGTTTTAAATCGTAGTTTTCATTATTAACAAAGTTTTTCAAACTAGTTAAGAATTGATTTAAGATAAGTTTTCCGAAAGAACAAGCAATTGTTATTGAAGGATTAAAGAAAAGTTTATCACAATTCAACCCCCCCTTCTTGTGTATCTTGGTCATATTATTACTCAATATATTAACGTGTGATTTACTTCAGCAAAGTCAAGCTAATGACCATAACTTAGCACGTTTGATAGTTACGTTGAAATTATTGTATAGTTAGATTTGTATTAAATTTTAAAAATAAGTTTTTAATGATGTGGAATGGTTTTGGATTGCTAACTCTCTTATTCCTTTAAAAGCAATTTTAAGATAGGGCAGTAATCTTGGGTGTCAAACGCAGTTAGTTTCATACTCCAACGTCATCACCACCTCAATCGCCATGACAAGTTCTTATGTTCTAACCATTTTATTTTTATTTATGTCTTTATTCTGTTCTTATGTTTTCGTATTATTTTATTTTGATTCCTACCTTGTATGTTATTTTTCTATATCACATTGAGGAGAATGTGTTGTCCAAGTGTAGGAGGGTTACGTAATGTGCATTATATGTTTTTATTTTGATTTTCAATTTTGCATATTACATATTAGTTTTGTTTATGTTTGCATGATGTGACTCGTGTGAATATGTCAATGTCTGGGACTTAATGGAATCAGTTTAGTTTTGAACATAGTCTTTTGGGCTGTAAAGATTTATCAGCTTGTGAAATTGGAGTCCTAGGTTGCTTTGGTTAAATATGCATGTTAATTATGATTTTATGTTAATTCATTCACCCTAAGAATTCACCACATACATTCATAATTTTAGGTTAGTTGAATAAGTAGGATTGTTGGTGTCCTTTTATTAGAGTTATTAGTTAAAGAAATAAGGTAGGTAATAAAATATGACAATTGTATTTATTAAATAAATAATTTTTCTGCTAACCTTTAGGTTGTGAATAGAGCTAGTAGCCAATTGAGAATGTGATATAGCTAAGTAATCAGGGGATATTCACCACAAGTGTTTGCCTTCACATCAAAAGGCTAGAATGACGTTCCAATCGAGCCTATAAATAAAAAAACATGACCTAGTTGAGCAACTAGGGACATTCATCACAAATGTTTGCCTTCGAGTCAAGAGGCTAGGTCAATGTCAATGAAAATTAACAAAAGTGGTGTTCTGTTAAATAAAAACTACCAATCTTTGTGAATAGCTTGAATTTTCATGAAAAACTACATAAGCATAGTTACAATTTTGATTGACTGTATAATTATCAATGTGTGTTTGTAAGTGATGGGGGTGAATGAATTTAACATTAAGGTCTTAATTAGTATGTATATTTAGTCCGAAGTACCTAGCCACATATTTCATAAGTTAATAAGTTAGAACAACTTGAAGGCTTATGTTTAAAGTTAAATTAGTTTCATGAAGTTCAATGCCATTATACCATTATTGCATATGTGTGCCTATATGTGTGTGTTGTTGTTTCATGTGTTTTTGTTTGTTTATTTTCTTTTTTCTTAAGGACAAACAAAAGTTCAAGTGTGTGGATGTGATAGTTGTAGGTTCCATGATGTTTTAATAGGCATTTTAGTATGTTTTTAGTTGTTAATTAATTGATTCATGCATGTTTAGGCTGGCTAGATATTTATGTTTTGAGTGTTATATGAGTTATAGCATGTTATTAACCTCTAATTTTGTGTATTTAAGTTGCTTTGGTGTATTTGTTAATGTTTGAGATCAGATGATGAAAAATGGAGAAGATTTGGAGGAAGCCCGAAGATGACCCAAGGCCATAACTGTGGCCCTTGCAAAGACTCTTTCATCAAGTCATGATAGTGGCAGAGACCATTTCAGCTAGCCAACGACCATTGCCTACATGTAGACAAACACAAACTAGCCTCCTAAACTTAAATTTTTGCGAGTTATTTCGAACTTTTGGGCCTTAGTAAAACCTAGTTTTTACCCTAATTAGAAAAGATTACATAAGACAAGAGAAATGACCTAGAAAATGAGTTTTCATTTTGGCACTTTAGGAAAAATCATAGGGAGAGGAAGAAGGAAGAGAGAGAAGAAGAGCAAGCAGAAGGTGGAGCTTCAACTACTTCAAATTCTAATCCTCTAAGTTATCTTTTCTTCTTTTCATCTTTAATTTCGTTAATTTAATGTATGAGATGGAATTGATGATGATGAATTTGGGATAAGGATGTTCTAACTTCTTTTAGGGTTTATACTTGATTCAATGTTAATCTAGTTGCTTTTGTTGTTAATGATGTTGGGTGTTGTGATTATTTGTTGTAATTGCATGCTTCGGTAATAAATCGAGAGAGTGAATCGAATACAAAATGATTAGATTGTTTAATAAGAGTTAAACAATCTAATAGACCACGCAAATAATCAAATCGATAATTATACAGAGAGAGATCTCGTGTGATGACTCAGTTGTTTATTGGGATGCTTAAGAACTAATTATGTTGTGGGTTCTTTTATTAATTGAGAGATTACATGTTCAGTAACTCAATTTAATTAGGATTTATGATTTATAACTTGGTGATTACAAATCGAGATAAACTATTCCACCCTTCTAAAGTCTAGAACTAACACCGTATTAACACAAAAGGAACTAAATTAGCATTAATTATAAGATAAATCCCCTTTTTCATAACTTGTTAATCTTCTTTGTTTAAATTTCAATTGTCAATTAGTGGTGTTCAAATTTTTTTTCTTGCATTAATTTAGAATTCACATTTCAATCATTTCATATTCGATTTGTTTACTTTTCTGTTTAGTTTTTATTTTCATTTTAATTACATTTTTAGGCCTTAGACAAAGTAGGATTCGATTATTTCACTAATTACTTGTGGGATCGACACCTCATATACTACGTTGCGATCGATGTGTTTGTGAAATGTTGAGGGTTTTATAAATTGTAAAACTTGTTTACCCTATTAAAAGACCTAGTAAGTGACTACTTTGATCAATTTGTTCCAATAAGAGCATCGAGCTCATCTGGTGAGGGTAGTTTATTAGCTTTTTAACATTGTAAGACCCTTTTTGTTAGCCATTGATGAGCGTTGGCCATCATCTAGAATGGATTAGGCATGAGGAAGGCATGCCAAAATAACCAAGGTAACTTAACCAGGTAGGATCAAGAATGGTTTGAGCTACAGTTGGCTTTGACGAACCATGGGACGTTGATCTGCATGGCTAGGGTAAGTTGAACTTGTTTAAGAAATCTTTGGAGGGATTAAGGATGAAATGATGCTCACATGATGGATCATGGATCAACAAACTAGATTATAGGAGCCCATTGGTCAAATCACGCGCAATTTGTCTTAGAACTTGGCTAACCTTCATCTTTAAATGAAGATCACGAGTGATATGACAAAGTTAGTAGGACAAATCATAAAAGAAGTGGGATGACCTGGCAAAAAATATGGATGAGGTGTTTTGTAGGCATTTTACACGTGTTGCTTTTACATAGAAGTGAGTTAGTGATAAGTTATGTAAACCACCTGCTAAAGTAGTGAAATGTCAACCACCAACTAAATTAGTGGCTTAGTGGCATTGTGCCTACAGATTTGTATTCTTGCCCAATAATTCTCCAAATACTTATAAATAGCTCATTTGAACAAATCTTCATTCATTAGAGAAAATTGAAATTTTATATCCTTTGCATCAATTGTGAATAATATAAAGGTTAGTAATTTTGCTCCAAAACTTTGTGTATCTTTTTATTTTTATTATTGTCCATTATATCGTGTTGGCTAAGTGAATTTCATGTGTTTACTTTACTTATGTAAGAAACACTTTAAATATGAGTGAATTGATAAGATTGAGTTGAATTGCAAGAATTCAACTCAACTACCGTATTTAAACTTTGACACATTTTATGTGCCAACTTTGAGTTCTTTGAAAAGTCATTGTAACATCATCCAAGAACAAAAATGAAAGTTGAAGGAACTTGGTGGCAGGACCAAAATAAATAACTGTAGTCGGGGCACTGTATGATATCAATTATTTACTAGCTACTTGTCCCCAGCATGTCATTTTTGTTCAACAAGAGAGGGAACACACAACAGAACCCCTTGGCAGGTACCTTTTATCTCATCACCAACCTCTTCTACGAAAATGGAAACACTTGTAGTGATCACAATTTGGATGAGAATAGATCTGTTATTGAACCAGGCACTGTCTAAATAATTAATCCCAGTTGTCCGCTACACACTGTGGCTCATTAAACAATGCAACCCTAACTCCATCTTGGGTTGGTACGACAGAGTGTACGGTGTTGTACGGTTAACATTGCATTAAATAATTCGTTCGAGTTTTTTATTTACTGCTTAAGTTGATGCCGAGCCGACACATAGACAAGCAAGCCTCTTTGCACTTATAGATCGTACTAGTAGACTGTCTCTGTGTATCATGTTACTAATGAATAACATTTTGGGAACGCTAACTCTTTTACTGAAAATAAAGTATTCAATTTACAATTAGGTTTTAATTGTATACTTTTTTTAAATTCTTTTTGGCACCTCCACAATAAAAATTGAAAATAAAATTAAAACTATATATTTTACAATTTATTTATGTCATGTCATACAGAGTTACTATTAAATTAAGAATACTTTTAATTCAATTTTCAAGATTTTAGATGTATTATTTTTGAAAGAATTTGAATTTTGGGATAGAAAAAAGAAATTCGAGAGATAATAATTTAATAAGCTTATAACCAATTCGAGCATACATGGAAATAATAATTGTAGTTTCAATTCTTCAAACCGAACATCATCGTTGTACAACACTACATTAAGTTTCACGGGTGAATGATGCCTTACTCTAATTTAATAATATTGGTAAGTAGAGTATGCTAAAAATAAAGTCCTGTATGAGGATGAAAAGATACATATTTTGTTGGTGGGGCATAATCAATGGCTTAGTTCAATTTCTCAAACCTGAATACTAATGTATAACTAAACCATAAGATGGCAGCACATATTGCACCAAACTAACATTTCAATTGCAACACGCTTAAAAGTTGGCGTATCTTACTGAAATCTGAGTTTCTGAAATTAAACGAAGAACAGAATATGTTAGCTTTGTTGAGAAACAAGGAATCATCTGATTTTTGTTTGATTTCCCGTTCTTACTGGGTGCAGTAAAGGTCGTTTTAGTGGGGTTGCCATGTTGTCCACCAAAGAACCAAAATCAAGGAAAGATGGAAACAAAATGAGGAAAAAGTTGATATTGTTTTGATGGAAGTTGTATGACAAGCCAGCAATAATCCAGCATAGAGTCAACTATTTGAACGAATTGTGCCAAAATTGGCCGATGGGTATTCAAGCTAACAGGGAAATAGTCCTTAAAGGACGGTAGGTAGGACAAGGTAGATCAGCAGCTCTTACATGGAGAACATTATCATGTACACAAGGGCCCTAAGCTTTACAGCTGCGTTGTACTTGGCGTAGCTATTAATGTATTTGTTCTTTTGCTCCTTGGGAGAGACTCATTGAATTGCTGCCTGCAACCCAATCCTCTTTTTCTAATTTGCGGATGAGTAATGCGCTTGGAGATGAATACTTGGAATCAACCAAAGAATACTGTGGTGCTCCATGAAGGGACGAGTTGGAGGAACAAGGTTTTTTTTATATAAAAAAAATCAGAAATCAGAGATTGTCCTAGACTTTTGTGTAAAAAACTTCAATCACTAAACCAAAACTAATTGGTAAAGTTTACCTTTTTATGTGACCAAATTGGATTGATGAAGTTTTCTTCCCCCTCAAAAAAAAAAAAAAAAAACTGTGGAAAAAATGACCTTATCAGTATTTCTTATAATAATTACTATAATTTGGCATATATTAATGATTAGATTTCTCCTTCATTTATGTGATATGATGCTACCATTACAATACCTCCTTAATAATCCTAAACTAAATGAAAAAACGTGATATGATGTTAGTATTACAATACAAAACAAGTAAACAAATAATTATAATCAATAATACGGAAAGGCTTCTTGAACATTTACTCTATCTATTTGAAGTCTTTTTATGTTCTCCCGAGATTAAGGGCATATTTCGTTTTACTCTCGGTGAATTCGATTAGTCGCAGAGCCCAACCTGCATAACCCGTAATGATTGGTCCATTCTTCAAAGATCGGTCTCATACCTAATAACTATGTCAAGCCCAAGCCCGATCTAAGCTCTCCTCAGCCCGTTCGCATGTGAGAGACTCTCATGCACACGTAAAGACCTAAACCTAGTTGTTGCTTCATATATAAGGTATAATTCTATCGTAACAAAGGTACGTAATCATAAACCTAGCACTCTTGGTTTTACAGCGATCTCACCTTCACCAAAAGATCGACTTGAAGTCGGAGGGCTAATCGGGACTCAACCCCGACGCGTGCTTTCTTTGTTTTGCAGTGAATCTCAACGTCGAAGTCACTACAGAAAGCAACCAACTCATAGATCCAAACGGCAACGTTCAGTTTCGCCAGAATACGACAGAACCAATTAGCGTCTACCGTGGGGCCCGACTTCAAGGCACCACGTCAAGAAACACACAGATCCGGTCGCGGCGATAAACCTCGTTATAGCCACCGTCATGCTCTCTGGCGATCTGGATAGGTTTGCAATTACCGCAACTCGCCGCCGCACCTCATATTTCCCGCACGAATCTTCGCACCGAACAACAACCGCAACCTCAGAACTTGGAACAAGAAGAACAGAGCGTAGCTTTAGAGGATAACGCTGCACTCAATATGCACCCGAATCTCCAACATTGATCGGATGCAGATCCTCCTCCGCCTATACAAACCTCCCTCACCCGCAAACAGATCGAGGAAGCGGCTGATCTGTTGATCCGCCAGATCTTGCGGCCTCGGCAAAGACAAGAAGAAATGCATCTGCACGGCGATTACACGACAAGCGGCGTGACGACCGATCACCACCCAATCAAGCCCTAGAAGATTATGGATGATCGGATTAACGCAGCTATGAGCTTCCGCCAGATCGCCTGACGCACAATCTGACTCTCCTTTACTCCGGAAATCTTGGATAGCCTCCCGACGCCTGGCACCAAAATACCGACCCACGAAAATATATCTGGAAAGATCGACCCTGGATTACCTACAGCACTTCCAGTCCATGATGAATCTACATTGTGTTCCGGACGCCATCCAGTGTAAGGCTTTCTGCACGGCCTTCCAAGAGGGAGCTCGACGATGGTTCAACAGCTTGCCCCCGAGTTGTATCACATGCTTTGAAGATTTCAGGTTATTATTCTGAACGGTTAAGCTGATGAAGCGCCACAGAAGATGACTTTGGAGGTGATGCAACTTACCCAAGGAAGGAACGAAAGTTTGCATAAGTTCATCACTCGGTTCAATAACGAAGCGGTCGAGGTCCCCGACCTCACTTGCTCGTCCATGTTGGCCGCGCTTATGAGCAACACGAGGGATGAGGAGTTCAAGAAGTCGTCAGCCCTCGATCAGCCCCGATCTGTTCAGAAAATAAGAAACAGGGCGGATAGGTACATTCAGCTTGAAGAAGTGCTGAAAAATATGAGGCGTCGGGTGGATGATCGCTCACCAAATGACAGAGCGAGCAATTCGCACAAGTGACAAAAAGGTCAGTCGAGCTGGAGAAAGCCGACCGATCGACAGGGATATCGACAGGAGTTCACCCCGCTTAACAGGCAATATGTAGAAGTACTGGCGGTCATGAGAGCGGATGGGGAAACTATCCGAGAACCCGATAAAATGAAGACTCCCTACAAGGATAGGAACCCCAATTTGTATTTTCGTTTCCACAAAGAGGTCGGTCATGATACGGAAGATTGCTAGCAGTTGAAAAAAGAAATCGAATTCCTCATACAAAGGGGAAGGTTAGGTCGATTTGTGAAGCACGCGCAAAATGCCGATCGAGATAACGAGCATAAGAGCGGTCGACACAATTACAGACGACAAAATTGGAGACAGAATGATAGAAATAATGGAGGAAGGCAGAATGAGAATACAGATAATCGACGCGAAGAGAGAGGACGATCAAGGGAAAGGGATGATAGAAACGCTGGGCAACAAGATGACCGACCGACTGGGGTCATTAACATGATATTCGGTGAAAATGCAGCGGGGGATCCACTGCTAAAGGGAGGAAGAGATATGCTAAACAGGTCGGCAGAGGCTCATCAACCAAAAGGTCGAGGGAGAACGACGGGATGATATCGTTTGACGAGTCTAATCTTGATGGTGTAAGTTTTCCTCATGATGACGCCCTCGTTGTAAATCTGAACATGGACAGTTACGAGGTGAAGCGGGTGATGATTGATACGGGCAGCTCGGTCGACTTGTTGTATTATGAGGCCTTCAAGCAGATGAAGGTACCCGAAGATCGACTGCTGCCCATAGACGGACCTATCAAAGGGGTAAATGGAGCATCAGCCTAGTCGTTTGCCCGAGTCTATTTAAAAGTGAAGTTTGGACAAAAGTCGTGTCAAATAGAAAGGAATGTTGAATTCCTAGTCGTGAAGTTTCAAGGGGCATACAATGCAATAATCGGACGAGCTACCCAGAACGCCCTTAGAGCGGTCATCTCTACCTACTACCAAACAATGAAATTCCCAACGCCTCATAGAATCGGTATTGTCAAGGGTCAGCAGAGAATCGCAAGGGAGTGCTACTTAGCGGAAACAAAAACATTAGACGGGGCGGTGGTCCTGACGAGCTCTCTTGATGTGAGAGCCGATGAGGAGATGGATAGGATGAACCCAATGGAAGATATACAGCGGGCCGTACTGGACGAGGCCGACCCCTCTAAATTCACAAACATAGGTTCTGAGCTGCAGAAGGACCTAGTTAAAGAGATCACAGATTGTCTGGTGGAAAATAGATCGGTCTTCGCTTGGGTACCGAGCGATATGCCTGAAATTTCTCGATCGGTCGCCTCGCACTCACTTGGTATTCGACGAGACTACAAGCCGATTAGGCAAAAGAAGCGACCGCACTGCAAAGAGCGACAGGAAGTGATCGGGAAAGAAATAGAGAAACTACTTGAAGCCGGGTTCATCCGAGAAGTCAAGTACCCCGAATGGCTCGCCAATGTGGTGTTGGTGAAGAAGAAGAATGGAAAGTGGAGAATGTGCATCGACTTTACTGACCTGAACAAGGCGTGTCCAAAGGACAGCTTTCCCCTACCCAAGATCGACCAGCTGGTAGACTCTACCTCCGGACATGAACTTCTCAGTTTCTTGGATGCTTTCTCGGGCTACCATCAAATTCAGATGAGCCTCGAAGACGAGGAGAAGACCGCCTTCATAATCGACCAGGGCACGTATTGTTACCAAGTAATGTCGTTCGGCCTAAAGAATGCGGGGGCCACTTATCAACGGCTCGTCATGGAGGTCTTCAAAAAATAGATAGGTCGATCTATTGAAGCTTACGTAGACGATATGGTGGTTAAAAGTAAGACGGCTTCTGAGCGTATGGGAGATCTGAAAGAAGTCTTCCAGACTCTTGATAAATTTCAGATGAAGCTGAATCTGGAAAAGTGCGTCTTTGGTGTGGCATTCGGAAAATTCCTGGGGTTCATGATTACTCAACGGGGGATTGAAGCTAATCCAGAGAAGATCGAAGCCATCGTCCAAACGCCTTCGCCACGATCCTTGAAAGAAGTACAGATATTGACTGGTCGGATAGTCTCCCTGAGCAGATTCGTGTCCAGATTAGGGGACAAATGCCTCCCTTTTTTCAAAATTCTGAGGAAAGCAGATATAACCCAATTTCAGTGGCCTGAGGAGTGCGAAAGAGCTTTCCAGCGCTTAAAGCAGTATCTAACAAGCCCACCTATCCTGCATAGCCCGGTTGAGGGAGAAACCCTGATTATCTATCTGGCGGTCACAGAGGGGGCAGTCAGCGTGGTTCTGGTTCGATCGGATGGAAAGGAGCAATTTTCGATCTACTACGTCAGCAAGGTATTGAGTGGGCCAGAAATACGGTACGCGCCCATAGAAAAGTTAGTTCTCTACTTGATAACTGCGGCGCAGAAACTGAGACCGTATTTTCAAAGTCATACCATTGAGGTGTGGACCGACCAGCCCCTCAGGTAATGTCTTCAAAAGGCCGAAACCTCGGGTCGGGTAATAAAGTGGGCAGTGGAATTGGGAGAATTCGACATACAATATAAGCCCCGGACGACGATCAAGGCACAGGTGTTGGCGGACTTCATTGCAGAGATGAGCCAACCTAGCTCGAAGGATGAGCAACTCCCTGCCTGGAGCTTGCTCGTTGACGGGTCGTCCAATGCCGAAGGATGCGGAGCAGGAGTGGTGTTGATCAACCCGCGTATGGAAGAGAAGGTAGAATACGCCCTTCGGCTAGAATTCAAGGACTCCAATAACGAGGCAAAATATGAGGCTCTGATAGCGGGTCTCCAACTGGCTAAGGAAATGGAGATAAAGTATCTAAAGATATATAGTGATAGCCAAGTGGTGGTCGGCCAAGTCACTGGGCAATATGAAGCCACGGGAGACAACATGATCGAGTACCTGGAGCTAGTAAAGCGGGAGTTAAATAGTTTCGAGCAGCACTCGATCAGCATGATAGAATGGGCTCAGAATGCTAAAACGGATGCACTCTCCAAAATGACCTCTGATCGAAACGCCAAAAATAACGTTCTAGTCGAACCACTGGATCGACCTAGCATTCAGAAAGTCAAGGAAGTTCTCGATGCAAATACCGGTCGACCGAGTTGGATGGAACCGATTTGACGGTATCTCCTAGAGGGAACACAACCACAAGAAAGCTCAGAGACCAAGAAGTTGAGAATAAAGGCGGCTAAATACGCGATCATAAATGACGCTCTATACAAGCGATCTTATGATCGCCACTCGCGATGCTTGAACGAAGAAGAGGCAGAACAAGCAATGGTCGAGGTACACGAAGGAATGTGTGGCAACCACGTAGGAGGCAGAATGTTAGCCCATAGGCTGATCAGACAGGGATATTACTGGCCCACGATGAGAAAACACTGCCAGAAAAAAGTCGACCGATGTGAGGCCTGCCAGAGAAACAACAGCCTGTCTCACCAGCCGACCGAGAGGATGAAAATTGTGAGTCACCCTATCCCTTTCGCTCAATGGGGAATGGATATACTGGGGCCCTTACCTTTCAGTCCCGGAAAGAAGAAGTTCCTGATAGTGGCAGTGGAGTACTTCACCAAATGGGTAGAAGCGGAAGCGGTCGCCACAATTACCGAGCAAAGGGTGGAGAATTTCAGTGAAAAACATCTTGACTCGCTTGAATGCCTATGGTCTTTGTAGCGCACAACGGTCGACGCTTTGATAACGAAAAGTTCAGAGATTTCTGCGATCGACTAAAGATAAGGCTGCAACTGACCTCAGTAGCTCACCCCCAAAGCAACGGTCTCGCGGAGAACACAAACAAAAAGATAATGAGCGCTCTTAAGAAACACCTTGACCGAAGAAAGACCTGGGTGGAAGAAATCGATGAAGTGTTGTGGGCGTACAGAACCACACCAAATGGAGCCACATGGGAAACACCGTTCAGGATGACCTTTGGGGCAGAAGCTTTAGTTCCTATAGAAGTGGTATTGCATAATCAGAGGGTGTCGAACTATGACGATGAGCGGAACAACGAAGCCCGCCGTGTAACATCCCACCCCCGATAGGAAGGGTAAAATAGTAAATTTGGCATAGGATGAGATGTATTGGATTGACTTAGGACTGTTCATGCATAATAGGATTGGTACACAGTATCATTTGTGCACATGAAATCACTGTACATGCATACATGACATTCCCGGTAAATGGGCCTAATGCAATTTTATTGTGATTAACGTAGTTATTGTGTTTAAAAAATTATTCTGAGTGAGCCAGTAAGTGTTTTATATTTTAAGGGATTTTCAGGAATTTTTCTGAAATTTTCCGGAGAAAATTTCCGGACCCGAAAAAAAAATCGCCAAGTGGCGAACCGATCGATTTTCGGTAGCGAAAATTGCTACCCAATGGTACTGTCATATTGGGTATATTATTTTGGAATTAAAATTAGGGTCATTAGACTAGAATGGTTCAAATTGTAGTAGGATTTCTAAATCCTATCCATCATTTTGTTTTATTTCTATTTTGTCTTTTTCCTCCAATTGCCAAGTGTCCTTCTCCATTAATTGCCTTTGTCTTGTTTCTCTTCACTCTTCCACGACTTTCAAGTTGGAAAGTTTAAAGAAATTCTATTTTTATTGCTCTTTCTCCACTTCACCCGAAATTTGCTCCTTCCTCTTCCATTTGTGGGTTTTGTTTCTCCTAAGGATTGTTGCCTTCTTACTTGCTCCTTCTTTTATACACACACAAACCAAACTTAGCCTTTTGATGAAGATGGTTGGTGTGTGTTGGGAGTGTGGCCGTAGGTGTGGAGGTATAGGAGAGGTTGGTGTTTTGTTTGAAGATTTGAAAACTTAAAGCTTGAGGCTTGGAGGTTGATAGAGGCTCAATTGGAGCGTCGTTCGACCGACGTGGCAGAGACTTCCCGGCATTAGCTCGGAAGTGATAGGTGAGTAACCTAGTTGGTTCCTCAATCTATATGTGAAAAAAAAATTATGTGATTATGCCATGTGGAGATAATGGAGGGCTTATGTGTGTTTGATTTTGATTGATTTCGGACCATAGGTGTTCGAAGTATTGAGAACTTGTTATTGAAGTGCTATTTGTGTGTAACTGTTTGTGAATGATTACGTTTGAGATCTCGGACCAAAGGTCCGAGTGTTAATTGCCTGTGATTGAGAAGCTTTTATGCTTTCAATGTGATAGTCCGTGATTGTGAATTATTGTGAATAATTGAGAACAAATTGTCTGTTTCGATAAATTGGACTTGACTTCCAATGTGATATTGTAGAATTGTGATAAATGAATTCTATACCTGGTTAATTGATAACGATCGTGGATCGGAGCTGCCACCGAGAGCTATATGCTCAACGTTTAATGAGCCCGAAAGTGACAGTCCAGAGCTTTATGCTCAACGTTTAATGAGCCCAAAAGGTACAGTTTAGAGCTTTATGCTCAACGCTTAATGAGCCCGAAAAGAGACAGTTCAAAGCCATAGGCCCACTGATTAATGCGCCCGGATTGGGACAAGACAAAGCCAATCCAACACGTAATCGAAATGGGAAATAATAGAAAAATGTTATGGATGTATTTGATTGTACTGTGAATTGGGAAAAGTATTGAATCACTGAAATGAAATGGAAAATGTCATGTATTTAAGTAAGTATGCATTGAATTGACTTTTGGATTGGGAAAGAGACAACATGCCTTGCATCTATGTGATACTGCTTTGAAATCTTTCTGATTATGCTTTTGTGAAAATCGATAAATTGCCATATGATATTCTAAATGTGCAATTGTGATAATCTGTACGCTATTCACATAATGCATAAATTGGGTGAACCATCGATGATGGTTCCTCATTGAGTTCACAAAACTCACCCAAAATTTGCATCTATTTTTTAGGTCTTGAAGAATACCCCATTTGACACGGGAGTACTGTATGCAAGTGAAAGATAGAGGTCGGGATCAGTTTGCGTCTGCATTAGTGTATTTTTATTTTCTGATATTTTGTATTATTGATTAAGTCAGTTTGTAATGAAAAGGGCCCCAAGGCCATTGAATTGGTTATAATTGTTTTCCGCATATGTTATAATGTGTATGTGTGTGTGTATGCGTTAAAAAAAATTTATACTGAGTTTTTGGACTGAGAGATGTAGCACGTCACCCTTGCGGGGCACGGACTCGGATATCACCATCGATGTCGAGTTCGGGTCTTGCAGGAGTGGGGTGTTACATTTAGGTGGTATCAGAGCCCAGCAATACGAATGTATCTGGGCACAGTTTGAAACATAGGTCAAGTTGCATGCATTTGAGTCGTGTTGTTACAGACCATGGTAACTGATCCTTAGTTTGAGTTGCACGAGGATAAATCCTACGTGTGCATATGTGTTAAGTGATTAAGAGAGAGAAAAATGAGACTGTATTAGAATGTGAAACCAGGAAAGTATATGGGTAATTAGGAAGGGGAAAAAGGAAAAATGAATAATGAGATGTATGTTATACTGTGATTATAAACCCTCGAATTTGGTATCAGTATAACTATGTTGGCATGGGTTAATTGAGGAAAGAAACGATATCAAAAGGAATCAGGGGATTTAAAGTGGCAATATTACAGCGAAAGAAAACGAACATTTCTACAGCATGGAGAGATCCACTGTGAATATGAGAAACACATTGGTTTAAGTATGCCTATGTGCGAGTAAAAGTTCGAGATGATTAGGGAATTAGAGTTGTGACTCGTATATCCAACGAAATGGGGATAATTGGAACTGAGTAAAAAGTATATGGTCCGATCAGGCAAATAGGGATTCACTACATTTGTGTTAGTGGGTATCATAGATGAGGATGATAGCGAGATTGGAATAAGGTCAATATTGTACCGTAACGATCTACCTAGAACTGAAAGAGCTGAAAGAGCAAAGTGCCTAGTAGGGTAAGCAAAAGTAGACATGGTGAGATAAAAGTGTACAGATAAACTGAAATGAACTCGTGAAACGGGAATGATCTTGAACGCATAAGCGTGAGACTGAAATGGTTATGTGAATATTGTGCTAAGAGTTTGGAAATCAGTATAATAAAATCGTAAGAGAAAAAGACAGACTGACAAGTTTTACTGATTGTGTATCGGGAAATTCTGGATTGGTTGAAAAGATGTATATGGACACAGAAATGGTAAATGGATGGGTAAATAGATAGAGATACAGTGGAGTTGTATCACCGATTTTGTCATATTTTGGGGACTGTGAATACCCTATCATAGATTATTTGAGGATAATAAAGAGAGACGTAGCAATAATGTGATGACATTGTATAAGCCAAGTGGATATGACCTTAAAAGGTCAAGCTGATACATGAATGATATGGGAATGAAACTAGGAAAAAAAATGAAACAATGATAGTGATATATGAAAAAAGTTGTCGCATTTAAGTTGATTTATCGTTGGGAATATCTATTAGACAGTAAAGTTGATCATGATTAATGAAACATATGTGAAAGATACATGGAAATCATAGAGGAGATGATCGGTGAATGATTAGAGTGGCTATAAGTGTAAAGTTCATAATGGGTTAAAGTAAGACATAAGAGGACTGAATGTACCTTTATGAGAGGAAATGAAAAAAAAATATTATGGCATCAGTCCTCTATTTGAGGATTAGAATAAACGGAAAGGAGTTTTATGGAAGTTTGAATTGTATAGGTTACTAATTGGCTTCCGGATAAGATGAAATAAGTTCTGGTGAGGTGTAGATTACGGAATAAGAGTTAAAGAAAGTTTTTATGTGACTGTCACGTGGAACCTTAGCGCAAAGACTGTTCTGATCTTTAAATTATGGCATAAAATTGTTCTGATTGAGATAGTGCGTATAGTTGAGAACGATTGAAAAGTAATTAGGGACACTAATTGGCTGATGAGACTTTCGTGAACAGTATAATGACGGTAGCAAGACTAATGGTCAAATGAAAAGAAGTAAGAACGAAATCAAAAGTGAAATTGAGTCATATCTCAAGAGGAGATTTAGACATAACAAGTGAAATATCTGTTGAGGTTATCTCAGATTGTGTACGGAAATGTAAAGTATCCAACTACGTAAGTGGAATTTTAAATTGAGGTGATTCTATTGCAATGTGAAGTGAATAGATCTCCATATGTGATGCAAACTGTTGAGAAATCTTGATTTGAAACTAAGAAGAAAATAGTCTCGAACTGCGAAGTGAAATACTCAAATAAAGTGGAATTTATGGAAGTCCAAGTACAGATAACTAGGTATTGACATATGTCGATATGGATGACAGGAAATCAATTGAAAAGAGAAAATGAATAGAGACACGAAGTCCTAAAGGGAAACTGACAATGACGTGATGTAGTGTTACCTTCATAAAAAGATTGCAAATACACTACTTATGGACTCAATGAAAAAGTTGAATGATGTATGGTAAAGTCAACAAGACCCTAATAGGGAATTATGTGAGGTAAGCAAATAGTAGTGACTATGTTTATAGACGAAATGTGTTTGAAAGTTTTGAACAGTGAAAAGTAAAAAGAACTATATGAATAATCGAGGAATTTGATACTGAGGGTGAGCATACCCTTAGAGAGTGGGCAGTGTGTGATGAACTGAAACATTATGTTAAAATGGTATAAGATAAATTGAACTGACTTTAATAAATGGTATTGGAGACTTTAGATTCCTATAAGGATACATTGTGTTAATTCGAGGAAAATGATGGGCATAAATGACTACTATACCGACAATTCTGAAATGAACAGACAATTCTGTCGACTAAACTCAAATAGTGAACAGATAATGCTGCAATGAATGTTCAAGTGCGTAGAGGTTTGAATGTTCAATAGGAAAAGTGCTTGCCTAACAAGAGGCAAAGACCAACAGTGAGTCGAGATGCTTGTGATGAGTGAAACAAAGGAAAAGGGCTTAGGAAAACTGCATGGGTTAGCTGAAGTGGATCAGGATCGGACAAATGAAAAAGAATTAAATACATATAGAACAGTGACGTGTCAAAAGAACACTGAATCTGGACTAAGAGTCAATGTAATATGAGGGGTAAATGCGTTAAATGGATTACCACCAGTTATAGTGAAAAATAGAGATAAGTGCCACTGTGTCGGTACTAAAGGATAGGGAAGTGTCGCAGACGAGAGAAACTATTATATTGGAAGTATCATAGTGACAAAGTATACCCAGAATTGGCAAAAAGGAGTATTAATGAAGTTAGTGGAATAAGTCTATATATTGAGAAAAAGGTATTGGATAGTATAGTGATAAAAAGGTATTGGATGGTATAATGAGAAAAAGTTATTGGGTGGTATAGTGAGAAAAAAGTATTGGATGGATAAAACATGATGAGTGAGCAGGTTCGGAAATAATGAACTGAGTCATAGCATCGGAACCAAAGGTAGTGGCTGCTCTGGAAATGGCAAGAGAGATAGTTAAGAGAGTGAGATCATCAACTGACAGCCTTGTTGAATCCATCTACTGTGATGAGTGATAATGAGTTAACCAAATAAGTGACTGAACAACTAACTGAGTGTGGTTACTGTGACCTTTCGAAAAATGAATCATTGAGTGGAAAAGTGTACGGACATGTAGGGTCATTTGATAACCGCATCACAATGAACTGTTGATTGAGAATTTCGAGGACTAAATTTATATAAGGAGGGGGAATTGTAACATCCACCCCGATAGGAAGGGTAAAATAGTAAATTTGGCATAGGATGAGATGTATTGGATTGACTTAGGACTGTTCATGCATAATAGGATTGGTACACAGTATCATTTGTGCACATGAAATCACTGTACATGCATACATGACATTCCCGGTAAATGGGCCTAATGCAATTTTATTGTGATTAACGTAGTTATTGTGTTTAAAAAATTATTCTGAGTGAGCCAGTGAGTGTTTTATATTTTAAGGGATTTTCAGGAATTTTTTTGAAATTTTCCAGAGAAAATTCCCGGACCGGAAAAAAAATCATCAAGTGGCGAACCGGTCGATTTTCGGTAGCGAAAATTGCTACCCAATGGCACTATCATATTGGGTATATTATTTTGGAATTGAAATTAGGGTCATTAGACTAGAATGAGTCAAATTGTAGTAGGATTTCTAATTCATATCCATCATTTTGTTTTATTTTTATTTTGTCTTTTTCCTCCAATTGTCAAGTGTCCTTCTCCATTAATTGCCTTTGTCTTGTTTCTCTTCACTCTTCCACGACTTTCAAGTTGGAAAGTTTAAAGAAATTCTATTTTTATTGCTCTTTCTCTACTTCACCCGAAATTTGCTCCTTCCTCTTCCATTTGTGGGTTTTGTTTCTCCTAAGGATTGTTGCCTTCTTACTTGCTCCTTCTTTTATACACACACAAACCAAACTTAGCCTTTTGATGAAGATGGTTGGTGTGTGTTGGGAGGTACGTGGGTGTGGATGTATAGGAGAGGTTGGTGTTTTGTTTGAAGATTTGAAAACTTAAAGCTTGGGGCTTGGAGGTTGATAGGTGAGAAGTTATGTTTATGTTCTTTCATATGGTTGTTAGAAGCATTTATTGTAATTTTTATGTGCATTAATGTCATGGAATTTTGGAGATTTATGTTCAAGTGAATGTTTAGATGAACTTAGGGCTGATTTTATGACTCAAGTTGATGCTTATTGATGTGTTATTGGCATTGGAAGTGATAGGATCTAAGTTTAGTAACAAAGCTGAAAATTTGGTTTTGTACTAATTACACTATTTTGATCATAACTAATGGCCTGGTTGTGCAAATGAGGTTTGGTTTATGCCAAATGAAACTTTGGCTTGTTGGCTACAATTTTGTGTGAAATAGGTGTTGTCTAATTTTAGCATTAAGAGGTTGAAATTTGGCATGGAAAATTACTGTTAGGTTACTGTGAACAGTAACCGAACCAATGATCTTCTAGTTTTGATGATTTTTCTAAATTAATTGAGATGGAGTTAGGGAAAATGGTCTAAATGAAAGTTGAAGCTTATTAAGTTATCTTTCCATTCCCACTGATTTTGCAATTTTTCGATATGTATATTAGGAGTTATGGACTAATGACTTTTGGCTGTTTTAATACATTGAGTGAAACCTAGTTGAAATGGCAGATTTCATGAACATTCTGATTAGTAGCAATTTTAAGAATTTTTGTGAATTGAATAGGCCTGAGTGATCTACTGGAGAGTTGTAGAGGACACATTTATCTTGAAAATGGTATATTGCATGTAATGTTTGGAGATCATATGTGGGAGTTATAAAGTTTCAAAAACTGAACCTACATTACGTTTCTCACTGCTGCCCTGATCAGTACATTGTTTGGCAGATTTGAAATTGTTAGAAGTTGAATTGGAATTTGGGTTCTTCATGAAAATTTAAGATTTAGATCTTAGCTTTCCAGGGATATAAAGTAGTGATTTGTTTGACATTTGAGCTGGGAGATATACTGGTTGGAAATTTACTGCTCAGATTGGGACAGTTTGGTGGACATATGCTTCGGTGAATTATTTGACCTAGTTAGTAAATGAATTGGGATTTTAGTTATTCATGAAAGTCTTAGATAACATTGTGATCTTGATGATCATATTTATTGTGTAATTTTTTACTGAAGAGAATGAAAGTTACTGAATTTACAAGATACTGTACTGTGTTGAGTGACTTTGAGTGAGCAGTCGCTTTCATGGGATTTTTGACACCCTTACGGGTGGAATTAATTTGAATGGTCTAAATGAAACTTGTAGAGGGTTTCATTATCTTTCCAACAAGGTATGGTTTGCAATTTTCTGAATTGTGTACAAAAAGTTATAGAGGATTGAAAGTTGGTTGGAAAACAGGAAAAAAAGAAGGAAATAAGGGCTTAGAAATATAGATATATTAATTGTTTTATTTGAATTTTGGTTTCTTTCGTGAATAACTTTTCCGTCCGACGTCCGATTGACCTGATTCTTGAGGCATCGGATTCATTGATTATTTAATTTCATTTTTGAGAAATTGGGAATTTGTGGACGGAAA
Source organism: Erythroxylum novogranatense (assembly GCA_029891385.1). NCBI lineage: Eukaryota > Viridiplantae > Streptophyta > Magnoliopsida > Malpighiales > Erythroxylaceae > Erythroxylum > Erythroxylum novogranatense. The sequence continues at coordinate 80,460,913 of CM057229.1, read as the reverse complement.
ATTGACGTGGGCCCGAGTAACGGAGCCTTTACTCACTGTTTTATTTAATTGGGGACCTATAGAGGTCCAAATTGAGCGCCGTCAGCGCCATTGGATTTCTAATTTTTAAACGGATTTTTTTGATGGAAAAAATGAGATTAGGGCCGAGAATTCATGAACATGCATTATACACCTACATGTGCATCGTTAACGAATTCGGATTGGATAATTAGTGATCGTTTTCTTCTCTGATTCTTATAGAGGCTCAATTGGAGCGTCGTTCGACTGACGTGACAGAGACTTCCCGGCATTAGCTCGGAAGTGATAGGTGAGTAACCTAGTTAGTTCCTCAATCTATATGTGAAAAAAAATTATGTGATTATGCTATGTGGAGATAATGGAGGGCTTATGTGTGTTTGATTTTGATTGATTTCGGACCATAGGTGTTCGAAGTATTGAGAACTTGTTATTGAAGTGTTATTTGTGTGTAACTGTTTGTGAATGATTACGTTTGAGATCTCGGACCAAAGGTCCGAGTGTTAATTGCCTGTGATTGAGAAGCTTTTATGCTTTCAATGTGATAGTCCGTGATTGTGAATTATTGTGAATAATTGAGAACGAATTATGCATTTCGATAAATTGGACTTGACTTCCAATGTGATATTGTAGAATTGTGATAAATGAATTCTATACCTGGTTAATTGATAACAGTCGTGACTGGAGCTGCCACCGAGAGTTATATGCTCAACGTTTAATGAGCCCGATAGGGACAGTCCAGAGCTTTATGCTCAACGTTTAATGAGTCCGAAAGGGACAGTTCAGAGCTTTATGCTCAACGCTTAATGAGCCCAAAAAGAGACAGTTCAGCGCCATAGGCCCACTGATTAATGCGCCCGGATTAGGACGATCTGGTAGCGCGATCCAACTACGTAATCGAAATGGGAAATAATAGAAAAATGTTATGCATATATTTGATTGTACTGTGAATTGGGAAAAGTATTGAAACACTGAAATGAAATAGAAAATGTCATGTATTTAAGTAAGTATGCATTGAATTGACTTTTGGATTGGGAAAGAGACAACATGCCTTGCATCTATGTGATACTGCTTTGAAATCTTTCTGATTATGCTTTTGTGAAAATCGATAAATTGCCATATGATATTACGAATGTGCAATTGTGATAATCAGACGCTATTCGCGTAATGCATGAATTGGGTGAACCATCGATGATGGTTCTCATCGAGTTCGCAAAACTCACCCAAAATTTGCATCTATTTTTCAGTCTTGAAGAATACCCGTTTGACGCTAATCTTGTATCTGCAAGTGAAAGATAGAGGTCGGGATCAGTTTGCGTCTGCATTAATGTATTTTTATATTCTGATATTCTGTATTATTGATTAAGTTAGTTTGTAATGAAAAGGGCCCCAAGGCCATTGAATTGGTTATAATTGTTTTCCGCATATGTTATAATGTGTATGTGTGTGTGTATGCGTTAAAAAAAAATTTATACTGAGTTTTTGGACTGAGTGATGTAGCACGTCACCCTCGCGGGGCACGGACTCGGATATCACCATCGATGTCGGGTTCGGGTCTTGCGGGAGTGGGGTGTTACACGCCGAGCCGAGCTTGTACTTCTCAGTGAAGGCAGGGATAGGGCTGCTGCTCATTCAGAAGCCGCCAGGCAGAAGGCAACAAGGTTCTAGAACAGAAGAGTAAAGCCGAGCGACGTAAAGGTCGGGAGATACGTCCTACGAAAAGCCGAGGCGGCTGGGAAACATCCTGGAAAGCTCGGAAAAGCATGGAAAGGACCCTACTAGGTCGTCAAGCAAGTCGGGCATGGCTCTTACATTCTACGCGATGCAAATGGGAAAATTCTACCAAGGCTGTAGCGCCCCCTCATCGTAGGGTACACATCGGGATGCCCGAAGGTCGCTCCGACACGTATCCCACGATAAAGGTACACTACCAGAAAATTTCGCTAATAATCCACATGGCATCGCAATAATTAAAACCATAATATATCAGAAATCAGTAAATTTTAAAATCCAAAATAAGCTTGATACAGTCATCCAATATCAGAATAGGCAAGTCTATCAGTCCCCTAAATAAAACCAAAAAGGAAACTGATACAAGCATCTATCCTAAGTCATCTGCAAAAGTCCAACCCAGCTGACCGACCTGTGAGCCATCGCTTCTCTTGCCAGCACGCTCGCACGGCAGAAAAAGACTATCTCCGGAGCTAGGAGTCTACTCTAACGATCCTGAAAAAATAGGTTGCAATTTTAGGTGAGTTTGCGAACTCAGTGAGAAACCATGATCGATGGTTCACTCAAATCATGCATTATGCAAATTGCGTACAGCACGGCATAGTAAGATACAATTAATATATAAAAATTTGCAGTAGCCTATAACAGTTTTCAGTATCAAATAACAATTCACAATAGCATATAACACTTTACAGTATCATATCACAATTTACAGTAAATCATGCCATCACGTAATTCAGTAATCGTCACAAAACAATCATTCATGTGTGTACAATGCATATGTGACTCTTTTCTAGTTATTCAGTATTGTGCCCAAGTGCTCAGTCAGTATTCAGTGGGGGACGCGTTAGGGATTTCTCCCCTCGGGCTCGAGGCTCGGTCAGTACAGTGTTCGAGCTCGAGGCTCTTTTCAGTAATAATAGCAACTTGGGTCACATATCCATTATCTGATCATGCATTTATGCATGTAATGCAGTGTTCAGTAATTCAGTGTATGGCTATAAAAGCCCAGTATTGCATTTCTCAGTGTCATGCAGTAGTCCAGTCCAATACAGTAGAAACATGCCATTCTATCATGTACACTTTAGTAATCATGTAATTTCACATTGACAAGTAATTCACATTGAGCATTTAGACAATCAAGAATTTGAGAAACCAACTAGGTTACTCACCTGTAACTTCCGAGCTACATCCTGGAAGTTCCAGCAATGTCCGTGGAATGACGATCCAACGACGCCTCAATCAAGCTCAAATCCACAAATCTCTCAAAATCACCGTAAACCCTAAAATCCTTCAAAATCCACGATTAACCACTCTCCAATCTTCTCAACCAACGAAAAGGATCGATGTTCACCGTGGGAGGAGGAAGAGAAGAAGCTAGCTTTTTGCCTTAAGAAAATCCTCAATTCCAACCTAAGCTATTTATAGACATAGGTCTCCAAATCAGTTCAATTTTCAGTCTCTAAATTTCAATAGCTCAACATTTTTATTTCCTAACAGTATAACTCTAATTTTTCCATCACCATTAGACAATTCTTTCAGTCTCATACGGTTAATCGGTCTGTCACTCGAAAATTTCCGGTCCGGGTATTTCTCCCGAATTTCCAGAAAATTTCCTATAAGCACTATCAATTGCCAATCGCTCTTAAAATATTCTAAATTAGTCATTCGAGCCCAATTACTCCTAATTTCTCAATTAATCACGATCCAGTCAATTCAGTCAGTCCATGCTCAATTAAATTACCGAAAACCATGAATGCATGTACCTATGAATAAATGCATATGCAATAAACCTGTTCCTCTATGATCAGAGGCCAGCAACATGCTCAATCAGTGAATGCAATGAAACCTATCAGTCTGACCCAATATCACCATAATGCCCTTGTTAACAGTAACGGGATGTTACAAAGGCCATGGAACTCTCGAAATTTGAAGGCGTTCTACCAATAGATAAGTTTTATTTTAGTTAGTCTTCGCTTATTACTATTTTTGTATACAACACGTGGGAACCTTTTTTCTGTCCCTGCCAGACAGGTTTTTTAACGGCCCACATCTTCATTACCATCAATAAAGGAGTTTTCAGATTTCTTGGCAATTAAAAGTTCCAATATGTGTGGCAAAGAGTAGAAAATCCAACCAGCCATCGCTCGGCATCTCCATAGACCGACTACGGTCGGTCGGGTCACCAAGACAATATCCTTGGGACCCTCATTCGCCATCGCTCGGCATCTCCATAGACCGACTACGGTCGGTCGGGTTGCCAAGATAAGATCCTTGGGACCCTAGTTCGCTATCGCTCGACATCTCCATAGACCGACTATGGTCGGTCGGGTCGTCAAGACAAGATCCTTGGGACCCTCGCTCGCCATCGCTCGACATCTCCATAGATCGACTACGGTCGATCGGGTCGCCAAAATAAGATCCTCGGGATCCTCACTCGCCTCGCTCGGCATCGACACAGATCAACTACCAAATCCCACTACCAAACGAACGATAAGAAAACAGATGCAGAAACTGCATCAAAGATAATGGGCATAAAAACAAAAATTTTATTTCCTTAAATCCGCCCTGGTCACAAGCCCGACCAAGTGAGCTTCAAAAATCTACAGAAGGAGAAGTGGGCGGATGCCTAGGGGAAGCCTCGGAAGCAGGCGGAAAAGTTGAAACGGGAGCAGGGTTCAAAGGAGTGGCCGGAGAAATATCCTCACAAGGAAGCTCGTCCTCCCCAGCCGAGCTAAGGTCCAGCTCCTCATCCGGGACTGACCCCCGGTCCTCCATGGCTCTCTCCCTTACCTCCTCCAGAGAAAGGCCAAGGGCGGTAGGAAGCATCGGCTTAGCAAATCCCTCAAACGGAGGACCGTCCGACCCCTCAGGGACACAAACGCCATAACAATTTTTCAGGATCATGAGGGCCAAGTCACAAGAGTACTCCAAGCACTCCTCCTGCAAGAACCGCCTCTGCCATCGTTTGATCGCCTCGATCCTTTGTTCTTTTATGGAGGCTCGCTCCCTCCTCAGCGTATCTTCGGCTCTCGCCTGGCCACTCACCGCCGCATGACAGTCCTCGAGGTATTTTGCCTTAAGCTCTCTCTCCGACTCCAGCTTCCCTTGTAATACCGCACATTCCTCGGACAGCTTGTTCCTCGTCGCCATCGCCCTTACCCTCTCCACCTCCTCCCCGGTGAGTCAAGCTTTCAAGGAACTCCTCTCCTTCTCTCCCGTAGCTAGTTGAGCTCTCAGGACGTCACGATCCTCCTCCCAAAGTTTCTTTTCCTCCTCCAAGGAAGAGAGTTGAGCCCGGGAGAAGTCTCTTTCTTCTCTGGCCTCTGAGAGCTCGGTCTTCAAATTATCTACCTGCTTAAGGAGGGAATGGACCTCCCGATCCAGTAACTCGATATGCTGACACATAGATGAAGCGAAAGCCACCTCCCTTAAAGAATTGCGGATGGCACGGCCCGTCAACTCCTCAATATTCAACGAGTCAAAGCATTCCCCGTCTGAAGGAGGAATGACCCTCTCAGCAATATGAAGAGTCACTTCGATGTCTGCAATCGAGGCAGTCCTACCAAGACTAATCGCTGGCTCCCATTTATCAGTACTCCCCGCTTGCTTCTTTCCTTTACCCTTAGCTGACGGGGCATCACGATCCTCCACCTTCTCCTTCCCCTTGCTTTGGTCTAAAGGGCAAGGAGATCGGTCAGCTACTTGAGCGGCCCTTATCCTCTTAAAAGGTCGGTCACTCTCCTCCTCTTCCTCGATAACTACCAAGTGCTCACCAGGCTGGACGACAATAGCAGGCGCTGCAGATGGCTCAGAAACGGGAGGAAGAACACTTTGCCGCTCGGAAGCAGTGGGTCGAACGACAATTGAACTGGTCTCCCCCCTATCCTCCTGTCCTCTGGCCCCTGAAAGCCCGACAACCTTGCGCTTGCCCTTGGCAAACTTTGGGGGGAAAGCATGAACTTTGACCATGGCTGCAACAACAACAAAAACAGGTTAGAAATCGAACCAAAACCTACAAGCATGGTAAACAATTCAACCACGAGGGGTCAACCAGGCGGGGCGATTTCCTCTCCTAGCCCGCTAACTTGTGGCGGGGGATCAATTAGAAAAGAGTTGGCCGAGGCCCCCCCACGGTATCCCGAAATGAGCTTAGCGAAGTTATATCGGTCGAGCTCCTTTATACGACCGACCACCTCCCATTCCTCTCTAGAAAGAAGTAGGCTCGACAAGTCGTTCCATCGCTCGGCTAGGGGATACCTCCACGACTGGGACTCGGAGGAAGATCCCGGAGGCTTCACGAAGAAATATTTCGTTCGCCAACCGGTAACTTTAGAAGCCGTTTCGGCTGGGCGATATCGGGCATCTTTATACATCAGAGAAGGAATCCCACCCCCAGAACTCGGACTCTGGCTCATTCTCAAAAAGTGGCGCAAGACGTTGACCGAAGGCAGACAGCCAAACTGATGGCACAATAAAGCCAGACCATTAATGAACCTCCACCCATTCGGAGAAATCTGACTCGGCCTTAGTTGATAATCAGCGCACACCTCATCAATGATCGGGATGTACGGAAGTCTTAAGCCGTCGACCGAGAAGAAACTCTCCGAGACGGCAAAACACCCACTTATGTTGCTGTGGATCCTTTCATTCTCCGAGGCCAGCCTAGGCTCCCAAGACTGAGGGATATCATTCCTAAGGATCGACCGACTCAACTCCGCCACGGTCATCCTCGATTTACCTTGGCGCTCCTTCTGACCAGCCCATCTTTCCGCTCCCTTGTCGAGATCTCTTCGACATCTCTCAAAATCGACGTCGCCATCGCCTCAGCCACAATTTTAGATGCCCTTTCGGCAACTTCATCCCTTGGAGAAACCCCACTTCGAGAACCAATGGACGACATGCTCATCAAGAGGAAATTTAGAGGAGGAAATAAGGGAAGAGGATGTACCTATTTAGTGATACGAGATCGGAAATTTGTACGACAGTGGGAGGAAAGCTCCGGAAACTGTGAGCAAGAAAAAGCAAATGAAAGCAGAACGGGAGTAAGAACGAAACAAGCGTAAAGAAAACCAAACAGTTGGTTGATTCTGAGCATTTGTAAGGGAGCGCTCGATTGAGCAATCCAATCGAGGTGCGACGCGTGGAGAAAATCCGAGCTATGCTTGGACACGCGGCATGATTCGAGCCAATGAGAACTAGGGTTGTTCAAAAATCAGAGCGGCGCGACGGTTGAAAAGAAAAACGGGACAACTACACAACGGTTACAATGACGATACGCTTCAGATTCTGAAAGGCTGTCAGAGAGCACGCGCCGTCAAACAATAAATGAGCCAAGTACCAATACGCGCTCGCTAATGATGACCCCTGACCTACTTAGGTGCGGGCTATCGTGCAAAAAACACCAACACCTACCGAGTAGAGACATTCAGCCGACCAATCCTAATACGAGCGGTCAAGTATTGCCCGTCAATAAGATCGCAGACGAGCTACATCTCAATATCTGACCGATCGGATCAATTACGAGTTGTCCTACGAACGAGCTACAAAACCTCTACATACTCCTCCGACCCTTCTCTTTGCTCAGACTAGATGAGTAGGGGGGCTTATGGTCGGGTAGGTCGTGCAGGGCCCGAACCCAGACGACTCGTGGGCCGATTGGTCCATTCTTCAAAGATCGGTCTCATACCTAATGGCTATGTCAAGCCCAAGCTCGATCTAAGCTCTCCTCAGCCCGTTCGCATGTGAGAGACTCCCATGCACACGTAAAGACCTAAACCTAGTTGTTGCTTCATATATAAGGTATAATTCTATCGTAACAAAGGTACGTAATCATAAACCTAGCTCTCTTGGTTTTACAGCGATCCCACCTTCACCAAAAGACTAACTTGAGCGTCGGAGGGGTTAATCGAGACTCAACCCCCGACGTGCCTTCTTTGTTTTGCAGGGATCTCAACGTCGAAATCACTACAGAAAGCAGTCAACTCATGGATCCAAACGACAACGTTCAGTTTTGTCAGAATCCGGCAGAACCAACTACATTTTTTATTCTTTCTATTTGATTGAGTTTTTGACTTTTGTGTTTAGATTAAATTTCTTCCTATTTTTATAATTTATGATAATTATAGAAACTTATTTTTTTGTCAAAACCTAATTCACTAATAACTACATAACTATTTAATATTAATTAATTGTAATTGAACTACTATAACTTAATTAATTTACCTATTTTAAAATTTATAAATAAATTGAAATTATTTTCTTAAAAATATAATATTTTCAAAAATTTTAATTATTTAAGAATATATTTTAAATTTAAATATCTTAAAATACATATATTTCAAAATATTATCTTTATTAAGTAATATATATTAAGTAATAAATATCAGTTATCTAAATATATTTTATTATTTCATTTAGTAAAATAAATTAATTTCTATTATTTATTAATTAATAAATATTGTAAGATTAAAGTTAAATTAATTTATCGCTAAGTTTATATAAAATTTTAAAAATTTGGAAATGAAAACCATATATCACAATTAAAAAATAAAAGTGAATTTCATTAATATTCAAAGGACAACTCCTCATTTTATGTAAAAACACATTACCAAAATTTAAAAACAAACCCTCCATTTCTTTGAAACAAAAAGAAGCATCAATAGTTCAATGAGGTTTAAGTGGTCATCAAAACTCAAGACATACATCATTCTAACAAAGTAGCCTTTTGGCTACATTTTTTCTTTTGTTGCGATTTGGAAATCATAGCTAAAGGTGAGCCAGTGATTTTGGCTATGTTTTCAAAATCGTAGCTAAAAATCACACTTAATGTTGATGCGCAAATCTCTTTTGTAACAATGTCAAAAACTTATTGTAAATTTTCAATGTAAGTATACGTTATCTCAACCAAATAATACAATAATAAAAAGAGTATCATCTCACAAGGATTGTGTTTATTAATTATAAAAATTAATCTAACTGAAAAATGGAATATCAAAAGAAGTAATTGAATAAAAATATTTTAAAATAATTAAAAAGTTTCATATTAAATGAATCTAACTCTTTCGATTTCACCAAAATTAATCCCACTTGTTTCGTCTAGTTTAATCAATTAACAACTACTCCTTATGTTATCAATGAATATCTTTAATGTGATTTCTAACCTTTTCGAGCATGAATAAACAAATTTCAACAAGAAAATTAATGACACCTCTGCAATAATTATGAACTTATGAAATTCATTAATAAATTCATAGTAATACGTAAAATTTCATAAATATCTTTATCTTTTGACAATAATATGAAGTTTCATTCATAACGTTTTAGTCTCAAGTTCAAATATAAGTTATGCAATTCTAGATCAGGCAACCAAAACATTAGTCATAAAATGAAATAGTAAAAATAGAATTGGAATAAAACATCAATTTAATTAAAATTAGGCAAGTTTAGTTATTCATAATCTAACTACATTATAGCCCTAAAAACTACAACATAAAAAACTAAACATGTCTTAAGTCATGATTTAAAAAGAAAGAAAAATTAGGAATTGAAGTACAACATAAAAACATTAAATAATAAATTAAACATGATTTAAGTCGCACTCTTGGCTACAATATTTAAAATCGTACATAAAAGTTAGACTTAACTCTAATGCACAAATCTCTTTTGTTCTTCTTATTTTAACTATAAATATATTTTTGTAGGCAAAAGGCTTTAGATATGAAATGAGTTTGTATTTAAGAGTCATAGATCCTATAAATCCACTTAAAAACATTTGGCTATGAAAATATATTCTTAGCCTAATGTTTTCGTACTTCTTTTTTTGGATTCAAATATATTTTTTAGCCAAGAAACGTTAGGTACAAAATGATTTTAATATCTAAAAGTCACATACTATAATTTCAGTTAAAAACATATAGCCACAAAAATATATTCGTATCCAAAGGTTTTCATTATTTTTCTTTTCGACATGAATATATTTTCATAGTCAAATGTTAGTAGGTAAAAGTCACAGATCCTATAATTCTAGTTACAAATATTTGGCTACAAAAATATGTTCATAGCCAAAAGAAGAATTTGGCTATGACTATCTTTTTGTAGCCAAATGCCTTTAGCTACGAAATGGTTTTCGTAGCTAAAAGGCATAGACTATATAATTTAATTAAAATTGTTGGCTACTAATATATTTTCATAACCAAATGTCTTTAGCTATGAAAAAAATTTCATAGCTAAAATTCATAGATCATATAGTTATAGTTAAAACACACAGCTACTTAAATTATCTTCATATTTAAATTTTTTCATTCTTTTTCTTTTGGCTATGAATATAATCTTTTTCTTTTGAATACAAATATAATTTTGTAGTTAAAAGCTACTATGAATATTTTTTCTTTTTTCTTCTTTTCAATATGAAAATATTTTTGTAGCCAAAAGTGGTCCGTCATCGTCATCGTCTTCGTCCACACGTCCATCTTCATCTTCTTCCTATTTTATCTCCAGTGTTCATCCGTATTCATCTTTATCCACATGAGGGTTATTCTTCTCCATATAATTTAGGTTAAAAGAGCTCTAATAATATGTAGAAAGAGAAAACGACTTATGAAAAACAATTTTTATATGTTTAAACTATTCCATAAAAAGGTATTTGCAAATGATTTTGATTATATATATAAATATATGTTATTGTTATACATAACTTCTATAATAATTTACTGTTGAATAGTGTCAAAATTTAGAAAGCTACTAAGGTAACATCAAAAGAGAAATAACGAGAATAATGTATCATTCAATCTCATATATAGTGCAATGGAATTGCAATGGTCAAGCTCCCTCAAGATTGCTTTCAAGTATTATTTATTTTGGGAGGTTAAAGGTATGTTATGAACCTAGTAATTGGATGAACTGAGGAGAAAGTGAGAGATAGGATCAAGATTTTGATGTTACAGCTAGGTTTCTGGACTATTGTGACAATTTAAGTAGTGCAGACTTTGTTACTAAGATGATGAAGGACGGTTATTTTGATGATTTCATTTTCAATTTACTTGGAAAGAGTGTTAGTCAATTGTGGGAGGATTATAAAAGTGTGAATGGTAACTGGCTGAGCACAAGTAACTTAAGTGCTTTAGACTCACTGATTGATGATATGAATAAGTTTAAATGAGTTTAAGTAAGTTCTCAAAGAAGATTAAAAATGGTAGCTAGTCAAGCATTGCTTATAGTTTGTAACTTTTACCTTATTTAATATGGTATCTATTTTTGTTAATGCCTTAGCTTATATAATTATAATTGAAAAATGACTCAAGTGCTTTATTACCCAAATATTTAATTTCTTGCTTGATTTTATTTTTGATTAATCAAGGACTAAAATCCGTGTTGTTAAAGAGGAATAATAGATAAAATTAATTTACATATGTTTCCTCACTATTAGTTAGTATTTTGCTTAGTATAATGACAAATAATTTCTGAAATATTTGTTACCATTATAATAATTAAGATTAACAAACTAGGTTGAGTAAATAGACAAAATTTTAATTAATTAGAATTTAAATTGAATTTAAATTCAAGAAGGCATACTCAGACTAAAACCACTAAGCTAACTATCAAAATTAATCTGGTTTTAGTCGATGTTTATATAACAAAAGATTGTTAGGTGCATCATGATAGATTGAGTGGTTGTTCCATATAAACATCATTGATTACAAAAAAATTAGTTTTCTCTACATAATCACTGACCAAGTATAATGGCAATAAGAACAATAAAGAGTTCTAATTGATTAGAGTTCTCTAATAAACTTGTTCAGAATGATGATATTAGTACTTTAATTACAAATGTAGTCGAACAAGAGGTGCTGAAGCTCATAAAAACAAAAGGAAACATTGAATCAAATTTTATAGTTCTTGCTTTAGAATTTAAAGATATGTTTAAAACTCACTACTTGAATTCTTATGAAAGTTTGAATAAAATCTTAGATACATGGATTGTAGATATTTACTTGAACACTTTATTAAGCTTACTAGATACTCGTTAGGATGTGATTGGAAGTGGCTTTCATGTTCTTGGTCTATAAAAATGAAGGTTCATATGTTTGTTGTTAAGTCAAAATGACTTTACATAAATGATTTTGATGAAGTACAAATAATGGAAGATTAAAAAACAAACAGAAGATATTGAAAAGCAGACGAAGATTGAAAAACAGAAGGAAGATTGAAAAGTAGATGGAGATTGAAAAGCAGACGGAAGATTGAAAAGCAGACGGAGAATGAAAAACAGAGAAAAGAATGAAAAGCGATTTAAGATTGAAAAGCGGTGAAGCCGAAAGCGTAAGAAAGCCAAAACAAACTAAGCAAAAGCGATGTAAGCAAAAGCAGAGCGGAAGCAAAAATGCATTTATGAAAGCGCATAAAAGCAAATCACGTCTGAATCAAGAATCAGTTTGAGTTAGTTACAGAACTCAACTGAATAACCGTTTTATTCAAGATTCAAGAAACAAGATTCAAGAAGCAGTTGCAGACAAAGGCTATAAATATGAGTTGAAGTCGAAGATTGCAAAGTTACACACAAAACGCAGAGACACATACATTACATACGCGCATACAACAATTGTTTCAAAGCTTATTTGAAAGTTTATTGTGCAAATAGCTAGAGCTATCTTACTGTAACAAAAGCTCAAACATCTTTCTGCAAGAAAATAGTACAGATAGCCTGCAGAGGCTAAGAGTAAAAGAATATTGACTGTAAAGACTTGAAGAGGCTCAGAAAGAAAGAATACTTATAAAGTTGTTGAGAGATAGTGAAATATCAGAAAGACATCTGAGGACTAGACGTAGCCCACGGTTTGGGATGAACCAGTATAAAAATTACTGCGTCAACTTCTCTCTATCCTTATCTCTCTTATCGTTCAAAGTTTCATTTTTACTTAGTTTTCAAACAAGTTTTTGAAGAATACGATTAACTTTGATTTACAGTAGTTCTTGTGAAAAGAACAAGGTTTTCTTTTGACAAAACGATTTTGAAGGTTTTTCAAAAAGGAAAAATACACAATTCAACCCCCCTTCTTATGCATTTATACATCGTATAATAAGCATTGTAATAACGTGTGATTCACTTCAATTGGTATCAGAGCTTGGTGTCCAAGGATCACTGCAACAAAGTGTAGATCAAAGATTATGGCGGAATCACATACGTACATTGCAGAAGGTGCCTCAGTCACTAAACCTCCTGCATTCAACGGAGAAGACTATCATTACTGGAAAGATAGGATGCGGCTGTTTATAGAATCTATTTATGTTGATCTTTGGGACGTGATAGAGAATAGACCATACGCACCAGTAGATGAAGAAGGAAATCTTATTCCACGGATCAGATGGACGGCTGATCAAAATGCGAGATTCCAACTAAACTCTAAAGCGAAGTTTTTCTTGAGTTGTGCCCTAAGCAGAAGTGAGTATGACAAAGTCCACGGATGCGATACTACGAAGGAGATGTGGGATATGTTGTCCATCGCACATGAAAGTACAAACCAAGTGAAAGAATTTAAGATAAGCATTCTTGTGCACCAGTACGAGCTTTTCAAGATGAAAGATGAAGAATCTATTGATCAAATTTTTTAAAGATTTCAAACAATTATCAATGGATTGAAAGCTCTCGGAAGAACTTATGACACTCAAGATCATGTTCGTAAGATCTTAAAAAGTCTTCCAAGGAGATGGAGACCAAAAATTACTACTGTGCAGGAAGCTAAGGATTTAAGCGTACTAAAGCTTGACGAGTTGCTTGGATTGCTGAAGATTCATGAAGTTGAGCTCGATGATGAAGACAAGCCCAAACGGAACAAGTCAATAGCACTGAAGGCCAGATAGAAGAATCATAAGACTCAAAGGAGGAGAAAGTCATCAAAGCATTAAAGATTGAAGAATCAAAGAATGATGACTCCAGCGAATCAGAACAAAAGTCAAGTGATGAAGATGACAAGTTATCTTTCATATCAAAGAAGATTAAGCGGATGTGGAAGAAGAAGTCCAAAGGAAGTCAGTTCTTCAAGAAGAACAACAAAGATGGTGGAAAAGTAGAAAAGACATCCATCATATGCTACGAGTGTAATCAACCTGGACATTACAAGTCTGAGTGTCCTACTTTAAATAAGAAACCAAAGAAGAGTAGAGAAGGCAAGAAAAACATGATGGCAATTTGGGAGGATCTAGATTCATCTAAATCAGATACAAGCTCCGAGACATCAGAACATGCTAATATTTGCCTAGTAGCCGAGAAAGAAAGTGATGAGGAGGTAACTTCTAAATATGATGACTTGTATAATGCATATTCGGAACTACTAGAAGATTCTCATGCTATTCTGAAACAGTACAAACTGTTAAAGAAAAAATATGTAGAAAACCTCAAACATACACAAGAATTAGAGAGAGAAAATACATACTTGAAACAGTAAGGAGGAGAATAAGAAAAAGAAAGTTGTAGATAGATCTGAAGAGATCAATCAGCTGAAGCTTAGGATTAAGAGTCTTTCAGCTGATTTAGCTACCTTCACTGAGAGTACAAGAAAAATGAATGAGATGTTAGGAAAATGTAGACATCCGAGTGATAAAACCGGATTAGGGTTTACAAGAAATAAATCTCATCAGGGAAGAAAGTTTTTTTTCCAGAAAAAGAAGTATCACCAAACACGCGTTCATCAACAAACTTATCAAATGAATCATTCTGTGCATGTTACTAACCCAAAAGGACCCAAGAAAATATGGGCACCAAAAAATAAAATAGTTTTTCCTGCAGATATCCTTACTTGGAAGATGCGCTTGTTGGTATTTGGACAATGGATGCTCGCGACATATGACGGGAAGAAGGTCTATGTTCCTAGATCTTCAGTATAAGAAGGGAGGATCGGTAACTTTTAGAGACAACTAGTAGGGCAAGATAATTGGAATCAGTAAAATAGGTAAAGATTCCTTTGCATGAATTGATAATATGCTGCTTGTTGATGGTCTGAAAAAAATTTGATTAGTGTCAGTCAATTATGTGATTCTAGTTTTGAAGTTACGTTCAATTGAAATCTTTGTGAAGTCAAAAACAAAGATAGGTTTATATTCTTTTCTGCCAAGAGAAGAAATAATCTTTACAAAATTGATTTAGAAGATTTTCAAAATCAAAATGTTTCATGTTTTTTATCAACTGAAGAAGAAAGACTAATCTGGCATAAAAAGTTAGGTCATGTCAGTTTTAAACATATTTCAAAGTTATTAAAGCATGATTTGGTAAGAGGCTTACCAAAAATAAGTTTTGACAAAGAATTCTTTTGTGAAAGCTGTCAGAAAGGGAAACAAGTCAAAACATCATTTTCTTCTAAAAATTTTGTAACATCTTCTAGACCTCTAGAGTTGTTACATATGGATTTATTTGGTCTAACTAGTACAATAAGTCTTGGCGGAAAGAAATATGAACTTGTTATTGTTGATAACTTTACTAGATTTTTTTGGATATTGTTTTTGTCACACAAGGATGAGTCTTTTAAGTGTTTTAGGACCCTTTCCATAAAGTTACAGAATGAAAAAGGAATGTCTATAGCCAGTATCAGGAGTGATCATGGTGGAGAATTTGAGAAGGAGAAGTTTAGAATATTCTGTGAGGAGAATGGAATTTTCCACAATTTCTTTGCTCCTAGGACTCCACAATAGAATGGAGTTGTTGAAAGGAAGAACAGGACGATTCAAGAGATGGCAAGGACTATGCTATGTGAGATAAATCTTCCTAAGTACTTTTAGGCAGAAGCTGTGAATACAACATGCTACATTCAGAATAGAATATTGCTACGACCATTGTTGAAGAAAACTCCTTATGAGTTATGGAATGGAAGGAGACCGAATATATCTTACTTTCATCCATTTGGTTGCAAGTGCTCTATTCTGAATACAAAGAAATTGTTGGATAAGTTCGATTCAAAGACCTATTCAGGAGTCTTTCTAAGCTACTCTTTATCATCAAAGGCTTTTAGGGTTTACAATCTTACCTCGAAGACGGTTGAGGAGACCATTCATGTCAAGTTTGATGATAGTTCCCAACCTAGGAAGGAAGATGACATAGAGAGTGAAGTCCCTTCAAAGCTCTTAGGTGATACAATAGAAGCTTCATCATCAGGAACTCAGTTAGACAAGGTTGAGGATATTCCAGAGACTATTGGATTAAAAAGAGATTGGAAATATAAGAGTTCTCATCTAGAAGAGTTAATTATAGGAGAGACCTCTGAAGGAGTTAGAACAAGGTCCAAATTTAGAAGAGAAGCTAATGTACCTTTTATCTCTGAAATAGAGCCTAAGAAGATTGAGGAAGCTCTTCAAGATTAAGCTTGGATTTTAGCCATGCAAGAGGAGCTGAACCAATTTACTAGGAATAAAGTTTGGACCTTGGTTCCTAAACCCTCAAAGAAATCCATTATAGGAACTAAATGGGTTTTTAAGAATAAGTTAGACGAATCAGGGAGAGTGAGTCGGAATAAGCTAGATTAGTAGCACAAGGCTATAATCAGTAAGAAGGAATAGACTACAATATGACATATGCTCTAGTAGCTAGACTTAAAGCGATTAGGATATTGCTAACATATGTGGTTTGTCATGATATAAAACTTTTTCAGATGGATGTGAAAAGTGCATTTCTGAATGGTTTTATAGATGAAGAGGTGTATGTTAAGCAACCTCCTAGTTTCGAGGACGTTAAGTATCCAGATCATGTCTATAGACTTCATAAAGCTTTATACGGCTTGAAGCAAGCTCCTAGAGCTTGGTATGATCATCTAAGTACCTTTCTCTTAGAAAGTGGTTTTAGAAGAGATCAGGTAGATAAGACGCTCTTTAGAAAGAATTATGAGAATGAGTTTATTTTAGTGCAAATTTATGTTGATGATATCATTTTTTGTGCTACCTCAAAGAATTTATGTATGAGTTTCGAGAGTCTGATGAAAAATGAGTTTGAGATGAGTATGATGGGTGAGTTAAAGTTATTTCTTGGGTTGCAAGTTAAGCAAACCGAAGAGAAAATCTTTATCCATCAACAAAAATATGTAAAAGAATTGTTGTCTAAATTTGATATGAATAATGTGAAGCCTATGGCAACTTCGATGCATCCTTCGAACCTTTTGTCGAAAGACGAAGTTGGTAAGAAAGTGGATCAAACCCTATATAGAGGGATGATTGGTTCTTTGCTTTATCTTACAACAAACAGACCTGACATACTGTTCAGTGTATTTTTGTGTGCAAGGTTTCAGGCCAATCCTAGAGTGTCTCATTACAAAGCTGTTAAAAGAATTATGAGATATCTCGCAAGTACTACTGATCTTTGCTAAATGTTTGAGAAAGGTAAAGATTTCAGGTTGATTGGATGTTGCGATGCGGACTATGCTGGAGATAGAGTTGAAAGGAAGAGTACGAGTTGAGGCTGCCACTTTCTTGGCTCAAACCTAGTTTCCTGGTAGAGCAAGAGACAAAGCTCAATCACTCTATCAACTCCCAAAGCTGAGTACATGTCTGCCGCAAGCTGTTGTTCGCAAACATTGTGGATTAAATACCAACTAGAAGATTATTCAGTTCAAGAAGAGGAGATCCCAATTTTCTGTGACAGCACCAGTGCCATCAACTTATCGAAGAATCCTATATAGCATTTGAGAGTAAAACATATCGAAGTCAGACATCATTTCTTGAGAGACTACGTTCAGAGAAAGGTTGTGAGTTTACAGTTTATTGAGACAGAGTTTCAATAGGCGGACATCTTCACTAAACTATTGAGTGAATAATGGTTCAAGAAAATCAGACAGAACCTCAACATGGTGATGTTAAATGACCAACCGTCTGACATTTCACAGCCAAGTTAAAAGGTTGTCAAAGTTAACGGCGTCAGAAATAGTGAGTTACAGCTGGTAACTTCTCTCACAAGAAAATTTTGGAGGGAAAGTCTCATAGCCTTGAGAACCTCACCGATTCTAGAACACGCCTGATAAGACCTTTCGAGTAGTCTCAAATCAGAAACCTTTCGAATACCTCTGAAATCAACCTTACCTCTGAAGAACAGATTACCGAATTTAGTTTCTATTCAGAATAAATGGAGCAGGCAATGATCTACGAAAGGCATGTGGATTTTGAATCTTTGAGGAGAGATGATATGGATATTGAACCAGAGATTGTAGAAGCCAGTTGGAGGAAGTTCTTCCAGGTGCAAGAGTATGTTTATCAAAATGAAGTATATGAGTTTTGGAAGAATGTGCAGATGGTAGACAAAGCTATTGTTTCTACAGTAGACGGATTGTCTATTATTGTAACAACGGAGATGATCGAGAAGGTGACTGGATGTCCATCTGTTGGAGAGAAGCTAACGAGCAAAGCCAGATGGATGACAAAGGTCAGTTTAAAGGAAGACGAAGTCAGTAGAAGGTTGTGTGGAGAAAATGACCCTACGGAGAGGAAGACCTCGAGTCTGGTGCCGAAGGCCAGGGTCTTACTTACGATTCTGTTCAACTGCATCTTACCGAGACGGGTTCAAGGCATTTGGTGACTACTCTGGATGAACAATGCCTATTCTACCTGCTGAAATACCAACCCATAGACCTACCATTTCTGATTTTTCAGTATATGGTTAAGGGGATGAAGGATATTAATAGCTACCCATACGGAATGTTGTTAACAAGGATTTTCAGGGAGTCTGGAGTCCGTCTTGACAGAGGAATCAGATGAATGGTGCCTGTTAAGAGTGTTATCAAATCGGGTACTATAAGAAAAATGGGCGTGAAGAATCTGGATAGAGCAGAAACAGATTCTGAGAATAAAGCTAGAACTGAGGGGGAGCGGATACAGAAAAGATCTCCCACAAAGAGTTCTAAATCTCAACTTAGTACAAGAATGCCCATGATTGAGAGAAGAAAATCATTTGAAGAAGTTTTGAAGGAAAAGATGATTTCTTAGAAAGAAAGTAGCCAAGTTCGGAGTATAGACGAAAGTGTCTTGAAGAGAAAAGGGGAGAAGCTTCTGAGTGATATTCCAAAGAAGGCGAAGAGATCACCTAGGATTCGAACCTTGAGACAGCAAGAAGAAAGGAGAGCTAGAGAACTTACTCAGGCAGAAGTCTCTGAGATTAGTGCACCGAAGGCTACGAGATCTCTAGTCTCGATCTTAAGTGAAGATTCAGCCAATCAGGCCAAGGAGACTAAGAGGAAAAGAACATTGGAGTCTGAGAAGCAGAGACCCCAACCTCAGAAAACTCCAAAACTGACTGAGGCAGTGAAGAAGACTAAGGTAGTTAGTTAGAAGAAGAGTGTTACTATTGCTAGGGAAGTTAGTTGGAAAATGACTACTTCAATTGCTGAGATACCATGACAGGAGAAGGCTACTCCTACTGTTGTTCCACCAGAGAAATCAGCAAAAGTTAGTCAAAAGCAGAATTCTCCTATTGCTGCTCCACAAGAGACAACAGTAGAACTAAGTCTGGTAAATGTTATTCCTACTGAGGTTCATCATCAGGAAGCAACAGAACTTAGTTTGGTATAGGTTCAACAAGAAGAATCTGAAGAACTCAGTCTGGTTCCATACAACTATTCTGAATTTCTGAGGAAAGATGAATTGGAAATCAGATTGATTGAAGAAGTTCAACCTATGACTACAAGGAGTACTTCAATAATCATCAGGGATACACCGAGGAGGTTAGTAAAGGCATACAAACAACCTATTCCGATAAATAGTTAGACATGGCATCTGTTGAATGAGGATGAAAGGAATTTTTATGAATCCTTAAGATATGCTACCACAAAACCATACCCTACAAAAATGACAGTCAACCATACACTATTTACCCAATTACAGAAGAAACGATGATAAAGGTTGTACCAGACCTTCAACCACGGAAACCCATGGATGTTAATAAGGGGAAGAAGAAGTTATACCCAAAAGGGGTAATTGATGATCTGTCTGCAGATCAGATTGAAGACGATTACAGGAGCCAGTTGTAGTGCAATAATAAAAGATGAATACTATCCAATAGGGGGAAACCTAACTAAAGGGACGTTTACTGAATCTCTTATGCAGACAGTAGTGCGTATTAGGCCACTATCTAATACACTATAGATTAAAGAAGAAGCCCTACCCTAGCGTGGAAGACAAGTGCTAATGCTACCAGCTCCTTATGACTTAGACCTTCCTAAGCCCAACCTATCGGTTCAACCACCTACTTTTGAGATTTTTGAAGACTCTATTTCATCTTCAGACGCATATGTTACTACAATTGCTTTTGAAGAACTCCCGGAGTATGATGACCAACCCACCTCACCTTTTGACTTGCAAGCAGAGGTAATGCACCTACGAAGAGAAGTCAAGGAGTTGAAGGAGATGGTAAAAGAATTGTTGAAGCATCATCGGCCCTAATCATTTTTTATTAATAAAAAATAGGAGGAGAAGAGATTGGAAAGCAAAAATCAAAGGGGGTGAACGAAGGAGATGAACTTTTGAAGAAGAAAGAAAAAGATAGGGGGAGGAAGAATAAGCAGAACATGAAGAAGTCAGACGAAGACAGTATGAAGATATGTTTTCTTAGTTTTCACCTTAATCGTATGATTATTTGTTATCATCAAAAAGGAGTAGATTGTTAAATCAAAATGACTTTACATAAATGATTTTGATGAAGTAAAAATAATGGAAGATTGAAAAATAGACGGAAGATATTGAAAAGCAGACTAAGATTGAAAAACAAAAGGAAGATTGAAAAGCAGACGGAGATTGAAAAGCAGACGAAAGATTGAAAAGCAGACGGAGAATAAAAAACAGACGAAAAAATGAAAAGCAAACGGAGATTGAAAAGCAGACGGAAGCCGAAAGCAAACGAAAGCCAAAAACAGATGGAAGCAAAAGCAAACGGAGGCAAAAGCAGACGGAAGCAAATCACGTCTGAATCAAGAATCAGTTTGAGTTAGTTACATAACTCAACTGAATAATCGTTTCGTTCAAGATTCAAGAAGTAAGATTCAAGAAGCAGTTGCAGACAAAGGCTATAAATATGAGTCGAAGTCGAAGATTGCAAAGTTACACACAACACGCAGAGACACATACATTACATACGTGCATACAACAATTGTTTCAAAGCTTATTTGAGAGTTTATTGTGCAAATAGCTAGAGCTGTCTTACTGTAACAAAAACTCAAACATCTTTCTGTAAGAAAGTAGTACAGATAGCCTGCAGAGGCTAAGAGTAAAAAAATACTAACTGTAAAGAGATCTGAAGAGGCTCAGAAAGAAAGAATACTTGTAAAGTTGTTGAGAGATAGTGAAATCTCATAAAGACATCTGAGGACTGGACGTAGCCCACGGTTTGGTGTGAACTAGTATAAAAATTACTGTGTCAACTTCTCTCTATCCTTATCTCTCTTATCGTTCAAAGTTTTGTTTTTACTTAGTTTTCAAACAAGTTTTCGAAGAATACAATTAACTTTGATTTACAGTAGTTCTTGTGAAAAGAACAAGTTTTTCTTTTGACAAAACAATTTTGAAGGTTTTTCAAAAAGGGGAAATACACAATTCAACCCCCCCTTCTTATGCATTTATATATCATATAATAAGCATTGTAATAACGTATGATTCACTTCATTTGTTTCCTATTATAAACATGCTCAGTTGTATTCTTTGGTAGAATTCAAACTTAGTACATCAACTTAAATTGATTTATCATTATGTTAGTTATAACTTAAATTGCATTTAGTAATTTAGTAATTTACTTTTAATTGTATAGTTATATGGAAAAAAGTTGGATGTCTCATAAAAAATGATCCACTCAACACTTAGAAGGAGTGAAAACTTTCATTAAATTTATAAAAGACCAAGTGGATTTAGAATTTGAAATTTGTTGTCCATACATAGAATGTTTAAATTTCAACACTCAAAGTCAAGAAGTAGTATGTAATCACTTGTTAATCTGAGGCATAGATAAATTTATACTCCATGGATTTATCAAAGTGAACATTCTGAAGCAAATAATGCTAGAATTTTTTATACAGGTGATGATGGTGGTAATGACACAGATGATAGAGATATTAAAGATGACATTGGAGAGATGTCAGAAGATGTGACAAACTATATGGAAACTATAAATGTTACTACTTTTCCTAATACATTTGATAGAATTATAGAAGATAACTTTGAGAAGTTATTGAAAATTAATCAAGAAGAATTATAGCTAGGGAGCTCAAATTTCTTACAGCTCTCTTTGGTTGTTAAGTTATTGCACTTAAAGGTATATAATGAGTAGAGTAACAAATCTTTTGACATTTTGATTGAGTTACTCGATGATGCATTACTATGAAAAAAAATTGTTAAGGGACCTTAGATTAGGATATATATCACTACATAATTGTATGTATGGTTGTGCTATAATTTGGAAAGACATTAAACATCTTTAAGAATGTCCTTTTATCATACATCAAGGTGGAAAATGGATGATGAAAAAGGAAAAAATTACATCCGATAAAATCTTGAGATACTTCCCTATAAAACCATGACTACAAAGGCTTTTTATGTAAACAAAAACAACCATATATGAGGTGGAATAAAAAAATGCATTGATGATAACATTATCTGTCATACAACAGACTCAAAGGCATGGAAAGACTTTGATGGGAAGTTTCCATGGTTTGTAGAGGATTTTTGTAATGTTTGACTTGCATTAGCCTCTAATGGATTTAATCAATTTGGTAATATGAGTAGTTCTTATAGCATGTGGCTAATAATTCTTATGCCATACAATTTACCCCATAGAAGTGTAGAGGGGCCTTTTTTGTTATTTTCTTTTCTTATTCCAAGACCTACTACTCCTGATAAGGATATTGATGTATACATGCAACCACTAATTGATGATTTAAAAAATCTTTGGGGAGGTTAGATTAGAAAATTGTGAAGTTGTTCAAGGAGAAAATTTTAGAATGCATACGACTGTTTTGTGAACTATAAATGATTTTCTAGCTTATGACTATTTGTCTAGATGGAGTATTAAAAGGTATATGGTCTGTTTTGTGTGTAACCATCAAACTTATTCAATGAGGCTACGAATAAAATGTGTTTTATAGGACATTGTCATTACTTGGAACATGGGCATAGATGGAAAAGAAGAAAATTATTTAATGGCAAAGTAGAATATAATGAAGCTTCTTTGTACTTATGTAGTGATGATGTGGTTGATCAACTATCACATTTGCAAGGGTTTATACTTGGTAAATACCTAAGTAACAGAAATTGAGAACAAAGTTTTCTTGATCTTAATTGGAATAAAAAAGGAATATTTTTTTTAGCATATTAGAAGGATTTTTTTAGGCATATTCTTGGTGTCAAGTGTAGGAAAATCCCGGGAGGAACATCACATGTTCCAGCAGCGGAAACAAAAATTTTTGGTCCCAGGACCTTCCTGAAAACCCAGGATCCCGGTGTCGGTATGAAAACTCAAACCTGAATAGCCAATAGAGACTATCTCTAAAGGTATCCACGCAGAGATCAGAAAACCTAACCGAGTCAAACCCTTTTGACCCGGAATAGCTAGAATGAATAAGAGCTGCTAGACCCTACCTACATCCCGGAGAGCTTGAGAATAACGTTGAATCCTTGCCTTGGAGAAGAGAAGAAATCGATGATGGCTTGATGAAGAAGAAGGAATGAAATCACCTTTTCAAAAACTTTTCCTTAACACTTAAGAAAAACTTTTGTCTTCCTCTCCTTCAAAAAACCGTCGACCCATCACCATTCCATAAGCCTCCTTATGTTTATTTTTAAGCTTTAAAAATGCTTCCAAAAGCTTATGACAAATGGATGATTAATGGCCTTTCATTTCTTTAACTTAATAAAGTAATAAAGCTTTGACTTTTCAAAGCTTATCTCTTCTCCTCTCCCATTTCCAACGAAAACATATATATATATATAATTAATTAATTACTTAATTAATTAACATATATATATAATTACTAAGAGGTCCATCAAACTGGGTCGATCCTACAAACTCTATCGGCCCCGGTCTTGAAAAAATCTCAGGAAACCTTTCTTAGCAATATTGATGTCGCGATCTCATCGGACATATCCCAATCCCATTGGGATCCATTTAATCTAATGCTCTCCATAATTGGAACTCACCAATACTATTTTACTGATTCTCCAAACACTCTTATCGTGTGACCTTTAGGTTCCGGTTATGTTGGCCACTTAGATTAACAATTAATCTGAGCAAGTCATGAGCGGTATCTAGCAACACATCATGACCCCAATTGACCTGAAAGTAATTGGTTTGATGAATTCATCACGAACTAGATCACGAACCCTTCCATGACAATTCTTGTGCAATTCGTCCTTTCATCATCCTATACCCCACTTGGTTATGAGTATGGCTAATATGTCAACTCTTACTAGACTAAGTCTAGCCCAAGTGAAATCGGTTCTGTCGAGGACTCATTACTTTATATGTCCATGAAGACACTCTTCATGACATAGTCATGCTCGCCGAGACTTAAAGTAATGATCCCGACGAGAGGTCAGGTATCTCTTACATTTTCACGTAGTGATGAATCCTTTATTGGCTACTCAATTACCTTGAATACCTCAAACTGCACTCCAAGCACCACCCTATGAGTAACCTCCGGAAGGCCACAAGGAATGGAGTCAAAATGCAGGATCAAGATTCAAGATATCCTCGAGTACCTCAAGTCTAAGGATACTTGCACCATTCTTATGATAAGATTATCACCGACATAAATCCATATGATGATCTCATGGCAGTCATCCAATGAACTTACTACCACTAGTAAGCATCCATATGTCAACTCTAAATATCTCATATTTACAATTTCGAGATCCACCGCTTGATCCAATCAAGGAGTATGACATATGTTAGTCATCCGATTAATGATGTCCAGTCTCATTAATCCTATGACTAGAAAATTTAGAATCTTGACATAATTACACATGATAGGAATCTCAGGAGTATGATCACATCATAATTTCCTTCATGTTATGTCATATATCATGGACTTCATTAATTTGATTAAAGATCACTATCAATTCATAAAGAACATCAAATAAATGAAACATGCCTTTCTTTATTTATTCATAAAGTCTGTACATGACTATGAACAAAATGCGCTAAAGGGGATTGCCTTTAGGGCACTATTCTAACAAATCTCCCACTTGACCTAAAGCCAATCGCCTTGGTATCTAATACCATAAGCGAGTACATGAGAATCAAAATTCTTCTGTGACAATGGCTTCGTCAACGGATCAGCAATGTTCTGCTCTGTGGGAATCCTCTCGATCGCGACATCACCTCTAGTAATGATCTCTCGAATCAGATGATATCTGCGGAGTACGTGTTTAGATCGTTGGTGAGACCTTGGTTCTTTTTCCTGAGCAATAGCCTCATTGTTGTCACAAAACAACTGTATGGGTCCATCACAGCTAGGAACCACACCAAGTTCAGAAATGAACTTCGATCCAACAGACTTCCTTTGCGCCTCGATGCAAAGAATGTACTCTGCCTCGATCGTCGAATCGCAATCGTCTCGGTTTGGAACTCTTCCAATCGACCGCTCCGCCGTTCAACGTGAAAACATAACTTTGTTGGGATCCGAGTCATCCTTGTCGATTGAAAATCGCATCCGTATGCCGCTCACTGGAGATTTCCATCTCCATATATCAAGAAAACATCCTTAGTCCTTCGCAAGTACTTGAGGATATTCTTGACACCACCCAAGACCCTCACCAGGATCCGATTGGTATCCGCCGTGACACTCGTGAGCATACGATACATCGGACCTCGTCATAACATAGCATACATGATCGATCCTCTGCAGATGCATACGGATCGATCCATGCGAATCCTCTCATCTTGTGTCTTAGGACACATAGATTTCGAGTGTTATCCCATGAGTAATGGGAAGAAACCCTCTCTTGGATTGCTCCATGCTAAACTTCTTTAGCATCTTGTCTATGTACGATGATTGTGAAAGACCAAGCAACCTCTTTGATCTATCTCTATAGATCTTTATCCCAAGGATATAAGTTGCTTCACCAAGGTCCTTCATCGCAAATTGCTTGGACAACCAAATTTTAACTGACTGCATCATTGAGACATCGTTTCCGAGTAACAGTATGTCATCTACATACAACACAAGGAAAACGATTGCATTCCCATTAACCTTCTTGTACACACAGTGTTCATCCGGATTTTGTGAGAAACCAAACTCTTTGATTAACTCATCAAAACGGATGTTCCAACTCCTGGATGCTTGCTTCAATCCATAGATGGATTTCGAAGCTTGCATACCTTTTCGCCATCATTTGGAAGTGAAGCCCTCTGGTTGTGTCATGTACACATCCTCGGCGATTTCCGTTAAGGAAAGTCGTCTTCACATCCATTTGCCATATCTCATAATCATAATGGCGGTAATGGCTAGGAGTATCCGAATGGATTTAAGCATTGCTACGGGTCAAGGTCTCGTCATAGTCAACTCCTTGTCTTTGACGAAATCCTTTGGCCACAAGCCTTGCTTTGTAGGTAATCACATTACCATCCATGCCGGTTTCTTCTTAAAACCCATTTGCACCCTATAGGTTTTATCCTTCAGTGCATCAACCAAAGTCCATACTTGGTTTATGTACATGGAATCCATTTCGCTTTCATGGCACAAAGCCATTTTTCGACTCAACATTTCGAACCTCTTCATAGGTAGCAGCTCATCATTTTCTATGAGCAATACGTCATTCTGCTCACTTACGAAATCCATATCTCTCGAACAAGCGCATCCTACTTGACCTCGAACTTCGTGTGTCACGTAAGGTTGAACTGTTACTTCATCTGAATGAGTGATGCTTTGAGTTCAGCGATTGATCTGTGCTTGTTTGAGCATCTTCAACTTCTTCAAGTTCAACTTTGCTCCCACCGCCTTCTTGTAAAAGAAACTCTTTCTCTAAAAGACAGCATGCCTTAAAACAAACACCTTTTGTTCCTCAAAGATGGTAGAATTGATATCCTTTGGTCTCTTTAGGATATCCTACAAACAAACACTTGTCGATTTCGCCTGCTTATCTCGATCGAATCCGCTTCACGTAAGGTGACAACCCCATACTTTCGGATGAGAAAGATAAGGTTTTCGTTAGTCCACATCTCATATGGAGTAACATCAACTGCCTTAGAGGAACTCTGCTTAACAAGTAAACAATTGCCTCTAGCACATATCCCCAAAACGATTTTGGTAACTTCGAAACCCATCATTGATCGTACCACGTCCAACAAGGTTCGATTTCTCCTTTCACCACATTATCTGGTCGGCGTGTAAGGAGGAGTCCACTGAGATAATATCCCATTATCTCTGAGATAATCCAGAAACTATTGGTCTAAGTATTCTCCACCACGATCGGATCGTAATGCCTTGATACTTTTACCAAGCTAGTTTTCTACTTCATTTATGAATTGTTTGAACTTTTCAAACGCTTCAGATTTGTATCTCATCAGATACAAGTACCCATATCGTGAATAATCATCGATAAAGGTAATGAAGTAACGACAACCACTTCTGGCATGGATGGACATCGGACTGCATACATCTGAATGTATTAGGTCTAATACTCCAATCGCTCGTTCACCCTTTCCCTTGAAGGGTAATTTAGTCATCTTGCCTAATAAACAAGATTCGCATGTTTCATATGATTCATAATCAAATGACCCTAAACTACCACTCTTGTGGAGCTTAGCGATGCGTGTCTCATTTATATGGCCAAGTCGACAATGCCATAAGTAAGTTGACTTTAGATTATCTCTTTTATACCGTTTGGTGTCATTGACATTTAAAATTGGATTAGACATATCTAATATGTATATACCATTGCACAATGTACCAGTTCCATAAAGCATTCCATTAGAATTAATTAAACAACCATTGCTACTAAAATTCATATGGAATCCAAATTTATTTAGACAAGAAATGTATAATATATTCTTTGTCAAACGGGTACAAAATAACAATCATCCAATTCCAAAGACAAGCCCAAGAGGGAGATACAAAACATAGGTTCCTACGGCTAATGCAAAGAACTCTTGCTCCATTTCCAACACGTAGGTCTACTTCTCCCTTCATGAGTTGCCCATCGTCCTCGAGGCCTGCATATCATTACATATGTGTGAGCCACAACCAGATCAAATACCCAGATGTTGTGATCGAATAAAGATTAACTTCAATGACATACAAACTGAAGTAGTCGAGGCATCCGATGCCTTCTTCGCTTCACGACTCGAGATAGACTTTGCAATTGCGCCTCAATGGCCATCTTTACCGAATGGAAGCAAGTTCCTTTTAGGGGCAGCTTCTTTGTTCTTCTTCTTGATGGCGCTTCCTTTGGTTTCTTAGCCTTCTTCTTCTTTGGGTTCTTTTCTTCTTTGAACTCAAGAAGAAGAAGCTACTACCAAACACTTGCTTACTATCATTCTTGATAGTGCGCTTTCAATGTTTTGAAAGCAGATTGATCACCTCGTATTGTAGTGGATATTTGGTTCATCCGATAGTTTAGCACGAATCGTGCATAACCGCTTGGACAATCCAACGAGAATTAAGTCTATACTTAATTCATGATCCATTGCAAAACCTAAGACGACCAATCTCTCAATATAGCCATTCATCTTCAGGGCGTACTGCACAGCAGATGTCCCTAGAGCCATCTTGGTGGTGAAGAGAAGCCTTGAGGTATCGAACCTTTCGAACCGGGCTTGCTCGTCAAACAGCTCCCTAAGATGAAAAACTATTGTGTGAGCATCCATGGACTCGTGCTGCTTCTGCAGCTCAGGTGACATCGACGCAAGCATAATGCAAGTCGCCATGTCACTGTCCTTAAGATGCTTACTATATGCCTTCTGATCATCATCAGAAGCATCGACAGCAGGTGCATCTGGAAGCGGAAAATCTAGGATATATCCCAGACCTTCAGATCTGAGAACGATTCTCAGGTTCCTTAACCAATCAAGAAAATTCGGTCCAGTTAGCTTGTTTGACTCCATTAGCGGCGTGGGTTCACACTTGACGACATTTTCAAACAACCTACACGAATAAAGAGGAAGAATGTTAGAATAGGAATAGCTGCATAATCATAAGGACTTGAATGATATGCAAAGCGCCCCACTAGTTTCATAGAATCCATAACCCTCATTACGAATCCAAAGAAACAAAATGACATTATGTCCTAGTGGGTTGATATCCGATATTACTAAGAATGACCTTGGATTTGTCCAACAAGCCACAAGTTAGGTCAATCGGTAGGTATCGGTCATACCAATTGCATCATCGATAACCGACATTGAGAATGACCTTGGATTTGTCCAACAAGCCACCTTATGTCTCGGGAGGTATCAGATATACCAATTACATCTTAGACACAACTATCAATCAGTGCTATCAACTTGTTGATGTATGCACTTACATTGGGTATCAACTCTTTGATGCGCATACATCCGATGTATGCTACCCAATTTCGCCTCTGTCCACGTTGACCTTGAGTTTGCTCAACAAATCAACGCTTCTAGTGAAAACCAACCCATTAATCCGAAAATCATATTTTCATGGTTCGAACATATCCGTATAGAGTGAGCTTGAGTTTGCTCAACAACCCAACCCTATAAAAACTCTGGTTCTTACCATATTAATGGAAGGCGTTAGTTTTCATATACCGAGGAGGGATTTGGAAACTCTAGACTCCAAGCTGAAGGATCATAGTCACCAGGACTATATGGTATGATTTAGGTTTCATCAATCCAATTGAATCAATCCTTATAATCATCCATCATCCAACCTGAGCATGTCACAAGTCGACTTTCATCAAATGCAAGTCGACTTATTGCATCTGCCCACACACAAGTCGACTTGTTTGATACAAGTCGACTTATTTCACCTGCCCATGTATAAGTCGACTTACAAGAAGCTACAAGTCGACTTATACTGAAATCTTGAAGAAGTCGACTTATTCTATTCACAAGTCGACTTATCCAAAAACCTTGAACAAGTCGACTTATTCCATATACAAGTCGACTTATTCAGGGAATTTTGCTAAAATCTCTAATCGGCTAATTCCTCAATCAATGCAATTTCAATTCTCAATACCATCATACCTAAGGTAATATCTGTAAATTGATGCCTCAATGAACACTTCATTGATTCATGAATGCCTTAAATAGTCAAACTATATGAAAAACTTGAAATGAGTCAAAACTCATAAATATCCAAATAATTTAGGAACACCCAAATTCTCATCCTAAGCATCTCAAGCTAGTGTATACACTCTCAAAACTACTCCGGCACTTGTCACAAAAATTGTGACGGCCAAAACAAGCAAGAAAATGAAATATACCAACGAGACACAAATGTGAACAATTCGGCATTCAAAAATTCTTGGAAAAGAAACTTCAAGCAATTCACTTTGGCAATCATACTACATCAAGATAACACATTTTTAATCACATTAAAAATGGTGCAAGGCATTGGAATTGAAAAAGCAACCTCAATCAAGCCAAGCAAAACAGTCCCAACAATTTTCACCAAAACTGTCCAGTTCTGTACATTGCTTGAAATGATCAATGAAAAAATTTCAATAAATCATGAGAAAATTACATAGGTCACTACGTGTTCATAAAATGCTACCTGAATTTTTTTTAGGATTTTAGGCCATCAAAAACTCAGTCAACCAAAATAATAAAACCGATTCCAAAACTGTGTTCATCAGCACAGCAATTCCCAACAGCATAGAATAAAATCGAAAATAAATATCCAATCACCTTGAAATCTTATTTCCATGCTCACAGACATTAACCAACATCTTAGAGACATGTAGGTGAAGGAAAATCCAGAAAACTATTTTTCTAGAATTTATTCTCGATTTTATACTCATACCTGTTCCAGAATCGTTTTACAAAACAGCATCTGTAACCTTAGGGAATTAATTAGCAAAACTATATCAAATCAAATCGATAAATTCTGAAAATTCATAGACATATTCTCTAACATGTTATGAACATTCCTGGGCAGAAAAATTTCGAAAACCCTATCTCTATAGCAATTCGAAAATTGAACAGAAAACATGCTACAGCATCACAAGCAATTAGGGTTTATGATCTAGCTTCAGTTAAAGCTTCATACACGACACCAGACGCTCTGATACCACTGTAGGAAAATCCCGGGAGGAACATCACATGTTCCAGCAGCGGAAACAAAAATTTTTTGTCCTGGGACCTTCCCGAAAACCCAGGATCCCGGTGTTGGTATGAAAACTCAAACCTGAATAGCCAATAGAGACTATCTCTAAAGGTATCCACGCAGAGATCAGAAAACCTAACCGAGTCAAACCCTTTTGACCCAGGAATAGCTAGAACAGAATAAGAGCTGCTAGACCCTACCTCTGTCCTGGAGAGCTTGAGAATAACGTTGAATCCTTGCCTTGGAGAAGAGAAGAAATCGATGATGGCTTGATGAAGAAGAAGGAATGAAATCACCTTTTCAAAAACTTTTCCTTAACACTTAAGAAAAACTTTTGTCTTCCTCTCCTTCAAAAAACCGTCGACCCATCACCATTCCATAAGCCTCCTTATGTTTATTTTTAACCTTTAAAAATGCTTCCATAAGCTTATGACAAATGGATGATTAATGGCCTTTCATTTCTTTAACTTAATAAAGTAATAAAGCTTTGACTTTTTCAAAGCTTATCTCTTCTCGCTCTCCCATTTCCAACGAAAACACATATATATATATATAATTAATTAATTACTTAATTAATTAACATATATATATAATTACTAAGAGGTCCAGTCAAACTGGGGTCGGTCCTACCGGCCTACCGGGCCCCGGTGCTGAAACAGCTCCGGAAACCTTTCTTAGCAATATTGATGTCGCGATCTCATCGGGACATATCCCAATCCCATTGGGATCCATTTAATCCTAATGCTCTCCATAATTGGAACTCAGTCCAATACTATTTTACGGATTCTCTGAAACACTCTTATGCGTGTGACCCTTTAGGTTCCCGGTTATGTTGGCCACTTAGATTAACAATTAATCTGAGCAAGTCATGAGCGGTATCTAGCAACACATCATAACCTCCAATTGACCGGAAAGTAATTGGTTTGATGAATTCATCACGAACCAGATCACGAACCCTTCCATAGACAATTACTGTGCAATTCGTCCTTTCATCATCCTATACCCCACTTGGTTATGAGTATGGCTAATATGTCAACTCTTACTAGACTAAGTCTAGCCCAAGTGAAATCAGTTCCTGTCTGAGGACTCATTACTTTATATGTCCATGAAGACACTCTTCATGACATAGTCATGCTCGCCGAGACTTAAAGTAATGATCCCGACAAGAGGTCAGGTATCTCTTCGCTTTCACGTAGTGATGAATCCTTTATTGGCTACTCAATTACCTTCGAATACCTCAAACTGCACTCCAAGCACCACCCTATGAGTAACCTCTCGAAGGCCACAAGGAATGGAGTCAGTACAGATCAAGATTCAAGATATCCTTGAGTACCTCAAGTCTAAGGATACTTGCACCATTGCTATGATAAGATTATCACCGACATAAATCCATGTGATGATCTCATGGCAGTCATCCAATGAACTTACTACCACTAGTAAGCATCCATATGTCAACTCTAAATATCTCATATTTACGGTTTCGAGATCCACCGCTGATCCAATCAAGGAGTATGACATATGTTAGTCCGTCCGGATTAATGATGTTCATCTCATTAATCCTATGACTAGGAAAATTTAGATACCGACATAATTACACATGATAGGAATCTCAGGAGTATGATCACATCATAATTTCCTTCATGCTATGTCATATATCATGGACTTCATTAATTTGATTAAAGATCACTATCAATTCATAAAGAACATCAAATAAATGAAACATGCCTTTCTTTATTTATTCATAAAGTCTGTACATGACTATGAACAAAATGCGCTAAAGGGGATTGCCTTTAGGGCACTATTCTAACATCAAACATATCGCAAAAAAACATTTATGAGAGTATTTTAGAAACTTTGATAGGAATTGATGGCAAATTTGTAACATCTTAACTATGGTATAATTTGGGGCCTTACAATTCTCTCCTTCTTAAAAGAATTTCATCCTCAAAATTTGTACCTGATGAAAATAGTTAAGGATATTGAGCTCTCATAGTTGAATCTGGTTCCCATGTTGTTGGGCTTATGTAAATATATTGCCTTGGAAAACAAGTGTATTTGTCTATAACTTAATCTTCTTCCAGTTACATTTTTGTAATGAAAATATTTATTATTAATAAAACAAAAGAGTTTAGTTTTATTTGTATAAGCATATATAACTAGTCATAAGGTACCAAAATTCTTTTGTGAGTAATATACATATACATGGAGATGTATGGGAAACATGTATATTATTAGAATCTAAATTAATTGATTCAAAGTTGAATAATCAAGTTATTCACTTGATTATGGTTTAAACTGTAATGTTGCGATTTATCTCCATGTAAGTAAAGGATTTTACCTCAAGGGAATGATGAGTTTCATATCACGATAGTAGTTGACTATCAATAATGGCACTATTAAATGAATCTGAAATCACGTATGTTTTTAAAGAATAAAGTAGGCTACTTCTTTAATCTTAAAATATACACTTTATTATTTGTTTATTATGGACCACAATCTTGATGAATGGTGAACTCATATGTGTTTCATTATAATTTTTGATATGATTGGAATGGATTTTTATAGAGTATCAATCCATTGTCTACATGTTGGAATTATTAATTGAAATATGTATCAGGAAAAATTCACTCAAATAAAGAGTTTATAGTGATATCATCACTTCTAGATGTTTTACAGAGATTGGTGATTAAACTGACGCCAATAGTTTGATGGACTAGCTACCCATGAAATCTTAACACTAAGATGAGATCTTGTGTGTTAATCACCATATAGAGTAAAACGGTGGATCTAAAAGGAAAAACTAACATAAGGAAAAAATGATAATTTTATTCTTTATTGTGCAGATGGTTATAATATGGTTCATAATAAAATTTGCAATTGGACATCTTATTTGAAACATGTGTTCTCATAATATTTAATAATTCAAGAGTTGAACTAATTTTCTTTAGTAAAATGACATTTGGTTAATAAACTGGAGTTAATTATAATGAGATTAAATTAATTCTGGACTTATTGGAGCTTGAATTATATAAGTCCAATTAGATTTTCCTTTTGGCTTCTAAAAAGATTATCAAGCAAAGTAAGAAATACAAGTAGAGGTTTTAAAGCCTATGATTGAATTTTGGGCTTAGACCAATTAATTGTTAATTAGAAGCCAAAATGAACATTTAATATTGGGCTAGACTTTGGTTTAATTTGATTAATTAAATTGAAACAAATTTATTAAATACAATAGGAGGGCAAATTTTGACTGTATAGTTAAATGTGTAGCTGCACATTTAGCATTGAATTGCTAAATTAAAGATGATTTTTATCATGCTTGATCATCATTAAATGGAGTAATGATCTTATCATTAAATGATTTAATGGTTATTTTTTAATGATAGCACGTAACTTTTTAGCATTCATTTGATTAAAGAAAGGAAGATGTGCATTTGATGTACTCTCTTTTCCTTCTTTCATCTCATAACTGAAAATGAGAGGGTCTCATTTAGTTTATTGGTCTTTTCATATAGCCATCTTAAACAAATGAGAAGAGTATCATTTATTAGTTTCTTTATGATTGCTTAAAGAATGAAGTGATGCATTGGATGCACATCACTTCTTTCTTTTGATGTTTAACCGAAATTGAGAAGAAGAATAGCAGGGGGTTCTTGCATTTTTGACTCACTCTCTCCTTTCTTGCATGAGTTAGTCGAAACTTGAATAAGAAGACTCTCATTTTTGGCTTATTTCAACCAAGGAAAATCTCTTCAAAATTTCTTCTCCTTTCCTACTAAAGGATCTTGTTAACCAAGTTGCCCAAGAAGAACAAGTGGTCGATTAGATTGGTCGAGGATATAGTAACAAGAAGAGGATACATTAACAAGGAGAGGATACTAAAACAAGGAGTCAAAACTGTAGCAAAGAGTCGATATGATTTTTATCATCTTTTATGTTAATTTTCTAATACCGTATCATGTGTGGATTAAACATGTTGATTTGGCTATAATGCTTTTGCTGCATTATGATTTTAGAAAAGTTTTTAAAATCTACCGTTTTAGCCAAAACTAGTATGCTTATGTTTTCAACATAACAATTAGTACCAGAGCCATTTTATTGTGCATGATTTCGGTTATGTGGTGCATGGGTTGGCAATTAAATTTTGTATGTTACATATTTTTATTTGATAGAAATATATATGGTGTATGTTTTGCTCTTTTGGTTGTCCATAGAATATAGTTTTATCTTGTAAGTTTTGTTTATTTGGTTTGTAACAAGGAGGGTAGCCTATCATTGTTAAGTTTCCTCCTTGGCATCATTCTTTTGTTTTCTTTGACTTTGTAATGTAAAAATTTATGTAATATTGAAGATGGAGCAACCATGGATTGAAGAGAAGATGAAAACCAAAATGCTGAAATTTTTGTTTTAACAAAGTTTCGATTTTATGAAACATAAGTGCTGGAATTTTTGAGTGTCAGATTTACCAAAATCAAGTGCTGAAATTTTTGTTTTCATATTGCCAAAGTTTCGGTTTTGAAGAAAAACAAGTGTTGGAATTTTTGTTTTCAAAGTGACAAATTTCGATTTTATGAAAATGCCGCTACACACTTTTTATTAAATGGGCCGAGTCAAGTGAGCGAAGAGTTCGAAGCAGAAGATTCAAGTCCAAGATGTTTTATTATGGGCCAAAGAGCTTTGTAATTTTATTTATGTTCTAGGATGGGCAATCAAAAGTAGCATTATTATTCAGGAGATGAATGGATGGATGGATGCTTATAATATGTGATATTATGTGATAGTATGCCATTTAGAATAATTACCAACCCTAGACTTTGCCATGCATTCATTAGGTATGAGATATATAATGAAACAATATAGAACAATTAATAAATAGCATCCAGATAAGATGGTATTTATTAAAACTTAAAGCCCAAAAAGATTGAGTGAGAGAGGATGCTCATGTGAGAGTCCACGGTCTCCACATGATAGCCCATTTGCATGTGGTGAAGTGTTTCTCCCCACTGGAGGGCATGAACCCTAGATCTTGTGTGGTTTGGATCTCCTCAAGGATAAGTCTACTCATTGGTAGTAAATGTGACCTCCCACCAATGTTGGCGCTGATTTTTCTTTTCTTGATGAATAAACATGATTTAAATTAATTTTGAGGTCTTAATAGATTAATTTTGGAGTAATTAGCAAGTCAATTTAGGAGGATTTATTGCATAGATTGATGGAATTAAAGTAGTAATGTTGTAAGATTGTATAAGGGAATTTTTGGAAGATCACTTAAGTTTAAATAGACATTAAGTATAAATGGAAGGGAAAAAGGGACATCTTACCACCATTAAGAGTATAAATTAGAACAAGAAAAATTGTTGTCTTGTTTGAGAAGAAAAAAGCATGAGAATTTGAGAGAGAAAAAGAGAGAGAGAGGAGATAAAGAAGAGAAAACAAGCTAGGGTTTTGGAGATTCTTGAAGAGTTTGAAGACATTGAAGCTAAACAAGTAAGTATAAACATTAACCCTTCTTAATTTGTTGAATGATGTTAAATCATCAATTTGCGCTTATTTTGTACTTAATTATCTTTAATGTGTTGAAATTATTATCCAAAATTAATGGAAGTATCTTATAATTGTTTACAGATGAGTTTCAATACCTTAGAGACAAAATTGAATCAAAAAGATGCAAAAGAATGAAGAAAATCCGAAATCCCTAATTTGATAGCAATTCTATGACTAAACGTGGGCACGCCTAAGGATGAAATAAATCTGCAGATCACTTTTCAAAAGTCAAAATTGAGGTTCTCACAAATCTTTGAAGATTATATTGCCATCTTTCTAGGGGATTGACTACTTAAAATTGGGGGATACAGTATCGAAAGAGAATCAAGGAAAGATAAGGGGAAAAACAAGCATAAAAGAGAGACGAGGGTGGTAAGGGAAGTCTAGGTTTAGGATAGGTTTTCATTTCTACTGTTTTCTTTTCAGTCCTTTTACGTTTTCTACACTTTCTCCTTTAGTATTTTTGTTGGGCCCGGGTCTTAGATCTTCAATCCTGAGGTGGCCCCTTGGGCTGCGCCAGCGACGAGCTCCCAAACCTCGGACCCGATCCTAACATCTATACATAATTTCGATTCACACATGCATTTTTGCACACATTATAACATACACACAAACATTCTAACTATGAACTAGGCACCCTATAAGCCAAGCCCTTCATGCCATTACAATCCGAAGGAAATTCAAACAAGTATTCTCAAAATAGCATAATACAGAATAAAGTTTAAATCCAAAATACATGAAAAATGCTCCATGATGACATGCTCGGAGGGCCAGCCAAAATACTAACTTATGTTAAGTCAGAATGGCTTTACATAGAAATAATTTTGATGTATAACAAATATAGTAAGATCAAAAACAAGAAAAACAAAACAGTCATGCATTTAAGTCCAAGATGACGAAGTTTGAATAAATGCATAAGGAGATGTATTAAAGTTGCAAGACGTCACCAAACATGACGGTTGATACAAGTCAAGCACAGACGAAGTTTGTAAATCAACGCAGAAGCAGACGCAAAGCAAAGCAGACACAGACGCAGACGCAAAGCAAAGCAGACGCAAACGCAAAGCAAAGCAAACGCAGACGCAAACGCAAAGCAAAGCAAACGCAGACGCAGACGCAAAACGAAGCAGACGCAGACGTAGAAAAGAAACAGACGCAAGAGTCAGTTCGAGTTAGTTACAGAACTCAACTGATTAACCGTTTCTTTAAAGATTAAAGATTCAAGATTCAAGATTCAAGAATCAAGAAGCAGTTACAGACGAAGGCTATAAATACAAGTCGAAGTCGAAGACTGCAGAGTTAGCTGTTTTGAGAAAAATTACACAAAGTGAAAAAGCGATTAAGTGCGAATTAGCTGAACGCTATCTTACTGTAACAAAGTGTTCAAATACTTTTCTGAAAAGAAAGAGTTGTACAGATAGCCTGCAGAGGCTAAGTGTGAAAGAATACTGGTGTAGAGACCTGAAGAGGCTCGTGAAAGAATACTTGTAAAGTTTGAAGAGATAGTGAAATCTCAGAAGAAACTCTGAGGACTGGACGTAGCCCACGGTTTGGGGTGAACCAGGATAAATCTGCGTGTCTACTACTCTCACTCTCTATCTCACTTTTAGTTTCAAAGTTGATCTTTATTTACTATTCATATACTTAGCATTGAAAAGTTTTGATCAATCAGGATTAATAAGAATTCTGTAAAGAATTTTTATTTCTAACAAGTAATTCGAAAAAGATATTCAAAAAGGGGAATACACAATTCAACCCCCCCCCCCTTCTCGTGCATTCTATTATCATTTTATAAGTGTTGTATTAACTTGTGGTTCACTTCAACTTAATGTAATGATCTTTAACTATTGCGGAGTTCTTCGATGCCTAGCAAGGATCAACTGGTGTCGCGAGTTGCACCTTAGGAGTGAAAAGTAATGGGTTGAGCTACACAGCTCAGTGGCTAATATAATTATAGCCATCGGTAACTAGCACAAATTCAGGCATATACACGTATATATATTATATATAAATGCATGCAACAATTCTAGCACTCACATGCTAATCAAACAATTTACGCCTTCAACATAATTAATCCAAGTTACAGAACATGTCACAAATATGCTTCATAATGAACAGATCAAATATGCAATGCACATCATACAGCTCGAGGGTTCCATGGAAACAAAAGGGAGAAACCGAAGTTTACACCCTAAACAAAATGAGTCCATTCGGAGCTCATATGCCACAAGCGGGCAGTCGGGAGAAGGCTCTTGTCGACATGCACGTGACAAACGAAATGGTTCCACTCTCGCCCAAACAAAAGCACATAATCATGCTCAGAATCATTTTATTAGATGATATGCTTTCATGCTTTTCATTTATTCAAAATGCCATGACCAAAGTCGAGGCATAACATGCTCAGAATCAAAATTTACTTCTATCAATTCTCATGCTCTTTCAAAGTATACGAAATCAAACAATTCATTTTTAAACACACATAACATATAACATATATTCACACATAGGCAAGAATTTGCCTAATCACACAATAACTATAATTACATTACCCACCTAATATCGCTCGAGAATCCAACTCACTGTTGTCCTTCCTCTTGCGATTGGATCAGGTCGGCTTGGTTTTCTATAACAAACCAAGTTCCCACTCAATTAACATTCAAAAGAATTATTCAAAAAGCTTGAAAATCAAAAGTACTAGCATTAAAAGTCTACATTCGACTTCCACTTAAAATCCCGAATCCTAAGAGGCAAATTTTGAACTTCCCTTCTTCATAAAACTCGTAGCCCTCAATCTCTAGATCACAACGAATCTGAAATCACCTCAATTGGACATCTATAGCCCAAGATATGCCCAAAATACCAAAAGTCCTCTTTGTTGGAAACAGGGGCTCGCCGCGGCGAACGGGCGTGCTCGCCGCGGCGTACACCATTTTCTCACACGTCGCGGCGTGTTCATACGCACGTCGCGACGTGTGGGTCTGGAGAACGTCTCCGAACCCGATTTTCCAGCATTATTCCAACCTCAATTCATCCCTTTTGCAAATGCAACACACCTAAACCTTGCTTCAAGTCTTAGACTACATTTCTAACCCATTTACAACTTAAAAACAGGCACAAAATCATCAACCCAAAGAAATCTATCCATTTTTCCCTTAAAACCCTAAACCACATATTCTCACCCATTCAACCTATCTTTAGGTTTAATCCAACCACAACAAGATAGAACGAACTTAAACTTACCAGGAATTGCTTCGAATCTGTAGGAAATCACAAGGATCGAAAACTCACTTTTCTTCTCCTTCTTCCTCAAGCTACGACACTTCCTTCTCTCTTCTTCTCTTTTCTTTTCTCTCCCTTCTTCTAAGTCTTTCTCTTAAGTCTAAAGGGGTGGACAAGGACCATTTTACCCCTCTAAGACATGCCTAAACCACTACAACTCAAGTAATCTTCCCAAAATGCCCTCATATTATTTTTACCCTATAATTTCCATATGACCCACAAAAACTCAACTTAATCTCAATTATCCACTAATACTCCCAAAATAAATCAAACTAAGCCTTAATCATACAATTAACACCATTCATGCTTAACAACATAAATTAAAAAAAATTCGGGGCCTAATAATTTTCATATTAAAGGACTAGAGATGGAGACTTTATGTTTTGTTATTGCTTTCGTTTTTTATTCTAGTATGAGTAGCTAAACTCTTTGTCTTGGTTGAGGGGATCCGTGTTATCATGCTAGTTTGTGTGAGATGTTTTGAATAAAGTTTACATTATTAATAAACATTGAATATCTTTCGATATGCTCTTTCTAATTGAATTCGTTGATTTCTAGGTGCGCAACTAGGGATTAATTTGTTCAATTGCTAGATTAACAAAATATGACGCTCAGTTTCACTAATCGCAAGTAGCAATTAGGATTGTCTTCTCTACGTCAGAGTTGGAAGATTCTAAGGAGATATTCGCTTGATTGATTGCATATCGTACATGTATTTTACTTACTCATTGGTTCTTGGTTCGTAAAGCTATTATTCAATTAAACTTATGATCGTATCTAGGTTGTTGTTTAATAAGAATGTTAGGATACATGTTTCTAGTCATTACACTTAAGAAAAAATATCCCCAATGTATGTTTGTTAATGATTACAATTTTATATCGAGGATTCATTATAGTTCAATAACATCAGTGACCTCGAAACCAAGGTTTGTCTCTTAATTTTTCAGATTCAATTATTTTTTTTATTTACGATTTTCTTATACTTTTTTTTATATTTTTGCGAATCAAACCCCCCCCCCCCATTTCGTTATTTTGTTTGAGGTTTGAACTCGCTAACCTTTACCGTTAAAAATTCCTCGTGGGAACGATATCCACTTACCACTACTACATTAATTTGTATTAACGTAAGTGGTTTCTTTTAAATTTGGTTGCAGACGACAACATTACCAAATTTTGACGCCATTGTCAGGAAATTCTTTAACAGTTTTTGTTAGTGATATTTTTTTGTTTGTTTGTGTTTTTGGTTTCATTGTGCTTGGTTATCTTGCCTTCTATTTGTTTCAGTTTCACAGTTCTTTCTGATTTTTCGATCTTTTAGCAGCATGACTCACTATCAATATGCTTTTAATTCTGATTATTCATGTTGTCCTTGTTATGATAATGAGTTTCCGTCAGTTGCGACTTCCAAGTTTGACCATCAAGTGGTGGATTTCACACGTTTAACTACGCAAGTATCGAGGGATGACCAACAAGCTAAAGTATGTGAAGTTTGCTCTTTTTTGGGTTATTATTTTTGTACATGTTCTTTTTTGCAGGATACAAAGTATAGATTCACTTCTCCACCTCTCTACTATGAAGAGCGGTCCTACTTCGAGCCTCCACCTCCACCTCCACCTCTACCTCCACCGTCGCCACCACACGCTAAAGAGATGTCTTTGGAGGAGATCATAATGAGTTTGGAGATGAGCACTCTTCAATTCCAGTAGTTTAGACAACCGTACGTGCCTCAACAAAGTCCGAATATGACATCAAATGTCGAAGGTAAGTCCTCTTGGGAAGAAGTAGTTCAATCTTTGACTGCTAACACTTTGACATTTCAGCGAAATATTGAAGCAAGTATCAAAAACATTGAAAATCAAATGAGTCAAATGGCAATTGTCATTAATCGATTGGAGGCACAAAGTTTTGAAAATTTTCCAACACAACCAAAAATCAATCCCAAAAAAAGCGCGAAGGCTATCACATTGCAGAGTGGTAAGGAACTATAGGAACCACTTCCGAAAAATTCCAAACGAAAGGTGGAAAAAGAAATCACACACATAATAGCTTCACAACTTGAATTGATGCAAAAAGGGGTGCAAAATAAGGTGCTTCCACCTCTTTTTCCAAGTCAATTTTTCAAGGAAAAGAAGGAAGAACAAGCAGAGTTAGAAGAGGAAGAGATTACAGTTAGAGAAAAGATGGAGGATGTGCAACCTCCTAAGGTAAGTGATGCAGTTCATGTTATCGCTAACCAAATTTTGTTTCCTTTTCCTAGTTGCTTACAGATACAAGAAGAAGAAGAATAGGAAGAGCCGTAAAAAGTACAGTTTTTAGGTGAACTGTGGGCAAGCGAGTTGAAGACCGAAGGTGGCAAGCAGGATGTTGAGTCTCTACAACCGTTGGCGTTACTTTTGCAAAGACCATCCTGGTGTGAGAAGGGCGATGCTCGAAAAGACGAATGTACATTAGAGTATGATGGTGAAGCGATGAAGTTCCACTCATAAGAAATTATGGAGCATCGTGCTGATATAGAGCCTACTTCGAGGGAAGTTGCTCTAGGTTTCTAACAGAGTTTGAGCATGCTTTCTGTTGGACCCAAGCATCCATTCGATAATGGATGATGTACATATGCCAAAGGTCAAGCTTATGACCTTTGATAAGCGCTTAATGGGAGACACCCCATTCGTATCCTTTTATATGTTTTTTCTTTTTTCTTTTTTAGAAATTTTCTTTTATTTTCATTTTTATGTTTAATTCAGTTTAATTAGGAATTTAATTTAATATTTTTGATTTTGCAATTTTAATTTTCGTCTTTTCATTTTAGTTAACAAAAAAATGAAAATAAAAATCAAAATCAAAAATCAAAAATTTTGACTTATCGCCACTCCCTCATTTCCCTCTCTAATTTTTGTCCTTCTTTTTGTTTTGCCCATATTCCTTCTCTCCTCCTCACTTTCTAGGACGATACTTTACACACACCCACTTTAGGCAATCAATTTCGTCTTCCTACCAAGAATACACGCAACTTTTATCTTTCATTGGCCACTCACCCATTAACCCTCACTTTTGTTTTTGTGTTTGAATTTTGTGAAATTGCAAGTGGTCTTTACAGAAACAACACAATGCCAAGGAGAAATAAGTGAGTCACGAAGGTTGGCTACTCCAATTACGTTTTTGATGGCCTATTGAGAGCATGAAGGATTTCAACCGCCACATCTGCCAACTCCTTGATTTTGACACTTCCATAATAGAGAAGCTTTCTTTCACCTTTTCCTTTATCTTTATGCTTCTTTAACATTGAGGACAATGTTGGTATAGGTGTGGGGAAAAGAATTGGACGTTTGATGTGTGAATATTTCTTATTTTTGTGTGTTTTTTTTTTAATTTTTGCATGTGGTTGTGCATGTTAAGCCATGAGGCTTTGTCATAGTAGTTTAGATGAGATTAGGTATATGCATGACATTAAATTGGGCTAAATGAGTTTTAAGGTGAAGCATGTTAATTGATTGCAATAACTGATCTCATAGATGTAGTCAAAATTTTGACATGTGAGTGATAAGGTAAATTGTGAAATTAAGGTGAATTCTTGAATTAAACCTATTAACAAAGTTGGAGCCTAAATGACATCACTTTTATGTCATGCTATTTCTTTGAATTGTGTGATGCTCCTCTATTCATGTTGCCTTCAGAACTTGCATGGAATCGGTTTGAATTTGTTTAATCACATTGGATATAGAAATGATTAAGGCCTTCTTTGTTTTTACACCCTTAGCTTAAAATTGGCCCACCTATTTATTTTCCCTTTGCAAACATTTTTGAGCCTTTATCCTTATTTTTCAATCAATTGCCTTATTTTAAAACCCAAAAATCCCCATTAGCCTTACCCTATTACAAGTTGAATGAAGCATTGAGTAATTTGGGACTTTTGTATTACATTGTGTTCTGAGATATTTTATAGGTATTTCAACTCATATGTTGTTATTTTCTCTTGTTTTTATTGTTTTCCTTGTTTTTAGCGTATTCGAGAAAAAAATAAAAAAAATAAAGTAAAAAATAAAGTAAAAAGAAGAAAAAGAAAAACAATAAAGTATAGTGGTACTAGTTAGTAATGAATAGTTGTAGTTCATTCATGTTTATCTCAGAATTTTAGTTGCGTATCCCTTTTTACTTGACGCTTTGTGAATGCTTGTGATTAACTCTTTGTCATGTTTTTACCTCACCCGTGAACCTAGCCCAATTACAACCTTGAATAAAGTCTTTATGATCTATTAGCTCATGTGATCTGAATGAATGATAATTGGTGAAATTGCAAGCCTATGGTAATGTAACATGTTAGAGTGAGGTTTGAAAGAAATACTTTACCCTCAAACACTTGAGTGTAAGAGCGAAATCCTTGAGAAGAATTCATTTTGATTTCATGTTTGCTTTTGAATGAAGATGTCTTATTTTGACTGCGTTTATTTGCATTGGTGAAAAGTGATTATGATTTGTGTTGCAACTTAAGTCTCTTTGGCCCAAGTTAATAGATTGTGTGCACTTGATCTTATGAAGGATGAATTGACTGAGTATAGTGGTTTGATATGTTTGCTCGAGGGTGAGCAAAGGTTTGGTATGGGAGAATTTGTTAAGTCATCAATTTGTGCTTATTTTGTACTTAATTATCTTTAATGTGTTGAAATTATTATCCAAAATTAATGGAAGTATCTTATAATTGTTTACAGATGATTTTCAACACCTTAAAGACAAAATTGAATCAAAGAGATGCAAAAGAATGAAGAAAATCCGAAATTCCTAATTTGACAGCAATTCTGTAACTAAGCGTTGGCACGCATAAGGATGGAATAAATCTGCAGATCACTTTTTAAAAGTCAAAATCGAGATTCTCACAATCTTTGAAGATTATATTGCCATCTTTCAAAGGGATTGACTACCTAAAATTGGGAGATACAGTATCGGAAGAGAATCAAGGAAAGATAAGGGGAAAAACAAGCATAAAAGAGAGAGGAGGGTGGTTCACGCAAGGGAAGTCTAGGTTTAGGATAGGTTTTCGTTTCTGCTATTTTCTTTTCAGTCCTTTTACGTTTTCTGCACTTTCTCCTTTAGTATTTTCGTATTTTTCAGTAAAGGATCAGGGATGGAGACTTTACGTTTTGTTATTT
Organism: Erythroxylum novogranatense; assembly: GCA_029891385.1. Lineage (NCBI taxonomy): Eukaryota > Viridiplantae > Streptophyta > Magnoliopsida > Malpighiales > Erythroxylaceae > Erythroxylum > Erythroxylum novogranatense. The sequence goes on along the minus strand of CM057229.1, from coordinate 80,415,969 downwards.
CTTTCATTTTTTATTCTAGTATGAGTAGCTAACTCTTTATCTTGGTTGAGGGGATCTGTGTTATCATGCTAGTTTGTGTGAGATGTTTTGAATAAAGTTTACATTGTTAAAAAACATTGAATATCTTTCGATCTACTCTTTCTAATTGAATTCGTTGATTTCTAGGTGCGCAATTAAGGATTAATTTATTCAATTTCTATATTAACAAAATATGACGTTCAGCTTCGCTAATCGCAAGTAGCAATTACGATTGTCTTCTCTACGTTTGAGTTGGAAAATTCTAAAGAGATATTTGCTTGATTGATTGCATATTATACATGTATTTCGCTTACTCATTGATTCTTGGTTCGTAAAGCTATTATTCAATTAAACCTATGATCGTATCTAGATTGTTGTTTAATAAGAGTGCTTAATAAGAGTGCTGGGAGAAAGAAAGAAAGAGGACAGCAAGGACCTCAGCTGTTATGTTATATGCTCTGTCTAAGCAATTCATGTTTACATTGATACCATCAAATTTACACGTAAAAGAAACGGAAATCCAATCTGGCTCCCTTCTAGTTTTATCATCCTCACTGATGTAATATTCTTTTTTTTTTCCTATTTACATTGACACCATCGAATTTACACGTAAAAGAAATGGAAATCCAATCTGGCTTCCATCTAGTTCTATCATCCTCACTCATGCAATATTCTTTTTATTTTCCTATCTCAAAAGTCCATAACAAAAAACAGAAGTAGCAAAAAGAGAGCCTAAACATCTTTTTTCTTTATATATATACTTACAGAAGTCACCATACGAACATTAAACAATTACGAACTTTCTGTACATCAATCTTGACAGGGAAATGTTCAGCCTTTACAAGAGGATGGATATAAATTCCACTCATCATCTACAAAGGGTTAAGCCAAGTAATTGTATATTTGTGGATTGTTCTTGTCCCGCTCCAGGTACTCCCTATCGATCAGGCTTTCTATCCTTTTCTTCAAATCAGCAGGCTTTATTGGAAACTTGAGCTGCCACCAAGAGAAAAGAAACTCTCATCCAAATACAAAGGCTTCTTTAACTCGCTATTTCATTCCCACTCGTATAATTTATGATGCTTATTTCATTTTTCAACCCAAAAAGGTCAATTTTTCATCAAATTTCAAATGGCTCATATTGGGCAGAACCTCTCTCATAGTAAGGTCAAGTATATTACCTGTTGAAACAGTTCAGTTATTAATAGTGTGTGACTTAGCACTTTCCTTGTCTTCATTATCCGAACAATGGCAGCATCAACCTGCAACATATGCAGCGCCAATTTGTTATTTTCCAAGTTTACCAAGTTGCTCAACAGCTCAGGTAATTCGATTCTAAATGATATTTATAAGATGAACCTGATACTGTCGGTCCTGAAATACCCTCTCAGTAGTGCTTGTGTTTTCCTCTACTGTTTCCTTCATCTGGATAGAATTCACCTGCATTTCCAATTGAGTGTTAGCTTAGGGCCCCAATATAAGATTAACAAAAAGCATGCAGGTCAATTACTTCCACGCAAAGACTTTGTCAAGAACAAAATATGTATTTTACTTCGGATAGATATAAGCTTGATACTATTTAATGGGAACTACAGAATCAATATAAATGCAAGTACCTTAATACGATATAGTGGTGCAGTAAATCCATCATTGAAAACAAATTCATCACCATCCTCCACATCCCTCCCTTTAGGCACCTGGAAAACAAACAATGAAGAGGAATATTACAAACAACTACCAATGGTGGAGCATGTACTCAAAAGACGTTTTTCATTTTCATATTCATGTCCTATTCGGCCTTCCTATTCCTCTCCTTGTGATCAAAATAGAACAACACAGGCAACAGCCTGGAGGTAAAAAAAATCTTTCAAACCTGACAAACTATATAATCAATTTAATAATATGTGCACCTCATTAATTCCCAGAAAATGGAAATGAAAGAATCGTGCTTCCATTGGAACTAGGAAACATGAATTGATGAAAATCCAAGTTTTTATGCAAGTAGTCACCTTATTTCAGAAGAAAAGAATTCAGTAATTCAAAATGCTAATACATCAGCAACACAAATGAACACTACCCACCTTTTGCAGGACACGAACTTTACCACATGCAAGAGATTGCAAAGTCCTCCTCAATTCTTTGTCCTCTATGCCAGTGGCATCTTTGATATCTTGAAAGGTAAGCTTTTGGGCATCATTAAACAGCATCAGAACAACGGTCTGGAGAAACAGATAGAAATGCCAAACTATTAGATCATGCCCTTGAATGGGCCAACAAAAGAAAGACACAAACAGTGAATGACGAGAGGAATATGGTGCATAAAAAAATGGACTAACCTGGAATAGGGAAACTGCCAATTCCTTTTTGCCTTTTGGAAACTCAGCTTTCAAAACACAATGACCCAGTGAATTTTGCAACATCAAGCGTCTACCACTATATTTGCTTAAGTAGAACTCTTTGAAAATATCCTGTCACAAAAAAAAGAACTTTGATGTCGATTTTTGAACAACTTTGACAATGAAAAAAACCAAAATGTATTTGTGCCCAACCTGATACATATTTAACTCACGAGGAAGCCTAACATCCATGGGTGGATAAGTAGGCCAATACCTATAGAAACCATTCAAAGATTAAACAAAATTCAGCAGGGTTATATGCCAGGCATCTGCTTGTCAAATACAATTGGATCTCAACTCACCCTGTTGTTAAGACATGAACACTCATCTCAATCCCAGAAGGCAGCTTTGTCCTGGCCTGAGATGATTGTTTGAACGACTCATTTATTTCCTTCGACAGTTCAATATCCTGAAAATGAATCACCATAAAGAACAATAATGCACCAATTTCAACAATTTAAATCAGACAAGGTATCAAGGTTCGTGTAGTTTTGTGTAAATGACTGTGTGAAAGATAAGATGGTTAGAAACAAAGATAGAAACAGTTGGAAACAGAACTCAAATAGATATTAAACAAACTCCAAGTAATGATGATAGCTCATAATTGACATTTAGAAACAGTAAAAAGAAAAAGAACTGCAAATGCAAACGTCATAGCAAGTAATGCTTCCCTCATAAGAACAGCACGGTAAAGGCACCAAGCATTATTATCTATCACTCATCTTGAATGCTTATAAATATGGTGAAATATCTTGAAAGTATTCAAATAGAAACAGATACGAAATTCCTTTTTGTAGAGTCAAAACCATTTCCACTATGGCATCTAACAATGTGTTTTAAAGAGGTAAAACATATTTTTGTTGCCATTCCAAGGTCTGACAGCTATTAAGCCAGCACATCATAGACTTGTCTCAGAAAACATACAACAGAAAAAACAGTTTATTTTTTGGAGCTATTCCAAGCTTATAACACTTCAAAAAGTATAAAATTAGCATGCACAGTGCTATAATCCAATCCCAACTTAATAAAACTCATTGCCAATAGACGACCATAAGAGTTTTCCAACAGAAGCATCGACAATAGTATCTCACCTTAAACATTCCCTCTAGCTTATTAGTGAACTGACTGCCACACTCAGTCTTCAACTGCAATAGAAATACAATCTTGTTAATATCATTGGTAGAAGAAGGATTTACCCAATTATATATTCAGAAACTTTTCACCACTTAACCTTTGATATCATGGATTTCTCTGCATCAATAGAAGCACTTTTCCCCAATAATAATCTTTTTGCAAGATCTTTCTTATAGAATGCTTCAAACACATCCTTGCCCTTCATGAAAAAGACAAAAAAGGAAACATGCCTCAGTATCATGCAAGAAAACCAAGATACAAGAACAACTGAAAGCACATGCTAAAGATTTAATCCGCTGACACTGGATTACAAAGAAACAACATTACCTGAATGAACCTGAATAAAACCAAAACTTTGTCAAGTGTACCCTCCAACTCCTCTTCTGAAGTACCCTTGTTTCCAGCACGAAGCTTCTCATCCAAAAATTTCGCAATAAGCTCAGCAGGCCGATTCTATTAAAGGGAGGAAACAATTTGATTCTTAGATAAAAACATTACAAAATCAACAACAGAATTGGCTGAGCTGAAACTTGGCCACAACAATTAAAACAAGAACACAAGAAAATCATAACTCAGTGACTAGAACATTGCAAATTATGCCCCTATCAAGAGTTCAACAATCTTTTGGCTATTAAGAAAGGAAATTCCATTAACACAAACATCCGCAGGGAATCATGGGGAGATTAAGCATGAATCATCCACAAATGAAATGTTAGGTTCTTTGTTTATGGGCTTGGTAAATGAGGAAGGCATTGACAAACTTGTAACTATGGAATGACACTCAATAACCATTTCTCCAGCACCAAGACAATGTTCACAAAGGCTGTTTAAGTCTCTTGCAGTTGAGCAGGTCCTAGGATATATAAAAAAACAAAAGAAACAGAATTGTCAAGATTAGCAAATCATATCACAATATATGGAAGGATGCATACCTAAGTCCTGTAGAATCAAGCATGACCCAACAAGATGGTGTTAGATTCCAGGAAAACAGGTAAGAAAAATAGATATGTTGCTATTGATTTTCTGTAAACGAATACAAGAAAAATCTGGTTTCGAGGACCAGCACCTCCAGCCGTATGGCTCTCACACTCAACAATATACTCAATGATGATTTCTCCTCATGTCTATGGCTTATTTATACTAAGAATCTGTTAGGAATAACAAATTCGGTTAGCTGACAACCTATCATGAGGTTGTCAGCCCCCTCCCCGTAACTAACGTCATATGTGTATATATATATATATATATATTTACTATATCTATAAATTTATTCTGAGTTGTCTTAGGTCTATCAATACTCCCCCCCTTCAGTTTCACCTTGTCCTCAAGGTGAAAGTCGGATAATTTAGCTTTCATGTCTTCATATGCGGGTCTCCTCCTCCTACAACTCCTTCTCCTGTTCTGTTTCTTCGTCCATGGTTGCCAGCACTTGGAGCTCTACCTTTTTGCATCGGTGGCCTGGGCTAAATTTCTCTTCACGTTTGAAACAAAGTCCCCATCTCCTCTTATCTTGCAGCTCACTAAAAGTGAGACGTTTATATTGTCCATCCCCTTTGTCGGTGGCAGTAGTCTTTCCAGGTGTAGTCCCCATATTCTCTTGCTCCCCAGCTGTATCCCACATTTTGTACCCATCATAGCCACTTGTTCGATGACCCCCCATAGTACTGTTTCCCTTATCACCACCTAATATTTTATTTTTCTCCTCGATCTGTGCCAATGTCATCATTCGTGCCAAGCTCCTAGGATTAGCAATTAAAAGCTCCACTCTGATCTCCTTCGATAGCCCATTCAAGAACGAACTCTCCGACACCTCATCGGGCAAGTCAGGTAATGGAGCAGCTAGCTCCTCAAATTTGCAAATATAGTCATCCACTGTGCCCGTCTGTTTAATGGCCAACAGACGCTGACATGGGGTCCCCTCTTGGATGGGTCTGAACTTTTCCACCAATAGCCCCTTACACTCTTCCCACGATCTGATCAGCCGTCGACCCTCTACCCACCTAAACCACGACAAGGCCTTCTTCTCCATGCTCATCGATACCAGCTCCATTTTCTCCCTCTCGTTGAAGCGTCCCACTGAGAAGAAACGCTCTACCCGATAAATCCACCCATCGGGATCTTCTCCATCGAACACCGGCATCTCCACCCTCCTCGTGCGACAGTCACGCCGAGGTTCCACTGGTCGTGCGAACCCAGGAGGCTGATCGTTGGACCCGTCCCTCCATCCTGCCTCCGGTGGCTCTCGTTCCAGCTCTCCTCCCTCCGATGGTCCCCTTCGGTCTCGCCCTTGCTGCACCCACCCATGCGACTGGTCCTGGGAAGCCGCATGATGCCATCCATACTCCCGAGAAGAAACATTCCGACCGATGACTTCAGGAGGGTAACGCCAGAATCCTTTTGCTTGTTCGACCCCTGCGGCTGGCCCAGTATTCCAGCCCTGCTCCATCGGCCCTTTTTCCTTGTCCACACGTGATTCCGCCTCCTTGCTCATGTTGCCCGAATCCTCCCCACTCTTCATGGCTTCTTTGTAACTCACAATTTGCTTCATCATCTCACGCAACTCCTTCATCTCAAGCTGGGATTGCTCCCAACTTTGTTGCAACGTTTCCTTCTCAGGTCTACGTTCTTCCCTCAAGAGCTCAAATTGCTTCTGGAAATCTTCCCGTAAGTTCTCTATTTCCTTCTCAATCCCATCCATTCGATTATCCCCTTTCTTATTAGCCATTGTTAGGATCTATGCTCTGATACCAGTGTTAGATTCCATGAAAACAGGTAAGAAAAATGGATATGTTGCTATTGATTTTCTGTAAACGAATACAAGAAAAATCTGGTTTCGAGGACCAAGACCTCCAAATAGTATGGCTCTCACACTCAACAATATACTAAATGATGATTTCTCCTCATGTCTATGGCTTATTTATACTAAGAATCTGTTAGGAATAACAGATTCAGTTAGCTGACAACCTATCATGAGGTTGTCAGCCCCCTCCCCGTAACTAACATCATATGTATATATATATATATATATTTACTATATCTGTAAATTTATTCTGAGTTGTCTTGGGTCTATCAGATGGATAGAAAATGTAACAGTTAGCAATGAAAACCACTACGAACGATGCTTAATCTTTGCAGATTGAGACACTACAAGTTGTTTTGAATTACCCTTCACATTACAATTTTTTATGATATATGGGGCACATTCTCTCCATACAAGCAGATATAACATAAAGACCACAAAACATAAACAAAGAGAAATTAGACTAACCTGACGAAGATTAATTAGATGCTCAAATGCATCCTTTATAGTATTGCAAAATGCTTCATTCTTGGAGAAACTTTCCTCCCATATTCGGTCCAAAGAAGCCTTAAATTCTAACAGCAAGGACACCATATCTTTATCTTTCTCTTCATCCAGGATAACACCTTGTCCAGTTCTTCGTATGTACAAACTGAGGGCCTGTCTTAATGCTTCAAGGGCATTCAATCTCAAGAAGAGTGTGTACATCCTGTGAAGGTCCTCAAGCCGATGCCCATCCATTAGCATTGTGAATCCCTGCATTGAACAAGGATAGGATTTTCCAGGCATACCAAACTTTCACTAGATACACAAGAAGAAGTAACATACTAAAGCACCTCCATACCTTATCTAGAATGGCAGGTATATGGCGTTCAAGGAGCTGGCTTTCTGCAGTTGCTATCAGTGGTTTTCTAGTGCCTGCATCAAGGTAGATTAAACTTCTTTCATGCTCTTCATGCAACCTGATCTGCAAAATGAACTTTCTAAGGTTAAACATACTATTGTTAACATGTTAATATATCAGAATGTTAAACAAATAATGACATATAGAGCAAAACTAACCAGCTAAAATCATCAAAAAGAATCAAGAAAGAGAAAAGTACACCTCTACATGCTTCAAATAATCTGGAACATCTGCTTGCTGCATGTATTTCATCCCTTCAGCAGCATAAAATTCAGATGTGTACTCAAGGAATGTCCTCTCAAAGCTTTCGGAATAAATTCCTAAAGAAGTAAACATCTTAAAAAGGTGATTCAAAAGCGTCCTATCTACTGCTTCACCTAGTCTGCAAAATAAAAAGAAGAAAATCGAGTCAAAGATTTAAATCATTCACAACAATATATAGTCCAGTATCCCAAGAAATTAAGTTCTTTGGTCATCAAATACCGTTAGAAACCACAAAATTTGGATGTACAAGACATTCTGTATGTCAAAGTAGGGAATGACATGTCTTATTCCACTCAATTTGATCCCTCAGAAACCTGTAAATAAGATCTACCAACTTTATGAAACTTTAAGAAGCAAGCCCCATGCATCCTCATTCAAATGGCAACTATTGTTTCTTCATTTCATAAACCACCAAGAAGAGTTCCTTCTAAAATTTCAGACATGGAAACAATTTGTCCATGCAAAAAAGGGGAACATACAGACTGTTTCATATAAAGAGTCAAAGGAGCTCTCAGCGATAAACATTTAAAGGAACTCATAAAAGTTATGCAATAAGAACTGGAAATTTTAACTTCTACTTATTCGACAAATTAATATGTGCAGTTAGGAGTTGAAATACAACATGAACTACTCTGTGTCCAGACATCTGTTGAGGGAATAAAATTTAGCAAATCTAAGCTGATGGCTTTTTCTTTTTTCTATGTACAACATAACCTTATCATGCAACCTGCAGATATATTCACCCATATATGTGTGTGAGTAATTGTGTATGGCGTGGTGCATTTCGGGCTATTCATATCTAGTGGTGTGATATTATCAAAGAAAAGAAACTACATCCCCAACTAAACTCAATTTACTTTGAATCTTAACATTTCTAGATAATGGGTCATATCTAAGCATATTCTCATTTTTCCTGCATAGTGAGGAAAACAGAATTACCTTTCTGTCTCAATCATCCGCAACAGGCCTGTGACAGTTTTGTGCTCAACTTCTGGAGATAGAGAAAGATATTTCCGGAAAAGTTGCAAACCCATGTCCCACAAGGAACGGACATTTGGGGTCTGTTTCACATATGTCCTATCAAGATACAAAGCTATGCCACGAATCATTAGCATCTGGTCACAAAAATCTTGCCAGCATCTCTCAACCAAGGACAAGAAGACCACCAAATCAGGGCTTTGACCAACTAAAGATTTTAAGGCTGCAGAAATATGTGTTTCACACTCTTTTTCAATCCTCAGATAAAGATTTCCTTCCATTTTGTGCAGGCAAAGATCATTAACAGCCTGAGGACAAACAAGTACATCAATTCCAAGACCAGTACAGGAATCACATAAGCAAACTTCTAGTTTACTAAGAGTGCAGGACAGAGTAAAACCTACTTGGTAAAGCTTCTCCAAGTCACAAGAATCTGGTTGTTTCAAGAATATAGCTTTGATAGCTGACTGCAACTTTGCCCAGGTGTCCACCTCAAAGTTCTTAGGGAGTGTTGGTTTATCTTCATACAGGAAAAAAAATATTAAAAAAAAACAAGATGAAGGACATCTAGCAGATTTGTGATATGCGCTGTACACTCAGTCTTGAGGATTGCTATAAGTATAAGCATTAAGCCAAATAAATTATTTTCATCCTGCACACTTAAAAAATAAAAGCCACAGGAACAAACTTTGCAACAACAGTTGCTTATCCACTGCTGTAAAGATTCGACGATTGAAATCTCACCTATCCAGAAAATGAATAAAGAAAGGGCAGTACAAACAACATCTAAACATAATTATTAACATGAACAAAATGCACGAGAATAATGGAAGCAATGATGGGGGAGTTATGAGAAACAAGAAGAAGAAGAAACCTTCTACCAGATAACTAAACTGTCTGATATGCTTCCTGTTAAGTATCAGACAGTGTAGAAAAGCATTTGCCACTACCGAAATGAAAAGCCAGACCAATAGGCACTTAAGATTAACTTCATCGTAAATTATTTTCAGAAATAAGTGGACGTTGAAATACCCCTCACAGTATGACATGGAACTATGTACAAAGATGAAAAGCAGAAAAGTGGCCATATTGAAGCCTTATTAAATCACATTAAGTTCTCGGAATCAGTAAGGCAGAAATCATATAACAAGAGATAGACATAGCGCTTAACAAAAACCCTAACTTAGCCAGAGTTTCAAACTCCTGAACATACAATAACGTTAACACAAGACAAATGTACAAGTAATACAAAACTGAGAACCAATAACTGCAGAAGAAAACTGCCAATGTCAACCCTGATCCCAAAAATAAAAGTGTTTAAAGTATCCTCCGATCAATTTTCCATGTAAGCACCATTCTAATCAGTCAATAACCCAACTGATTACCAAAATGAAACCGAATAGTTAATGCAATAAAGATCCAGATCCCAAATTCGACTAAATTATTACTGAAATCCAGAAAAGACATAAACCCAATCTCTCATCCACAGAAATTAACAAATTGAGCCAAACCCTCAACTAATTAAATATCTAAAACAACAAATCCCAGGTGGGACATTGCCAAATCACAATAAGAATTCGAGGGAAACGAAACACAAAAAAGGCACCTTTAACAAGCTTAATAACGAGCTTCTTCGCAGGCTGAGGAAGGGTGGCCTTTTTGCGAGCCAAGTTTGCAGCGGTGTGAGGAGCATGATTGGTGTGGAGCTTGGTTTCGTCGTCGAGAGCCATAGTAGAGGGGTCGAAGACCACGTCGTTTTCAGCGAACTGGTGGAGGCCGTTTTTGTTGGAGGAGGTATCGAGAGGAGAGCAGGCGGAGACGGCCAGTGGCTTGGCCTTCTTCATGGTTTGCAAGCTGAAGTCTTCGGCGGCGGTTGTGGAGGTGGTGATGGTGGCAGTGGCAGTGGCAGTGGCAGTGCGTTTGGTGGGGAGAGACATTAACGAAAGAAGTGACAGTGTTCTGGCATTCTATTAAGTGGACCCAACGAAAAATAATAAGATAGGAAAATCAATACAAACGAATATTTGGTTTACATTGTAAATTGGACATGAGAGAGGCACAAAATGTGGAGGTGAAGGTTTTCTTATGGGTTGTTATCTCCCAGGCTTCCTCCGTTTATGATTTGTGTGAATTTAGGACACCGTAATGTCATCAAGAATATATGTAGTATTTTTCCCTTTAATTATTTTATATTGTTGTGCGGTTGTTTTCGTGTAAATTGGTTGTTCATGACGCTTATTAAACATTCCCTCCTTTTGGTTAATTTAAGGTGTTTTAGCTATGTTGTCTGAATTTATAACAATGGTAACTCCCGGAAAAGATCTTCTATTCCTACCACTATTTTAAAAATCAGATCGGATTAGTTGATTTGACCGGTTTAACCGATAACCCGTCGGCTATCCGGTCTAGTTTATTCTTAAAAATCGGTTCTTAATTAAACCAGTGGAAATCGGTCAAAACCGGTTAATTGTTCTGTTCGACCGCTCCGATCACTAGTTCAATAAATTTTTTATTATTTATTTTTTAAATATTTTTATATTATTTGGTATATTTTTGTATTTTTTAATATTATTAATATTAAATATAATTATTGCATAATTATGATATCACACCGGTTCAACCACCGGTTAAACCGGTCTAATCGATTAAATCGATGATCAATAAAATTTTTCATTTGATGTCCAATCCAAATTTCAAAACACTAATTTTTACCATTCTATGCCCCCTCATTCTAATCTCATTCATTTATTTATTGCAATAAATTAGATAGATAAAAATGTTTGGGCACAGCTGGATCAAAGTTATGGGAGCAGAAGATCTGTTCCCAGTAACTCCTTGTCCCTAAAAAAATTGGTAAGAGGGCATTCATTGTCGTTGCAAGTTATACTGCAAATTGAAAAGCGAAATCTTTTTTTTTTTTCATAACTCATTTGGACTAGAACTATAAGAAATCTGAAAGAAAAATGGATCCAGTGATTTAGCATGTTTCGGTACTATTGTTGGAATAAGAAGTCATCTATAGTCAACACATAATTAAAGTTCCGATGAGATATAAAAATGAAAAGGTTCAATAATATGCAATCTTAATTTTACTATAAATAAGTTATTGTTAGAATAAGAAAATATTAGTAGAATCTAAAACGATAAAATTAAAGTAGTTAACAAAAACTTCAAAATTATAAGAGAAATTTTGAAATTTTCTAAATTTTAGAAATTTTCATTTCAAATTTAAAATAAAATTTAAAACACTTATGATATTTTTATAAAAGGTCATAACATTTTTAAAACGTTTAGAAAATATTCTAAATAGATGAAAAATTTGACGAAATTAACACTCCGTCAATTAAATGTCATTTTAGTGCTTATTTAACATTATTTATATTTTTTAAATAGAAAGTGGATCTCACTACTATATATTAGCTTTTTAAATTAATTATTTAACAATGAATCTACTATTATATATTTTAAACAGTAGATCTCACTTGTTACGTGACTCATTGTTATACATTTTAAGCAGTAAGTCTCGCTTGTTATGTTATAGTGAGGTCTACTTTTATTTAAAAAAAAAAACGTTGTAATTGATGAGGAGTTAACTCTATTAAATTTCTATTTTGAAAACGTTTGGTTAAATTTGAAGCTTTGAAATGTTAGTGTTTGTTACGTATTCAGTTATAAATGTTGATATTCAAAATACACTTTTAGCCTTTTATAAATTTTAAATCTTTATTTCTTCTATAAATTTTTTTTGAAAAAATTTGAATGTATTAAGCCTTGAAGGTGAATCAAAATGTCACAACTTATAAAACAACTACTACATCTCAAAACAGTAAAAATCACTACATTTGAACTGCTAAGAGAAAATTCTCATGTGATTAAATTCCAACAGCACGCAGTAACCTTAAAACCCAACTCACCATGTCTCTTTTGTCTCAGCCTTATACGTCGTTAACAACTTAACTTGCATGCCGACAGGATAAAAACATAACTGGGCAAATTATGATTTCACCATAAAAGCCGCGGCTACCTTTGGTGTGTCAAAACACGCTTCCGTGGAATCCTTCATCAGCAGACACAATCTATCTTGCCCTTAACGTTAAACTAATTCACCATAGTTCTAAGGATTTCATGCATTCCTGTATGTATGTACGTATTGTCCGTACTGGAGCTTCTGCCATTGTAAGCTGATTTAAAGCCTGATATGTTGTATCAATTGGTTATAAAACTGCTTTTTAGTGGTGCTTTTGTCTTGAAATGTTCTAAAACTTCTCTCGTCCCATGTAGCAGTGATTATCGAGGATAAGGCTATCTAGAAACATTTATATACGGTGCTATTTCTATAGTTCATACATCAGGTTTGGATGTTATATAGGCTGTCAATTACAACATTTATCATGCATTTTTTGTGAAGCCCCCTATTTGTTTCTAATGTAACAACATTTGAAGAATAAATGTTCACAAGTTTCTTTCGCTTCTTTGCATAAACAACACCATTTAGTGAGTTGTGTGTATTTTGCGATTTTATTAACTGTATTTAATCTACCTTTTATCCCAAGCCATAGGGTGAATCCTACTTGAGGTTGAAGATGACTGGACCATATGTCTTTAGTCCATGCCAACTTAAGATGTTGTATGAAGTATAACTCCTTATAAGAGGAGTTCGAATATCTTCCATCACCCGCATGTCTCCAAATATATTTATCTTCTTAAAATTGTCTCATATAAAATTAGATAAAATAAAATTACTTAAATTTTAGTAAATTTTTTGGATTATATGTCTATTCTAGTATAAAATTAATACTATTGTACATTAAAATGATAAGAAACTATTCTCTTGATGTTTTCTTTTCATTTTTATTATATTTGACCATTACATTTTCGCTTTTTCTACGGCTCTTTAAATAGAAATTTTCAATTACTAATCCATTTAGCAATGTACTTTTCTATTAAAATAAATCTCAGAAACAATTATTATAGTTGACATATAAGGCCTTTTGAGAGTTAAACTAACTAAATAGTCAATGCTCTTATTTAAACCTGAATTGACACATTAATTTAGGCAAGACCCAATTGATGGAAAGACGGAGAATGAGGTAATGGTTACGTTGCCTTATTCATTACTATGCAATGGATTGAACTGTTTGTAAAATTAGAGGAGTTGATTTTTTGATAAACACTATGATTCCATATGAAAAGATACTTCAAATTCAAAGTCAATCATCTACTAGTTGTCAGCATCTTCCCTTTTCTTTTGTGTTTGGATGAAAAGGGTAGTTAAGATGTTCAGATATTGTTTTATATCATCAACCTAGATTAATTAAACTTAATTAACAATAACAACAATATCTCAACAGAAATCTTGTTGAGATGTAGGATTTGAAGAGGTCTAGAAATATATAGTCTTACCCTAATCAGGAGAGAAGTTGCTTCCAATAAACTTACAAATAAATTTTTTGAAATGGTTTAAATAAAATAAAAGAAAAAATATAAACAAATAATTGCATAAAATAGTAATAATAAAAAGAAAAGAAAGTAAAGTCCAAAATAAAATAGAATAAAGATAAAGATAAAGATGATAAATAAATCAATCAATCAATCAAAGAAGGAAGAAGACAAATAAATAAATAAAACAAACAAGCAATTAAAAATAATTAAAATGACCAAAGGGAAAGTACTCATAAAAAGTATTTAGGCTAAATATAAGACACAAGAATCGAAGAAAAAGTTCAAAAGACCTATAAAAATAGAAGGATCTCTATGTAAGATCCTTTATTCTATCCAAATTAATAATTTATTATAATTATCTTCAATTATTATCTTGAGTCGAGTTTAATTAATTAGAGTTAGGGTTAAGAGCATAAGTTATTCACTTTATCCATGACATTTGATTGGTTAAGTTATGTCACTATTATTCTTAATGTTAGTTTTAAGATTTGTTGTTTTAATATGTTTGTAATAGAAAATCTTTAACCTTTTAACCACTCAAATATTATTGACATAACTACTTAATGTAACTCATAAAATTGGTCTAAAAATTAAACCAAATTAACAATTTATTATAATTTTCTTAAATAATTTATTTGAGTCGATTTAATAAATTATAATCAATTTTGAGAGGTAGTTAGGTTATCCTATCAACGACATTTGATTAGTCAACTTATGTTGTTTTCTTAACAAAAGTATGGGAAGAGTTTTTCTTTGAAAAATTAAAATTACGAGAATTTTATAAGAATTTAAAATTTTAAAATTATGAGAATTTTATAAGAATTTAAAATTTTGAAGATTTTTAAAGTTACTTAAATCACATTGAGTCTATTTGTTTTACTTTGTTTTAACTTCACTCTTTCTTTATGATGTACTTTAAGTAAATAAAGACTATATACTTTCTTTATTTGAATTCTTCGTAGCAAAAGAGTCATTCTTAACCTTAAGGTCTACATCATTCGACAAATTTAACCCTCATTTTTTAGAGTACAAATAAAGCCCTACTGTTTGACGAACTTAAAAAATTCAACCCTAAACTAACCGAGAAACTGATGGCAACTGCCATCAGCAATGACCTAACATATATTTATAATATTTTATTATATAGGTGGGTCCCATAATGCCATTTGTAGTGGGACCGACATTCATAGATTATATATTTATTATACATTGTTGCCTATACACGTGTTGGCTTACAATGCCCTTATATCACCAACCTTTGTGCCTCATATGTATATACATACATGTGTGTGTGTGTGTGTGTGTGTGTGTGTGTGTCCACAAAGGACATTCATCACGATACCAAAACCAACCACTCTATTATGTAGAGCGTCATTTTTGGTTGGCCTTTGATTGCCGATGAACATGTTGTGCACTGATGGTTGGTTCATCTTCTTTTAACATCAAGCACCTGCATATCATAACATCATCCTATTGGAGCTGAGGAGCCCACTTTCTTGAGAGATCTTCTTCTTGGCCCTAATGAGGGAATTTACTCGTGAGCCTTGACACCACACTCTAATCCAAAACCTATAAGTCATTTCTACTTATAAATGATAGGCGTAAATTATACTATGTTTTGATAGATATTTAATTGTGTTTTTGAGTATTTCTTAGATGATTATCATGTATATAGGCTTAGAATTATGTCATTATTATTTGTTTATATTTTAAGTGTTTTTATGGTTTTGAGCATGATTTGAACCTTAATTTTATGTTTCAAGAGATGTTTGATGTGTGTTTGAGTATATGGAAACATGAAATTGAAGAAAAAAGAAGAATTGGAAGTATGGAAGCTGGCCATGATCACAGCTTGTCTTGCCACGATAGTGATAGACAGTGCAGACAGCAATTCCAACGAATTTCAACTTTTCTAACATGCAACTCTTTTTCGTAATTTTAACATTTTGGGGATATTTTTTTAACCAAATTATATGGTTAAACCTTAGAAATAGAAGCCTTAAGAACTATTTAAGAACATGAAACACTTAAAAAGAGCAGCCACCATCTTCCAAGGTGAGAGAGCAACAAGGAGAAGCAAGAAGAGCAATCTAGAAATTCTAGATTTCAAGTTTGAGTTCAAATCAAGTTCTTTCTTTTTGCCTTTGTTTATTTCATTAAACTTAATTTGTAACTTGGATTTGAATATGTTATTCCTGTATAGGATATTTTAATTATGAAATTTGGATTTTATTTCTTGAGTTGTTTTGTGACTTGATCATTGTTGATTTCAATTCAATTTTCTAAAGTTTTGATGTTTGGGTATGCTAATACTTCAAAAATAAATCGAAAGAGTGAGTCAAAATTAATTCGATTAGGTTGGGTAATAAGAGGTAGTGACCTAATAAGTCTCTCAAATGTCAAATTGGTAATCATACAAAGAGAGATCTTGTATAAAAACTTGATTATTTAATAGATCACTTAAGAACTAGTTGAAAATGTTAGGTAGATTTTGTGAATCGAGAGGTTGCAAAATTTGGAGTTTCATAATCAATTAGGGTTAATTGATTAGGTCTTGAGAAAAAGTATTCAATCCCTTAGATGATCTAGAATCAACACGTAATTGAATCAATAGCGGTTAGAGAGAAAAATAACAATAAAATGAATCCTAAGCTTCATCCTTGATGTTCCTCACATATTTGTAGTAACTCTTTTGTTATTTGATTATTTTCTTAGTTTTGTTTAATTTTATAAAATTTTGATATTTTATTTTCATTCATTTCATATCATCATACCTTAGACAAAGTTAGGTTCAATTAGTTTGTTGGAACCCCTCCCCGGTGGATCACGTGTCCGATGTCCTAAGTGACGTCTGGATGCGCAACCCATGAGGGAGGGATTCCTCACCACACAAGAAAACATGTTTTTGTAATTTAACCTGTAAAATCATGAACCTCGTGCTAGCACTCTTGGTCTCCCTAGAGGATTGGGCTTCCTTACTGACCCAGAACTGCCTACCCTAGCAGCTGATCTGGTCCTTACTGTCTCTGCTCTCCTCTAAACCTGAGGCTGGGATCCTTCCCCTCTAATCGTCTGAGGACAGTCCTTAATTCTGTGACCCTTCTGCCCACACTTGAAGCAGGTGCCTGACAACCTGTGACACTCTCCCCGATGTGGGTGCCCACAGTGCTCACACAGAGGAGTCTGGTTCCTGCTTCTCTCAGTTCTGTTGTTTCCTCCCACTGAGGAAGCCTGTACTAACCCGGTCCTGATCTGCTGAGGGGCACTACTGCCACCCTGACTCTGAGTACGGAAACTCTTCTCACCCCTGACAGCTGTCTGCACACTATCCCCTCTTTTGGAAGACTGCTCTCTGCTCTTCCTCTTCCTACTCACCTCCTGCCTAATGTTCTTCAATTTTTCAGCCTGGAGTGCAGCATCCACCAGCTGTTGATAATCACAGAAATTATGGAGAATCACCTGATCCTTGATGCCCAAGTGGAGGCCTCCCTCAAACTAGCGGCACTTATCTTCTTCATTTGCCACAATATGAGGTGCATATCTAGACAACTGGGTGAATCTTAACTCATACTCACTCACAGACATCTCCTTCTGAGTCAGATTCAAGAATTCTTGAGCCTTCTCCTGGATGTAGACTCGGGAAAGGTACTTCTTTCTAAACAGTTCTCCAAAATCCCTCCATGTGAGTATTGGTGGCACAGCTTGACTCTGTGGCACTGACTCCCACCAGTGAAGAGCATCTCCCTGCAATAAACTAACTGCATACTACAGCTTCTCTTCATCAGAGCACTTTATCTGAACCAAGACCCTCTCTGTCCTCTTCATCCAAGCTTCAGCTTCCTCTGGATTGGTGGTACCATGAAAGTCCACCGCTCCAAACTTCCTCAGCTTATCATACTGCCCACCCCTAACCACTGGAGCTGGCACTAGAACCTGAGACCCTTGACCCATGGCATAGGTGAAAGCTTGGGCAAAGGCTTGGAAAAACTGCAGGTCCATCGCAGGCATAGAAGGAGGAGGAGGAGGT
Organism: Erythroxylum novogranatense; assembly: GCA_029891385.1. NCBI lineage: Eukaryota > Viridiplantae > Streptophyta > Magnoliopsida > Malpighiales > Erythroxylaceae > Erythroxylum > Erythroxylum novogranatense. Next base: position 80,398,006 of record CM057229.1, on the reverse strand, counting down.
GGAGGCTCCTCAGGTTGCACACTAGGTGCTTCTGAGCCATGGGCAGAGTGTGTCCTCTCATCTTGCGGGACATGAGACTCATTTGTGCTCCCCTGGTGAGAGCGAGAACGAAGTCGGGCTCCTCGAGTTCTACTCCGAGGTGGCATAATACTCCTTCAAAATAAAACAAGTGAAAAACTTTAGTTCATGCAAAAACAATTTATCAAAATGTATCGTACGATTTAAATCATGCAAAATCCGGTCAAAATTATGCAAAATCAACATTTAGTCAAAATCACCATATAGGCATGTAAAATCAGTTAAAACAATGCAAAAGAGCACAAATCATGCAATTTTAATAGAGGTCGTGAAAACCCTAAAGTTCTCCTTCTACCCAAACCTCAACCGAAAGCTCTGATACCATAAGTGTTGGAACCCCTCCCCGATGAATCGCGTGTCCGACGTCCTACGTGACATCTGGATGCGCATCTCATGAGGGAGGAATTCCTCACCACGAAAGAAACCTCAAATCGAACTTAATTTAACGTCATCCGAACAAAATTTGATAAATTCACCCTAATTATCCTCCAATAAAATTGATTTGCTTAGGGCCCATAATTAGATCCGATTCCTAAACTAAAATGAAATTCCATATCGCTAGGTCATTTAGAATCAGAAATCGCCTCAATCGGATCTCTATAGCTCACAAAATCGCCCGAAAATGAAATTACATTCAAAATCGTTACGTAATTTACTCTCTTTAATATTATCCGTAAAGTCCGACCAAAACCCGACACTCTCATTTTATCAACAAGGGGTATAAAATTTTTTTAGAAATCCAATGCTTCAAAAATCGTAAAAATCGGAGGTCAAACGGAAGAGAAACGAATAAAATAAGAAACGGGGTTTAATTTCTCCAAATTGAAAATTCAACTTTTAAAACTAATAAAAACTTCTCTAACTTTAAACTTTTAAGTGTTGAAACCCCTCCCCGGTGGATCACGTGTCCGATGTCCTACGTGACGTCTGGATGTGCAACCCACGAGGGAGAGACTCCTCACCACACAAGAAAACTTGTTTCCGTAATTTAACCTATAAAATCATGAACCTCGTGCTAGCACTCTCGGTCTCCCTAGAGGATTGGGCTTCCTTACTGACCTAGAACTGCCTACCCCAGCAGCTGGTCTAGTCCCTACTGTCTCTGCTCTCCTCTGAACCTGAGGCTTAGATCCTTCCCCTCTAATCGTCTGAGGATAGTCCTTAATTCTATGACTCTTCTGCCCACACTTAAAGCAGGCGCCTAACAACCTGTGACACTCTCCCCGATGCGGGTGCCCACAGTGCTCACACAGAGGAGTCTGGTTCCTGCTTCTCTCGATTCATTGTTTCCTCCCATCGAGGAAGCTCAGATCGACCAGCCCCGATCTGCCGAGGGCACTACTGCGACCCTGACTCTGAGTACGGAAACTCTTCTCACCCTTGACAGCTGTCTGCACACTACCCCATCTTTTGGAAGACTGCTCTCTGCTCTTCCTCTTCCTACTCACCTCCTGCCTAATGTTCTCCAGCTTTTCAGCCTGGAGTGCAGCATCCGCCAGCTGCTGATAATCACAGAAATTATGGAGAATCACCTGATCCTTGATGCCCAAGTGGAGGCCTCCCTCAAACTAGCGGCACTTATCTTCTTCATTTTCCACAATATGAGGTGCATATCTAGACAACTGGGTGAATCTTAACTCATACTCACTCACAGACATCTCCTTCTGAGTCAGATTCAAGAATTCTCGAGCCTTCTCCTGGATGTAGACCCGGAAAAGGTACTTCTTTCTAAACAGTTCTCTGAAATCCCTCCATGTGAGTATTGGTGGCACAGCTTGACTCTGTGGCACTGACTCCCACCAGTGAAGAGCATCTCCCTGCAATAAACTAACTGCATTCTCCAGCTTCTCTTCATCAGAGCACTTCATCTGAACCAGGACCCTCTCTGTCCTCTTCATCCAAGCTTCAACTTCCTCTGGATTGGTGGTACCATGAAAGTCCACCACTCCAAACTTCCTCAGCTTATCATACTGCCCGCCCCTAACCACTGGAGCTGGCAACGAAACTTGAGACCCTTAACCCATGGCATAGGTGAAAGCCTGGGCAAAGGCCTGAAAAAACTGCGGGTCCATCGCAGGCATAGAAGGAGGAGGAGGAGGTGGAGGCTCCTAAGGTTGCACACTAGGTGCTTCTGAGCCAGGGGCAGAGTGTGTCCTCACATCTTGCGGGACATGAGACTCATTTGTGCTCCCCTGGTGAGAGCGAGAACGAAGTCGGGCTCCTCGAGTTCTACTTCGAGGTGACATAATACTCCTTCAAAATAAAACCAGTGAAAAACTTTAGTTAATGCAAAAACAATTTATCAAAATGTATCGTACGATTTAAATCATGCAAAATCAACATTTAGTCAAAATCACCATATAGGCATGTAAAATCAGTTAAAACAATGCAAAAGAGCACAAATCATGCAATTTTAATAGAGGTCGTGAAAACCCTAAAGTTCTCCTTCTACCCGAACCTCAACCGAAAGCTCTGATACCATAAGTGTTGGAACCCCTCCCCGGTGGATCACGTGTCCGATGTCCTAAGTGACGTCTGGATGCGCAACCCACGAGGGAGGGATTCCTCACCACACAAGAAAACTTGTTTCCGTAATTTAACCTGCAAAATCGTGAACCTCGTGCTAGCACTCTCGGTCTCCCTGGAGGATTGGGCTTCATCGACCTGAATCGCCACCCCAAAGCAATTGGTATGGTCCCTACTGTTTCTGCTCTCCTCTGAACCTGAGGCTGGGATCCTTCCCCTCTAATTGTCTGAGGACAGTCCTTAATTCTGTGACCCTTCTGCCCACACTTGAAGCAGGCGCCTGACAACCTGTGACACTAACCCAGTCAATTGGCTCAATGGTAAGAGGCGTCCACGCAAAGTGGAACAAAACCCTGAGGTCTTGGGTTGGCTAGAACTCACTGAGGCGGAGGGACAATATCGATTAAGGTTGGATGTCATGGTATAACTCAGAACACACGCTGCAGTATAACCTGCAAACACCTTCGGGTGGGGTGTGAGGTCCAACATTAAAAGGCGCCTTTTAATGTTAGACTCCACACCCCACCCGTAGATGTTTACAGTTATATCATGCTGCAGGTTTCATCTTGTGATACCGCACATCCAACATAAATTGGTATTGTCCTCTTTGGTCAGGATTCGAACCCCTGACCTCAAGGTTTTATTGCTATCTAGCAGCACGCCTCTTACCATTGAGCGTATCACCCCCAACCACACGCCGCAGTATAACTTGCAAACACCTACGGGTGGGGTGTGGGGTCCAACATAGTTCTAGCTATTTCCTTGTAGGTTTGACACCTTTACTACTACAAGTTTAAAATCTGTATACATGTGAGAATTGGGGGTTCTATTAGAAGTAAAACTTGCCCAACATAACACTCAACAAGTTTTTGGCATTATTGCTATAGAAATAGCTTAGGACTAGTTGAATTCCTCTATTATAAGGAATTTTCACAAATTATTATGGTTATGGTACCCAATCACGTGAGATTTTTTTTTTAAAAGGAAGTTTAGGTTCAAAGTTGAAGACATATCAATTTGAACATCACAAGGCAACAATGAAGAATCTAAAAAGTAAAATGCCAATAAGAGATATAAAGAATGATTATGGAGGAAACATATCATTGGGAGCAAAGGACCCTTTCGAACTTCAATGAGGCACAATTTGGTTAGGGAAGTAATAATCCTTATTGGAACACTCACGATCCAGGGTGGCAGAACCACCTAGATTTCTTTTGGTTTAACAATGCAAGAAATCAAATGGGAATACAAGGCCTTACAGGATTTAAAAAAGATGAGTCAAATTCATAGGATTCTAAATTAAACAAGATCATGGACAAGTTCATGAGCATGGAAAAGGCCCAGAAGAGACTGGAAGGGAAGTTTAAACAAGTAACGGAAGATCATGTTTCTTCTATTCATAATCTAGAGGTTTAAATGAGCCAGCTTTACAAGATATTCTGTAAGAGAAGTGTGGAAAACTTTCTAAGCAATATGGAAGTCAAATCAAGAAAACAATGTAAGGTTATCACAGTTAAGAGAAGGAAAGAGCTAGAAGAATCGCTGGAAAGACAAGCTAAGACCTACTTTATAGAAGACCAAAAGAAGAAGAAAAAGGATGAAGACAAGAATGAAGACCTTCCATACATTCCTCCTCCACCTTACACACCAAAAATACCATTCCCACAATAATTTCAAAAGAACGAATAAGATGTACCATTTACAAAGTTCGTGGAAAAGCTAAAAAAATGTCCAATTTACTTGTGTTTTGTGGAAGTGTTGAAACATAGGCCCATCTACAAAAAGTTTTTTAAAGAAATATTATCTACCAAGCGGACATGGGATGATAATGAAATAGTAGCCATGACAAAAACCTCTAGCTCCTTAATTACCAAACATATGCCCTCATAATTGATAGATCCAAAGACCTTTATAATACCTTGTGTAGTTAGTAATTTAAAGATTTCAAAGTGTTTATGTGACTTAGGCACAAGTATAAACCTTATGCCTTTGTCAATTTTTAGAAAATTGGAGCTAAGAGATGTGAAGCCAACATCTATGCATATTCAATTGGTAGATTAGTTGATAAAGAAACCATTTGGTATGGTAGAGGATGTACCTATAAAAGTAGATAAGTTTATCATTCTTGTAGATTTTGTCGTGATAGACTTTGAAGAGGATCAAAATTATCTGCTAATTCTTGGTATACCATTTTTGACCATCGGAAAAGCTTTAGTAGACGTCTATGAAGACAACCTCATCCTTCAGATTGGAGATAAATAAGTGAAATTTAGCATGAATAAGGTATTAAAGAATTTGAAGGAGGGTAGCTCATTCATGAGAATTGATGCGGTCGAATCTCTGAAGAATCTCTGAAGGAGCGAGAGGAAGAAAACAAATGCAAATATACATAGAAGTTGAAGAAGATATGAAAGTCTATGTTCATGAAGTGAAAGCAAAAGGGGATACGAGGGTGGATAAGGAAGAAAAAACATAACTCACCCTCTTATAGGACAAATTGCTAGATTTGATAGAAGATTCAGGGAGTTTCGTTATTCCTTATCTCGTTGACAGTTTGTTACTTAAAAGGGCATTATTGAACTTACTTCGTTTTCTAGATTTGATTAATAATGCCCTTTTGATTATCTTATAATATGTAGCTTATTTATGGGCTATTAAACTAAAACTGAGCGACACAAGTGGAATTAAGCCATTGATAATTGACGTAGGTTGAGTGTGGAAGGAAGAGCACGTCAAGCTAATGACATTAACTAAGTGTTACTTAGGAGGCAACCCAAGAATTATGATAAGTTTTATTTGTTTTTGTTGGTATTTTTTATTTTTGTTTTATAGGGAAAGAATTGCTGGAATTTCATGGCCAAAATCATCTCCAAATTCTATCACCAACACTGTCACTACCTCAATCTCATAGTTTTGTGCTCTTAACCTTTCCTTTTGTTTTTCTTGTCATTTTTATTTTTATGTGTTGTTTTGTTTTTCTCACATTGATGACCTAAATATGGGGAGGATTTTGCATTGGCATGCCATGACTGTGAATTTTGCATTCCATATTACTAGTTTTTGATATGGTTGACATGGTGTGAACATATGTTGCATATGTGTGAATTGTGTGAATGTATCGATAGCAATAACTTAATGGAAGTATTTTAGCTTTGAACATAGTTATTGTATTTGTAAAGGCATATTGACTTGTACATTTTATGTTTTAAATATCTTTGGTTAAATATGCATGTTAATGAAGATATAACGTCAATTTGTTCATCTTAGGAAATTTATTACATATATTTATAATTATAAGTCAATTGAATATGTTAGTATCATTAGTAGTCTTTTATAAGGATGATTGACTAAAAGAAATGACGTAGGCCATGTGGAAAAAAATTGTGTATGTCTATTACATGGAATAATTATTCTACTGGCCCTTTTAAAAAAATATTAAGTTATGAATAAAGTTAATAGTCAGTTGAAAATGTGATATAGCTAAGTAAACAAGAGCATTTATGACAAAATATTTGTCTTCACATCAAGATGCTAGAATGACATTCCAACCAAGCTAATTAATAAAATGTGGCTCAATTAAGTAACTGAGGGACATTCATGACAAGGTATTTACCTTTGCGTGAAAAGAATAGGTTAACGTAACAAACTTGAGACTTGAGAATAAATGTTCATTGGATTACATCTATCAAGTATGAAACATATAGATATTCTTTTTCCTCGCACAATGACATATCATAAGAGTTCTAACACTTATTTTTTGCTTGTACAGTCAAATCTATTATAGACTTTAATTCATATCTCTTCCTCGAAGCTATATGTTGATATTTAGTTCATTAATTCTACTTTAAATAGGCAACAAATTTATATATTCTAACAATTACGCCAAGTTCCAGCTTAAGTCCAGGATGTCCTTGCTTATTCTAGTTATCCTTGTTCTATATTCATCTTCTTCCCAGAGCTTTTGATATAAGATTTTGTCTTATCTTGATCATGATGCTTTCTTTTATCTAAGCCAATGAGCTTTGACAGAATATTTGCTAGTCTTGAATTTTTTTCTTGAAAATTAATTCATTTCTTTCTTTTTAAATAATGTATAAACTAGATCCCGAGGCTATTGTAAACAAGTTATAATCCTCTTCTTTTAGTTGCTACCTCTTTGAAAATTATGGAACTATCTTCTTCCACTCTTCCTCTCCACAATTATGATCGTAAAGAGCTTGAATTTTTAGCCCCAGGACCCTTGAATAATTACATTTAAAGAAGAGACCATCCTATGATTCTTATTTTGCATTACATAGCTCACATATTGGATTTGTACTTTTTGGACACTTAATTATGTCTAACATTTCCTTATGGAGGTCATAAGATAAAAGATATCTTAGGAGGACTTCACTTAAACCATACCAACTTACTCTAATGCAACTTCAGTATAGAGCCTTTGATCACTTAATAGTACGATTTATTAGTAGAAAGGTTTGACGGATGTCTATGTTACCCAATATTATCCTTTAGGAGTTGATTTAGGTTATACATTGGCAAATTATTATGAATAATGGAGAATCCTCCGAACTTTATATGTAACACATTGCCTCTTATAAGCTCCTTAACCTCTGCTTTCGGGTCCAACATGTCTCAAGCCTTCAAGATATTGGTATAAAAGTCCCAATTCACTCTAATTATCGAACCATAGCCTTAAGTTTTCTCCATTCCTAATTTTATGCTTAATAGCGTAGCAAATCTTTTCCTTTAGCATGAAAATTTGCATCATAGTCCAAGAGGTTTCAGACCTTGGCGTAATCTCTCATAAGCTATTATTCTCTAAATAGTATGAGTGACCATTGCACCTAAAGAATTTCCTTATCTGTGAGCAGCCTCCAAATTCTTTTAGTAAATAGCACTTTTTTGGGAGTTTGCATTAGCATTACTCATGGCACTCCTTCTTTCGGCAATCCTATATTAGCTTATTTTCTTCAACATAAGGCATCCTCAGTCTATAGGAAGTTTCTCAGCATTCTTTCTAATGTTATTGTAAAGTTCCTTGGTGATGAAGTTCAATAAACATACAAGTCGTTAAATGAATTTGATGAGCTACAATATCCTTGCATATGTTAAGCTTTTGTCACATCAATGCCCAATCCTCTTCTGGAACATATCGAATAAAGCCTAACAATCTCCAAATATTGGCCTTTTAGTTTAGATAGGGGCTCTTAAATAAATGAAAGAGACATTTTTCATCTTAAGTCCATAAATTGTGGAGAGCCATTGAGCTTTTAAGTTGCTCAAATTGAAACAAACATATCCTTGTTAAAAGTAAGAGTTGATAACTTATAAGTAAGACGAACTCATTAGAGTATCAATAGTTTTGACTGGGCTCAAAAATTTGTTCATTTATAAATATCAAAATTTTTACTCATTCAAATTTTCAGTTAATTAAGAATTTTTTATAGATATTATTTAGAAGATTATAATAATTTTATTAAAATTCTTACTATTCTATTAGAAAATTAAAGAGAAGTCAAGGTAAATTCTATTTATTTTAATAGATATTAAAATTTAAATTAATTTAAGCTACTCAAGTTAAATCAATTTTACTTGGGTCAATTCAATTTTATTTAAATTTTAATATTATAATTTAGTTTAAATAAAATAGAAATTATACAAAAGGTTAATTTACATTATAAGTAATTATCATTTTGTAAAGATGGCATAAATTTGATACCAGTTTTATTAAAACGTACATATTTGGTATAATGTCCTTTTATTTCAATTCTAACTTGTTGTGAACCTTTTAAACTTATTTAAAATTAAATTCAACTTATAAAATTAATTTATTCGAATCCACCTCAAACCTAATTATAAAACATTGAATCAATCTTAGTTTGGAAAGTTTTGTGGCTCGGGTCAAATCCATGGGCAGGGCTATTATACATTCCTTTTTTTGAAAATCGACTCAGAAAAGTAAATTAATTTGATGAATATTTATGTGTATATATATATATATAGAAAAAAGGAAAACACTACTCAACTACAAAACAGTTGTAATTTCAAAATTGAGTGCAGTGGATGAATAGTCAAGCCCCGTCGTTTTTGAGCAACAGTGACGATGGCACATTCCTCTACGTTTGAAGAAAGGCTAGAGCAAATGGAACGTACCAGAATCCAACGCCTCTCTCTACTTCAGGTCTCTCATCTTCTGATCCCCCACCTACCTCATTCTTTCGAGTTTGTTTTTGATCGGAGTCCTGACAGGCAGGCTGAGAAAGACTTGCAAGTCACCAACTCACGTCTCTTAGCTTCCAAGCTTGCACGTCTTCAGTGCATGAAGCGACGGTGCTTGCTTCTTCAACAGAAAGTTGCGTATCAGAATCTCAGGATTTCTTCGTTTAAATCTCTAATTGAGCACTTTGATGCTAAATACCAAGTCGATATGCAAGAATTGAGGTAAGTTAGTATCAGAATGCTAAATCAATTTAAAAGATGTTGCTGAGTTGGGATTGGATATGTAGGGTTTTGAAGGATGAAGTTGAAGAGCTGGAGAAGTTGGAGAAAGAGAGAGAAAGGTTGTATGAGATGAAAGGTCGCGAAATGAATGTGTTTAGGGAAAATGTACAAAAGTTTGCAGTGGAATCTCGACTTCAAGTGAATGAGTTGAGGAATTATGCAGCTGAGGTAAGGAAATGATCACTGATTTGCCAGTGTTGTTTTTGACAGTTTGATGCAACTTCTGAAGACCATCTGCTCTATTTGAGTTTAAGTTTGTTGCTTCTTCTTTCAGTTGACGTCGAACTTCAATAATGGATTTTCGAGATGAGAAAGTCGAAACTTGTAGGCTTGACGGAGAATATGTTAATTACCGATGTAAACCTCCCCTCATGAGTAAAAGTTTAGTAGCTTACAAATGGAAACCGATAGACACTTCTGTGACAGGTAACCATGGTTAGTGTAAATGATAAAAACAGCCGCCCTTATGTCAAACCCCCCATCCCTTCATTCAGCCTAAACTTTTGTCAAACAACTTGCCTGCATGCACTCTATTACTGACTTTTAAAACTTAGAAAATTTCATCTTAACACAATTTGAGAAAGGAGTCATCATTTTGTACAGGAGCCCTGAGGCTGTTACAAATGGAAGCTTTAACATAAGAACAAGATGGAATCTCCATCCCAACCCATAACATGGTCATTTTCCTTATACAAATCTGCTAATCAGATTCCATTTTCAAATAAATGTCCGCCAACCAATCCAAGTTAATTTAAACAGCTCTGAATTGCTCCAGCCCTTAGCAAATTTGAAGATAATGTCTAGCAGAGTTTTCTTGCTCAAGTCTGTAGACATATTTAATATTTATGCCCTTTCCTCGTATAGGAGGAGGAGGTCTTTAGAATATAATTATGATGGTCAATTTCGACCACTTTGAGCAGCCCTTTTATAATTTGGGAAAGGAAGATCATAATTGAACATTTTAAGATATCTAATTGGGTGCTTCTACTACCTCATAGCAGTACTACGGGGTAACTCTAAACTAGATGAAATCAGAGTCGATAGAAATAAAACTATGGAAAACACAGGTAAGTTAGATAAACGAACTAATATTCTTAGACTCAAACCATCCATCAATCAGTATAAAAGATAAAAAATTATCAAATTCAGTCTTTAAAAAAAACTCAGCAATTGCATATTTACAATACAAGTCTATCTTTAGTCGGGTGGTTATTAATAGAATATAATATTATTTTATCGTTTGAAAGTAAAATTTATAATGAAATAGAATAGAATTCGATGGAAGTTAAAGGTTTTACATTACATTTCATTCTATTATAAATTGTAAAAATAAATTACCTTCGATTTGAAAAGTTTATGATGAAATATAAAATGATAAATAACATTTTACTATGTTACATTATGAATACTTCTTTCAAACAATATTTCACTATATTATTTTATGAATTATTTCATCTATCTCAAATAATAATTTTCTAATATTACATCTATTTATATTTTATTACATTATAAATCATTCATTCTATTCCATTATATTAAAAATCTTATGTATAACAAGAAGACAGACACATTATGAGAACAAAAAATTGTACACAATAGAATTATGAATTTAAGGTATACCCTCGCAATGATGTATTTATATTTCTTATCAAACTTGTCTCAACTCGGTTTCTCCAAAATGGGGCCTTCATTTGCTTGAGCTTCCGATTGCTATAACTAGTTAGCAAATCAACGAGTAAGAGAAAAATAAAAATGTGATTGGTATAGCTTGAACAAGGACTGGATTATAAGAAAGAGAAGGAGACAACTTTGACTCAACTTTTTTTTATAATTATCCATTACCAAAAATACAATCAGTATATTTTATTAAGTTTTCACGGACTCCTTGTCGCATGTTTTCGCATGTTTATCCCCTTGTTATATATCTTATTTTCCCTTGTCCGGTATTACTTTTAAGTGCTTGTAGATGAGATGTTGAAGTCATTGAAAGGCACATGTGTCAAAATCTACGATGCCCTTGTCGCATGTTTTCGCATGTTTATCCCCTTGTTATATATCTTATTTTCCCTTGTCCGGTATTACTTTTAAGTGCTTGTAGATGAGATGTTGAAGTCATTGAATGTAACATCCCGTTACCGGTGTGATGGGCATATCGGTAATTGGATGGTTTGAGCAGTGAGTGCATTTATGATTGAATTGCACGTATAGTGAGTTTTGCATCAGTGATAAATGAGATTAATTGAGTTAATTGCACATGCATCTTAATATCATGCATTCATGATTATTCCAGCATTTAATTGTGATTATGAGTTGAATTGTGAATTCTGAGATATGATCTATTGATTGAATTGAATAGTTAAATTTGTGAAATTGTGATGTGATTGAGAATTTAAGAATATTGGGTTGTGTATTTGAGTTAGCATGAGAATTGAGTTATAGCGTTACGGGAAATTGAAAATTGAGTATGAGATCGAGTGTTTTATATTTTTGTGGATTTAGGAGGATTTTTCCAAATTTTAGAGTTAAGTGTTTGACTGAAAAATGACCTAGAGGCGATAGATTGGATTCGATCCGAAAGTGAGTGGCTTATGGCTTGAAAATTTAGATTTGCGAGTTTGAGAATTTTTGCGATGAGCCGTGGAATTTAGAGGCGAGATTGAATGCAATTGAGGATTGTGATTTATAGGTTTAAATTAAACCTATATATATATATAAGAGCAAGTGAAAGTGAAAAAAAAAAACCCCATTTCTCTTCTTTCCCCTTTCCTCCCACCGTTGGCGATTTCATTCCTCTTCCCTTGAGATTTCGTTGATTTCTCTTCATTGTGACTGAGGTTTTGCTTGTGATTGAGAGAGGGTGATGCTTTTCTTTGGGTTGAGAGTAGACGGAGGAGATTGAAGCTTGGAGGATTTCGACGTTTGTGATTTAGGGTTTCCGTCGGATTTGTGATTTGGTAAGTCTTAATGTGTTTAATGCTATATTTATGGTTATTTATGGCATTTGTGGTGTTAAATGAGTTAGTATGTGTAGTTGAGAGCATTAATATTGAGTTTAAATAGTATTAATGGTGGAAAGAGCGATCGGAGAAGACGAACCACTAAATGCGTCGCGACAATATTGAGAAGCGCTGAGGTTACGTCGCGACGAATAATTAAACTTATTCGTCGCAACGAACTTCGTGGACGTCGCGGCGAGCATGGACTGGTGCGTCGCGACGAACGGTCTCCACGTCGCAACGAGTGAGCTTTCCACGTCGCGACGAGGATCTGTGCGTCGCGGCGAAGGGATAGTTTCTGAAGTGGAAGAGTTTAATCTTTTGAGCATAACTTTTAGTGTAGACCTCCACTTGAGATGAACCTTGATTCGTTATAAACTAGAGAAAGAGGTCTACGAGTGTGGTAGAGACTAAGAGTTCAAATGTGAATTAGTGAGATAGCAATTATCGAAGGAGAGTCTATGACAGTTCATAGTGCAACTTAAGAGTTATGTCTTGACTAATTGGAGTCAATGGATATTATTGACTTAGTGAATAGTGAATTCTGATTGTGAAGCGAGAGATAGTGGAATTAGATAAGAGCGCTGGAAAATCATGATCATGCACCATACAATTTCAAATTGAGACGTGTGCATTAGTGAATTCAATTGATTGAGCATATAGTGATGAGAATTCGTTGTATTGTTATAGAGGCACCGTTGGATCGACAGTCCACGGATATTCTTTGGGACTTCGAGTCAGAGCTCGAAATGCAATGAGTAACCTAGTTGGTTCCTCTGCTTTTATATGATTAAATGTGCTGTGAATATGTGTATGAATTAAGTGTTAAAGTGAGTGATATAAATGTAAAGTGATTGAGCTAAATGCGATAGATGATAGTGATTGCGTGAATGTGACCGTTTATAGTCGTGAGACTAATGTGTTAAGATTATAAGTGAATACTCTGAGAATGTGAATAAGTGTTCTGAGTATGTTAAGTGTAGTGAAATGAGATACATGTTAAATATGTTATAAATGTGAATACTTGTGATAAACGAATGAAGTGACATATTGATAGAAATGTGAGTATTAGTGAATGTAAAAAGTAAGATCCATGTGAGTGTTGTAAATATGAAATACATGTGCTGAGATTGTGAAAATACTTATGATTGTGAATTCATTGTATGAAATTATGAGTAAGTGCTCTGATTGTGATAAGCGAGTAAAGTGATATATAAATATATGTCTTTAGTGATTGTGCAAGTGTGAGTGATTATAGCGGTGAGATAAATGTCTTTGAGGCTGTGAATAATGTTCGAATGTGATAAGTGTAGTGAAATGAGATACATGTAATTGATTGTGCAATGTGAACATCTGTGACTGGGATTGAGTGTATAAAATTATGAGTAGCGTCCCAACTGTGATAAGCGAGTGAAGCGATAGATATATGTCGATAAGTGCTAGTGACTGTGTAAATGTGAGTGAATGCTTAGCAAAATAATAAGCGGTAAAATAACAGTTGTGACTGGAGCTTAGTGATTAGAGCTTTGAGCTCGATATCAGTGAAAGGGCCTAGGGCCATAACGGCAGTAGTGCATACCCAGAGGGCTCTCCTACTTGCCTAAAATGTGATTAGTGAAAAAGGGAATAGTGCATACCCAGAGGGCTCTCCTATCTCTTATGTGAGTGGGCAGTAGTGCATACCCAGAGGGCTCTCCTACTCGCCGATAATGTGATCAGTGCGAAAAGTGCCCGAATCGGGACAGTGAAAATGCTCAGTCACAACAGCGACATAAAATGAGAATCTGTATACATATGCATCAGACTATGTAGTGAAATAGAGAATGCGTATGAGTGATAAATTGTGTGAATAGTGTGAAAGCGTCGCCTTATATGTGTAAAAGTGGCGATTCGAGATATTTAGTGAAATGTGATAATTGCTCGGTGATATGTTTAAATTGTGATTATAGTAAAATATGAGATTGCACGATAGTGATTAGGCGTGACTTGTGATTTATGTGATATATTGAATATATATGCGTGAGTTGGGTGAACCATCGATGATGGTTTCTCATTGAGTTCGCAAACTCACCCAACATTGCAATTATTTTTCGAGGATTGAAGAATACCCGTTGGACAAGCGGAGTATGATTATTACAAGCGAGTCGAGTCGGATGTCGGGATCGATTCACGTCTGCATTAGAGTAGTACGGTTTTATGTGCATTGTATTTCCAAATTATTACTGATTTCCACATGTGATTGACTTTGTTTAAAGAAATATTTTTTGAGTTTTGAATTGTAGTGATTGCTCTAGTACACCACCCTCGCGGGCACGGACTCGGATATCACCATCGATATCGGGTTGGTGCTGCGGGAGAGTGAGTGCTACATTTAATGTATCGAGCCGAAGTACAATCTTACATGGGCTTCGAAAAATGTTTCAAGTGCATGCATCTAAGTCATGTCACAATGACGGTGACAATCGATCCCCGATCTAGCATATGAGTCACTGCATAAGCATGTATCGCTTGTTTAAGCGGTTAAAAATAGTGAGGAAAATGATAATGTGTGAAAATGTGATAGAAGGAAGTTGTGTACATTATGCATCTGATTGTGAAGTAAAATTGTGAACGCGTGTGACATGTGCTAATTGTGAATCGAAATGTCTGATGCTGTGGCATAGTGTAACTGTGTAAAGCGTGTGCAGTGTTCTAAAGTGTGTAAACTGTTCATTAGTGTTCCATGATATAGAGAAGTTGCAATTGGGATTGATTACTGTGACGAGGGTTATAAATCATGATTTATGACTGAGAATCAATGATCTTAGCAAGAAATCAAGAATGATCAGTATCTGATGATAATATTGATTTGAGTGTGAAAAGTTCGTGAGTATGAGACAATTATGAAAAGATTAAAGTGTAAAATACTGATAATAGTAGATGAAAGAGTGATTAGGGTTCAGCTGATCTGCCTAAGTAAATACACACCTGATCATGGAGCCCCGTGACAAGAGGAAACGTGGAGCGCAAGTGTCTTATTTGTGAGATGGCATAAGAAGAAATTAATGAGTTAGCGGATAATTGCCAATTCGATTCTTATAGAATGAAAGTGTTTATAGTGATCAATTGGAAATGAATAGAAATTGTATTCGATCCTCTCGCGCGAGGTCGGGTGCAAAAAGGAAAGTTGTTGAGCTCAGATTTGATTGTCACTGGAAGTGTACATTTGATAGTGGGATCACCCTTATGGGTGAAATGATTGGGCCTAAGTGAATAATATGCGTGAATATGTTCTAGGAGGAAATTAGGTGGCTTATTAAATAAGCTCCGATTATTAAGCCCAAGCTCGAGATGAGTTAAGGCAAGGCACAAAAATGCTTGTAGCGATCAATTGAGAAAGAAGTGAGACTATTAACAATTGAGAACTGGCACCAACAAGAGAAAGGTTATCGAGAGTAAAATGAGATTAAAATGTTCTTAGTAGTATAGGCTACTAATGAGTCAATTGATGTGAGTGTATACTCAGATATGATGTGATGATTAAAGCGATGCGTTCAAAATATTAAAGTAAATGGAATTGTTTAAATGCCCTACAGAGTCTCATTACAAGGGATGTTATAATCTTGTAAGTCATGGCATGAACTGCTCTTCTTGAGAAAAATTATGCGTAATCGAAGTTGATCTTTTTGAGGTATTAAGAGTGATTGATAGATAGAGATGGGAAATAATTGACTGACAACGTTTTGATGAACAGTGTTAGTGAATGATAAGGCTTAGTTGATCCGATAATTTGATTTGAGAGCGATCATTGAAGAGATACACCTTGAAATGAAGTGAAAGTTAATTTTTGGAGTCCTCATCCTAGCGAAGACTCAAGCGTAAGAGATACCATATGTTACTGAAAATGTGTACATTATGTTGGTGAGGTGACTTTGATTGTGTAAGAGAATTATTGAATATCAAGGAAATGTTAATTGCGAATATGAGAAGAATATAGGTTCGTGTATATTTTGTGTAATTGTGATCTGAAAGTACAAAAGAGATATGAAGAATGTGTTAACAAACCAGTGTGTAATGATGGCAATAAATTGAGTTATGTGGAGAACTAAGGGAAAGGAATTTATTGTACTATTGAAGAGTAAAGTGTCTCTATTGTATTTTAATTGGGAAGTGACTATGAGTAGTGATGATCGATTAAATATATTTATAAGTGAAGAGGATAATTTAGCATAGTTGAGAAATTGTAAATCATGCAAGATTCATAAGAGTGAATCTTAATCAGATCGAATGAATAGTGAATGATTTAGTATTCGAGTATGGCATATCGGGAGACCTGATGATGATAGAAATGATGATAAAATGCGAAATTTCCCAAGAATATATGCATATGAGATTTGGAGTTATTGGGAACTAACTAAGTGATGGATCTGTCCAGAAAAGTATCAAAGATTTCCTGGCTCAAGCCTTGATAAACTGTTTGAGGGAAATGTGTGAATGGTATGACTGATGATAGTAAAAGAGATTAAACGATTGTGTAGTCGCAAAGTTAAGACAGTGATGCAATAAAATGGAATGAGCAGAAATTCAATAACGTATAAGTGTGTTATTGTTAAGTGTTAATTGTCAATCTGGTAAAGGGTAAAAAGAAAAGTGGTATGAGTTATCGAAATTCCAAATCAATTGTGTAGATAAAGGATTGGCAAAGACCTATATGGGGTGTTGAAATTTGTGAACCTTATTGAAGAATTGAAACTGACTCCTATTGTTGAGGATAGTGAGATGTAAAGTGTAATTAAGAAAGAGACAGTTAGAGAAATTGCATAGAGTGATCAGAGCCTTATATTGACGTAAAGTGCATCGAAAGAGAAATTGATGGTCCAGCATGAATGAAAAGTCGTATGATTATATGTGAAAGTGACCAACGGCCCTGACTGTTGGAGATAAATGTGAAACTACTGTGTTTGAAATTTATAGGGACATGAGATTGATGTGGAGCCTAGATTGAATTGCGAGTTCAGAAATTGCTTTATGAGTGTAGTGTATTATGTTAATGAGTAATTGAATTCGAAATAGAATTGAGAAGTCCTAGGAAAGGGAAACGATTTGAGTGGATTGAGGTTATCGGAATCTTATGAGATTAGTGTTTTAACACTAAAGTGATATAATCTGTTAATCGATAAATGAAATGTTTCCAAGTGTATCACTGTGGTACAGATGCACTTAGATGAAAATGAGAGTGTAAATCGGAGTAGCTAAATTGTGATAAGTGACCTTTATGTGACTGCGATGTGAATTGAGCTATGGATTGGTAATTCGGTAAAAGAGGTGTCGGATCCAAATTGTTGCATAGACAAGATTTGGAAACATTGTTAGGATCCGAGATACGTGTTAGTGATATTGAAAGTGCCGAATTATTAGTAATTTTAATGAAATAGTGAGACAGTGTCGAAATACGGAAAAAGTGAGTGGTTAATTGATCGTATAGTTTTCAGTTCATTGGCAGAAATTGCTGAGTAGCGCAAAAAAAAAAAATTAATGAGTGAAGCGACTCCCCTACCTTTCTGATCAATCGTATATAAGAAATTTCGGGACGAAATTTTAATTAGGAGGGGAGAATTGTAACATCCCGTTACCGGTGTGATGGGCATATCGGTAATTGGATGGTTTGAGCAGTGAGTGCATTCATGATTGAATTGCACGTATAGTGAGTTTTGCATCAGTGATAAATGAGATTAATTGAGTTAATTGCACATGCATCTTAATATCATGCATTCATGATTATTCCAGCATTTAATTGTGATTATGAGTTGAATTGTGAATTCTGAGATATGATCTATTGATTGAATTGAATAGTTAAATTTGTGAAATTGTGATGTGATTGAGAATTTAAGAATATTGGGTTGTGTATTTGAGTTAGCATGAGAATTGAGTTATAGCGTTCTGGGAAATTGAAAATTGAGTATGAGATCGAGTGTTTTATATTTTTGTGGATTTAGGAGGATTTTTCCAGAATTTTTAGAGTTAAGTGTTTGGACCGAAAAAATGACCTAGAGACTGATAGATTGGATTCCAGTCCCGAAAGTGAGTGGCTTATGGCTTGAAAATTTAGATTTGCGAGTTTGAGAATTTTTGCGATGAGCCAGTGGAATTTAGAGACTGAGATTGAATGCAATTGAGGATTGTGATTTATAGGTTTAAATTAAACCCTATATATATATATAAGAGCAAGTGAAAGTGAAAAAAAAAAACCCCATTTCTCTTCTTTCCCCTTTCCTCCCACCGTTGGCGATTTCATTCCTCTTCCCTTGAGATTTCGTTGATTTCTCTTCATTGTGACTGAGGTTTTGCTTGTGATTGAGAGAGGTGATGCTTTTCTTTGGGTTGAGAGTAGACGGAGGAGATTGAAGCTTGGAGGATTTCGACGTTTGTGATTTAGGGTTTCCGTCGGATTTGTGATTTGGTAAGTCTTAATGTGTTTAATGCTATATTTATGGTTATTTATGGCATTTGTGGTGTTAAATGAGTTAGTATGTGTAGTTGAGAGCATTAATATTGAGTTTAAATAGTATTAATGGTGGAAAGAGCGATCGGAGAAGACGAACCAGCTCGTACGTCGCGACGAGCGCAGAGGCGCTGAGGGTTACGTCGCGACGAATAATTAAACTTATTCGTCGCAACGAACTTCGTGGACGTCGCGGCGAGCATGGACTGGTGCGTCGCGACGAACGGTCTCCACGTCGCAACGAGTGAGCTTTCCACGTCGCGACGAGGATCTGTGCGTCGCGGCGAAGGGATAGTTTCTGAAGTGGAAGAGTTTAATCTTTTGAGCATAACTTTTAGTGTAGACCTCCACTTGAGATGAACCTTGATTCGTTATAAACTAGAGAAAGAGGTTTACGAGTGTGGTAGAGACTAAGAGTTCAAATGTGAATTAGTGAGATAGCAATTATCGAAGGAGAGTCTATGACAGTTCATAGTGCAACTTAAGAGTTATGTCTTGACTAATTGGAGTCAATGGATATTATTGACTTAGTGAATAGTGAATTCTGATTGTGAAGCGAGAGATAGTGGAATTAGATAAAAGCTGGAAAATCATGATCATGCACCATACAATTTCAAATTGAGGCGTGTGCATTAGTGAATTCAATTGATTGAGCATATAGTGATGAGAATTCGTTGTATTGTTATAGAGGCACCGTTGGATCGACAGTCCACGGATATTCTTTGGGACTTCAGTCAGGCTCGAATGCAATGAGTAACCTAGTTGGTTCCTCTGCTTTTATATGATTAAATGTGCTGTGAATATGTGTATGAATTAAGTGTTAAAGTGAGTGATATAAATGTAAAGTGATTGAGCTAAATCGATAGATGATAGTGATTAGCGTGAATGTGACCGTTTATAGTCGTGAGACTAATGTGTTAAGATTATAAGTGAATACTCTGAGAATGTGAATAAGTGTTCTGAGTATGTTAAGTGTAGTGAAATGAGATACATGTTAAATATGTTATAAATGTGAATACTTGTGATAAACGAATGAAGTGACATATTGATAGAAATGTGAGTATTAGTGAATGTAAAAAGTGAGATCCATGTGAGTGTTGTAAATATGAAATACATGTGCTGAGATTGTGAAAATACTTATGATTGTGAATTCATTGTATGAAATTATGAGTAAGTGCTCTGATTGTGATAAGCGAGTAAAGTGATATATAAATATATGTGCTAGTGATTGTGCAAGTGTGAGTGATTATAGCGGTGAGATAAATGTGCTGAGACTGTGAATAATGTTCTGAATGTGATAAGTGTAGTGAAATGAGATACATGTAATTGATTGTGCAATGTGAACATCTGTGACTGGGATTGAGTGTATAAAATTATGAGTAGCGTCCCAACTGTGATAAGCGAGTGAAGTGATAGATATATGTCGATAAGTGCTAGTATTTGTGTAAATGTGAGTGAATGCTTAGCAAAATAATAAGCGGTAAAATAACAACAGTGATGGAGCTTAGTGATTAGAGCTTTGAGCTCGATATCGATGAAAGGGCCTAGGGCCATACTTGGCGATAGTGCATACCCGAGGGCTCTCTACTTGCCTAAAATGTGATTAGTGAAAAGGGAATAGTGCATACCCGAGGCTCTCCTATCTCTTATGTGAGTGGGCGTAGTGCATACCCGAGGGCTCTCCTACTCATGATAATGTGATCGGTCTGAAAAGTGCCGAATCGGGACGATGAAAATGCTCAATCCAACAATGACATAAAATGAGAATCTGTATACATATGCATCGGACTATGTAGTGAAATAGAGAATGCGTATGAGTGATAAATTGTGTGAATAGTGTGAAAGCGTCGCCTTATATGTGTAAAAGTGGCGATGCACGAGATATTTAGTGAAATGTGATAATTGCTCAGTGATATGTTTAAATTGTGATTATAGTAAAATATGAGATTGCCTGATAGTGATTAGACTGTGACTTGTGATTTATGTGATATATTGAATATATATGC
This sequence comes from Erythroxylum novogranatense, assembly GCA_029891385.1. Lineage (NCBI taxonomy): Eukaryota > Viridiplantae > Streptophyta > Magnoliopsida > Malpighiales > Erythroxylaceae > Erythroxylum > Erythroxylum novogranatense. The sequence goes on along the minus strand of CM057229.1, from coordinate 80,377,418 downwards.
ATGAGTTGGGTGAACCATCGATGATGGTTTCTCATTGAGTTCGCAAACTCACCCAACATTGCAATTATTTTTCAGGGATTGAAGAATACCCTGTTGGACAAGCGGAGTATGATTATTGCAAGCGGTCGAGTCGGATGTCGGGATCGGTTCACGTCTGCATTAGAGTAAATACGGTTTTATGTGCATTGTATTTCCATAAATTATTACTGATTTCCACATGTGATTGACTTTGTTTAAAGAGAAATATTTTTTGAGTTTTGAATTGTAGTGATTGCTCTAGTACACCACCCTCGCGGGGCACGGACTCGGATATCACCATCGATATCGGGTTCGGGTCTGGCGGGAGTGGGGTGCTACATTGAAAGGCACATGTGTCAAAATCTACGATGCCTACCCCAAAATCCTCAAAGCTCTTAAGCACATCCAAGTTCAAGTGTCCATCATGGTTCCAAAAATGAATTCATCCCCAGCATCTCAAGAAGCCAACAATGTGGGAATGGAATAGAAGTGCTATTGCGTTAGAGTTACGTAAGTGGAATGTGATAGTTGTATAAGTAATTTGGTATTTCTTCTTTTCACAAGGCCTTTTGGGGAGCTCAGTGATATCAGAGTTATTAGGTTTCGGCCTGGGTTGCTCCACGTCGCAAGTTCAACTCCCCAAATGATAAAGAGAGGACTCGTAGTGCTATTGCATCATCAGAGTATGCTCGAGTGGAGCATGGAGTTCAGTGCTTCTTCTTTTCACAAGGTCTTTTGGGGGGCTCAGTGGAGACTAATGGGTTCAAACCTATGTTGTTCCTTTCTACATAAATGTCAAAATCCATTATCTCCTTGTTGGAATCAAAATCCTCACAAATCCATACGTGTGATTCAATCTCGTAACAACAATACGTCAAATTAAGAGTTTATTAAAATACCACTAATTTAACAAGATTGAAGTGGGAACACCATCTATGATAAACTTGTTATAATCGTCCTTCCCGTTACTGAATGATAGTTTTTGGTCAAACATTTCTGCTTTCATAATCAAACCAATGCTACAACTCTTGAACCAAACCACATTTTTGTTGTTCATTGATGTATAACCCTACTTTTCATGGGCCTTAGTCCCTAAGAAAAAAAGCAATGAAAAGAAAAAGGTTTCTAGTTCAGGGCAAGAACTGCAAATAATAGAGAAGGAAGACGTAAATCACTACAAAAAAAGTATGGAATATGTGACGTTTGATTGGAGAAACGTCGCAGATTGCACAAACCTTTCCTGACATTTTTAAAACGTCAGGAAAAGTGATAGTTTTTGACAACGTTATGTTAAAACGATGTGGATTTGGAGAAGTAATTGAGACGTTTTATTATTAAACATGGCCAAATAAATATCACGACGTTGTTGTGAAGTAAACTTCGTGGAAGTGTTGGTAAAGAAATTAAAACTCATTCGTTTAACGTTTGGGTTTCAAAGTTGTCTTCAATCTTGCGTGCCTCTTAGTACGTTCTCCTACTCTCTGCACTCTCTCAACGTTTACAGACCACTTGAAATCTCCCTCTCAACGTCGTCGTCCTTGCATGCAAAATCACCCATCGTCAATAGCTTCAGTTCTCTTTGTCTTTTCCTTCAACATTTGGGTATCTAGCTCTTTCCCTTTTCCTTCAACAACGCGCTTCAATTCTCCCTCTAAAAATCACGCATCCTCTGCACTCACGACCGGATTCCTAAGGCACAGTCCAATGCCCATGCAAAATTTCGAACCTTTCTTTGGTGGATCTTGGTTATTTGAAGCACATTAATGAAATAAACTTGTCTTCCAAGGATTTGCTAGGCCAAATCCGAACAGTAATTCAAGTCCAAGCACTAAACGGTTCTTCCATATATGTAGTTTATCCATTTTTATGCCTTATCTGTTCCATAGATGGAACACCGAGTTTGCCATTAATATTTTTGATTTTCAAATTTAGTATAAATCTTGTCTTAATTCATTGATTAAACCAAATTTCAATTATTTCATGTGTAGGCTTGAATTGGCTGAACATTGAACATTGAACATTAAACATTGAACATTGAACATTGAGCATTGAACATTGACAGAGGAGAGTCATAGGGTAAGCACTTGCAATTTGTACTGTTATGTTTAAAATTGAATATGGGTTAAACACCTGTAATTTCTATGTTTATACTCAACAACTTTATGTTCTCATTGCCTTTGCATTTATGTGAGTACATATTCTTCTGTTGTTAAATTATATTACTATTATATAATATGATTATATTAGTAATGTAATATGTCACTTAGTTTGAGACTCTATTAGACAATAGATTGACTTTTGTTGTACCATATATATTCCTTCATCTAGTTCTTTATTTAAGAATATAATCTTTATATCCATTTGATGTACATGAAGGTCCATTCAAATTACTAAAGCTAGAATCAATCAAACTGATGTAAACCTCACAACAAATGATAATTCTTCTCATGATCAATCTCTTTGATTATATCTTTTGATCACTAGACACATTTTACATCTTTCAAAACTACCATCATTGCTTTACTTAATATTTAAAAAACACACAGGTTTTTTATGCTACACATCCTTTCAAAAGAATATCCAAGTCTTATACTTAGTTTAAACTCAAAAGTTCATTTTTTAATTACTGTAACTTATTCCTCCTTAGCAAGAATACTTGGTGTTGGACACCCCACCCTTGTGAGTCACGAGCCCGACATCTTAATTGACATTTGAACGCGTATCCCACAAGGATGATGTGTCCCCACCAAGACAAACTTCAAGACAACTTACTTTTACTATTTCCAAACAGATTTTGACCTCAATCATTTCGCACCTGCCTTGGGACATTTAGCATAACTGTCATTAGGGATATCAAGTTAAGATCATCTTAGGACAATTTCAAAGAGGGCTTTGAGATCTACAACTTTCATGAAGACCTCAAAGACAGATTCTATCTTTTGAAGGGTCAAAAATGGAATAGAAGATAAGTACAAATGAAGTCAAATGAAAGAGCAGACGAATGGAAAAAGACAAAATGAGTGGAAAAATTGTTATAACTTTCCCTACAGATATTAGATTAAGGTGTTCTTTACATGGTTCAAAAGAGGACTTCAAGATATACAGCTTTTATAAAGACCTCAAAAATAGATTCTATCTTTTGAAGGGTCAAAAATGAAATAGAAGATAGGTATAGACGAAGTCAAATGAAAAAACAAAAGAATGGAAAAAGAAAGAAAAAGTGGGAAAATTGCTATAACTTTCCCTACAGATATCGAAATAAGGTATTCTTTATATGATTCGAAAGAGGGATTCAAGATCTAAAAATTTTATGAAGACTTAAAAGACAGATTCTATCTTCAGAAGTGTCAAAAATGGAACAGAAGATAGATATAAATGAAAAGTAGACACATGAAAAAAGACAAAAGAAGTGAGAAAATTGCTATAACTCTCCCTACAGATATCGAAATAGGGTTTTCTTTATATGGTTAGAAAGAGAATTTCAAGATATAAAACTTTCATGAAGACCTTAAAGACAGATTCTATCATTTGAAGGGTTGAAAATGAAATAGAAGATAGGATAGGCCAAAAAAATAGAAAAAGCAAAACATAGAAGAAGATGACGTCATCACAGAAGAAACAAAAAAGTAGAAGAAGCAAAACACAGAAGAAAATGAAGTCACCACAGAAGAAGCAAAACCTAGAAAAAACAAAAAATAGAAGAAGCAAAACACAGAAGAAGATGACGTTATCATAGAAAAAACAAAAAGGCACAAGAAGCAAAACATAGAAGAAGCAAAATACAAAAGAAGCAAAAAGAAAAAGAAGCAAAACATAGCAAAAACAAAACATAGTAGAAGCCAAACATAGATGAAGTGAAAAGACAGAAGATATATCTTCCATTATAAGGACCATAACTTTCAGCTTAAAAATATAAAAATTCCATACTATATACCGTTGGAAAGCTAAAAGAAAGACCTACAACTTTCCAGAAGACACATTTGCCCAAATCAACCTAAATTAATCCAAATTTTTCCCTGAAGTCCGAAAATAAAATTTTCCTTTATGAAACTTGAAAATTTGCAACGTACAAACTTGAAAGAGTCATGAGTAAATATGTAAACATATTCCATTTGCATCAAAAGATAAAAGTTTTACAAAGCTTTAGTGGGCATTTCAAGCCACAAATACATTAATACATCAAAATCCCAAAGTACAAAAGATACATGAACTATGATTTGCTCAAAATACAACTAAAGCCTTGCTTTACAAAACTTGCTTCAAACACAAAATAATTAAACTAGGAGTGCTGCCTTGCCTCTTGACCTACTCGATATCCTGCTCATCACCTGAATGTGTGGGAGGAGATTGGGAGGTGAGTTTAAAGCTCGTGGGTAACAATTTTATAATTTGTAACAAGTAAAAATATTTATAAGTCATTTTCAATGCAGAAATTCATGTGTATACAAATCATGAATGCATCAGTCATGTCAACTTGTCATGAACACATAGACATATCAAATGGTTTGGGTAAGTCCAAAACATGACGCACTATACATTTCCAATGTAATAGTTTTGTGTAGTCGTAAATTCTTGAGGGAGTTCTTGAGGGAACTCCATGTCACTAGTGGGCAGGTGGGAGAAGCCTATACTTGGGTCAACGTGCATGTGACTATTCTAGAGGGACTACCATAAACCCACATAACACATAGGTTTCAAAATCTTGTAAGCTTGATACCCAAAATGGCACATTTTCTTGAAAATTTGTTTTTCATATGCTTGTTATACCTTAAAAACTATTTTCAAAAGTATGGTTTCATAATCATGCATCATTTTAAAGAATCATTTTTAAAACAAATTTTCATAAATCATCACACAAATCATGTATAAACATGTAGCACAATCTTGCTACATTTAAAAACATTAAATGCATATGAATGAGATAGTAACAAAATTTATTTGTTGTCATTTCTTGTTAGAAAATTTTTATTGGCTTATTACTTAACTATAAAAGTGAAATCCACCTTGAAGTCCTTGATTATGACTTGTTCAAATATGCCTCTCCTCTTGATCCTCTTGTCCTTCTTGATTCCCTTTTTAACATAAATACAATTCCCAAATCAATATGAATTTTCAAATGAGAACCCAAAGAAACTAATGTATAAATTGATCCTAAAACCCTTAAACCCATGCATTTACTAAGTTCTTGAAACCAAAACTCTTCCAAAAATCCAAAGTTTTAAATGCTCTTACCTCAAATCTTCTCCAGATGAAGAAATGCTTAGTTAAAAAAAAAGCTCTTATCTTCCTCTATTTTTTCCCTTTTTGCACAACACCAAAATCTCTCTAGAAAGCTTAGAAAAGATGAAACCCCAGCTCAACTCTCTTCTTTCCTCTCAACCACCGAAACCTCTCTTCTTCCTCTCTTGGGTTTTATTGGCTTATTTCCATTTTACCCTTAATGAATGATAAAAGTCCACCTTGCCCTTCCTTTAATGCCTTATGGTTTTTAAACTTAAGTGACTTGCCAAAATTGGCCTTACACTCTCCCACTACTTTAATAGCTTAAAGCTCTTAACCTATACCATATTATCTTACCCATATTAACATGTTAATTAATTTCCAACATAAATTAATCTAGAAAGACCCCAAAATTAATCTAATCATGTTTATTTTAAAAAAAATTAAGGGGTCAACATTTCTTCTCCTCTTAAAAGAATTTCGTCCTCGAAATTCTTACCTGAATCATTGAAGAGGTGTGGATACTTTTCCCTCATGGTCTCCAAGGGATCCCATGTGACCTCTTCCAAAGAATGGTTTCTCCACATGACTCTGACCAGTTGAACTGTCTTGTTCTTGAGGACCTTTTCCTTAGTGTCTAAGATCTTCACTAGAATCTCCTTATAACTCAGATCATCTCTCAACTAAACCTTAGTGGTCTGAATGATGTGGGAGGGATCTGATCTATATCTCCTCAACATGGAAACATGAAAAACATCATGAATGTGTGATAATTTTGGTGGCAACGCCAACCTATAGGCCAATGGTCTAATCCTCTCAACAATCTCATAAGGGCCCACATATCTTGGACTTAACTTGCCTTTCTTGCCAAATCTCATGAATCCTTTCCAAGGAGATGTATTAATGAAGAGCTTCTCACCGACCTCATACTCCATCTCCTTCTGGTGTTCATCAGCATAATTTTTCATTCTATCATGAGTTGCTTTAAGCCTTTGCTTAACTAATTTGACCTTGTCTACTGTCATCTGAAATAACCAGCCCTATCAGTTTCCTTTCTCCTTCTTCATCCCAACATATCTGAGTTCTACATCTCCTTTCATACAGTGCTTCATATGGAGCTATCTGAATGCTCGAATGGTACGAATTATTGTAAGCAAATTTGACCAATGGCAAATGCTGATCCCAAGCTCCTTTGAAATCCATCACACATGCCCTAAGCCTTCCCTCAAGGGTTCGAATGGTCCTCTCAGATTGACCATTTGTCTGGGGGTGAAAAGTAGTGTTAAAATTTAACTTGGTTCCTAGAGCCTTTTGTAAGCTCCCCCAAAATCTTGAAGTGAATCGAGGATCTCTGTCAAAAACTATAGAGTCTGGGACCCATGCAGTCTCACTATCTCATCAATATACTTCTTTGCTAGTGCATGCAGAGAATCAGTCTATTTAATTGCCAGAAAATGGGCTGACTGTGTCAACCGATCTACAATGACCCATATACCATCATGCTTCCTACTGGTCTTAGGCAAACCCATCAGAAAATCCATGGTCACTCTTTGCCACTTCCATTAAGGTATGGACAATGGCCTTAACTTGCCTGATTGTTGGAGTTATGTAAATATAGTGCCTTGGAAAGCAAGTGTATTTACATATAACTTTATCTTCTTCAGTTACAATTTTGTAATGAAAATATTTATTATTAATAAAACAAAATAGTTTGATTTTATCTGTGTGAGCGTTATATATCTATTCAAAAGGTACCAAGCTTCTTTTGTAAGTAATATACATATACATAGAGATGTACGGGAAACATGTATATTATTAGAATCTGAATTAATTGATTCACAGTTGAATAATCAAGTTGGTCACTTGATTATGGTTTGAAGCTATAGTCTTGCGATTTATCTCCATATAAGTAAAGGAGTTTACTTAAAGGGAATGATGAGTTTCATATCATGATAGTAGTAGACTATCGATAATGGCACTATTAAATGAATCTGGAATCAAGTATGTTTTCAAGAATAAAGTGGGTTGTTACTTTAATCTTAAAACATACAACTTAAGCATTCGCTTATTATGAACCATAATCTTAATGAGTGGTGAACTCATATATGTTTCATTATAATTCTTGATATGATTGTAATGGATTTTTATAGAGTATTAATCCAGTGTTTGCATGTTGGAATTATTGATTTGAACATGTATTAGAGAACATTCACTCAAATAAAGAGTTTATAGTGCTATCATCACTTCTAGATGTTTTAAGGAGATTTGGTGATTAAACTGGTGCCAGTAGTTTGATGGACTAGCTACCCATCAAGTCTTGACACCAACATGAGATCTTGTGTGTTAATCACCATATAATGTAAAATGGAAGATCTAGAAGGAAAAACCAACATAAGGGCAAAACTGTAATTTTACCCTTTGTTGTACGGATGGTTATAATAAGGTTCTAAATAGGGTCTGCAATTGGACATAAAATATGTATTATCATATTATTTAATAATTCAAGAGTTCAACTAATTGTCTTTAGTGGAATGACATTTAGTTAATAAGCTAGAATTAATTCTAATAAGATTGAATTAATTATGGGCTTATTGGAGCTTGAATTATTAAAATCCAACAAGATTCTCCACTAGGCTTTAAGGAAGGTTATCAAGCTAAGTAAGAAATATAAATGGAGGTTTTAGAAGCCTATAATTGAATGTTGGGCTTGGTCTAATTAATGGTTAATTAGAAGCCCAAATGTACATTTAGAAATGGGCTAGATTTTGGTTTAATGTAATTAATTAGATTAATTATATTAAAATAATTTTTTTAAAGGAGAAGTAGCAATTTCGGTTTTGTTAGGTGAAATGTGAAGCTAAACATTTGACATTAAAATGCTAAAATAAAGATGATCTTTATTATGGTTTATCATCATTAAATCGAGTTATGGACTTACCATTAAATGATTTAATGGTTGTCTTTTAATGTTAGCATGTAACCTATTTGCATTTATTAGATTAAAGATGAAAGATGTATATTAGGTGGACCATCTTCCTTCTTTCTTCTTGCCAAAACCGAAATTGGTTATTCAATTTTAGGTTATAGTCTTTTCATATAGCCATTTTAAAGATAAATGAAGAGAGTCTCATTTATTGGCAATTTTATGATTGATTAATGCAAGAAGTGATGCATTGGATGCCTCTCTCTTCTTCCATTCATGCATAACCGAAATTGGAGTGTAAGAAAGACATCTTGCATGTTCTTGATACCTTCTCTCCTTTCATACAAGGTAGAATCGAAAATACCAATTGAAAGACTTTCATTTTTGGTTCTTCTTCTTCTAAGAAAATCTCTTCCAAACATTTCTTCTCCTTTTCCACCAAAGGATTTTGTTAACCTAATTGTCCTTAAAGAACAAGTGTTAAATCTAATTGTTTGAGGATACAACAACAAGGAAAAAGTAGATTACTAAAGGAAAAGATTTAAAGGCAAAGGATTTGGATACAAGAAGAAGGAGAGGATAGCGCAATGAGGATTTACAGCTGTAGCAAAGGAGTCGGTAATACTCCTGATCTTGTTTATGTTTTATTATCTTTATACCATATCATGTATGGATTAGCATAATGATTTGGATTTGTTGCTTTCGCTGCAAGTAATGATTTCTTAAAAGTTTTGAAATCTACCTTTTCTCCAAATATAGCATGCTTTGTTTTTTTTGATCCAACAATTGTTATTAGAGCCGGTTTCTAATGCATGATTTCGGTTCCTATATATTTGATGCATGGGATGGCAATTTTTATGTGTATGCTACATATTTTTATGTGATAGGAATATATATGGTGTATATGTTGCTCTTTTGGTTGTCCATAGAAGTTAAATTTGCCTTGTAAGATTTCTTCATTTGGTTGTAACAAGGAGGGTGGCCTATCTTCACCATGTTTCCTCCTTGGCTTCATTTTTCTATTTTCTTTGATTTTGTAATGTACAAGTTGATGTAATGATGAAGATGGAGCAGCCATGGGTTGAAGAAATGGAAAGGTAAAATTTTTCCGGTGTATCCTTTTGTGTATTGGCATAAGTTTTGAGAAAACAAAGATGCTGAAATTTTGTTTCAATGGATCACATTTCGGTCTTTATTGTAAAAACAAGTGCTGGATTTTTGTTTCATAGAATCCAATTTCAGTTTTTATAAAATACTAAGTGCTGGTTTTTTATTTTCATGGAATAAGTCTCGGTTTTAATAAAAACTAGTGCTAGAATTTTTTGTCATAACAAAGAATCGGTTTTCTAAAAATCTAGTGCTGGAATTTTGTTTTTCAAAGTGACAAATTTCGGTTTTAATATATGCCATTACATTTTGTTTACTGAATGGGCCAGGTCATGTGATCGAAGAGTTCGAAGCGGAAGATCCAAGTCCCAGAAGAATATTAAAAGGCTTGTATTTTTTATTTATAGGATGAAAAATCAAAAGTGGCTTTATTAGTTCATGTGATGAATGGAGAAATGAATGCTTGTAATATGTGATATTATGTGATTGCATGTCATTTAGAAAATTGCCAACCCTAGGCCTTGCCATGCATTCATTATGTATGAGATATATAATGAAACAATATAGGGTGGATAATAAATTGCATCTAGATAAGATGGTAATTAAAAACTTAAAGCCCAAAAAGATTGAGTGGGAGAGGATGCTCATGTGAGAGTCCACGGTCTCCAAATGATGGCCCATTTGCATGTGGTGAAGTGTTACTCCCCATCGGAGGGCATGGATCCTAAATCTTGCATGGTGTGGGTCTCCTTAGGGATAAGTTCGCTTATTGATAGAAAATGTGACCTCCCACTGAGGCATGGTTTGCAGGTATCTTTAGTGTATGAATCAAATGGTTAAACACTCAACATTCTTTATGAATAAACTGCCTACCGTAGCTCTTTTGGTAAAAGTATAGACCAAATTAAGACGCCTCTTAAAAAATTGAGCATGAGATGCTTGGTAGTTTTTTGAGTGGGAGGGTCCCAGTTTTTCTTCTAATGGATAAGATGACCCACCATCACTTAGTCTATTATAGATAAGAAAAATAACCATCGTATAAGGTTTTAATTTTTTAAGTTTTGTTAAATCGATCATCATGCATACATGCATCATGATTTTATACAAAGTTCCATTAATTTTTGACTAGTATGCTCATTTTTTAAAATAATTTATATTTTTCAGACATAATCAACCATAAAATGAACCCTCTCACCTTTCTCTTGACTAATAACAAATTGGAAAATGGAGATGTAACCTTGACATTGTTCTTCAATATGAACGTATTTCATGGATGTTAACTGAAAGTGAGCCTACACCTCCAGGTGAAGCTTCAACTCCTGAGCAAGTCCAACAATATGAGTGTTGTCAAAATGCTGACAAGACTACTTAGTATTATATTCTGGCTTCTGTGAGTGGCATGTTGCAAAAGCAAATTGCTTGTATGAAAACTTCTAGTGCAATGGTCCATCACCTACATGAGATGTTTGGTGTGAGGACTAGGTCTACAAGGGTGAAAGCTATCTAAACCTTTCATAATCTTAGAAAAAAACCTGGTGAATCGGTGCGGAATTACATGATGAAGGTAATCTCTGCGGTCACTGAGGCTATGATTGTAACACCCCACTCCCGCAAGACCCGAACTCAACATCGATAGTGATATCCGAGTCCGTGCCCTATGAGGGTGGCGTGCTACATCACTCAGTCTAAACTCAGTATAAACTTTATATTTTTTATTTTTTAAAAACATAAGCATACACTAGAGGAAAAATCATTTACATAATAATTACCGGTAAATCCAATGGCCATGGGGTCCCTTTTTATAAATACAATTTATTTTAGTGTGTTGACTTTACAAATTGATCTAATCATTAATATAAAAATTTAGAAATATACAATTCTATCAGACACTAATGTAGACGCGAATTGATCCCGACTTCTTCTCGCATTATACGCCCGTTGTCTAATGGGGTATTCTTCTGAGTCATGAAAAATAATTGCAAAATTTTGGGTGAGTTTATGCGAACTCAGTGAGTTAACCATCATCGATGGCCCACTCAGTCACATAACACAATTTGTATACATCTAACATTATCTCATAAAACACATTCACCAAAATTTCACATTCACACATTTACAGAAGTCCACACATTCATATTTTCCTATTTGAGACATGCATATGAGACTCACTTTCCATTTATTACTTTGCTATGACCGAGTGCCTAAACTGTCCCTTGTAGGGCTCATTAATGACTGTCCCTTGTCCATTGGTGGATATAGGGCTCATTAAACGTTGAGCCTGAGGCTTTGAATCACTTATGAGCTCGAAGCTCATTTTCCCTCGTTGAGCTTAAAGCTCTGATCGGTGGCTACTCTAGTCACAACTCCTGTTATGTTTCATCCATTCATGAAATGAAATGCACCATCTTATTTTCATGTTCCCATTCAATCACATTCCCATATCATCGGATCTTAGTCCGGCATTCAACATTAAATTGAGAAACACATTTTCACTTACATGCAAATGCACATTCAGAACACATTTAACAGTCCCATTAAGTACACTTAGTTCTTCTCATTCACATACAAGCAACACTTCAATATCTCATCAATCATCACAATCATCGGACCTTCTGTCCGGAATCAACAATCTAGACGCATTCATTTAGCCATTTAGTAGTCAATTAATACAAAAATCAAATAAACTAAAACAAACAATGAAATGAAACCATCTAGATCTACTCACTTTCACATATTCTCGGACCGTAGTCTGATCCATATCAAACACATCACAGTTATATTATAATTTCCCATTTAGAAGTACCACACAAATATAAGGCATTTTGCCTTTCACTCAATCAATAAGATTTAATGAGTGCATATGGAATGCATATGTGACACTTTTCTAATTATTACGTTGTTGCGACTGAGCGCCTAAAACTGTCCCAATTTGGGTGCATTAATCGTTGAGCCTGAGGATCTGAAGTATTGTGGGCTCGAGGCCAAATTTCGTTGAGATTTAAGCTCTCGGTGGCTGCTCCGGTCACAACTATCATTAACTGATCATGCATTTATGAATGGAATGCATATGTCGCAATTATGCAGTATCACTATCACAAATTATCACATTTAAACAAATGGTTCATAATCACATTAAAATCACAATCACATTTATTCGCATTTCAAACATAGAGGTTCTAAATTCTAAGACAATTTGCACTTCTATGTCATAATCTTCTGATACATCAGACCTTTTGTCCGGAATCTAGTCATAAATAACGCACAAGCCCACCATTATTCTCCACGAAGTTATAAGTGCAGAATTATAAACAAATAATGATTGAGAAACCACCTAGGTCACTCACCTTTTTTCTCGAAGCCAATGCTTGGAAGCCTCGGTAACGTCTGTGGGTTGACGTTGCAAAAGTGCCACTAAAACAGTCAAAATATTCACATATTACCCCTTGTCCAATCAGAAACATTTAATAATGCACATGTAATAATTTAAAACGTATACAATGCATATTCGTGACATTCCCGACACTAGTCCCAAAAATTCTTGTCACAAAATTTTCCTCTAAAATTTTAAAACTCATTGACACCGCAATCACTCAATTCGGACCTCTATAGGTCCAATTATTGCTAAAATGAGACTATACACTATACCTAATTTCACTCCAGAAATTGAACATCTTAGAGACTGAATAAAAATTTGATTCTTGCAGATAACTTGTAGCCCCATGTCTCTAGTTTACAACAAATCAAACATGACCTCATTTAGACATCTACGTCAAAATTTAAGGCTAAAATACCAAAACATGTCCGTGCAGGAAAATGGGTCCTCGCCATGGCGAGAAGCGATTACATCTTGCCGCTACATGCAGCTTGTCAGCGCACAGCGTGCATGCTTTCATGGTTGCCTCTACGTGGTCTCTTTCTTGCGCCACGACATGCGAACCCAAGAAATCTCCCGAAACTCAATTTTTTAAACAAACTTCAGCTATATTCTTCCCATCTTTCAAAGTATAACTCATCTAACATCAGTTAAAACACTTTAAAACAAATTAATACAACAAAACCTCTCATCCATCAACTTCTAATTACCAAAATAAGAACATATAACTTCATCTTTACCTAAACAAGCCTTTACTTCTTCATTTCTTCACTTTTCACCAAGTCCCTACCTTCCTCCCAACACCATACGATCATCACTATGGCAAGGCTTAGGTTAGGATTTATGTGAGAACAAAGAAAAGCTTGAACCAACAAAGGAGGAAGGAAAGAAGAAGCTACGGGTGAGAGAAGAACTTACCATTTCAATCACCTTTAACCCCTTTTCCATCTAAAATCTCATACATGGCTCAATGAAAGACCAAAATATGGTCTTTCATTTAACATTTTCGTGGCTTATATAAGTGGTGGGGCAAGTGACACATGTCACTTGCCACTTGTCAATTCCTTATGCTTCCAATTGGTCCACTTAGTAACTAGCCCATTTGGTCTCCAATTTCTACTCTAAATTTGTCCCAAAATCCAATGGCTCCAATTAATAAAACCAAACATCATGTATATAATTTTTCAGTGCTATTGGACAGTCATTTTCGGTACCGAAAATTCAATGAATCCACCACTTGACAATTTTTTTTTCTGGTCCGACAATTTTACCCGAAAAATTCCAAAAAAATTTCTACAATTCCCTTAAAAATGGAAAACCCAGAAAAATTCACTCCAATTCAATTTTCAAGCACTAAATCATATGTTTTTCACAATAAACACATTTGCCGGGAAATGTCATGAATGCATGTACAGTCATGTGCATATACAAAAATTTCCATTCACATATATATAGAGGCGATAATATGCATGAACATGCCGAGATACGTATACACACTCACAACCCGTTCTAAATTACTATTTTACCCTTCTTATCGGTGATGGGATGTTACAACTCTCCCCTCCTAATAAAAATTTCGTCCTCGAAATTCATTTTTGATATTGAAGAAGGTAAGGGTACTGTTATCTCATACACCCCTCCGTTTCTTATATCATTTTTCTTCTCGATGCTTCCTTCCACAAAAATACAATTGACAAAGGCGATAAGTCTCTCAATTCCCTGTTAGCTATCATACATCCTCATTTATGTCCTTGATGAGTTTTAGAGTATTCAACTCTTTACTTCCAGTATCTATACCACATGTATCGGATTTTAACAATACTTACCACAAAGTCACTCATAATGCCATCGTCCAATTTTTGCCATAGTTTTTATATGGACCACTTTATGTCACACTTAGTATCCCTTATTATTCTCATATCTCTTCTAACTACACCTTGGCACAGGTGAAACACTCAAGGACAAGTCATCTCTCTCCTTTTTTTTTTCATCGATGTAAGTACACTGAACCTTCAAATCTTTCTCCATATGGTCACGACTTCGAAGTGATCCACCAAAATTCATTCGTCTTTCAAAACCACTTTATTCAGATTTTCAATTTAGTTTACTCTCGAGCAACATCCCAAATTTGTTCTAGCTTGTACTCAGGGTGATCGACTCACTAAAATAATAACGATTTTGCCTGTAGTCACTTTGCACTATACATTAATCTTAATCTTATATGCTAAAGCATTCCAGATATATAAACTTTATAACTGTGTCTTATAGGTAAGACTACAAGGAACTCAAACATAGAAGCACTCAGTTCGATATTCTTAGCTGTCAATTGCTCTGTTGAGGTACACTTACTAGGACATCTCTTTATCAGTTAGTACACATACTTTACTCCCTCAAAATTCCTCAAATCCTCCATTTGGGCTTTTCTAATTCCTTTTTGCAAAACTGATGTTACTTTTCCATAACTAATAAGATTTCCTTTTTGCTCCATTTTAAATCGTCACTATACACTCTTTATTTCACTAGATTGAGTAATCTAATATTCACATATGTGGTACTCTGCTATGCAATGTTCTATTTGATACTGTTGATTGGAACATTTGCTTTATTAGGACATGTTCCTCAGCACAATCCTTTCAAGCTTTCCAATTCCAGTCTTACCTTAATCTCTACTAAACTTTCTAGTCATATATATATATATCTTATATGTTTCTGTCCACATCATGATTCTACGCTTACAAACCAAATACTATTGCAGAAACTTTCAAACCATGAATGTTGGGCCCCAAATTTTTTCTAATTGATGTTATTAAGCATGAATTGTGTTCATTGTGTGATTTATGGTTTAATTGGATTAAATTGGAAGTATTAAGGGAAAATTGAGATTAAGTGAGTATTATGTGGTGTAAATGAGAATGAAAGGATAAAAATGTTTGAGGGCATTTTGGGAAGATCTCTTGAGATGGATAGGTTAAAGCTTTGCTAGGAGGGGTATTTTGGTCTTTGTCTTCTCTTTAGACTTACGTGGAGGAATTAGAAGGAAAATAAAAGAAGAGGAAAGGAGAAAAGAGAGGAGAGTACCGTGGGTGAGGAAGAAGGAGAAGAAAGGAGGGTTTATGATTCCTAAAGATTTTCGACAGTTTGAAACAAAGTCTTGGTAAGTTTAAGTTCTTTGCCTCTTGTTTTGGTTAGATTAAACTCTAGAATCGATTTGCATGTGTTAGATTTGGTTTTTGGAGGGTTTAGGGGAGAAATGGTTAGAATCCTTGAGTTGTTGATTTTGTGACTATTTTTAAGGTGTTAATGGGTTAGAAATGTAGATGTGTTGCATATGCTTAAGGGAAGGATTGAAGTGGGAAAATGCTGGGAAAATCGAGTTCGGAGACGTTCTCCAGACCAGCACGTCACGACGTGCCCATGAGAACGCCGCGACGTGCGAGGAAGGTGTGTTCGTCACGACGTGCAAATTTGTGTTTGTCGAGACGTATGAATTTGTGTTCGTCGCGATGAGTGTGGCCTTCGTCGCGGTGAGCACGGGCCATTCTTCGCGAAGAGCGTGACCTTCATCGCGACGAGCCCCCAGTTTCCAGCATAGGTGAAATTTGGTATTTTGGGCATATCTTTTGCTGTGGATGTCCAAATGAAGTGATTTTGGATTCGTTGTGGACTAGAGCCGTAGGGCTACAAGTTTTATGAAGAAAGGAAGTTTAGAATTTGCCTCTAAGATTCAAAACTTGGGTTGGAAGTCGGATGTAGACTTTTAGTGCTTTTACTTTTGATTTTCAAGCTTTTTGAATATTTCCTTTGAATGTTGCTTGATTGGGAACTTGGGTTGTTATAGGAAACCAAGCCGACCTAATCCAATCACAAGAGGAAGGACAACAGTGAGTTTGGATTCTTAAGCGATATTAGGTGGGTAATGTAATTATAGTTATGGTATGATTAGGCAAATTCTTGCCTATGTGTGAATATATGTTATGTGTTATGTATGATGAGATGCATGGCATTTTGATCGAATATGTGGCTAATTGTTTAAACATGATTTGTTATAAGATTTGAATGACTTGTAAGAAGCATGAGAATTGATAGAAGTAAATCTTGATTCTGAGCATGTTATGCCTCGACTTCGGTCATGGCATTTTGAATAAATGAAAGCTTGAAATCATACCATCTGATAAAATGATTCTGAGCATGATTATGTGCTTTTGTTTGGGTGAGAGTGGAACCATTTCGTTCGTCACGTGCACGTTGACAAGAGCCTTCTCACGGATGCCCGCTTGTGGCATATAAGCTCTGAATGGACTCATTTTGTTCAGGGTGTAAACTTCGGTTTCTCCCTTTTATTTCCATGGAACCCTCGAGCCGTGGGATGTGCATTGCATACTTGATATGTTCTCTATGAAGCATACTTGTGACATGTTTTGCGAGTTGAATTAATTATGTTGAATGCGTAAATTGCTTGGTTAGCATGTGAGTGCTAGAATTGTTACAGGTATATATATATATACATACATATGCCTGAATTTGTGCTAGTTATCGATGGCTATAATTATATTAGCCACTGAGTTGTGTAGCTCAACCCATTATTTTTCACTCCTCAGGTGCAACTCAAGACATCAATTGATCCTTGCCAGCCATCGAAGAACTCCGCAATAGTTAAAGATTAGTTGATCCTTGACGTTTCGCACGCTTTCGACTCTTCCTTCGCGCGCCCCTACTTGGCGCCCCCGAGGGGTTGCCTCGGGATAGGGATTGGGGACCCGGGCCCAAGATGTTTGGTATCAGAGCTTTAGGTTTTGTGTCCTCGGCTTAGAATGCATAATATGATGAATTGTTTGATATATAATTATTTGTTGCATTGTTAATTGATTGATTGCATTCAGTGACATGCATATGATGCGTACATGTAGGAATTCAGATTGCCATGTCGCTAATCCTTAGTGTTTATATTTGAAGGAGTATGATGCCACCTCGTATAAGGACATGAGGAGTTCTGCAAGGATCTGTTGCACCTGAATCTCCGATTAGAGAGAAGAGGACTAATGAGTCGGTAGGCCCAGGAAATGCTGAGGCTTCTGTAGGGCTAGGAAGTGAGCCCATTCCATCGCAGACTCAGGAGTCGCCGATTTTGCAGGAGCAAGTGCCTCCACTGGATCCGAGGTTATTTCAGGCTTTTACTCAGGCGTTTGTTCAAGCTATGGGTTAAATGCCACAGCCTTCTGCTTCAGTCCCAGCTAAGAAGGGGAGACGGTTTGACAAGTTGAGGAAGTATGGAGCAGTGAACTTCTATGGGACCACTGATCCTGAGGAAGCTGAGACCTGGTTGAGAAAGACCGAGAGAGTCTTGGATCAGATGGAGTGTGAGGATGATGAGAGAGTCGTGTATGCTGCAAGCTTACTTTAGGAAGATGCTCTGTATTGGTGGGAGGCTGTGTCAGGGAGTTAGATGAGACCAGTAGAGTTGGCATAGAAGGACTTCTTAGCTGCCTATAAGAAGAAGTATCTGTCAGAGGTGTACATTCAGCAAAAACAGAGGGAGTTTTTGAGCCTCACCCAGAGGGAGATGTTAGTGAGCGAGTATGAGCGCCGGTTTACCCAGCTATCCCGGTATGCAGCTGAGATGATGTTGAGTGAGGCGGCTAAGTGTCGTAGGTTTGAATCGGGTTTGCATCTCGCCATCAGAGAGAAGGTAGTGGTGCATAATTTTTGTGATTTTCAGCAGTTGGTCAAAATGGCACTGAGGGTTGAAAACATAGAGAATATCAAGAGTGCTGTGAACAAAAAGAGAAAAGGAAGAGAGCAGTTCAAGAAGGGAGGTAGTACTAGTACCCCTATGCCAGACAGGACTGCCAGGAACTTCCCTATTCAGTCTGAGGAGAGGAGCAGTTGCGCAGGTAGGTCTAGACAGATGAGGACTCCTGCTTATTCTCATAAGGCCTCTACGGCGAGAGGCAACAGAAAGGGAGAAGGGGACAAGTCATCCATCCCTAAGTGTGAGCATTGTGGCAGTTTTCATGGAGGAGAATGTTATAGATTAACAGGAGCATGCTTCAATTATGGACAGAAAGGACACGAGGCCAGAGAGTGTCCCAAGCCATCTAGAAGAGAGGGATCACAGATGCAAGCATCTAGGAGAACAGAGACCGTGGAACAGAAGACTGCAGCAGAAGTGGGTAGTTCTGATGCAGCCAATAGGGTGAGTCTTCCAGGGAGACCCAGGGGGCAGGCACTAGCTAAGGTGTTTGCAATGACTCGGGAGGATGCAGAGACCGCTCCAGATGTTGTCACTGGTACGGTTAAGTTATTTACTGATGATATGATTGCTTTAATTGATCTGGGTTCCACTCATTCGTTTGTTTCTTCGAGTAGAACTGTGTGTGGTAGCAATTTGAGCCTGTTGGATACTCCACTGATGGTGAGTACTCCAATCGACCAATATATTATTATCAGTCAAGTGTATAGAGAGTGTGAGATATGTATTGGTGGGGAACTTCTAGTGGTAGACTTAATGCCATTGAAGATGAGAGGATTGGATGTGATTTTGGGTATGGACACCTTAGAGAAGTACAATGCCCGGCTGGATTGTAAGAAAAAGACAATGGAATTTGAATTGGATGATGGAAGAAGAGTGGTGTTTACTGGGGACAGAAAAGCAATTCCGCCCAGAATTGTTTCAGCTTTGACAGTAGAAAAGATGATAAGGAAGGGATGTGAGGCATTTTTGGCCTATGTGGTAGACATAAGGGCAGATAGAGGGAAGCTTGAGGATATTCTTGTAGTCAAGGAATTCTTGGATGTTTTTCTCGAGGAATTGCCAGGACTACCGCCACCTAGGGAAATTGAGTTTCCCATTGAGCTTCTTTTAGGTACTGCACCGATTTCAATACCGCCTTACCGGATGGCTCCGGCGGAATTGAAGGAGCTTAAGGAGCAATTGGAGGAGTTGTTGGAGAAAGGGTACATAAGACCGAGCTCTTCACCTTGGGGAGCTCCGGTTCTTTTTGTGAAGAAGAAAGATGGATCGTTGAGGATGTGTGTGGATTCTAAGCTTAATCAGTCCTTGTGAAGAACCGATATCCGCTCCCACGTATTGATGATCTGTTTGATCAATTCTGGCGAAAGTCTTCTCCAAGATAGACTTGAGATTGGGTTACCATCGATTGAGGATAAAGTCGGATGTGCCCAAGATTTTTCGGGACACGGTATAGGCATTTTGAGTTTTTAGTTATGCCCTTTGGATTGACAAATGCCCCTGCAGCCTTTATGGATTTGATGAATCGAGTCTTTAAGCCTTTCTTGGACCAATTTATCATTGTCTTTATTGATGATATATTGGTTTATTCCAAGAGTGATAAGGAGCATGAAGAGCATTTGAGAATTTCTTTGGAGACATTGAGGAGAAACGAGTTGTATGCCAAATTTGATAAATGCGAATTTTGGTTGAGAAAAGTTGCATTTCTTGGACATGTGATCTCAGAAAAAAGAGTGCATGTGGATCCAAAGAAAATAGGAGCGGTGGTGAATTGGGAAGCACCAAAGAACATAGTAGAGGTGAGGAGTTTTCTGGGTTTGGCAAGTTACTACAGGTGGTTTGTGGAGGGATTCTCCATGATATCCGCTTCGATGACTAAGTTATTGAGGAAGAGTCAGAAGTTTATCTGGAGTGATGAATGCCAGAAGAGCTTTGAGGAGCTCAAGCACAGATTGACTAGTGCTCCGATTTTAATTCTGCCTTCTGGAGATGAGGGCTATACCATGTATAGTGATCCTTCGAGAAAGGGTCTTGGTTGTGTATTGATGCAAGGAGACAGGGTGATAGCTTATGCTTCAAGGCAATTGAAGCCATATGAGTTGAACTATCTGACACATGATTTGGAGTTGGCGGCTGTGATCTTTGCCTTGAAAATTTGGAGGCATTATCTATATGGAGTTCAGACGAGGATCTTTCCCAATCATAAAAGTCTCAAGTTCTTGTTGAGCCAAAAGGAATTGAATTTGAGACAGCGAAGGTGGATTGTGTTGGATTGGAAAAGGAAAGCATGCTTAGTATGGAGAAACGATAGATTTCAAAACTTTTTAAGAAATCATCTTGCAGCGGAAGCAATATATCCAAATCAACATGCTAACCCATACATGATATGGTATAAGGATAATAAAACTAAGAACAAGATAAAAGGAATTACCGACTCCTTATTTCTGACTTTAAATCCTCATTGCGCTTATTCTCTTCTTCTTATATCCAAATCTTTTGCCTTTGAGTCTTTTCCTTTAGCAATCTATCTTCTTCCTTGTTGTAGTATCCTCAACCAATTAGATTTACCACTTGTTCTTCAAGGACAACTAGGTTAACAAAATCCTTTCTTTGGGAAAGGAGAAGAAATATTTGGAGGAGATTTTCTTAGAAGAAGAAGAACCAAAATTGAAACTCTTTCAATTCTTTCACTTAGGAATTTCAGTTCTACCTTGCATGAAAGGAGAGAATGTCTAAAAACCATGCAAGAACCCTTTCTTACATCTCAATTTCGAAATATGCATGAATGGAAAGAGTGAGAGGCATCCAATGCATGACTTCTTACATTAATCACTCATCAAATAGCCAATAAATGAGACTTACTTCATTTATCTTTAAAATGGCTATTTGAAAAGACCATAACCTATAATTGAATACCCATTTCGGTTTTGGCAAGAAGAAAGAAGGAAGATGGTCCATCTAATGCACATCTTTCATCTTTAATCTAATGAATGTAAATAGGTTACATGCCAATATTAAAAGCCAACCATTAAACCATTTAATGGTAAGTTCATAACTCCATTTAATAATGATGAACCATAATAAAGACCATCTTTATTTAGTATTTTAATGTCAAATGTGTGGTTACACATCTAACCTAACACAATTTTGAAATTGCTTCTTCTCTATTTTAAAAAAAATTGTTTTAACATAATTAATCTAATCAATTACATTAAACCAAAACAAGCCCATTTCTAAATGAACATATGGGCTTCCAATTAACCATTAATTAGTATAAGCCCATCATTCAATTATGGACTTCTAAAGCCTCCAAACTACTTCTTACTTAGCTTGATAACCTTCCTTAAAGCCAAGTGGGGAATCTTATTGGACTTTGATAATTCAAGCTCCAATAAGCCCAGAAATAATTCAATCTCATTGAAATTAATTCTAGCTTATTAACTAAATGTCATTCCACTAAAGACAATTAGTTGAACTCTTGAATTATTAAATATTATGAGAATATGTCCAATTGCAAACCCTATTTAGAACCTTATTATAGCCATCCGCACAACAAAGGGTAAAATTACCGTTTTGCCCTTATGTTGGTTTTTCCTTCTAGATCTCTCATTTTACTTTATATGGTGATTAACACATAAGATCTCATCTTAGTGTTAAGACTTGATGGGTAGCTAGTCCATCAAACTATCGCGCCATTTAATCACCAAATCTCCTTAAAACATCTAGAAGAGATGATAACACTATAAACTCTTTATTTGAGTGAATGTTCCACGATACATGTTTCAATTAATAATTCCAACATGCGAACCTTTGGATTAATACCTGTAAAAATCCATTCCGATCATATCAAAATTATAATGAAACACATATGAGTTCACCACTTATCAAGATTGTGGTTCATAATAGCGAATGCTTAAGTTGTATGTTTTAAGATTAAAGTAACGACCCACTTTATTCTTGAAAACATACTTGATTCAATTCATTTAATAGTGCCATTATCGATAGTCTACTACTATCATGATATGAAACTCATCATTCCCTTTAAGTAAACTCCTTTACTTATATGGAGATAAATCGCAACACTACGCCTAAACCATAATCAAGCGACCAACTTGATTATTCAACGTGAATCAATTAATTGATTCTAATAATATACATGTTTCTCATACATCTCTATGTATATGTATATTATTTACAAATGAATCTTGGTACCTTATGACCAGATATATAATGCTCATACAGATAAAACCAAACTCTTTTGTTTTATTAATAATAAATATTTTCATTACAAAGCATGGCGAAGAAGATAAAGTTACATGTAAATACACTTGCTTTCGGGCACTATATTTACATAACTCTAACAATCTCCCACTTGCCCTAAAGCAAGTTTGACATATCCTTCATTCCCATCCCTTCAGGTGACCCTCAAAGCTCTTTTGAGTCAATGGCTTTGTGAGCGGATCATCAAGGTTTTGCTCTGTAGAATCTTTACCACATCCACTTCTCCACGTTGTATTATCTCCTTATGAGATGATACTTTAAGCTCAATGTGTTTGGCGCTTTGTGGTTCCGAGGTTCTTTAGAATTAGCCACCGCCCCACTATTATCACAATAAAGTGTAATGGCTTTTACGCCTCTGGAACTACCTCCAAATCATTTAGGAACTTAGAACAAAATCTTCCTTTCTTTGCTTCACAAGCAACAACATACTCAACCTCCATTGTCGAATCAACAATACAAGATTGCTTGACACTCCTCCAAACTATGGCTCCACCTCCTAAAGTAAATATAGAACCGAAGTTGATTTCCTTGAATCAACATCGATTGGAAATCGAAATCCGTATATCCCGTCGGAATAAGATTACTTCCAGAGTAAACAAGTATTAAGTTCTTCGTCCTATGAAGATACTTAAGTATACATTAACCGCATGATCAATGTTCCATTCTTGGATTGGTGAAATCGCTACTAAATTCCCATCCCACTGCGTGAGATATCCGGTCTAGTGCATGACATTGCATACATCAAACTACCAACTGCCAAGCATATGGAATGTTACGCATGCGTTCAACCTCCTCTTGGGTTTTAGGTGCTTGTTCCTTTGAAAGTTTGATTCCATGTCTAGTAGGAGTGAAACCCTCTTGGAATCTTGCATGGCGAACTTATTGAGCATATTCTCAATGTAGGTTAGTTGAGACAAAACTATCTTCTTGTTCTTACGATCCCTTATAAGTTTGATCCCTAGAACATAGGTAGCCTCTCCCAAATCCTTCATTGAAAATGTTCATTCAGCCATCCCTTAGCTGCAGATAACATTCCCACATCATTCCCAATGAGCGTAATGTCATCAACATCTGAGGATTAGGAAAGTAACCTTACCTTCTTGTATTCATTTGTAAACACAAGGCTCATCTAGGTTTTGTATGAACCCATAGGTTTTGATAGCCTTATCAAACCTAATGTTCCAAGACCTAGATGCTTGCTTAAGTCCATAAATGGACCTTTGCAACTTACAAACCTTATGCTCATTACCTAGCTCAATGGATCCTTCGGTTGGGCCATATAAATGGTCTCCTCAAGATCTCCATTCGAAATGCGGTCTTGACATCCATTTGCCATATTTCATAATCGAAATAGGTGCTATGGCCAAAAGAATCTGATGGACTTAAGCATGGCAACCGAAGAAAAGTCTCCTCGTAGTCTATACCCTCCTTTTGAGTATAGCCTTTAGCTACCAATCTAGCTTTAAAGGTCTCTACCTTTCCATCCGATCCCTTTTCCTTTTGTAGATCCATTTACACCTATGGTTTTAAATCGGTGGTAGATCTACAGGACCCAGAACTTCATTAGTATCATAGAATCTATTTCCGATTCCATTGCCTTGAGCCATTTTCTGCATCAACATCATTAATAGCTTTGTGTATACGTAATGTTGAGATCTGTTTCTTCTTGGTGCGAGATGGCAATTAAGCCTTCTCCTAAACCCAGATACCTATCTCGGTTGTCTCACAACCCTCCCACTACGTCTAGGCACATCTTGATGTTCAGGTTGCACTTCTGATTCAACTCTTGAATCCATTTCGACATCTTGTTCTGTCATATCCAAAACAACTCTTGGTTTGGATGAAATTTCTAACTCCTTTAGTACTACTTCACTTCTTCCTTTGTGATTTCTCACAAACTCTTCCTCTAAGAAGTTTGCATTTGTCGACACAAATACCTTCCTATCATGAGGACTGTAAAAATAGTACCCTTGAGTTCCCGTAGGATATCCTACAAACAAACATACTTTTGACCTTGGTTCCATCATTGTGGATTCAGGCTTTAGAACATGGGCTGGACAGCCCCAAGTCCTCAAGTGCCTCAATGAAGGCACTCGGCCAGTCCACAACTCCCTAGGTGTTTTAGGCACCGATTTGGATGGAGCAAAGTTAAGAAGATATGTTGCCATTTGTATGGCATATCCCGAAACGATTCTCGGAAGGCTAGCATAGGACATCATTGATCTTACCATTTCCAATAGAGTTCTATTTCTCCTCTGCTACACCATTACATTGAGGTGTACGAGGAGTCGACAAATTGGAAACAATTCCATTGTCAATTAAATATTGCTGGAACTCTCCAGATAAATACTCACCACCTCGATCGATCGAAGTCGTTTTAATGGCTTGCCAAGTTGCTTCTCGACTTGACTTTGAATTCTTTGAACTTTTCAAAAGATTCACTCTTTTATTCATCAAATACAAATAGCCATGTCTTGAGTAATCATCTATAAAAGTTATGAAATATTCATAATCTCCTCTAGCTTGTACATTCATGGGCCCACACACATCAAGATGTACCATGTCCAATGTGGATTCAAATCTGTTTCTTTTAGAAGGAAATGAGGCTTTTGTCATTTTTCCTTCAATACAAGATTCACAGTGGGTAATGGATCACTATCCAAGCCCATAAGGATCCCATCCTTTACTAGCTGTCAAGTCTTTTACGATTGATATGACCCATCCTTAGGCATACAGATACTTTGAATTAATGCTAGAGATATTGGATTGTCTTGGTTTTATCAATTCATGGTGTTTAGTGAGCCTTTCATAGGTTCTATAAAAACAATCCTTTTAATTATCGCTTACAAATAAAATCCTTATTCTCATATATTGAAACAACCTTTTCAAAATATAAGGAATAGCAGATTTTATTAGACAAAAAAGAAATCATGTTCCTTACAATCATTGGCATGTAATAAACATCTTCCAAATATAACCTATGACCACTAGAAAAGTCCAAGATAACTTCTCCCACCGATTACATTGAAACATAGGAACCATCTGCTATCTTAACTTGAAACGGCCTTTAGAAGTCTTTTCCTTTCTTTGGAACCCTGCAAAGAATTACAAACATGGTTAGTGGCTCCTGAATCTAATATCCAAGAAGTAGATAAATCTGCCACATTTCTAGTTCCTAACAAACTTAGGAAGCCCATACCTTGTTTGCTTTTGAGGGACTCTAGGTAGATCGGATGGTTTCTTTTCGGTGGCCCATCTCATCACAAAGGAAACACTTTCCTTTGATGTTCTCTTTGGCCTTCTTTTTCATGGGTTTGGCCTTGACCTATATTTGGGCCTTCTTTTTCATTGGACCCTTCTTCTTTCCTTGCCCTTACCTTGGGCTTAAAAGAAGAAGCTACATTAGCTTCGGCCCATGAGCCTTAATATTCAATATTTCCTCCGTGCTCGGAGGGTATTCATCAACTCACTCAAGGTGTAATCCTTGCTTTGTTGAGCTCATAGTCCAACTTAAACCGCTGAAAAGAAGAGTTTAAGCTATTGATGATCATAATCATCTCGTGTCCGCATCCATATCCGCCCCAAGCATCTCAACCTCGGTGACCGCAGAGATTACCTTCATCATGTAATCCCAAGACCGGTTCACCTGTGTTTCTGTCTCGAGATTATGAAAGGTTTGGATAGCTTTCACTCTTGCAGACCTAGTCCTCACACCAAACATCTCATGTAGGTGATGGACCATTACTAGCAGTTTTCATACAAGCAATTTGCTTTTGCAACATGCCACGACGAAGCGAAATATAACACTTAGTAGTCTTGTCGACGATTCGCGCCAACGCTTCATGTTGTTGGACTTGCTCGAGTTGCATCTCCACTTAGAGGTGTAGGCTCATTTTCAGTTAACACCCATGAAATACGTTCATATTGAAGAACAATGTCAAGGTTACGTCTCCATTCATTAAACTTGTCTCCATTTTCCAATTTGTTATTAGTCGAGAGCGGGGTGAGTGGATTCATTTTGTGGTTGATTATGTCCGAAAATATAAATTATTAAAACATGAGCATACTAGTCAACAATTTATGGAACTTTGTATAAAATCATGATGCATGTATGCATGATGATAGATTTAACAAAACTTAAAAATTAAAACATTATCTGACGGTTATTTTCTTATCTATAACAGACTAAGTGACGGTGGGCCATCTTATCTATTAAAAGAAAAACCGGGACCTCCCACTCAAAAAATACCAAGCATCTCATGCTCAATTTTTAAGAAGCGTCTTAATTTGGTCCATACTTTTACCAATGAGCTACGGTGGGCGGTTTATTGATAAAAATGTTGAGTGTATAACCATTTGATTCATTCACTAAAGATACCTACAAATCATGCCTCGGTGGGAGGTCACATTTGCTATCATTAAGTGGACTTATCCTTAAGGAGACCCAAACCATGCAAGATTTAGGATCCATGCCCTCCGATGGGGAGTAACACTTCACCACATGCAAACGGGCCATCATTTGGAGACCGTGGACTCTCACAGGGGCATCCTCTCCCACTCAATCTTTTTGGGCTTTAAGTTTTAAATACCATCTTGTCTAGATGCAATTTATTATCCATCCTATATTGTTTCATTATATATCTCATACATAATGAATGCATGACAAGGCCTAGGGTTGGCAATTTTCTAAATGACATGCAATCACATAATATCACATATTACAAGCATTCATTTCTCCATTCATCACATGAACTAATAAAGCCACTTTTGATTGTCCATCCTAGAAACATAAAATAATTACAAGCCTTTTAGGCCCAAAATATGCTTCTTCTTCTTGGATCTTCCGCTTCGAACTCTTCGCTAACATGATCCGGCCCATTCGGTAAACAAAATGTAATGGCATTTATGAAATTAGAATTTTTTCATTTTGAAAAATAAAATTCCAGCACTAGATTTTTAGAAAACCAAATCTTTGTTTTGACAAAAAATTCCAGCACTTATTTTATTAAAACCGAAACTCATTTCATGAAAATTAAACACAACACTTAGTATTTTAACAAAACCGAAATTGGATTCTTTGAAACAAAAAACCAGCACTTGTTTTCCAATCATAACTGAAATATGATTCATTGAAACAAAAATTCCAGCAACTTAGTTTTCACAAAACTTATGCCAAAACACAAAAGGATACACCGAAAATTTTACCTTTCTATTTCTTCAATCCATGGCTGCTCCTTCTTCATCATTACATCAATTTGTACATTACAAAATGAAAGAAAATAGAAAAAAAAACCAAGGAGGAAACATGGTGATGATAAACCACCCTCCTTGTTACAACCAAATGAAGAAATCTTACAAGATAAAATTTAACTTCTATGGACAACCAAAAGAGCAACATACACCATATATATTTCTATCACATAAAAATATGCAGTATACATTAAAAGATTGCCAACCCATGCATCCACCATATAGGAACCGAAATCATGCATGAAAAACCGGCTCTGATACCAATTGTTGGATCGGAAAAAGAAAGCATGCTTAGTATGGAGAAACGATAGATTTCAAAAATTTTTAAGAAATCATCTTGCAGCGGAAGCAATATATCCAAATCAAAATGCTAATCCATACATGATATGGTATAAGGATAATAAAACCAAGAACAAGATAAAAGGAATTACTGACTCCTTCGCTACAACTTTAAATCCTCGCTGCGCTATTCTCTTCTTCTTATATCCAAATCCTTTGCCTTTGAGTCTTTTCCTTTAGCAATCTATCTTCTTCCTTGTTTTAGTATCCTCAACCAATTAGATTTACCACTTGTTCTGCAAGGACAACTAGGTTAACAAAATCCTTTGGTGGGAAAGGAGAAGAAATATTTAGAGGAGATTTTCTTAGAAGAAGAAGAACCAAAATTGAAACTCTTTCAATTCTTTCACTTAGGAATTTCGGTTCTACCTTGCATGAAAGGAGAGAATGTCTAAAAACCATGCAAGAACCCTTTGCTACATCTCAATTTCGAAATATGCATGAATGGAAAGAGTGAGAGGCATCCAATGCATCACTTCTTACATTAATCACTCATCAAATAGCCAATAAATGAGACTTACTTCATTTATCTTTAAAATGGCTATTTGAAAAGACCATAACCTATAATTGAATACCCATTTCGATTTTGGCAAGAAGAAAGAAGGAAGATTGTCCATCTAATGCACATCTTTCATCTTTAATCTAATGAATGCAAATAGGTTACATGCCAACATTAAAAGCCAACCATTAAACCATTTAATGGTAAGTTCATAACTCCATTTAATAATGATGAACCATAATAAAGACCATCTTTATTTAGTATTTTAATGTCAAATGTGTGGTTACACATCTAACCTAACACAATTTCGAAATTGCTTCTTCTCCATTTAAAAAAAATTGTTTTAACATAATTAATCTAATCAATCACATTAAACCAAAACAAGCCCATTTCTAAATGAACATATGGGCTTCCAATTAACCATTAATTAGTATAAGCCCATCATTCAATTATGGACTTCTAAAGCCTCCAAACTACTTCTTACTTAGCTTGATAACCTTCCTTAAAGCCAAGTGGGGAATCTTATTGAACTTTGATAATTCAAGCTCCAATAAGCCCAGAAATAATTCAATCTCATTGAAATTAATTCTAGTTTATTAACTAAATGTCATTCCACTAAAGACAATTAGTTGAACTTTTGAATTATTAAATATTATGGGAATATGTCCAATTGCAAACCCTATTTAGAACCTTATTATAGCCATCTGCACAATAAAGGGTAAAATTACCGTTTTGCCCTTATGTTGGTTTTTCCTTCTAGATCTCTCATTTTACTTTATATGGTGATTAACACATAAGATCTCATCTTAGTGTTAAGACTTGATGGGTAGCTAGTCCATCAAACTACTGGCGCCAGTTTAATCACCAAATCTCCTTAAAACATCTAAAAAAGATGATAACACTATAAACTCTTTATTTGAGTGAATGTTCTCGATACATGTTTCAATTAATAATTCCAACATGCAGACACTAGATTAATACCTGTAAAAATCCATTCGATCATATCAAGAAATATAATGAAACACATATGAGTTCACCACTCATCAAGATTGTGGTTCATAATAAGCGAATCTTAAGTTGTATGTTTTAAGATTAAAGTAACGACCCACTTTATTCTTGAAAACATACTTAATTCAATTCATTTAATAGTGCCATTATCGATAGTCTACTACTATCATGATATGAAACTCATCATTCCCTTTAAGTAAACTCCTTTACTTATATGGAGATAAATCGCAACACTATAGTCTAAACCATAATCAAACGACCAACTTGATTATTCAACTGTGAATCAATTAATTGATTCTAATAATATACATGTTTCTCATACATCTCATGTATATGTATATTACTTACAAATGAATCTTGGTACCTTATGACCGTATATATAATGCTCATACAGATAAAACCAAACTCTTTTTTTTTTATTAATAATAAATATTTTCATTACAAAACTGTAACTGAAGAAGATAAAGTTACATGTAAATACACTTGCTTTCTAGGGAACTATATTTACATAACTCTAACAGATTGAGTTGCTTAAAGACTATGACTTGCTGATTGAGTATCATCCGGGCAAGGTCAATGTAGTGGCGGATGCTTTGAGTAGGAAGTCTACAATTGCTCATGTTTGAACAGTCTATCTTCCTTTATTGGAAGAGATGACCAAGCTTAAGATAAGCTTGCAGCAGGAGGAGCCAGATTGCCTTCTAGCTAACTTCCGAGTGAGACCGATACTCAAGGAGAAGGTTAGGGAGTTGCAGGCTCAAGATGCAGATTTGAGCAAACTTCGAGAGGAAATTCATAATGGTAAGATTTCTGAGATAATAGTAAGGGATGATGGACTTATGACAGTAGGGAACAGGCTTTATATCCCAGATGTGCAGGAGATAAAGGATGAGATTTTGGATGAGGCACACAATGCGCCTTATGCCATGCACCCGGGTAGCACTAGGATGTACAGGGATTTGAGAGAGCATTTTTGGTAGAAGGGCATGAAGAGGGATGTAGCAGAGTATGTAAGTAAGTGTCTAGTGTGTCAGCAAGTCAAAGCTGAACACCAGGCACCTTCAAGCGAGTTAAGGCCATTATCCATCCCGGAATGGAAGTGGCAAAGGGTGACCATGGATTTTCTGATGGGTTTGCCTAAGACTAGTAGGAAGCATGATGCCATATAGGTTATTGTAGATCGGTTGACGAAGTCAGCTCACTTTCTGGCGATTAAGCAGACTGATTCTTTGCATGTGCTAGCAAAGAAGTACATTGATGAGATAGTGAGATTGCACGGGATTCCAGATTCTATAGTTTTGGACAGGGACCCTCAGTTTACTTCGAGGTTTTGGGAAATTTTGTAGGAAGCTTTAAGAACCAAGTTGAATTTTAGCACGGCTTTTCACCCTGAAACGGATGGTCAGTCTGAGAGGACCATTCGGATACTTGAGGGAATGCTCAGAGCATGTGTGATGGATTTCAAAGGAGCTTGGGATGAGCATTTGCCATTGGTCGAATTTACTTATAATAATTCGTACCATTCGAGCATTCAGATGGCTCCATATGAGGCCTTGTATAGGAGGAGATGTAGAACTCCAATTTGTTGGGATGAAAAAGGAGAGAGGAAACTAGTAGGACAAGAATTGATTCAGACGACAGTTGATAAAGTCAATCTGGTTAAGCAACGACTTAAGGTAGCACAGGATAGGATGAAGAGTTACATCGATGCACACCGAAAGGAGATGGATTTTGAAGTCGGTGAGAAAGTGTTCCTTAAGACGTCTCCTTGGAAAGGAATAATGAGGTTTGGCAAGAAGGGCAAGTTGAGCCCGAGGTATCTGGGTCCTTATGAAATTCTTGAGAGGATTGGACCACTCGCTTATAGGTTGGCATTACCTCCAGAATTGTCTCAGATCCATAATGTCTTTCATGTTTCCATGTTGAGGAGGTATAGATCGGATCCGTCTCTTATTATTCAGACTAGTGAGGTTCAGCTGAGGGATGATTTGAGTTATAAGGAGATTCTAGTGGAAATTTTGGACTCGAAGGAAAAGGTCCTCAGGAACAAGACGGTTCAGTTAGTCAAAGTCCTGTGGAGGAATCATTCGGTAGAGGAGGCTACTTGGGAGCCATTGGAAGCCATGAAGGAGAAGTATCTGCATCTCTTCGATGACTCAGGTAATAATTTCGAGGACGAAATTTTTTTTTAGAGGGGGAGAAATGTTGGGCCCCAAATTTTTTCTAATTGATGTTATTAAGCATGAATTGTGTTCATTGTGTGATTTATGGTTTAATTGGATTAAATTGGAAGTATTAAGGGAAAATTGAGATTAAGTGAGTATTATGTGGTGTAAATGAGAATGCAAGGATAAAAATGTTTGAGGGAATTTTGGGAAGATCTCTTGAGATGGATAGGTTAAAGCTTTTCTAGGAGGGGTATTTTGGTCTTTGTCTTCTCTTTAGACTTAAGTGGAGGAATTAGAAGGAAAAGAAAAGAAGAGGAAAGGAGAAAAGAGAGGACAGTACCGTGGGTGAGTAAAAAGGAGAAGAAAGGAGGGTTTTTGATTCCTAAAGATTTTCGACAGTTTGAAACAAAGTCTTGGTAAGTTTAAGTTCTTTGCCTCTTGTTTTGGTTAGATTAAACTCTAGAATCGATTTGCGTGTGTTAGAATTGGTTGTTGGAGGGTTTAGGGGAAAAATGGTTAGAATCCTTGGGTTGTTGATTTTGTGACTGTTTTTAAGGTGTTAATGGGTTAGAAATATAGATGTGTTGCATGTGCTTAAGGGAAGGATTGAAGTGGGAAAATGGTGGGAAAATTGAGTTCGGAGACGTTCTCCAGACCCGCACGTCGTGACGTGCGAGGAAGGTGTGTTCGTCGAGACGTGCGAATTTGTGTTCATCATGACGTACGAATTTGTGTTCGTCGCGACGAGCGTGGCCTTCTTCGTGATGAGCACGGGCCGTTCGTCGCGGTGAGCTTGACCTTCGTCGCGACGAGCCTCCAGTTTCCAGCATAGGTGAATTTTGGTATTTTGGGCATATCTTTTGCTGTGGATGTCCAAATGAAGTGATTTTAGATTCGCTGTGGACTAGAGCCGTAGGGCTACAAGTTTTATGAAGAAAGGAAGTTTGAAATTTGCGTCTAAGATTCGGAACTTGGGTTGGAAGTCGTATGTAGACTTTTAGTGCTTTTACTTTTGATTTTCAAGCTATTTGAATATTTCCTTTGAATGTTGCTTGATTGGGAACTTGGGTTGTTATAGGAAACCAAGCCGACCTAATCCAATCGCAAGAGGAAGGACAACAGTGAGTTTGGATTCTCAAGCGATATTAGGTGGGTAATGTAATTATAGTTATGGTGTGATTAGGCAAATTCTTGCCTATGTATGAATATATGTTATGTGTTATGTATGATGAGATGCATGACATTTTGATCGAATATATGGCTAATTATTTAAACATGATTTGTTATAATATTTGAATGATTTGTAAGAAGCATGAGAATTGATAGAAGTAAATCTTGATTCTGAGCATGTTATGCCTCGACTTCGGTCATGGCATTTTGAATAAATGAAAGCTTGAAAGCATAACATCTGATAAAATGATTCTGAGCATGATTATGTGCTTTTGTTTGGGCAAGAGTGGAACCATTTCGTTCGTCACGTGCGCGTTGACAAGAGCCTTCTCCCGGCTGCCTGCTTGTGGCATATGAGCTTCGAATGGACTCATTTTGTTCAGGGTGTAAACTTCGGTTTCTTCCTTTTGTTTCCATGGAACCCTCGAGCCATGGGATGTGCATTGCATACTTGATATGTTCTCTATGAAGCATACTTGTGACATGTTTTGCGAGTTGAATTAATTATGTTGAATGCGTAAATTGCTTGGTTAGCATGTGAGTGCTAGAATTTTTGCAGGTATATATATATATATATACATACATATGCCTGAATTTGTGCTAGTTACCAATGGCTATAATTATATTAGCCACTGAGTTGTGTAGCTCAACCCATTATTTTTCACTCCTCAGGTGCAACTCAAGACATCAGTTGATCCTTGCCAGGCATCGAAGAACTTCGCAATAGTAAAAGATTATTGCATTAAGTTAGTGGCTATTTTTGACAGCTTTTAAAGCATATTGGCATTGAGCATCCCCGTGTATTTTGGATTTACACTTTAGTATGTATTGTGTCATATTGAGAATGCTTGTTTAATTTCTTCGGATTGAAATGACATGATGTCTTTTGTAATTGGGGTGATTATCTCATAGCTAGAATGATTGTGTATGTAATAGAATGAATAAAAAAGTATGTGTGTTGTATGATTTCACATAGATGTTGGGGACGGGTCTAAAAGTTGGGGCGCTTGCCGTGGCGAGGCCTCCTCTTTTCTGCTGCTAATCCTTGACGTTTCGCACGCTTTCGATTCTTCCTTCGCGCGCCCCTACCTGGCACCCTCAAGGGGCCACCTCGGGATAGGGATTCGGGACCCGGGCTAAACAATGAATCTAAATTTAGCTCATGAAGCTATATTTATCTCTTGGTACACAAAAGCACCTTATACATTACAACCAATTTCCTCTTGATCTCGATTTGGAAACCTCTATTGTATATACTACAAAATCTCCAAATCTGAATGGCATACTTAACACTATAATTATTTTTTTTTCAGTTATCACTGACGTGGCTTACATCTTTTTCCAGCAAACATTTAAAATTCCATCTTCATTTGTCAATATAAGCATAGTTACTCATTGATATCATGTTGTTTAGATCGTATTAATGCTTCAATATCATAATCCTATCAGGGTATGGTTAACTCCAATACCTCAAACTCATTGTACTTTTATTTTGTTCTTGTAACTCCTTTGAGTATCTAATTTTTTCAGTGCAGTAGTATAATCACATGCTATCCTCAATTTTTCATTGAACCTCCTTTTCTCGATGGATTTTAACAGTTCTTTCAATTTCCTGATGTTTCCACATTGACTTATGCTCATGACAATTCATTTTCCTGTGACTCCACACATTTCAACCTATCTACAAACATAACTTCCTGTGTTGGAAACCCCAAAACCAGAGATAATTTGTGGTTTCCAAACATATTTTCACAGCCTATGATCTGGACCAAATTTCAGGTCACATTAACAAGAATGTCTCCTCGAATTGCTGAAATTCTCTTAAACAGTTAGATAGTTTTTATCACCAAAACTCTTATACTTGAGTCTTAGTTATGGAAGTAACTCTAATATTCTTTTTTTTTAATAAAGAAACTTTTCCAGGAGACCTGTCATCTTATTTCAAATTCTCTCAATTGCGTCTGTCGAATTCCTATCTGAATCAAACCCGATTGACTCAAGCGAGAGGCCTTTGACCTCTATAGAAGAATTACCAGATTCCATTGTTGAATCAAGAGAAGAACTTATGATCTCTGCTACTGGTCATGGAATCATTGGTCATAAACAAAATTACGAGGCTTCCTTACCCTATCCCAGTGATTTCTTGGTACCAACCTCGATATTGTTTATAATTCCTTGTCAATCACCTCTTATCCATAAGTACTTACTAATCATTCTTACTATTTCAAGAAAATCACTTTCAACATTTCATATTATCTTAATAAGATCAATTCGTATCATGACTCCAATGGTCAAAACATCCTCAAGAATAAGACTCAATGAGGCATTACGCAATTTCTTATACTCTACACCCCGACAGATACCATTCCAAAATCCTTACATCTTATTTAAAGATGTATTTATGTCATGTAGCCATGTACTCACATTCGCTAATGCTACTTACATTCCAATTTACTCTAGATAACATTTCTATCCTTGTTCCTGCCCATGATTGGAGTTTACTATTAGATCATCATAACAAAAACCTATTTTTGTAGGCCAATAAAGTGGCTTGCACTTCTTCCTCACATTAACACATATGTTGCCAGCGATTTTATTTCAATTTTTTCCAGTATTTAACTCTTCTTCTAATACAGCATCTCATCATAATCATTGAATGAACATTTTGAGTGCATTCACTCTTCTCCTTTGAGTTATCATCATTTCCATAAGTGCATGCATAAATACAATTCACACCAAAGCTCATATCTAATTGTCTCTATAATAACACATCATGTATCACGTTTCATCACTTGTAGAATCATGTTCCTATTATTTCATCGTCCATGTGTATATTCTCAATCCATTCAAAATTATAAATGCAAAAGCATCAAGAAATGTAATCTCATTCTCACAGACATATTTTTACGTTAAATCATAAGTTTTATCACATTTCAAATCCAAGTCTAATTGAGTTATTTCTTTTAACCGTGCTTGTACACTTTAATCTCACCCTTTTCCGCTTCTTCCTAACAATATCTTCACCTACGATACAATATATTCCATAGTACACACATCAACACAACTATAGTAAATCTTTCTCTCCCATATCGAACCATGTACTTTTTCCTCATTTCCAATTATCCCCATTTTATCGGACATATAAGTTGGATTCAGGAGTACCTAGTCATCCTGAACTTTTGATCTCTCACAAACATATTCTTATGCTAAATCATAACTCTCATCATTTTTAACCAATATTCCTCTTATGTCCATAATTGACCTTTCCAGGCTATCGCAAATTTCATTTTCTTTCAACTCGATTTATACACTTTGAATCTCATTATTCATTTTGATATCACTTCTTTCCTAATTCAGCCCATATTAATGTATTCACATTCATATCCCATTCGAGGATTTGTAACCACAGTATCCATTTTTCTTTTCCCATTCCTAATTGCCCATAAACCTTCATTGGCTCATATTCTGACATATCATCACTTTTCTCACACTTAAACACTTAACACATGTTCATGCGTATGACTCATACCCATGCGACTCAGACTAGGGATCAGTTGCCACGGTCTGCTATAACATGACTTTAATGTATGAGACTTGACCCATGTTTCAGAAATTTCCCAGATAAGTTCGTACTTCTAGGCTTTGATACCACCTAAATGTAGCACCCCACTCCCGTAAGACCCGAACCCGACATCGATGGTGATATCCGAGTCCGTGCCCTATGAGGGTGGCGTGCTACATCACTCAGTCTAAACTCAGTATAAACTTGATATTTTTTATTTTTTAAAAACATAAGCATACACTAGCGGAAAATCATTTACATAATAAGTACTGGTAAATCCAATGGCCATGGGGGCCCTTTTTATAAATACAATTTATTTTATTCTTTTGAATTTACAAATTCATCTAATCATTAATATAAAAATTTAGAAATATACAATTCTATCAGACACTAATGCAGATGCGAATTGATCCCGACTTCTTCTCACATTATACGTCCGTTGTCTAAGGGGGTATTCTTCTGAGTCCTGAAAAATAATTGCAAATTTTGGGTGAGTTTATGCGAACTCAGTGAGTTAACCATCATCGATGGTCCACTCAGTTACATAACACAATTTGTATACATCTAACATTATCTCATAAAACACATTCACCAAAAATTTCACATTCACACATTTACAGAAGTCCACACATTCATATTTTCCTATTTGAGACATGCATATGAGACTCACTTTCCATTTATTACTTTGCTGTGACTGAGTGCCTAAACTGTCCCTTGTAGGGCTCATTAATGACTGTCCCTTGTCCATTGGTGGATACCAGGCTCATTAAACGTTGAGCCTGAGGCTCTGAATCACTTATGAGCTCGAAGCTCATTTTAACTCGTTGAGCTTAAGCTCTGATCGGTAGCTACTCTGGTCACAACTCTTGTTATGTTTCATGCATTCATGAAATGGAGTGCACCATCTTATTTGCATGTTCCCATTCAATCACATTCCTATATCATCGGATCTTAGTCCGGCATTCAATATTAAATTGAGAAACACATTTTCACTTACATGCAAATGCACATTCAGAACACATTTAACAGTCCCATTAAGTACACATAGTTCTTCTCATTCACATACAAACAACACTTCAATATCTCATCAATCATCACAATCACCAGACCTTCTGTCCGGAATCAACAATCTAGACGCATTCATTTAGCCATTCAGTAGTCAATTAATACAAAAATCAAATAAAACAAAACAAAAAATAAAGTGAAACCATCTAGATCTACTCACTTTCACATATTCTCGGACCGTAGTCCGACCCATATCAAACACATCACAGTTATATTATAATTTTCCATTCAGAAGTACCACAGAAATATAAGGCATTTTGCCTTTCACTCAATCAATAAGATTTAATGAGTGCATATGAAATGCATATGTGACACTTTTCCAATTATTACGTTGTTGTGACCTAGTGCCTAAAACTGTCCCAATTTGGGCGCAGTAATCGTTGAACTTGAGGCTCTGAATCATTGTGGGCTTGAAGCTCAATTTCTTTGAGATTTAAGCTCTCGGTGGCTGCTTCGGTCACAACTGTCATTAACTGATCATGCATTCATGAATGGAATGCATGTGTCGCAATTATGCAGTATCACTATCACAAATTATCACATTCAAACAAATGGTTCACAATCACATTAAAATCACAATCACATTTATTCGCATTTCAAACACGGAGGTTCTAAATTCTCAGACAATTTGCACTTCTATGTTATAATCTCCCGATACATCGAACCTTTTGTTAGGAATCCAGTCATAAACAACGCAGAAGCCCACCATTATTCTCCACGAAGTTATAAGTGCAGAATTATAAACAAATAATGATTGAGAAACCACCTAGGTCACTCACTTTTTCTTCCGAAGCCAATGCCTAGAAGCCTCGGCAACGTCTGTGGGTTGACGTTCCAAAAGTGCCACTAAAACAGTCAAAATATTCACATATTACCCCTTGTCCAATCAGAAACATTTAATAATGCACATGTAACAATTTAAAACGTATACAACGCATATTCGTGACATTCCCAACACTAGTCCCAAAAATTCCTGTCACAAAATTTTCCTCTAAAATTTTGAAACTCATTGACACCATAATCACTTAATTCGGACCTCTATAAGTCCAATTATTGCTAAAACCGAGACTATACACTATACCCAATTTCACCCCAGAAATTGAACATCTTAAGGACTGAATAAAAATTTGATTCCTTCAGATAACTTGTAGCCCCATGTCTCTAGTTTACGACAAATCAAACATCACCTCGTTTGGACATCTACATCAAAATTTATGGCTGAAATACCAAAACATGTCTGTGCAGGAAAATGGGTCCTCGCCGTGGCGGAAAGAAGCTCGCCGCGGCTAGAGCACTTGCATGCGCCACGACGTGCACGCTTGCGTGCCGCGACGTGCATGCTCGCATGCGCCTCGACGTGGTCGCTTTCTTGCACCGCGACTTGCTAACCCAAGAAACCTCCCAAAACTCAATTTTTTAAACAAACTTCAGCTATATTCTTCCCATTTTTCAAAGTACAACTCATCTAACATCAGTTAAAACACTTCAAAACAACTTAATACAACAAAACCTCTCATCCATCAACTTCTAATTACCAAAATAAGAACATATAACTTCATCCTTACCTAAACAAGCCTTTACTTCTTCATTTCTTCACTTTTCACCAAGTCTCTGCCTTCCTACCAACACCATACGATCATCACTATGGCAAGGCTTCGGTTAGGATTTATGTGAGAACAAATAAAAGCTTGAACCAACAAAGAAGGAAGGAAAGAAGAAGCTACAGGTGAGAGAAGAACTTACCATTTCAATCACCTTTAACCCCTTTTCCATCTAAAATCTCATACATGGCTCAATGAAAGACCAAAATATGGTCTTTCATTTAACATTTTCGTGGCTTATATAAGTGGTGGGGCAAGTGACACATATCACTTGCCACTTGTCAATTCCTTATGCTTCCAATTGGTCCACTTAGTAACTAGCCCATTTGGTCTCCAATTTCTACTCTAAATTTGTCTCAAAATCCAATGGCTCTAATTAATAAAACCAAACATCATGTATATAATTTTTCAGTGCTATTGGACAGTCATTTTCGATACCGAAAATTCAATCAGTCCACCACTTGAAATTTTTTTTTTCTGGTCTGGCAATTTTACCCTAAAAATTCCAAAAAAAATTCGACAATTCCCCCAAAAATGGAAAACCCAGAAAAATCCACTCCAATTCAAATTTCAAGCACTAAATCATATGTTTTCACAATAAACACATATGTCGGGAAATGTCATGAATGCATGTACAGTCATGTGCATATACAAAAATTTCCATTCATATATATATAGAGGCCATAATATGCATGAAGATGCCGAGACACGTATACACACTCACAACCCGTTCCAAATTACTATTTTACCCTTTCCATCGGCAATGAGATGTTACAATGATGTTTGGGGCTGATATGGATGCGGACACGCAGATGATTATGATCATCAATAGCTTAAACTCTTCTTTTCAGCAGTTTAAGTTGGACTATGAGCCGAACAACAAGGATTACACCTTGAGTGAGTTGATGAATACCCTCCAGAACACGGAGGAGATATTGAATATTAAGGCTCATGGGCCAGAAATTAATGTAGCTTCTTCTTCTAAGCCCAAAGGTAAGGGCAAGGAAAAGAAGAAGGGTCCAATGAAAAAGAAGGCCCAAACAAGGGTCAAGGCCAAAACCCTGAAAAAGAAGGCCAAAGAGAACATCAAAGGAAAGTGTTTCCACTGTGATGAGATGGGTTAGTGGAAAAGAAACTATCCAATCTATCTAGAGTCCCTCAAAAGCAAACAAGGTATGGGTTTCCTAAGTTTGTTAGGAACTAGAAATGTGGCAGATTTATCTACTTCTTGGATATTAGATTCAGGAGCCACTAACCATGTTTGTAATTCGTTGCAGGGG
The DNA here is from genome assembly GCA_029891385.1 of Erythroxylum novogranatense. NCBI lineage: Eukaryota > Viridiplantae > Streptophyta > Magnoliopsida > Malpighiales > Erythroxylaceae > Erythroxylum > Erythroxylum novogranatense. The sequence continues at coordinate 80,336,805 of CM057229.1, read as the reverse complement.
TTCTTGCAAAGGAGAAGACTGCCTAAAGGCCAGTTTTAAGTCAAGATAGTAGATGGCTCCTATGTTTCAGTAGAATCAGTGGGAGTAGTTATCTTGGATTTTTCTAGTGGTTATAGGTTATATTTGGAGGATGTTTATTAATACCTATGATTGTAAGGAACATGGTTTCTGTTTTTTTGTCTAATAAAATCCGGTTATTCCTTATATTTTGAAAAGGTTGTTTCAATATATGAGAATAAGGATTTTATTTGTGATGCGATAACTAAACAGGGATTGTTTTTTTATAGAACCTATGAAAGGCTCACTAAACACCACATAATTGATAAAACCAAGACATTCCAATATCTCTAGCATTAATTCAAAGTATCTGTGGCATTTAAGAATGGGTCATATCAATCAGAAAAGACTTGACAGGTTAGTAAGGATGGGATCCTTATGGGCTTGAATAGTGATCCATTACCCCCCTGTGAATCTTGTATTGAAAAAAATGATCAAAGCCTCATTTGCTTCTAAAGGAAACATATCTGAATCCACATTGGACCTGGTACATACTGATGTGTGTGTGCCTATAAATGTACAAGCTAAAGGAGGTTATGAATACTTCATAACTTTTATAGATGATTACTCAAGACATGGCTATTTGTATTTGATGCATAAAAAGAGTGAATCCTTTGAAAAGTTCAAAGAATTCAAAGCTGATGCTGAGAAGCAACTTGGCAAGCCATTAAAACAACTTCGATCAGATCGAGGTGGTGAGTACTTATCTGGAGAGTTCCAACAATATTTAATTGATAATGAAATTGCTCCTTGAACACCTCAACAAAATGGTGTAGCAGAGAGGAGAAATAGAGTTCTATTGGAAATGATAAGATCAATGATGTGCTATGCTAGCCTTCCAGAATCGTTATGGGGATATGCCATACAAACAACAGCATATCTTCTTAACTTTGTTCCATCCATATCGGTGCCTAAAACACCTAGGGAGATGTGGACTGGCCGAGTGCCTTTATTGAGGCACTTGAGGACTTGGGGCTGCCCAGCCTATATTCTAAAGCCTAAATCCACAAAGATGGAACCAAGGTTAGAAGTATGTTTATTTGTAGGATATCCTATTGAAACTAGAGGGTACTATTTTTACAGTCCTCAGGAAAGGAAGGTATTTGTGTCGACAAATGCAACCTTCTTGGAGGAAGAGTTTGTGAGAAATCACAAAGGAAGAAGTGAAGTAGTACTAAAGGAGTTAGCTATGTCATCCAAACCAAGAGTTATTTTGGATACGATAGAACAAGATGTCGAAATAGATTCAAGAGTTGAATCGAATATGCAACCTGAACATCAAGTTGTGCCTAGACGTAGCGGGAGGGTTGTGAGACAACCAAATAGGTATCTGGGTCTAGGAGAAGGCTTAATTTCTATCTCAGACTAACTAAGAAGAAATAGATCCCATTACGTATATACAGGCTATTAATGATGTTGATGCAGGAAAATGGCTCAAGGCGATGGAATCGGAAATAGATTCCATGTATACTAATGAAGTCTGGGTCCTTGTAGATCTACCACCAGGTCTAAAAGCCATAGGGTGTAAATGGGTATATAAAAGGAAAAGGGGATCGGATGGAAATGTAGAGATTTTAAAGCTAGATTGGTAGCTAAAGGCTATACTCAAAAAGAGGGTATAGACTATGAGGAGACTTTTTCTCCAGTTATCATGCTTAAGTTCATCAAGATTCTTTTGACCATAGCAGCCTATTTTGATTATGAAATATGGCAAATGGATGTCAAGACCACATTTTCAAATGGGGATTTTGAGGAGACCATTTATATGGCTCAACCAAAAGGATTCATTGAGCCAGGTAATGAGCATAAGGTTTACAAGTTGCAAAGGTCCATTTATCGACTTAATCAAGCATCTAGGTCTTGGAACATTAGGTTTGATAAGGCTATTAAAACCTATGGGTTCATACAAAACCTAGATGAGCCTTGTGTTTTTAAAAGAATACAAGAAGGTAAGGTTACTTTCCTAATCCTGTATGTTGATGACATTCTGCTTATTGGGAATGATGTGGGAATGTTATCTGCGGTTAAGGGATGGCTGAACGAACAGTTTTCGATGAAGGATTTGGAAGAGGCTAACTATGTTCTAGGGATGAAACTTATAAGGGATCGTAATAACAAACATATAGCTTTGTCTCAATTAACCTACATTGAGAATATGCTCAAAAAGTTCGCCATGCAAGATTCCAAGAGGGGTTTCACTCCTACTAGACATGGAATCAAATTTTCAAAGGAACAAGCACCTAAAACCCAAGAGGAGGTTGAGCGCATTCGTAACATTCCGTATGCTTCGGTAGTTGGAAGTTTGATGTATGTAATGCTTTGCACTAGACCAGATATCTGTTAATCTGTTACGCAGTGGGACTGGTAAACAGATTTCAGTCCAATCCAGGAGTAGAACATTGGACGGTTAAGTGTATACTTAAGTATCTTCGTAGGACGAAAAAACTTAATGCTTGTTTACTCAGAAAGTAATCTTATTTCGATAGGATATACAGATTCTGATTTCCAATCAGATGTTGATTCAAGGAAATCAACTTTTGGTTCTATATTTACTTTAGGAGGTGGAGCCATAGTTTGGAGGAGTGTCAAGCAATCTTGTATTTCTGATTCATCTATGGAGGCTGAGTATGTTGCTGCTTGTGAAGCAGCAAAGGAAACAGTCTGGATCTGGAAGTTCCTAAATGATTTGGAGTTAGTTCTAAAGGCAGAAAAAGCCATTACACTTTATTGTGATAATAGTGGGGCAGTGGCTAATTCTAAAGAACCTCGGAACCACAAAACCGCCAAACATATTGAACGAAAGTATCATCTCATAAGGGAGATAATACAACGTGGAGAGGTGGATGTGGTAAAGAGTCCCACAGAGCAAAACCTTGCTGATCGGTTCACAAAGACATTGACTCAAAAGAGCTTTGAGGGTCACCTAGAAGGGATGGGAATGAGGGATATGACAAACTTGCTTTAGGGCAAGTGGGAGATTGTTGGAGTTATGTAAATATAGTACCCTGAAAAGCACGTGTATTTACATGTAACTTTATCTTCTTCAATTATAGTTTTGTAATGAAAATATTTATTATTAATAAAACAAAAGAATTTGGTTTTATCTGTGTGAGCTTTATATATCTGGTCAAAAGGTACCAAGATTCTTTTGTAAGTAATATACATATACATAGAGATGTACGAAAAACATGTATATTATTAGAATCTGAATTAATTGATACACAGTTGAATAATCAAGTTGGTCACTTGATTATGGTTTACCAACTCGATTATGATTTAGATTGTAGTGTTGCGATTTATCTCCATATAAGTAAAGCAGTTTATTTAAAGGTAATGATGAGTTTCATATCATGATAGTAGTGGACTATCGATAATGGAACTATTAAATGAATCTCAAATTAAGTATGTTTTCAAGAATAAAGTGGGTGGTTACTTTAATCTTAAAACTTTCAACTTAAGCATTCGCTTATTATGAACCATAATCTTGATGAGTGGTGAACTCATATATGTTTCATTATAATTCTTGATTTGATTGGAATGGATTTTTATAGAGTATTAATCTAGTGTTTGCATGTTGGAATTATTAATTGAAAAATGTATCAGGGAACGTTCTCTCAAATAAAGAGTTTGTAGTGCTATCATCACTTCTAGATGTTTTAAGGGGATTTGGTGATTAAACTGGCGCCAGTAGTTTGATGGACTAGTTACCCATCAAGTCTTGACACCAAGATGAGATCTTGTGTGTTAATCACCATATAATGTAAAATGGGAGATCTAGAAGAAAAAATCAACATAAGGGTAAAACGGTAATTTTATCCTTTGCTGTGCGGATGACTATAATAAGGTTCTAAATAGGGCTTGCAATTGGACATAAAATGTTGGACCCCGATTTTTAAGTAAAATTTAGAAATAATAAATAAAATTAAATGAGTGTTTTAGTATATGTATTGTGTTATAGATGAAATAATACTTTGAGAAAATGGATGAGAAAAGGATTATTTTAGTTTTGATGACTTTGAAAATTATGTAGATTTGTATGGTTATGAAAGTTAAAGTGAATTAGTGGATTGAAATGGAAGTTGAAAATCAAGAAATAAAGAAACAAAGTGTGAAAATTTGAAGAATTAAGAAAGTTGACTTTTGGATATAGAAAGTTTGACTTGAGAGTTGACTTTTTGATTTAAGCAGAATTTGAGAAAATTATCTTCAGGAAACTTGTAACTCTTGTTGAAAGCTTTCTGTCGCCATAAAGTTTGATATTTTTCGATATCGGGAGTAAAACTTTTGATCAGTCAAAGTTAGGGTTAGTTTATTGTTTGGAAAATGCTATGAAGAGTGGAATTGTGTATGTTGTGCTTTGAGGCAAATCGACGGATTGATGTGGTCTGAATTGAGTGAAGTGGTCTTCATGAAAATCATAGAAGATTTTTCAAGCTTTAAAATGATGTATAATATGCAATTAGTGGATGTGAGAATTGAACATTATAAAATTTGAAAGTTTAGGTGTGTTATAGGTTGATCTATGTTATGGCTGAAGCTTTGACTGGAAAATTGACCTCGTTAGAGGTTGTTTTAGTCTTTAAGTTCTTCATGAAAGTTGAAGATTTTGATTTGATCTTTATCTTGATATAAAGTATAGAATTTTTCGATCATGGAAAAAGAAGTTATGATTTTTACAAGTTTCTGTTATTATTTTAGCATGATTATTAAATGACATAATTTTTGATGGAAAAATTGACTTCCTTAGAGGTCAAATTGATTTTCTGTCCTTAATGAAAGTTGTATGTGACTTTCTAATCTTTGCATTGATATAAAATATGATATGTTTGGACTTTGGAGTCGAAAGATAAAATTTTTCAAAGTTGAGTTATGACTTAGGGCATATTCATTTGGACAGGATCCTTGATTAGAAATTTGATCACATTAGAGACTGAATTAGTTGTGGAATTCTACATGGAAGTTGTAGAAAGTCCTTTAAGCTTTCTATTGATACCAAATTTGTTAATTTTGGAGTTCGGGAGAAAAAGATATGATTTGAAAATTCTGAAATTTTCCTACAGATCTAGATTTCATCCTTAGGCGTGGCCACGCCTAGTCTCTAAGTTTCTTAGACGTGCCCACGCCTAATCTTTGAATGTCCTCCTCTCACTCTTTTGCTTATAACTTTTTTGTTTGACATCCGATTGTCTTAGTTTTCGAAGCGTTGGATTCCTAAGACAATTATATACATTCTCAAGAAAAATTTGTATTTTTATGAGATTAAATTGAGGATGATTAATTTAATCAAAGTGAGTTAGATAACTTTCTGAACATAGTTCAATCTTTTACGAAATTCGGGATCTGTGGAGATCCTATTGACTTGATTCTTGAGGTAAAATAAAATTAAGACATGGGGCTACAAATCATATGAAGAAATGAAATTTCAATTTTGCCCCTAAGACTTTCAATTTCTGAATTGAATTTCGGATTAGTGTGCAGTCTTGGATTAGGAACATCTGAAAGTATTTTGGCCATAACTTTTGCTCTAGTAATCCAAATGAGATGATTCTTGATTTGGAGTAAACTAGCGAAATAGGGATACAATTATTATGAAGAAATAGAATTTCAATTTTAGTTTAAGAATGTAAATTTTTGAATGGAAATAACGTGCTGGAAAATGTTTTAGCTTAAGACATGTCTGAAATGTTTTGAGCATAACTTTTGGTATAGTGCTCCAAATTGGATGATTTTTGTGGAATTATGAAATTAAGACAATAAGGAACAATTCTCTAGAAGGAAGTTGTGGCAAAGTCCTTCAATTTGATAGTGAGAAAAATGTCCTAAGGTAAGCATGAATTAGAATCAAGTTCAAGGGCATTTGTGGAATATCACTTAAGGATTTAAGACTTTAGGCTTAAGTGGAAGAGCAATTTGGTCTTTTAGCCCTCATTAAATGACATGGCACTATATAAAACTCATGGATGTCATTTAAGGGAGGAGACTCACGACTATTGCCCAAAGATTTGAAAGAAATAAGAGAGAAGAGAAGAGAAGCATTCGGTCGTGGAGGAGAAGCAAAGTTTCGAATTTTTGGGAGACTTCAAACATGATTTCAAGTTAATTCTAAAGAAAAAAGATGGAAAAGGAGGAAAGCTTTCTACGGAGCTTTGAAAATTTGAAATTTGGAGGAAAAATGAGGTAAGAGAAAAGTTTAAGTTTTGAGTTTTTCTTGAAATTTTGGTTTAGAATCATGGAAAATGATATGAGTTTGTGTATTATGAAGTCAATTTTTGGTGATAGCTAAGTATTATGAGTTTAATTTTAGTTGGAAATTAATTAGGGATATGCCCAATTTTGTGAATTGGGGATTTTAGAAATTTGTGATTTAGATGGCTTGATTATATGTGGAATTAGTGTTTTCGAAGTTCAATTTGAGGATTTTGTCATTTATGAAGTTGAATTTGGGTTAATTTGATTTAGGAAAATTTCAATTGGAAGAAAAAAAGAAGCAATGGTCAAATTGAAGCTAAGGACAAGCTTTTAGCATTGATTCGAGGTGGGTAACATGTTTATTTTTTGAATTATAAGTTGATTATAATTTTTCAAAAAATAAAGAAGTGAAATTTCAAATTATTGCTTGTATTTTCAAAAAATAAAGAAAGAGGGTTTTGATTTGAGTTGTTTTCGAATGTTTTGGAAAAAATTGGACAAGTTTTTGAGAAAATAAGGAATTTTCTGAAATTATGAAAATTGTTATAAAATTAGAATTATTGTTTAAAATGTTTTAGAAATTGTTAAAATTTCCAATTTCTTTATACTTGAAGGATTTTATTATTTATGAATTGATACTTTTTGTTACATATATGTGAATTATAAAAAGTGTTGCATTTTGTGTTTATGAATGGCTGTGATTTGATTATGATTTTGTTTATTATGTGATTGATTGAGGATTTGTAATTTGAATTTTAAATTGCTATATGAAATCATGTGATTGTGAATACGTCATGTATGACACAATGTGAAAAATGAGATTTTTTTAAAATCTGCCTTCGGACAATTCAATTTTCGAGTATGATTATGTGATATGTGGGTTTGGTTAGGTCCCTTAAGCTAGAGTCAGTGCACTGGTCTCGTTTTTAATAGCCTTCTCCCGGCTGCCCGATAGTGGAACTGGAGCTCCGATTTCGGGCTCCTATAAGTCACGGCTACAATTGGACTGCTTATGCGAAAAGTGTAGTACGCTCGCTCATGGTCGCATTACCCATCGCTATACGAGAATGTGCAGTATATTTTGTTTTGGACCGACCCAAATCGTTTTGATATGTTATGTGTTTTTGGTTTGTGTATTTCGTGATTCATTGCATGTTTTGAATTTGATTATGAAATGTGAAAATTTGAAAAATTTTAGAACTGCGAAAGTGAGCGTTAAATCATGAAAATTTTGAATTTGATTATGATGGTTTGATTTTGAAGAATTGAAAAGGTTGAAAATGAGCTTTTGAATTTTCTGATTGAGAAATGTTTAAACTGTCAAACGCCTTGAAAAATGTTTTTGCTTATTATTCGTTTTATAAATATTTTATCCACGAGCTTTGTGCTCACCCCCCTTTCATCCCCATCTCCAGGTATTCGAGCAGGAGATCGGATGAAAGTATGTCAAGATGTATTATTTGATTTTATATCGTTTGTATTTGGTGTAAATTGGGAATTTTGGTACTAATATTGTATAGGGCTTGAATCGCCATAATGTGTTGCAAGTGTATATTGATGTACGTGAATTATGAAATTGTGTATATAAAGGAGAGTGATGTATATTGAATTCAGAAATTGTGGATTAAATTAAATTAAAATATGATTGCAATTCGGATATGGATAAGTTTATTTGTATAATTCATGGATGATTGGGATGTATTAAGATTTTGTTTATTGTTTATGAATGGGATTTATATATGAGTATGATTTGAGACACTGCTTTGTGATTGAGTTTGGTTTTCAGACGGGAGGTTCGAAGAGTTGTGCAGATTGATTGAGCTGGTTATAGAAGTGATTTTTACCACTTTGTAGGTTTTGGATTAGTTAGGATGCAGCCGTTTTGCTGTCGAAATTTTGGTAGAAATAATATGAATATATGGGATTTGTATAATTGTATAAGACGAATATTATGATTGGAGTTTTTCATTGAGATTATGGAATTGATAAATTCCAAATTGAAAAGAGTATTGCTTTGTATGAAATTGAGTAAAATGGAAAAGAATGAAAAAAAAAATACTGATTTTGGAATGTCTTATGGTTTCCAATGCAAATAGTTTTCTACGATATACGTTTCGGATGTCGGAAAGTGATTTTTAGTTTAATCGAACCATTTGTTTGCTTCTGCTTCGATTATTTGATTTGCTTTCGATTCGTGTTTGATTTTGCTTCGATTCATTCACTTTTAGTTTTCATCCGTTCATCTGCTTTTGTTTTGGCCCAATACGTATCCGATTTGATTTCGTTTTATGTTCCGTTCTTTCAAATTCTGCTTTCACTTTACGATTCGATTTCTTTTTTGCTTTTGGTTTCCGCATTTTGCTATTCGTGTCACCTTCGGATTCGAATTATCCAATGTGCATTCGCTTTGGTTTCGATCACTTTCATTCCGTTTTCTGGTTGAGATCCGGTTTTGGATCGAGTCTCAACATAAAATATGTATTCTTATAATATTTAATAATTCAAGAGTTCATGTTGGACCCCGTCTCCGAGGCCCAACATTCGGAAACACACAAGCATAACAGACCCAAAACCGACCACACATTGACCACAAATTAGGGGAAACTTCCAAATGAAAATTCAGATTAGCTTCCTAAGGAAATTTGTTCCTCATGATCTAACGATTCTAACGCCACCGAAAACGCTCAATTCGGATTAGAAATGAAGAAGTTATGCTCAATATGCTTTTTAAAGAAAATAGTCAAAACTGAACACTTTACTGACTTCGCATCAAAATTTGAAAACCTTAAAGGCTAGCTTGCCGATCTGTTCCTTCATAAAACTTGTAGGTTTAGGTCTCTAGTTTAATTTAAAACAAGAATCGCCTCGATCCGAGCCCTATAGCTCAAGATATTTTATAATTAGTATACTTTGTTTCAAACCACCTTTTTCAATTTAAGAGCAATACTGATAAATCAGGTATAAAAAGATAGAAAATTTTCTCAAGAGTCCAACGCTTTGAAAATCAGCTTAATCGGAGGTCTGTGCAAAATGTTATGGCCAAAAGAAGGAAGAAGGGTCAAAACCAAAAGCGCATTTATGATGTCAAGAAACTAAGATGAAGATGACGCCATCATGTATTTAAGATGACGCCAAGAAATCGAGACGATGATGACGCATCATGTATTTAAGATGACGTCAGCACATAAGAAGATGACGTCATCATAGACGAAGACGAAGATGACGTCATCATAGACGAAGATGATGTCAGTACAGATGAAGATGACGTCATCATAGACGAAGATGACGTCAGCATAGACGAAGATGAAGATGAACAGTAACTTCATCTGACTTTATCTCTAGAACGTCTCCACTTATAAGATGCATAACTTATCACTCAGATGTCCAAAATTTACAAACTTTATACCGTTGGAAAGATAAAAGAAATATATACAACTTTTCGAAGGGAATTTTGTCAAAATCTATCTTTATCAATCCCAAAATTGCCCCCAAAGTCAGAAGATAAGACTTTCATTCCTGCACCAACACTGCACCCAATTCTTAACTTCATGACAATTTTTGAGACTCTTAGACATATAATTGAAATTCGATGTCTTCTTACAAAATGTAGCCATATATCTCTAGTTTAATCCAAATCAACAATCATCTTGTTTGGATTACTAGAGAAAACGTTGTGGCTAAAAGACTGAAGCATATTCAGTGAACATTTTTCAGATCACTACCAATCTTGTCTCTAAATCTTTCCTTATCACAACTCATAAACCTTTGCAAATTCCAGCAAGCTATCCCAAGACAAAACCCAACAACAACTCAATGATCAAAAGACTCATACATATACCCTTTTCAAGGTCAAGAACAGATTGCAAGTCAACATATTCATATGAAGAAGAGAGTACTAGAGCTCTCACCTCTTTATCAATCATTCAAGAGTTCAATCATAGGTTTAATTACATATCAGCATATTCATCATATCCATCATGAATCAAGTACCAAATTACAACATATGAGACGTTCAATGCTTAATATGCTTATAAAGCCATTCCGATAGCTAGTTACTAACTTAGTACAAAAGTGTCTAAAGTTTCTTGGAGTTATGCCCGATGCCTTTCAAGGTTCCGCGCTCAACTAGAATTTGCACGTGAGGAGGGAGAATGGGGTGAGCAAACACGGCTGAGTGGCTAACATCTTTATAGCCATCGAGTAATGAGCCATACAGCACATAAAGAATCTGAAACATTTGCAGTCTATCATATAAAGCACAAATAACTCAACTTCATCACATAAATCATAAATTAGCCAAAAATCATCACATAAAGCATAACATGGAATCTTATATCAATTAAAACACATATTATGCATCATAACACCAAAATGATGAAATGCACACAATTAGCTCGAGAGTTCCATAAACACGACGAAAACTGAAGTTTATTGTAAACACGACGAGTCCATTTTCGAATCTCGTAGGCCTCAAGCGGGCAGCCGGGAGAAGGCTAGGGGGTCAACGTGCACGTGACTTAACGAAATAGGTTCTCTCTCGCCCAATCACAACCAATTTATGCTCACATATTCAAACACTAGAATAGCATTTGATGCTTCTTTCATTTCATCGAATCGTCATAGTTTCATTCTTTTCTTTCAGATCAAAGGAATACACTTTCAATATACACACAATTTAACAAAGGTAGCACACATAGGGAATTTGCCCATTACACAACAACTATAAAAAAATGTTACCCACCTATCGTCGAAATCTGAATTCAAGATTGCCCTTCCTCCTTGTTCTAAGTGGGGTTCTCTTGATTTCCTTCAATTAAATCATACTCTATTTAATAAATACATTCTAAAAGAAAGGCATAGCATTCATAAAATCATGCAAAGATAAAGAATAAACTGTAAACCTAACCTACCTATAAGCCATCTATGCTAGAATAACCAAAACCCTAACTTAGAAATCCCAAAATCCATAAATCTTACCCTTCTCTTCTATCTTTCTTCAATCTCTACAAAAACCCTAACTTCTATTTCATCCCATTTTCGAACCCAACACAAACAAAGATAGAACTTACCTCTCACAAGTAGTTTCTCTTCTTTTTCTTCTTCTTTCAAACCTCCTACGGCTCTCCTTCCTCTTGGCCAAAAGCTCCTTCTTTCTTCTTAGCTCACGATTTTGCTTTCTCTTCTTTCCTTTAGCTCTACGACAACTTGCTTCCTTCTCTTCCTTCAATTCATTTATATCTCAACCTAAAAGCCTACCTTAAAACTATGTAGTTTTGATACTCCTTTAAAGCTCACTTACATTTCCTTTTGGGCTCTCCTCCTTCTACTTATTCTATTCTTTCCCAAAGCCCATTCCATCCAACAAGCCCTTATTTGTCTCCTAAGGCTCTACACTTCCAAGCTCACTTCCAATTAATCCAATTAATTCTAACCCTTCACTTTAACTTCAAAATTTTCAATTTCCAATCGTACTAACTAATTCCAAGGCTCAACTATATTAAAATAAATAAATATATATATATATATATACACATAATTAAAACAATTAAAGCAAAAATAAAGAATAAGTCAAGTAAATAAATAAATAAATCAATCAATAAAAAAAATAAAAAAATAAAAAATATTTGGGGCCCAACAACTCTCCCCTCCTAAAAGAATTTTGCCCTCGAAATCCTTACCTGAGTCCATGAAGAGGTATGGGTACTTCTCCTTCATGGCTTCTAAAGGCTCCCAAGTTGCCTCTTCTGTCGAATGGTTCCTCCACAAGACCTTAACCAGCTTTACAACTTTATTCCTTAACACCTTTTCCTTTGAATCTAAGATCTCCACTGGTTGCTCCTCGTAAGTCAAATCCTCCCTCAACTAAACCTATGAAGGTTGAACTATATGCGAAGGATCTGATCTGTATTTCCTCAGCATCGATACATGGAACACATTATGAATCTTAGATAACTCCAATGGCAAATCTAACTTATAAGCCAAAGGCCCAATCTTCTCAATGATCTCATATGGGCCTATGTACCTCGGGCTAAGCTTGCCCTTCTTGCCAAACCTCAAAACACCTTTCCATGGGGAAGCTCTAAGAAACACCTTCTCACCCACTTCAAATTCCATCTCTTTCCTATGGGCATCCGTGTAACTTTTCATTCTATCTTGAGTTGCTTTAAGCCTCTGCTTTACCACTTTGATTTTATCGACTGTAGCCTGTACCAATTCAGGTCCTACAAGCTTCCTTTTACCTTCCTCATCCCAACAAATAGGAGTTTTGTATCTCCTACCATACAAAGCCTCATATGGTGCCATCTGAATTCCCGAGTGATAGGAATTATTGTAAGCAAACTTAATCAAAGGTAGGTGATCATCCCATGAACCTTTGAAATCCAAAGCACCAGCTCTCAACATTGCCTCCAAAGTCTGTATCGTCCTCTCCGATTGTCCATCAGTCTCCGGATGAAAAGCCGTACTAAAATGCAATCTAGTCCCCAGAGCCTCCTGCAAACTTTCCCAAAATCTGGAGGTAAACCTAGGATCCCTGTCAGAAACTATCGAGCTTGGAATCCCATAAAGTCTGATTACCTCATCCACATACTTCTTAGCCAAAACATTCAAAGAATCTGTCTGCTTAATTGGCAAGAAGTGTGCTGACTTGATCAACCTATCAACAATCACCCATATAGCGTCATACTTCTTGCTAGTCTTCGGTAATCCCATCAGAAAATCTATAGTAATCTTCTCCCATTTCCATTCCGGAATCGACAATGGATTAAGCTTGCCTGAAGGTGCTTGGTGTTCAGCTTTAACTTGCTGACACACTAAACATCTTTTAGCGTACTTTACCACATCTTTCCTCATTCCCTTCCACCAAAAATGCTTTTTCAAATCCCGATACATCTTAGAACTCCCTGGGTGCATTGCATACGGAGCATTATGCACCTCATCAAGGATCTCATCCTTCATCTCTAGCATGTCTAGAACACACAATCTATTGCCCATAACCATCAATCCATCTTCCTTTACCTCTACACCAGAAGATTTTCCATTCTTTATCTCTTCTCTAAGCTTGCTCAAGCACTCATCCTGTTCCTGCAATTCTTTGATCTTCTCCTTCAATACTGGTCTCCCTATGAAATTTGCCAAGATACAATCAGGTTCAACTTGTCTCAACGTCACATCAAGTCTGGCTAATTCCTTCAGCAAAGGAAGATACATCGTTTCCACATGTGCCATAGTGGACTTCCTACTCAGTGCATCGGCTACCACATTAGCTTTCCCCGGATGGTAATCTATCACCAAGTCATAATCTTTCAACAATTCTAACCATCGCCTCTGCCTCAAATTCAGCTCTTTCTAGGTCAACAAGTACTTAAGACTCTTATGATCTATAAATACCCTAGTAGTAACTCCATATAAGTAATGTCTCCAGATCTTCAATGCGAAAATTATAGCAGCCAATTCCAAGTCATGAATAGGATAGTTCATCTCATAAGGCTTTAATTGCCTAGAAGCATAGGCAATCACTTTCTCCCCTTGCATCAATACACATCCTAAACCCTTCCTAGAGGTGTCACTGTATACAATGTATCCATCATCACCATAAGGTAATGTCCAAATCGGTGCAGTAGTAAGCCTATTCTTCAATTCCTCAAAATTGTTCTGGCACTCCTCAGTCCACTCAAATTTCTGATTCTTCCTCGTCAAGTTGGAAAATGGGACAGCTATCATAGAAAAGCCCTCCACAAACCTCCTGTAATATCCGGCTAATCCTAAGAAACTTCTCACTTCAGCTACATTCTTAAGTGCTTCCCATTTAACCACAGCTTCTATCTTTTGTGGATCCACATGCACTCCACGCTCTGAAATCACATGCCCAAGAAATACCACTTCTCTTAACCAAAATTCGCATTTATTGAATTTGGCATACAATTCATTCTTTCTCAATGTCTCCAAGGCAACCCTCAGATGATCCTTATGCTCCTCATCACTCTTAGAATAGACCAATATATCATCAATAAAGACAATGATAAATTGGTCTAGGAAAGACTTGAAGACTCTATTAATCAAATCCATAAAGATGGCAGGAGCATTTGTTAACCCAAAAGGCATAACCAAAAACTCAAAGTGGCCATACCGCATCCTAAAAGCAATCTTGGACACATCGGTCTCCTTAATCCTCAACTGATGGTAACCCGATCTCAAATCTACCTTGGAAAAGACTCTCGCCCCTTGCAATTGGTCAAATAAATCATCTATGCGCGGGAGCAGATATCTGTTCTTAACGGTGGCATGATTCAGCTTCCTGTAATCCACACACATTCGCAACGACCCATCTTTCTTCTTCACAAAGAGAACTGAAGCTCCCCAAGGTGAAGAGCTCGGCCTAATGTAACCCTTCTCAAATAAATCCTCCAATTGTTCCTTAAGCTCCTTCAATTCCGTCGGAGCCATTCGGTAAGGCGGAATTGAAATCGGCGTAGTACCTGGAAGAAGCTCAACGGGAACTCAATTTCCCTAGGCGGGGGTAATCCTAGCAATTCCTCGGGAAAGACATCCGGGAATTCCTTGACTACAGGAATGTCTTCCAACCTCCCTCTATCTGCCTTCGTGTCTAACACATAGGCCAAATATGCTTCACACCCCTTACTCATCGTTCTCTCTGCTGTCATCGCCGAAACAATTCGAGGCGGACTGACCTTTCTATCTCCCATGAATACCACTTTTCTGCCATCCTCTAGCTCGATTTCCACTGTTTTCTGCTTGCAGTCTAAATTGGCATGATACTTCTCTAATGTATCCATACCTAGGATCACATCCAATCCTCCTATCTTCAAGGGCTTCAAATCCACCACAAATTTTCCTCCACTAATCCCTATCTCACAATCTCTATACACTTGACTGATAATAATATACTGGCCGATCGGAGTACTCAACATCAGCGGAGTATCCAATGGATTCAAAATCCTCTTAGGCACAATCCTACCCGAAGAAACAAAGGAATGGGTAGAACCCGGATCAATTAAAGCAAGAACATCATCATCAAACAATTTTACCACACCCGTCACCACTTCTGGAGCTGTCTCTACCTTCTCTCGAGTCATTGCAAACACTCTAGCTGGTGCTTGCCCCCTGGATCTATCTAGAGGATGAGCTCTCTTAGGTGCTCCAGAGCTACCCACTTCACCATGACCTTCCGTCCCATCGTCTCTGCTCTCCTCCTGAAGCTTGCATCTGTGATCCCTCTCTTCTATCCGGCTTAGACACTTGTTTGGCTATGTGTTCTCTCCGTCCACAATTAAAGCATGCTCGTCAATCATGACATTCTCGTTGGATCCTGTTCGAACCCAACTACATACGCAGAACGGAAAACGAAGCAAATGAAAACGAGGAAACGGAAATTTCGGATCGAAATTTCAAATCGAAACAAAATGCGACGCCAATCGAATAAACCTACCGAATCGGATAACAAATTACTTAATAACAAAATCAAGGCGAGACGAAATCAAGTAGAACAGATCCGACATCCGAGCACAATAATCAAAGAAAACGATCGATGAACATAATCGCGTTGGAATTCCTTAGACTAATCCGATGCGAAAATCCGATATAATTTTTTTCTTTCTTTTCTTATTCTCATTTCTTTTCTCGTTACTCCAACACATACGTAATCATCTTCAATCCATACAACATACACAATCTTATATAAACCGCACTAATCTCAAATTACATTTTAACCCAGATTTTATCGAATTTCGACAAAGATAACTACCAGATTTTGACAACCAAAAATTTAAAACAAAGCAAACGACTTCTAATATCGTAATCCATCCAATAACACAAGGCAACATCGGACCTCCCGTCCGCATCCAAACACCAAAGAACACAATCTTAATTCTAAACACTTCATAAATTCAATCCATAACCATCTCAACTCAAAATTTCAACCAATCCCAACCACATTCAAAATCCAATCTCATACATAAAGTATAATCATACTTATAACTCATTCCAACACAATACGCCTTATACATTTATCGCCACAAGCAAAACCATTCATATACAATCGGACTAAAATACACTTTACTAGCTTTCTAACTATCCATAAAGATCTAATACCACATCAAACTTTAAACATAATACTAACATGCACAAGTCGATTTGTGATCATACTCGTTTTCCATCCGATCTCCTCAGTAAAACTTGGAGATTTGGGGATGAAAGGGGGGTGAGCTCAAAGCTCGTGGATAATACATTTATAAACCGAACAATAAGCAAAAATATTTTCTTTTAAACTTTTCAAACTTTTCAAAATTTCCTATTTAAGCATTTATCCAAAATCTCATTTTCAAACTTTTCAAAACTTACATAAACCTTCTGAAATTTCATGATTATAAATTTACTGTCTTATTTCTCAAAATAACGAACCTTTTTCAAATCATGCACAGCTTTAAATATGAATGCATCACATTATAAACAAATCAAAAACACATAACACTTTAGAATTGGTTTGCTTTGGTCTAACAGACGTCTTCGCACATTCCCAGATAATGGTCATGTGCAAAGTGAATGAGGGGAGTCTCGAATCGAACTCCTTTGCTTATTGCAGTAAAATGCAAGGCAGCTTAAACAGTAGAGACAATGACTCACAAAGGACCTGACCAAACCCACTTAACACATACCGAAAACGAAATTCAGATTGCCCGAAGGCACTTTTTAAAATCTCTTGATTTTTCATATTTTTCAACTCATAACATCAAATTGTGTCATAATGACACAAGCATATATCCACATGAATTCACATAATCATCTAATGCAAGTCATAGCATCAAATTAATCACATAATAATCACATTCATGACAAAATATGCACCAATTTCTTTAACTCTTTAAATCATAAATCAAATAATTTGAAAACCATGAATTCTCATTTTCCTCCTTTGAAATCCTAATTTCAAACATTTACATCCTTTTTCAAACATTTTTATCAATAATAATTTATCAAAAACCAAACTTTGCTTTCTTTAATTTTCAAAAATTCACATTTAGCTTATAATTCAATAAATAAATATACTACCCACCTCATATCCATGCTAGCATCTTATCCAATGCTTCAATTTGACCTTTTCTCCTTTCTTCCTTCCAATTGAAAATTCCCTAAATCAATTCCATCCAAAATTTAATCTCATAAATAACTTAATCCTTCAATTTGATGCATAAGTTATCAATTCTTACTAATTCCAAGATAGTTACATCACTAATTTCAAAAAACCCCCAAATTATAAATTGAACCTAAATCAATCCAATCAAAATCAATATCATAATTAACTTAATTTCTCAAATTGAACTTAGGAAATATCAATTCCTCTCATATTCAAGTTATTTCAATCTCCAATTTTGAAAATCCCCAATTTTCAAAATTGGCCTAAACCAATTCACTCAAATTCAATCTTATAAAACATCATGTCTTCAAAATTGATTCCATATTTCATCAATTCCCACTCTTAATTATGTTTTTACAACATTAATTCACAAAAGTTATACGCCTAATCAAAAACTCAAAATCAAGACTTTCTCTCTCTTACCTTTTTCTCCTCCATTTTTGTTATTTTCAAGCTCCATGGTAACTTCATCTTCTTTCTTCTCTTTCCCCTTGAAATCTACTCTAAAATAAGCTTAAAGTCTCAAAAATTCGAAAATCACTAAGCTCCCATCCTTTTCCCTATGGCCGAATGAGCTTCTCTTTCATTCTTCTTATTTTTCTTTCTTATTTGCTCAAGTCTTTGGCTCTCCTATGTAAAATCGACAGCTCCTTCTTAACTTATAACCCATCATAATACTACAACGTTTTATGCTCTTCTCTTTATTTCCTTTGAAAATTCGTGTGATTCTCATTCCTCCTTGTGGCTATACTCCCTTTCTTCTTATTTTTAATCATTTCATTCTCAAACCTTCTAGCTTTCTCCATTCCAACGAGACTCATTCATTTAAGATGTTGCCATGTCATTTAAAAATAACTAAAAAGACCAAGATGCCCCTCACATGTTACTTTATGCCATTTCCACTTGCGGTTTTGATTCGCACTATCGAGTTGAAGGAATTTATTACAACTTCCTTCTTGAGAAATGTTCCTCTCAATCATACGAATCCAATTCCACTGACCGCGCTCAATTCGGATCACTACAGCAAAAGTTATACGCAAAACAGTTCGGGAATATCCAGATTGTAACACATTTTCCATGTACGATTATTTCTGTCCAAAATTTCACATTCTTAATCCCAGAATTAAAACTCGATGTCTTCATAAAAATTGTAGCCTTATGTCTCTAGTTTAATTCAAATCAAGAATCGTCTCATTTCGATTCTCAGATCAAAAGTTATACTTAAAACACTCTCAGGTGTTCCCAATCCAAAAACTGCACACGAATTTGAACTTCCATCCATAATTTGAGGGTCTTAGGGGCAAAATTGACATTTCATTTCTTCATATGATTTGTAGCCCCTTGTCTTATCTTTATTTTTCCTCAAGAATCACTTCAATCGGATCTCTACAGATCCCGAATTTCACAAAATACTGAATCATGTTCGGAAAATTATCCAACTTACAACCTATAACCCATCTCTTACTTTAGTTCAATCAATCTCTTTTCATTTAATCTCCTAAAAATCATAATTCTTCATAAAAATGAATGTAATTGTCTTAGGAATCCAACGCTTCAAGAATCAAGTCAATCGGATGTCGGACGAAAGATTTATAACAAAAGATTGCAAAAGGGTTGGAGTTCAAGCAAAATTTTCAAAACCTTAAATACCCACTTATAACTGAATTTTTCAAAAATCATATCTCTTAATTCTGAACTCGGAATTTGACGAATTTGGTGTCTATGGAAAGGTAAAAGGAAGCTCTAAAACTTCCCTGAAGAACAGAAAAATTCAATTGGCTTCCAAAGAAGTCAAATTTCCACTCAAAGATTCTGTCTTAATCAGCTTTTCCTAACCAACTTCCAATTTTTAATCGCTCATAACTCCTTGCCCCGATCTCGAAAAATTACATACTTTATGGCGTCGGAAAGATCGAAATACAAGCTCCAACTTTCATTAAGACCACTTATTCCAATTCAGACTAAATCCATACGACGAGTGGCCTCGAAGTATAGCACATGCAAATCTATACTTAATAACATTTTCAAAACAAAGCATATCTTCCGAAATTCATATCTCTCAATCCCGACATCAAAAAATAGCAAACTTTATGTCGACGAAAAGCTCTCGACAGAGGCTACAAGTTTCACGTTGATCATTTTCTCGAATTTGACCTAAATCAAATAGTCAACTTTTTACCCTAAAAGTCAAACTTCCAAGCCAACTTTGACTGATCATAACTCTCACTCTCGATATCGAAAAATGTCAAACTTTATGGCTACAGAAAGCTCTTAACATAACCTACAAGTTTCATGTAGCATATTTTCTCAAATTTTTCCTAAATCAAGAGTCAACTCTCCAAGGCCAAAAACTCAACTATTTCACAATTTTCATATTTTCACTCTTTCTTTCTTTATTTCATGATCTTCAACTTAATTTCAATCAACTCATCCACTTTTGAAAACTTCTTATTTTCACTCAAAGATCGGGGTCCAACATTCTCCCCTATGGAGATTCCCACAGTGCTCACATTTGGGAAGAGGTGGCCTCTCCCCATCTCCTCTTCTACTACCGCCCACCGTTGAGGCTTGGTGAGAAACAGTAGAGGTCCTCATAGGCCTAGGCTGGCTCGCACCGCTGCTTCTCTCCTTAGACTGTACAGGAAAGGTTCTGGTACTTCTCTCAGGAATAGAAGTACCACCTCCCCTCTTGAACTGCTCTCTCCCCTTTCTTTTTCGGCTAACTGCACTCTTAATGTTCTCGATGTTCTCAACTCTCAATGCCGCTTCAACCACCGTTGAAAGTCGCCAAAGTTCTGTGACTACCACCTTCTCTCGATAGCTAGGTGCAGTCCGACTCAAATCAAGCGGCACTTTGCAGCTTCATCAACATCATCTCTCAAGCATACCTTGACAACCGAGTAAACCGGCGCATATTCGAGAATCGCCATCTCTCTCTGGGTGAGACTCGAAACTCCTCTCGCTTCATGAATGTACACCTCGACAGATACTTCTTCCGTAGCGCCAGAAGTCTTCCCATGTCAACCCTATCGGCTTCAACTGACTCCCCGGTACACCCTCCCACCAATGCAAGGCATCACCCTGGAGTAGATTGACATCATAAATCACCCTCTCATCATCCTCACACTCCATCCGATCCAACACTCTCTCGGTCTTCCTCAACCAGTCTCGGCTTCCTCAGATCAAGGTCCCGTAGAAGTCCACCGCCCATACTTTCTCAACTTGTCAAACTGCTCCCCTTCTTAATCGGGCCCAACCGAAGCTCAGAAATTTGACCCATAGCCTGAACAAAGGCTTGGATAAATGCCTGGAACAATCTCGGGTCTAAAGCAGGCACTTGCTCAGAGAGACTAGGCGATTGCTGTGTCTGAGATTGGAGGGGCTCACTACTTTGCCCTCGAGAAGCCTCACCACTCCTCATGCCACGGACTCATCCGTGCTCTCCTCCCTTGGTGGAGAGTCGTGTGCAATGAACTCTTGAACTCCTCGTGTCCTTCTACGAGGTGCCATCTTACTCCTTCAATGAAAATATTTATGATTAGCTACAATTCGTTTTAATTCTAGATCCTATATGTATGTATGATGTGCATGTCATTTAATACAAACAATCAATTCGTAATGCAAAATTTAATCACATAGCAAAACAATTTTCCTACTATGCATCCTAAGCCTAGGAGTGAACCTGGCTCTGATACCAAACAATGTTGGACCACGTCTCTGAGGCCCAACATTCAGAAAAACATAAGCATAGCAGACCCAAAACCGACCACACACTGACCACAAATTGGGGGAAACTTCCAAATGAAAATTCAGATCGGCTTCCTAAAGACATTTGTTCGTCATGATCTAACGATTCTAACGCCACTGAAAATGCTCAATTCGGATTAGAAATGAAGAAGTTATGCTCAAAATGCTTTTTAAAGAAAATAGTCAAAACTGAACACTTTACTGACTTCGTGTCAAAATTTGAAAACCTTAGAGTCTAGCTTTCTGATTGGTTCCTTCATAAAACTTGTAGGTTTAGGTCTCTAGTTTAATTTAAAACAATAATCGCCTCGATTTGAGCCCTATAGCTCAAGATATTTTATAATTAGTAAAGTAGATTCAGACTTTGTCAACCGATCGTCATACTTTGTTTCAAGCCACCTTTTTCAATTTAAGAGCAATACTGATAAATCAGGTATAAAAAGATAGAAAATTTTTCTCAAGAGTCCAACGCTTCGAAAATCAGTTTGATCGGAGGTCTGTGCAAAAAGTTATGGCCAAAAGAAGGAAGAAGGGTCAAAACCAAAAGCAGACGATGATGTCAGCAAAACTAAGACGAAGATGACGTTATCATAGATGAAGATGACGTCATCATAGACGAAGATGACATTAGCATAGACGAAGATGAAGACGATGTCATCATAGACGAAGATGACGTCAGCATAGATGAAGATGACGTCAGCATAGACGAAGACGACGGCAGCAAAACTGAGACGAAGATGACATCATCATAGACGAAGATGACGTCATCATAGAAGAAGATGACGTCATCACAGATGAAGATGATGTCATCATAGACGAAGACGAAGATGACGTCATCATAGAAGAAGATGACGTCAGTACAGATGAAGATGACGTCATCATAGACGAAGATGACGTCAACATAGATGAAGATGAAGATGAACAGTAACTTCGTCTGACTTTATCTCCAGAACGTCTCCACTTATAAGATGCATAACTTATCACTCAGATGTCCAAAATTTACAAACTTTATACGTTGGAAAGATAAAAGAAATATCTACAACTTTACGGAAGGGAATTTTGCCAAAATCTATCTTTACCAATCCCAAAATTGCCCCCAAAGTCAGAAGATAAGACTTTCATTCCTGCACCAACATTGCACCCAATTCTTAACTTCATGACAATATTTGAGACTCTTAGACATAGAATTGAAATTCGATGTCTTCTTACAAAATGTAGCCATATATCTCTAGTTTAATCCAAATCAAGAATCATCTTGTTTGGATTACTAGAGAAAACGTTGTGGCTAAAAGACAGAAGCATATTCAGTGAACATTTTTCAGATCACTACCAATCTTGTCTCTAAATCTTTCTTTATCACAACTCATAAACCTTTGCAAATTCCAGCAAGCTATCCCAAGACAAAACCCAACAGCAACTCAATGATCAAAAGACTCATACATATACCCTTTTCAAGGTCAAGCACAGATCGCAAATCAACATATTCACATGAAGAAGAGAGTACTAGAGCTCTCACCTCTTCATCAATCATTCAAGAGTTCAATCATAGCTTTAATTACAAATTAGCATATTCATCATATCCATCATGAATCAAGTACCAAAATACAACATATGAGATGCTCAATGCTAAATATACTTATAAAGCCATTCCGATAGCTAGTTACTAACTTAGTACAAAAAATGTCTAAAGTTTCTTGGAGTTATGCCCGATGCCTTGCAAGGTTCCGCGCTCAACTAGAATTTGCACCTGAGGAGGGAGAATGGGGTGAGCAAACATGGCTCAGTGGTTAACACCTTTATAGCCATCGAGTAATGAGCCATACAACACATAAAGAATCCGAAACATTTGCAGTCTATCATATAAAGCACAAATAACTCAACTTCATCACATAAATCATAAATTAGCCAAAAATCATCACATAAAGCATAACATGAAATCTTATATAAATTAAAACACATATTATGCATCATAACGCCAAAATGATGAAATGCGCACAATTGGCTCGAGAGTTCCATAAACACGACAGATACCGAAGTTTACCGTAAACACGACGAGTCCATTTTCGGATCTCGTAGGCCTCAAGCGAGCAGCTGGGAGAAGGCTAGGGGGGTCAACGTGCATATGACTTAACAAAATAGGTTCTCTCTCGCCCAATCACAACCAATTTATGCTCACATATTCAAACACTAGAATAGCATTTTATGCTTCTTTCATTTCATCGAATCGTCATAGTTTCATTCTTTTCTTTCAAATCAAAGGAATACACTTTCAATATACACACAATTCAACAAAGGTAGCATATATAGGGCATTTGCCCATTACTCAACGACTATAAAAAAATGTTACCCACCTATTGTCGAAATCCGAATTCAAGATTGCCCTTCCTCCTTGTTCTGAGTGGGGTTCTCTTGATTTCCTTCAATTAAACCATACTCTATTTAATAAATACATTCTAAAAGAAAGGCATAGCATTTATAAAATCATGCAAAGATAAAGAATAAACTTTAAACCTAACCTACCCATAAGCCATCTATGCTAGAATAACCAAAACCCTAACTTAGAAATCCCAAAATCCATAGATCTTACCCTTCTCTTCTATCTTTCTTCAATCTCTACACAAACCCTAACTTCTATTTCATCCCATTTTTGAACCCAACACAAACAAAGATAGAACTTACCTCTCATAAGTAGTTTCTCTTCTTTTTCTTCTTCTTTCATTCCTCCTACGACTCTCCTTCCTCTTGGCCGAAAGCTCCTTCTTTCTTCTTAGCTCACGATTTTGCTTTCTCTTCTTTCCTTTAGCTCTACGACAACTTGCTTCCTTCTCTTCCTGTAATTTATTTATATCTCAACCTAAAAGCCTACCTCAAAACTATGTAGTTTTGATACTCCTTTAAAGCTCACTTGCATTTCCTTTTGGGCTCTCCTCCTTCTACTTATTCTATTCTTTCCCAAAGCCCATTCCATCCAACAAGCCCTTATTTGTCTCATAAGGCTCTACATTTCCAAGCTCACTTCCAATTAATCCAATTAATTCTAACCCTTCACTTTAACTTCAAAATTTCCAATTTCCAATCATACTAACTAATTCCAAGGCTCAACTATATTAATATATATATATATATATATATATATATATATATACACATAATTAAAACAATTAAAGAAAAATAAAAAATAAGTCAAGTAAATCAATAAATAAATAAATGAAAAAATAAAAAAAAATATTTAGGGCCCAACAGTTCAACTAATTGTCTTTAGTGGAATGACATTTAGTTAATAAGCTAGAATTAATTCTAATGAGATTGAATTAATTCTGGGCTTATTGGAGCTTGAATTATCAAAGTCCAATAAGATTTCCCACTTGGCTTTAAGGAAGGTTATCAAGCTAAGTAAGAAATATAAATGGAGGTTTTAAAAGTCCATAATTGAAAGTTGGGCTTGGTCTAATTAATGGTTAATTAGAAGCCCAAATGTACATTTAGAAATGGGCCAGATTTTGGTTTAATGTAATTAATTAGATTAATTATATTAAAACAATTTTTTTTAAAAGGAGAAGTAGCAATTTCGGTTTTGTTAGGTGAAATGTGAAGCTACACATTTGACATTAAAATGCTAAAATAAAGATGGTCTTTATTATGGTTTATCATCATTAAATGGAGTTATGAACTTATCATTAAATGGTTTATTGGTTGTCTTTTAATGTTAGCATGTAACCTATTTGCATTCATTAGATTAAAGATGAAAGTTGTACATTAGATGGACCATCTTCCTTCTTTCTTCTTGTCAAAACCGAAATTGGTTATTCAATTTTAGG
The DNA here is from genome assembly GCA_029891385.1 of Erythroxylum novogranatense. Classification (NCBI taxonomy): domain Eukaryota; kingdom Viridiplantae; phylum Streptophyta; class Magnoliopsida; order Malpighiales; family Erythroxylaceae; genus Erythroxylum; species Erythroxylum novogranatense. The sequence continues at coordinate 80,311,842 of CM057229.1, read as the reverse complement.
TTATAGTCTTTTGATATAGCCATTTTAAAGATAAATGAAGAGAGTCTCATTTATTGGCAATTTTATGATTGATTAATGCAAGAAGTGATGCATTGGATGTCTCTCTCTTCTTCCATTCATGCATAACCGAAACTGGAGTGTAAGAAAGACATCTTGCATGTTCTTGAGACCTTCTCTCCTTTGATGCAAGGCAGAATCGAAAATATCAATTAAAAGAGTTTCATTTTTGGTTCTTCTTCTTCTAAGAAAATCTCCTCCAAACATTTCTTCTCCTTTCCCACCAAAGGATTTTGTTAACCTAATTGTCCTTAGAGAACAAGTGGTAAATCTAATTGGTTGAGGATACAACAACAAGAAGAAAGTAGATTGCTAAAGGAAAAGATTCAAAGGCAAAGGATTTGGATACAAGAAGAAGGAGAGGATAGCACAACGAGGATTTAAAGCTGTAGCAAAGGAGTCGGTAATACTCCTGATCTTGATTATGCTTTATTATCCTTATACCATATCATATATGGATTAGCATGATGATTTGGATTTGTTGCTTCCGCTGCAAGTAATGATTTCTTAAAAGTTTTGAAATTTACCATTTCTCTAAATATAGCATGCTTTGTTTTTCCGATCCAACAGAAGGTACCTGATGTTCAGCCTTGACCTGCTGACACACTGGACATTTACTCACATATTCCACTATATCTCTCTTCATGCCTTTCCACCAGAAACTCTCTTTTAGATCTCTATACATCCTAGTGTTACCTGGGTGCATGGCGTAAGGTGCATTATGAGCCTCATCAAGTATCTCATCCTTTACTTCCTTGACATTTGGGATACAAAGTCTATTCCCTATGACCATAAGTCCATCATCCCTCACTACCACTTCAGATTTTTTGCCATTTAGAATTTCTTCTCAAAGCTTACTCAATTTTGCATCCTATACTTGTAACTCTTTAACTTGCTCTCTGAGTATCGGTCTCTCTCTAAAAGTAGCAATAACACAATCTAGTTCCTCCTGTTTCAAACTTATCCTAAGCTTAGTCATCTCTTCCAATAACGACAGATTAACTGTTCGAACATGAGCTATAGAGGATTTTCTGCTTAAGGCATGGGCCACTACATTTGCCTTTCCTGGATGATACTCAATCAACATATCATAATCCTTGAGCAACTATAACCACCTTCTTTGTCTCAAATTCAGTTCCTTTTGGCTCAACAAATACTTGAGAGTTTTATGATCCATGAAAATCCTTGTTTGAACCCTATACAGATAATGTTTCCAAATCTTCAGGACAAAAACTATTGCTGCTAACTCCAGATTATGAGTCGGGTAATTTAGTTCATAAGGTTTTAGTTGTCACGAGGTGTAAGCTATTACCTTGTCTTCTTGCATCAACACACAACCCAAACCTTTCTTGAAGCATCACTGTATACTGTATAACCCTTATCTCCCACATGCAAGGTCAAGATTGGTGCGCTGGTCAATCTGTGCTTGAAGTCCTCAAAACTCTTCTGACATTCCTCACTCTAGATAAATTTTTGATTCTTCCTCAATAACTTAGTCAATGGAGTAGCTATCATAGAGAATCCATCAACCAATCTCCTATAATATCCTGTTAAACCTAGAAAACTCCTCACTTCTGTTACTGTCTAGGGTGCGTGCCAATTTACCACTGCTTCAACCTTCCTTGGATCAACATATACCCCATCTTTCGAAATCACATGTCCAAGGAATATCACCTTATGAAGCCATAATTCACATTTGTTGAATTTGACATAAAGTTTCCTTTCCCTCAATATCTGCAACACAATCTTGAGATGCTCCTCATGTTCCCCTTCATTCTTGGAATACACCAGAATATCATCGATAAACACTATGACAAACAGATCTAGATATTCCTTAAAGACCCTATTCATAAGATCCATAAAAGCATCTGGAGCATTGGTCAATCCAAAAGGCATGACTAAAAACTCATAATGTCCATACTGTGTCCTGAAGGTTGTCTTGTTTACATCAGACTCCTTGATTCTGAGTTGATGATGACCTGACCTGAAATCAATTTTGGAGAAGATCCTTGCTCCCCAAAGCTGGTCAAACAGATCATCAATCTGAGGTAGAGGATACTTGTTCTTAATAGTCACCCTATTGAGTCTCCTATAATCAATGCACATGTGTCGTTTTTCATCTTTCTTCTTAACAAGTAGAACTGACGTTCCCTACGGTGACGAACTCGACCTTATGAACCCCTTTTCTAGCAATTTTTCCAATTATTTCTTAAGCTCCTTCAGCTCCGTTGGAGCCATTCTATAGGGTGGCATAGAAATGGGTGTGGTTTTGGGAATCAAGTCGATGGCAAACTTGATTTCCCTCACCAATGACAAACCAGGTAAGTCCTCTGGGAACACGTATGGAAATCACCTCACAACTAGAACATCCTCTAACTTCCCTTCATGTCCTTCAGTGTCCACAACATATGTCAAAAAAACTTCACACCCCTTTTCCATCATCCTGTCAGCTAGCAAAGTTGAAATGATTCTTGGTGGTGGTGTTTTCTTGTCTCCTTTGAAAATCACCTTCTCACCTTTTCCAGGTCAAATTCCACCTCCTTAAGGATACAATCTAACTTTGCATGATACTTCTCCATGACATCCATTCCCAATATTACATCTAGCCCCTTTAGATTTAGGGGTAGTAAGTCCACTACCAGTTGAGCACCCTCGAAGAAAAGCTCACAATGCCTATACACTTGACTTATAATCACATTCCTCTCTAGAGGAGTACTAGCAGTCAAAGGACTACCCAAAAACCTTAAATCAACATCATGTATGTCATGCTTGCAGAAAAAAATGAATGCATGGAGCCAAAATCAATCAACATATATACTGCAGAATTAAATAACCGAGTCATACCCGTAACAATTTCAGATGTGGCTGTCGCTTCCTCTCTGGTCATGAAAAACACCCTTGCCTGAGCCTGACCTCTTGGCGTTCCTAGAGGAATAGCCTTCTTTCTAACTCTAGAACTGCCCACCTCAGCAACTGGCCTGGTCCCCACTGTTTTTGATCCCTTTCTCTTGTTTTGTTGCTTGGGGACAATCCCTAATCATGTGTCCCTTCTCTTCGCATTGAAAACATGCCCCAAATAACTTAAAGCATTCTCCTTTATGAAACTTCCCACAATGCTCACATTGAGGGTTCATGTATCTACTCTTTCCTATCCTTCCAGTGCCTCCTACACTTGAGGCTTGCCCTGAGACTGCTCTTGCCTGCTTGTTCTTGATAGGGCCACTACTTCCCACTTCACTATGAGTATGGTAACTCCTTGTACTCTTCTTAGGACTTGGACCACTCATTCATTTCTTAGTATATTGATCCATGTTCTTCCTCTTCCTGCTCACTTCATTCCTGATATTCTCCAGCTTGTCAGTCTGAAGTGCAACATCTACTAATTGTTGGTAGTCACAGAAATTGTAGATTAAGACTTTCTCCTTGATCCCCAAATGCAGTCCTCCCTCAAACTTACAAAACTTATCCTCCTCATTAGCAACAATGTTGGTCGTATACCGTGATAGCTGGGTAAATCTCAACTCATATTCACTCACACTCATGTCCCTCTGTGTGAGATTTAGGAACTCTCTAGCCTTCTCTTGGATATAGACCCTTATTTCCTCCTGAAAGCCTCCAAAAGTTCTCTCCATGACAACACCGAAGGCATATCCTGACTGTGGGGTACTGATTCCTATCAGTGACGTGCATCCCCCTGTAGCAAGCTCACTATATAGTCTAACTTCTCCTCATCTGTGCACTTCATCTGAATCAGAACCCTCTCGGTCCTTTTTAACCAGGCTTCAACCTCTTCAGGATTTGTAGTCTCATTGAAATCTACAACTCTATAGTTGTAGAGCTTATCATACTGCCAACTCCTCTCCACTGGAGCTGACACTGGAATTTGTGACCCTTGGCCCATGACATAAGTGAAGGCCTGAGTGAAGGCTTGAAAGAATCGTGGGTCCATAGTAGACATAGGAGGAGGAGGCAGTGGCACTTCATGTTGCACACTAGGTGCCTAAGAATCAGGAGCAGGGTGTGTCCCAGCATCTTGCGGGACATAAGATTCATCCGTGCTCCCTTGGTGAGAGCTTGTTCGAGTCACAACTCCTCGAGTTCTCTTTCGAGGAGACATTTTTCACTCCTTCATATAAAACCAATGAAAACCTTTAGTTTATGATAAACAATTTCAAATCATGTAAAACAATTTAGAAACCATGCAATTAGCTTACTTTAAAAAAATGCATGTTCATTACATATCTTAGACTAGACACTAAAAACCTTGGATACTCCTAAACCTAGTTGCTCTGATACCATAAGTGTTGGACACCTTGCCCTTGTGAGTTACAAGCCCGACGTCCTAAGTGACATCTGAACATATATCCCACAAGGATGGTGTGCCCCCACTAAGACAAACTTCAAGACAACTTACTTCTTGTTGGGTCCTGCTTGAGGAACCTAACCCTTGCAAAAAACCATAAGACTTGAGCGTATTATCCTGTAGGATTATTTCCAAGAACCTTTATTAGGCATCATTCCACATGGTTGGCGTGCCCCATGACCATCAAACATCAAAATAAATTTATTACTCTAACTCAACAATATAACGAGGAAGTCAAAAAGAACATACATAACCGAACTACTTCAATCTATCATTTCATTTTTAAAACAACAGAGTTTGAAAAACTTTATTTACATATCAAAAACCACACCATTGGTTTATTACAAAATAAAAATAACAAATTTGCGGAAGTTCCCTTAGGCTTTTGATCACTTGATCTCTTAACTATCACCTGAAGAGGGGACAAAAAGGGGGTGAGTTTGATAACTTATGGGTAACCGTTTATAATGGAAAAATAAGCAAAAACTATTGAAAACATTCACTTGGTATAGAAAATTTTCATATGGTTCTTAAAACACTTGTTTCTTAGGCTTTCAGCCAAAATTCACAAATTGCAAAACATGCATGTATCACTCTTGTCATGAGCACATAAGCATATCACATGATTTGGGTAAGTTCAAAAACATGACACACTACACATTTCCAATATAAGGTCCTGTGTAGTCGTGAATTCTTGGGGGAGTCCTTGAGAGAACTCCATGTCACTAGTGGGTAGGTGAGAGAAGCCTATACTTGGATCAATGTGCACATGATGGTTCTTGAGGGACTACCACAAACCCACATAACACATAGATTTTAAAATCTTGTGAACTTGATGCCCAAAATGGCACATTCTCTTGAAAACTTGCTTTTCACATGCTTGTTATACCTTAAAAACCATTTCCAAAAGTATGGTTTCATAATCATGCATCATTTCAAAGAATTATTTTAAAAATAATTTTTCATAAATCATCACAAAAATCATATAACAAACATATAGCAATAAATGCAACACTTATGATGCAATTGGAAACATTAAACTTTTTTTATTTAAAGAAAACATTAATGGCTTATTTACTCTATTATAAACATGTACCCACCTTGATTTCCTTGATTATGGACTTGCTCAAAAAGCCTCTTCTCTTGTTCCTCTCACCTCTTTTGATCCCTTCATTTTTCACCAAATGAAGCGATCTCTAGCTCAAAGGGAAGCTCTTCTCCTCCTATTCCTTTTTCCTTTCTTGAACAACTCCAATATCTCTTTTGAAGACCAAGAAAACTTAAACCCTAACTTGTTTTCTCTTCTTTCTCTCCTTCTCTTTGGTTTTGTTATTTCACTTCCTTCCCTCCCATTTTCGTTTTTCCTCTTCTTAAGGAAGGAAACAACACTTTTTTCTTTTCATTTTATCCTTAATGATTGATAAAAGTCCACTTTGCCCTTCCTTTAATGCCTTATGTCTTTTATACTTAAGTGTCTAGTCAAAAGCACCCTTAAATATTTTGATGTAACTCTTTCTTCTAGAAAAGTGTTCTCCCTTGTCATAAGTTTCCAATGACACCAAAATCAATCGATTTGGTTTAGAAATCTAAAAGTTAGGGCCCAAACATTTCAGACTATTGTTAGACTGAAACAATACACTATACCCAACTTTCATCCAGAAATTGAAAGTCTTAAAGACTGAATTAGATTTTAACTTCTTCATACTGTTTGTAGTTTCATGTCTTTAGTTATCTTGAAATAAGAACTATCTCATTTGGAATCCTATAAGTCCAGATATATTCAAAATACCAATGTATGTTCAATAAACATCCAATTCCTACTATTCCAACCGATACTCTTATTTTGATTTAATCTATCTTTTTTCGAATCAATGCCAAAAGCTATAAAAATCTATGTAGGGATATAAAAATGTGTTAAGAAATTATTGGTTCAAGAATCACTTCATTTGGAAGTCGGATAATAAAATTATGGCTGAAAGAATCAAAAAAGGTTTGGTCCTCAATCGTATTGAATTTGTCTCGGGACAAATGGAATAACTTTTACTATAGATGTTGGATTAAGATCATCTTATAATGATTTCAAAGAGGAAATTGAGATATACAAATTTGGAGAAGATTTTGAAGTCAGATTTTATCATCTGAAAACGGATCAGACAATAGGATTAGCCGAAGCCAAATGAAAAAGCAGACGAATGGGAAAAGATAGAAGAAGTGGGAAAATTGTTATAACTTTCCCTACAGATATCTGATTAAGGTGTTATTTATACGGTTCGAAAGAGAATTTCAAGATCTACAACTTTAATGAAGATCTCAAAGATAGATTCTATCTTTTGAAGGGCCAAAAATAGAATAGAAGATAGGTACAGACAAAGTCAAATGAAAAAGCAGACGAATGGAAAAAAACAAAAGAAGTGGAAAAATTGCTATAACTTTTCCTACAGATATCGGATTAAGGTGTTATTTATATGGTTAGAAAGAAGACTTAAAAATATACAACTTTTATAAAGACTTGAAGACAGGTTCTATCTTATAAAGGATCAAAAATGGGTAGAAGATAGATACAAACGAAACCAACTAAAAAAACAAAAGAATGGAAAAAGATAGAAGGAATGGGAAAATTGCTATAACTTTCCTTACAAATATCAAATTAAGGCGTTCTTTATATGGTTCAAAAGAGGACTTCAATATCTACAACTTTCATGCAGATTTCAAAGATAAATTCTATCGTTAGGAGGGTTGAAAATGGAACAGAAAATAGGTCAGGTGAAAAAACAAAAGAAGCAAAACATAGAAGAAGATGACGTCATCACAGAAGAAGCAAAAAACACAGAAGAAACAAAACATAGAAGAAGATGATGTTATCACAGAAGAAACATAGAAGAAGATGACGTCATCACAAAAGAAGCAAAGAGGCAGAAGAAGCAAAACATAAAAGAAGATGATGTCATCATAGAAGAAACATAGAAGATGACATCATCACAGAAGACGCAAAAAGGCAGAAAAAACAAAACGCAAGAAACAAAAAACAGAAGAAACAAAATATAGAAGGAGTAAAACATAGAAGATACAAAACATAGAAGAAGCAAAAAGACAGAAGATACATCTTTCTTTACAAGGACCATAACTTTCAGTTTAGAAATCCAAAGATTCCATACTATATACCGTTGGAAAGCCAAAAGAAAAAGCTATAACTTTACATAATACACATTTGCATAAATCAGCCTAGATTAATCCAGATTTTTCCCCAAAGTCAGAACATGAATTTTTACATTCATCCAATGTATTGCACCCAGTTCTCATCTTCATGATAAAATTTGAGATTCTTAAAGACATAATTTAAATTCAATGTCTTCATAAGAAATGTAGCCATATGTTTCTAGTTTAATACAAATCAAGAATCATCTTGTTTAGATAACTAGAGAAAAAGTTGTGGCTAAAAGATTGAAGCATCATCTCATGTACATTTTCCAAATCAACCACCCATTTTGTTTCACAATCTTTCCTTAACACAGATAATACTAAGATCACCTATTCTACTTCATTTACTCCTCATTCTCAACTCCATTTCAAATCAATATCATCTATAAAGAAATTTATAATCCATGATTAATCATGAACACCAATGACAAAACATACACCTATAAATACATATCCTTCATCAACTTACTACGCAAATGCAACTTCATTTTTGGCTTTCATTCTACTTCTAACTTTTATCTTAATTCTTCTCACTTCAAAATCTTTTATCCAGTAGAAATACCAAAGCAAAACTTGGATATATCCACATTTCTCATTCACTACTTTACCCTTGCCTATCATTTCTTAGTTTAATAATTTTCATTCATTTGTTTTTTATTCATGACTAATCTCCAAAATTTCTCATTCAAATAGTTCTAACTTCTACGAAACGTTCAGGGTCCAACACTTTTACTATTTCCAAATAGATTTTGACCTCAATCACTTTGCACCTGCCTTGGGACAATTAACATAATTGTCATTAGGGGTATCGGATTTAGATCATCTTAGAACGATTTCAAAGAGAGCTTTGAGATCTACAACTTTCATGAAGACCTTAAAGACAGATTCTATCTTCTGAAGGGTCAAAAATGAAACAAAAGATAGGTACAGACGAAGTCAAATGAAAAAATAGACGAATGGAAAAAGATAGAAGGAGGGGGAAAATTGTTATAACTTTCACTACAGATATTGGATTAAGGTTTTTTTATATGGTTCTAAAGAGGGCTTCAAGATATACAACTTTCATAAAGACCTCATAGACAGATTCTATCTTCTGAAGGGTCAAAAATGGAAAAAAAAAAGATAGGTACAGACGAAATCAAATGAAAGAATAGACGAATGGAAAAAGAAAGAAGGAGTGGAAAAATTACTGTAACTTTCCCTAAAGATATCAGATTAATGTTTTCTTTATATGGTTCAAAAGAGAACTTCAAGATCTACAACTTTCATGAAGACATAAAAGACAAATTTTATATTCTGAAGGGTCAAAATGGAACAGAAGATAGGTATAGACGAAGTCAAATGAAAAAGCAGACGAATGGAGAAAGACAGAAAAAGTGGGAAAATTACTATAACTTTCCTTACAGATATCGGATGAAGGTGTTATTTATATGGTTCAAAAGAGAACTTCAAGATATACAACTTTCATGAAGATGTCAAAAATAGATTCTATCTTATAAAGGATAAAAAATGGAACAGAAATAGGTACAGAAGAAAAGCAAACCAATGGAAAAAGAATAAAGAAGTGGGACAATTGCTATAGCTTTTCCTACAGATATCAGATTAGGGTGTTTCTTATATGGTTCGAAAGAGAACTTCAATATATACAACTTTTATGAAGATCTCAAAGAAATATTCTTTCGTTTGAAGGGTTGAAAATGGAATAAAATATACGTCAGGCAAAAAAAAAGAAAAAATAAAACAAAGAAAAAGATGATGTCATCACAGAAGAAACAAAAAGGCAGAAAAAACAAAACAAGGAAGAAGATAACGCCATCACAAAAGAAATAAAACCCAGAAGAAACCAAACACAGAAGAAGATGATGTCATCACAAAAGAAGCACATAAGAAGATGACGTCATCATAGAAGAAGCAAAAAGGAAGAAGAAGCAAAACACAGAAAAAGATGATGTCATCACAGAAGAAACACAGAAGAAGATAACATCATCATAGAAGAAGCAAAAAGACAAAAGAAGCAAAAAAGTAGAAGAAACATAACACAAAAGTGTTGGATCGGAAAAAGAAAACATGCTTTGTTTGAAAAAACGGTAGATTTCAAAACTTTTAAGAAATCATTACTTGCAGCGGAAGCAACAAATCCAAATCAACATGCCAATCTATACATGATATGGTATAAGGATAATAAAATATAAACAAGATCAGGAGTATTACCAACTCCTTCACTACAGCTTTAAATCCTCGTTGTGCTATCCTCTCCTTCTTCGTGTATCCAAATCCTTTGCCTTTGACTCTTTTCCTTTAGCAATCTACTTTCTCCTTGTTGTAGTATCCTAAACTAATTAGATTTACCACCTGTTCTTTAAGGACAATTAGGTTAACAAAATCCTTTGGTGGGAAAGGAGAAGAAATGTTTGGAGGAGATTTTCTTAGAAGAAGAAGAAGCAAAATTGAAACTCTTTCAATTGGTATTTTCGATTCTCTCTTTCATGAAAGGAGAGAAGGCGTAAAGAACATGCAAGAACTCTTTCTTGCCTACCAATTTCTTATATGCATGGATGGAAGGAGAGAGAGGCATCAAATGCATCACTTCTTTCATTAATCACTCATAAAATAGCCAATAAATGAGATTATCTTCATTTATCTTTATGATGGCTATTTGAAAAGACTATAACCTAAAATTCAATACCCAATTTCGGTTTTGCCAAGAAGAAAGAAGGAAGATGGTCCATCTAATATACATCTTTCATCTTTAATCTAATGAATGCAAATAGCTTAGAAGCCAACATTAAAAGACAACCATTAAACCATTTAATGGTAAGTTCATAACTCTATTTAATGATGATTAACCATAATAAAGACCATCTTTATTTAGTATTTTAATGTCAAATGTGCGGTTACATATTTAACCTAGGAATAACCGAAATTGCTATCTTCTTCTTAAATTTTTTTTAATATAATTAATCTAATTAATTACATTAAACCAAAAAACCAAGCCCATTACTAAATGTACATTTGGGCTTCTTTAATTAGACCAAGCCCAAGATTCAATTATGGGCTTCTAATTAACCTTCATTTATATTTCTTACTTAGCTTGATAACCTTCCTTAAAGCCAAGTGGGGAATCTTATTGGTTTTTGATAATTCAAGCTCCAATAAGCCAAGAATTAATTCAATCTCATTGGAATTAATTATAGCTTATTAACTAAATGTCATTCCACTAAAGACAATTAGTTGAACTCTTGAATTATTAAATATTATGAGAATATGTCTAATTGCAAACCGTATTTAGAACCTTATTATAGCCATCCGCACAATAAAGGGTAAAATTACCGTTTTGCCCTTATGTTGGTTTTTTCTTCTAGATCTCTCATTTTACTTTATATGGTGATTAACACATAAGATCTCATCTCAGTGTTAAGAATTGATGGGTGGCTAGTCCATCAAACTCATCGCGCCAGCTTAATCACCAAATCTCCTTAAAACATCTGAAGAGATGATAACATTATAAACTCTTTATTTGAGTGAATGTTCTCGATACATGTTTCAATTAATAATTCCAACATGCGCATAATCGGATTAATACTTTGTAAAAATCCATTCCGATCATATCAAGAATTATAATGAAACATATATGAGTTCACCACTCATCAAGATTATGGTTCATAATAAGCGAATGTTTAAGTTGTATGTTTTAAGATTAAAGTAACGACCCACTTTATTCTTGAAAACATACTTGATTCCGATTCATTTAATAGTGCCATTATCGATAGTCAACTACTATCATGATATGATACTCATAATTACCTCAAGTAAACTCCTTTACTTATATGGAGATAAATCGCAACACTATAGCCTAAACCATAATCAAGCGACCAACTTGATTATTCAATCAGGAATCAATTAATTCAGATTCTAATAATATACATGTTTCCCATACATCTCTATGTATATATATATTACTTACAAAAGAATCTTGGTATCTTATGACCAGATATATAATGCTCATACAGATAAAACCAAACTCTTTTGTTTTATTAATAATAGATATTTTCATTACAAAACTGTAACTGAAGAAGATAAAGTTACATGTAAATACACTTGCTTTCCAGGGCACTATATTTACATAACTCCAACAATCTCCCACTTGTGCTAAAACAAGTTTGACATAACCCTCATTTCCATCCCTTCTAGGTGACCCTCAAAGCTCTTTTGAGTCAATGTCTTTGTGAACATATCAGCAAGGTTTTGCTCGGTGGGAATCTTTACCACATCCACTTCTCCACGTTGTATTATCTCCCTTATAAGATGATACTTTCGCTCAATGTGTTTGGCAGCTTTGTGATTCCGAGGTTCTTTAGAATTAGCCACTGCCCCACTATTATCACAATATAGTGTAATGGCCTTTTCCGCCTCTAGAACTACCTCCAAATCATTTAGGAACTTCCGGAGCTAGACTGCTTCCTTTTCTGCTTCACAAGCAGCAACATACTAAGCCTCCATAATCGAATCAGCAATACAAGATTGCTTGACACTCCTCCAAACTATGCCTCCACCTCCTAAAGTAAATATAGAACCAGAAGTTGATTTCCTTGAATCAACATCTGATTGAAAATCAGAATCCGTATATCCTGTCGGAATAAGATTACTTCTAGAGTAAACAAGCATTAAGTTCTTCGTCCTATGAAGATACTTAAGTATACACTTAACCGCAGTCCAATGTTCCATTCCTGGATTGGACTGAAATTTGCTACCACCCCATCAAGTAATGATATCCAGTCTAGTGCACAACATTGCATACATCAAACTACCAACTGCCGAAGCATATGAAATGTTACGCATGCGTTCAACCTCCTCTTGGGTTTTAGGTGCTTGTTCCTTTGAAAGTTTCATTCCATGTCTAGTAGGAGTACAACCCCTCTTGGAATCTTGCATGGCGAACTTATTGAGCATATTCTCAATGTAGGTTAGTTGAGACAAAGCTATCTGCTTGTTCTTTCGATCCTTTATAAGTTTGATCCCTATAACATAGGTAGCCTTTCCCAAATCCTTCATTGAAAACTGTTCATTCAGCCATCCCTTAACCGCAGATAACATTCCCACATCATTCCCAATGAGCGGAATGTCATCAATATACAGGATTAGGAAAGTAACCTTACCTTCTTGTATTCTTTTATAAGCACAAGGCTCAACTAGGTTTTGTATGAACCCATAGGTTTTGATAGCCTTATCAAACCTAATGTTCCAAGACCTAGATGCTTGCTTAAGTCCATAAATGGACCTTTGCAACTTGTAAACCTTATGCTCGTTACCTGGCTCAATGAATCCTTCTGGTTGGGCCATATAAATGGTCTCCTCAAGATCCCCATTAAGAAATGCGGTCTTGACATCCATTTGTCATATTTCATAATCGAAATAGGCTACTATGGCCAAAAGAATCCTGATGGACTTAAGTATGGCAACCGGAGAAAAAGTCTCCTCATAGTCTATACCCTCCTTTTGAGTATAGCCTTTAGCTACCAATCTAGCTTTAAAGGTCTCTACCTTTCCATCCGATCCCCTTTTCCTTTTGTAGATCCATTTACACCCTATGGCTTTTAGACCTGGTGGTAGTTCTACAAGGACCCAGACTTCATTAGTATACATAGAATATATTTCCGATTCCATCGCCTTGAGCCATTTTCCTGCATGAACATCATTAATAGTGTAGCATCCCACTCCCACGAGACCCGAACCCGACATCGACGGTGATATCCGAGCCCGCGACCCACGAGGGTGGTATGCTAGAGCAGTCAATATAGTTTAAAACTTGGTAATATATATAAATTTTTTTAAAACCCATCGAGTGCGCAAATATCAGTAAATAGTTTGGGCCCGTTCTAATACGAAATCATTTTTAATCAGAACATTATTTCGGTAATCAAATTACAATACAACATTAATCAATCGGCACTCAGCAATACCATTATGAATCTTGCGGAAATACAAATTTACATATAATTCAAAAGACACAAATGCGCGTGAACTCGATCCCGACCTTAACTCGACTTGCAATCGGACTATACTCCGTGCCTAACGGGTACTCTTCGATCCCTGAAAAATATTTGCAATGTTGGGTGAGTTTGTGAACTCAGTGAGAAACCATCATCGATGGTTCACTCAATTCATGCATATATACACACTTTACCATTTATCCCATACAATCACAATTCACAAATGTAAGGCGTATCGCCTTTCATACAGTCCACATTTAATCATACCATATATGCAATGCACATGAGACCCTTTCCATTTTCATTACGTTGTTGTGACCGTGCGCCTGAGCTCAATAACGGTGAGCCAGTGGCTCTGAAATTTCGTTGGGCTTGAAGCCCTGATACATTGAGCTTGAGGCTCTGAATACGTTAGACCTGAGGTCCTGTGCGTTGAGCTGAAAGCTCTCATATACGTTGGCCGTGATATGCCCTAATACGGTGGCTGCTCCGGTCACAACTGCCTTTATCTGATCATACTTTGATGCATGCAATGAACACGTTCCAATTTCCATTTACAAGTCAATGTTATTCGCCAAATCTTCGGACTTTCGGTTCGGTATTTCAATCATATACATTTCCAATTTATTGCATCCTACCATATCACATTGATAGTCACATCCAATGTATCGAATAGACAATTAATACTTCAATATCAATTTCCCATTTCCTCGGACCTTTGGTCCGAGATCTCCATTGTAAACATTCACGAACAGTTACACACAAATAGCACTTCGATAACAAGTTTCCAATACTTCGGACACCTATGGTCCGAAATCATTCAAAAGCAAACACATATAATTCCTCCATTATCTCCACATGGCATAACCACATCATTTTCATCACATATAAATTGAGGAACCAACTAGGTTACTCACCTATTACTTCCGAGCTATTGCCGGGAAGTCTTTGCAACGTTCGTGGAATGACGTTCCAACTGAGCCTCTAATCAATCTTCCAACTTATCACAACTTCTCCAACTTTCCCTATCATATACAACCATCAACACTCAAAGCTTAGCTTAGGATTTTTCTTTGTGAACAAAGGAAGAGGAAGCACATATCATAGGAGGGGTCCTTGTGTGGATGGAAGTGAGTAGCAATTTTGCAAGAGGAAGGAAGAAACCAAAGAAAATGGAAAAGAGGGAAAACATACGGATGGAGGAGAAGGAAAGCTTCTTAAGTCACCTATTTTTTTTTTTTACTCTTTCCCAATGAAAGTGTCGTGTATGCACTAAAGCTAGATAGGATATTTATACATTACTTACACATAAGGCTAAGTAGGCAAGTGACATGTGTCACTTGCCACTTGTCATATTCTTAAAGGTTCATTTATGTTTCTTCCAAAACAATTTATTTCTAGTCCAATTTCTCTCCAAATTCTGATGACTCAAAGTAATAAATCATAAAATCATGTATCTAATAGTCCAGTGCCATTGGTTAGCAATTTTTGCTACCAAAAATCGACCGGTTTGCCACTTGGCGATTTTTTCCGGTCCGGGAATTTCTGAGAATTTCCCCGAATCATTTTTTTGAAAATTACCTAAATTGCCCAAAATTGTAAAACATATGACAGTCCACTTCCAATAATTGTTCAAACACGAAAACCACATTTTCCACAACAAAAACACATTTAGGCCATTTACCGACGATTTTGCCGGTCCGGGAATTTTCTCCGGAAAATTCCAGAAAAATTCCTATAAATTCCTAAAAATGTAAAACACTCAATGGCGTACTCCAAATAATTTTTCAAATACAATTATCCCATAAATTTCCCAAAAGATCTCAATTTGAAACCTAAGTCGGAAAATGTCATGAATGCATGTATACCATGTGCAAGTGCAACAAACCATCAATCATAGAGGCTATATGTTGTATGTGCATGCCGAGATATAATTTAATACTTCTAACCCATCCCAAATTACCAAAATACCCTTCCCATCGGTGATGGGATGTTACAATTCTCCCCTCCTAATAAAAATTTCGTCCTCGAAATTTCATATACGATTTATCAGGAAGGCAGGGGAGTCTTTTTGATTAATACCCTCTGTTTCCCACTGTTTTCACTACCCGACCAAATTCGGTCAATGAACGGAGATCAAAACAATCAATTTCTCTTTTTCCCTTTTCAAACTTTCCATGATTTTACTGCTTTCTCATGATTATGTGCAATTCGTCACTTTCAATATCAATAACATATATATCGGATCCTAACAATATTTCCAATTCTATCTATGAAACACTTTGTGAATCCGAATCATCTTTTAGGTTTTAGCCTAACTTACCAATCCATAATTCTGTTCACACCATAATCACATAGAGGCCCCTCATCACGAATTTAATTTCTCTTAACTACACCTTTATTTCCATCTAAGTATCTTTTGGCCGAGGCCATACCCTTCAAAATATTTCATTTATCGCTTATCAGATTTCGTTATTATCAAAACACAAATCTCATGAGATTTATAACCTCAGTGTGAATCAATTTAACTCATTGTCACCATCTTCAATTACTTAACCTATCACTTTATTGCCCTGATCACATAATATAGGGATAACGACTCCTTTTGGACAGTAAGACCCCTTATACACTTTTCGATTGGTGACACCAATATAATGATTGTCATGCCATAATCCCTTTGCACTATACATCAATCTCATATCCCAACGAAATCCAAAAATACCTGTTGGTTAATCACACATGTCATCGTTCACTTTGACAGACTATACCATCAATTGCTTTTCCACAATACTTTTACTAGAACATAACACTTCGATTGTTTCTTGTGCTTTCTCGAACCATTCACTTATAATCATTTGATTTCTCATTCTAACCTTTCAATTACTCTTTCAATACGCTCTTGCTAGAACATAAAGCTTCAATCATTCCTTACGTTTTCACTAGCAGTTCCTGTAATGAGTTTCACCCATATTTCTTAATTTGAACTATACTTATCACTTTCCTCAACAATTGGAATTATCTTCAGTTCTTCGATACTCTTTACAATTTCTACATCCTCACTTCGGGTTTTACCAATCCGTTTTGATGCACACCTACTTTGAAATTCCCATAACTAATAATGCTTTCTTTTTCCCCTTTTTGTCAGTTCGACTATTAACACTCAATAATACACTAGATTTGATAACCTTATTATTCAAATTTTGATCTTCTGCAATTAAATTTATTTATCTATTTATTTATTTCTTTGCTCAATCCCTTGAATTGCACCATTAGCTTAGTTTGGAGTAATCAGCCGCTGAATCCTTTTCAAATCATTCAAATGCACGAAATAACTCAATCGTTATCGATTTGCATATTCATAGACATCTCCAAACTATTTCTATACGATTAATATCTCCAAGCTTTTAGGCCACACTTAGTGTAACAATTTCAAATCATCAATCATAATACTGCCTATGGAATCATATTTGTCCTAAGGTGCATAAAATCACTTTATACAATGTCAATAGATCACATCATAACCTTTACTGGAACACTTCAGTATAGATAGTAAATTCTTCAAATGTCTCCTTTATGATCATCAGTCATAACGTTCACACATTTTCCTCAAGTATTATTGTCAATTTGCTAAAACCAGAAAATCTTTGACAATTTCTGAACGCATCCAGCATTCCGTTAGTTCTAATTAATTCCAAATTCCACATACACATATTTCTGGAACATCCGCATTTTATCAGTATTTATATCTTTATTACTTTTCCCAATATCCCATGTTCGCATACTAATTCATCCCTTATTCATTCAATCAGGTTATGATTCACTCTTATGATACTTGTATAACGACCAATTTCCTCAACTATACCAATTCATCGATTTCTTTTACTTATATCCATTATCCACTCCAAACACAATTTAGACCTGTTCCTTTTTAGTAATACAATAAACTTCTTATACCCATAGTCGATTCATATACCCCTTTAATTATCGAACGTCTCTAATGAGGAACAATTTTCTTATAATTTTCACATCATAACATATTCAGCCACATGTTCCTTTACCTAAATTTCTCCGCATAGCTCAATTTATTCACGATAGATCACTCACTGATGTGAATACACAATCGTTATATCGACCTCGTACTTCCAGAACATAGCTACACAAAGTAGACACGAACCTTTAATCCCCTCAACTTTGTAATTAATATTTCCTTAATATTCAGTAATTCTCTTACATAATCGGAGTCATCTCATTAACATAATGTACACTCTTTCATTAACATAGTTTAGCTCTTACGCTAGAGTCTCTGCCAGATGTAATACAAATCAGTTACTCTTGATACTTCACGAAGATAAATCTCTAAAGGGCACTTAAACAATTTCATTTCCTCTAATATCTTGACATACATCACCATGATCTTCACACCTTATCTAACAATATATATATATGCTCATCAATTTGCCCGTTAATAGCTCATACTGCTAAGAACACCGCAATCTCATTTAATTTTCGATAACCATTCTCTTTTTGGTACCAATTCTTGATCATGGGGACCTTACTATATTCAGGTCCCTCTTTTTATTCCCTCAAGCTCATTACCAATGCGAACATCTTTAACTGTCTCACTTCTTTCTCAGAGCATGCTCATGCCTGACTCTAACTCATTCTAAACTTGAGCTACTGACATCATAATCGGAGCTTATGTAATAGGCCACCGATTACTTCCTATATCATATTTACGTAAATTATTCATTTATGCTTGATCATTTCACCCATGATGGTAATCCCACTATCAGATATACACTTACAGTGACAAATGAATGCAGCAACCTTCCTGTATACACCCGTCCTCGTTCGTGAGGATCATAGACAATCTCTAGTTATTCACAATTGATCATTATAAGCACTTTCATTTCTTATTCTAAATCATAAAGAATTATTTTTATTTTTTTTTCCGACAAGAATTCTGGCTAGCAAGTATCCATTAACTCATCAATTGCAGCTGAACATTTTCACTTACTATAAGGCTCCCATAATCAGGTGTGCATTAGGCAGATCAATTAAACCCGAACAACTTTTTCATCTACCAATTTCATTGTCATATATATCAAGCTTTTCATTATTGCATTAGACCCATATATTTCCATACTCATATCAATATCACAGATATGAAATCATTCTTGATTTTGCACTTAATGTATAATTTGACTTCAAATCACCAATCCTTATTTATAACACTCATCATGGTAATCAATCCCAAATGTAACTTCTCTATATCATAGAACACTTTATTGTCATTTACCTTATACACTGGAAATCTTACCATTATCACATCTCTATTTTCCTCTATGAATTCACAACTTCAATGATATACCCAATATAACTCTAATATTGTATTTCATAAGATATCCATCAATACTAGTACACTAACTATTCATCTGTCTGGTCGAACCATACACTTTTTCCTATTTTGCGATATCAATTACTTCCTTTTATCACATTCTAACACATTATCCTTTTTCTCACCTTTTCTAACCGCTTAAACAACTAAGACATACTTATGCATACGACTCACATACTACACTAGGGATCAGTTGTCACTGTCTACCATGACATGACTTAAATGCACGTAACTTGACACTTTTTTTTTGAAAGCCCATGTAAGATTGTACTTCTGGACTCTGATACCATAAATGTAGCATCCCACTCCCACGAGACCCGAACCCGACATCGACGGTGATATCCGAACCATGACCATGAGGTGGTATGCTAGAGCAGTCAATATAGTTTAAAACTTGGTAATATATATAAATTTTTTTAAAACCCATCGAGTGCGCAAATATCAGTAAATAATTTAGGACCGTTCTAATACGAAATCATTTTCAATCAGAACATTATTTCGGTAATCAAATTACAATACAACATTAATCAATCGGCACTCAAGAATACCAAAGATTTAATCTTGCGAAATAAAATTTACATATAATTTAAAAGACACAAATGCAGACGTGAACTGATCCTGACCTTAACTCTGACTTGCAATCAGTACTCATACTCTCGTGCCCAACGGGGTACTCTTTGATCCCTGAAAAATATTTGCAATGTTGGGTGAGTTTGCGAACTTAGTGAGAAACCATCATCGATGGTTCACTCAATTCATGCATATATACACACTTTACCATTTATCCCATACAATCACAATTCACAAATGTAAGGCGTATCGCCTTTCATACAGTCCACATTTAATCATACCATATATGCAATGCACATGAGACCCTTTCTATTTTCATTACGTTGTTGTGACCGTGCGCCTGAGCTCAATAACGGTGAGCCAGTGGCTTTGAAATTTCGTTGGGCTTGAAGCCCTGATACATTGAGCCTGAGGCTCTGAATATGTTGGACCTGAGGTCCTGTGCATTGAGCTGAAAGCTCTCATATACGTTGGGCGTGATATGCCCTGATACGGTGGCTGCTCCGGTCACAACTGCCTTTATCTGATCATACTTTGATACATGCAATGAACACGTTCCAATTTCCATTTACAAGTCAATGTTATTTACCAAATCTTCGGACTTTCGGTCCGGTATTTCAATCATATACATTTCCAATTTATTGCATCCTACCATATCACATTGCTAGTCACATCCAATGCATCGAATAGACAATTAATACTTCAATATCAATTTCCCATTTCCTCGGACCTTTGGTCCGAGATCTCCAATGTAAACATTCACGAACAGTTGCACACAAATAGCACTTCGATAACAAGTTTCCAATACTTCGGACACCTATGGTCCGAAATCATTCAAAAGCAAACACACATAATTCCTCCATTATCTCCACATGGCATAACCACATCATTTTCATCACATATAGATTGAGGAACCAACTAGGTTACTCACCTATTACTTCCGAGCTATTACCGGGAAGTCTTTGCAACGTTCGTGGAACGACGTTCCAACTGAGCCTCTAATCAATCTTCCAACTTATCACAACTTCTCCAACTTTCCCTATCATATACAACCATCAACACTCAAAGCTTAGCTTAGGATTTTTCTTTGTGAACAAAGGAAGAGGAAGCACATATCATAGGAGGGGTCCTTGTGTGGATGGAAGTGAGTAGCAATTTTACAAGAGGAAGGAAGAAACCAAAGAAAATGGAAAAGAGGGAAAACATACGGATGGAGGAGAAGGAAAGCTTCTTAAGTCACCTATTTTTTTTTTTACTCTTTCCCAATGAAAGTGTCGTGTATGCACTAAAGCTAGATAGGATATTTATACATTACTTACACATAAGGCTAAGTAGGCAAGTGACATGTGTCACTTGCCACTTGTCATATTCTTAAAGGTTCATTTATGTTTCTTCCAAAACAATTTATTTCTAGTCCAATTTCTCTCCAAATTCTGATGACTCAAAGTAATAAATCATAAAATCATGTATCTAATAGTCCAGTGCCATTGGGTAGCAATTTTTGCTACCGAAAATCGACCGGTTTGCCACTTGGCGATTTTTCCCGGTCCGAGAATTTCCGAGACTTTCCCCGAATCATTTTTTTGAAAATTACCTAAATTGTCCAAAATTGTAAAACATATGACAGTCCACTCCCAATAATTGTTCAAACACGAAAACCACATTTTCCACAACAAAAACACATTTAGGCCATTTACCGGCGATTTTGCCGGTCCGGAAATTTTCTTCGGAAAATTCCAAAAAAATTTCTATAAATCCTTAAAAATGTAAAACACTCAATGGCGTACTCCAAATAATTTTTCAAATACAATTATCCCATAAATTTCCCAAAAGATCTCAATTTGAAACCTAAGTCGGAAAATGTCATGAATGCATGTATACCATGTGCAAGTGCAACAAACCATCAATCATAGAGGCTATATGTTGTATGTGCATGCCGAGATATAATTTAATACTTCTAACCAGTCCCAAATTACCAAAATACCCTTCCCATCGGTGATGGGATGTTACAAATAGCCTGTGTATATGTAATGGTATCTATTTCTTCTTGGTCCGAGATGGCAATTAAGCCTTCTCTTTAACCCAAATACCTATCTGGCTGTCTCACAACCCTCCCACTACGTCTAGGCACACCTTGATGTTCAGGTTGCACTTCTGATTCAACTCTTGAATCCATTTCAACATCTTGTTCTGTCATATCCAAAACAACTCTTGGTTTGGATGAAATAGCTAACTCCTTTAGTACTACTTCACTTCTTCCTTTGTGATTTTTCACAAACTCTTCCTCTAAGAAGTTTGCATTTGTCGACACAAATACCTTCTTATCATGAGGACTATAAAAATAGTACCCTCGAGTTCCCCTAGGATATCCTACAGACAAACATACTTCTGACCTTAGTTCCATCTTTATGGATTCAGGCTTTAGAACATAGGTTGGGCAGCCCCAAGTCCTCAAATGCCTCAATGAAGGCACTCAGCCAGTCCACAACTCCCTAGGTGTCATTGATCTTACCATTTCCAATAGAGTTCTATTTCTCCTCTCTGCTACACCATTCTGTTGAGGTGTACGAGGAGCTGACAAATTGGAAATAATTCCATTGTCAATTAAATATTGCTGGAACTCTCCATGTAAACACTCACCACCTCGATTTGATCGAAGCTGTTTTAATGGCTTGCCAAGTTGCTTCTCAGCTTCAGCATTGAATTCTTTGAACTTTTCAAAAGATTCACTCTTTTTATGCATCAAATAAAAATAGCCATTTCTTGAGTAATCATCTATAAAAATTATGAAATATTCATAACCTCCTCTAGCTTGTACATTCATGGGCCCATACACATCAGTATGTACCAGGTCCAATGTGGATTCAGATCTGTTTCCTTTAGAAGGAAATGAGGCTTTAGTCATTTTTCCTTCAATACAAGATTCACAGGTGGGTAATGGATCACTATCCAAGCCCATAAGGATCTCATCCTTTACTAGCTTTGTCAAGTCTTTTTCGATTGATATGACCCATTCTTAAGTGCCACAGATACTTTGAATTAATGCTAGAGATTTTGGATTGTCTTGGTTTTATCAATTCGTGGTGTTTAGTGAGCCTTTCATAGGTTCTATAAAACAATCCTGTTTAGTTATCGCATCACAAATAAAATTCTTATTCTCATATATTGAAACAACCTTTTCAAAATATAAGGAATAACCAGATTTTATTAGACAAAAAACAGAAATCATGTTCCTTACAATCATTGGCATGTAATAAACATCCTCCAAATACAACCTATGACCACTAGGAAAGTCCAAGATAACTACTCCCACTGATTCTGCTAAAACATAGGAACCATCTGCTATCTTAACTTGAAACTGGCCTTTAGGTAGTCTTTTCCTTTGCTGGAGCCCCTGTAAAGAATTACAAATATGGTTAGTGGCTCCTGAATCTAATATCCAAGAAGTAGATAAATCTGCCACAATTCTAGTTCCTAACAAACTTAGGAAGCCCATACCTTGTTTGCTTTTGAGAGACTCTAGTAGATCGGACGGTTTTTTTTCGGTGGCCCATCTCATCACAAGGGAAACACTTTCCTTTGATGTTCTCTTTGGCTTTCTTTTTCATGGATTTGGCCTTGACCCCTATTTGGGCCTTCTTTTTCATTGGACCCTTCTTCTTTTCCTTGCCCTTACCCTTGGGCTTAGAAGAAAAAGCTACATTAGCTTCTGGCCTATGAGCCTTAATATTCAATATCTCCTCCGTGCTCTGGAGGGTATTAATCATCTCACTCAAGGTGTAATCCTTGCTGTTTAGCTCATAGTCCAACTTAAACTGCTGAAAAGAAGAGTTTAAGCTATTGATGATCATAATCATCCGTGTGTCCGCATCCATATCCGCTCCAAGCATCTCAGCCTCAGTGACTGCAGAGATTACCTTCATCATATAATCCCGCACCGGTTCACCAGGTTTTTGTCTGAGATTATGAAAGGTTTTGATAGCTTTCACTCTTGCAGACCTAGTCCTCACACCAAACATCTCATATAGGTGATGGACCATTGCACTAGCAGTTTTCATACAAGCAATTTGTTTTTGTAACATGCCGCTGACAGAAGCCAGAATATAATACTTAGTAGTCTTGTTAGCATTCTGCCAACGCTCATGTTGTTGGACTTGCTTAGGAGTTGAATCTCCACTTGGAGGTGTAGGCTCATTTTTCAGTTAACACCTATGAAATACGTTTATATTGAAGAACAATGTCAAGGTTACGTCTCCATTCATTAAAATTGTCTCTGTTTTCCAATTTGTTATTAGTTAAGAGCAAGGTGAGTGGATTCATTTTGTGGTTGATTATGTCTAAAAATATAAATTATTAAAACATGAGCATACTAGTCAACAATTTATGGAATTTTGTATAAAATCATGATGCATGATGATAGATTTAACAAAACTTAAAAAATTAAAACATTATACGACGGTTATTTTTCTTATCTATAACAGATTAAGTGACGGTGGGCCATCTTATCCATTAAAAGAAAAACTGGGACCCTCCTACTCAAAAACAACTAAGCATCTCATGCCCAATTTTTTAAGAAGCATCTTAATTTGGTTCATTCTTTTACCAACAGAGCTACGGTGGGCAGTTTATTGATAAAAAATGTTGAGTGTTTAACCATTTGATTCATTCACTAAAGATACCTACAAACCATGCCTCGGTAGGAGGTCACATTTGCTATCATTAAGTGGACTTATCCTTAAGGAGACCTAAACCATGCAAGATCTAGGATCCATGCCCTCCGATGGGGAGTAACACTTCACCACATGCAAATGGGCCATCATTTGGAGACTGTGGACTCTCACAGGAGCATCCTCTCCCACTCAATGTTTTTGGGCTTTAAGTTTTAAATACCATCTTGTCTAGATGCAATTTATTATCCATCCTATATTGTTTCATTATATATCTCATACATAATGAATGCATGGCAAAGCCTAAGGTTGGCAATTTTCTAAATGACATGCAATCACATAATATCACATATTATAAACATTCATTTCTCCATTCATCACATGAACTAATAAAACCACTTTTGATTGTCCATCCTAGAAAAATTAAATAATTACAAGCCTTTTAGGCCCAAAGTATTCTTCTTGGACTTGGATCTTCCGCTTTGAACTCTTCACAAACATGATCCGGCCCATTCAGTAAACAAAATGTATTGGCATATATGAAAATCGAATTTTTTCACTTTGAAAAATAAAATTCCAGCACCAGATTTTTAGAAAACCAAATCTTTGTTTTGACAAAAAATTCCAGCACTAGTTTTCATTAAAACCGAAACTCATTTCGAGAAAATAAAAAACCAGCACTTAGTATTTTAGTAAAACTGAAATTTGATTCTTTGAAACAAAAATCCAGCACTTGTCTTTACAGTAAAAAACGAAAAGTGATCCATTGAAACAAAATTCCAGCAACTCTGTTTTCACAAAACTTATGCCAATACACAAAAGGATACACCGAAAATTTTACCTTTCCATTTCTTCAATCCATGGCTGCTCCATCTTCATCATTACATCAATTTGTACATTACAAAATCAAAGAAAATAGAAAAAAAAAACCAAGGAGGAAACATGGTGATGATAGACCACCCTCCTTGTTACAACCAATGAAGAAATCTTACCAGGTAAATTTAACTTTTATGGACAACCAAAAGAGCAAACATACACCATGTATATTTTTATCACATAAAAATATGCAGCATACACAAAAAGAATGCCAACCCATGCATCCAATATATAGGAACCAAAATCATGCATTAGAACCTGGCTCTGATACCAATTGTTGGATCGGAAAAAGAAAACATGCTTTGTTTGGAAAAAAGGTAGATTTCAAAACTTTTAAGAAATCATTACTTGTAGCAGAAGCAACAAATCCAAATCAACATGCCAATCCATACATGATATGGTATAAGGATAATAAAATATAAACAAGATCAGGAGTATTACCGACTCCTTCGCTAAAGCTTTAAATCCTCGCTGCGCTATCCTCTCCTTCTTCGTGTATCCAAATCCTTTGCCTTTGACTCTTTTCCTTTAGCAATCTACTTTCTCCTTGTTGTAGTATCATAAACCAATTAGATTTACCACCTGTTCTTCAAGGAAAATTAGGTTAACAAATTCCTTTGGTGGGAAAGGAGAAGAAATGTTTGAAGGAGATTTTCTTAGAAGAAGAAGAAGCAAAATTGAAACTCTTTCAATTAGTATTTTCGATTCTCTCTTTCATGAAAGGAGAGAAGGCGTAAGGAACATGCAAGAACTCTTTCTTGCCTACCAATTTCGTATATGCATGGATGGGAGGAGAGAGAGGCATCAAATGCATCACTTCTTTCATTAATCACTAATAAAATAGCCAATAAATGAGATTATCTTCATTTATCTTTATGATGGCTATTTGAAAAGACCATAACCTAAAATTCAATACCCAATTTCGGTTTTGCCAAGAAGAAAGAAGGAAGATGGTCCATCTAATATACATCTTTCATCTTTAATCTAATGAATGCAAATAGGTTACAAGCCAACATTAAAAGACAACCATTAAACCATTTAATGGTAAGTTCATAACTCCATTTAATGATGATTAACCATAATAAAGACCATCTTTATTTAGAATTTTAATGTCAAATGTGCGGTTACACATTTAACCTAGGAATAACCGAAATTGTTATCTTCTTCTTAAAAAAATTGTTTTAATATAATTAATCTAATTAATTACATTAAACCAAAAAACCAAGCCCATTACTAAATGTACATTTGGGCTTCTTCAATTAGACCAAGCCCAAAATTCAATTATGGGCTTCTAATTAACCTCCATTTATATTTCTTACTTAGCTTGATAACCTTCCTTAAAGCCAACTGGATAATCTTATTGGACTTTGATAATTCAAGCTCTAATAAGCCCAGAATTAATTTAAATCTCATTGAAATTAATTATAGCTTATTAACTAAATGTCATTCCACTAAAGACAATTAGTTGAACTCTTGAATTATTAAATATTATGAGAATATGTCCAATTACAAACCGTATTTATAACCATCCGCACAACAAAGGGTAAAATTACCGTTTTACCCTTATGTTGGTTTTTCTTTCTAGATCTCTCATTTTACTTTATATGGTGATTAACACATAAGATCTCATGTCAATGTTAAGACTTGATGGGTAGCTAGTCCATCAAACTACTGGCGCCAGTTTAATCACCAAATCTCCTTAAAACATCTAGAAGAGATGATAACACTATAAACTCTTTATTTGAGTGAATATTCCCTGATACATGTTTCAATTAATAATTCCAACATGCAAACACTGGATTAATACTCTGTAAAAATCCATTCCGATCATATCAAGAATTATAATGAAACATATACTAGTTCATCACTCATCAAGATTATGGTTCATAATAAGCGAATGCTTAAGTTGTATGTTTTAAGATTAAAGTAACGACCCACTTTATTCTTGAAAACATACTTGATTCCAGATTCATTTAATAGTGCCATTATCGATAGTCAACTACTATCATGATATGAAACTCATAATTACCTTGAAGTAAACTCCTTTACTTATATGGAGATAAATCGCAACACTACAGTCTAAACCATAATCAAGCGACCAACTTGATTATTCAACTGTGAATCAATTAATTCAGATTCTAATAATATACATGTTTCCCATACATCTCTATGTATATATATATTACTTACAAAAGAATCTTGGTACCTTATGACCAGATATATAATGCTCATACAGATAAAACCAAACTCTTTTGTTATATTGATAATAAATATTTTCATTACAAAACTGTAACTGAAGAAGATAAAGTTACATGTAAATAAACTTGCTTTTCAGGGCACTATATTTACATAACTCCAACAAAAAGAAGCAAAAAGCAAAACATAAAAGAAGCAAAACATAGAGGAAGCGAAAAGACAGAAGATATATCTTCCATTATAAGGACCATAACTTTCAGCCAAAAATTCCAAAAATTCCATACTATATACCGTTGGAAAGCTAAAAGAAAGACCTACAACTTTCTAGAAGACACATTTGCTCAAATCAACCTAAATTAATCCAAATTTTTCTCTGAAATCATAAAATAAAATTTTCTTTTTTGAAACTTGAAAATTTGCAACGTACAAACTTGAGAGAGTCATAAGTAAATATGCAAACATATTCCATTTGTATCAAAATATAAAAGTTTTACAAAGCTTTAGTGGGCATTTCAAGCCACAAATACATTAATACATCGAAATTCCAAAATACAAAAGATACATGAACCATGATTTTCTCAAAATGCAACTAAAGCCTTGCTTTACAAAACTTGTTTCAAACACAAAATAATTAAACTAGGAGTGTTGTCTTGCCTCTTGACCTACTCGATATCTTGCTCATCATTTCAAAAGTATGGTTTCATAATCATGCATCATTTTAAAAAATAATTTTTAAAAACAAATTTTCATAAATCATCATACAAATCATGTATTAGCATGTAACACAATCTTGCAACATTTAAAAACATTAAATGCATATGAATGAGGTAGTAGCAAAATTTATTTGCTGTCATTTCTTGACATAAAACTTTTATTGGCTTATTACTTAACTATAAAAGTGAAACCCACTTTGAAGTCCTTGATTATGGCTTGTTCAAATATTCCTCTCCTCTTGCTCCTCTTGTCCTTCTTGATTCCCTTTTTAACATAAATACAATTCGCAAATCAATTGAAATTTTCAAATGAGAATCCAAAAAAACTAATGTATAAATTAATCCTAGAGCATTTAAACCAATACATTTACTAAGCTCTTGAAACCAAAACTCTTCCAAAAATCCAAAGCCTTAAATGCTCTTATCTCAAATCTTCTCCAAATGAAGAAATGCTTGGTTAAAAAAAAAGTTCTTGTCTTCCTCTATTTTTTCCCCTTTTGCACAACACCAAAATCTCTCTAGAAGGCTTAGAAAGGATGAAACCCTAGCTCAACTCTCTTCTTTCCTCTCAACCACCGAAACCTCTCTTCTTTCTCTCTTTGGTTTTGTTATTTCACCTCCTTCTCTCCCATTTTTGTTTTCCCCTTCTTAAGGAAGGAAACAACACTTTTTTCTTCCCATATTACCCTTAATGAATGATAAAAGTCCACCTTGCCCTTCCTTTAATGCCTTATGGTTTTTAAACTTAAGTAACTTGCCAAAATTGGCCTTACACTCTCTCACTACTTTAATAACTCAAAGCTGTTGGACCCCGATCTTTGAGTGAAATTTGAATTATGAAAATGAAATTTAAGGAGTGCTTTGTGTATGTATTGTATAATAGATGGTTTAAAATTTAAAGAATATTGAGAAGAAAAGAAATGATCTGATTTTGATATCTTTGGGGTTTTGAGTGGATTGGTTTGGTTTATGAAATTAAGTAGATGAGTTGATTGAAATGAAGTTGAAAATCACGACTGAAAAGAGAAAGTGTGAAAATATAAAAAATTGTGAAATAGTTGACTTTTTGGCCTTTGAAAGTTGATTTTTGATTTAGGCATAATTTGAGAAAATGGTCTTCTAGAAACTTGTAGAGTACGTTAAGAGCTTTCTGTATCCATAAAGTTTGCAATTTTTTGATATCGGGAGTGGAAGTTATGATCAGTCAAAGTTTATGTTTGAAAGGTTTGACTTTTATTATGGCTGAAACTTTGACTGAGAAATTAACCTAATTAGAGGTTATTTTAGCCTTGAAGTTCTCCATGAAAGTTGAAGGATCTGATTTGATCTTAATTTTGATATAAAGTATGCAATTTTTCGATCTCAGAATTATAAGTTATGATTTTTACAAGTTTATGTTATGGTTTTTACATGATTATTAGAGGACAGAACTTTTGATGAAAAAATTGACTTCCTTAAAGGTCAAATTGATTTTTGAGTCCTTTATGAAAGTTTTAGGTGACTTTCTGATCTTCGCATCGATATAAAATATGACATGATTGGAGTTTGGAGTTGAAAGATAGAAATTTTCAAAGTTGAGGACTTTGTTTAAGTATTTATTATTTGGGTTAAATCTTTGATTAGAAAATTAATCATTTTCGAGAAGGATTTGGTTGTGGAGTTCTTCATGGAAGTTATAGAGCTTCCTTCAAGCTTTCCATAGAGACCAAATTTGTTAAATTTGGAGTTCAGGATAAAAAGTTATGATTTTTGAAGGTTTCGGAAAAAAAAAAAGAAAAAAAAAAGGGGAGCAGGTGCACCCAAAAGTCGCGGTCGTGCATACGCACGATCGTGACTCTGCGGGTTCACCGCATTGTCGCGACTCCGCTGGTCCATGCGGATATCGCGGTCATGCACTCGCACGATCGCGACTTTCCCTATTTGTTTAAAAAAGGAAATTTTCTGAATATACTACATTCTTTTACTTATATCTTTTCCGTCCGACATCCGATTGAGTTGATTCTTGCAGCGTTAGATTCCTAAGACAATTATCTACATCCTCATAGAAATTTGTGAATTTTTGAGATTAAATTAATGGAGATTAATTTAATCAAAGTGAGTCGGGAAATTTTCTGAGTATAGTTCAGTGTTTTGTGAAATTCGGGAACTGTAGAGATCCGATTGAAGTGATTCTTGAGGAGAAATAAATATAAGACAAGGGGCTACAAATCTTATGAAGACATGAAATGTCAATTTTGCCCCTAAGTCCTTCGAATTATGAATGGAAGTTCGGATTAGAGTGAAATTTTTGGATTAGGAACACCTGAGAGTATTTTGAGCATAACTTTTGATCTGGGAATCGAAATGAGGCGATTCTTAATTTGAATTAAACTAGAGACATAATGCTACAATTGTTATGCAGACATCGAGTTTCAATTCTGGGATTAAGAATGTTAAATTTTGGACGGAAATAATCGTACATGGAAAATATGTTAGAATGTGGATATACCCGAACTGTTTTGCGCATAACTTTTGGTGTAGTGATCCGAATTGAGCGCGGTCGGTGGCGTTGGAGTCGTATGATTGAGAGGAACATTTCTAGAGAAGGAAGTTTTGATAAATTCCTTCAAATTAATAGTGCAAATTAGACCCACAAGTGTGAATAGCATAAAGTAAAGTCAAGGGCATTTTGGTCTTTTAATTAAATTTTAATGACATGGCACCTTTTTAAGATGTGTAGCCGTATGGAAAGGTCTGGAAATTTTTAAAGAAGAGAGAAATCGATTATTCTAGAAAAGAAGACGAAATAAGAAGAGAAAGATGAGAAGCTTTTTCGTATGGAAAAAGAAGAGAGAAAGAAGAAAGTTTTTGATTTTTCCAAGCTTCCAAGGTGATTTTCGTGCTTCTTCCAAGGAAGAAATAGATGGAGGAGCTTAAGGACTTTCTTCCAAACCCAAAATTTTGAAAATGAAGAAGAAAAGAGGTAAGAGAAAAATTTGGATTTTGAGTTTTGGTTAAGTTTTTGATTTAGATTAATTAGAAATGATGTGGGTTTATGTGCTATGAGTTTTATTTTGTGATTGATGAGTTAGTTTTTGTTATGGAAGATTTTAGAGAGAGAAAGCTTAGTGAGGAAGATGATGAATAGTAAAAAATTTGGGGGTTTTTAAAATTGATGATTTAGATGGCTTGAATTAGTGATGAATTTGAGATATCCTAAGTTAATTTTGATGTTTATGCTTTAGGTGAAGTTTAATTTGAAAATTTGTAAATTTGGAGTTTAGGCCAAATTAGGAATTTTGGAGTTTTTGTGAATTAATGGTGTAGAATCATAATTAAGAGTAGGAATTGATGAAATGTGAAATCAATTTTGAAGAAATTATGTTTTATGAGATTGAATTTGGGTGTATTGGTTTAGGCCAATTTTGAAAATTGGGGATTTTCAAAATTGGAGATTGAAATAGCTTGGAATTATGGTAAATTGGTGAATTCCTAAGTTAATTTTGAAAATTATGCTATTTATGATGTGAATTTGGACTATTATGGTTTAGGTTTTGTTAAATTGGAAGAGAGAGAGAAGCAAAAGTCAAATTGAAGCATTGGACAAGTTGCTTGCATGGAAATAAGGTGGGTAGTATATTTATTTATTGAATTATAAGCTAAATGTGACTTTTTAAAAATTAAAGAAAGCAATTGTTGAAAAAAAAATGTTTGAAAAAAAATGTAAATAGTTGAAATTATGATTTCAAAGGATGAAAATGAGTTTAAGAAATACAAGACTTATGAACCTCATGGGTTTCAAATTATTTGATTTATGATTTAAAGAAATTAGTGCATATTTTGTCATGAATGTGATTATTATGTGATTAATTTGATGCTATGAATTGTATTAGATGATTATGCGAATTTATGTGATTTTATGCTTGTGTCATTTATGACACAATTTGATGTTATGAGTTGAAAAATATGAAAAATCAAGAGTTTTTGAAAAGTGCCTTCGGGCAATCTGAATTTCGTTTTCGTTGTGTGTTAAGTGGATTTGGTCAGGTCCTTTGTGAGTCAGCGCTGTCTCTACCTGTTTAAGCCTTCTCCCGGCTGCCCGCTAGTGGCATAGGAGTTTCGATCTCGGACTCCCCTCTGTTCACGGCTGCACAGAACCGCTATGCGGGAATGTGCAGTACGTCCTATTAGGACCGAACCAAACCAATTCTGATGTGTTATGTGTTTTGATGTGTTTATAATGGGATGCATTCATATTTAAAGTTGTGCATGATTTGAAAAAGGTTTGAGAGTTTGAGAAATAAGACAGTAAATTTATAATCATGAAATTTCGGAAGGTTTATGAAAGTTTTGAAAAGTTTGAAAATGCGATTTCGGATAAATGCTTAAATAGGAAATTTTTGAAAAAGTTTGAAAAGTTTAAAAAGAAAATATTTTTCGCTTATTGTTCGGTTTATAAATGTATTATCCACGAGCTTCCGAGCTCACCCCCCCTTTCATCCCCAAATCTCCAGGTTTTTACGCAGGAGATCGGATGGAAGACGAGTATAATCACAGTCCGACTTGTGCATGTTCGTATGTTTAAAGTTTGATGTGGTATTAGATTTTTATGGATAGTTAGAAAGCTAGTAAAGTGTATTTTAGTCCGATTGTATATGAATGGTTTTGCTTGTGGCCAGTAAATGTATAAGATTGTATTGTGTTCGGAATGAGTTATAAGTATGATTATACTTTATGTATGAAATTGGATTTTGAATGTGGTTGGGATTGATTGAGATTTTGAGTTGAGATGGTTATGGATTGAATTTATGAAGTGTTTAGAATTAAGATTGTGTTTCTGCTGGTGTTTGGATGCCGGACGGGAGGTCCGATGTTGCTTTGTGTTATTGGATGGATTACGATATTAAAGTGCGTTTGCTTTGTTTTAAATTTTTGGTGTCAAAATACAGCAGTTATCTTTCGAAATTTCAGTAAAATTTCGGTAAAATGGGTTTTTAAAAAATGAGTTTGAGGATTTATATGAATGTATAAGAAATGATTAAGATGGATGAAGTGAGAAAGAATAGAAATGTAGGGATTGTTTATATGTTGAATGAGTTTGATTAAAGAGAAAAGGAAAGAATAAGAAAAAAAATTTATACCGGATTTGAAATGTCATAAGGTTTCCAACGCGATTATGTTCATTCGATCGTTTTCTTTGATTTTTGTTCTCGGATGTCGGATATGTTTCAGTTTAAGTGATTGTTTCGTTTATCCCCGCCTTATGATTCGATTCTATTGATTTTTGTCGATTTGGTATTCGATTCCGATTTGCATTTGCTTCGAGTATGCGCTTCACTTTCGATTCTTATTCTTTGTTTTTTATTCGAAATTTCGATGCGAAATTTTCGTTTCTATTCGATTCCGTTTACCTTTCGTTTCCTTCGTTCGGTTGGGATCTGGTTCCCGGATCGGGTCCCAACATTTATGGTATCAGAGCCCAGTAATATGATCTTACTTGGGCATATGAGTATGAGTAAGAATTTGAGAAGAGTTTGTAATGATAAGAGTGAATTTGTGAGAATGTACTAAGTGATCATTTGATGTTGATGACAAGAAGTATGATTGTCTTTAGGAATTTGAAAATTGATATGCATGACGATTTGATGAATTCAAGTGATTAGTTCGATTTGGGTGTTAAGAATATGATTGATTTTTGGAATGTGTTGAGGAACTTAAGATTAGTATTTCTTGAGATGTTGTGACGAATTGATATAGATGAAGGAATGATGACATAACGAGAAAGATTAAACGATGATTGAACCATATTAGGGTTCTTTAAGAAATGGACCATTGACTTGTGTCCATCTATGAAGAAATAATAAGTTATAGATATAGTGCTTTGAGATGATATGGGTGTTATGAGATACAAAAAATGAAATGTTGTGAAGAGATATGATGAGGAACATAGATAAGAAAAGTGATTTGATTATGATTTCTGGAAAGAAATTAGTAAGAAGGTGTTTGATGATCTTTGTTTAAAAAGAAATTTATGCAAGAATAAGTTACTTAGAGTTTAAGTAAGTATGAATTTCGAGGACGAAATTCTTTTAAGAGGGGGAGAAATGTTGGACCCCGATCTTTGAGTGAAATTTGAATTATGAAAATGAAATTTAAGGAGTGCTTTGTGTATGTATTGTATAATAGATGGTTTAAAATTTAAAGAATATTGAGAAGAAAAGAAATGATCTGATTTTGATATCTTTGGGGTTTTGAGTGGATTGGTATGGTTTATGAAATTAAGTAGATGAGTTGATTGAAATGAAGTTGAAAATCACGACTGAAAAGAGAAAGTGTGAAAATATAAAAAATTGTGAAATAGTTGACTTTTTGGCCTTTGAAAGTTGATTTTTGATTTAGGCATAATTTGAGAAAATGGTCTTCTAGAAACTTGTAGAGTACGTTAAGAGCTTTCTGTAGCCATAAAGTTTGCAATTTTTCGATATCGGGAGTGGAAGTTATGATCAGTCAAAGTTTATGTTTGAAAGGTTTGACTTTTATTATGGCTGAAATTTTGACTGAGAAATTAAACTAATTAGAGGTTATTTTAGCCTTGAAGTTCTCCATGAAAGTTGAAGGATCTGATTTGATCTTAATTTTGATATAAAGTATACAATTTTTCGATCTCGGAATTATAAGTTATGATTTTTACAAGTTTATGTTATGGTTTTTGCATGATTATTAGAGGACAGAACTTTTGATGAAAAAATTGACTTCCTTAAAGGTCAAATTGATTTTGAGTCCTTCATGAAAGTTTTAGGTGACTTTCTGATCTTCGTATCGATATAAAATATGACATGATTGGAGTTTGGAGTTGAAAGATAGAAATTTTCAAAGTTGAGGACTTTGTTTAAGTATTTATTATATGGGTTAAATCTTTGATTAGAAAATTAATCATTTTCGAGATGGATTTGGTTGTGGAGTTCTTCATGGAAGTTATAGAGCTTCCTTCAAGCTTTCCATAGAGACCAAATTTGTTAAATTTGGAGTTCAGGATAAATAGTTATGATTTTTGAAAGTTTCGGAAAAAAAAGAAAAAAAAAGAAAAGGGGAGCAGGTGCACCCAAAAGTCGCGGTCGTGCATACGCACAATCGTGACTCTGCGGGTTCACCGTATTGTCGCAACTCCGCTGGTCCATGCGGATATCGCGGTCGTGCACTCGCACGATCGCGACTTTCCCTATTTGTTTAAAAAAGGAAATTTTCTGAACATATTACATTCTTTTGCTTATATCTTTTCCGTCCGACATCCGATTGAGTTGATTCTTGCGGCGTTGGATTCCTAAGACAATTATCTACATCCTCATAGAAATTTGTGAATTTTTGAGATTAAATTAATGGAGATTAATTTAATCAAAGTGAGTCAGGAAATTTTCCAAGCATAGTTCAGTGTTTTGTGAAATTCGGGATCTGTAGAGATCTGATTGAAGTGATTCTTGAGGCGAAATAAAGATAAGACAAGGGGCTACAAATCTTATGAAGACATGAAATATCAATTTTGCCCCTAAGTCCTTCGAATTATGAATGGAAGTTCGGATTAGAGTGAAATTTTTGGATTAGGAACACCTGAGAGTATTTTGAGCATAACTTTTGATCTGGGAATCGAAATGAGGAGATTCTTGATTTGAATTAAACTAGAGACATAAGGCTACAATTTTTATGAAGACATTGAGTTTCAATTCTGGGATTAAGAATGTTAAATTTTGGACGGAAATAATCGTACATGGAAAATATGTTAGAATGTGGATATACCAGAACTGTTTTGCGCATAACTTTTGGTGTAGTGATCCGAATTGAGCGCGGTCGGCGGAGTTGGAGTCGTATGATTGAGAGGAACATTTCTCGAGAAGGAAGTTTTGACAAATTTCTTCAGATTAATAGTGCAAATTAGACCCACAAGTGTGAATAGCATAAAGTAAAGTCAAGGGTATTTTGGTCTTTTAATTAAATTTTAATGACATGGAACCTTTTTAAGATGTGTAGCCGTATGGAAAGGTCTGGAAATTTTTAAAGAAGAGAGAAATCGATTATTCTAGAAAAGAAGACGAAATAAGAAGAGAAAGATGAGAAGCTTTTTCGTATGGAAAAAGAAGAGAGAAAGAAGAAAGTTTTTTATTTTTCAAAGCTTCCAAGGTGATTTTCGTGCTTCTTCCAAGGAAGAAATAGATGGAGGAGCTTAAGGACTTTCTTCCAAACCCAAAATTTTGAAAATGAAGAAGAAAAGAGGTAAGAGAAAAATTTGGATTGTGAGTTTTGGTTAAGTTTTTGATTTAGATTAATTAGAAATGATGTGGGTTTATGTGCTATGAGTTTTATTTTGTGATTGATGAGTTAGTTTTTGTTATGGAAGATTTTAGAGAGAGAAAGCTTAGTGAGGAAGATGATGAATAGTAAAAAATTTGGGGGTTTTTAAAATTGATGATTTAGATGGCTTGAATTAGTGATGAATTTGAGATATCCTAAGTTAATTTTGATGTTTATGCTTTAGGTGAAGTTTAATTTGAAAATTTGTAAATTTGGAGTTTAGGCCAAATTAGGAATTTTGGAGTTTTTGTGAATTAATGGTGTAGAATCATAATTAAGAGTAGGAATTGATGAAATGTGAAATCAATTTTGAAAAAATTATGTTTTATGAGATTGAATTTGGGTGTATTGGTTTAGGCCAATTTTGAAAATTGGGGATTTTCAAAATTGGAGATTGAAATAGCTTGGAATTATGGTAAATTGGTGAATTCCTAAGTTAATTTTGAAAATTATGCTATTTATGATGTGAATTTGGACTATTATGGTTTAGGTTTTGTTAAATTGGAAGAGAGAGAGAAGCAAAAGTCAAATTGAAGCATTGGACAAGTTGCTTGCATGGAAATAAGGTGGGTAGTATATTTATTTATTGAATTATGAGCTAAATGTGACTTTTTACAAATTAAAGAAAGCAATTGTTGAAAAAAAAATGTAAATAGTTGAAATTATGATTTCAAAGGATGAAAATGTGTTTAAGAAATACAAGACTTATGAACCACATGGGTTTCAAATTATTTGATTTATGATTTAAAGAAATTAGTGCATATTTTGTCATGAATGTGATTATTATGTGATTAATTTGATGCTATGAATTGCATTAGATGATTATGTGAATTTATGTGATTTTATGCTTGTGTCATTTATGACACAATTTGATGTTATGAGTTGAAAAATATGAAAAATCAAGAGTTTTTGAAAAGTGCCTTCGGGCAATCTGAATTTCGTTTTCGTTGTGTGTTAAGTGGGTTTGGTCAGGTCCTTTGTGAGTCAGCGCTGTCTCTACCTGTTTAAGCCTTCTCCCGACTGCCCGCTAGTAGCATAGGAGTTTCGATCTCGGAATCCCCTCTGCTCACTACCATAGAACCGCTTATACGAAATGTGCGACGTCTCTTTAGACCGAACCAAACCAATTACGATGTGTTATGTGTTTTGATGTGTTTATAATGGGATGCATTCATATTTAAAGTTGTGCATGATTTGAAAAAGGTTTGAGAGTTTGAGAAATAAGACAGTAAATTTATAATCATGAAATTTCGGAAGGTTTATGAAAGTTTTGAAAAGTTTGAAAATGTGATTTCGGATAAATGCTTAAATAGGAAATTTTGAAAAAGTTTGAAAAGTTTAAAAGAAAATATTTTTAAGCTTATTGTTCGGTTTATAAATGTATTATCCACGAGCTTCGAGCTCACCCCCTTTCATCCCCAAATCTCCGTGTTTTTACGCAGGAGATCGGATGGAAGACGAGTATGATCACAGTCCGACTTGTGCATGTTCGTATGTTTAAAGTTTGATGTGGTATTAGATTTTTATGGATAGTTAGAAAGCTAGTAAAGTGTATTTTAGTCCGATTGTATATGAATGGTTTTGCTTGTGGCCAGTAAATGTATAAGATTGTATTGTGTTCGGAATGAGTTATAAGTATGATTATACTTTATGTATGAAATTGGATTTTGAATGTGGTTGGGATTGATTGAGATTTTGAGTTGAGATGGTTATGGATTGAATTTATGAAGTGTTTAGAATTAAGATTGTGTTTCTGCTGGTGTTTGGATACCGAACGGGAGGTCCGATGTTGCTTTGTGTTATTGGATGGATTACGATATTAGAAGTGCGTTTGCTTTGTTTTAAATTTTTTGGGCTGTCAAAATACAGCCGTTATGTTGCCAAATTTTCAGTAAAATTTCGGTAAAATGGGTTTAAAAAAATGAGTTTGAGGATTTATATGAATGTATAAGAAATGATTAAGATGGATGAAGTGAGAAAGAATAGAAATGTAGGGATTGTTTATATGTTGAATGAGTTTGATTAAAGAGAAAAGGAAAGAATACGAAAAAAAATTTATACCGGATTTGAAATGTCATAAGGTTTCCAACGCGATTATGTTCATTCGATCGTTTTCTTTGATTTGTGTTCTCGGATGTCAGATATGTTTCAGTTTAAGTGATTGTTTCGTTTATCCCCGCCTTATGATTCGATTCTATTGATTTCTGTCGATTTGGTATTCGATTCCGATTTGCATTTGCTTCGAGTATGCGCTTTGCTTTCGATTCTTATTCTTTGTTTTTTTTATTCAAAATTTCGATGCGAAATTTCCGTTTCCATTCGATTCCGTTTGCCTTTCGTTTCCTTCGTTCGGTTGGGATCTGGTTCCCGAATCGGGTCCCAACAAAAGCTCTTAATCTATACCATATTATCTTACCCACAATAACATGTTAATTAATTTTCAACATAAATTAATCTAAAAAGACCCCAAAATTAATCTAGCCATGCTTATTTTAAAAGAAATTTAGGGGTCAACACTTGGAGCCTTTTCATATTCTTCTCCTTATTACTTTCTTTTGAAACTACCACAAGATTATTCCTTTTAAGTTCAAAATTATATGAGGAGTAATTTTCTCACAATATGGTTATAATAAACAAATTGAGAAACAAATCTTTTAACATTAATATTATTCCCACTTGAATTGGATAGTGGTAAAAAGCTCCCACTAGGTTGTAATTTTCATTGATCAGAAACCAATTCATCATCTTTTAAATTGCTCCAACTTAGATCAATACCATTTAATTCTTATAAGATCATTTTAATTCAGTTTCTCATATAGAAATAAGTTTTGAACTATCTTTTCTTGCTTTGGAAATTCATTCTTTAAGAATGAGATAACTTATGATACAAATTCAAATACTTTTTATTATCTTATTCACCTTTGAACATATATTCTTTAGAATGATTAACAAATATTTTAAAGATACTCTTCTTCTTTTGGAACCTAAATTGTTATTATTATAAAAGGGGTCATGAATATAGGTAACAAGCACATTCTCAAGAAATCAAACATGGTTAATTAGTTCTCTTACATATTGATATCTCAAATTGTTTTAAGATATCATTTCATAGGCACCTTATCAAGTGTATATTTGATCATCAATGACACATCACCCCAATAGCTAATAGGTAAGTGTTCATTTTTCTCCCATTATTTTGTTAGTCAGACAATATTCACAAGTACACTATTTTACTTTATATATGTCTTCCAAAGAAAATATGCTTGATCAATCAATTTTATCCAATATGACCAAGTCTAGCATGTGACAAATTGACATAGATATTATAAGAACTAAATGATGTTATTAAACAAAAAAATATTTTTTAATAAATAACATCTAAAATTTCAAAATTATTAAATATAAAACTATAGAAAATTGTCCTTTCCACCATTGTGGAAATTAACACCATATCTAAGACTAAATAAGACATAAAGATTTGTTATCTGTGGGAGGTTCTTTTCCTCTCCAAATTTAGTTGGACTTAGTTCTTCTTGGAATCCTAATAATTATGGAAGGCTTCCTTTCCACTACAACAAAAATATACATTTTGTGTCGTCTTCGTATAAGAGGTCGCGAAATGTATGAGGCTTTTGCGGCGTTTTTTTAGACGTTAGGAAAGGTGGGAAAATTAGGTAACGTTGAATGCAGACGTCGTTGAATTGCCATGTTTTTTGCGTCGTTTTAGTAGTAGGACGTGGCAAAGTACTATCCACGACGTCTTGCAGAGTTAGACGTCGGGAAATGCCAAGAAATTATAGCTTTCCCTCCCCGACCCCGTGCGAGCAAACATTTTATTAAATTATCTGCGTTTTATAAAATTATTGAAAAAAATTATCATTCATCAGCGCACTCTCCTTTCCCTTTCCCTGGAGCCACCGTCCCTTCCACCGTCCCTTCCACCGTCCCTGC
The DNA here is from genome assembly GCA_029891385.1 of Erythroxylum novogranatense. Taxonomy (NCBI): domain Eukaryota; kingdom Viridiplantae; phylum Streptophyta; class Magnoliopsida; order Malpighiales; family Erythroxylaceae; genus Erythroxylum; species Erythroxylum novogranatense. Next base: position 80,271,541 of record CM057229.1, on the reverse strand, counting down.
CTTCTCCTTGGAGCCATCAAAATCACCATTCATCACACTCTCCCTTCCCTCTCCCTGGAGCCACCGTCCCTTCCACTGTCCCTTCCCTCTCCCTGGAGCCATCATATTCTGCAGAAGTTAGGATCTCCATCGAGCCACCGTCCGTTCCCTCTCCCTGGAGCCATCATCTTCTGTCGCCCTTGGAATCGTTGGAGCCACTCTTCAACAGTTGACGTCCTTCTGTCGTCTATAGTGGGAGTGTTGGTTGAGGTAAGTAATTTGCTTGGGATTAATGTGGGCATTTGGCTATGCATTGTGTGACAGTATGTTAAGGAAGCATGCATTTAAATTGTTCGATGAAAGTTGTGAGAGGGTTTACGGCTTTGAATAGAAGTTGGTGAAGACTCAAACCTGTAATGGAACTTAAGTCTTAAGAGTTACACACATCCCTTGAGAAATATGTTCTACTTTAATGATGGTTAATTCTTAGCCCTGACATACTGGTTTAGACTTGTACAGATTTTAAGATTCCGATTAAGAAAAAGTCTAATTTGGTGGTCATTTCTCCTTTAAGGACATACCCTTCTACCTTAATCTAAGTAGTTTGATTAAGGAGAAACCTACACCATAAAACATGATTAGATCATTAGCGAAAGCTAACTTAGTAATTTTCAGCTGCTTACATTTGGCATGGAATACAAAAGTAATAATATTTGTGATGAAGATATCTATGGTACTTCATTAAAAATCTTCTTGTGTTCTTATTATTTCTTTATTTCTATTTTATTCTTACTGTACATTATTTCTTAATAAGTGATATTAAAGTATAGTTAAGGAACAAATAACGTTAATTGTAAGGTTTAAAGTGAAAAAGTTTAATGGACCTAGAAATTTTGGACTATGACAATAAAAGTGAAGGATTTTTCAGCACAACAAGGCATATTTAAGGGGTTATAAAAGAATAAGATAAATTGACGAGATCAACTAGAAGGAGTTGTAGGCAAAAGGAGCTAGAAATGTCTAGTTATATCTAACATATAAGGTTATATACTGCATTATAAATACTACATTTCCTATCAAGATATGGAAGAAACTGAAGAGAAGATAAATGTCAACTATAACTAAGTTATTATCAAGTAGAATTTGCAAAATAAAGATGTAAGAGGGAATATATTTGGAGCATCATATCAATACGTTTAACTTAATATTCAATGACTTATTGAGTTTATATTGAAATAGGCCCATTTGAAAAACCCATAAACATGAAATTAGTGATAAACCTAAAGAAAATTTGAGGAACTCTAATTTGTTAAACTATCCTTAGCAAACATATGTTGAAGCTGTGATACAAAATTAAAATTGTATAAACAAATGAAAACAATGAAACTACAATAACAATGAAACATTCTAAGATGTTCATAATCAAATGTCATAACCTAAACCTAATAAATTTTCTTACTAGTGATTGTGAATATGAATTTCAATCTACTTCTAGAGTTTTTGCAGGGAAAACCATAAAGAAAGAAAAACCTTAAATGTGGAACCTTAATTTGAGCAACTTGTGATTATAGTTTTCCTTACTATAATATTCTTAACTTTTGGCTAGTGGACTTGTCATTATATAGTAGTGTAGTTATAAATAGAGTATAGTTCCATAAGCATGAAATAAGTACCAAACCTAGCCTTCTTACTATTATATAGTCAATAATAAAGAGTGTGATTTAATTTATTCTAATCTTAATCAAAATAAATAGATCAAAATATAACTAGGAACAAAAAATTAAGAGGATTGTTTAAATTTAAGAGGATTGTTTATTGAAACATATGCAAAAGTATCTCTTCAATTACGAAAGTGTAGTTATAAATTTTCGTGTTTTATGATAGATACTATTTGCAAGTGTGAGGAGGAGATAGTTGGAGGAGCCATTGGAAAACAAGAACCAGGTATGATAACTTATAATATAAAGTTGCTCGATTGTTAATTGTTTTGTTTGCATTCATACTATAGCTATTGAATTTGCTATATGAGATGCCATATTTTGTTCTATGCAATTATGCTAAAGTAAGGATCCTGCATTCATACATAAATAGAGAAATGAAATGTCATATTTTGCTTAATTTGTTTTATGAATTTTTTTATTGCTCTCTCCCTAGTTGTCCGTATAGCTTATCAAATAATAATACAAATTATACATATTAGCATATGTATAGGAAAGATAAAATTCTTAGATATGTAGTTTATTAAAAAAAAAGTTTTGCTACTTTAACAGTTAGCTTTTCTACTACTTCATTTAGGTACGTAGTTAACCTTTCCTCATCCTTCGCTTACTAACATAACATAATGTTCTCATTGTTAGATTGAATTGAAAGGTATTTGTTGCTCTATGGAGAAGAGTTGGATGAACAGTGTAAGGATTTCTCGTGAACACATTGATAGAGTAAGGATGTTTATGAAATTTTTCACTGGGAAAAAGGGCAAAGAGTGTGACATTTCATGCCCTTGTGTACGTTGTATGAATTGTTATAAGAGATCTCAGACAAATATTTTTGAACATTTAATGCAATTCGGCATGGACCAATCATACACCCGTTAGGTTTTACATGGTGAAGTGCCAGAATATAGATTTATGCCTAGGGAATAAAGGCTTGACACTGCAAATGTTCACATAGATGGGACGGGCATTGATATTAATGAAGTAAATGGTGATGAGGAGGATGATGGGATGGAGGCTTTGCTTGATGATGTGGGTACTTTCATAAATGATCATCCAATTAATGAAGGCGGAAGGAGTCGTCCTATAAGCATTGACCATTCTACTATGGGTGGCTTTCATGAATTGTTGAGTAAAGCTGCTGAAGAGTTGTACCCGAGATGTACGAATTTTTCAAAATTTTCTTTTTTAATGAAGTTGCTTCATTTGAAAGTGTACAACAAGTGGAGCAATAAGTCATTTGACATGTTACTTGCTTTGCTAAAGGATGTATTACCGAATGGTAAATCTTTGCTGAAGTCCTATTATGAAGCAAATCAATTTCTACGGAGCCTAGGCTTGGGTTATATGTCGATACATGCATGTAAGTATGATTTTTGCTTATATTGGAAAGAGAATGAGGACTTGGAAAGTTGTCCCTAGTGTGGAACATCAAGATGGAGAATTAATGAGGGCAGAGGTAAGAAGATACCACATAAAGTATTGCGGTACTTTCCATTAACGTCTAGACTACAACGATTATTCAGGTCAAGTAAGACCGCTAAACAAATGATATGGCATAATGATAGGCCTAAAGGTGACATTAATAACATGGTTCATCCTTCTGATGGAGAAGCTTGGAAGAGCTTTGATGAGCTATATCCTGAGTTTTCCAGAGAACCACGTAATGTTAGACTAGGGTTAGCAACAGATGGATTCAATCCACATAGTAATTTGTCAGTTTCATATAGCGTGTGGCTTGTTGTTCTCTTAGCATACAATTTACCCCCTTAGATGTGTATGGATGAGTCATTCTATATGCTATCGTTGGTTATTCCAGGTCCAAAAGCGGTCGGTAGAGACATTGACCTCTATATGAGACCACTACTAGATGAGTTAAAGAAGTTATGGGAGGATGGCCTAGATGTTTTTTGATGTTTCAAAAGGAGATAATTTTCGATTGCATGCAGCTTTAATGTGGACTATTAATGACTTTCCAGCCTATGGTACTATTTCTGGGTGGAGCACAAAAGGATACATGGCATGTCCTGTTTGTAACAAGGACACTCCTTCTTGTAAATCAAGAAGTAAGATTGGATACTTAGGTCATCGTCGTTTTCTTCCTTATAATCATCCATGGAGAAAAAGAAAGAAGTTTGATGGCAAGAGTGATCATCAACCTATACCTAACTTACCAGATGGAGATGATATGGTGGAACAATTAAGTCATATGTAGAATATATGTTATGGCAAGCACCCCAGCAATAAGAGGAGAAGGAGATTGGAAGGAGAGTTTAATTGGAATAAAAAAAGTATTCTTTTTGAACTACCATATTGGCATAAGTTAAGATTAAGGCATAAACTTGATGTCATGCATATAGAAAAGAGTATTTGTGACAATATCCTTGGAACTTTGATGAATGTTGAAGGTAAAACCAAAGATACAATCAAGGCTTGGCTTGATTTGAAAGATATGAATGTTTGAAAAGAATTCCACTTAATAAGAGCATCAGATGGAACTGTTGTTGGGAAACCTCCAGCATGCTATATAATGTCTTCCGATGAGAAGAAGAAGTTTTGTGAGTTTGTAAAGCAGGTGAAGTTTCCAGATGGTTACGCATCGAATATATCTAGATGTGTTAATGTGGATGATTGGAAAATTACTGGACTTAAGTCTCATGATTGTCATGTATTATTACAAAGCATTCTACCATTAGGAACGTGTTCTATCTTGAACAAAGATGTGACAAGTGTTTTACTGGAATTGGGGGACTTCTTTCGACGAATTTATAGACGAAGTCTGAATAAGGATCAGGTACAGAATATGTGTCATGAGATAACTTTAATCTTATGCAAACCTGAAATGATATACCCACCGGTGTTCTTTGATGTGATGGTACATTTGGCTATTCATTTTCCAAATGAAGCCTTACTTGATGGACCGGTTGTGTATAGATGGATGTATCTAATTGAGAGGTATTATTTACATTGATTAGATTACTTTAAAGAGTTAAGTAAATAGTGGCCTATCTAATTATGGTTAAGCATTTGTTCAGATTCTTAGGTACACTAAAGGGATTTGTTAGAAATAAAGCACGTCCAGAATGGTCAATTGCAGAAACCTATGTTGTTAAAGAGTGCATGACATTCTATTCAATGTATTTTAAAGGAATTAAAACCAACTTCAACGTGCCAGAGCGAATCAATGTTATGGTTGATGGTAGTGACATATTGGTATTCTTTTAACAATGTAAGCCCATTGGTGCTGCCAAAACAATTGCTCTTCCTACAAATGAGCTAGAGATTGCACATTGGTATGTGCTTATGAATTGTCATGAGATTAGGCCCTTTATTGAGTAAGTTTTTCAAACCTTTTGTCAAATTAAGATATGTCATAAGTTAAGATATCTCATATAATATTGATTGACTTTATGATGACCCATAGTGAGCACATGAATGAGCTGAGGCAACAGGGTCCATTGCATGTTGATAGGAGACATAGAGAGCAATTTTGTTCATGGTTAAAACATCGGGTGAGCAGAAAGTTTGTGCATGGTGTTAGCTAATAATTATATATTATTAACTAATTTTAATTTCTTGTTATAGATGACGACAGTGACTACCTCCCGTAAAGGAAATATGTTTGAGTCTTTGTATGCATTGGCATATGGACCTCATCACTTGGTACAAAAGTATACTGTATGCAATACAAATGGCATGCGATTTCGCACTGAAGCCCGTGATGTGCGAAAGATTACACAAAACAGTGGTGTTGCAGTGTTAGGAAATTATGGGGAAGATAATATAACATTTTATGGGATGCTAACAGATATTATAATGCTTGAATATGTTAGAGGTAAAAGTGTTGTGCTTTTCAAATGCAAATGGTACGATCTTGGCAGTTTGAATATGAGGGTCAACGACATTCTAAAAAGCATCAATGTTACTAAGTTTTGGTTTAAGGATGACCCATTTGTTTTGGCAAACCAAGCAAAGCAAATTTTTTTAGTTGAAGATTTATTACTTGGTTCAAATTGGCGGATTGTTCAAGAATGTGAAGTTAGACGTGCGTATGATATCCCATTGCATGGTAATGAAGAAGATGCAGAGATGTTGAGGAGTCTTCTGATCTTCGAGTGGAGCTCGAGGAATGTTCTTTAGATTTTTTAGATCAGAATGATATTGCTTTTGATGTAATAAATAATGTTGTGGTGAATTCCGAGCAACGTTTGAATGATGATTTGGATGACTTAGAGACAAGTAGTAGTGAGAATGAATGTGATATTATATACGAAGATTCCATTGATGACAATGATGAATAAATTCTTATTATGCACTTGTACCTTTATTGATCTATCTTCATTTCTTAATCACATGTGATATTATGCATGCATCAACCATGTAGAGGACTTCATAACCCTTCTTCCTCAACTTCTCAATGATCTAATCTACACTGCATTAAATGTTTATGATTTTTGTTCTATAGCCTTTTATCCCTCTTAGTTGATAACTTTAACAGTGCAAATCTCTTTAACATTTTAGGTTGCTATTCCTACGGGTTCAAAAGTTCACTCATCTGTGGTGTCATTTGAAGTGGAGCAATATCTAGAGGTAATTATCCTTTGCTGCATTTGTTTTATTTTGGAGTTCATGTTTGTTGTTGGCATATTGTTGGGTGGTTCATCTTTTTGTTAGGACTAATAAGGTCCACTGAATTCATTTGTTTTATAATTTTCTTATTTCCTAGCATCTAGTTGTGTTTCTGTTGTTTGCCTTTTGTCCATATTTAATTATTTGAAAGTATGTCATCCAAGGCTAACTCCAGAAAATTGTTCAAAATCTTGTCCATTTTTGGAAAGGATGGATAAATAGGATGTTGTCATAGTTGAGTTACAACATAATCCACCTACATATACTAGGATAAATGATATTGAGATGAATTATGTATCATCTTATTGTTTATAAGCCATAAAACAATAAGATGACTACCCAACAAATCAAATTCAACAATGGTGTCTAACATATACTATATTGGCTTAAATATCCCTTGGCAACTCCTTGCCATTTTAATCATAAGCAAAAAATATCAAGACCATCACCAAATCTTTCATGTGGAAAAAAGTTATACAAATAATTCTTAAATTAATGTATCCCCCTCATATCACTTCTGGAATAATTAGATGATTGACATAGACTAACATATACAAATAATTACCCTTGTGAAGATAGGTAAATGGAGAATAGTTCAAGGACTGTTGGAAAACATAATTCTTCATTGTTATGATCAATTTCATAGGTCAGCTAAAATGAAACCCTCATAAAGATGCAATGGTCACCAATGCAGTTCTTTCATTGATCTGAAAGTTATGACAGATATACAATATGACAGATATATCTCATTCATATTCAAAATTACGTGCTTTAATGCTTGTTATTTAGGTAATATCCCAGTCACCGTATATTAGATGAATTGCATTTCTCTTGCTATTAGATATACAATATGACATATATATCTCTTGGTATTAGATGAATTGCATTTCTACTGGCTGATGGGATGTTGTATATTTAACGGATTTGGTGATGTATAATCTTTTGTTGCTATTAGATTTAAAATTATTTTGCAATTAGAGGCACTAGTCTACCTTTATTGTTGTGTTGCTGTCTTGATGGATGTTTCTAGCATTATTAATTCCCTAAATTTGTTGAAAATGTATTTGTTTAGAACTTATGTTTCTTATTTAGAGTTGAGGAATTGGCACTAGTTCCTTTGTTTCCATATTTCATAAATCACTCCACTTAGCAAGGTCATATGCCATGTAGCGCATTCAATCTTTTCAAATTTGCATTTCCTACAGTAATAACCTGATTGTCTCCTATCCACTTCATTCTTTACTTTGTCATGTATGTAAACAACATGATCATTTTGTCAAGTATAATGACAACTTCTTGCAAAAGCCAACCTAAAATGACTTAGAACATAAAACTACAGAGAAATGCATAAATCCTAAAATATGTAAGTGATGATTGAAACAGAACAGTAGTTAATGATACAGAACAATAGGTAATGATACAGAACAATAGGTAATAAGCAAGTTAGGTATGCCTAAACATCAATAGCATCAACCATGTGGAGGACTTCATAACCCTTCTACTTCAACTTATAAATGAACTTATATAGCTGCATTACTGATAACTTTAACAGTGCATATAACTTTAATAGTGGTAATGACTTGATGTATTCGACTGAATGTTTGATCTTGTAGTTGCTTTACTGTATGTTTTCCTTTGTATTCAGTAATAATGCCTTTGTCTAGTTGCTAAACTTGTATAAACTTGCTTCAGATTCTGTAGTGCTATTTCTGGATTTAAGATTTTTTAGCAATTTAAGAAACTTGATTCCACTATGCTGGGATTCTAGTTCTATTAAACCCCACGTATTGTAGCTTCATTGGAATGTGGAAAATTTTAGGTTGCTGTATGCTTAGTTCTTTGTCTTGTTTTTTAAGGGTATGCCATTAAAACAAACTTTACAGTTCAAATCAACCCTTGGAATGCTCAAAGGACATTTCTGCTGTGGGATTCCTCTTCATTTTTTCATAGAAGTAAATCAACTTACATATCTTGCAAAAGGCAACCTAAAATGACTTAGAACATAAAACTACAGAGAAATGCATAAATCCTAAGATATGTAAGTGATGATTGAAACAGAACAATAGTAAATGATACAGAATAATTTAAGATTGCATAAGATACAGAACAATAGGTATGCCTAAACATCAATAGCATCAACCATGTAGAGGACTTCATAACCCTTCTTCTGCAACTTATCAATGAACTTATATAGCTGCATTACTGATAATTTAACAGTGCATATAACTTTAACAGTGGGAATGACTTGATGTCTTCGACAGAATATGGTTGATCTTCTGTTGAATTTATATGCAATAAATTTAAATTTTTGATTTGCAGCTTGAAGAGGTCCAGAAAACTTCAGCCAGAGGATAGAATCTTCTCATTGTCTTCAATAGCCTCACCAAGTATTTGTTAAATATTGGAGTTCATGTTTGTTGTTGGCATATTGTTGGTTAGTAGATGTTTTGGTTGTGTTCCTTGGGATACTGAATTGCACATGCTATTCAGAATTGCACATAGTTAGCAGGTTCTGAAATTGAGATGAATTATGTAGTTAAAGAGTGCTAGTGAAATTGGGATACTGAATTGCACATAGTTGTCAGAATTGCACATACTATAATAGAAATGGTTTAAGCAATAAAATTGATTTGTCAAGGAGTTAAAGCCCTTAGTTATACCATTCTAGGTTAACATACTGTTCATAACAGGTAAAGAAGAACAAGTATAAAACATCTAAAGAAGAAAACAGATCAATTAATGAACCAAATCATATGCATATCTTACTCAATCATTGTATGTTTAAGCATTGATTACAATTTCACCTTTCATTTAGATTTTACAATGATTAAGCATTGATTAGTCAAGTGGTTACTGAAATTTACAATGATTGAGCTTGATATTTAGAATATGATTAGGTTAGTGGTGCCTTAACCTGTTCTGTGCAATCAACAGTGTGTTGTGCAATCAGGAATCCTAAACCCATTCCTCATTGCCTTTTCAAATTCTGGTATTTGGAATCTGCTCTTTCAAATACTCAACAGTGCTAGTTTAGGGTCATGTGCACTTTCTTTCAGCTTTGTGCCATCATTTCCATCTTTAGCTTCAATCTACTTAGCATATATATATGATAGCCTTTTGCAACTACAGAACCAAAGAGACTTTCAAATGCATATATATTTGATCTTTACTGATCTTATGTTCTCTAAGCATGCATATATATTGGTATAATAGATGTATGCAGGTATTAGATTAAAAGAAACAAAAACTATGAATCTGATGCAGATATGCCTATCTTTAAGGTTTAAATGATGACCATTTTCCACATACAATTGAATCTTTATTTCGAAGATGCATGAACACATACACATTAACTAAACAACTTGCAACCTGATATTGATATAGTTGACAGTAAACAATGCCTCTTAGCTGGAATTTTTATAAATGATACAATTAGAGAGTTTAATGAATAGAGTCTGTTGAGAATGATACAATGAATAGTTCATCCTTAAATTCCTAATCAATCATGTGCTTCTTTTATAAATGGCAAGGTATAGGCATCACATTGTATACACATGGCACCTGGTCTACCCAAGAAGAAGAATAAGGCTGCACCAAGTACCTTTGTACCTACACAACTGCAGTCGTGGTATCGTCAGCTAATTGGAAGTGGAGCTAATGATCCATGTGCTAGTACACAACCATAAGATAAGACACCTGCACCTGCACCTACACTTACATAGGCGCAAGCTCACACACGTGCACCTGCTGACCGTACTGCAATAACAAGAGAAGTCAATTATATGCCTAGTATTGATCCTAGAGACAAGTATAAACAAATTTTGAATATGCGATGCAATATTAGCACTCCGTCAACTTCTGAAGAGATGCCTCTAGCTTCAAATTCTCAGACACCAGTAAATCCTCCGGCTTCTAATTATCATACACCAGTTAATCACATTATTCCTTCTGGTGTGGGCTCCTCTTCTGCAAGCACTGCAGGTATGATCTTAATGGTTATTAGATTTATCAATATTGTTATATGCTAATTATAAATTATTCTTTTGCTATTTTAGGGTCCACAACTGATGCCAAAAAAACAAGGGGGTGTCACGATAGGACATGGATTAGCAAAGATTAATAAGGTAATAGGTAAAAGATTGGAGATAGAGATCTCCCCTGCTGAAGGACGACCAACCAACTCCGTACAGTCTGCCAAATTATCGAGTGAGATTGGTCTGATATCCCGAACTTCTTTGCCTGTAAGAAACAAATTTTCAAAAATTACTAATGAGGAATTGAACATTACATTTGATAAGCTAGACATAAGTATTCTAAACAATTCCAATTTGTACGTCTTTTCCATTTGGTTAAAGCGTTGACCAATAACTTATAATTTTTTGCAACAAAAGTTGGACGTCAAGGGAATGAGGACTGACAACGAAATACATGCTGCTATGAAGAGGTTTCTTTCTTTAAGGTCTAAAGATGAAAGGTATAATTTAAAAAGGCATTTTACTAAGCACAGAAAGGATGTGCAGCCGCATAATGTCACACTGGCAGAGTGGATGGATTTATGTGAGTATTGGGAGCAATCAGCTACAAAGGTTAGTTTTTATTTGATACAAAAGCTTTATTTCACAACTTCTTTCATAACTAATTATATTTTAGTATTTATGATTTTTGATTTGTGATTTATATATGTTATAATAGATTTTGCTATGTGTATGATTAGAAAAAAAGTCGAAAAGCCAAACTTGCTCGGAGTCAGGTCAAATGTCGACCAAACACTGGCTCCAAGGCCTTTGTGGCGATACGACATGAGATTGTGAGTTACTATCTTTTTAATTATATTTTACTTTGATTGACATTTAAAAATTTATGAAAAGAATTACTTGTCATAATTGTTTTTTACAATAGAGTGACAGGGATGGAGAAGAGTGTGACTGGATGAAGCTATGGTATCACACTCATTATGATGAAAGCAAAGAGCAATGGACAACTGCCGAAAGCAAAGCAAAATGGTTGAGTACATAGTTCATTTACAAATATTTGTTAAATCAGAATGTGTATGTAATTAATTCTTACTTTTTCAAGAATTAATGTGTCATGAAATGACACATTCAATAGAACAAGGTCATCCCATGACAGTAGATGAAGTGTGCGACAAAGTCCTCGACACTAGAACAGATTACATTGTTGGCATGGGAATTTGGCCTCGACTATAAGGGAATATTTCGGCCAGAAAGAGACTTCGAGACTAATTAGAAGAGTCAAAGAGGGCTAATCACGAATTGCAGTCTCAAGTCGATCAATTGACTAAACAATTTAAAGAAATGTAGGATCGATTGGAACTTATATGTTCTACACATAATGTTCGTTCAGACTAAACATGTACTCATATTGATATATTAAATACTTATGACTTTTTGTTTATTTTAATTATCGTTTTATGACATACTCGAGAATTGCAATTAATTAATAAATTGTTTGCATGTTTTCAATTCTTGTTATACATGAATAATTATTAAAATTGATTATATATTCAAAAAATGATGAATTATTAAACAAATTTATTTAATTAATAATATTTAATAGTTATTAAATAAATATTATTATTTTAAATTAGCAAATAATTAAATAAAATTATTTTCATAAATTTAAAACAAATTTAAATAAAAGCTAATTACAAATCTAATTTATTCAATATTTTTTAAAATTGAATTTTTTAATTTAATTATTATATTTTATTAAATTTAAAATTATTCAAATATTCAAATCAATAAATACAAATTAAGAAATTCTAATTTATATTAAAACATTATAAACTAAATTTACCAAAATTGTTATAAATATATTTTTAATAAAAAACTAACAATCCGTGACGTTTGTTCAAACAGACGTCGCATAATATCACCTTTTTGCAACGTCCTTCAAACGTCATTAAAACACAGACATTCCCTGACGTTCTCTTTAGATGTCGCAAACTCTTCCGTTCTTTCCTGACGTCTGTATGAATGTTGTAGAATATGCAAGCATTCTACGACGTCTTTGGTCAGACGTCGCAGAAACCTATTACCTACCCTACAATCTACGACGTCTATTGTGACGTCTTAGCAGACGTCGTAGAATGTTTTCTACGACGTCTTATTGGATTCTACGACGTCTACAAGACGTCGCCAAATGTACCTTTTTGTTGTAGTGTTCCTCTTTTCACTTAAATTCTTCTTAGTACTTCCTTTTCATAGAAGTCCGTGTGAGTTTAACTTAGCCATATATGTCTTAGTATATAGCTTAAAAGCCTTATGATATTTATCGATAAATGCCTCGTAGCATCCTATATCATCTTGATATTTATATTATGGGTTAAGTTCATTTTCATATATTCCTAGCATGGAGGTAAGATTGTGTAACAACATACACCATCTCAAAATAAGATGAGATATGACTAACATTCCTCGATTCACTATATTTGACATTAGTTTTGTTGGGACTCGATCCGGAAACCGAATCCCAATCGGAAAACGGAAATGAATACGAAAAACGAAGTGCGAAAGCAAAGAAAAATCGAATACGAATACGAACCAATATGATTCGAATCAAAGCAAAGCAACGAAACATAAAGCGAAATCGAATCGGATGCGAATCGAATCACAAATCGGAAGCGAATGCAAAAAGAAAAACTATCGAATCCATCAAACTGAAATAAATTTCGACATCCGTTGAAAACACAAAGCATAGGAAACTTATCGCGTTGGAAACCTTAAGACAATTCTCAAAACCCGTATAAATTTTTTTCTTTATTTCTTTCTTATCTTATTCATTCCTTTCATCATTCCCATACAAAGCACTTCAATTCCTTATTTAGACAAATCCATCCTCAACCAATATCTCAATCTGTTTGATCCTATTTAAATCATGACTGTCAATTTCACAAAATCTTACTAATCCTTTCTTTTGTCAATAGACACTTAATACACATACCTATATATCCGAAATTCATACACCATAAACACTTTAATAATTCTCAATCCAATCATTCATAAATTACACTGTTACCAAAATCACATACACCATACCCAATTTCATACACAAATACATTTATCCAAATTTATCTAAAGCCATATACATATCAACACTAAAATCCAAATTACTCAAAATCTAACTTATACAAATTACGAAAACATGCAAGAAGTCGATCTGACATCTTGACCGTCTTTCATCCGATCTCCTGCTCAAATACCTGGAGATGGGGATGAAAGGGGGTGAGCTTATAGCTCGTGGGTAACATTTTATAACAAATAAATAAACAAAACCTTTTAAAAATGCTTTTCTTTTCCTTTCTTGCAGAAACCTTGTTTGAAACCCATAATGCACATTTTCAAAATTTCTTTTCTCGCAATGGTCGAAATCACAATTTCCAAAACATGAATGCATCAATCATAACACCTTACAATACAAATGCACACATAACGGCTCGAGAGTTCCATAAACACGACGGAAAACTGAAGTTTTATCGTAAACACGATGAGTCTGATTTCTCAAGATCTCGTGACCTCTAACGGGCAGTCGGGAGAAGGCTTAAAGGTCATCGTGCACGAGACTAACGAAATAGGTTCTCTCTTGCCCACACAAAAGCACATATCATGCTCAACTCAATTTATCGAATGATCTTTTTTGAATATACGAAATGCCATGAAATCTTTCGAGGCATAACACAAAGGTATTTTACAATTCATCAAAAGTTCATGTATTGAATCAATAATGATTTTTCAAATCATTCATACAATGATGCAACATTTATGATGCAATAGAAATCAGAAAATCTCTTTTGTTTAAAGAAAACAGTAGTGGCTTATAAATTCTATTATAAACGGTTACCCACCTCGAATCGATGCTAGAAACTTGTTCCTTGTTCCAATTTGTCCTTTGATTCCTTCTTTCTTCCAATCTAACTTTACCTAAAGCAATTCCACCCAAATTCAACATCATAATTAACTTAATTACTCAAATTGAGCTTAGAAAACACAAAACCCTCATATTTCCAAGCTACCTACACCAAAAGCTTCCAAAATTCCCAATTCACAAAATGGCCTAAACCCTAAATAACTTACATCCAAAATTAAACCCATAGTACTTAGCAATCATCAAAATTGACTTCATACTCCACAAACCCGTACCATTTTCCATAATTCTAAACCAAAACTTCAAGAGAAACTCAAATCTTAAAAAAATTGCTCTTACCTCATTTCTTCTCCATTTTCGGATTTTCTTGCTTCAAGATGAAGCTCTCTTCATCCTCCACCTTTTTTTCTCTTGGGATGACATCAAAACCTCTCTTCAAGTGGTAGAAAAATTAAGCCCTAGCTTTCTCCCCTTTTTCTCCTCCGAAGCTTGCACTCCCTTCTCTCTTATTCTCTTATTATTTCTTTCCTTTGATTATAAGTTTCGGGCTTCTCCTTCAAACAATGACAGCCCTCTTGCTTTTATAGTGTCATGTCATTTAATGAATGATAAAAGACTCTAAATCCCTTACTTGCATGCCTTTAAAGCTTAACACTTAAGTAAACTTCCGAAATTGCCCTTAAAAACTGACATCTTGTCTTCTTATTTCGATAAGGTAAATGAAGTACTTTAACAAAATTTTCTTCTAGAGAGATATTCCTCTATGTATTATGATTTCATCGCTTCAAGAATCAGATCGATCGGAGCTCTATATCTCAAAATATCCTAAAAATACTGAAGTCTGTTAGATATTTCGATTGGACCAAAACTAAATCAAGACTGATCACTACATGAAACTTCACTCCAGAAGTTGAACATCTTAGAGGCTAAATTGTCGATCGACTCCTTCATATAACTTGTATATCTATGTCTCTAAATTCATTTGAAAAAGAAATCACCTCATTTCGACCTCTACTGATTCAGAAAACATCAAAATACTGAAATACGCTCAGTGGGGAAACACCAGCTCATATCCTCTAAGAACACACTCATTGAACCCGTCCCACCTTTTCCACTTAATCTTTCTCACTTAATTTCAGATAGCTTTGATTTTTGGTGGAGACGAAGAGAAAGGTCTTATGAATCCAATGGTTCAAGAATCAAGTCATTCGGAGGTCTAGAGAAGAATTTATGGTCAAAAGAAGTAACCATGTTTATGACCTCAATCGTACTGAATCTGCTTCGGGGAAACAGCTATAACTTTTTGTAAAAATGTCTGATTGAGGTGTTATTTGAATGGTTGGCAAGAGGAAATGAAGAGCTACAACTTTCATGAAGGCTAAAATGCCAAATCTTTCATCTTTGGGGTCAAAAATAAAAGCAGACGATGATGACATCATCAGACAATACAGATTGGGAAAATTGCTATAACTTTCCATACAGATATCGGATTAAGGATTTCTTTATATGGATGGAAAGATAGTTTCAAGAGCTACAACTCTTATGAAGAACTCAAAGGCCAATTCGTTCATCTGATGGGTCAAATTTAGACTAGAAGATGTTTGGTCAAACAAAGACGATGATGACGTCAGCAAGGAACAAAACTAAAACGAAGATGACGTCAGCAAAACTAAGACGAAGTTGGTCAAACTGAGACGAAAAAAGTCAAACTAAGATGATGATGATGTCATACTAAGACGAAGATGATGTCAGTAAAACTAAGACGAATTCGGTCAAACTGAGACGAAAAAAGTCAAACTAAGACGATAATGACGTCATACTAAGACGAAGATGACGTCAGCAAAACTAAGACGAAGTCGGTCAAACTAAGACGAAAAAAGTCAAACTAAGACGATGATGATGTCATACTAAGACAAAGATGACGTTAGTAAAACTAAGACGAAGTCGGTCAAACTGAGACGAAAAAAGTCAAACTGAGACGATAGGGTGAACAATAACTTCGTCTGACTTTTTCTCCAGAACATCTCCACTTATAAGATGCATAACTTATCACTCAGATGTCCAAAATTTACAAACTTTATACCGTTGGAAAGATAAAAGAAAATTCTACAACTTTCCATAAGGAAATTTTCCAAAATCTATCTTTATCAATCCCAAAATTGCCCCTAAATTCAGAAGATAAGACTTTCATTCCTGCACCAACACTACACCCAATTCTACACTTCATGACAATATTTGAGACTCTTAGACACAGAATTGAAATTCGATGCCTTCTTACAAAATATAGCCATATATCTCTAGTTTAATCCAAATCAAGAATCATCTCATTTGAATTACTAGAGAAAACGTTGTGGCTAAAAGACTGAAGCATATTCAGTGAACATTTTTCATATCACTACCAATCTTGTCTCTAAATCTTTCCTTATCACAACTCATACCAAGATCACTCTTTCTACTCTTTTGTCCAATATTTTTATGCTTTATATCAATGGAAAGATAAAAACAAGCTCTACAACTCTCAAGAAGGCTACTTGATCCCATTCCATACACATCAGTCCCGAATTTGCATTGATCACAACATACACAAAACTTCCCTATGAACACATCAATTCAAAAATTTGCAGCATCTGCACTCAACTTCAATAACTCACATCTCCCAACCTCCACATCCAAAAATAGCACATTATACATCATTGGGAAACTATGGAGGTCCTCTATAACATTTAAGAATGCCATTTGATCCAATTCAAACCACAACAGTCCAGAAATCGCCTCAAAACATAACATATACAATCCTACAATTAGAGCATTTTCCAAAACCAAAGCAAAATACACTTAACTTCCAAAGATCATAACTTTCAATCCCGATATCGAAAAATAGCATACTTTATGGCTACGAAAAGCTCTCAACATAAGCTACAATTTTCATGAAGATCATTTCCTCAAATTCCTTGAAATCAAAAGTCAACTCTCTAGTCAAACTTTCTATTTCTTCAAAATTTCACACTTTCACTTTCTATTTCTTGATTTCAACCTCCATTTCAATCATCTCATCCACTTAAACTTTCATAACCAAAACTAATCTTCAAAGTCATCAAAACCAATAAATTCCTTTTTCTCATCAATTTCCTTTAAGCAAAATAACATCTATAACACAATTCATATCCGAAAACACTCATTGAATTTATTTAATATTTCTAATTTCCACCGAAAGTTCGGCGTCCAACAAGTTTCATATGCCTCAACATTGGATTCTCATATATTATTTATTTATTTATTATGGTATATGTATATATACATATTAAACATAATAATGAGTGATCATTTTATGGTCACAAAGGTGTCACCATAACAAGTTACGATAAAGGACCATATGTCTTTGGCAAGGTCATACCTCTTAATCTTTAGTGTAACATCATCATATATGTTGTATAAGCCAAAGAGTTCTTCTTTTACATGTGTTATATGCCTCACAGTTTTCCTATGTTGATTCATATTGTCCTTCTTAAAAACTATCATATTTTCATATAATTATAAAGAGCCTTTTGCAATTCTAATACGTAATCTTATGTTAAATTAATAGGTATTTTTTTCTCAATGGATAAGAGTTGGATGAACAGTGTTAGGGTTTCTCGTGAATACATTGATGGAGTGAGAAAGTTTATGAATTTTGTGGTGGAAAAAAAGGCAAAAATTGTGAAATTTCCTGCTCTTGTACTCATTGCATGAATTATTATATGAGGTCTCAGATGAATGTTTTTGACCATTTAATGAGATTTGACATGGACCAATCATACAATCGTTGGGTTTTACACAACGAAATGTCAGAATATAGATTTATTTCTAGGGAAGAAATGCTTGACGATGCAAATGTAGACATTGATGGGATGGGCATTGATAATAATGAGGTTGATGGTGATGAGGAGGATGATGGCATGCAACATTTGCTTCACGATGTGGGTACTTTCTTAAATGAATGTCCAATTGATGAGGATGGAAGGAGTCACCTTATAAGCGTTAGAGATTCTATAGGACGAGGCTTTCATGAATTGTTGAGTAAAGCAACTGAAGAGGTGTACCCCGGATGTACAAACTTTTCAAAGTTGTCGTTTTTAATAAAGTTGCTTCACTTGAAAGTATACAACAAGTGGAACAATAAGTCATTGGACATGTTACTTGCTTTGTTGAGGGATGTATTACCTAATTGTGAAACTTTGTCGAAGTCCTATTATGAAGCAAATATTTTTCTAAGGAGCCTAGGTTTAGGTTATGTGTCGATACATACATTTAAGTACGATTGTTCCCTGTTTTGAAAAGAGTATGGGGACTTGCAAAGTTGTCCCAAGGGTGGACCAACAAGATGGAGAATTAATGATAGCAGGGGCAAGAAGATACCTTATAAACTATTGCGGTACTATCCATTAAAGTCTATACTACAACGATTATTCATATCAAGTAAGACCACTAAACAAATGACTTGGCATAATGATAGGCCTAAAGGTGGTAGAAATACCATGGTTCATCCTTCTGATGGAGAAGCTTGGAAGAGCTATGTCCTGAGTTTGCCAGAGAAACACGTAATGTTAGACTAGGCTTAGCAACAGATGGATTCAATCCACATGGAAATTTATCACTTTCATATAGCATGTGGCCTGTTGTTCTTTTAGCATACAATTTACCCCCTTGGATGTGTATGGATGAGTCTTTTAGCATACAATCTTGATGAGTGGTGAACTCATATATGTTTAATTATAATTCTTGATATGATCAGAATGGATTTTTACAAAGTATTTATCCAGTGTCTGCATGTTGAAATTATTAATTGAAACATGTATCAGGAAACATTCACTCAAATAAAGAGTTTATAGTGCTATCATCATTTCTAGATGTTTTAAGGGGATTTGGTGATTAAACTGGTGCCAGTAGTTTCATGGACTAGCTACCCATCAAGTCTTGACACCAAGATGAGATCTTGTGTGTTAATCACCATATAATGTAAAACGAGAGATCTAGAAGGAAAAACCAACATAAGGGCAAAACGATAATTTTACCCTTTGTTGTGTGGATGGCTATAATAAGGTTCTAAATAGGTTTGCAATTGGACATAGAATATGTATTCTCATAATAATTAATAATTCAAAAGTTCAACTAATTGTCTTTAGTGGAATGACATTTAGTTAATAAGCTATAATTAATTCTAATGAGATTGAATTAATTCTAGGATTATTAGAGCTTAAATTATCAAAGTCTAATAAGATTCTCCACTTGGCTTTAAGGAAGGTTATCAAGCTAAGTAAGAAATATAAATGGAGGTTTTAGAAGCCCATAATTGAATTTTAGGCTTGGTCTAATTAATGGTTAATTAGAAGCCCAAATGTACATTTAGATATGGGCTAGATTTTGGTTTAATGTAATTAATTATATTAATTATATTAAAACAAATTTTTAAAAAAGGAGAAGTAGCAATTTTGGTTTTGTTAGGTGAAATGTGAAGCTACACATTTGACATTAAAATGCTAAAATAAAGATGGTCTTTATTATGGTTTATCATCATTAAATGGAGTTATGAACTTATCATTAAATGGTTTAATGGTTGTCTTTTAATGTTAGCATGTAACCTATTTGCATTCATTAGATTAAAGATGAAAGATGTACACTAGATGGAGCATCTTCCTTCTTTCTTCTTTTCAAAACCGAAATTGGTTATTCAATTTTAGGTTATAGTCTTTTCATATAGCTATTTTAAAGATAAATGAAGAGAGTCTCATTTATTGACAATTTTATGATTGATTAATGCAAAAGTCATGCATTGGATGCCTCTCTCTTCTTCCATTCATGCAATACCGAAATTGGAGTGTAAGAAAGACATCTTGCATGTTCTTGAGACCTTCTCTCCTTTGATGCAAGGTAGAATCGAAAATACCAATTGAAAGAGTTTCATTTTTGGTTCTTTTTCTTCTAAGAAAATATCCTCCAAACATTTCTTCTCCTTTCCCACCAAAGGATGTTGTTAACCTAACTGTCCTTGAAGAACAAGTGGTAAATCTAATTAGTTGAGGATACAACAACAAGGAGAAAGTAGATTGCTAAAGGAAAAGATTCAAAGGCAAAGGATTTGGATAGAAGAAGAAGGAGAGGATAGAGCAGCGCAGATTTAAAGTTGTAGCAAAGGAGTCGGTAATACTCCTGTTCATGTTTATATTTTATTATCCTTATACCATATCATGTATAGATTAGCATGATGATTTGGATTTGTTTCTTTCCCTGCAAGTAATGATTTCTTAAAAGTTTTGAAATATACCGTTTCTCCAAATATAACATGCTTTTTTTTCCGATCCAATAATTAGTATCAGAGCTGGTTTCTAATGCATGATTTTAGTTCCTATATATTTGATGCATGGGTTGGAAATTTTTATGTGTATGTTGCATATTTTTATGTGATAGAAATATATATGGTGTATATGTTGCTCTTTTGGTTGTCCATAGAAGTTAAATTTGCCTTGTAAGAATTTGGTTGTAACAAGGAGGGTGGTCTATCATCACCATGTTTCCTCCTTGGCTTCATTTTTCTATTTTCTTTTATTTTGTAATGTACAAGTTGATGTAATGATGAAGATGGAGCGGCCATAGGTTGAAGAAATGGAAAGGTAAAATTTTTCCGGTGTATCCTTTTATGTATTGGCATAAGTTTTGAGAAAACAAAGATGCTGGAATTTTGTTTCGATGGATCGCATTTCGGTTTTTATTGTAAAAACAAGTACTGGACTTTTGTTTCATAGAATCCAATTTTGGTTTTGATAAAATACTAAGTGCTGGTTTTTTATTTTCATGGAATAAGTTTCGGTTTTAATAAAAGCTAGTGTTGGAATTTTTTGTCATGAAAAAGAATCGATTTTTTGTCAAAGTGAAAAATTTCAGTTTTAATATATGTCATTACATTTGTTTTACCAAATGGGCCGGATCAAGTGAGCGAAGAGTTCAAAACAAAAGATCCAAGTCCAAGAAGAATACATTGGGCCTAAAAGGCTTGTAATTTTTTATGTTTCTAGGATGGACAATCAAAAGTGGCTTTATTAGTTCATGTGATGAATGGAGAAATGAATGCTTATAATATGTGATATTATGTGATTGCATGTCATTTAGAAAATTGCCAACCCTAGGCCTTGCCATGCATTCATTATGTATGAGATATATAATGAAACAATATGGGATGGATAATAAATTGCATCTAGACAAGATGGTAATTAAAAACTTAAAGCCCAAAAAGATTGAGTAGGAAAGGATGCTCATGTGAGAGTCCACGGTCTCCAAATGATGGCCCATTTGCATGTGGTGAAGTGTTACTCCCCATCGGAGGGCATGGATCTTAGATCTTGCATGGTTTGGGTCTCCTTAGGGATAAGTCCACTTACTGATAGCAAATGTGTCCTCCCACCGAGGCATGGTTTGCAGGTATCTTTAGTGTATGAATCAAATGCTTAAACACTCAACATTTTTTATCAATAAACTGCCTACCGTAGCTTTGTTGGTAAAAGTATGGACCAAATTAAAACACTTCTTAAAAAATTGAGCATGAGATGCTTGGTAGTTTTTTGAGTGGGAGGGTCCCAGTTTTTCTTTTAATGGATAAGAAGGCCCACCGTCACTTAGTCTATTATAGATAAGAAAAATAACTGTCGTATAAGGCTTTAATTTTTTAAGTTTTGATAAATCTATCATCATGCATACATGCATCAGGATTTTATACAAAGTTCCATTAATTGTTGACTACTATGCTCATATTTTAATAATTTATATTTTCAGACATAATCAACTACAAAATGAATCCACTCACTGTTGGGCCCCGATCCGCTTTAAGCGTTTTTGATTTATTTTGAGATTAATTAGAATAATCTGAGACTGAGGGTTTAATTTATAGAAATTTATTGAAAGGGTTTAGTTAAAATTAGAATTTTGAGAAATTCTCGGAAATTAAAAGAATAAGTTAGTGTAGGATTAAATTAGGAAGTTGTTTAGGTTTTAAGGCCTTAAGTTTATCAAGGTGGGCTTTTAGCCCATATTACTTGAAATTAGATGAGAAAGAAAGAATTAAAAATGAAAAAAAAAAGAAGAAGGCAAGTGAGTCGTATGAATGGGAGAAGGAAATGAAAATGGTTTGTATATGGTGTTTTAAGTGAAACTACAACGTTTTAGTATGGGTTTTAAGTGAGAAAGAGTTAGTTCTTTAGGCTTTTATCTACAAACTTCCGAAACTTTAAGAAGGAAGAGAGTTTTCGTAAATTATAGAGAAAGAGAGAGGGTTTTTCGGTTGAAGAAGAAGAAGAAGAAGAAGAAGAAGAAGGGAAGTAAGAGATAGGATTTTTATGCTTGGAAAAGAGAAGTTTAAGAGTTTTGTGTAAGAAGAAAGTGGAGGGGAAGGTTTAATCTCCCTATAGAAGCAAAGAGAATTTCGTGGGTTTTGTCCTAAGGTAAGGATTTTCGAATTTCTTTGAGTTATTTGGTTAGGTTTTAGTATAAAGAGCTTAGAAAGGTTATGGGTAAAGTTAGATAGGTTAAATTCTACACTTTTGTATCCTTAAAATCGTCAGATTTTGATATCCTACGTTCTTATGGGATACTCTTGTTTAATGAAGGTGAATTAAGGCAATTGAAGGAAGGAACAAGGCCTTTGGATCACCACAAAGCTAAAAGAATTGAGGTGGGTAATTCCTTAATATTTGAGTTAATGAGTATATTACCGTTTTTATAACAAATGTGAATTAAGGTGTTAAAATAACTTGGAAACTTTGTAGGAATTATGCTTGATGATGTATTGGACTTGTATGTGATATTCTTGTTATGAATTCTTGTTGGAATAGTTGGTTCATTGATTTGTTAAGTGGAAATAATAAGAAACTGTGATTTCGGAAAAAAATCGCCGTTTGGCAATTTATATGGAAATGAATTGGTAAATGCCAGTAGAGGCAATTGTTCTTGAATTGTGTGAATTATATGTTTCTTTGGGTTTGTGGTGGTCCCATCTGAGTCAGGTGCACCTGTCTATTATAGGCTTCTCCCGCCTGCCCGCTAGTGGCCGTGGAGTTCTTCTGAAGGACTCCTATTCGTCACGACTACACATAACCGCTTCGCGGGAATGTGTCGTTCGTTCTGTTTCGGATCCACCCGAACCATCTTGTTTGTGATCTTATGAAAAGTTAGATCGTTTTGTGATATGTGCTATTTGTAAACTGTTGATATGATGCATTCGACGAAAAGATTTGAAACTTTTAATGTTTTCTTTTATGTGATATTGTTTGAATATGAAAAAAAGAATAACGGTTTCGCTTGTTTCTCGTTTATTAAGTTATTACCCACGGAGCCGTCGAGCTCACCCCCTTTTCCCTCCACAGGTGTCGAGCGAGAAACTGAGTCACCGCATCGGGATTGAGGCAACTCCGATGCTGTTTTGTTTTAGAAGTTGTATTTGAAGTTATGTTTTGAGAAAATAGGCTTTAGATTGCATTTTGGACTTTTATGTACTTTTTACTACTTTTGATGTAATCGGGTCAAAATGCCCTCTAAAGCCTTGTATGAATTCAATTCCACATGTTTGTGAGAATTTTGGATTTGAAATATATCTTGTGTTTGTTTCTTGTAAAAGTATTGTTGTATGGTTATAATGACAAAAGAAAAGAATGGGATTGTAAGATTTTATGGTTTGGAATTGAGTAGATGTTTAAAAGTGGAAATGCTTGATGATTTGAGAAATATGTAGAATCCTAGGAGTGTGTTGCTGCCTTGAGATATTGAGTTTTTATGCAGGTTGTGTGTTTGATTGAAGAAATTTGGGATAGATGTAAATTAGGGGAGGTGCTGTCCAATTTTCCAGAAATTGGGCAGCAACTTCCATTCAATTTTAGAGTGGCTTAAAGCTTGAATTGGTTTGGATGGTCTTCTTGAAGAATGTAGAGAATGATTAGAGCTTTCCAACGACATATAATATGTCTCAATTGGACTTAGGATGAAAGAGTTATGAGAATGGAAATGTTTCAGCTGCTGTTAGAATCACTGAAATTTTGCAGCAGCTTTGGAGGGCTTTTTCGTCCAATTAGAGACTGATCTGGGTTTTGTGTTCTTCATGAAAGATGTAGATTACCTTTCTATCTTTAAAACGAGCTATGATTTGCAGTTATTGGAGTTAGGAATCAAAAGTTATGAGCTTTGGAAGTTGACAGTTACTGTTCATATAAGCAAAGTTACTGTTTCATTGGTTAGTTTTTAGGCTGAAACTTTGAGTGTGTTTTTATCCTCTTTAAGGATTAAATTGATTTTTGTTCTCTTCATGAAACTTGTAGACCTTCTTTTCATCTTTCTAACGAGATATAATGTGTCATTTTTCGACTTGTGTGCTAAAAGATATTAATTTTCAAGTTTAGGCTATGTGTAGGAAATTGTGTTTTGGCTGAAACTTTAAAACCAATTATGATCATATTAATGGCTCAATTAGTTTATAAGTCCTTCTAGGAAGTTATAGAGTTCCCTTTCATCTTTCTTTTGTCACTGATTTCACAAAATTTCGGGTTCGGGGTGAAAAATTATAAGATTGCAAAGTTGAGAGTTTATTCAGTTTTAGAAAAAAAAAAAAAGGTTTGATGTTGCCTGCGAGCGCCCTCGCTAGGGCGAAGGCTCGCCCTAGCGGGGCGGGCGCCAGCGCCAGGCGCCTCGCTAGGCGACGCCTCGCCTAGCGAGGCGGGCTGCTCTCGCCCTCGCGAGGGCAAGGCTCGCCCTCATGAGCTCTGACCCTCGCTAGGCGACGCCTCCGGGCGAGGCAGCTTCGCCCTCATGAGGGCAAGGCTCGCCCATGATGGCGGCGTCCAGCCCTTACGACTGCTGTTTTAGGTGTTTTTCTATTTTCTTTTCCTTTTCTTTTCCAATTTTCCTCTATCACTCTTTTGCTTATAAATTCCCCTTTTGACCTCCGATTTGCACGATTTTCAAATCATAAGTTTGAAAAAAAAAATAGACTTTTTTTTAGTAAAATGAGAGTTTCGGGTTTTAGTGGGAAATTACGGATAAGATTATGTGACAGATTTGGATATAAATCCGTTTTTGGGCGATTTCGTGATCTATAAAGATCGGATTGAGGCGATTTCTGATTCTGTGTAATCGAGAGGTATGGAATTTTACTTTAGCTAAGAATTTAGATTTAGTTATGGGCCCTAGGCAGATTAATTTTTATTGGATGAAAATTAGAGCAATATTAGTAAATTTTGTTCGGATGACGTTAAATTCAGTTCAATTTGAGGTTTCTTTCGTGGTGAGGAATCCCTCCCTTGTGAGATGCGCGTCCAGATGTCACGTAGGACGTCGGGCACACGACTCACCGGGGAGGGGTTCCAACACTTATGGTATCAGAGCTTTCGGTTGTAGGTTCGGGTAGTTCGGGTAGGAAGAGAAATGTAAGGTTTCGGTGGATGTATTTGAAAGTAATTTATGTGTATTATTGTGTTATTTTGAATTGTTTTAAATGCTTTTGAATGTGGATTTTGCATGAATTTTTGCATAAACTAAAGTGTTTAAAAACTGTGAAAATTGTTTTTGCATGCACTAAGATTTTCATTGGTTTTCTCTTGAAGGATTATTATGCCACGTCGGGTAGAACACGAGGGACTCGATCTCGCTCAAGTTCTCGCCAGAGAGAGTCTGAGGGGTCTCATGTTCCACAAGATGCGAGGACACATTCTGCCTCCGGCCCCGAGGCACCTAGTGTTCAACCCGAGGAACCTCCTCCTCCTCCTCCCTCTTGTCTGCATGGACCCGCAGTCTTCGAGCCTTGCCCGAGCTTTTACTTTTGCCATGGGTCAAGGGTCTCGAGCTTCCATGCCATTTCGATGTGAGAGGTGGACAGTTTGATAAACTGCGGAAGTTCGGAGCGGTGGACTTTCATGGTACCACCAATCCTGAAGAAGCAGAGTCTTGGTTTAAGAGGATAGAAAGAGTCCTAGTTCAGATGAAATGTTCTGATGAGGAGAAGCTAGAGTATCTGTCAGTCTACTGCAGGGCGATGCTCTCCACTGGTGGGAGTCAGTCCCACAGAGCCAGGCTGTGCCACCAGTGCTTTTATGGAAGGATTTTGGAGAGTTATTTCGGAAGAAGTATCTTTCCCGGGTCTACATGCAGGACAAGGCCAGGGAGTTTCTTAATTTGACTCAGAGAGAGATGACTGTTACCGAGTATGAGCGGAGATTCACCCAGTTGTCGAGATATGCAGCTCATATTGTTGCCAGTGAGGAAGATAAATGTAGGAAGTTTGAGGGAGGCCTCCACTTGGGCATCAGAGAGAAGGTAATGCTTCATAACTTCTGTGACTATCAAGAATAGTGATCTTTGCACTCAGCCGAGAAGCTAGAGAACATCAGGCTGGAAGTGAGCAGGAAGAGAAAAGCGAGAGCGATCGTTCAGAGAGGCGCAGTGCGATTAGAATGAAAGGGTGGTAAGAGTGCCCGGACTCAGACTCAGAGTCAGGGAGGCAGTAGTGGCCCTCAGCAGAGTAGACGATTGAGGCGTAGTCAAGACAGGTTCCTCGGCAGGAGGAAACAATGAAACGAGAGAAGCAGAATCGATTCCTCCGTGTCCTTGACTGTGGCATCCGCGATCGGGAGAGTGTTATAGGGTATCGGTGCCTGTTTTAAGTCGCGGGAGAAGGGCCACAGAATCGTAGATTATCCTCGATGCTCGAGGGAAGGATCTCACCTCGAGCTCGAGGAGAGCGAGACAGTGGGGACCGACCGATGATCTGGGTAGGCGATTCAGGTCGGTCTGAAGCCCAATCTTCTAGGAGACCGAGAGGGCAAGCACAGTCCGAGTTTTGCTATGACTTCGTGAGGAGGCTGCACTGCACCAGAGGTTATTCTTGGTATGGCTCAAATCTTTCATTCTCATGTGTATGTTCTGCTTGATTCGTAGCACCCATTCTTTTATCTCTGCTAGTATGATATTGCCGGTATGCAATCGCCTATTGGATGATTTTCGCTAGTTAGTACTCGTTAGGGAGGAATGTCATTGTGGCCGGATCTTTCGAGATTGTGAGCTTGTTATCGATGGATCTAGTTTGGTCGTGGACCTGCTACCTCTAGATCTGAAGGGGTTAGATGTGATTGTCGGAATGGACGTGATGGAAAAATACAAGGCGAAGCTAGATTGTGGTCGAAAGGAAGTTGAATTTGATCTGGGAGAGGGTCAGACAGTGGTTTTCAGAGGAGATAGAAAGTTGACACTGCCAAGGCTTGTTTCAGCTTTGTTAGCTGACAGATTGATGGGGAGAGGCTGTGAAGCCTTCTTGGCGTGTGTTATGGATACTAGTGTGAAGGAGAGTAAGGTAGAGGATATTCCCATTGTGAGGGAATTTCCTGATGTATTTCCTGAGGAGTTGCCCGGTTTGCCACCGGAGAGGGAGATCGAGTTTGCTATTGATTTGGCTCCCGGGACAGCTCCTATTTCGATTCCACCTTACAGGATGGCTCCACCGAAATGAAAGAGCTTAAGGAGCAGTTGGAGGATCTATTAGAGAAGGGGTTCATCAGGCCGAGCACCTCACCCTGGGGTGCGCCGGTCTTGTTTGTTAAGAAGAAGGATGGAACTTGGAGAATGTGCATTGATTATCGGAGAATCAATAAGGTGACAGTGAAGAACAAGTATCCTCTGCCTCGGATAGATGATTTGTTTGATCAGCTGCAGGGGGCAACGGTTTTCTCTAAAATCGATCTCAGGTCTGGCTACCATCAACTCAGGATTAAGGAGTCCGATGTGAGCAAGATGACTTCGAGACACGGTATGGCCATTATGAATTTTGGTTATGCCTTTTGGATTGACCAATGCCCCGCCGCTTTTATGGATCGATGAATAGGGTCTTCAAGGAGTTTCTAGATCAATTTGTTATCGTGTTTATCGATGACATTCGGTATATTCGAGGATGAGGGAGAGCATGAGGAGCACTTGAGAATTGTATTGCAGAGGTTGAGGAGAGAGTCGTATGCCAAATTCACAAAATGTGAATTTTGGCTTCGGAAGTGATCTTCGGGTCATATTGTTTCAAAAAGGGTACATGTAGATCCCAAGAAGATTGAAGTCGGTGAATCGGCATGCTCAAACGACGATCGTGGGTGAGGAGCTTTCTGGGTTTGGCAGGCTATTATCGGAGATTTGTGGAGGGTTTCTCGATGATTGCCACTCCTTTGACTAAACTATTAAGGAAGAACCAGAAGTTTATCTGGAGTGAAGAGTGCCAGCAGAGTTTTGAGGAACTGAAACACAGATTGACTAGTGCTCCAGTTTTGGCTTTACCCACAGGAGAGGAAGGTTATACTGTATATAGTGATGCTTCCAGGAAGGGGTTAGGATGTGTGCTTATGCAGGGAGATAAGGTGATAGCATATGCCTCACGGCAGCTAAAACCTTATGAGATGAACTATCCGACCCATGATCCGAGTTAGCAATGTGGTCTTTGCTTTGAAGATCTGGAGACATTATTTGTATGGAGTGCAAACCAGGATCTTCACAGATCATAAAAGTCTCAAATATCTGTTGAGTCAGAAGGAGCTGAATTTGAGACAGAGGCGATGGATTGAACTGCTCAAGGATTATGACCTGTTGATTGAGTATCATCCGGGTAAGGCAAATGTAGTTGTTGATGCCTTGAGTAGAAAGTCTTCCATAGCATATGTGCAGACAGTCTATTTACCGCTATTGGAAGAGATGGCGAAGCTCAGGATCAGCTTGAAGCAGGAAGAGTCTGATTGCATGATTGCTACTTTCCGGGTAAGACCGATCCTCAGAGAGAAAGTAAGAGAGTTGCAGGTTCAGAATCCCGAGTTGAGTAAGCTACGGGAAGAGGTGCAAAGGGGTAAGGAGTCCGATATGGTGCTGAGTAACGATGGATTTCTGACAGTCAGGAATAGACTCTGTATTCCTGATGTTAAGGAGGTTAAAGATGAAATTCTGGATGAGGCGCATAATGCACCTTATGTTATGCACCCAGGCAGCACCAGGATGTATAGAGATCTCAGAGAACATTTCTGGTAGAGAGGGATGAAAAAGGATGTGGCTGAATATGTGAGTAAGTGTCTGGTGTGTCAGCAAGTCAAGGCTGAGCATCGAGCACCTTCAGCTAATTGAGGCCATTACCCATTCCCCGAGTGGAAATGGCGAGAGTCACTATGGATTTTCGATGGGATTGCCTAAGACCAAGAGGGAGGCATGATGCCATATGGGTGATTGTGGATAGATTGACGAAATCAGCCCATTTTCCGCAATCGACGATGATCCGCCGCATGTGTTAGCCAAGAAATATATTGATGAGATTGTGAGATTGCATGGGATCCGGATTCGATTGTATCGATCGGGACCCTCGCTTTACGTCGAGATTTTGGGGCAATTTGCAGGAGGCTTTAGGTACTAAGTTGAGTTTCAAAGATCGCTTTCCATCCTCAGACCGATGGTCAGTCTGAGAGGACCATCCGGACTCTCGAGGAAATGCTCAGGGCTTGTGTGATGGATTTTAGAGGAGCATGGGATGAGCACTTGCCTTTGATCGAATTTTCATATAATAATTCGTATCATTCGAGCATTCAGATGGCTCCTTATGAGGCTCTGTATGGGAGGAGATGTAGGACTCCCGTGTGTTGGGATGTAGAGGGAGATAGGAGACTTTTGGGTCCAGAGATGATACAGATGATCGTTGATAAAGTCAATTTGATTAAGCACAGGTTGAAGGCAGCTCAGGACAGGATGAAGAGCTATGAGGATGCTCATAGAAAAGAAATGGAGCATAAGGTCGGTGATAAGGTGTTTCTTAAGACTTCTCCGTGGAAAGGAATTCTGAGATTCGGCAGAAAGGGTAAGCTAAGTCCGAGGTACGTGGGACCGTATGAGATTCTGAAAAGGATTGGTCCGTTGGCTTACAGGTTAGCCTTGCCTCCGGAGTTATTTAAGATACATGATGTGTTTCATGTCTCTATCTTTGAAGATATCGATCGATCCTCCCATGTCGTTCAAGTGATGAAATTCGGTTGAATGATGACTTGAAAGTTATGAAGAGCTTCGGTCAGATTTTAGATACTAAAGAAAAGGTTCTCAGGAATAAGACTGTTCAGTTGGTAAAAGTCTTATGGAAGAATCATTCTGTAGAAGAAGCCACGTGGGAGCCATTTGAAGCTATGAAGGAGAAGTACCCCCATCTCTTCAGTGATTCAGGTACGAATTTCGAGGACGAAATTCTTTTAAGGGGGGGAGAAATGTTGGGCCCCGATCCGCTTTAAGCGTTTTTGATTTATTTTGAGATTAATTAGAATAATCTGAGACTGAGGGTTTAATTTATAGAAATTTATTGAAAGGGTTTAGTTAAAATTAGAATTTTGAGAAATTCTCGGAAATTAAAAGAATAAGTTAGTGTAGGATTAAATTAGGAAGTTGTTTAGGTTTTAAGGCCTTAAGTTTATCAAGGTGGGCTTTTAGCCCATATTACTTGAAATTAGATGAGAAAGAAAGAATTAAAAATGAAAAAAAAAAAAGAAGGCAAGTGAGAGTCGTATGAATGGGAGAAGGAAATGAAAATGGTTTGTATATGGTGTTTTAAGTGAAACTACAACGTTTTAGTATGGGTTTTAAGTGAGAAAGAGTTAGTTCTTTAGGCTTTTATCTACAAACTTCGAAACTTTAAGAAGGAAGAGAGTTTTAAGAAATTATAGAGAAAGAGAGAGGGTTTTCGGTTGAAGAAGAAGAAGAAGAAGAAGAAGGGAAGTAAGAGATAGGATTTTATGCTTGGAAAGAGAAGTTTAAGAGTTTTGTGTAAGAAGAAAGTGGAGGGGAAGGTTTAATCTCCCTATAGAAGCAAAGAGAATTTCATGGGTTTTGTCCTAAGGTAAGGATTTTCAATTTCTTTGAGTTATTTGGTTAGGTTTTAGTTTAAAGAGCTTAGAAAGGTTATGGGTAAAGTTAGATAGGTTAAATTCTACACTTCGTATCCTTAAAATCGTCGATTTTGATATCCTACGTTCTTATGGGATACTCTTGTTTAATGAAGGTGAATTAAGGCAATTGAAGGAAGGAACAAGGCCTTTGGATCACCCAAAGCTAAAAGAATTGAGGTGGGTAATTCCTTAATATTTGAGTTAATGAGTATATTACCATTTTATAACAAATGTGAATTAAGGTGTTAAAATAACTTGGAAACTTTGTAGGAATTATGCTTGATGATGTATTGGACTTGTATGTGATATTCTTGTTATGAATTCTTGTTGGAATAGTTGGTTCATTGATTTGTTAAGTGGAAATAATAAGAAACTGTGATTTCGGAAAAAATCGCCGTTTGGCAATTTATATGGAAATGAATTGGTAAATGCCGAGAGGCAATTGTTCTTGAATTGTGTGAATTATATGTTTCTTTGGGTTTGTGGTGGTCCCATCCGAGTCGTGCACTGCTCATTATAAACTTCTCCCTTTTGCCTGCCCGCTAAGGGTCGTGGAGTTCTTCGAAGGACTCCTACTAAATCACGACTACATATAACGCTTGGCATGAATGTGTCGTTAGCTTCTGTTCGGATCCACCGAACCATCTTGTTTGTGATCTTATGAAAAGTTAGATCGTTTTGTGATATGTGTTATTTGTAAACTGCTGATATGATGCATTCGACGAAAAGATTTGAAACTTTAATGTTTTCTTTTATGTGATATTGTTTGAATATGAAAAAAAAGAATAACGGTTTCGCTTGTTTCTCGTTTATTAAGTTATTACCCACGGAGCCGTCGAGCTCACCCCCTTTTCCCTCCACAGTGTCGGCGAGAATCGAGTCACCGTGATCGGGATTGAGGCAACTCCGATCTGTTTTGTTTAAAGTTGTATTTGAAGTTATGTTTTGAGAAAATAGGCTTTAGATTGCATTTTGGACTTTTATGTACTTTTACTACTTTTGATGTAATCGGGTCAAAATGCCCTCTAAAGCTTTGTATGAATTCAATTCCACATGTTTGTGAGAATTTTGGATTTGACATATATCTTGTGTTTGTTTCTTGTAAAAGTATTGTTGTATGGTTATAATGACAAAAGAAAAGAATGGGATTGTAAGATTTTATGGTTTGGAATTGAGTAGATGTTTAAAAGTGGAAATGCTTGATGATTTGAGAAATATGTAGAATCCTAGGAGTGTGTTGCTGCCTTGAGATATTGAGTTTTATGCAGGTTGTGTGTTTGATTGAAGAAATTTGGGATAGATGTAAATTAGGGAGGTGCTGTCCAATTTTCCAGAAATTGGGCAGCAACTTCCATTCAATTTAGAGTGGCTTAAAGCTTGAATTGGTTTGGATGGTCTTCTTGAAGAATGTAGAGAATGATTAGAGCTTTCCAACGACATATAATATGTCTCAATTGGACTTAGGATGAAAGAGTTATGAGAATGGAAATGTTTCAGCTGCTGTTAGAATCACTGAAATTTTGCAGCAGCTTTGGAGGGCTTTTCGTCCAATTAGAGACTGATCTGGGTTTTGTGTTCTTCATGAAAGATGTAGATTACCTTTCTTATCTTTAAAACGAGCTATGATTTGCAGTTATTGGAGTTAGGAATCAAAAGTTATGAGCTTTGGAAGTTGGCGATTCTTCGTTCATATAAGCAAAGTTACTGTTTCATTGGTTAGTTTTAGGCTGAAACTTTGAGTGTGTTTTATCCTCTTTAAGGATTAAATTGATTTTGTTCTCTTCATGAAACTTGTAGACCTTCTTTTCATCTTTCTAACGAGATATAATGTGTCATTTTTCACTTGTGTGCTAAAAGATATTAATTTTCAAGTTTAGGCTATGTGTAGGAAATTGTGTTTTGGCTGAAACTTTAAAACCAATTATGATCATATTAATGGCTCAATTAGTTTATAAGTCCTTCTAGGAAGTTATAGAGTTCCTTTCATCTTTCTTTTGTCACTGATTTCACAAAATTTGGGTTGGGGTGAAAATTATAAGATTGCAAAGTTGAGAGTTTATTCGGTTTAGAAAAAAAAAAAAAAAAGGTTTGATGTTGCTGCGGCGCCTCGCTAGGCGGGGCTCGCCTAGCGGGCGGGCGCCAGCGTCTTGCGCCTCGCTAGGCGACGCCTCGCCTAGCGAGGCGGGCTGCTCTCGCCTCATGAGCTCGGCCTCGCTAGGCGACGCCTCCTGGCGAGGCCGCTTCGCCTCATGAGGCAAGGCTCGCCCTCATGTTGGCGTCCATGCATCTGTCTTGCGCTTCGACGCCGTTTTAGGTGTTTTTCTATTTTCTTTTTCCTTTTTCTTTTCCAATTTTCCTCTCTATCACTCTTTTGCTTATAAATTCCCCTTTTGACCTCCGATTTGCACGATTTTCAAATCATAAGTTTGAAAAAAAAAATAGACTTTTTTTTAGTAAAATGAGAGTTTCGGGTTTTAGTGGGAAATTACGGATAAGATTATGTGACAGATTTGGATATAAATCCGTTTTTGGGCGATTTCGTGATCTATAAAGATCGGATTGAGGCGATTTCGATTACTGTAATCGAGAGGTATGGAATTTTACTTTAGCTGAGAATTTAGATTTAGTTATGGGCCCTAGGCAGATTAATTTTTATTGGATGAAAATTAGAGCAATATTAGTAAATTTTGTTCGGATGACGTTAAATTCAGTTCAATTTGAGGTTTCTTTCGTGGTGAGGAATCCCTCCCTTGTGAGATGCGCGTCCAGATGTCACGTAGGACGTCGGGCACGCGACTCACCGGGGAGGGGTTCCAACACTCACCCTGCTCTTGACTAATAGTAAATTAGAAAATGGAGACAATTTTAATGAATGGAGACGTAACCTTGACATTGTTCTTCAATATGAACGTATTTCATAGGTGTTAACTGAAAGTGAGCCTACACCTCCGGGTGAAGCTTCGACTCCTGAGCAAGTCCAACAACATGAGCGTTGGTAGAATACTGACAAGACTACTAAGCGTTATATTCTGGCTTCTGTCAGCGGCATGTTGCAAAAACAAATTGCTTGTATGAAAACTTCTAGTGCAATGGTCCATCACCTACATGAGATGTTTGGTGTGAGGACTAGGTCTGCAAGAGTGAAAGCTATCCAAACCTTTCATAATCTCAGACAAAAACCTGGTGAACCGATGCGGGATTACATGATGAAGGTAATCTCTGCGGTCACTGAGGCTGTGATGCTTGGGGAGGATATGGATGCAGACACACAGATGACTGTCATCATCAATAGCTTAACCTCTTTTTTTAGTAGTTTAAGTTGGACTATGAGCTCAACAACAAGGATTACACCTTGAGTGAGTTGATGAATACCCTCCAGAACACAGAGGAGATATTGAATATTAAAGCTCATGGGCCAAAAGCTAATGTAGTTTCTTCTTCTAAGCCCAAGGGTAAGGGAAAAGAAAAGAAGAAGGGTCCAATGAAAAAGAAGGCCCAAATAGGGGTCAAGGTCAAACCCATGAAAAAGAAGGCCAAAGAGAACATCAAAGGAAAGTGTTTCCAATGTGATGAGATGGGTCACTGGAAAAAAATGTCCAGTCTACATAGAGTCCCTCAAAAGAAAACAAGGTATGGGTTTCCTAAGTTTGTTAGGAACTAGAAATGTGGCAAATTTATCTACTTCTTGGATATATTAGATTCAGGAGCCACTAACCATATTTGTAATTCGTTGCAGGGGTTCCAGCAAAGGAGAAGACTGTCTAAAGGCCAGTTTCAAGTCAAGATAGCAGATGGCTCCTATGTTTCAACAGAATCAGTGGGAGCAGTTATCTTGGATTTTCCTAGTGGTTATAGTTTATATTTGGAGGATGTTTACCACATGCCTATGATTGTAAGGAACATGGTTTCTATTTTTTGTCTAATAAAATCTGGTTATTCCTTATATTTTGAAAAGGTTGTTTCAATATATGAGAATAAGGATTTTATTTATGATGCGATAACTAAACAGGGAATGTTTTTTATATAACTTATGAAAGGCTCACTAAAAACCACAGAATTGATAAAACCAAGACATTCCAATATCTCTAGCATTAATTCAAAGTATCTGTGGCACTTAAGAATGGGTCATATCAATCAGAAAAGACTTGACAGGTTAGTAAAGGACGGGATCCTTATGAGCTTGGATAGTGATCCATTACCCCCTGTGAATCTTGTATTGAAGGAAAAATGACCAAAGCCTCATTTCCTTCTAAAGGAAACAGATCTGAATCCACATTGGACCTGGTACATACTGATGTGTGTGGGCCCATGAACATACAAGCTAGAGGAGGTTATGAATACTTTATAACTTTTATAGATGATTACTAAAGACATGGGTATTTCTATTTGATGCATAAAAAGAGTGAATCCTTTGAAAAGTTCAAAGAATTCAAAGCTGAAGCTGAGAAGCAACTTGGCAAGCCATTAAAACAACTTCGATCAGATCGAGGTGGTGAGTACTTATCTGGAGAGTTCCAGCAATATTTAATTGATAATGGAATTGTTTCCAATTTTTCAACTCCTCGAACACCTCAACAGAATGGTGTAGCAAAGAGGAGAAATAGAACTCTATTAGAAATGGTAAGATCAATGATGTGCTATGCTAGCCTTCCAGAATCATTCTAGGGATATGCCATACAAATGGCAACATATCTTCTTAACTTTGCACCATCTAAATCAGTGCCTAAAACACCTAGGGAGTTGTGGACTGGCCGAGTGCCTTCATTGAGGCACTTGAGGACTTGGGGCTGTCCAGCCCATGTTCTAAGCCCTGAATCCACAAAGATGGAACCAAGGTTAGAAGTACATTTATTTGTAGGATATCCTATTGGAACTAGAGGGTACTATTTTTACAGTCCTCAGGAAAGGAAGGTATTTGTGTCGACAAATGCGACCTTCTTGGAGGAAGAGTTTGTGAGAAATCACAAAGGAAGAAGTGAAGTAGTATTAAAGGAGTTAGCTATGTCATCCAATCCAAGAGTTGTTTTGGATATCACAGAACAAGATGTTGAAATGGATTCAAGAGTTGAATCGAATATGCAACCTGAACATCAAGTTGTGCCTAGACGTAGTGGGAGGGTTGTGAGACAGCCAGATAGGTATCTGGGTCAAGGAGAAGGCTTAATTGCCATCTCAGACTAAGAAAAAATAGATCCCATTATATATACACAGGCTATTAATGATGTTGATGCAGGAAAATGGCCCAAGGCGATGGAATCGGAAATAGATTCCACATATACTAATGAAATCTGGGTCCTTGTAGATCTACCACCAGGTCTAAAAGCCATAGGGTGTAATTGGATCTATAAAAGGAAAAGGGGATCGTATGGAAAGGTAGAGACCTTTAAAGCTAGATTGGTAGATAAAGGCTATACTCAAAAAGAGTTGAGTATAGACTATGAGGAGACTTTTTCTTCGATTGTTATGCTTAAGTCCATCAGGATTCTTTTGGCCATAGTAGCCTATTTTGATTATGAAATATGGTAAATGGATGTGAAGACCGCATTTCTTAATGGGGATCTTGAGGAGACCATTTATATGGCTCAACCAGAAGGATTCATTGAGCCAGGTAATGAGCATAAGGTTTGTAAGTTGCAAAGGTCCATTTATCGACTTAAACAAGCATCTAGGTTTTGGAAGATTAGGTTTGATAAGGCTATCAAAACCTATGGGTTCATACAAAACCTAGATGAGCCTTGTGTTTATAAAAGAATAGAAGAAGTTAAGGTTACTTTCCTAATCCCATATGTTGATGACATTCTGCTCATTGGGAATGATGTGGGAATGTTATTTGTTGTTAAGGGATGGCTGTATTCCGACATGATATACAGATTCTGATTTCCAATCAGATGTTGATTCAAGGAAATCAACTTCTGCTTCTACATTTACTTTAGGAGGTGAAGCCATAGTTTGGAGGAGTGTCAAGCAATCTTATATTGCTGATTCGACTATGGAGGTTGATTATGTTGTTGTTTGTAAAGTAGCAAAGGAAGCAATCTGGTTGCGAAAGTTCCTAAATGATTTGGAGGTAGTTCCAAAGGCAAAAAAAGCCATTACACTTTATTGTGATAATAGTGGGGCAGTGGCTAATTCTAAAGAATCTCGGAACCATAAAACTGCCAAACATATTGAGCGAAAGTATCATCTCATAAGGGAGATAATACAACGTGGAGAGGTGGATGTGGTAAAGATTCCTACAGAGCAAAACCTTGCTAATTCGTTCACAAAGACATTGACTCAAAAGAGCTTTGAGGGTCACCTAAAAGGGATGGGAATGAGGGATATGTCAAACTTACTTTATGGAAATTGGGAGATTGTTGGAGTTATGTAAATATAATGCCCTGGAAAGCAAGTGTATTTACATGTAATTTTATCTTCTTCAGTTACAGTTTTGTAATGAAAATATTTATTATTAATAAAACAAAAGAGTTTGGTTTTATCTGTGTGAGCGTTATATATCTGGTCAAAAGGTACCAAGATTCTTTTGTAAGTAATATACATATACATAGAGATGTATGGGAAACATGTGTATTATTAGAATGTGAATTATTTGGTTCACAGTTGAATAATCAAGTTGGTCACTTGATTATGGTTTAGACTGTAGTGTTGCGATTTATCTCGATATAAATAAAGGAGTTTATTTAAAGGGAATGATGAGTTTCATATCATGATAGTAGTAGACTATCGATAATGGCACTATTAAATGAATATGGAATCAAGTATGTTTTCAAGAATAAAGTAGGTCGTTACTTTAATCTTAAAGCATACAACTTAAGCATTTGCTTATTATGAATCATAATCTTAATGAGTGGTGAACTCATATATGTTTCACTATAATTCTTGACATGATCAGAATGGATTTTTACAGAGTATTTATCCAGTGTCTATATGTTGGAATTATTAATTGAAACATGTATCAGGGAACATTTACTCAAATAAAGAGTTTATAGTGCTATCATCACTTCTAGATGTTTTAAGGGGATTTGGTGATTAAACTGACGCCAGTAGTTTGATGGGCTAGCTATCCATCAAGTCTTGACACCAAGATGAGATCTTGTGTGTTAATCACCATATAATGTAAAACGGGAGATCTAGAAGGAAAAACCAACATAAGGGCATAACGGTAATTTTACCCTTTGTTGTGCGGATGGCTATAATAAGATTCTAAATAGGGTTTGCAATTGGACATAAAATATGTATTCTCATAATATTTAATAATTCAAGAGTTCAACTAATTGTCTTTAGTGGAATGAAATTTAGTTAATAAGCTAGAATTAATTCTAATGAGATTGAATTAATTTTAGGCTTATTAGAGCTTGAATTATCAAAGTCTAACAAGATTCTCCACCTGGCTTTAAGGAAGGTTATCAAGCTAAGTAAGAAATATAAATGGAGGTTTTAGAAGCCCATAATTGAATATTGGGCTTGGTCTAATTAATGGTTAATTAGAAGCCCAAATGTACATTTAGAAATGGGCTAGATTTTGGTTTAATGTAATTAATTAGATTAATTATATTAAAACAATTTTTAAAAAAAGGAGAAGTAGCAGCTTCGGTTTTGTTAGGCGAAATGTGAAGCTACACATTTGACATTAAAATGTTAAAATAAAGATGGTCTTTATTATGGTTTATCATCATTAAATGGAATTATGAACTTACCATTAAATGGTTTAATGGTTGTCTTTTAATGTTAGCATGTAACCTATTTGCATTCATTAGATGAAAGATGAAAGATGTACATTATATGGACCATCTTCTTTCTTTCTTCTTGCCAAAACCGAAATTGGTTATTCAATTTTAGGTTATAGTCTTTTTATATAGTCATTTTAAAGATAAATGAAGAGAGTCTCATTTATTGGCAATTTTATGATTGATTAATGCAAGAAGTGATGCATTGGATGCCTCTCTCTTCTTACATTCATGCATAACCGAAATTTGAGTGTAAGAAAGACATCTTACATGTTCTTGAGACCTTCTCTCCTTTGATGCAAGGTAGAATCGAAAATACCAATTGAAAGAGTTTCATTTTTGGTTCTTCTTCTTCTAAGAAAATCTCCTCCAAACATTTCTTCTCCTTTCCCACCAAAAGATGTTGTTAACCTAATTGTCCTTGAAGAATAAGTGGTAAATCTAATTGGTTGAGGATACAACAACAAGGAGAAAGTAGATTGCTAAAGGAAAAGATTCAAAGACAAAGGATTTGGATACTTGAAGAAGGAGATGATGACGCGACGAGGATTTAAAGCTGTAGCAAAGGAGTCGATAATGCTCTTGATCTTGTTTATGTTTTATTATCCTTATACCATATCATGTTTAGATTAGAATGATGATTTGGATTTGTTGCTTCCGTTGCAAGTAATGATTTCTTAAAAGTTTTGAAATCTACCCTTTCTCTAAATATAACATGCTTTGTTTTTCCGATCCAACAGTTGAGATATTTCATATAAATTTGATTAAATTTTTAATGATCCATACTGAGCACGTGGATGAGTTGAGGCAACAAAGTCCATTATATGTTGACAGTGTAAGTACAAGTTGACTTGTACTACTGATAAGTCGACTTGTTCTTGAAAAGTACCGATAAGTCGACTTGTACATTGTATAAGTCGACTTATTCAAGGATCTGATCTTTTATTTGTGCCCTAAAGGCAATCCCTTTAGCGCGTTTTATTCACGGTCATCGATGCGCATCGAATGAATAAATAAAGAAAAGGCATAATTCATTAATTTGATGTTCATGAACATTGTTTATGAATTGATTGGATCTTTAATCAGATTAATGAAGTCCATGATATATGACATAACATGAAGGAAATTATGATGTGATCATACTCACGAGATTCCTATCATGTGCAATTATGTCAAGATCTAAATTCTCCTAGTCATAGGATTAATGAGACCGGACATCATTAATCCGGATAGACTAGCACATGTCATATTCCTCGATTGGATCAAGCGGTGGATCTCGAAAACCGTAAATATGAGATATTTAGAATTGACATGTGGATGCTTACTAGTGGTAGTAAGTTCATTGGATGACCCGCCATGAGATCATCACATGGATATCTTATCTAGTGTCGGTGATAATCTCATCATAGCAATGGTGCAAGTATCCTTAGACTTGAGGTACTCAAGGATATCTTGATATCTTGATTACGTGCTTTGACTCCATTCCTTGTTGCCTTCGGAGGTAACTCATAGGGTGGTGCTTGGTGCAGCTTGAGGTATTCAAGGTAATTGAGTAGCCAATAAAGGATTCACCACTTCGGATTAGCGAGAAGAGATACCCATAGCCTCTTATCGGGATCATTACTTGTAAATCTCGGCAGAGTGAATATGTCATGAAGAGTGTCTTCATGGACATATAGAGTAATGAGTCCTAGGGCGAGATCTGTTATCACTGGGCTAGGCTCGATCTAGTGAGAGTTGACACTTTGACCATACTCATAACCAAGTGGGGTATAGGATGGTGAAAGGACGAATTGCACCAGTAATTGTCTATGGAAGGGTTCGTGATCCGGTTCGTGATGAATTCATCAAACCGATTACTTTCCGGTCAATTAGGGTCATGATGTGTTGCTAGATACCGCTCATGACTTGCTCGGATTAATTGTTAATCTAAGTGGCCAACATAACCGGAGCCTAAAGGGTCACACGATAAGAGTGTTTCGAGAATCAGAAATAGTAATTGGACGAGTTCCAATTATGGAGAGCATTAGGATTAAATGGATCCCAATGGGATTGGGATATGTCCCATGAGATCGCGACATCAATATTGCTAAGAAAGGTTTAGAGTCAAGCCAAAGATCGGGGCCGATGAGCCGTTAGGACCAATTCCCAGTTGGACTGGACCTTAGCAAATATATTTTAATTAATTAATTAAGTAATTAATTAATTAATTATTATATTTATATATGTTGAAAACGTGGAGGATAGTAGAAGAAAAAGGAAGCTTCCAAGTTTGCTTAGTCATTAAGTTTCATTTAATGACAAAATGACAAAATGAAGGTAAAAAGATGGTGATGCTCGTAGGTGATGGGGATGAGAGGATACGATCCTCATCTTTTCTTCATCTTATGAGAAGGTTTTGAATGAAAACCTAAGGATCCTTAGATAGTGATCTTCGTGGGTTGAGAAAGGAAGAAGGAAAAGTGTTTTTTATGTTTCCATCTCTCACCAAGCTCATCTTCATCTTCAAGCTTCCTTATCCAAGAAAGTCTCCAACGTTTCTCTCAAGCTCTCCAGGACAGAGGTAGGCTCTAGCAGGCTTTAATCTGTTCTAGCTATTCCCGGGTTAAAGGGGTTTGATCCGGTTAGGTTTTCTGATCTCTGCGTGGATTACCTTTAGAGATAGTCTCTTTTGGCTATTTAGGTTTATGTCTTCATACGGATACCTGGATCCTGGGTTCGGGAAGGTCCCGGAACAAAATTTTGTTTTCGCTGCGGTACATGTGATGTACCTCCGGGATTTTCCTACAGTGGTATCGAGAGCGTCTGGTATCCCGTATGAAGCTAAAACCTAAGCTAGATCAGAAACCCTAAGTGCTGTTGATGTTGATGCATGTGTACTGCCCAGATTTCGAATTGCTATAGAGATAGAGTTTTCGAAATTTTTCTACCCAGGATTGTTCATAACATGTTAGATAATATGTCTATGAATTTTCAGAATTTATCGATTTGATTTGATATAGTTTTCCTAATTAATTCCCTAAGGTTACAGATGCTGTTTTGTGAAACGATTCTGGAACAGGCCGTAGTATAAAATCGAGAATAAATTCTAGAAAAATCTTTTTCTGGATTTTCCTTCACCTACATGTCTCTAAGATGTTGATGAATGTCTGTGAGCATGGAAATTGGATTTCAAGGTGATTGGATATTTATTCACGAATTTATTCTATGCTGTTGGGAATTGCTGTGCTGATGAACACAGATTTTGAATCGGATTTGTTATTTAGGTTGACTGAGTTTTTGATGGCCTAAAATCCTGAAACAATTCATGTAGCGTGTTCTGAACATGTAGTAACCTATGTAATTTTCTCATGATTTATTGAAATTTTTTCATTGATCATTTCGA
This sequence comes from Erythroxylum novogranatense, assembly GCA_029891385.1. Lineage (NCBI taxonomy): Eukaryota > Viridiplantae > Streptophyta > Magnoliopsida > Malpighiales > Erythroxylaceae > Erythroxylum > Erythroxylum novogranatense. The sequence goes on along the minus strand of CM057229.1, from coordinate 80,229,279 downwards.
GCAATGTACAGAACTGGACAGTTTTTGTGAAAATTGTTGGGACTGTTTTGCTTGGCTTGATTGAGTGTGCTTTTTCAGTTCCAATGCCTTGAACCATTTTTAATGTGATTAAAAATGTGTTATCTTGATGTAGTATGATTTCCAAACTGAATTGCTTGAATTACCTTTTCCAAGAATTTTTGAATGCCGAATTGATCACATTAGCATCTCGTTAGTATATTGCATTATCTTGTTTGTTTTGACCGTCATATTTTTTATGGCATGTGCTGAAATAAATTTGATAATGTATGTGCTAGCTAGAGATGCTTAGGATGATAATTTGGGTGTTCCTAAATTGTTTGGAAATTAATGAGTTTTGACTCATTTCAAGCTTTTCATATAGTTTGACTATTTAAGGCATTCATGAATCAATGAAGTGTTCATTGATACATCAAATTTATCAGATATTACCCTAGGTATGATGGTGTTGAGAATTGGAATTGTACTAATTGAGAAATTAGCCGATTAGAGATTTTAGCAAAATTCCCTGAATAAGTCGACTTGTATGTTAAATAAGTCGACTTGTTCAAGGTTATTGGATAAGTCGACTTGTGAATAGAATAAGTCGACTTGTTCAGGATCTCAGTATAAGTCGACTTGTAGTACCTTATAAGTCGACTTGTTCATGGGAAGGTGACATAAGTCGACTTGTGTCATACAAGTCGACTTGTGTGTGAGCAGAAGTATAAGTCGACTTGCATTTGATGAAAGTCGACTTGTGGCATGCTCAGGTTGGATGATGGATGATTATAAGGATTGATTCAATATGATTGATGAAACCTAAATCATTCCATATAGTCTTCGTGACTATAATCCTTAAGCTTGGAGAAGAAGAGACTCAAAATCCCTCCTCGATATATGAAAACTAACGCCTTCCATTAATATGGTAAGAACCAGAGTTCTTATAGGGTTGGGTTGTTGAGCTAACCTCAAGCTCACTCTATACGAATATGTTCGAACCATGAAAATAAGATTTTCGGATTACTGGGTCGATTTTCCTAGAAGCGTTGATTTGTTGAGCTAACCTCAAGGTCAACGTGGACAGAGGCGAAGTTGGGTAGCATACATTAGATGTATGCGCATCAAAGAGTTGATACTGATGAAGTGCACACATCAACAAGTTGATAGACGATCGATAGTTGTGTCTAAGATGTAATTGGTATATCGATACCTCCCGAGACATAAGGTGGCTTGTTGAGCTAACCTCGAGGTCATTCTTAATGTCGGTTATCGATGATGCAATTGGTATGACCGATACCTACCGATTGACCTAAGTTGTGGCTTGTTGGGCAAACCCAAGGTCACTCTTAGCAATGTCGATATCGACCCACTAGGATATTATGTCACTTTGTTTCTCCGGATTCGTAAAAGGGTTATGGATTCTAGGAAACTAGTGGGAGCCATATGCATGTCATGCAAGTCCTTATGATCATGCAGCATTTCTATTCTATCATTCCTTCTCTATCGCGTTTAGGTTGATTGAAGAAGTCTTTCGATGTGAATTTTCGCTCTCTATTCGGACTGAATTTTCTTGATTGGTGAGGACTCGAGAACTGTTCTCGATCCGAGGAACCGATATCGTCTAGATGTTCCACTTCCGATGCACATCTTTGTCGATGCTTCGATAAGGATCGAAGCATATCGTAAGCATCCGGGAACGATGACATGGTCGCTTGCCTCGATGTCACCGGAGCTGCGAAGCGACGCGAGTCCATGGATGCTCACGTTATAGTATTTCATCTTAGGAGCTGTTTGATGAGTAAGCTCGATGCGAAAGGTTCAAGACCTCGAGGCTTCTCTTCATCACAAAGATGGCTCGAGGACAACTAACATGCGATACCACAAGATGAATGGCTATATTGAGAGATTGGCCGTCTTAGGATTTGTAATGGATTATGAATTAAGTAGAGACTTAATTCGGTTGGATTGTCGATGGTTATTCACGGTTTGTGTTAAACTATCGGATAAACCAAATATCCACAACAATTCTGGAGTGATCAATCTGCTTTCACGACAAATGAAAGGTGCTATCAAGAGAGATAGCAAGTGGCTAATGGTGGATGCTTCTTCTTCTAAATCAAAGAAGAAAAGGCATAGAAACCAAAGGGAAGTGCCAACAAGAAGAAGACCAAAGATTCTTCCCCAAAAGAATTTTGCTTTCATTGTGGCAAGTCTAGTCACTAGAGGCGAAACTGTAAAATCTATCTGGAGTCTTTGAAGCAGAAGAAGGCATCAGATGCCTCTACTTCTTCAAATATGTTTGTCATTGAGGTTAATACTATTCCTGATCAAAACATATCGGTCTTTGATAACGGATGTGTCTCATACATATGAAATGATATGCAGGGCCTCAGGGACAGTAGAAAGCTCATAAAAGGAGAACTGGACTTTCGTGCAGGTAATGAAGCAAGGGTTGTTACATTAGCCGTAAGCACTTATGTCTTGTCACTCCCTGGTGAGCTTATATTCAAATTGGATGATTGTCATTTTGTACCCGTTTTAAACAAAGAACATATTGTATGTTTTATGTTTAATTAGAGCTGATTTTCATTTGACTTTTAGTAGCAATGGTTGTTATATTAGTTGCAATGGAATGCTCTATGGTACTCGTACATTATGCAATGGAATTGACATATTAGATATGTCATATCCAGTTCTGAATGTCAATGACGCGAAAAGACATAATCGAGATAATTTAAAATCAACTTACTTATGGCATTATCGGCTTGGCCATATAAATGAGACACGCATAGCTAAGCTCCATGAGAGCGGCAGTTTAGGGTCATTTGATTATGAATCATATGACACATGCGAATCTTGTTTATTAGGCAAGATGACTAAGTTATCCTTTAAAGGAAAGGGTGAGCAGTGAATGGAATATTAGACCTAATACATTCGGATGTATGTGGTCCGATGTCCATCCATGCGAGAAGTGGTTGTTTTACTTCATTACTTTTATCGGTGATTATTCACGATATAGGTATCTCAGATGTCGATAAGATACAAATCAAAACATTTGAATAGTTCAAATAATTCAGAAATGAAGTAGAAAACTAACTTGGTAAAAGTATGAAGACATTACGATCTGATCGTGGTGGAAAATACTTAGACCAACAGTTTTGGATTATCTCAGAGATCATGAGATTTTATCTCAGTACACTCCACCTTACACGCCGCAACACAATGGTGTGGCTGAAAGGAGAAATCGAACCTTGTTAGACATGGTGCGATTGATGATAGGTTTTGCACAGTTTTGGGAATATGCGCTCGAGACAGCTGTTTACTTGCTAAACAGAGTTCCATTAAAGACAGTTGATGTTACTCCATATGGAGATATGGACTAACAGAAAAACCTTATCTTTCTCATTTAAAAGTTTGGGGTTGTCCTGCTTATGTGAAGCGGACACAGTCAGATTAGCTTGATGCAAAGCTGACAAGTGTTTGTTCGTGGAATATCAATTCTACCTTGCTTAGGAACAAAAGTTGTTTGTTTCCAAGCATGCTGTTTTCTTAAAGAAAGAGTTTCTTTTACAAGAGGACAGTGGGAGCAAAGTTGAACTTGGAGAAGTTCAAAATGCTCGAACAAACACAGATCAACTGCCTGAACTTGAAACTGTAACTCATGTAGATGAGGTAACAGTTCAACCTTCTACTACACACGAATTTCGTAGGTTAAGTAGGATACGCACTATTCCCGAGAGATATGAATTTCTCGTAAGTGAACAGAATGACGTATTGCTCATATGAGATGATGAGCCTACTACCTATGAAGAGGTTCTGAAAAGTTCAGAGTCTGAGAAATGGCTTTAAGCCAGAAATCTGAAATGGATTCCATGTACATAAACCAAGTATGGACTTTGGTTGTTACACCTGAAGGGATAAAACCCACAGGGTGCAAAGAGGCTTTAGAAGAAAACCAACATGGATGGTAATCTGATTACCTATGAAGCGAGGCTAATGGCCAAAGGATATCGTCAAAGACAAGGAGTTGACTATGACGAAACCTTCAGCCCCGTAGCAATGCTTAAATCCATTAGGATACTCCTAGCCATTGCCGCTCATTATGATTATGAGATATGGAAAATGGATGTGAAGATAGCTTTCCTGAGAGGAAATCTACCCGAGGATATGTATGACACAACCTGAGGGCTTCACTTCCATCGATGGCGAAAACGTATGCAAGCTTCAGCAATCCATGTTTGGATTGAAGCAAGCATCCAGGAGTTGGAATATCCGTTTTGATGAGTCAATCAAAGAGTTTGGTTTCTCACAAAATTCGGATGATCATTGTGTGTATAAGAAGGTTAATGGGACTGCAATCGTATTCCTTGTGTTGTATGTAGATAACATCACATTCTTTGGAAAGCGATGTCTCTATCTTTGCAATAAGTTAAAATTTGGTTGTCCAAACAATTTGCGATGAAAGACCTTGGTAAAGCAACTTATATCCTTGGGATATAGATTTATAGAGATAAATCAAAAGGTTGCTTGGTCTTTCACAAGCATCGTACATAGATGAGATGCTAAAGAGGTTTAGCATGAAACAATGCTATGTACGAGGCCCGATGTATCGTATGCTCTAAGTGTTACGAGCAGATACCAATCGGTTCCTAGTGAGGGTCACTGGGTGGCTGTCAAGAATATCCTCAAGTACTTGCGAAGCACTAAGGATGTTTTCTTGATCCATGGAGATGGAAATCTCCACATGAGCGGGCATTCAGATGCCAGTATCTAATCTGATAAGGATGATTCTGAATCACAATCAGGTTATATACATTCACACTAAATAGCGTGGCGGTCAGTTGGAAAAGTTCCAAACAAGAGAGGACTGCCGATTCATCAACCGAGGCGAATAATACATCGCATGAGATGCGCAAAGAAGGCGGTTTAGATCAAGAAGTTCATTCTTGAACTTGATCGGTCCCTAAACCGTGATGGGCCCATAGGATTGTATTGTGATACAATGGGGCTAATCTTGCAGTAAAGGAACCAAGGTCTCATCGACGATTCGAACATGTACTCACCGATTCGGAGATCATTAGTCGAGATGATATCCCGATAGAGAGAATTCCACGAGCAAAGTGTTGTTGTTCGCTTGACAAAGCCATTGTCACGGGAGAATTGTGATTCTCATGGACTCGCTTATGGTATTAGATACTAAGGCGATTGGCTTTAGGTCAGTGGGAGATTTGTAAGTACAAGTCGACTTGTACTTCTTGATAAGTCGACTTGTTCTTGAAAAGTACCAATAAGTCGACTTGTACATTGTATAAGTCGACTTATTCAAGGACGGTACTGTTTATTTGTGCCCTAAAGGCAATCCCCTTTAGCGCGTTTTATTCACGGTCGTATCACGATGAATGAATAAATAAAGAAAAGGCATAATTCATTAATTTGATGTTCATGAACATTGTTTATGAATTGATTGGATCTTTAATCAGATTAATGAAGTCTATGATATATGACATAACATGAAGGAAATTATGATGTGATCATACTCCTGAGATTCCTATCATGTGCAATTATATCAAGATCTAAATTCTCCTAGTCATAGGATTAATGAGACCGGACATCATTAATCCGGATAGACTAACACATGTCATATTCCTTGATTGGATCAGCGGTGGATCTCGAAACCGTAAATATGAGATATTTAGAATTGACATGTGGATGCTTACTAGTGGTAGTAAGTTCATTGGATGACTGCCATGAGATCATCACATGGATATCTTATCTAGTGTCGGTGATAATCTCATCATAGCAATGGTGCAAGTATCCTTAGACTTGAGGTACTCGAGGATATCTTGAATCTTGATTACGTGCTTTGACTCCATTCCTTGTTGCCTTCCGGAGGTAACTCATAGGGTGGTGCTTGGAGTGCAGTTTGAGGTATTGAAGGTAATTGAGTAGCCAATAAAGGATTCACCACTTCGGATTAGCGAAAGAGATACCCATAGCCTCTTGTCGGGATCATTACTTGTAAATCTCGGCGAGTGAATATGTCATGAAGAGTGTCTTCATGGACATATAGAGTAATGAGTCCTAGGGCGAGATCTGTTATCACTGGGCTAGGCTCGATCTAGTGAGAGTTGACACTTTGACCATACTCATAACCAAGTGGGGTATAGGATGGTGAAAGGACGAATTGCACGGTAATTGTACATGGAAGGGTTAGTGATCCGGTTAGTGATGAATTCATCAAACCGATTACTTTCCGGTCAATTAGGGGTCATGATGTGTTGCTAGATACCGCTCATGATTTGCTCAGATTAATTGTTAATCTAAGTGGCCAACATAACCGGGAGCCTAAAGGGTCACACGCATAAGAGTGTTTAAGAGAATCTGTAAAATAGTAATTGGACAGAGTTCCAATTATGGAGAGCATTAGGATTAAATGGATCCCAATGGGATTGGGATATGTCCCATGAGATCGCGACATCAATATTGCTAAGAAAGGTTTAGGAAAGTTTGACAGATTTGGGGCCCGATGGCCGTAGGACCGACCCAGTTGGATGGACCTTAGCAAATATATTTTAATTAATTAATTAAGTAATTAATTAATTAATTATTATATTTATATATGTTGAAAACGTGGAGGATAGTAGAAGAAAAAGGAAGCTTCCAAGTTTGCTTAGTCATTAAGTTTCATTTAATGACAAAATGACAAAATGAAGGTAAAAAGATGGTGATGCTCGTAGGTGATGGGGATGAGAGGATACGATCCTCATCTTTTCTTCATCTTATGAGAAGGTTTTGAATGAAAACCTAAGGATCCTTGGATAGTGATCTTCGTGGGTTGAGAAAGGAAGAAGGAAAAGTGTTTTCATGTTTCCATCTCTCACCAAGCTCATCTTCATCTTCAAGCTTCCTTATCCAAGAAAGTCTCCAACGTTTCTCTCAAGCTCTCCGGGACGAGGTAGGCTCTAGCGAGCTTTAATCTGTTCTAGCTATTCCGGGTTAAAGGGTTTGATCCGGTTAGGTTTTCGATCTCTGCGTGGATTACCTTTAGAGATAGTCTCTTTTGGCTATTTAGGTTTATGTCTTCATACGGATACTGGATCCTGGTTGGGAAGGTCCGGGAACAAAAATTTTGTTTTCATTGCGGTACATGTGATGTACCTCCCGGGATTTTCCTACAGACAGGAGACATAAAGAACAATTTTTTTCATGGTTTAAGCATCGGGTGAGAAGAAGGTTTGAATGTTGTGTTCACTAATAATTATATATTATTAACTAATTTTCCTTTCTTTTTATAGATGATGACATTGGCTAGCTCCCATGAAGGAAATAACTTTGAGTCTTTGTATGCATTAGCATGTGGACCTTATAGTTTGGTACAGAAGCAAACTGTATGCAATATTAATGGGATGCAATTTCGCACTGAAGCACGTGATCTACGTAGGATTACACAAAATTGTGGTGTTGCAGTGTTAGGAAATTATGGTGAAGACAATATAAGATTTTATAGGATGCTGACAGATATTATCAGGCTTGAATATATTAAGGGTAAAAGTGTTGTGCTTTTCAAATGCAAATGGTACGATCTTGAAAATTCGAATATGAGGGTCAACAACATTGTAAAAAACATCAATGCTACTAAGTTTTGGTTCAAGGATGACCCATTTATTTGACAAACCAAACGAAGCAAGTTTTTTTTATGGAAGATTTGATACTCGATTCAAATTGGTGGATTGTGCAAGAATGTGAAGTTAGACATGTGTATGATATCCATTTGCATGGTAATGAAGAAGGTTCAAATGACATTGAAGAGTCTAATGAAGTTCCAATCGAAGTTGAGGAATGTTCCTTAGAGTTTCTAGATCAAAATTATATTGCATTTGATTTAATAAATAATGTTGTATTGAAATCTGACCAACATTTGTATGACGATTTGGATGAATTAGAGACAAGTAGTAGTGACAATAAATGTAATATTGTATTCCAAGAGTCGATTGATGACGATGATTAATAAATTCTTATTATGCAATTAAACCTTTTTTGTTTGCTATTGTTATGCTATGATCTTGTATCGTATTGTTGAGCAAATGTTAATTTAATAATTATGAAAATTGAAAGGTGATTTTGTTGCTTTGGAATACATTTATATGACCGGATGCCAATGTGGATTGATATACAGTATTCTTACCTGCAAATTCCTTGAACTGACCAACCACATACTCATCAATAGCATCAACCATGTAGAGCACTTCATAACCCTTATTCTTCAACTTCTCAAGGAACTTTTCTGCACTGTGCAATGTATACGTCCTCTTTATCTACTTTCCTACATCATATAATTGGACTATCCCTTGAATTCCATTTGTAGATCAAAGTTAAAGGCAACCAATATTTATTTCACTCTCTTCACTTCAAATAGCTGCACTTTATGTTTATGAATTTTGTTCCTATATCCCTCTATCTGTAACTATTGAAAAATTTAACAGTGCAATTTACTATTACATTTCAAGTAGTTTTTCCAAAGAGTTCAAAAGATCCTTCAACAGTGGTGTCATTTCCCGTGGTGCAATATCTAGAGGTAATTTTGTTGTTTTAAAATTCTTAAGGTGTTTCCACATTATCTATTAACTGTAATGGAAATTGAAGTTGTGGACACATATTAAAAGGCTGTCTACACATATTAAAAAGTTGTCTAAGTGTCTATGAAAAGGTGCTTCATTTTCTATATTTACAAATTGTTGACAACATTTTGACCTAATTAGTATAGTAGAAAACAAGTATATAAGTAAAAGAAAGCCCTCATATGGATATTAGAGAACTCCTAAAGACTTTAATGACATATTACCTTATCTCTTCATTTGCTTCTTTATCATCTCTTTTCTTTTCTTTACTCATAAAGTTTGATATCAAAACCTAATCCAATTGTCAACTTATCTAAGCTATATAAAAACTATAAAAACTATAACATATTCAAACTCTAACTATAATTATAATCTTGTTTGATAATATCATCATATTGTATTTTAAAGATCGGACCTTTAATATTAATGAACTTCTTCAAGGCCCCTATCATATAAAATACTATAAATCTCTCAAGTTCTCCTAATTCTTATTATATTTTCCTTTTAATTATTGACAATTCTATGAAAATTATAGTTTTAAGGTTGATGATAATAAGAATGAAACAAGTAGCTGTAGTAGCAATGTGGTCTTATGAGTGCTGAGAAGGAGTTTAAAATAGCATTGAAGATGTCATTTATTTAAGGAAAACAAATTTTATGTGATGAAAAGTACCCTTTTATTAATATTGAGAAGTTTTGGGAGAGTTAAAAGATGGAGCTTTAAATGATGATGGATTGGTTATTGATTAGGGTATGTGATTAGAGATTATTAATGCTACAATATCCATTAAGGAAAATAAAATATTGTTTGTGTTTAGTGAATATGAGGTGGTTAATAAGGAAGTGAAAGAGATAAAAGAGAAAATAAACTCAGTGAATTGGTCTTAAATAATTTGATAAAAGAGAGTATTAAAAGATGAAGAAGTTTTTGGTGGTATATATATAATTGAAGTGAACAACTTATACTCTTCCAAAGATAATGCATATCGACCAATCACAAGAACAAAAGTACATGTTAAGGTTACTATGAAATTTTCTAGTTAATCACACTCTAATCATGATTATATAATCCTAAAAGAAATAGAAAATGAGAAAATGTTTGTTTTGTTTGTTTTATTCTTTCTCTCATTTCGATTAAAAACTTAAAAAACAACTAAAACAAACAAATTCAAAAACACACATGCATATAAAAAGATAATGCAGAAATGTAAAGAAAAAGAAATTTACTTCCCTTAGGTTGCCTCCCAAGAAGCGCCTTTGTTTAGGGTCGCTGGCTCGACTCCTTTTTCTCCTCACGTGACAAAATTGTGATCTTTAGGTATTACAGTTAGCGTCACTTTCATGCGAGGTAGTTCCAGATAGGACCTTAGTTAATCATCATCCTCCTTCAGCATCTTCCCTATCCTCAGCTTCTCAATTTTGACTGAGTTCATACACTTCGAAAATATTTCGAACATTTCTTCACCTTTTTTATCATCATTTAACTCCTCCAGTCTGTTATGTAACAGTAAAGAATTAGTTTCAAAATTAATTATGGACTTAGTACTTACCTCTGAGCTAAAAGATGAGTCATTTTCAGATTCGAGATCCTTCTCAACTTCTTCGGCACAAACAATTCATTGAAGGTTAACCTCAAAATTCTCAAGCTCCTCGTCACTTTGTAAAATTTTTGCACAAACTTCAATTGGGAACACCTCGGGTTGATACAGCTGCTCCTCTTTGTTTTACGATTTTAGGCGATCAAGACTTATTGCCATCTGAGCCAATAAGTGTTCCATCCTTTGATGGTTTGTTTTTGTCTCTTGTCGGAATTCTTACATCTATTGCTGTATATCCTGTAGAAATTGCAAATTGTTAGCAACCATATTATTAACAAGTTTCTCAAGAGATGCAGCTGAATCGTATTGGCTCTCCGAATCTTGGGCATTAGATCATGTATTTTTTTGAAATTGCCCTCCATCCTTCTAAAATTGTAAAGTGTTTTCCTGCAATTGCAACATCAACTCTTCCAAAAATAGACTGGAGTCGTGATAGGAAGCTTCTGTTATGTACAAGAATTGTTGTGCGGCCTGCAAATTATTATGGAAGTAATTTTGATGATTATTCTATCCATAACAAAAGTTAGATTGATCATTTCAAACATTATTATAGGATTGAAAATATGAGTTGTAAAAGAAATTATTTCTGTCCATAAATATTTTTTTGTTTAAAACAAAAAATAAAAAATGAAAAGATCACGAAATAACATAAAGGAAATTAATCACGAACAAATATATACAAAACATCAATTAACTCACAAACAAAAACTAAAACACCGCACTCCCCGACAACGGTGCCAAAAATTTGACCGCATCGTTATACTAGTCAAAATAAAATAACTAGATTACTACTATAGCAGTGACAAGTCTAAGTCGATCCTACAGAGAGTGTGTGTAAAATTTATGAAATGAAATTAACCGGTGTTTACACTTAATCAGGGAGAGGTTTGAATTTTAAAAGAAGAAAATAAAATAAAACTAACTAATGAAAACAAATTAATATAGGATAACACGATCAATTCCTAATGAGAGAAAGGAATAACAAAATAATAAAAAATTATTTAACCCGGGTCATCAGCGTCGATGTCACCTCCGAACCAGTATTAAGACATCTAACTCCTCATAAGTCTTTCCAAAAAAAAATGCTTCAAACTTTTATTTTAATCCCTAACCAAAAATCTCTTTGTTCCTTGTTGACTGCCCACTCTCCAACACAATATCACTGCACTGTCCAAGTCCTCTACTACTGATGATTGGACAATTTAATGTTGGTTCATCCTTAAAACTTCAAGCTGCCTGTGCTAACTCTTCGCTGCTTCTGGGACGCATCTTCAAGCCAAAGCAGCCGCAGCCTTCACTCCAGTGTCCAAGCGGAAGCCGTAGACGCAAGCAGCAACCACGCCTCTCACGCCCGCGCTGCTCACCTCTGCTGCGTCTCCAGTTTTTTTTGTTTGGTCACGCCTCCACTGTGCTTTATTTACTGTGGCATGATTAGACAATTAAAGATGCAACCCTGCTACTCACGCCCTCTGCGCTACGTTTTACTCCTTGCTGTGGCATTATTTTAATTTGTCGCGTGCTCCTTCCTAGCGTGGATGGTCCTGCGCAGCACGCTTTGAGATTCTCTGTCTCTAATTACTCAAGTCCCTTTATATCTCATACATTCAAGCTATTTATATACATAGTGCTGCGCGGGACTTATTCTTCTGTCCCCAATTACTCAAGTCTCTTTTTATTCCATACAGTCATGAATAACTTGAATGTATGAGGTACAAAGGAGCTTGGATAATTGAAGACAGATCCATAACTGTATAGAATACATAGAAGCTTGGGTAATTAGGGAAAAAAAAAAAAAAAGGTCCCGCGCAGCAGTATGTATTTTAATTTGACAATTAAAAATCACTTGCATCCTTCCCGCATTTCTGTTTGTGCTGCTTAAATGTAAGGTCGTCGTTCCTGTAGCAGTGATGGGACAAATAAATATGCAGTTCTTTTTAAAGTCCTTGCCTCACAATGTCGTGAGCAGCGTTTTGCGTTACCGTAGGAAACGCTGCGCACGCCTACGTTTTGCTCTTTTTCATAGTCCCATATGCACTGTCGTTTAGTTCTCCTTGTTTCCTTCTTTGTGATCCATTTTACTTGTCTTTTAATTTTTAATTTTTTTTCTTATTTTTTTATAAAGACAAGTAAAAATAAATTTTTGAAAAATGACCCATATGTGATGTTTTCTGCTCACTTTAATTTTTTGCTCCCAAATTATACCTAAAATCATATATGAATTAAAGTAAGTATTTTAAATATTTTGTGTCCATAATTGTTAAGTATAAGCGATTAAATATATCAATAATTAAACACGTATCAAGTTTACTTCAAAGAAATGATGAGTTTCATATCAAGATAGTAGTTGCTTATTGATAATGGTACTATTAAATGAATCTGAAAGCAAGTATGTTTTAAAAAATAAAATGCGCCATTATTTTAATCTTAAAACATATAACATAAGCATTAACTTATTATGGACCACAATCTTGATGAGTGGTGAACTCATATGTATTTCATTATAATTTTTGATATGACCATAATAGATTTTTATTGAGTATTAATCTAGTGTCTGCATGTTGAAATTATTAATTAAAACATGTATCAAGGAACATTCACTCAAATAAAGAATTTATAGTGATATCATCACTTCTAGATGTTTTAAGAAGATTTGGTGATTAAACTAGCACTAGTAGTTTGATAAATTAGCTACCCATCAAGTCTTAACACAAAGATGAGATCTTGTGTATTAATCACCATATAAAGTAAAACAGGAGATCCAGAAGGAAAAACTAACATAAGGGCAAAATGGTAATTTTATCCTTTGTTGTGCGGATGGTTATAATAAGGCCCATGATAGGGTTTACAATTGGACATATTATTTGAAATATGTGTTCTCATAATATTTAGTAATTCAAGAGTTCAACTAATTGTTCTAAGTAGAATGACATTTAGTTAATAAGCTAAAATTTATTCTAATGAGATTAAATTAATTCTAGACCTATTGGAACTTGAATTATCGAAGTCCAATAAGATTCCTCACTTGGTTTCGAGGAAGATTATCAAGCAAAGTAAGAAATATAAATGAAGGTTTTAGAAGCCCATAATTGAATGTTGGGCTTGCACTAATTAATGGTTAATTAGAAGCCCAAATGTACATTTAAAAATGGACTAGACTTTGGTTTAATTTGATTAATTGGATTAATTAAATTAAAACAAAATTTTTAAGAAAGTAAAGTGCAATTTCGTTTGTCATTAGGATTGAATGTGTAGCTGCACATTTAACATTAAATTGCTAAATAAAGATGGTCTTTATTATGATTTATCATCATTAAATGGAGTTATGAACTTACCATTAAATAGTTTAATGGTTATCTTTCAATGATAGCATGCAACCTATTAGCATTCATTGTATTAAAGAAGGAAGATGTACATTTGATAGACCATCTTCCTTCTTTCATTATCAAAAACGAAATTGATAGGTCTGATTTAGGTTAATAGACTTTTCATATAGTCATCTTAAATACAAATGAGAAGAGTCTCATTTAATTGCTTCTTTATGATTGATTAAATGAAGAAATGATGCATTGGTTGGAACACTCTTCTTTCCTTTGTTGTTAACTGAAAGTGTGAGCAAGTAAGAAGGGGTTCTTACATTTTTATCACTCTCTCTCCGATCTTCCATGAAAAAAATCAAAAATTGCATGAGAGTGTCTCATTCTTGGTCTTCTTTCTTCTAAAAAAGATCTCCTCCAAAGTTTTCTTCTCATTTCCCACCAAAGGATCTTGTTAACCAAGTTGTCCAAGAAGAACAAGTGGTAGATCGGATTGGTCGAGGACACAATATCAAGAAGATAAAACAATAACAAGAAGAAGACGATACATTACTTAGGAGAGGATATATTGCCAAGAATAGGATAGCGCAATGAGGAGTTAAAGCTGTAGTGAAGGAATCGGTAATATAATCTCTGTCTTGTTTATGTTTATTATTATCCTTATACCATATCATGTATAGATTGGCATGATGATTTGGATATATTGCTTCTGCTGCAATTTAGATTTTTAAAAAGTTTTAAAATCTACCATTTCTCCAAATATGACATGCTTTCTTTTTCCGATCCAACAATTGGTATCAGAGCCTATTTTTGTATGCATGGTTTCGGTTTCTATATGTGTGATGCATTAGTTGGCTATCATTTTTGTATATTGCATATTTTTATGTGATAGAAATATATATGGTGTATGTTTTGCTCTTTCGGTTGTCCATAGATTATAAAGTTACCTTGTAAGATTTCTTCATTTGGTTTGTAACAAGGAGGGTGGTCTATCATCACCATGTTTCCTCCTTGGTTTCATTTTTATGTTTAATTTGATTATGTAATGTACAAAATCATGTAATGATAAAGATGAAGAAGCCATGGATTGAAGAAAGGAAGAGGTAAAGTTTCGGATATGGTTATGATGTCTTGACTTTCGGTTATTAAAAAACAAATGTGCTGGAATTTGTTTTAACAAATTTTTGGTTGTATGAAATTTTTTGTTGGCCCCTAATTTTTTTTATTTAATTAAGCATGATTTGATGAATTTTGAGGTCATGATAAATTAATTTGTATGGGACCTTAATTGACATGTTAATGTTAATAAGGTTAAATGGCCTAGGTGATTTAAATTGAAGTGTTAGAAGGGATAAGTTGCATTAAGGGCATTTTGGGCATGTCACTTAAGCATTTAAGTTCCTAGGCTAATAAGTAAGGGCATTTTGAACTTTTTAGCATTAGTGATGTTAAAAAAGGGAAGAAAGAAGGCTTGGCTTGCAAAGGAAGAGAGGGAAAATGAAAACTGAGAGAAGAGAAAAGAGAGAGGGTCGTAGGTGGAGAGAAGGAAGGAGAAAAAGAAGAGCAAACTAGGGTTTTTCATTTTCTTGGAGTTCAAGAAGGTTTTTGGGGTAAAACCAAGAAGGAAAGAGCTAGAGGAAGATTCAAGCTTCCATTTGAGCTAAGAAACCCCTTGGTTGGGTGAAGATTCAAGGTAAAGGTTTTTCAATGTTTTGAAATTTTAAAGTGGTTTTAGGTTTAGATAACTTAGAAATGTGTGAGTTTAAGTTTTCTAAGGTTAATTTTGGTGATTATGTTCTTAGGATTTTCCAATTGAAATCACTATTTGATTTGGGGTTTTTGTCATTGATGAAGGGGATTCTAAATCTTTGGATTTTTAGAGAGATTTTGGTTCTTATGGCTTAAGGACGGTATGGGTTTGTGAATTCTAAAGTCAATTTTAGTGATTATGTTGCTATGGGTTTGTCAATTTGGATGTCTTTTGATTTGGAGATTTTGTGGCTATTGTTAAAGGAGATTAAGAGAGGATTCAAGAAGAGCAAGAGGAAGGGAACATTGAGGTTGGATGTCTAAGCAAAATGAGGTGGGTTTCATGTTTATAGTTTAATAATGAGCCAATAAAGTTTTTCCAAATCAAGAAATAAAATGGTTTCAAGTATTTTGTAATTATGCATATACTTTTTCAAATGATTTAAAGAAATTGTTTTTATGTGTGTATATGCTTCACGGATTGAATTTGATTGTGGTGAATATGCAAAAGAATTGCATTGTGATACATGATAATATTTTGCCATTGAATTGTGCCGTGGCATTTTGATTTGAATGGAAAGAAGAAAAGAACTTGAAAGCATTTCATTTGATAAAATGATTTTGAGCATTGCTTAAGTGCTTTGTTTGGGCGAGAGAGGAACCGTTTTGTAGTCACGTGCACATCGACAAAAGCCTTCTCCCTGCTGCCCGCTTGTGGCCTATGAGATCCGAGAATGGACTCGTTTCGTTCACAGTGTAAACTTCGGTTTTGTCATTTTGTTTCACGGAACCCTCGAGCCATTTGGTTGTGCATTTGCATTTGATGTGAATTGCATTTATGAATTGTGAAATTGATGCATACATTCTTGGCATTATTATACATTGGTTGAGAATTTGAAGAAATAAGAGTTTTGTGATTTTTAACGTGGATTGACTATGTTTATGAAAATGTTTAATGAGAATAAACTTTCGAAAGGTTTTGCTTGTTAGTTTGTTATAAACATGTTACCCACGGGTTTTTAAAGCTTACCCTCACTCTCTTTCCCCAATTTAGGTGTTCAGCAAGAAACAGAGTGAAAGTCAAGACATTTCTCAGGATTGGCATGTTTTGTTGTGTTTTGGGTTAATTGATGTAAAGCAAGGCTCTACATGTATTTTGAGAATTATTGAGTTTTGCATGTTTTGTATATTCGATATTGATATTGGCAATGTATTGTGGCATAAGTTATCATTGAAGATTGTAAACTCTCAAGTTATGATGTAAATGAAGTATGGGATTGTGTATGATTTGAAATGTAAATTTGTATATGGATGACTATGATAAATGTTGAGTATAAATGGTTGGTATATATATTTGTAAATATATATACACACATCAATGAGATGTTATGAAAAGGACAGTAGGAATTATGAATGGTATTGGATAATGAGATGTAGCTTAATGTGACAAGTCAAATGAGCTAAGATTTAAGAATGGATGAAGAAAAGTTAGAATTCAAATGGTTATAAAATTGGGGTAGAGTTGGAATATGAACCAATTAAGGATGAGCTTAACTTGGAATTAACATAAGTTATTGTTATATATGGAAAAGAAAGATAGGAATGTTATGATGATAATCATGAGATGTTTTTGAATATATTGAAGTTGATGAATTGATGAACTCCAATTGGTAATTTAATGGAGAAGAATAATGGTGTATTAGCTAAGGAAGTGAAATTGGGACAAAGTTCAGGTTTTTCATAAGGGTAAGTTTTGTGTTCAGAATTCAAGGGAATTTCTAGAAAAATCTAGATAGAATTAGTAAAAATGGTCATCTTAGAAGTTGTAGAAGATCTTGTTATCTTTCCAACGATATGAAGTTTGTGATTTTTGGATGTCGGAATGGAGAGATGTGAGTGTTGCAAGTTAGAGTGCTGTGTATGGTTTGTATTTGTGATATCTTTGATGAATGTTTGAAATTTGTGGTTTTGATGAACCAATTAAGTTGAAATTGAGAGTTTGTTGAAATGAATTTGATGTTTGAGTTGTTATGAAGTGTTTTAGCATGAGAATAAATGATTTTGGGAGGATTATAAGTGTTTATGATGTTAGGATGGTTGTAGGAAGCATGAAAGAGGGTTTGGAGGACTTTGGGGAGACCCAATGTCTGTTTAACGGACATAAGTTCCGCTAAACGGACCTTCTTGGAGTAAAAACACCTTTTGGCCAGTCTATGTCCGTTTAATGGACATTCTTGGGTCATTTTGGCCTCCTAAGCTCGATGCATGTCCGTTTAACGGACATTCACGTGAAAGATTGTTATTTTGACGATTTTAGAGGATGAATCTGGCATTGTAGTCTTCATGAAAGTTTTATATCTCGAAGTCTTCTTTCTAATGGTTCAAGAATGAAATTAATACGACATTTTTGGTGAAAGTTATGACAATCGCGCCAAGACATGTCACAGCATGATTAAGGACTTAAACATGTTCGATCCTTTTTTTCATAACTTCCCCATCTGACCTCCGAATGAAGTGATTCTTGAAGCAATGGATTTATTAGACATGTATATATCTCTCCATAAAAATTGGGATCTTTTGGATTTGATTTGAAAAAGTGTGATTGTAAGAAAGTGAGAGCTGATTGAGGTATAAACATACTTTGGAATTTTAAGCATATCTTGAGCTATAGAGCTCCGATTAAGGTGATTCTTGTTTCAGAATAAACAATAGACTTAAAGATATGATTTCTATGAAGAATTCAAATTGAAATTCGGATTCAAAGATTTCCAAATTCTGTTCACAAGCACGAGAAATGAGTTCAAGCATGGTGACTTTTTTTGTTTGGGCACACCATGGAACAATTTGTGAGTAAATTATTGGGATTTTATGACAATGAAGATGAACTGATGATGGTCAAGTTTTAAGACATCCGAAGTTGGGCTTTGCAAGTGAGGTCCAACATTTGTGGTATCAGAGCACCGGAATTGAGATCTTACATGGGCGCATGTGTACAAGTTATTCAGATAAGCAATTGTTAAGAGTTTGTGCTGATCGAATTAGTGAGCAAAATGATAATTTTTCATTGGATAAATGGAAATGCAAAATAGCATATGGGTAATATGACAGATAATGATTCAATGTAATTGAAGTGGGGGGATGTAGTGTATGGCTTTATGGTGATATATCCCCGAATGTGATATAGATGTAAATGTATGAACATGGCTTGTTTGAGGAAGATAAGGATATAAGTGGAAACGTTGAGCTTAAAGTGAACAAGTGGAATGTATTGAAAACAAAGATTCTTATGTTCTTAAGAAGATGAAATCGGAACCTAAGTGGGTGCAAGTTTATAATTTGAGTAATAAGCCTTTAAGTTTTCTTTTTTTCGAATCAAGAAATAAAAGTTTGTTTTTGAATCAAGAGAATGAAATGCTTTCAATTACTTCATAAATGTTGCTTTTATTGCTTGTGATTGAGTTGAGAAATTTGCTACATGTTTGATATGTAAATTGTGTGATGATTTTACATCTATAAATTTGAATCAATGTTGAATATATATATATATATATATGTAAGATGTAATGTGAAGGATA
This sequence comes from Erythroxylum novogranatense, assembly GCA_029891385.1. Taxonomy (NCBI): domain Eukaryota; kingdom Viridiplantae; phylum Streptophyta; class Magnoliopsida; order Malpighiales; family Erythroxylaceae; genus Erythroxylum; species Erythroxylum novogranatense. Next base: position 80,210,425 of record CM057229.1, on the reverse strand, counting down.
ATGGGAAGATAATATGAATGATAGTAATATTTGTACAAGTCCAAGAAGGTTAAATTGTTGTTATTATGAGTATCTATATGATGACCCATCATCATACACAAGTGAGTATATTAAGCACGTAGGTAATATATATATATGTGGAGATGATAGAGGAAGAAACTTATGACTTATTGGATATTTGTTAGTCATAGCTTCCATAGTCTAAAGTTTGAGGGGAACTAGAGTAACATATGAAGGTGCTCATAATGATCATGTGGGAATATATTGAGATTTGTTAAAAATGTCACAATAAGAAATAAATTGATCTGAGAAGAACTATTGTCTGGGATTAATGGAGACCAAAGTATCAAGCATGAAAAATATGAATTAGTAAGTGGACAAAATAGGATGAATTTGATGACACCACCCAACCATATGCGACAATAAGTATGTTCATTACTCCCTTGGGTTTTGGGTGATTTGAACATTATGACCTTGTGAAGAAGATAGGAATTGGTTTTCCCGTGGTATTAAGAATTGCTGATAATAGGTGATTGATCAAGATTGCATGAATAGTATAGATGATGGTAGCAAGAAACCCTCTTTTGAAGAAGAATTTTGTTAAGTTAGAATAATCAGATCAGATAGTTTATATTAAGTATGATCAATGGAAGAACTGATCATGAAGGAATATGTAATAATTCGAAAGTGAGTACACTCCCTAATAGAGCATCAAGAAGGGAGGTAGGATATGTTACTAAAAAAGTATGTATTTTGTTTGATGTAAAGGGTCATATGAGTGGATTCTTGATTTTATGGAGACACGAATGGTTAGTATGAGGAGTATGTACGTTCAAGTTATATTATGTGAAAGTATGTTGAGGAGATGCAAACCTAACTTGATGAATGTATTAAAATCAAAAAGTTAAGTCTGCAAATAAATTACAATGTGTGGAGAAATTGGTATGAACGAGCAAACATGAGAATAAGTCCAAGTGAGATCTGAGGAAATTCAAGGAATGGAGAAAATCATTTGCGGAATGAAGTCAATTAGGAAATTGAAAAGAAAGTGAGACAATGTACCTCATTAAGGAATCAGTTATTTAAGGAATCACGAGGGCAAATCAGGAGGCACATGAAATTTGATAATAATTGTTTGAGTTAACAAATACCCAATAGCACTGTGGTATTGGAGACTAAAGTGATTTAAGATTTGATGGTGTATTAAAGGTATTCGAAGAATTGAGAAGAATAGTTTGAATACATAGAGAAAAATGTGTAAAGCGTATGAGTAATGAAAGTAAAGAGAATTTTGAAAGAACTATGCTGAAGTAAATTATATCATATAGATTTGGAGATTTTATAATATGCACTGACGTTGCATAAGACATTTGGCTGAAATCCAACGCAGCGTAACAAAGTGATTTCATATGTATGGAGACAACTAAAGTCCTATGAGTTGATTATTTGATACATAATTTAAAACTGCTAGATTAATGATTGTGCAAGTTCAAATCATAAAAGTTTGAGGCAATCAATGAATTGGGAGAATTAATTATGAGACTCAGGAGATTGATATAAATACTGAAAGGCTATGATTGTTCAAGTGAGAAATTCCAAGTGAAGTTAAGTGTTATATCAGATACCTTAAGTAGAAATTTGATTTTGAGGTTATCAGAACTAATACAAAAGAAAGCATAGAATAGAGGGTTTGGTTTACCTCAAATTAAGGATTAAGAGATTGTGAGATTGAAAACATATCTAAGTGTCAGGTTTGAATGAGAAGAAGGATACAGGGTGAGTGAAATAAGAAGTATGTGAAATCAATAAAGATGCTTGAGTGAAAGAATTGCTAGAAAAGTACAAATGGTAACATAAGTTATGCATACTAGTAGGAATGCATCGAAAGATCTTTTAGTGACTAATAATGTCAAAGTAAGCAAGTGGATGTTTGAATTGATGGTCTTAACTATCAAGAATATGCTTAAGGCATAGGGTTTGAAGTTCATAGGGCCATGAGATCCAAGTATAGTTTTATTTGATTTTAAGTACGACAATCACTGTCCTAGTGATTTCTTCTTGAATACTGTATGATGAGTTAGATCATAGAAAAAGTCATCACTCTTGTATTATGATGAGCAACACCTACAAGTAGAAGGCCAAAATTGGAGATTTTATGGACAGGTGAAATGGATGAATGATAAGAATTAGGTGAAATAAGAAAAATGAACGAATTAGAAGGATCAATGTCAAGGGCATGGAATTTCGTAAGATTAGGCATGAGAGCTAAGTGTGTTAGCACAAAGTCACTTAACACTAACCTGATGTGAATCATCAAGTGTAAGATAAATTACCTCTGTGATACTCTCAGAGCTATATGTTTATACTCTCATGAGTACATGTCTATGCATACCACCATGCTAAGGTGTGCTCAAGCTCGAGCAAGAGTGTGCTCAAGCTCGAGCAAGAGTGTGCTCAAGCCCAACATGAATAGGTTTACATGAAATAGTTATAAGTGTCACTACTGATGGAAGATGTCTCACTTTCGAAATGTGATGTACATGAGTATGTTAAGAGATTGGTAGGGGTATAATATGGAAGAAACAGATAAGATGGTGTGGCATCTGAGAGGGATTGTTTGAACCCATTAACCAAGGTCATTTGAAAGAAAGCATTGGAGTGATGAAGTAAAATGGGAAAAACAAAAGAGTGCAAGAGGAAACAAACCCTACCCCTAGATCAGTAAGGTATGAATTTCGAGGACAAAATTCTTTAAGGGGGAAGAAATGTTGGCCCCTGAAATTTTTTTTATTTAATTAAGCATGATTTGATGAATTTTGAGGTCTTGATAGATTAATTTGTATGGGACCTTAATTGACATGTTAATGTTAATAAGGTTAAATGGCCTAGGTGATTTAAATTGAAGTGTTAGAAGGGATAAGTTGCATTAAGGGCATTTTGGGCATGTCATTTAAGCATTTAAGTTCCTAGGCTAATAAGTAAGTGCATTTTGGACTTTTTAGCATTAGTGATGGTATAAAAGGGAAGAAAGAAGGCTTGGCTTGCAAAGGAAGAGAGGGAAAAAAAATTGAGAGAAGAGAAGAGAGAGAGGGTCGTAGGTGGAGAGAAGGAAGGAGAAAAAGAAGAGAAAACTAGGGTTTTCCATTTTCTTGGAGTTCAAGAGGGTTTTTGGGGTAAAACTAAGAAGGAAAGAGCTAGAGGAAGGTTCAAGCTTCCATTTGAGACAAGAAACCCCTTGGTTGGGTGAAGATTTAAGGTAAGAGTTTTTCAATGTTTTGAAATTTTAAAGTGGTTTTGGGTTTAGATAACTTAGAAATGTATGGGTTTAAGTTTTCTAAGGTTAATTTTGGTGATTATGTTCTTAGGATTTTCCAATTGAAATCACTATTTGATTTGGGGTTTTTTTCATTGATGAAGAGAATTCTAAATCTTTGGAATTTTAGAGAGCTTTTGGTTCTTATGGCTTAAAGACGGTATGGGTTTGTGAATTCTAAAGTCAATTTTAGTGATTATGTTGCTATGGGTTTGTCAATTTGGATGTCTTTTGATTTGGGGATTTTGTGGCTATTGTTAAAGGAGATTAAGAGAGGACTCAAGAAGAGCAAGAGGAAGGGAACATTGAGGTTGGATGTCTAAGCAAAATGAGGTGGATTTCATGTTTATAGTTGAATAATGAGCCAATAAAGTTTTTCCAAATCAAGAAATAAAATGGTTTCAAGTATTTCGTAATTGTGCATATACTTTTTCAAATGATTTAAAGAAATTGTTTTTATGTGTGTATATGCTTCACGGATTGAATTTGAATTGTGGTGAATATGCAAAAGAATTACATTGTGATACATGATAATGTTATGCCATTGAATTGTGCCATGGCATTTTGATTTGAATGGAAAGAAGAAAAGAACATGAAAGCATTTCATTATGATAAAATGATTTTGAGCATTGCTTAAGTGCTTTGTTTGGGTGAGAGAGGAACCGTTTCGTAGTCACGTGCACGTCGACAAAAGCCTTCTCCCGGCTGCCTGCTTGTGGCCTATGAGATCCGAGAATGGACTCGTTTTGTTCACGGTGTAAACTTTGGTTTTACCGTTTTGTTTCACGAAACCCTCGAGCCATTTGGTTGTGCATTTGCATTTGATGTGCATTGCATTTATGAATTGTGAAATTGATTCATACATTGTTGGCATTATTATACATTGGTTGAGAATTTGAAGAAATAAGAGTTTTGTGATTTTTAACGTGGATTGACTATGTTTATGAAAATTTTCAATGAGAATAAACTTTTAAAAGGTTTTGCTTATTATTTTGTTATAAACATGTTACCCACGGGCTTTTAAAGCTCACCCCCACTCTCTTTCCCCAATTCAGGTGTTGAGCAAGAAACAGAGTGGAAGTCAAGACATTTCTCCAGATTGGCATGTTTTGTTGTGTTTTGGGTTAATTGATGTAAAACAAGGCTCTACATATATTTTGAGAATTTTTTAGTTTTGCATGTTTTGTATATTCGATATTGATATTGGTAATGTATTATGGCATGAGTTATCATTGAAGATTGTAAACTCTGAAGTTATGATGTAAATGACGTATGGGGTTGTGTATGATTTGAAATGTAAATTTGTATATGGATGACTATGATAAATGTTGAGCATAAATGGTTGGTATATATATTTGTAAATATATATATACACATCAATGAGATGTTATGAAAAGGACAATAGGAATTATGAATGGTATTGGATAATGAGATGTAGCTTAATGTGACAAGTCAAATGAGCTAAGATTTAAGAATGGATGAAGAAAAGTTAGAATTCAAATGGTTATAAAATTGGGGTAGAGTTGGAATATGAACCAATTAAGGATGAGCTTAACTTGGAATTAACATGAGTTATTGTTATATATGGAAAAGAAAGATAGGAATGTTATGATGATAATCATGAGATGTTTTTGAATATATTGAAGTTGATGAATTGATGAACTCCAATTGGTAATTGAATGGATAAGAATAATAGTGTATTAGCTAAGGAAATGAAATTGGGAAAAAGTTCAGGTTTTTCATAAGGGTAAGTTTTGTGTTCAAGATTCAAGGGAATTTCTGGAAAACTCTGGACAGAATTAGTAAAAATGGTCTTCTTGGAAGTTGTAGAAGATCTTGTGATCTTTCCAACGATATGAAGTTTGTGATTTTTGGATGTCAGAATGGAGAGATGTGAGTGTTGCAAGTTAGAGTGTTGTGTATGGTTTGTGTTTGTGATAGCTTTGATGAATGTTTGAAATTTGTGGTTTTGATGAACCAATTAAGTTGAGATTGAGAGTTTGATTAAATGAATTTGATGTTTGAGTTGTTATGAAGTGTTTTAGCATGAGAATAAGTGATTTTTGGAGGATTATAAGTGTTTATGATGTTAGGATGGTTGTAGGAAGCATGAAAGAGGGTTTGGAGGACTTTGGGGAGACCCAATGTCCGTTTAATAGACCTTACTTCTCGGGAGTAAAAACACCCTTTGGACATTCTATGTCCGTTAAACGGACATGGATATCCGTTTAACGGACATTCTCGGGTCATTTTGGCCTCCTAGCTCAATGCATGTCCGTTTAACGGACATTCACGTGAAAGATTATTATTTGGACCATTTTAGAGGTTGAATCTGACGTTGGCTCGTCATGAAAGTTTTATATCTCGAAGTCTTCTTTCTAATGGTTCAAGAACAAAACTAATACGACATTTTTTGGTGAAAGTTATGACAATCGCGCCAAGACATGTCACAGCATGATTAAGGACTTAAACATGTTCGATCCTTTTGGTCATAACTTTCCCATCCGACCTCCGAATGAAGTGATTCTTGAAGCAATGCATTTATTAGACATTTATTTATCTCTCCATAAAAATTGGGATCTTTTGGGTTTGATTTGAAAAGGTTTGATTGTAAGAAAGTGAGAGGTCAGTTTAGAGAGCATGATTGAGTTATAAACATACTTTGGAATTTTAAGCATATCTTGAGCTATAGAGCTCCGATTAAGGTGATTCTTGTTTCAGAATAAACAATAGACTTAAATATATGATTTCTATGAAGAATTCAAATTGAAATTCGGATTAGAAGATTTCCAAATTCTGTTCACAAGCAGGAGAAATGAGTTCAAGCATGGTGACTATTTTTGTTTGGGCACACCATGGAACAATTTGTGAGTAAATTATTGGGATTTTATGAGAATGAAGATGAATTGATGATGGTCAAGGTTTAAGACATCCGAAATTGGGCTCCGCAAGTGAGGTCCAACATTTTTTGTAACAAAATTTCATTTTTTACAAGTGCTGAAATTTTTATGTAATATTCATAAGTTTCGGTTTTGGTGAAAAACAAGTGCGGATTTTTGTTTTCTTATGGGAAAAATTTTGGTTTTATGAAAATCAAATTTTATGTTGAAAAGTAAAGTCATTACACATTTTTTACCGATTGGGCTAGGTCATGTGAGTGAAGAGTTTAAAGCGGAAGATCCAAGTCCTAGGTCTTACATGGTTTGGGTTTCCTTAAGGATAAGTCCATTTATTGTTAACAAATGTGACCTCCCACTGAGGCATGATTTACAAGTACCATTAGTGAGTGAATCAAATGATTAAACACTTAACATATTTTATCAATAACCTACCCACCATAGCTCTGTTGGTCAAAGTATGGATTGAATAAAGATGCTTTTTTAAAAGTTAAACATGAAGATGCTTGGTAGCTTTTTTAATGGGAGGGTCCCAGTTTTTCTTTTAATGGACAAGATGACCCGCCGCCACTTAAGTCTATTATAGATACGAAAATTAACCGTCGTATAAAGATTTAATTGTTTTTAAGTTTTTTCAAATCTATCATCATGCATACATGCATCATGATTTTATACTAAGTTCCAATTTATTGACTAGTATGTTTGATTGGACCATATTTATACTACAAATTAGGCCTGTTTTCTTTAGTGATTATGCATTTGTTGACGCCTGATCTATGATTTTTATGTTTATTTTGGTCCCGCACATTGAGTTTTGATAAATTGCACATTATCAGTATTTTGTTGTCATTTGTCATTAATTCTGCATAATTTTTATTGGGACAATTGATACTACAAATGGGTTGTATTTTGTAGGACCAAAGGAGTCAACATTCAAGAAGTAAACATGCCGCGAGATTCGCTGGGGCGAACCAGAACCTCAATTCGCCGTAACGAATAAATTAAATACAATTAATTTGTTGACGAAAGTGACCAAATCCATTCGCCAGAATAACTACAACCATTCGCCGCAATAATGTCGGGTAACCCGCCTATAAATGGCAATTAATCCACGTTCGACTGCCCGCACAATTCCTATAAAACTAACCATTTAGGGCAAAAACAGAGAGCCGCATTCAGAGGTAGCTCTCCTTCTTCGCCTTCTCCGTTCTCTTGATAGTTTTGTTTTCTTTATTTTGCAGATTCGCCACCACTTCCGCATAACGCCCACCATCACCAACCGCACCTCCTCCATAGTTTGTCGATTTATTCTCACCGCTCGTCGTTGGAGTCATGGTCGAGGTGATTGTCCAGCAGATGATGGAGTCGAGATCATGCGTGGCTAAGGTTTCCTTCTCCGTAAGATGTAGCAACGGGAGTTCCATGAGCTTCAAGGGTAATCAACCATTGTTTTAGATTTCGCCATATTTTGTAAAACCTCCGAGTTGAGACCTTTGTATAATGGATTGAATCCGTTATAGTTTAATCGGATGTAAAACTTGATTTATGTTATGGATTGATTATTGTTGAATGTCGTGCTTAATTACATGGAGTTCATGTATATCGGTTGGATGATTGCATTAATTAATTTAATCGCCTAGTTGTGTTTGATTAAGTTGGTTGTGTTATTATTTGGTTGATTTATTGCATTAATCATTCATCGCATACACTAAGGTTTTAACAAGTTTTAATTAATCGAGTTGATTAATTAATTCTTGGACTTAACGAGTTGTTAAGGTTGTGTTTTAGAAACTTAGTGGATTTCAAACCCCGACAATTATTTTGAACGATGATGACCCGAGCCACATTTTCAGGAGAGTTTCTATTAATTGTTTTCAGTCCCATTTAATTTCAATTGCCTTATCTTTTCAAAATCCCAAAAATATTTATCTTTGCTTTGGTTTAGTTTAATTTTAGATTAATCAATCAAAAACCCCTTTCTTTTATTGCTTTCATTGCATGCATAATTCAAACATTAGGCTAGTCTAGGATCAATTGGTGCATTGGTTTCTTGAGAGTCGACCCGAGGTTGCATCCTGTATTGCAATCCTTGGTATAAATTTTATTTGACCGGTTTCCAAGGACAAGAGTAAAAGAAAATTCCGCCCATGCTCAAATAATAACAGAACTGACGCAATCCACTTCATCATAATGCAAACACAGCAAATTGAAAGAGTGCTAATAAAACAAACACTGAAAGAATTTAAGCACATGAGATTGAACAACAGAGAATCACTCGGGATATGATGTTTACGCTCATCTCACTTGTATAGTAGGGATATTTTTTCTCTCAATCTGCTTAATACATCTCCTACCATAGGCTTGTATCAATTCTATTTCTCCACTACAAGGACTATCAATTTGGAGATCAAGAGGTCTTTAAGGGATGTAATGAGCGGAAGGCTAAATGAATGGATGATGTGAGAAAAAGAAAAATATGAGCATGGCATAAAATGAGGGATCGATGTCCATAATCTATACAGAAACTAGACCTCTACTAAACTGAATTGATTTCTTTTTTTAGATACTAATCCCATTTTGGGATTCAACAATCCCTTTTTTGGGATACACAAGACTAACACATTTTTTTCATTTTCATTTTTCAACTTTTTTTTTTAACAGACTGACTATTGACATCATCTGAAAATAATGCATGCAAATGCTCATAGCAAGAAGGCTCAAAGGGGCTAGCAAGGGAATAGTGTTTGAGGGTTGGTGTTTGTGGAAAGGGCTGAAAGAAGGAACGCCTCTATCATATCCACAAAAATCTAGTCCATCAAGCTTTGAGTAAAAACTGACACAAGTTCTAGAGAAGAATGAGCTAAGCAGATGCACACACAAAGATATAAAAGAAAATTTTTTGGCTCGATTATCCTTCCAATAAGGGTTTTGTCTCAATGCTCAATCTCAAGTCTTAAAAACTGACAATACTATCTTGTTAGCATGCTCCCATTCACTTTGTTTTGAAAACTTCAAAAGTTAAAATTTTGCCAGATCCAATTATCGTTCAAGAATGGAGAGTATTTTCAAAACTCAAATATCGCTTTTGAAACTTGTAAATGATTTGCATGCAAGGGCACAAAAGAACAAAAGTAAAATGTTTGGTTGAGTCCAAATTTATCAGTAAAAGCAGCGGGCCCACAAATTATGCACAAATCTAATAGGTGTACAATGCAAAATATATATAAGAGGGAAGCGAGCTAAAATTTATGATGTATTAAACTAGGAAGAACACATAGCTAACAAAGGGGAAACACTTTATTCAAACAGAAATGGAAATCCTACCTACTACTTTAAACCTACTGGTTGGTTCCCTCCCCCACACTTAAACAATGAATCACGACGATGAAAATTTACAACAAAAGCAGAGACGTATAACAGATAAACAAGTGAGGGAAAGAAGGAACCTGATAATTACGACGGTTGAGGAGTCCCATGATAGAGCTTGAGCAGATGTCCATTGACCTGAAATTGTGCGCCAGTTTGTTCCTGCAAAAGTTCTATCATACCAAAATTATGTACTTTAACTACCACATAAGGCCCTTCCCAACGATGATTGAATTTGCCAGGTTTGAATGTGAAGCGGGCTTTATATAAGAGCACTTTGTCGCCTTCCTTAAAAGTTTTCCGGAGAAGAATCTTGTCATGTATCAGCTTAGTCTTTTCTTTGTAGAGCCGAGAGTGCTCATATGCTTCAAGTCGCAGCTCTTCTAATTCTTGCAGCTGGAGTTTCCTTTCCATTCCCGATAGGTCAAAATCCATATTGCATTGTTTTACTGCCCAATAGGCCTTATGCTTTAGCTCCACAGGTAAATGACAGGCCTTTCCATAAATCAACCGGTATGGAGACATTCCTATCGGGATTTATAAGCAAAGGCGATCGCCCACAGTGCTTCCTCTAAATGCGACTCAATCCTTTTAGAGGCTTGACTATCTTTTCCAAAATGTGCTTAACCTCTCTGCTCAAACTTCGCTTGACCATTGGTTTGTGGGTGGTAGGCGAGAGACCTTATGGGTAACTCCAAATTTGGAAAGCAAGTTAGTAATAATCCGGTTGCAAAAATGGGTTCCACGATCGCTCACCACTGCCTTGGGAATTCCAAATCGACAGAAGATATTGGATTTGAGGAATTTAGTGACTGCCTGCGCATCATCTTGTCTAGTGGGCACAGCCTCGATCCATTTCGAAACATAGTCCACTCCTAAGAGAATATACACGAACCCGAACGATGGGGGAAACGGTCCCATGAAGTCGATACCCCAAACATCAAAGATTTCGCAGAACATCATTGGTTGTTGCGACATCTCATGGCGCTTCCCTAACCCTTCGAAACGTTGACACTTGTCGCACGCTTGGCAAAAATGGAAAGAGTCCCGGAAAATTGTAGGCCAAAAGAATCCTGAATCCAAAACTTTTCTAGCTGTTCTTCTAGTACTGAAATGTACCCCACAAACCATGGAGTGGCAGGCCGATAGTATATCATTGAATTCCTCATCAGGGACACATCGACGAATCACTTGGTCACTGCATATCTTCCAAAGGTAAGGCTCGTCCCAAATGTAATGCCGAGCTTCACTCTTCAGTTTTTGAGCCTACCCCCAAGTCTTGCAGACAGGGGTCAAATGTGATGTCAAGTAGTTGACAATATGTGCATACCAAGGCTCCTTAAGAACTGCGGCACACAGGACGGAATCAGGAAAGGAGTCACAGGTCAGATCAGAAGGGTCTATTCCTTTAGTATCATGTGGCAATCTGCTCAAATGGTCAGCTACTTGATTTGTTGCACCAGCCCGATCTTTGATCTCAATTTCAAATTCTTGAAGAAGCAAAGTCCAACGAATTAATCTGGGTTTGGATTGTAGCTTTGTCAAGAGGTACTTAACAGCAGCGTGATCGGTGAAGATGATGACGTCATGAATGAAGCAAGCTTGTCGAAACTTGTCTAAGCAAAAAACTACAAAGAAAGAGCTCTTTTTCAGTTGTGGTGTAGTTGACTTGAGCTGAATCTAATGTCCTAGACGCATATGCAATAACTCTAGCCAACTTGTCCTCACATTGTCCCAACATAGCTCCTACAGCATAATTGGAAGCATCACATGAAAGCTCAAAAGGCAGATGCCAAACAGGTGCAACCAAAATAGGAGGAGAAATGAGTTTGGCTTTAAGTGTATCAAAAGCTTCGCACAAAGCATCAAACTCAATTTTCTTCCTTTGCAATAGTTTGGAAAGAGGAAGGGCGATTTGCTAAAATCCTTAATAAATTGCCTATAAAATCAAGTGACCCAAAAATGAACGAATATCACGAACGCAGTGTGATAGGGCAAAGAAGATATGACCTCGATTTTGGCTTTGTCAACTTCGATTCCTTTTTTCGAAATCAAATGTCCTAACACTATTCCTCCATTCACCATAAAATGGCATTTCTCAAAGTTTAGGATCAAATTCTTGTCAATGCACCTCTTAAGAACTTTGATCAGATTGAAGAGGCAGGAATCGAATGAATCGCCGTGAACTGTGAAGTCATCTATAAAGACTTCCATACTTTCTTCCAAAAAATCACAAAAGACAGCCATCGCACAACGCTGGAAGGTACCGGGAGCATTACATAAACCAAAAGGCATCCTGCGATAAGCAAAGGTACCAAAGGGGCATGTAAACGTGGTCTTATCTTGGTCCTCAGGTGCAATGGGTACTTGGAAGTACCCCGAGAAACCATCTAAGAAATAGTAATGCGATTTCCCGGCTAGCCTTTCGAGCATCTGATCGATGAAGGGTAAAGGAAAGTGGTCCTTTCGAGTGGCGTCATTTAATTTGCGATAGTCAATACAAACTCGCCACGAATTTTGCACTCTAGTAGGGATGAGCTCATCCCTCTCATTTTTCACCACAGTGATCCCGCTCTTTTTGGGAACCACATGAATGGGGCTGACCCATTCACTGTCAGAGATGGGATAAATAATCCCAGCACTTAACAGCTTTGTAATTTCCTTTTTCACTACATCCAGGATTAGCGGGTTCAATCTTCGCTGGGGTTGCCTTACTGTCTTGGAACCCTCATTCAACAATATCCTATGAGTGCAAAGGGCCGGGCTAATCCCAGGTATGTCTGCTAACGACCATCCCATTCACAAGCACTTATGCTCGTCAAGACTTTCAAAAGTTGCTTTTCTTCAAGCTCGCATAATGAATTTGCGATTATGACGGTAATTTATCATTGGGCTCGTAAAAGCGTATTTCAATGAGTGAGGTAAGGGCTTCAATTCTAGCTCGGGGTTGTAAAGCGGAAGGGACCAACTTAGGAAGCTCAAGGAGAAAAGGTTTCGCATTTTTCGGACAATTGAAAGGATCAATCGAAGAATTCTCTTCGATGCCGAGCGAACACAATTCAAGATTAGATGACTTATCGTGCAGATCCTCTTCAGAGTTTGAATGAGTAGAAAGAACACTAAGCATGTTGACTCCAAGGAGAGAGTAATCCTCATGTGGGTGTTTCATGGCTTCGTACATGCTGAAGCTTATGGATCGATCACCCATCTCCATGGTAATCTTCCCTTCTATCATATTGATATTTGTACCAGCCGTCCGGAGGAAAGGTCGTCCAAGGATCAATGAAGTGTCCTGCACCACTTCAGTTGACATATCCAGCACATAAAAATTGACAGGAAACACTAAACCCTTGACTTGGACCAAAATATCCTCAATAATGCCCACAGGATGTCTGAAGGATCTGTCGGCCAATTGTAACACTACTGATGTAGGTTTTATGCTCTTCACTCCGAGGACCTCATAAACAGATTTCGGCATAACATTAATCGCCGCTCCCAAATCCAATAATGCTCTCCCAATTGTTACCTTTCCTATAACACAAGGAATGGTAAATGAGCCTGGGTCTTGGCACTTGACCGGATTGGGGCTTAAACAAAGCCGACACATTTGAGCTCAGTTGGACCCTCTCGTTTGGCCTAAATTTACGCTTGTTGGTGCACAGGTCCTTCAAATACTTAGCATAGGTTGGCACTTTCTTAATTAGGTCCAGTAAAGGCACATTTACTTCAACCTTTCCAAACAGGTCAATGATTTCTTTTTCGTGTTTGAGCTCATTAACTCTCTTGCTCATTAGATACGAGTTCGGAAAAGGGAGGTCCTTTAAGTTGACTTCCTTACTGGCAGGGTCATTTCTGCTCGATTTATCCTTATCAGCTCTTCTTCCTGACATGCTAGATGGTTGCTCTTTTTCCTTCATGGTTGATTGCTTCTAGTTCCTCAACAATTCTTCTTCGCGATCACTTTCTGATCGCACAGCTTGCTTTTCTCTCACTTGAGGCGCCTCTTCAACCTCAATTTCTTCGGTGCATTCTTCTTCTTCAGGAATGTCGAAATGAACTTTCTTTCCACTCCTCAACTCAATTGCATTTAAACTCTTCGGGTTAATGACCGTGTTGGAGGGAATGGATCCGCTACTCCTTGCTTGATTTTCACTCAAGTTGTTGGACAACTGAGTGACGTATGAGTTCAGGTTTTCTGCCTTGGTTTCCCATTGATCCATGCGTTTTTCCAAGGCACTGAAATGGGCAGCGTTCTTTGAGGAGTCCTGCTGAATCAGATTAGCAATTGCGTTGAATTGATTTGCAGTAGAATTCCTCTCTTCCTTCATGAGAGTCATCATCTTTGTGCGGCACTGGGTAGTGTCCTCCTTTGGTGGCGGTGGTTGTTGCAATCGTCAATGCTCACGATCCCGAACTGGTTTGTAGATGATCCACTCCACTTCCTTGTTGAAATCGGTTTGGTGCTCTTTCCGCGTTACTCCTCCAACTAAAATTTGGGTGGGATCTCCATCCTCATTATATGTGTTGAGCACGGTCCCACTTTGATTTTGTCTCCCACACCGCAGAGACTTCTTCATACCTTCCGGGGCAGACACTAGAAATGTGCATCACCGACCCATAAGATTCGCAACTGGGTGCGGTCAGTTCAATAGAAGGCGATGGGCGATGCACATTCAGATTCTTAAGTTCAGCCGTGATCGAGGATAACTGTGAAGTTATCCTATGCTCCAGGGAATCTACCTTCGATTCCAAGCTTTCCATCCTTTTTGTCTGAGCCGACATGGCTCCCACTTCATGGACACTCCTGGAATCTCTAACACTGTACTGCTGATTTTTGAGGGCCATCCTCTTGATCAAGGCCCATGCTTCAGGTGCGGTGAGGTCGATCAACGATCCTCCCGAAGCAGCCTCTAACATTCCCTTTTCCTGATTCTTCACCCCATCGTAGAAATATTAAACAAGCTGTTCATCAGGAATTTGATGATGGGGGCATCGAGACAACAGATCCTGAAATCTGTTCCAAAAATCATACAAGGACTCGTCATAATCCTGTTTGGCAGAATAGATTTCTTTTCGCATCGACGAAGTCTAGAGGCTGGAAAATACTTTTCCGTAAAAGCTTTCCATAAGTTGACCCAACTATGATAGGCGTTATGACATGCCTTGGGAGGCTCATGTACCACTCCGGGCCTTTCCTTCTAACGACAAGTGGAATACTTTCCACAGCACCTGGTCCAGATGTGCTCCTACATGCTTCATACTCTGACAGATCATTGTGAGGGCCTGAAGATGCATGTAGGGGTCCTCTCCCGCCAAACCGTGAAATTTGGGAAGGGAGTTAATCAGTAAGCCTTTAACTTCGAAATTTATGTCGAAGTTAGGGCAGGCGGCAGTGAAAGGATCGTAGTTAACGTCCGAGGTTGTAGCTTCTCGGATGGTCCTACGTCTGATGTTCCCATTGTTGTCATCTACGCGTTCCTGGTCACCGTTAAGACCGTGATCTCCATTTCGGGGTGGGTGACCGGGATAGTCCTGGTGTTCAGCCATCTCTTCTACCTGATGCTCTAGTGTGCTAAGGTTTGTTTGTTCTCTTTTTTTTCCGAATTTGTTCAAGGTGTCGTTCAATTTGGGTTGAAATGAACTAGCCTAAGTCTACGGGCATGCACAAAAGAGTTTTCCTAAATGAGCTCACTAAAACGATAGCGGATAAAACGAGGTGATATTAACACGGTTAAATCATGGCTCATGAGACACTTTCGCCATGCGAATCGAACAAAATTAAGGATTCGCCATGGCGAATATATGAACTCAGCTGCGGCGATCGATGAACTTCATTGTGATTTAATGATGAACTCGTCACGACCAAGAAGCACGAACAAGCAAAGCAAACAAAATTAACTCAAAATTAAGCAACATAAACAAGAACAATCGAATAAACACTTAAAACAAAGCATAATCGAAATCACAAACAGGATTAACACTAAAATACTTAAGCGTAGCAGTAATAAAATAAAATTATGCAATGCAAACAAAATGCAAACAACAAAATTAAAATTAAAACAAACATCGGCTAACCTAGAAAACCAATTAATTTGGTGTCCCTAAGAACAGCGCCAATTTGATCATGCTTATCATTCAATCCAAGATTTTGATCCTTGAAACCGTCAAATAAAATTTATACCAAGGATTGCAATACAGATGCAACCTCGGTCTACTCTCGAAACCAATGCACCAATTGATCCTAGACTAGCCTAATGTTTGAATTATGCATGCAATGAAAGCAATAAAAGAAAGGGGTTTTTGATTGATTAATCTAAAATTAAACTAAACCAAAGCAAAGATAAATATTTTTTGGATTTTGAAAAGATAAGGCAATTGAAATTAAATGGGACTGAAAACAATTAATAAAAACTCTCCTGAAAATGTGACTCGGGTCATCATCGTTCAAAATAATTGTCGGGGTTTGAAATCCACTAAGTTTCTAAAACACAACCTTAACAACTCGTTCAGTCCAAGAATTAATTAATCAACTCGATTAATTAAAACTTGTTAAAAACCTTAGTGTATGCGATGAATGATTAATGCAATAAATCAACCAAATAATAACACAACCAACTTAATCAAACACAACTAGGCAGATTAAATTAATTAATGCAATCATCCAACTGATATGCATAAACTCCATGTAATTAAGCACAGCATTCAACAATAATCAATCCATAACATAAATCAAGTTTTACATTCGATTAAACTATAACCGGATTCAATCCATCATACAGTGCAGTCTCCAACTCGGAGGTTTTACAAAATATGACAGAAATCTAAAACAATGGTTGATTACCCCTTGAAGCTCATGGAACTCCGATCGTTGCTACATCTTCTGGAGAAGGAAACCTTAGCCACTCATGATCTCGGGTGACTCCATCACTGCTGGACAATCACCTCTGACCATGACTCCAACGACGAACAGTGAGAATAAATGCGACGAACTATGGGCGAGTGCGATTGGTGATGGTGGGCGTAAATGCGAAGTGGCGACGAATCTGCAAAATAAAGAAAACAAAACTATCAGAAGAGAACGGAGAAGACGAAGAAGGAGAGCTACCTCCGGAATGCGGCTCTCTGTTTTTGCCCTAAATGGTTAGTTTTTATAGGAATTGTGCGGGGTCGGGTCGAGCGAGGGATTAATTGCCATTTACAGTCGGGTTACCCGACATTATTTGTGGCGAATGGTCGTAGTTCGTTCATGGCGAATGGATTTGGTCACTCGTCACAAATAATTAATTGTATTTAATTTATTCATTGCGGCGAATTGAGGTTCTGGTTCGCCCAATAATCTCGCAAGATGTTTACTTCTTGAATGTTGACTCCTTTGGTCCTACAAAATACAACCCATTTGCAGTATCAATTGTCCCAATAAAATTATGCGAAATTAATGACAAATGACAACAAAATACTGACAATGTGCAATTTATCAAAACTCAATGTGCAGGACCAAAATAAGCATAAAAATCATAGATCAGGCGTTAACAAATGCATAATCACTAAAGAAAACAGGCCTAATTTGTAGTATAAATATGGTCCAATCAATGTTCATGTTTTAATAATTTATATTTTCAGACATAATCAACCATAAAATGAATCCTCTCACTTTGCTCTTAATAATAACAAATTGGAAAACGGAGAGAATTTTAATGAATGGAGACGTAACCTTGACATTTTTCTTTAATATGAACATATTTCATGGGTTTTAACTAAAAATGAGCCTGTACCTCTAGGTGAAGATTCAACTCCTGAGATAGTCCAATAACATGAGCATTGACAGAATTTTGACAAGACTACTACGTGTTATATTCTAACTTCTATCATCGACATGTTGCAAAAAAAAATTGCTTGTATTAAAATTGCTAGTGTTATGGTCCATCACCTACATGAGATGTTTGATGTGAGGACTATGTCTACAAAAGTGAAAGCTATCCAAACCTTTCATAATCTTAGATAAAAACTTGGTGAATCGGTGTGAGATTACATGATGAAGGTAATCTTTGCGGTCACTGAGGCTGAGATGATTATGATCATCAATAGCTTAAATTCTTCCTTTAAGTAGTTTAAGTTGGGCTATGAGTTGAACAGCAAGGATTACACCTTGAGTGAGTTGATGAATACCCTCCAGAGTACGGAGGAGGTATTAAATATCAAGGCTTATGGGTCAGAAGCTAATGTAGCATATTTTTCTAAGCCCAAGGGTAAGGGCAAGAAAAAGAAAAAGGGTCTAACGAAAAAGAAGGCCTAAACAGGACTCAATTCCCAAACAGGGGTCAAGGCCTAACCCATTTTAAAAAAAGGCCAAATAGAACACTAAGGGAAAGTGTTTCCACTATGATGAGATGGGCCACTGGAAAAGAAATTGTCCAGTCTACCTTGAGTGCCTCAAAAGTAAACAAGGTATAGGTTTCCTAAGTTTGTTAGGAACTAAAAATATGGTAGATTTATCTAATACCTGGATATTAGATTCAGGAGCCACTAACCATGTTTGCAATTCTTTGCAGGGGTTCCAGCAAAGGAAAAGACTACCTAAAGGCTAGTTTCAAGTCAAGATAGCAAATGGATCCTATGTTTCACCAGAATCAGTGGCAGTAGTTATCTTGGACTTTTCTAGTGGTCATAGGTTATATTTGTAGGATGTTTATTACATGCCAATGATTGTAAAGAACGTGATTTCTAGTTTTTGTCTAATAACATTTAGTTATTCCTTATATTTTGAAAATGTTGTTTCACTATATGAGAATAAGGATTTTATTTGTGATGCGATAATTAAACAGGGATTTTTTTTACAGAACCTATGACAAACTCACTAAACACCGTATAGTTGATAAAACCAAGACATTTCAATGACTCTAGCATTAATTCTAAATATCTTTGGCACTTAAGAATGGGTTATATCAATTATAAAAGACTTGACAGGTTAGTAAAGGATGAGATCCTTATTGGTTTGGATAATGATTCATTACCCACCTATGAATCTTGTATTGAAGGAAAAATGGCTAAGGCCTCATTTCCTTCTAAAGGAAACAGATCTAAATCTACATTGGACTAATACATACAAATGTGTGTGGGCCCATGAACGTACAAGCTAGAAGAGGTTATGAATAATTCATACCCTTTATAGATGATTACTCAAGACATGGCTATTTGTATTTATGTATAAAAAGAGCAAACCTTTTGAAAAGTTCAAAGAATTCAAAACCGAAGCTGAAAAACAACTAAGTAAGCCATTAAAATAACTTCGATCAAATCGAGGTGGTGAGTACTTATCTGGAGAGTTTTAGTAATACTTGATTGACAATGAAATTGTTTCCAATTTGTCAGCTCCTCAAACACCTCAACAGAATGGTGTAGTGAGAGGAGAAATAAAACTTTATTAGAAATGGTAAGATCAATGATGTCGTATGCTATCCTTCCAGAATCATTCTAAGGATATGCTATACAAACGGCAACATATCTTCTTAACTTTGCTCTATCCAAATCGGTGCCTAAAATACCTAGGGAGTTATGGATTGGTCGAGTGTCTTCATTATGGAACTTAAGGACTTGGGGCCGCCTAGCGTATGTTCTAAGACCTAAATCCACAAAGATGGAACTAAATTTAGAAGTATGCTTGTTTGTAAGATATCCTAAGGGAACACGAGGATACTATTTTTACATTCCTCAGGATAGGAAGGTATTTGTGTCGACAAATACGACCTTCCTAGAGGAAGACTTTGTGAGAAATCACAAAGGAAGAAATGAAGTAGTACTAAAAGAGTTAGTTATTTCATCCAATTCAAGAGTTGATATGGATATAATAGAACAAGATGTTGAAATGGATTCAAGAGTTGAATCAGAAGTGCAACCTGAACATCAAGTAGTGCCTAGACATAGTGAGAGGGTTGTGGGACAGCCAGATAGGTATCTTGGTCTAGGAGAAGGCTTTATTCCCATCTCATACCAAGAAGAAATGGATCCCATTACATATGCACAGGCTATTAATGATGTTGATGTAGAAAAATGACTCAAGGAGATGGAATTAGAAATAGATTCTATATACACCAATGAAGTCTGAATCCTTGTAGATTTACCACCGGATGTAAAAGCCATAGGGTGTAAATGGATCTATAAAAGGAAAAGAGGATTAGATGGAAAGGTAGAGACCTTTAAAACTAGATTGGTAGTTAAGGGCTATACTCAAAAATAGGGTATAGACTATGAGGAGATTTTTTCTTTGGTTCCCATGTTTAAGCCCATCAACATTCTTTTGGCCATAGCAGCCTATTTTGATTATGAAATATGTCAAATAGATGTCAAGATTGCATTTATGAATGGTAATCTTAAGGAGACCATTTATATGGCCTAACCAAAAGGATTCATTGAGCCAGGTAATGAAAATAAGGTATGCAAGTTGCAAATGTCCATTTACGGACTTAAACAAGCATCTAGTTCTTGGAACATTAGGTTTGATAATTCTATCAAAACCTATGGGTTCATACAAAACCTAGATGAGCCTTGTGTCTATAAAAGGATACAAGATGGAAAGGTTATTTTCATAATCCTATATGTTGATGACTTTCTATTCATTGGGAATGATGTGGGAATATTATCTACAGTTAAAGGATGACTAAATGAATAGTTTTTAATAAAAGATTTGGGAGAGGCTAACTATGTTCTAGGGATCAAACTTACAAGAGATCATAAGAACAAATAGATAGCCTTGTCTCAATTAACCTATATTGAGAATATGCTCAATAAGTTTGCCATGCAAGATTTCAAGAGGGGTTTCACACCTACTAGACATCAAGTCAAACTTTCAAAGGAACAAACACATAAAACCCAAGAGGAGGTTGAACGCATGCATAACATTCCATATGGTTCGGCAATTGGAAGTTTAATGTATGCAATACTTTACACTAGACCAGATATCTGTTATGCAGTGGGACTAGTAAGTAGATTTCAGTCCAATCCAGGAATAGAACATTGGACTACGATTAAGTGCATACTGAAGTATCTTCATAGAAGAATTTAATGTTTGTTTACTTTTGAAGTAATCTTATTCTGATGGGATATATGGATTCCAATTTCCAATCAGATGTTGATTCAAGGAAATCAAGTTTTAGTTCTATATTTGTTTTAGGAGGTGGAGTAATAGTCTAGAGGAGTATCAAGCAATCTTGTGTTACTGATTCGACTATGGAGGCTGAGTATGTTGTTATTTAACAATCTTGTGTTACTGATTCGACTATGGAGGCTGAGTATGTTGTTATTTGTGAAGCAGTAAAAGAAACAATCTGGCTCTACAAGTTCCTGAATGATTTGGAGGTGGTTCCTGAGGTAGAAAAGGCCATTACTGTAACATCTCATCACCGATGGGAAGGGTAAATTGGTCATTTGAGACGGGTTAGGCAAGTGTAAAATACCTTGGTATGTTCATGCATCATATGGCCTCTATATTTATATGAGTGGTAATTTTTGCACATGCACATAATTGTACATGCATTCATGACATTTCCCGGCATATGTATTTTTTTGTGAAATATGTGATAATTGTGTTTGAAAAATTGAATTGGAGTGATTTATGTGTATTTTACATTTTTAGGAAATTTCAGGAATTTTTCTTGAATTTTTCGGGATACTTTTTTGGATCGGGAAAATTGCCAATTGGTAGACGGATTAGGTTTCTGGAACTGGAAAAGACTGTCTAATGGCACTGAAAATTTGGATTCATGATTTTAGGAATTTTTGCTATGAGCCATTAGAATTTGGAGTAGAAAATTTCATTGTTTTTGAAAACTGACCGGTAGAATGCAGAAAATTGGGACAAGTGGCAAGTGACACATGTCACTTGCCTACTTAGTCTTAAAACTTAAATAACCTAAGTGCTTTAGTCTTCCACGACTCTCTCCTTAAAAGCTCTAAAAGAATCACTTTGAAAGTTAAAGAGTTCCTTCATCCGTAGGTGTCCCTATTCCTTCCTTCTTTCCTTCCTCCTTCGAGTGTTTTCTTTTCCTCCCATACAAGAAGCTTTCTTTGCTACTTACTTGCTTCTCCTTTATTCACAACCAAGACCAAACTTAAGCTTTGAAATTATGATGATTATGATGGTCATAGGTGAGGAGTAAAGTAGAAGTTGGTGTTATTTTGAAGATTTGAAGAATTAAAGCTTGGAGTTTGTTTAGGTGAGAATTTATGTTTATGTTCTTTCATTTGGTAGCTAGATGCATTTATTGTGATTAATTGTGCATTAATTTCATAAAGATAATGGTAGGATTGTTTGGGTATAAGTGTATGTGTGTGTGAGGATGAATGATGAATATGTTGTGGTTGGTTTTGGATGTTTGAATAATGTTAGATGAGTGGTAAATTCAAGTATGAAGATTGTATGTTGTGTGCAGCCAAATTGTGATTTTTCATGCAAGTGAATGTCTAGATGAACTTGCGGCTGAATTGGAGACTAAATTGGATGCTTATTGAAGTAAGATTGGTGTTGGAATGAAAAAAGTTGTGTTAGATATGAAATCTGAAAAATTTTACTTGGTGTAGGTTTCAGATTTTTGCTCATAACTTTTGACATGGTTGTCCTATGGAGATGAACTTTAGCTTATATTAAACATAAGAAGTATGGCTAGATTTCATATGAAGGAAGTTTTGTCCAATTATGGTTTTAAGGGTTTTAAATTTGGCTTGGAAAGTGAGTTGTAGGTTGTGTATGAACAGTAATCTGAACCTTGTGACCTGAAACTTTGATGATTTGTTTTAGGTTGATTTGGATTGAAGTTGCTAATTTGGTCTCCATGAAAGTTGAAGATTTTTGTGTTAGCTTTCTAACACCACTAAGTATGAATTTTTTTGATTTGTAGGTTAAAAGTTATGATTTGTTAATGTTCAGGTGGTAATTCAGCCCAAAATGTGTGTTGGTGGCCAAATGCTCTAAGTGCATAGGTTTTGTGCTTTTTGTGTTCTGATATTAATTTTGGACTATTAAGGGTGAAATTGGCTCAAGTGACCTTCGGGAAAGTTTTAGAGGATTGTTGTAGCTTTCTAATGAGGTATTATTTGCTAATTTTGGATGTAAGGATTGTAAGATATAAATTTGTAAAGTTTTGTTATGGTTTAGGTTAAATGTTGATTTCATAAACCCCAACTGGACAGCCACATTAATGGGAGGATTTGACATAGTTAGAGATGGAATTTGGTTCTAAGTCCTTCTTGAGAATTCTATTATATTGTCTAAGATTTTTATTGCAATACGGTATGGAATTTTTCGCCAAGGAGATGTAGAGTTATGAATTTTGTAAGATTGGGTTATTGTTGAGAATGATTTAGGTAGGCTGAAAGTTTGTTTGAGAATTTGATTTGGTTAGAAATGGAATTGGCTTCCAAGTTTTCAAGAAAGTTGTAGAATTTGTTTTTCTCTTTTGATTGATATCAAATTTGTAATTTGTGGCAAAGGGGATGAAAAGTTATAATTTTTGCAAAAGTGTTGCACTGTTGTAGTAAATGTATGATTAGGCAGTGTCTTTGAGTGCATTTTTGACATCCTTAGAGGTGTTATTAAATTTTAAGCTCTACATGAAACTTGTAAGAGTTTTCAAGATCTTTCCAACAAGACCAAATTTGTGACTTTTGGATGTGTGTGGTAAAAGTTGTGTAGTGGGGAAGAAAAGAAAGTCAATAAGTGGTTTTGCTTATTTTGGAAAATGAAATTTTGAAAAAAAAAATGAACATGAGTTACGAAACCTCGCATCTCGCGAGGGCGACAGATCGTCCTCGCGAGATGAGGGCGAGACCCATCTCTGATATTTATTTTTTTATTATTTGTTTTATTATTTGATTATTATTTAGTTTGAATTCTAAATGCTATTTTTTTGCGCATAACTTTTGCGTCCGACATCCGATTGACCTCATTTTTAAGGCATCGGATTCGTATAATATTTAATTTCATTTATTTGTGAAATTGGGATTTTTTAGAGCTGAAATTATCATAGATTGATTAGGTCAAAGTGAGAGGACTGGATAATTATTTTTCTGGTCCATGTTTTATTAATAATTGGACCTATAGAGGTCCAAATTGAGTGATTTTGATGTCTATGGTTTTCTAATTTTTAGAAGAAATTTTTGTGACGGGAAATTGTGAAATAGTGCTAGGAGTGTCATCAACATGCATTGTACACATCCAAATTGCTACATGTGCACTATTTAATATTTCTGATTGTGCATTTGGTAATGTGTGAATATTTTGAATGTTATAGAGGCACAGTTCGAACATCATCTCACAGACGTTGCCGAGACTTCCCGACATTAGCTCGGAAGCTATTTGGTGAGTAACCTAGATGGTTTCTCGATTACTATTTTTTATTATTTTGCAATTATAACACTTTGGAGAAGAATGGCAGGCTTGTGCGTTTGTTTATGACAGGATTCCGGATAGGAGGTCCGATGTATTGAGAGAGTATGACATAGAAGTGATATATGTGATTTTAATGTGATTAATTGCGAACTACTTGTGTGAATGTGTTAATTTGGAATTGATTATGATGTTGGCTTTGTTTTATTTCGACATATGCATTCCACACATGAGTGCATGATCAGTTAATGACAGTTGTGACCGGAGCAGCCACCGAGAGCTTTAAGCTTAACGTATTTAGGCCTCGAGCCCACAGTGTTTCAGAGCCTCAAGTTCAACGATTAATGCGCCCAGATTGGGACAGTTTTAGGCGCTCGGTCACGACAACGTAATAAATTAGAAAAAGGGTTACATACGCATTACATATGCATTTGATTGCATGTCTTGATTGAGTGAAAGGCAAAACGCCTTGTGTTCATGTGAATAATCATATGTTACTTCTTAATAGGCTATTATGATATAACTGTGATCTGTTTGACTATGCATGAATTGGGTGAACCGTCGATGATGGTTCCTCACTGAGTTTGCAAACTCATCCAAAGTTGCAAATTATTTTTCAGGATCGAGAGAGTAGACTCCTAGCTCCGGAGAGACTTTTCCTGTCGTGTAGATCGTGTTGGCAAGAGAAGTCATGGCTCAAAGGTCGATCAGTTGGCATTTTTGAGGGATGACCTAGTTAGGCTTTTTGTGTTAGATTTCTTTTGGAGTAATGTACAGACAGTGAAAAACAAACAGATGTGTAAATTACTGTTTTTGATGATATGAAATGAGAAAATTTTATGGTTTCAAAAATTAGTGATTTTCAGTATTGATGCTTGATTTGATGCCATGTGAGGTACAGTAGTGAGTGTTCATAGTTCACACTTATCGTAGGATATGTATCGGAATGACCTACGGGCGTCTCGGTGTATATCCTATGGTAAGGGGGTGCTACATTTAGGTGGTATCAGAGCATGGTTTGGCATCTATTGGGACTAGTCAAATATTTAGGCTGGGATTATTGTGAGAAATGCATAAACTAATCGGGATTATTATTTTGTTATAGGTCATCCGTTCTTGGTGATCAGATTGATCAACCAGCTAATCAGGGATCAGTCGGGGCTAGTAGGGAGTCCTCGGTGCCTTGTTCAGAGGAGCTGCCTCCTAGAGTTCCCGTGAGACGGGAGAGGAGGTATGACAGACTGCGTAAGTAGGGGGTGTGGATTTCTATGGCAGCACAGACCCTGCTGAGGCTGAGGGATGGCTGGAGAGGACTGAGAGAGTTTTCGACCAGATGGACTATGATTCAAATGGGTGCTTTGATTATGCAGTATCTCTCCTGCAGGGCCCAACTTATCAGTGGTGGAAGATTGTCCCGGGCAGTACCACCAGGCCCTGCCTACTGACCTGGGAGGATTTTTTAGGGCATTTAAAGACAATTACATACCCAAAGTTTATCTTGAGATGAAGATGCAAGAGTTCCTAAAGGTTAAGCAGGGTAGGATGACAATGGCAGAGTTTGAGGTGAGGTTTAATGAGCTTATGGGATATGCTACTGCTTTGATTTCCACTGAGATTGATAGGTGTCGGAGGTTTGAGAATGACCTCAATTTAGAGATCTGCACCAGGTTGGCCCGATCGGATATGGGCACTTTTGTTGAGCTGAGAGCTGCTGCAGTGTAAGTTGAGCAGCTGATGAGACAGCGACAGGCTGAGATTGGTCAGGGGTCCAGGGGGAAGAGACCGAGTGATAGTCAGGGCAGTTATGGCAGAGGGTTTAGCAAGCACCAGAGCAGGACTTTCAGGTCACCAGGTGGATCTAGGCAGTCTGGTTTTGGGCAGAGAGGGAGATTTGCACAGGCTGGCAGTGGCAGTGGTAGAGGTACAGGGCAGATTCCCCCATTTTGTGAGCATTGCGACAAGAGGCACAGTGGGAAGTGTTGGCGATTGACTAGAGCCTGCCTTAAATATGGCTCCATGGATCATCAGATTAGGGATTGCCCTGCTACTGTGGGAGGTCAGTTTGTGGTTAGTGCGAGATTAGGAAGCAATACTACGGTGCAATATAGTAGAGGTGGTGGATCCGAGCAGAGGGGCCGAGGTAGAGGTCGTGGTAGAGCTGAGGGATCCTTTGTGAGGACTGAGGGACGGGGTAGTCGACCATAGTCCCAGGCCAGAGTATACGTCATGACTAGGCAGGAGGCCAAGGATTCTCCAGATGTAGTAGCTGGTATGCTTCTTATTTTTGATATTGAAGCATTTGTACTGCTGGATCCAGGATCCACACATTCATTTATTGCACCGTATTTGGCATGCAGATTACATGGGGATAGGGAGATGTTACAGTATGGGCTAGAGGTGAGTACACCTCTAGGTAGTACTACTACTCTGGGAGAGGTCTGCAAGGGATGCTCGATCCAGATCGATCAAGCAGTGTTGAGAGCAGACCTTATAGTGTTACCATTGAGAGAGATCGATGTGATTCTGGGTATGGACTGGCTTACTACCCATAGGGCCATCATGGACTACTATACTAAGGAGGTTGTCTTAGAGTCTCCTGGTTAGCCTAGAGTAGTGTTCAGAGGAGTTAGTCAGGCAGTGTCAGCCCGGATGATCTCTTTCCTGAGTGCCCTGAGGTTGATGCAGGGAGGATGTGAAGCTTATCTGGCCCATGTTATTGAAACCAAAGTCGAGCAGAGGCTGCAAGATATTCCCGTGGTTAGGGAATTTCTAGATGTATTTCCTGATGAGTTACCGGGTTTACCGCTGGATCGGGAGACAGAGTTTACTATTGACTTAATTCCAGGTACTGCTCCTATATCTATACCTCCATATAGGATGGCGCCTGTGGAACTGAGAGAGCTGAAGGCTCAGTTGCAGGATTTAATGGAGAAGGGTTTTATCAGGTCCACTGTCTCACCTTGGGGAGCTCCGGTATTGTTTGTGAAGAAGAAGGATGGGACTCTGAGATTGTGCATCGATTACAGGCAGCTGAATCGGGTGACAGTGAAGAATAAGTATCCACTGCCTAGGATCGATGACTTATTTGATCAGTTGCAGGGAGCTCAGGTGTTCACTAAGTTGGATCTGAGGTCAGGGTATTATCAGCTAAAGATAGCAGAGGCTAATGTGCCTAAGAGTGCCTTCAGGAGCAAGTATGGGCATTTTGAGTTTCTGGTGATGCCGTTTGGGTTGACTAATGCCCCGGTAGCTTTTATGTCCTTGATGAAATAAGGTCTTTCAGCCCTACCTAGATCAGTTTGTCATTGTATTCATTGATGACATACTGGTGTATTTGAGGAGTAGGCAGGAGCATGCTGAGCATTTGAGGGTGGTTTTGCAACTTATGAGGGAGAAACATCTATATGCCAAATTCAGTAAGTGTGAATTTTGGCTAGATGAGGTAGTGTTTCTGGGCCACATAGTGACTGGAGAGGGTATTCAGGTCGATCCTAATAAGATTGAGGTAGCGATGAAGTGGGAAGCTCCTAGGAATGTGTCTAAGATTTAGAGTTTCCTAGGATTGGCCGGTTATTACCGGATGTTGTCGAGGGGTTTTCATTGATCTCAGCCCCTCTGAAAAAACTTCTGAGGAAGAATGCACCATTCAGATGGACTGAGGAGTGCCAGAAGAGCTTTGACGAGCTAAAACATCAGTTGACCACTGCACCGGTGTTAGCTATTCCATCTGGGACTGGTGGTTATGAGGTGTATAGTGATACATCGCATCAGGGATTAGGGTGTGTTGATGCAGCATGGCAGAGTGATTACCTATGCCTCGAGACAGTTGAGGTCTCACGAGGTAAACTATCCAGTGTATGATTTGGAGTTAGCTGCGGTTGTTTTTGCCTTGAAAATTTGGAGACATTACTTATATGGTGAGACATTTCAGATTTACACTGATCATAAGAGTTTGAGGTATCTACTGAGTCAGAGAGAGTTGAATTTGAGGCAGAGGGGATGGATAGAGGTACTGAAAGATTATGATTGTACGATTGAGTACCACCTAGGGAAGGCTAATGTAGTGGCAGATGCGTTGAGCAAGAAGTCTCACATCAGTGCAGCACAGATTTAGGTATTGAGATTGCCTAATTTGATCCAGTTGAGTGCTTTGAATGTTCAGTTAAATATGGAGCATGATGGAGCTTTGGTAGCCACTCTGAAGCTCAGACCGATGCTACACGACAGGATCAGGAGAGTTCAGGACAAGGATCCTGCTATGGTGAAACTGATTGAGAAAGTGAAGTCTGATTTGAATTCTGAATTTGAGTTGAGAGATGGGACATTATGGTTGGGGCAAAGGTTATGTGTGCCTGATGTGGATGATTTGAGGCGAGAGATTCTGGAGGAAGCACATATGGCCTCCTATGCTATGCATCCTGGTACTACCAAGATGTATAACACTCTTAGGCCACATTTTTGGTGGCCTGGCATGAAGAAGCAGGTGGCAGAATATGTCTCCAGGTGTATAACGTGTCAGTAGGTTAAGGCTAAGCACTAGGCTCCAATGGGGAAGCTTCATTCGTTACCTATTCCTGAGTGGAAATGGGAACGGATTACTATGGATGTCATTATGGGGTTGCCTAGAACGCTGAGGCAGCATGATGCTATCTAGGTCATAGTGGACCGGTTAACTAAATCGGCCCATTTCTTGCCGGTGAGGGAGAACAATTCTCTTGATCAGTTGGCCCAGAAGTATGTGAATGAGATAGTGAGACTACATGGGGTTCCATTATCTATAGTATCGAATCGGGATCCCAGATTTACTTCGAGATTCTGGAAGAGTTTGCAGTTTGCTATGGGTACTAGGTTGAACTTTAGTACAACATTTCATCCTCAAACAGATGGGCAAAGTGAGAGGACGATTAAGACTATTGAGGATATGCTTCGGGCGTGTGTATTGGAGTTTAGAGGAGCATGGGATCAGTATTTGGCCTTGATTGAGTTTGCCTATAACAATCACTATCACAGTAGCATCGACATGGCACCATATGAAGCTTTATATGGAAGACAGTGTCGATCGCCTCTATATTGGGATGAAGAAGGTGAGAGAATGATTGAGGGTCCATAGCTGATTCAGGATACAGTGGACAAGGTAAAACTGATTCGGAGTCGCATTAAAGCGGCTCAGGATAGACAAAAGAGTTATACGGATCAGCATCGGAGGGAGATGGAGTATAATGTGGGAGACGAGGTCTTCCTCCGAGTGTCACCGTGGAGAGGAGTACTAAGATTCGGGAAAAAGGGCAAGTTAAGCCCTATGTACAGTGGTCCATATGAGATCATTGAGCGTATAGGACCTTTGGCCTATAAAATGGCTTTACCGAGTGAGATGTCTCAGCTGCATAATGTCTTCCATGTGAGTATGCTCCGGAGGTATCAGTCGGACCCGACACAAGTGATACCGGCTTAGGAGATTGAGGTAGCTATCAATTTGAGCTATGTTGAGGAGCCGATCCAGATTGTAGGATAAAGGGTTAAACAGTTGAGGAACACGGTTATCCCAATGGTGAAAGTCCTATAGAGGAACCACTTAACTGAGGAAGTAACTTGGGAGACCGAGGAGCATATTAGGAGACAGTATCCTCACCTGTTCGACCAAGCAGGTAAGAATTTAGAGGACGAAATTTTTATTAAGAGGGGAGAATTGTAACATCTCACCACAGATGGGAAGGGTAAATTGGTCATTTGGAACAGGTTAGGCGAGTGTAAATATACCTCGGTATGTTCATGCATCATATGGCCTCTATATTTATGAGTGGTAATTTTTGCACATACACATGATTGTACATGCATTCATGACATTTCCCGACATATGTATTTTTTGTGAAATATGTGATAATTGTGTTTGAAAAATTGAATTGGAGTGATTTATGTGTATTTTACATTTTTAGGGAATTTTATAAATTTTTCTTGAATTTTTCAGGGTACTTTTTCGGACCTGGAAAATTGCCAAGTGGCAGACGGATTGGGTTTTCGATATTGAAAAAGATTGTCCAATGGCACTGAAAAATTGGATACATGATTTTAGGAATTTTTGCTATGAGCGATTGGAATTTGGAGTAAAAATTTCATTGTTTTTGGAAACTGACCGGTAGAATGCAAAAAATCGGGACAACTGGCAAGTGACACATGTCACTTGCCTACTTAGTCTTAAAACTTAAATATCCTAAGTGCTCTAGTCTTCCACGACTCTCTCCTTAAAGGCTTTAAAAAAAATCACTTTGAAAGTTAAAGAGTTCCTTCATCCGTAGGTGTCCCACTTCCTTCCTTCTTTCCTTCCTCCTTCAAGTGTTTTCTTTTCCTCCCATACAAGAAGCTTTCTTTGCTACTTACTTGTTTCTCCTTTATTCACAACCAAGACCAAACTTAACCTTTGAAATTATGATGATTATGATGGCTGTAGGTGAGGAGTAAAGTAGAAGTTGGTGTTATTTTGAAGATTTGAAGAATTAAAGCTTGGAGTTTGTTTAGGTGAGAATTTATGTTTATGTTCTTTCATTTGGTAGCTAGATGCATTTATTGTGATTAATTGTGCATTAATTTCATAAAGATAATGGTAGGATTGTTTGGGTATAAGTGTATGTGTGTGTGAGGATGAATGATGAATATGTTGTGGTTGGTTTTGGATTGGTTTTGTATGTTTGAATAATGTTAGATGAGTGGTAAATTCAAGTAAGAAGATTGTGTGTTGTGTGCTGCCAAATTGTGATTTTTTATGCAAGTGAATGTCTATATGAACTTGGGGATGAATTGGAGACTAAATTGGATGCTTATTGAAGTAAGATTGGTGCTGGAATGAAAAAAGTTGTGTTAGATATGAAATCTGGAAAATTTTACTTGGTGTAGGTTTCAGATTTTTGCTCATAACTTTTGACATGGTTGTCCTATAGAGATAAACTTTTGCTTAAATTAAACTTAAGAAGTATGGCTATATTTCATATGAAGGAAGTTTTGTCCAATTATGGCTTCAAGGGTTTTAAATTTGGCTTGGAAAGTGAGTTGTAGGTGTTGTATGAACAGTAATCCGAACCTTGTGACCTGAAACTTTGATGATTTGTTTTAGGTCAATTTAAATTGAATTTGCTAATTTGGTCTGCATTAAAGTTGAATATTTTTTTTTGTTTTCTAACGCCACTAATTATGATTTTTTTTATTTTTAGGTTAAAAGTTATGGCTTGTTAATGTTCAGGTGGTAATTCAGCCCAAAATGTGTGTTGGTGGGTAAATGCTCTAAGTGCATAAGTTTTGTGCTTTTTGTGTTTTTTGTGTTATGATATTAATTTTGGACTGTTAAGGGTGAAATTGGCTCAAGTGACCTTCTAGAGAGTTGTATAGGATTTGTTTAACTTTCTAATGAGGTATTATTTGCGAATTTTGGATGTAAGGATTGTAAGATATAAATTTGTAAAGTTTTGTTATGGTTTGGGTTAAATGTTGATTTCATAAACCCTAACTGGACAGCCACATTAATGGGAGGATTTCACCTAGTTAGAGATGGAATTTGATTCTAAGTCCTTCTTGAGAATTGTAGTATATTGTCTGAGCTTTTTATTGCTATATGGTATGGAATTTTTCACCAAGGAGATGTGGAGTTATGAATTTTGAAAGATTGGGTTATTGTTGAGAATGATTTAGGTAGGCAGAAACTTTCTTTGAGAATTTGATTTGGTTAGAAATGGAATTGGCTTCCAAGTTGTTCAAGAAAGTTGTATCATTTGTTTTTGTCTTTTGATTGATATAAAATTTGTAATTTTTGGCAAAGGGGATGAAAAGTTATAATTTTTGCAAAAGTGTTGCACTGTTGTAGTAAATCTGTGATTAGGTAGTGTCTTTGAGTGCATTTTTGACACCCTTAGAGGTGTTATTAAATTTCAATCTCTTCATGAAACTTGTAGAATTTTTCAAGATCTTTCCAACGAGACCAAATTTGTGATTTTTGAATGTGTGTGGTAAAAGTTGTGTAGTGGGGAAGAAAGGAAAGTCAATAAGTGGTTTTTCTTATTTTGGAAAATGAAATTTAAAAAAAATGAAAATGAGTTACGAAACCTCGCATCTCGCGAGGGCAACAGATCGCCCTCGCGACAAATCGCGAGCGCGAGACCCATCTATGATATTATTATTATTATTATTATTTGTTTTTTTATTATTTAATTTAAATTCTAAATGCTATTTCTTTTTCGCATAACTTTTGCGTCCGACATCTGATTGACCTGATTCTTGAGGCATCAGATTCGTATAATATTTAATTTCATTTATTTGTAAGATTGGAAATTTTTAGTGCTAAAATTGTCATGGATTGATTAGGTCAAAGTGAGAGGACCAGATAATTATTTCTCTGGTCCATGTTTTATTAATAATTGAACCTATAGAGGTCCAAATTGAGTGATTTTGATGTCTATGGTTTTCTAATTTTTAGAGGAAATTTTTGTGATAGAAAATTGTGAAATAGTGCCGGAAATGTCGCGAACATGCATTGTACACATCTAAATTGCTACATGTGCATTATTTAATATTTCTGATTGTGCATTTGGTAATGTGTGAATATTTTGAATGTTATAGAGGCACAGTTGGAACGTCATCCCATGGACGTTGCCGAGACTTCCTGACATTAGCTCGGAAACTATTTGGTGAGTAACCTAAATGGTTTTTCAATTATTATTTGCTTATTATTTTGCAATTATAACACTGTGGAGAAGAATGGTGGGCTTGTGCGTTTGTTTATAACTGGATTCCGGACAAGAGGTCCGATGTATTAGGAGAGTATGACATAGAAGTGATATATGTGATTAATTGTGAAATACTTGTGTAAATGTGTTAATTTGGGATTGATTATGATGTTTGCTTTGTTTTATTTCAACATATGCATTCCACGCATGAGTTCATGATCAGTTAATGACAGTTGTGACCGGAGCAGCCACCGAGAGCTTTAAGCTTAACGTATTTAGGCCTCGAGCCCACAGTGTTTCAGAGCCTCAAGTTCAACGATTAATGCGCCCAGATTGGGACAGTTTTAGGCGCTCGGTCACGACAACGTAATAAATTAGAAAAAGGGTTACATACGCATTACATATGCATTTGATTGCATGTCTTGATTGAGTGAAAGGCAAAACGTCTTGTGTTCATGTGAATAATCATGTGTTACTTCTGAATAGGCTATTATGATATAACTGTGATCTGTTTGACTATGCATGAATTGGGTGAACCATCAATGATGGTTCCTCACTGAGTTCGCAAACTCACCAAAAATTGCAAATTATTTTTCAGGACCGAGAGAGTAGACTCCTAGCTCCAGAGAGACTTTTCCTGCCGTGCAGACCGTGTTGGCAAGAGAAGTCGTGGCTCACAGGTCGGTCAGCTGGCATTTTTTAGGGATGACCTAGTTAGGCTTTTTGTGTTAGATTTGTTTTGTAGTAATGTATAGACAGTGAAAAATAGACAGATTTGTAAATTACTGTTTTTGATGATATGAAATGAGAAATTTTTATGGTTTCAAAAATGAGTGATTTTCAGTATTGATGCTTGATTTGATGCCATGTGAGGTATAGTAGTGAGTGTTCGTAGTTCACCCTTATCATAGGATATGTATCGGAATGACCTACGGGCATCCCGGTGTATACCCTATGGTAAGAGGGTGCTACAATTACACTTTATTGTGATAATATTGGGGCAGTGATTAATTCTAAAGAACCTCAAAATCAAAAAGCTACCAAATACATTGAGCAAAAGTACCATCTTATAAGGAAGATAATACAACCTAGAAAGGTGAATATGGTAAAGATTCCCAAAGAGCAAAACCTTGTTGATCCATTCACTAAGACATTGTCTCAAAAGAGCTTTGAGGGTCACCTATAAGGGATGAGAATGAGGGATATGTCATGCTTGTTTTAGGGCAAGTGGGAGATTGTTGGAATTATGTAAATACATTTCCCTAAAAAGAAGGTGTATTTACATGCAACTTAATTTTCTTACAGTTACAGTTTTATAATCAAAATTTTTATTATTAGTAAAACAAAAGAGATTGGTTTTATATGTATGAGCATTATATATCTAGTCAAAAGATACCAAGATTCTTTTGTAAGTAATAGACACATACATAGAGATGTATGGGAAACATGTATATTATTAGAATTTAAATTAATTGATTCATAATTGCATAATCAAGTTGGTCGCTTGATTATGGTTTAGACTGTAGTGTTGTGATTTATCTCCATATAAGTAAAGGATTTGACTTCAAGGGAATGATGAGTTTCATATCATGATAGTAGTTGACTATCGATAATGACACTATTAAATTAATATAGAATCAAGTATGTTTAAAAAATTAAAGTGGGTAGTTACTTTAATCTTAAAACATACAACTTAAACGTTCGCTTATTATGGACCACAATCTTGATGAGTGGTGAACTCATATGTGTTTCATTATTATTCTTGATATGATCAGAATGGATTTTTATAGAGTATTAATCTAGTGTGTATTAATCTAGTGTCTGCATGTTGGATTATTAATTGAAATATGTATCAAGAAACATTCACTCAAATAAAGAGTTTATAATGATATCATCACTTCTAGATGTTTTAAGAAGATTTGGTGATTAAACTGGTGCCAATAGTTTAATGGACTAGTTACCCATCAAAGCTTAACACCAAGATTAGATCTTGTGTGTTACTCACCATATAAAGTAAAACAGGAGATCTATAAGATAAAACTAACATAAGAACAAAACGTTAATTTTACCGTTTGTTGTGCAGATGGCTATAATAAGGTTCATGATAGGGTTTGCAATTGGATATAATATTTGAAATATGTGTTCTCATAATATTTAGCAATTCAAGAGTTCAACTAATTGTCTTTAGTGGAATGTCATTTAGTTAATCAATTAGAATTTATTTTAATGAGATTAAATTGATTCTGGGCTTGCTGGAACTTGAATTATCTAAATCTAATAAGATTCCCCACTTGAATTCAAGGAAGGTTATCAAGCAAAGTAAGAAATATAAATGGGGGCTTTAGAAGCCCATAATTGAATGTTGGGCTTGCACTAATTAATGGTTAATTAGAAGCCTAAATGTACATTTAGAAATGGGTTAGACTTTGGTTTAATTTTATTAATTAGATTAATTAAATTAAAACAAAATTTTTAAGAAAGTAAAGTGCAATTTCGTTTTTCATTAGGGTTCAATGTGCAACTGCACATTTAACATTAAATTTCTAAATAAAGATGGTATTTATTATGGTTTATCATTATTAAGTCGAGTTATGAACTTACCATTAAATGGTTTAATGGTTATCTTTTAATGATAGCATGTAACCTATTAGCATTGATTGGATTGAAGAAGAAATATATACATTAGGTGGACCATCTTCCTTCTTTCATCATCAAAAACGAAATTGATAGGTCTGATTTAGGTTAATAGACTTTTCATATAGTCGTCTTAAAGACAAATGAGAAGAGTCTCATTTAATGGCTTCTTTATGATTGATTAAATGAAGAAATGATGCATTGGTTGGAAAACTTTTATTTCCTTTATTGTTAATCGAAAGTGTGAGGAAGTAAGAAGGGGTTCTTACATTTTTATCACTCTCTCTCCTCTCTTGCATGAAAATATCAAAAATTGGATGAGGGTGTCTCATTCTTGGTCTTCCAAATTTTCTTCTCCTTTCCCACCAAAGGATCTTGTTAACCAAGTTAGCAAAGAAAAGCAAGTGGTATATCGGATTTGTTGAGAATACAATATCGAGAAGAGGAAACAATAACAACAAGAAGAGGATATATCACTTAGGAGAGGATATATTGCCAAGGATAGGATAACGCAGCGAGAAGTTAAAGCTATAGCGAAGGAATCGATATTATAATCTCTATCTTGTTTATGTTTATTATTATTCTTATACCATATCATGCATAGATTGGCATGATAATTTGGATATATTGCTTCCGCTACAATTTAGATTTCTAAAAAGTTTTAAAATTTGTCATTTCTCCAAATATGACATGCTTTCTCTTTCCAATCCAGCAGAGACCATGAACAACATCAATAAAATATTAATACTGAGAGATGTAGCATGGAGCTCCAACCTTCTCTGTATCTTAACTTGCCATGTACGTAACTCTAATATTTTGAATATGTAGTAATACCATAATCTTTTGTGGAAAGGGTACCCTTATGTATATTTATAAATGTATTTCAATTCTTTATTAATGAAACTTCTATTTTTATTTTGTTAAAATGGAAAAATTGTTCTTTTATGATCATAAGGTCATAGGTTCAAGTCACAGAAATAGCCTCTTTGTGAAAATACAAAGGAAATGTTGCGTACATTATGACCCTCACTAGACCCCCACAAAGTGAGGAGTCTTGATTACTGAGTACGTTTACTTTTATATTTTCCTTAGTATGATTAAGATTAATAATTTATTAATTTTTTTTTATTTTTTAGAAAAATAGTGTCTAAATTTATAATTAATTAGTTTCAAGATTGAAATTAATTAATTAGATTATTTAAAATTTTAAAAATTGTTTTCTGATGTAATTAAAAAAATTATTTCTTGATTAAATTTAAAAGTAAACATATCCAATGCACAAGTTTCTCTATTTTGTGAGGGTCTGAGGAGGGTCATAATGTACGCAACCTTCCTTTATATTTTTACCAGTTGCTAAATTAAATTTATTTATTTCAATTTGATTAAGATAAATTAAATTTATGATTTTATTTAGAGAATTAGTATTCTATTTATTTGAAAATTATTTTATTTATAAACAATAAGTTTCAGATTTGTTATAAACTATATTTTTAATTAAATTTCAAAAATCTTCATTTATTAACTAAAATTTTTTGTTTTGTTTAATATTTTGAAAATAGTTTTCTAATTTGGAAATTATTTCTTTATTTATAAATAATAAGTTCATTGATTTATTATAAAATATTTTCTTAATTAAATTTTGAAATTTTTTGATTTATTAATTAGGAAAATGTTGGTTTCTTTAATATTTTGAAAATAGTTTTCTAACTTATTAAAATATTTTCTAATAAATTAAGAAATCAATCTCTAGATAAATAATATAAATAATTTCTTAATTAATTTCATTTTAAAATTGGAAAATTGTTTTTTAATTAAGAAAAGTAATTTCTAATGAGATTAGAAGTAGTTTTATAGCGAATTAGACTGTGTTACTTATATAATTTTGAAATTTTTTTCTAAATTATAATAAGTAGCTTAATTTATTAAAATTGTTTTCAATTCAATTTCGTTAAAGAAGTCAAAATAATTAGAAATAGTTTCAGCTGGATTTGAAAATTGTTTTCAAATCAAATTAAATTATTTAAAATAGAAATTTAATTCATATAGGAATTAAAGTTCTTAATTTAATTTAATTTAATTTTTACAAAAGTTAGAAATATTATTTTAGATTATGAAGATCAATAGCTAGAATCAAACGAAGCTTGATATTTTATGCATATAATTTGATTATAAGTGCGTAAGTTGCATACTTTATTTATATAGTTGATATTTATATTGGATGTATCTTAAATTGTGTGGCTTATATATGTGATATTTTTCATGCAATTTTATGTTTGATGAGACAAACAAAATAAATAAAATATTAAGTATATATTAAGAATGTGATTCTTGTCTTCCATTGTTATGAGAATAAGCTAGAGTTTTATTTATTATTAGGTTGTTGAGTAAACTCAAGAATGCTTTAACTCGAATATGTTTAGTCTTATGAAAGTGGGTCTTAATTAGCTAAATCTGTGTGATTTTTATGAATAAACTCTGAAGTAAATCACACGTTATTACAATTCTTAAAATACGATATACGAATACACGAGAAAGGGGGGTTTGAATTGTGTATTCCCTTTTGGAAAATCTTTTCAGAAATCGTTTTGTTAAAAAACAAGTTCTTTTACAGAAAACTTCTGTAAGTTCGAATTGATGAAAACTTGTTTTGAAATCTAAGTAATAACAAAACTTTGAACTTAAAGAGATATAGAGTAGATGTAAGTCGAGACAAAGAATTTTATCTTGGTTCATCCCAAATCGTGGGCTACGCCCGATCCTCGAGGTCTTTACGAGATTTCACTATCTCTTCAACGCTTTACAAGTATTCTTTACGAGCCTCTTTAGGTCTCTACACTCAGTATTCTTTCACTCTTAGCCTCTGCAGGCTATCTGTACTACTTTCTTACAAAAGTGTTTGAACTCTGTAACAGTAATACTAGCTCTCAGCTAATTTGCACAATAATCTCACAACACAAGCTTTTTCGTTCGCGTATATGTAAATCAACTAACTTTTCAATCTTCGACTTCAACTCATATATATAGCCTTCGTCTGTAACTGCTTCTTGATTCTTGAATCTTGAATCTTGCTTTTTTGAATCTTGAATCTTGAAAGAAACGGTTAATCAGTTGAGTTCTGTAACTAACTCGAACTGACTCTTGCGTCTTCTTTTCTTTCTTTGTCTGCGTCTATTTGTTGAATTCTCCGTCTGCTTTTCTGCGTTTGTTTTTCTGCGTCTGCTTTTCTACGTCTACTTTTCTGCGTCTGCTTTTCTACGTCTGTTTTTCAACTTCTGCATCTGTTTTTTAACTTCTGCGTCTGCTTTTCAACTTCTGGGTCTGCTTTTTAACTTCTGCGTCTATTTTTTACATTCTGCGTACGCTTTTCAACTTCGCCGCTTTTTAACTTCGTCGCTTTTTACATTCTCAAGTACCGCTTTTCAACTTTTAATCTGCTTTTCTTCATTGTTATTCATCAAAATCATATATA
This sequence comes from Erythroxylum novogranatense, assembly GCA_029891385.1. Taxonomy (NCBI): domain Eukaryota; kingdom Viridiplantae; phylum Streptophyta; class Magnoliopsida; order Malpighiales; family Erythroxylaceae; genus Erythroxylum; species Erythroxylum novogranatense. Next base: position 80,171,661 of record CM057229.1, on the reverse strand, counting down.
TGTAAAGTCATTTTGACTCAACAAACTTATAATCATATGAATTAAAAGGTAGGACTAGGAATAATATATAAGCTATGTATGTGCAAGAGCGGTCATCTAATGGATCTAGTAGTCACATCAGATGTGATTGTTAAATTTGTTACTTACCTAATTTAAGTAGGTACCTACCTAATATTCATTCTTATCCGTAAAGCTTCAACCAGCTCCGTCATTCTTCTCCTTTGAAGTGCATGTTTCATCAATCCGTCGCACTTCTTCTTCAATATGATCTACGGATAGATCATCACTGATTCCTTCAGGATACAGCTTCATCTTCCCCTTACTCATATCTAGAGGAAATCTAGGCTAAATGTCCGGTACAACCTTTATCACCGTCTTCTCTGAAATTGAATAAATAGTACATGGTTGACTAGATATTTTTGAAGGGTATGGCTTTGTAGCAGCATCCTTCAAAGCATCATAAAAATTATGTTCATCTTCGCTCAGTAGATGCCATGTCTCACTATTTATCGAAATAGGTTGTAGGAAAGCCTTCACCTTCCTTCTTGGTTGATCACAGATGGCAATTGCAGTACTCCTCTTGGTCATAAATTCAACCAGTCTGATCTCCAACTTATCCTTTCTCAAAAATTCAGAATAGTTGTATATAACCAGACTAGGTTCATCAGATGTTTCCTGTGGTATATGTACCAAGCTTAAATCTTTTGTTGCCTTGTTGGACAGCAATAGGAGTAAACTGAACTATGCTAGACTCGTTTTGCTTTTTCTTTTGAGCAGCATCGATAGTATCCTTCTTTTTACTAACTTCCTCAGTAGTATTCACATTCTTCTTTTGACTAATTGCTTCAGTCTTCTCCACTGCCTCAGTCAGTCTCGGAGTTTTTTGAACTTGAGATTTCTGTTTCTCAGACTCCGACTTCCTCTTCTTCTCTGTCTCCTTATCCTATTTGGCTGAGTCTTCTTGTAGGATTGAGACAAGAGATCTTGTTGCCTTTGGTGCGCGAGATTCAGAGATTTCTACCTGACTTTGTTCTCTGGCTCTCTTCTCTTCCTGTTGTCTCAGAGTACGAATCCTAGGTGATCTCCTCGCCTTCTTAGTAATTTCACCCAATAGATTCTCCCCTGTTCTTTTCAACGCACCTTCATCTATCCTCCGAACTAGGTTGACTTCTCTTTGAGAACTCGCCTGTTTTATCAAAGGTCTTCTAGACAATTTTCTTCTTTCATCTATGGGCATTCTCACACTTACTTAAGATCTCAAACTTGTAGTGGGAGACTTCTTCAGTAACCGCTCCCCCTCATTTCTAGCTTTCTTTGTAGAATCTGCTTCTTCTTTTACCACCACCTTCAAGCCCATTCTTCTTATCGTATCTGAGTTAATAAAACTCTTGATAGATATCGCCCTTATGATTCTTTGGTGAAGAAGGACTCCAGATTCCCTAAAAATCCTCGTGAGTAGCATGTCGTAAGGATAACTGTTGGTATCCTTCATCCCCTTAACCATATAATGAAAGATTAGAAATGGTAGGTCTATGGGACGACGATTTAGTAAGTAGAACAGGCATTGCCCAAGGTAGTCACTAAATGCCTTGACCCTATTCTAGGTAAGATGCAGTTGAGCAGAATCGCATGAAGAACCCTAGCCTTTGGGACCAGACTCGAGGTCTTCCTCTCCGATGGGTCATTAACTCCATACAACTGTTTACTGACATCTTCTTCCTTCTTATCGACCTTTGTCATCCATTTGGCTTTGCTTGACAAAGTTTCTCCTACCGATGAACATTCAGTCACCTTCTCTACTATCTCCTTTGTCACAATAATAGATATCCTATCTACTGTGGAGACAATAGTATCATTTACCAGTTGTGCATTCTTCCAAAAGTCATATACCCCATAGTATACACCGGTTCCCACACCTAGAAAAACTTCCTCCATCCGGCTGCTACAATCTCTAGTTCAACATCCATACCATCTTTCCTCAGAGATTCGAAGTCCACATATCTTCCATAAATCATAGATGGCTCCATTGATTCTGAATAGAAACTGGCTCTGGTAAGGTGTTCTTCAAAGGTAAAGTTGATTGCAAGAGTTTTAGAGAGAGATGAAACGTCTGTGTTTGAGAATAATCGAAATGATTTCAATTTCAGACTACTCGAAGGGTCTTATCAAGTGTATTATAGAATAGTTGGGATCCTCAAGACTATGAAACTTTCCCTCCACAACTTCCTTGTGAGAGAAGTTACCAGCTGTAAACCACTGTTTCTGACGCCGTTAACTTTGACGATCTCTTAGTCTGACTGGTCATTTAACATAAACATGTTGAGGTTCTGTCTGATTTCCTTAAACCGTTCTTCACTCAATGGTTTAGAGAAGATGTCTGCCCATTGGTACTCTGTTTCAATGAACTGTAGTCTCACCACCTTTCTCTGAACGTAGTCTCTCAAGAAATGATGTCTGACTTCGATATGCTTTACTCTCGAATGTTGTATTGGGTTCTTTGATAGATTTATGGCACTGGTGTTGTCACAATAGATTGGGATCTCCTCTTCTTGAACTGAATAATCTTCCAATTGATATTTAATCCACAATGTTTGTGAACAACAGCTTGTGGCAGACATGTACTCGACTTCGGCAGTTGATAGAGCGATTGAGCTTTGTCTCTTGCTTGACCAGGAAACTAGGTTTGCGCCAAGAAAGTGACATCCTCCACTAGTTCTCTTCCTTTCAATTCTATCTCCGGCATAGTCTGCATCGCAATATCTGATTAACCTGAAATCTTTACCTTTCTCAAACATTAAGCAAAGATCAGTAGTACCTGCGAGATATCTCATAATCCTTTTAACAGTAATAAAATGAGACTCTCTAGGATAAGCCTAAAACCTTGCACACAAATATACACTGAACAGAATATCAAGTCTGCTTGATGTAAGATACAGTAAAGAGCCGATCATCCCTCTATACAGGGTTTGATCCACCTTCTTACCAAGTTCATCTTTCGACAAAAGGTTCGAAGGATGCATCGGAGTCGCCATAAGCTTTACATAATTCATATCAAATTTACATAGCAATTCTTTCAGATATTTTTGTTGATGGATAAAGATTTTCTCTTTGGTTTGCTTAACTTGCAATCCAAGAAAGAACTTTAACTCACCCATCATACTCATCTCAAACTCATTTTTCATTAGACTCTCAAAACTAATACATAACCTTTTTGAAGTAGCACCAAATATAATATCATCAACGTAGATTTGTACTAAAATAAACTCACTCTCATAATTCGTTCTGAAAAGCATCTTATCAACTTGACCTCTACTAAACCCACTCTCTAAGAGAAAAGTACTTAGACGATCATACCAAGCTCTAGGAGCTTGCTTCAGTCCGTATAAAGCTTTATAAAGTCTATAGACATGATCTGGATTCCTAATATCCTCAAAACCAGGAGGTTGCTTAACATACACCTCTTCATCTATAAAACCATTCAGAAAAGTGCTCTTCACATCCATCTAAAAAAGCTTTATATTATGAAAAACAACATATGCCAGCAATGTCCTAATAGCTTCAAGTCTTGCTACTGGAACATATGTCTCATTGTAGTTTATTCCTTCTTGCTGATTATAGCATTGTGCTGTTAATCTAGCTTTATTCCGACTCACTCTACCTGATTCGTCTAACTTGTTCTTAAAAACCCATCTAGTTCCTATAATGGATTTCTTCGAAGGTTTTGGAACTAAGGACTAAACATTGTTCCTAGTAAACTGATTCAGCTCCTCTTGCATGGCTAAAACCAAAGCTTCGTCCTGACGAGCTTCCTTAATCTTCTTAGGCTCTATTTCAGAGATGAAAGCCATATTAGCTTCTCTTCTGAATTTGGACCTTGTTCTAACTCCTTCTGAGGTCTCCCCGATAATTAGCTCTTCTAGATGAGAACTCCTATATTTCCAATCTCTTTTTAATCCACTAGTTTCTGGAATATCCTCAACCTTGTCTACTTGAGTTCCTGATGATGGAGTTTCTGTTGTATTATCTAAGTTCTTTGAAGGACTTTCACTCTCCATGTCATCTTCCTTATGGGGTTGGGAACGATCATCAAACTTGACATGGATGGTTTCCTCAACTGTCTTTGAAATAAGGTTATATACACGAAAAGCCTTAGATGATGATGAGTAGCCTAGAAAAATTCCTGAATAGGTCTTTGAATCGAACTCATCTAACAATTCCTTTGTATTCAAAATAGAGCACTTGCAACCGAATGGATGAAAGTAAGATATGTTCGGTCTCCTTCCATTCCATAACTCATAAGGAGTTTTCTTCAACAATGGTAGCAGCAATATTCTATTCTGAATGTAGCATGTTGTATTCACAGCTTCTGCCTAAAAGTACTTAGGAAGATTTATCTCACATAGCATAGTCCTTGCCATCTCTTGAATCGTCCTGTTCTTCCTTTCAACAACTCCATTCTACTGTGGAGTCCTAGGAGCAAAGAAATTGTGAAAATTTCCATTCTCCTCACAGAATAATCTAAACTTCTCATTCTCAAACTCTCTACCATGATCACTCCTGATACTGGCTATAGGTACTCCTTTTTCAATTTGTAACTTTCTGGAAAGGGTCCTAAAACACCTAAAAGATTCATCTTTGTGTGACAAGAACAATATCCAACAAAACCTAGTAAAGTCATTAATAATAACAAGTCCATATTTCTTTCCGCCAAGACTTATTGTCCTATTTGGACCAAACAAATCCATATGTAACAACTCTAAAGGTCTAGAAGATGTTACAACATTTTTAGAAGAAAACGATGTTTTAACTTGTTTCCCTTTCAAATAACTTTCACAGAAAAATTCTGTCAAAACTCATTTTTGGTAAACCTCTTACCAAATCATATTTTGCCAACTTTGAAATGTGTTTAAAAGAAACATGACCTAGCTTTTTATGCCAGATTATTCTTTCTTCTTCAGAAGATAGAAAACATGAAACATTTTGGTCTTGAAAATCTTCTAAGTCAATTTTATAAAGATTATTTCTTCTCTTTGCAGAAAAGAATATAGACCTATCTTTGTTTCTGACTTCACAAAGATTTTGATTGAATGTTACTAAGAAACCAGAGTCACACAATTGACTAACACTAATCAAATTATGTTTTAGACCATTAACAAGCAGTACATTATCTATGCATGCAAAGGAATATTTACCTATTTTACCGATTCCAATAATCTTGCCCTGCTGGTTGTCTCCGAAAGTTACCGATCCTCCCTTCTTATACTGAAGATCTAGGAACATAGACCTTCTTCTTGTCATATGTAGCGAGCAACCACTGTCTAAATACCAACGGTGCTTGTTGCATCTTCCAAGGAAGGATATCTGCAGGAGAAACTATTTTACTTTTTGGTACCCAAATTTTCTTGGGTCCTTTTTGGTTAGTAATATGAACATAGTGAGTCCTATGATGCCTTTTACTAGTTTGTTGACAAATACGTGTTTGGTAATACCTTTTATTTTGAGAAAGAGGCTTTTTATCATAATGAGACTTATTACCCGTAAACCCTAATATGGTTTTATTACTCGGATGTCTACATTTTCCTAACATCACATTTATTTTCTTTGTACTCTCAGTAAAGGTAACTAAATCAGATGAAAGACTCTTAATTCTAATCTTCAACTGATTGATCTCATCAGTTTTATCTACAACTTTCTTTTTCTCCTCTATTTGTTTCTTTAAACAGATATTTTCTCTCTCTATTTCTTCTATATGTTTAAGGTTTTCTACATACTTCTTCTTTAACAGTTTATACTGTTTCAGAATAGCATGAGAATCCTCTAAAAGTTCTGAATAAGCATCATGCAAGTTATCGTATTCAGAGGTTACCTCCTCATCACTTTCTTCCTTAGCTACTAGGCATATATTTGAATGTTCAGATGTTTCGGAACTTGTATCTGATTCTGATGAATCTAGATCTTCCCAAGTTGCCATCATGCTTTTCTTGCCTTCTCCACTCTTCTTTGGTTTCTTCTTTAGAGTAGGACATTCGAACTTGTAATGTCCTGGTTGATTACACTCGTAGCATATGATAGATGTCTTTTCTACTTTAGCATCATCTTTGTAATTCTTCTTGAAGGGTTGACTTCCTTTGGACTTCTTCTTCCACATCTGTCTTATCTTCCAGGAAATGAAAGATAATTCGTCATCTTCATCACTTGACTCTTGTTCTGATTCACTTGAGTTATCATTCTTTGATTCTTCAATCTTTAACGCCTTCGATGACTTTCTCCTTCTTTGAGTCTTGTGATTCTTCTGTTCAGCCTTCAGTGCTATTGACTTGTCCCATTTGGGCTTGTGTTTAACATCAAGCTCTACTTCATGAATTTTCAATGATCCAAGCAACTCGTCAAGCTTTAGCACGCTCAAAACCTTAGCTTCCTGCACCGCCGTAACTTTTGGTCTCCACCTCTTCGGAAGACTTCTTAAGATCTTTCGTACATGATCTTGGTTATTGTACGTTCTTCCAAGGGCTTTCAATCCATTGACAATTATTTGAAATCTTCCAAACATTTGATCAATAGATTCTTCATCCTTCATCTTGAAAAGCTCGTACTAGTGCACAAGAATGCTTATCTTGGATTCTTTGACTTGGTTTGTGCCATCATGAGCGATGGACAATGTGTCCCACATCTCCTTTACAGTGTCGCATCCATGGACTTTGTCATACTCACTCCTGCTCAGGGCACACGTCAAGAAGAATTTCACCTTGGAGTTCAACTGAATTCTCCCCTTTTGGTCAGCCGTCCATCTGGTCCGTGGAATAAGATTTCCATCTTCATCTACTGGTGTATATGGTCCATTCTCTATCACATCCCAAAGGTTGACATGAGTAGATTCTATGAACAACCACATTCTATCTTTCTAGTAGTGATAGTCTTCTCCGTTGAATGCTGGAGGTCTAGTAACTGAGGCACCTTCTGCAATGTATATATGTGATTCTGCCATTATCTTTGATCCACACTTTGCTACAATGATCCTTGGATACCAAGCTCTGATATCAATTGAAGTAAATCACACATTATTACAATGCTTAAAATATGATATACAAATACACGAGAAAGGGGGTTTAAATTGTGTATTCCCCTTTTGGAAATTCTTTTCTGAAATCGTTTTATTAAAAAACAAGTTCTTTTACAGAAAACTTCGGTAAGTTCGAATTGATGAAAACTTGTTTTGAAATCTAAGTAATAACAAAACTTTGAACTTAAAGAGATATAGAGTAGAGAGAAGTCGAGACAGCAATTTTATACTGGTTCATCCCAAACCGTGGGCTACGTCCAGTCCTCAGAGATCTTTCTGAGATTTCACTATCTCTTCAACGTTTACAAGTATTCTTTCTGATCCTCTTCAGGTCTCTACACTCAGTATTCTTTCACTCTTAGCCTCTGTAGGCTATCTGTACTACTTTCTTACAAAAGTGTTTGAACTCTGTTACAGTAATACTAGCTCTCAGCTAATTTGCACAATAATCTCACAACACAACTAACTTTTCAATCTTCGACTTCGACTCATATATATAGCCTTCATCTGTAACTGCTTCTTGAATCTTGAATCTTGAATCTTGCTTCTTTGAATCTTGAATCTTGAAAGAAACGATTAATCAGTTGAGTTCTATAACTAACTCGAACTGACTCTTGCGTCTGCTTTTCTTTCTTTATCTGCGTCTATTTTTTGAATTCTCTGTTTGTTTTTTTGCGTCTGTTTTTCTGTGTCTGCTTTTCTGCGTCTGCTTTTCTACGTCTATTTTTCAACTTCTGCGTCTGCTTTTTATTCTGCATCTGCTTTTTAACTTCTGCGTCTACTTTTCAACTTCTGCGTCTGCTTTTTAACTTCTGTGTCTGCTTTTTACATTCTGCATCTACTTTTTCAACTTCTGCATCTGCTTTTTAACTTATGCGTCTGCTTTTTACATTCTGCGTTTGCTTTTTCAACTTCTGCATCTGCTTTTTCTTTCTTCATTGTTATTCATCAAAATCATATATATGTAAAGTCATTTTGACTCAACAAACTCATAATCATATGAATCAAAAGGCGGGACTAGGAATAATATATAAGCTATGTATGTGCAAGAGCGGTCATCTAATGGATCTAGTAGTCACATCATATGTGATAGATAAATTTGTTACCTACCTAATTTAAGTTTTGTTGGTTTGTTGAGCAAACTTAAGATCAATTAAATTTGAATGGGATCCTATCACACTAGAAAGATCAAAGTAATCTTTTTGAATAGTGGTGAAGGCTATTATTTTGAATAAAATAATAGGAGTAACTAAATATATGATTAAAGTCTTAATCCTTTTGGTAGACATACATATAATTAACTACTTGTTTTCTTAGATTTATTTTTTAGTGGAATTTAACTTTTCATTATAGTTGATACTACGTTAGTAAATCAAATTTCTTAGACAAAGGTTATGTTTAAAAAGAGTTCTCAAAGTTAGAAAAGAAAATTGTATGCCCATTTTGTAATTTTGCTATAATCCTTATTAAAGACTTGATGAAAAAGTTTTAAAGATATTTCAAAATCATATAGAAGAAAAAATGTAATGACACTTTGAGTTGACTAATGTCTCATAAACTATGAAGAAAACAGGTAAGATTTATGTCAACATCATGATAGCAAGATGCAAAAGGTTGCGTAGAAGTAGAGTTGAAATGTAAAGTACCTTATTGGAATTGCTCTACTTAATTTAGCATATTAAAAGCATAAACATAGACATCAATTAAAGGAATTTGCTATAGTAATAATAGTTTTCGTAAGAAGAGAAATGATTGCATGAATTTTCTTTCCTATATTATATATAAGTATTTGATACTGAATTTAGATTCAACATTATTATAATGTACAAAGCATGATGAGAAATAGATTGTTAAGTAAAAGTAGTTGATCCAAATTTATGCAAATACTTTGTATGTGTTGGATCAAAGGAAACTTATGCTTAACATTGTCGGCAAGAATATAAAATTGGATAATTGAGACTATCCTTTTATACCATGTTAGTTAAATCAACATAATGAAAGTCATAGAATTACATATAAGGATATAAGTATCCTTTTAATTATGAATTTATGAAACTTGTGAAAATTGTCAAGTTGAAGAATAATCAAATCAATCTTTGGTGAAAGGATGATGATGGTAATGAATTGTTAAATCTTATACATATGATGTATTGGATGGAATAACAATTCATAAAAGATAATAGTTATATTCATTAGATTACTAATGACGTTATATGATATAGTTTATTAAATGAAATAATTATTTACAATTTTGAAATTTTCAATTTGTTTAAATCTAAGTAAAAATTAAGCATTGAGAATGTTGAAACACTTGATGAGATTGTTGTGGCAAGTTTTAAAATTTTGATTATTTATAAAAATGAAATTTTCTAGTAAATACCTTCATAACAAAAATTTCTTAAGCGTATGGATTTATATAAGGAGAAAATACAATATGAGATAGTGTAAAATGCAATAGTATTTTTCTTATATTTATGACTAATACAATGACTTACCTTTAATAGTTCCAATTAAATCAATTAGTAAGATTTCATATTAAATATGAAACGTTAAGTCTTTGAAAGAATCAAAGTTAATGATTTAGGGATGTTATGCTTTGTTAAAACATGTATTACCCACTAAGTTTAGAACTAAATTAGGTAATAAAAGATTATGAGATATCCAAAAGGTTGGATATAATCTTACAAACTTGTTAAACAAATTGTTTATTCTAATGTATTCTTATAGGAGACTGGTTCTCAAGATAAGTAGTGGGAGTAAGATGAAACTTGAAAAATTCAAATCTCATGACAATAAATCTAATTGGAACTAATGCCTTTATTGATATATTTGATGTATAGTTGAAAGGATAAAAGACATTAAATGATTCACTTTCGTGGTGATTTCAAAGAGTTTATTTTGGAAATGATTATAATTTATCATATCTACAAGAAGTTTAGTGGGAGTGCAATTGTCCTCTTCAGTGGGATTATGTAGAGACATATTGCTTATAAAGAAGAATAATTCTAAATTTTCAATTTTTGAAAATATAATTATCCAATAACAACGCTTGTTAGATATGAAAAGTAACAACTTAATTCGGTAATTAAATCTATAGAGATAGATAGTATACTAAGCGTGCTTAGTATTTGAGATATTTGATACTTATGAAGTATTAAAGATATCCATTATTCAATATATGAGTTGATTTTTGAGTTCAAGGAGATCGATTATTACTTTATAAGTAAATACTATTTAAGGTTTATTTTACTTGGAATAATATCATTTTAAGATTGGAATGTTTCAATATAGCAATGGTTGCTAATAAAGCCATAACAAAATTTTCATTTAGTGGAAATGATTAACAGGATCAATAAGTTCTTTAATGAACTTGATATAGTTCCTTGCACTGTTCAATACAGTAATGCACTGTAGAACATTAGAGCTATTGGGCATATAAAAGGAGCTAACGTATCATCAAAGATTCGAGTATGTACTTAGGAAATTTTTTAATTACATCAATAATTAATATGAAAGTTGTAAGATTTAAACAAGTGGTCATTTTCATGTTAAGCCACTTTTCCAGCAGTAGCATAATCGTCATATGGTGATATGATATAAGATACTTAAACTATCGGTTTAGTGTAAATGGGAGATTGTTGGTTATACCCCACAACCAATCGGTTTGGTTATAATTTAGTGACAATTATTTAAAGGAATTCTTTATCTTGTACATTTTTAAATGTATATGATAAAGTTCATTCTTATAAAGAGATCATAATTATGGTATTCATATTGCATTTATATATTATATTTATACATTGCAAATGAAATTATAATGAGATCATAATTATGATATTCATATTGCATTTATATATTATCCCTAAATTGTTCCTAATCATTGTTATATGAAGATTAGACATTAATATAATATAAAAAGACTAGCACATGTTATGTTTTTCCTTATGAAGGAAGTAGTCAAACTCATAGACTAAAGTATGAAGATACTTAAGCAAACATGTGGGTATTTGTTGGAGAATAAGTTCACTAAACCGACTCGATATGAAAATTTCATTTGGAACATTATTTATATATCTATGAAAATTATCATTGTGATAATTATATAGGTGATCCTTTGACTAAATATCTCCAAAGTTATCTTGTATAGAGATTACTATGTTTTTATACTACTTATGACATATTTTAATATCGGATAGTTCAGTCAATAGTCATTGGATAAAGCATGAACTATATAGAAGTAATTGACTTATCAAAATTGGATTCATCAACCTAAAGTAAATAGGAAGAATGATCTTTTATTCTTAATTAGTATTGATTTGAGAAATGCTTGCCAAGGTGGAATGAAAGTTTAAAAATAGTTTACAAATGTCGATAATTAAATCTGTTGGGCCCCAAAATTTTTTTCGTTTATTTAATTGATTATTCATTTATTTATTTACTATTCTTGCCTTAATTGTTTTAATTATGTGTTTATATAGATATATATTTTATTGAGGCTTGGATTTAGCATGTATGATTGGGAATCAGAAGTTGGGAATTAAATGAAGGCTTGGACTTTATGTTGGATGGAATGGGTTTTGTGAAAGAATGAGTTAAGAAGAAGGAAGGTTAGAAATAAGTGGATTAGAGGTGAATGGGATTATGAGGAGGAAAGCCCAAGTCTTATAAGTGAGCTTTAAAGGAGTATCAAAACTACATAGTTTTGAGGTAGGGTTTTTTTGGTTGAGATATAAAGGAATTAAGAGAAGAGAAGTGGAGTAGCAAAGTTGTCGTAAGTCACCTAAAGGAAGAGAAACAAAAACGTGAGCAAGGAAAGAGAAAGCTTCAGCCAAGAGGAAAGGGAGAGTTGTTGGAGGCTTGAAGGAAGGTAGAAAGAAGGAGAAAATAAGAGAAAACCACTTATGAGAGGTAAGTTCCATCTTTGCTTAGGTTAGGTTCGAAAATGGTGTAGGATGGAAGTTAAGGTTTATGTAGAGTTTGAAGAAAGATAGAGAGAAAGGTGAGATCTATGGATTTTCGGGACTTTTAAGCTAAGGTTATGGTTATTCTAGCTTAAATATCCTATGGGTAGGTTAGGTTTAAGGTTTATTTTCATCTTTGCTTGATTTATCAGTATTATGACCTTCTTGGAAAATGCATTTATTGAATGAAGTGTGATTTAATTGAAGGAACTCAAGAAAACCCCACTCAAGACAAGGAGGAAGGGCAATCTTTAATTCAGATTTCTACGATAGGTGGGTAACATTTTTATAGTTGTTGTGTAATGGGAAAATGCCCTATGTGTGCTATCTTTGCTACATTGTGTGTATATTGAAAGTGTATTTCTATTGATTTGAAAGAAAAGTGTGAAACTATGATGATTCGAAAGTATGAAATAAGCATGAAATGTTATTCTTTTGCTTGAATGTGTGAGCATAAATGAGTTGTGATTGGGCAAGAGAGAACCTACTTCGATAGTCACGTGCACGTTGACCCCCTTTAGCCTTCTCCCGGCTACCTGCTTGAGGCTTACGAGATCCGAAAATGGACTCGTCGTGTTTACGGTAAACTTCGGTTTCCGTCGTGTTTATGGAACTCTCGAGCCTACTGTGTGCATTCCATTCTTTAATTGTGCTTATGATGCATAATATGTGTTTGATTGAGATAAACTCTCATGTTGTGCTTATGTGATGATTTTGGGTTATTTGAGCTTAATATGATGAATTGCTATTGTTTCGGATTGTTAATGATGTGTTGGGTGGCTCATTATTCGATGGCTATAAACTTGTTAGCCACTGAGCCGTGTTAGCTCACCCCATTCTCCCTCCTCAGGTGCAAAATCAAAGTTGAGAGCTGAACCTTGCAAGGCACCGGCATCACTCCAAGAAACTTAGGAACTTTGTATTAAGTTAGTAACTAGCTTTTGGAATAGTTTTGTAAGCATATTGATCATTGAGCATCTCATCTTTTGTATGTTGTACTTGATCTTGATGAATATACCAATATGTAACCAAAGCTATGCATGAATCTTTATTATGATTTGAAAAGAGAATGAGAGCTCTAGTACTCTCTTCATCATGTGTTTATGTTGATTTGTGATCTATGTGTGAAGTATGTCTATTGAGTCTTTTATCATTGAGTTTTGCCTTGAGAGAGCTTGCTGGAAATTTGCAAAAGTTTAGAAGCTGTTAAAGTTCTGCAAATTTCAGGCTAAAGCTTTGAGTCAACTTTTGGCCCTTATAGGGTTGGAGTTTAGGTCCATGATCTTCATGAAAGTTGTAGATTTTTCTCTTAGCTTTCCAACGAATTAAATCATGTCTAATTTAGAGTTTTGAGTCAAAAGTTATGCATCTTATAAGTTGAGACGTTCTGAAGAAAAAGGTCAGACGAAGTTACTGTTCATCGTCTTAGTTTGACTTTTTGCGTCTCAGTTGACCGTCTCAGTTACTATTCATCATCTTAGTTTGACTTTTTGCGTCTTAGTTGACCGTCTCGATCTCGATCATCGTCTCGCCATCGCTCATCGTCTTAGTTTGACTTTTGCGTCTCGCTTGACCGCCTCCATTCTTGCTCATCGCCTCGATTCATCGCTCATCGTCTTAGTTTGACTTTTTGCGTCTCAGTTGACCGTCTCAGATACTGATCATCGTCTTAGTTACTGTTTATAGTCTCAGTTACTGTTCATCGTCTCAGTTACTGTTCATCGTCTTAGTTGACTTTTTGCGTCTCAGTTGACTTTTTCGTCTCAGTTTTATCGTCTGCTTCTGTTTATCGACCCCTTTTCCTTCTTTTAACCATAACTTTTTGTACAGACCTCCGATTTAGCCGATTTTTGAAGCGTTAGATTCATAAGAAAATTTTCTATTTTTTTATGCCTGATTGGTCAGTATTACTTTTAATTTGAAAAAGGTGGTTTGAAACAAAGTGTGACGATCGGTTGTCAAAGTCTAAAAATACTTCACTAATTTTAGAATATCTTGAGCTATAGAGCTCCGATTGAGGCGATTCTTATTTTAAATTAAACTAGAGACCTAAACCTACAAGTTTTATGAAGGAACCGATCAGAAATTAAGCTTTTAAGATTTTCAAATTTCTACCTGAAGTCGGTAGTGCACAAATTTTGATTGTTTTCTTTGAAATAGTATCTTTGCCATAACTTTCTCATTTCTAATCGGAATTGAGCGTTTTCAGTGGCGTTGGAATCGTGAGAGCATAAGGAACATATTTTATTAAAAAGCCAATCCCAAATTTTCCATTAAAGTCTCTCTAATTGTGGTCGGTTTGTGTTCGGTTTTGGGTCTGCTATGCTTGTATGGGTCTGAATGTTGGGCCTCGAAGACGGGATCCAACATTGTTTGGTATCAAAGCTTAGGTTTCACTCCTAGGCTTGGAATGCATAGTAGGAAAATTGTTTTGTTATGTGATTAAATGTTTGCTTTATGAATTGATGGTTGGTATTAAGTGACATGCATATCATGCATACATATAGAAACTAAGATTAAAACGAATTGTAGCTAATTAAAATGTTTTCATTGAAGGAGTAAGATGTCACCTCGTAGAAGGACACGAGGAGTTATGCAAGGTTCTATTGCACCTGACTCTCCACTAAGAGAGGAGAGTACCGATGAGTCGGTAGCCCGAGGAGTGGCTGAGGCTTCTCGAGGCGAGTAGTGAGCCCTTCGATCTCGGACTCGTGATCGCCTAGTCGATCTGAGCAAGTGCTGCTCTTGACCGAGATTGTTCGAGCATTTACCCAAGCATTTGTTCAAAGCTATGGGTCAAATGCTTGAGCTTCTCGTTGACCTCGGTAAGAAGGGAGGCGGTTTGACAAGTCGAGGAAGTATGGGCGGTGGATTTCCACGGGACCACGGATCCTGAGGAAGCTGAGACTTGGTTGAGGAAGACCGAAAGGGTCTTGGATCAGATGGAGTGCGAGGATGATGAGAGAGTGGTCTATGTTGCCAGCTTACTGCAGGGTGATGCCTTACACTAGTGGGAGACGGTGCTGGGGAGTCAGACGAGACTAGTAGGGTTGTCATGGGGAGACTTCCTGACTGTGTACAGGAAGAAGTATCTGTCTGAGGTGTACATTCAGCAGAAGTAGAGAGAGTTTCTGAGTCTCACCCAGAGGGAGATGACTGTTGCTGAATATGAGCGCCGGTTCACGCAGTTGTCGAGGTATGCTTCAGAGTTGATGCTCAGTGAGGCTGCTAAGTGCCGCCGATTTGAGTCAGGTTTGCATCTTGCCATCAGAGAGAAGGTAGTGGTGCAAAATTTTTCGATTTTCAGTGATTGGTTGAAGCGGCGTTGAGGTTGAGAATATTGAGAACATCAAGAGTGCGATTAGCGAAAGAGGAAAGGAAGAGGGCAATTCAGGAGGGAGGTGGTACTTATTCACGAGAAAAGTGCTAGAACTTTTCTGCATAACTGAGGAGAGGAGCACCGTGGGGCCGCTTAGACCGATGAAGACTTCTTCTATGTCGCACCAAGCCTCAACGGTGGGTGGCGATAGAAGAGAAGATGGGGAGAGACCACCTCTTCCTAAGTGTGAGCATTGTGGGAATCTCCATAGAGGGGAATGTCGCAGATTTTCAGGAGCATGCTTCAATTGTGGGCAGAAAGGACACATAGCCAAATTTTTTCCTAAGCCGGACAGAAGAGAGGGATCTCATATGCAAGCTTCCAGAAGGACAGAGACAGTGGGACAGAAGACTGTGACTGAAGTGGGTAGCTCTGGTGTACCTAAGAGAGCTTATCCTCCAGACAAATCCAGGGGGCAAGCACCAGCTAGAGTGTTTGCGATGACTCGAGAGGAGGCAGAGACAGCTCCAGAAGTGGTGACGGGTATGATAAAACTGTTTGATGTTGATGTCCTTGCTTTGATTGATCCAGGTTCTACCCACTCTTTTGTGTCGTCAGGTAGAACTGTATGTGGTAGAGTCTTGAGCCCATTGGATACTCCGCTAATGGTGAGTACTCCGATCGGCCAGTGTATTGTTATTTGTCAAGTGTATAGAGAGTGTGACATAGAGATTAATGGTGGAAAGTTTGTGGTGGAGTTGATGCCTTTGAAGATGAGAGGATTGGATGTGATTCTAGGTATGGATACTTTAGAGAAGTATCATGCCAACTTAGACTGCAAGCAAAAGACAGTGGAATTCGAGTCAGAGAATGGCAGAAAAGTGGTATTTGTGGGAGATAGAAGAGCCACTCCGCCTCGGATTGTTTCAGCTATGTCAGCAGAGAGATTGATGAGTATGGGGTGTGAAGCATATTTGGCCTATGTATTAGACACGGAGGCAGATAGAGGGAGGTTGGAGGATATTCCTGTAGTCAAGGAATTTCCAGACGTCTTTCCTGAGGAATTGCTAGGACTACCTCCTCCGAGGGAAATTGAGTTTCCCGTTGAGCTTCTTCCAGGTACTGGACCGATTTCAATTCCGCCTTACCGAATGGCTCCGGCGGAATTGAAGGAGCTTAAGGAGCAATTGGGGGATCTTTTGGAGAAAGGTTACATTAGGCCGAGCTCTTCACCTTGGGGAGCTCCGGTGCTATTTGTGAAGAAGAAGGATGGGTCGTTGCGGATGTGTGTGGATTATAGGAAGCTGAATCGGGCCACCATTAAGAACAGATATCCGCTCCCTCGCATAGATGATTTGTTTGATCAGTTGCAAGGGGCGAGAGTCTTTTCCAAGATAGATTTGAGATCGGGTTATCATCAGTTGAGGATTAAGGAGACCGATATGTTAAAGACTGCTTTTAGGACGCGGTATGGTCACTTCGAGTTTTTGGTTATGTCTTTCGGGTTAACAAATGCTCCTGCAGTCTTTATGGATTTGATGAATAGAGTCTTCAAGTCTTTCCTAGATCAATTTATCATTGTCTTTATTGATGATATATTGGTCTATTCTAAGAGTGATGAGGAGCACGAGGATCACTTGAGGGTTGCTTTGGAGACCTTGAGAAAGAACGAGTTGTATGCCAAGTTTGACAAGTGCGAATTTTGGCTAAGAGAAGTAGTATTTCTTGGGCATGTGATTTCAGAGCGTGGAGTGCATGTGGATCCACAAAAGATAGAAGCTGTGGTTAAATAGGAAACACCTAAGAATGTGGCTGAGGTGAGGAGTTTCTTAGGATTAGCTGGATACTACAAGAGGTTTGTGGAGGGCTTTTCTTTGATAGCTGCTCCACTTTCCAAATTGACGAGAAAGAATCAGAAGTTTAAGTGGACTGAAGAGTGTCAGAGTAGTTTTGAGGAATTGAAGAATAGGCTTACTACTGCGTCGATTTTGACATTACCCTATGGTGATGATGGATACATTGTGTACAGTGACGCTTCCAGGAAGGGTTTAGGATGTGTATTGATGCAAGGAGAGAAAGTGATTGCTTATGCTTCTAGGCAATTGAAGCCTTATGAGATGAACTACCCCATTCATGACTTGGAATTGGCTGCTATAATATTTGCATTAAAGATTTGGAGACACTACTTGTATGGAGTTACTACTAGAGTATTTACGGACCATAAGAGTCTTAAGTATTTGTTGACTCAGAAAGAACTGAATTTGAGGCAGAGGCGATGGTTGGAGTTATTAAAAGATTATGATTTGGTGATAGACTACCATCCGGGGAAAGCTAATGTTGTAGCTGATGCATTGAGTAGGAAGTCCACTATGGCACATAAGGAGGCAGTGTACCTTCCTTTGCTGAAGGAATTAGCCAGACTTGATGTGACATTGAGGCAAGTTGAGCCTGGCTGTATTTTGGCAAATTTCAGAGTGAGACTAGTGTTGAGGGGGAAGATCAAAGAATTGCAGGATCAGGATGAGTACTTGAGTAAGCTTAGAGCAGAGATAAAAGATGGTAAGCCCTCTGATGTAGAGGTAAAGGAAGATGGATTGATGGTTATGGGTGACAGATTGTGTGTTCCAGATGTGTTAGAGCTGAAGGATGAAATCCTTGATGAGGTGCATAATGCTCCTTATGCGATGCACCCAGGGAGTTCTAAGATGTATCAGGATTTGAAAGACCATTTCTGGTGGAAGGGAATGAGGAAAGATGTGGCAGAGTATGATAAAAGATGTTTAGTGTGTCGTAGTGAAAGTGAACACCAAGCACCTTCTGCAAGCTCAATCCTTGCGATTCCTAATGGAAATGGGAGAAGATTACCATGGATTTTTTGATGGGATTACCGAGAACTAGCAAGAAGCATGATGCTATATGGGTGATTGTGGATAGGATGACCAAGTCAGAGCACTTCTTGCCAATTAGACAGACGAATTCTTTGAACGTTTTGGCTAAGAAGTACGTGGATGAGGTAATTAGACTTCATGGGATTCCGACTTCGATAGTTTCTGATAGGGATCCTAGGTTTACCTCCAGGTTTTGGGAAAGTTTGCAAGAGGCTCTGGGGACTAGATTGCATTTCAGTACAGCTTTTCATCCTCAGACTGATGGACAGTTAGAGAGGACGATACGGATTTTGGAGGCTATGTTGAGAGCTTGCGCGTTGGATTTCAAAGGTTCGTGGGATGATCACCTACCTTTGATTGAGTTTGCTTACAATAATTCCTATCACTCGAGAATTCAGATGGCACCTTATGAGGCTTTGTATGGTAGGAGATGTAAAACTCCTATATGTTGGGATGAGGAAGGTGAGAGGAAGCTTGTAGGACCTGAGCTAGTGCAGGTTACAGTGGATAAAGTCAAATTGGTAAAACAGAGGCTTAAAGCAGCTCAAGATAGGATGAAGAGCTACACAGATGCCCATAGGAAAGAGATGGAGTTTGAAGTGGGCGAGAAGGTGTTTCTTAGAGCTTCTCCATGGAAAGGTGTTTTGAGGTTTGGCAAGAAGGGCAAGCTTAGCCCGAGGTGCATAGGCCCATATGAGATCATTGAGAGGATTGGACCTTTGGCTTATAAGTTAGATTTGCCATTGGATTTGTCTAAGATTCACAATGTGTTTCATGTGTCGATGCTAAGGAAGTACAGATCGGATCCTTCGCATATAGTTCAACCTTCAGAGGTTCAATTGAGAGAGGATTTGACTTATGAGGAGCAACCAGTGGAAATATTAGATTCAAAGAAAAAAGTATTAAGGAACAAGAGTGTGAAACTGGTTAAGCTCTTATGGAAGAACCATTCGACCGAGGAAGCAACTTGGGAACCTTTGGAAGCCATGAGGGAGAAGTATCCGTACCTCTTCATGGATTCAGGTAAGGATTTTGAGGACGAAATTCTTTTAGGAGGGGAGAATTATTGGGCCCCGAAAATTTTTTCATTTATTTAATGGATTATTCATTTATTTATTTACTATTCTTGCCTTAATTGTTTTAATTATGTGTTTATATAGATATATATTTTATTGAGGCTTGGATTTAGCATATATGATTGAGAATCAGAAGTTGGGAATTAAATGAAGGCTTGGACTTTATGTTGGATGGAATGGGCTTTGTGAAAGAATGAGTTAAGAAGAAGGAAGGTTAGAAATAAGTGGATTAGAGGTGAATGGGCTTATGAGGAGGAAAGCCCAAGTCTTATAAGTGAGCTTTAAAGGAGTATCAAAACTACATAGTTTTGAGGTAGGGTTTTGGTTGAGATATAAAGGAATTAAGAGAAGAGAAGTGGAGTAGCAAAGTTGTCGTAAGTCACCTAAAGGAAGAGAAACAAAAAGCGTGAGCAAGGAAAGAGAAAGCTTGACCAAGAGGA
The DNA here is from genome assembly GCA_029891385.1 of Erythroxylum novogranatense. Taxonomy (NCBI): domain Eukaryota; kingdom Viridiplantae; phylum Streptophyta; class Magnoliopsida; order Malpighiales; family Erythroxylaceae; genus Erythroxylum; species Erythroxylum novogranatense. The sequence goes on along the minus strand of CM057229.1, from coordinate 80,151,917 downwards.
AAGGAGAGTTGTTGGAGGCTTGAAGGAAGGTAGAAGGAAGGAGAAAATAAGAGAAAACCACTTGTGAGAGGTAAGTTCCATCTTTGCTTAGGTTAGGTTCGAAAATGGTGTAGGATGGAAGTTAGGGTTTATGTAGAGTTTGAAGAAAGATAGAGAGAAAGGTGAGATCTATGGATTTTCGGGACTTTTAAGCTAAGGTTATGGTTATTCTAGCTTAAATGTCCTATGGGTAGGTTAGGTTTAAGGTTTATTTTCATCTTTGCTTGATTTATGAGTATTATGACCTTCTTGGAAAATGTATTTATTGAATGAAGTGTGATTTGATTGAAGGAACTCAAGAAAACCCCACTCAAGACAAGGAGGAAGGGCAATCTTGAATTCAGATTTCTACGATAGGTGGGTAACATTTTTATAGTTGTTGTGTAATGGGAAAATGCCCTATGTGTGCTATCTTTGCTACATTGTGTGTATATTGAAAGTGTATTTCTATTGATTTGAAAGAAAAGTGTGGAACTATGATGATTCGAAAGTATGAAAGAAGCATGAAATGCTATTCTTTTGCTTGAATGTGTGAGCATAAATGAGTTGTGATTGGGCAAGAGAGAACCTACTTCGATAGTCACGTGCATGTTGACCCCCTTTAGCCTTCTCCCGGTTGCCTGCTTGAGGCTTACGAGATCTGAAAATGGACTCGTCGTGTTTACGGTAAACTTCGGTTTCCGTCGTGTTTATGGAACTCTCGAGCCTACTGTGTGCATTCCATTCTTTAATTGTGCTTATGATGCATAATGTGTGTTTGATTGAGATAAACTCTCATGTTGTGCTTATGTGATGATTTTGGGTTATTTGAGCTTAATATGATGAATTGCTATTGTTTCGGATTGTTAATGATGTGTTGGGTGGCTCATTATTCGATGGCTATAAACTTGTTAGCCACTGAGCCGTGTTAGCTCACCCCATTCTCCCTCCTCAGGTGCAAAATCAAAGTTAAGAGCTGAACCTTGCAAGGCACCGGCATCACGCCAAGAAACTTAGGAACTTTGTATTAAGTTAGTAACTAGCTTTTGGAATAGCTTTGTAAGCATATTGATCATTGAGCATCTCATCTTTTGTATGTTGTACTTGATCTTGATGAATATACCAATATGTAACCAAAGCTATGCATGAATCTTTATTATGATTTGAAAAGAGAATGAGAGCTCTAGTACTCTCTTCATCATGTGTTTATGTTGATTTGTGATCTATGTGTGAAGTATGTGTATTGAGTCTTTTATCATTGAGTTTTGCCTTGAGAGAGCTTGCTGGAAATTTGCAAAAGTTTAGAAGCTGTTGAAGTTCTGCAAATTTCAGGCTGAAGCTTTGAGTCAACTTTTGGACCTTATAGGGTTGGAGTTTAGGTCCGTGATCTTCATGAAAGTTGTAGATTTTTCTCTTAGCTTTCCAACGAATTAAACCGTGTCTAATTTAGAGTTTTGAGTCAAAAGTTATGCATCTTATAAGTTGAGATGTTCTGGAGAAAAAGGGCAGACGAAGTTACTGTTCATCGTCTTAGTTTGACTTTTTGCGTCTCAGTTGACCGTCTCAGTTACTGTTCATCGTCTTAGTTTCACTTTTTGCGTCTCAGTTAACCGTCTCGAATCTGTTCATCGTCTCGATTCTCGCTCATTGTCTCGATTCTTGCTCATCGTCTCGATTCTTCGCTCATCGTCTTAGTTTGACTTTTTGCGTCTCAGTTGACCGTCTCAGTTACTGTTCATCGTCTTAGTTTGACTTTTTGCGTCTCAGTTGACCGTCTCAGATACTGATCATCGTCTCAGTTACTGTTCATCGTCTCAGTTGACTTTTTGCGTCTCAGTTGACTTTTTCGTCTCAGTTTTATCGTCTGCTTCTGTTTATCGACCCCTTTTCCTTCTTTTAGCCATAACTTTTTGTACAGACCTCCGATTTAGCCGATTTTTGAAGCGTTGGATTCATAAGAAAATTTTCTATATTTTTATACATGGTTGGTTAGTATTACTTTTAATTTGAAAAAGGTGGTTTGAAACAAAGTGTGACGATCGGTTGACAAAGTCTAAAAATATTTCACTAATTTTAGAATATCTTGAGCTATAGAGCTCCGATTGAGGCGATTCTTGTTTTAAATTAAACTAGAGACCTAAACCTACAAGTTTTATGAAGGAACCGATCAGAAATTAAGCCTATAAGATTTTCAAATTTCTACCTGAAGTCGGTAGTGCACAAATTTTGACTGTTTTCTTTGAAATAGTATCTTTGCCATAACTTTCTCATTTCTAATCGGAATTGAGCGTTTTCAGTGGCGTTGGAATCGTGAGAACATAGGGAACATATTTTCTTAAAAAGCCAATCCCAAATTTTCCATTAAAGTCTCTCTAATTGTGGTCGGTTTGTGTTCGGTTTTGGGTCTGCTATGCTTGTATGGGTCCGAATGTTAGGCCTCGGAGACGGGGTCCAACAAAATCAATAGCTGATGCAAGAGAACTGATATGATTGAACATAAAATAAAGTAAATTTTATGTTTTATGTCTGATTGGAACATTATATGATGAAAGAGTTAAATTATACTAAAAATCATGTAAAGAAAGATTAGTCAAAACCACTTTAACATTCCTAAATATTTCGGTGATATTGATGTGTTTCCAGACATCAATCTTGATATATGATTTTAAATTATTTAATTAAAGAATTAAAATAAATTAAAAGAAGTTTTGATTTATTTAATTCTAATTATGAATTAAATTAGAATTCATAATCACTTTGTCAACATATTTGGAAACCTAATGGGTCTCATATAAAGAACAAGTTGAAGAGAGAAGATATCTTAATCAAGTTAGACTTGATTGTAAAGTTTGAAAAGCTTTATGATTAAATTTGAGATATTTAATAAATGAGGATCAATACCAGATATTAGATCTTATTTAGGTATAATTGGTTTTAGTTAGAAATATTAGTAACTTTAATTAAAGTTTAATTGAAATTAAAATTTAATTTTAATTAAATTACTAAAATGTCACAAACTTATTATAAATAGAGTTAAGCTCTAATAAAGTTAACACTTCTTGGTTAACCCTCTCTATGAGAGTTACATAGTTCTCCCAATCTGTTTGGTTAATATCGTTAGAGAACATAAACTTGTGGGGTTATAGTAATTGAGATGGATCAAATTTGAAAGTTGTTCGATAGAAATAATAAGAATATGATCAAGCTTCAGAATAAGATACGAATTAAGATTTTTTCTTTATTGTGATTTAATTGATAATTATTTTATAGAATTTAAGTTATCTTAGTTTTTGTAAAATCAAAATACAAAAAAGAATATAATTATTCCACAATGGTTGGGATTTAATTTAGTCAAAATTTTCCAACATAACTGTAATTACCTAATACTAAAAGCTACATGACATCATTGTCCACAACCCTGGCCCGCCTTAATAACATTATCCACAGCCCTATCCTGCCTTAATGCTGGCAAAAAAAAATGCAGAGAGGTACTCAGTCTAATCTTGTTATATTATTAGACAAGTCCTTTGGAAATACAGAAAAAAGGGGATAAACCTATAATCCTTATCTAAGCTAAAACCTTGACCTAGCAGGGTAATGTGCCAAAAATACTCTCTTACAAAAACTGCAAAGCCACGAGTTAAAAAGTGAATATATAGATAGATAGTGGGATTTTTTTTTGAAACAACGCCAATTGCAATAGCATCAATTCAAAATGTCGGGGGGAAATCCCAACTACAATGGCTAGCATATAAATGTGAGAACCTTACTAAGTTATGAGCCTCCACATTGGCTTGGCGATGAGCCCAATAGACCTTGATCTCAGATCTAGCACTTAATAATTCTTTACATTCAAAGATGACTATACCAAATTTAGTCCAGTCATCATTACAATTATTAATAGTAGAAAGTAGTTTTTAGGCATCTGACTAAAAAGCCCCTCGACTATGACAAAGATGCAATACCTAAGTTAACGCTTCCTACAATGCCATAGTTTCAACCACATTTGAATTACAATGCCCTTCAAAATGATCAGATATTGCCCTCATGAAGTTTCCTTCCACATTTTGGCACACAACCCTATAGCCATAGAGACATCTCTCTGCAAAAGTGGCGCCATCAATAAAGCACAACCAATCTAGTTGTGCCTCATTTCCTAGTCCCTCCACTACCACACTCCCCTCCACTTTATGGGCTTGCATGGTTCTGTGCATATTGTCTTGTTGCCAATCATTAATATAGCCTAATGACATGCGATACAGAGCAAAAGAGGAGTATCTTTTGGCTGCCCAAATCTGATCATTACGTGCATGCCATAGTTTCGAAGCTAATGAGCACCACTGAACCACTCGTGCTGCCGGTTCCTTCTCACACACTTCGACAAACCACTAGTTAAAACACACCCCCATACACACAATACTGCCACCTCCCCAAAAAGACCACACTGCCCAAGCTTCCTTACAAAAAAGTAGAGCATGGTCAATAGTCTCTACTTCCCTGCAATGGACACAACCAATAGTGATGTTCATATGCCTCTGTACCAACTTGCAACATGTGGGTAAAATCTCAAAGCTCTCCATATAAAGTTTTTAAGCTTAGGAGGCATCACCAGTTTCCATAATTTCCCCCAAAAATCACCTTACAATCTCCCATGCACCATTCCCGCGTAATTCAGACTCAACTAGTAACCTAACTTATTGTAAGACAACCATCACGGGAATAATGCCTTTTACGGCAATCATCATGGTTTCTCCTCCCCACCAAAATAGTCAGGATGGTTTGAATATCCTTGATTGAAAATAATTCTAGCATCATATCCAGATTCCATCTCCCCCCATTTAGATGAAATAAGTCCTTCACCATCAAGTTACCCAACGTGGCATCATCCCCCACAACACAGAATTCCCTATTCACCCTAGGAAGCCAAGGTTCATCTAGCACCCGAATGTCTCTCCCATTCCCAACAGACCAACGAAAGTCATGCTTCCCCACATTGCACGCTTGCTGGATACCTCTCCAAGTGAAGCTTGGATTGGATCCCAATCTACCTGACAAAACATTCCCCCTGAAAAATATTAGGTTTTGTAAATCTGATACAGAGGAGTATCAATATGACAAAGAAGTTGCCATACCTACTTTCCAGGGAGTGCAATATTAAAGCAGTATAGCTTTAGAAAGCCTAAGCCACCATCCTCCTTTCGCACACATATACACTTCCATGAGAGCGAATGAATGTTCCTCCTCCCATCCGCCTTCCTCCCCCACCAAAAAGAATTCATCACCCGTTGAATCTCATCACTTGTAGAGATGGGTAGCGTAAAGACACTCATACAGTATCATAGGATGGCTTGTGCCATAGATTTAAGCATAACCTTCTTCTCGACCCTCGATAGCAAATGGTTATTCTAGCTATTAACTTTCTACCACAATCTATCTTTCAAGTACTTAAAAATAGTCTTTTTACTCTTGTCCATTAACGAAGGCAGCTCGAGATACTTCCCATTCTCTATAGCCGAAAAGACAACCCACACGATAAGAAATTAACGATTTATCGAAGGTCAAAGCCAATGCTAAATTAAAAAATTCCGTCAATAATAATATTCATCGATGGAATAAAATAACGGACAATAGCATTGTTAATACGGCCATAGGTAACTATAACGACAAAATTTTTAAGTGTTTTTGTTGGTAAAATATACCGACAGAAAGAAGCTACCATCGGTAAATCGTCGTTAGTATATCGACAGAAAAGAAGAACAATCGATAAATATAACAAACAATTAACCGACGACATAATGTATTTCGTCGATAATATAGGAAAAATTTTGTGACGGTTTGTGTATTTCGTTGGTAATACAGTAACATTTTTGCGATGATTTTGTGTTTTTTCGGTAATTAGATGTTAGGATTTTTTTTAAATCCCAACATTAAACTTTATTTGATGATATTATCAAAATTGGTTAATTTCAACAGTTGTGAATTATTTGTGTATAATAAATTTGTTTATTTATATATTTAATTTGTTTAAACAAAAGATATAAAGTTCAAATTTTCTTAACTGATAATGCAAACATTACAGAGTACATTATAATAAATCTTTTCTTTGTAATTGAAAACAAATGATTATAATAATCCTAATGTCCTGATGATGACGAGTACTCTGAGGTGCTACCACTTCAACTGTTCCATCTCTTGTCTCAGCTAAGCCATCTGCTTCAATATTGTCTGCATTGTGGTCCGAAGCTTAGTGACTTTTGAGGATTGCGCTGGTCTAGTAAACACTACTATACTGGACATGAAAGATTGCGAATAATATGTATTCGCAAATGAACCTAGCCTGAATATCCGTCCACGACAGTCCCTACCACCGACAACATCAAGGTACGTCTGAATGTCATCAGTAGGTTGTTCCTCATGAGACTATTGCTAAATGGTTTGTTGTATTTGGTCTTATTAGGAAACAATGTTTACATTAGTAAGGGATTATTATTAAGAAATAATAATAATGCATTAATTTCACATACATTCAGTTATTTACATCGGTTGTTGATGAATGCCAAACTGTCATGCTTCTTTGTGTGAGTGTGCAAAAATAACTGAGTAGGTGTAAGAGGAATATCTAAATACTTTTCCTACATATTTCACTTAAATTGTTTGATGTGAATTACATTTTATAAAAATTTCAGCAGAATTTCCTCTATTTTTATGATATTTCCCCCTTTTGAACAAATAAAAAAACTTAACACAGCAATATATGACACCAGACATTTATATCATTACTAATATCTATAATACAACAAAGTTAAACAATAACAAAATAAGTTTGAAGTTTAGATACTAACATGTCTCTATGCATGCTCGTGGTGGGTTGTTGATCCTCCTGTGTATACGGGAAGACTCTCTCCCCCCGGGCCTCCACATCTATTGGTGGAGTTACGCCCTGAGATGGACATATAATCAAGGCTTCTCCAGTACTCTTGCCATCGACTTCATATTTGCTCCAAAATATAAGGGATTCGCACACCAACCTTATGTATCGCACCAATAAAGTCACAATAATGTGTACGAGCTTGCCTCTCCCATAGTTTATAAATGATGGCGTTGAAACAAGAATCTCATAAAAATTCTTTATGAAATAAGAAAAAAAATTAAACTACTATAATGTAACAATATTAATGTAATTAGTGTATATAAATAAATATAAAAAGAAAATAAATCTTTATTTTACCTCAAACTCCTAAAAGTAAAATCCCTTTATTGCCTGAGAGATATTCTTTTACACATAACTCTCAAGATCAATCTGTTTTTTAAATTTAGAAGTCATGTTTCTAGAACATGGTCCAAATGGAACCAACCTAATATAAGAAGTAATTTTATACAATGAAAAATCTGATAAACCTATAACGTAATTAAATACAAATTGTGATTAATGTGATTTCACTTATAGATTATTTACAATTGTTACGTACTTTCTTCTGTCAGGTCCCTCAGCTCTAGGCTGACGGGCGTCTCTTGGATCCAATAAAGTGGTATTAGATGATATTTGAGTTAGGGATGGGGATGGTACAACATGTCTTGCATTAGGTGATGCCTCGTCTGTAGCTGTAGGCCCTAGAGGGGAAGGAGGTGATTTAATGCGAGCTGCAGACTGTGATAGTCCTCCTTCACAGTAAGTGCCTCTAAACATGCATCTAAACTTAGGCCGCATTACCTCATGCTATCTCTTTGGTCCCATATTTTTACCTGAATATAATTGTTTATCAAAATATCTACTTATATAAGAATTTGAATTCAATATTTGACACAATATATGGAAAAGGAAATAAGGCGATTTGTTTAATGTCATATGCAAGTGCAAACGACAAAAATGATAGTTAACAATCATAGAAGAAGAATAATAACAACCCTCATTCAATAGGACGCAGGTTGACAAATTCTTACAGATACAACATTATATCAATGTTCAGTAGCTTATCTAGTATATTGCATTGATAAATCAAAATGATACAATTATATTGTTTGATTCCATATGACATAGGAGTCGGTAAAGGTAAATGCCTCTCGGATGTCTGGATTTCTGAGAAGTGTCCTGACATGTTCAAATGCACTAATTGAAATAGTGATACTTCCTCCCTCAAGTGTATGCTTTTGAGACACCTTCTTGCAAAAGCGTTTCCGCTATAACTAAACTTGTAGAGGATAATGTGAATGAATCGCCAATCTTAGTATAAAAGACTAACTCTCCACATAAACTACTAACAGGAACAAATTTACCTAAAACACAATATAGAACGTTCATAATGTCATATTAGAAAACCGTTAAGCGAACTAAAAATGGATATTAATGCATACGTGAATGTTTAGACGAGGTTTGTCGAATTAATGAATTTTCCAAAAGAACCGATCTCCGTAATCCTTTATATACTATTTTGGCATCGCTCTCGACTCTATTGACGTACATTTCATCATTGAGATTCAAGGAAGCTTAAAACAACATGTAGTATAGACCATCAAAAGTGAATATATATAATAACTTCATCAAAGAAAATGAGATGGACATAATAAAGAAAGAGACATTGTCCAGATCATACTAAACACCTTGAAGTAAAAGATCGTCAATAGAAGGCAAACAATCCTTGAAGTATGAAGTTGCAATTTTTCCTACATTTTTTATTTGATGGGTTGGAACAATTTTCCCACATTCCTCGCAACGGAAGGAATTACTACCATCCTGAAGTAGTCACCATAGTGACATTCCTTAAATAAGATTTTCAATGAAATTCTGCACATAATATACCAAAGAGAAAATAATTTATGATGTTGATTAAAATATTCAATTACAAACACAATTTAATCACTATCATAACTTAATTGTAAATTACAATCATCTTCTTCTTTGGAAGAATAATAATCAAACTCTGACTTCTTTTCAAATCTTTAACCCTCGTCATCCTCTCCATATGAAATTTGAATATAGTCGTTAGATGGATCGTTCAAATGTTCATTATCATCATATATCACAGTTGCATTTATAAAAGTGACATCTTCCTAAAACGCTTCAATTTGAACTCTCTACTTTCCTTTTCCATATGATTGGAAAACACCTCTAGTATCATTAATGTTAGCCAAAGAATGTAACACACCATTATCGCATGACCCGAACTCGACATCGATGATGATATCCGAGTCCATGTCCTACGAGGGTGACGTGTTACATCACTTAGTTCGTCAAAAACTCAGTATAAAACTTTTTTTTTGTTTGAAGCGTACGTGAAAATCAATAATCGTAAATTTGGGACCACTTTTATTCAGAAACATTTTCATTTAAAGTAGTTGTCAATTTTTTTTACATACCAGAAGTTCGATTAGCCCATTCCAAAAAAAAAACATATTACACTTTGATCAATTTCTTTTACAAAACCCTTTTTTTTCGATCGGGAAGTTATACACAAATAATATACGCAAATACACAAAATATAGTGATTTACAGAAAATACAATTCAGTGGGAAAATAAAAAGACACAATGCAAACGTGAACTGATCCCAACCTCTTCTTTCGCTAACATGCAATAGATATACTCTCGTTGCCTAAAGGGGTATTCTTCTGAGTCTTGAAAAATAATTGAAAATTTTGGGTGAGTTTTGCGAACTCAATGAGTGACCATCATCGATGGCTCACCCAGTCACATAACACATAATTCGCACATCTCACATTATTTCACATTTCAAATTATTTAACATTCACATTATTTCACATTCACATTATTCACATTTTATACACTTAATCATTCATATTATGCATATGCAATGCACGTGAGACTCACTTTTTATTTGTTATTTTGTTGTGATCGAATGCCTAAACTGTCCCATGTAGGGCTCATTAATAACTGTCCCTTATCCATTTGGAGGATACAGGGCTCATTAAACGTTGAGCCTGAGGCTCTGATTCACTTTTGAGCTCGAAGCTCATTTTCACTCGTTGAACTTTAAGCTCTGATTGGTGGCTACTCTGATCACAACAGCCATTATATTTCATACACTTATGCAATGAAATGCACCAATCCCATTCACTCACTTTCACATGTCATCAGACCGTAGTCCAGCATTCAACAGTAGAGTTGCGAAACATTTCTCATACATATGCAATGCACATTCAAAAGACATTTGTCATCGGACCGTGGTCCGGCACTTATCAATCATACAACGCACACTCAAAACACATTTTTCAATTACATTAAATAAACATAGTTCATCCAATTCACATTCAAGTAGCACTTCAATATCACAACTCCCCCAATACATAGTCATCGGACCTTCTGTCCGAAATCCACAATCAAATCACAATCCATCACCATTTATATGAACATTCAACAGTCGATCAATACAAATTCAAACAGAACACATAATGAAATGAGACCATCTCGATCTACTCACAGTACGCTCCAGATTAGCATTTGCTTCTCATTTCTGGAAGGCCTAAATGCGTCCATTTAGCCTGCATAACTCATTTGTGCAATACGTTGCACTCACATTAATAATTTTGCACAATTATAAGCATTCATTTATGCACATATGTGTATATGGAATACGTATCGCATATACATATTCCATATATGTATATATCCTCACAGTTCAATATTAACATCGTATCCCATAATACATTCACCAACTAATCACATACAATTTCTGATTTCTACATATCCACAACCTCCCTTTTGTCACATTATGACATATCATCACCTTTCTCACTATTTATATCAACTTAAACACTTAACACATGCTCATGCGTGTGACTCATACTCATGCGACTCAGACTAGGGATCAGTTGTCACTGTTTGCTACGACATGACTTAAATGCATGTAACTTGACTCCTATTTAAGACACGACCCATAGAAGATAGTACTTCTAGGCTCTGATACCACATAAATGTAACACCCCATTCTCGCATGACCTGAACCCGACATCGATGGTGACATCCGAGCCCGTGCCCTACGAGGGTGGCGTGTTACATCACTTAGTTCGTCAAAAACTCAGTATAAAATATTTTTTTGTTTCAAGCGTACATGAAAATCAATAATCGTAAATTTAGGCCCACTTTTATTCAGAAACATTTTCATTTATAGTAGTTGCCAATTTTGTTTTTTTACATACCAGAAGTTCTATTAGACCATTCCAAAAACAAAACATATTACACTTTGATTAATTTCTTTTGCAGAACCCTTTTTTTAATCTTTTTTTATTATTTATTTTCCACTTATCTCCTCTCTTCTACCAACAAGCATAACTTTTCAGTCAGGGGTCCAAATTTGACAAAGTTGGTCTCCATGGAAAGATCACAGAAAGCTCTACAATTTTCATGAAGGTATTGAAAACCAATTTCACCTCTAAAGGTATCAAAATCACAATCAAAGTTACTGCCCAAATAAGTGTCATCCTAAACAGTATCCCACTTTCTAAAAATCATAACTTCCTATCCCATTATCCAAAAATTCCATACTTTATATCAATGGAAAGATCAGAATACATTCTACAATTCTCATGAAGAACTTAGACGCAAAGTCTACGTCTAACTAGGTCAAATTCCCACATGATTGTGACAGCCATGTTAAATATTGTTAATTATCACCTAACCCATATCCACCATTCAATCACTCATAATTACCAACTCCAATATCAAAAAATGGCGAATTTTATGGCGATAGAAAGCTAAAAGCTATAACTTTGATGAAGACCAATCTAGCAAAATCTGCCTCAATCAACCTAGAAAAATTCACAAAGTTTCAAATCACAACTTCAACTTTAGTGTCACTAAAGTTGCACTAATCATCCCTACACTGATCGCGGCTCTGTCGATTCGACCTTAAGATCGATCCTTAGAAACCGGTCAAAAGTAATTTATACTAAGGATTGCAGTATGGGATGCAACCTCGGGTCGTCTCTCTTGATCGGAACCTAATGAAATGGACCTAAGCTAGCCTATATGTCATAAAATGCAAGCGAAATTAGTAAGAAAATGGGGGTTTAGATTTTGAGAACACTAATGAACTGAAAAGCATGTAAAAAGTTTTTTTTTATTTTTGAAATTAGAAAAAGAAAATACTAAAACAAGTGATAAAATCCTCTTGAAAACGAGCTTTGGCTATCACAGTTCAAAACTAAGTGTGAATGGTAAACCTTAAAGAACTCTCTTTAAATCCAGGGTCTTGATTAATGAACTCCTGTCACTCTCGACTCCATTTCTCAAGACCCCATTGAGCGCTCTTGAGCCTCAGAACCTTAAAGGACTCTTTAAGTCCAGGATCTTGATCAATGAACTCCATTGCTCAAGATCATGTTAAGCACATCTTAGTGTGTGTGGTGGATTCTAAATCATTAAGTTTGAAATGATAAACCTTAAAGGACTCTCTTTAAGTCTAGGGTCTTGATTAATGGACTCCTGTCACTCTCGACTCCATTTCTCAAGACCCCATTAGGTGCTCTTGAGCCCTAGAACCTTAAAGGAACCTTTAAGTCCAAGGTTTTAATCAAGGAACCCCATTGCTTAAAACCTTGTTAAAAACATCTTAGTGTGTGCGGTGGATTTGCCAATGCAATGGGTCAAATGAAATCTAGCATCAACTCAATATCAAACACAACTAGGCAGATAGAAGACAATCAACAAGATCACAAGTTGACATATATGAGACTTCACATATTTAAGCACAGAATTCTACATAAACAAATCCATAACACATTACATTGTTCAACGCTTAATTAAACTCTAATTAAGCTAATCTAACTACAAAGCAATAAACCCCAACTCGGCTGTTCATATCAATGCAGTTAAATGTGACAATGTAAACTACCACTCCAAACAACACATTAAATGTCCAACATTTAACTATAATCAAGTAGCTTCACTACAAATTACAAACCCTAGACCTAGGCATTTATAAATCATAGCTAAACTACAGATTAAGCTACTCCACTTGGAAGCTCAGTGAACTCCAGCCATCACTATATCTTCAACAGGAAAGAAATGCCAAGCCACGCATAGCAACCGGAAGCCTCACAACTCGCAACGACTCCAAGATATCCATGGTGGACGGCGACGGTAAAAATAAAAGATAAAAACTAATACAGAAGTTGTCCCTAGGGAACCCTGGGGAAGGAGGTGTCGCGAATGCTCCTGGTGCTTCTCTCCTAGCTTGTCGGTCTCCTCTCTCTCTCCGAGTGTTGATTGCCCAGAAGATACCCGTTCTAACCTAATTCGGCAATATTTAAAAGGTGGTTCACGGGCCGGGTCGATATAGTGAGTGATCTTTACATTTAAAGTCCGAATACCCGTCTGCACGTCACGACGTATGAATTAATTCTCGTGGCGACATATGCTATAGCTTGCTCGCCGCGACGTGTTGAATTGTTGACGTCGCGACGTACGATCTGGCTTGTTCGCCGCGACGTGTTGAATTGTTAACGTCACGACGTACGATCGTGTGTTGAAGCGCCGCGACGTGGGAATTACATTTCGCCGCGGCGAGGTGATTAGTTCACGCCGGGACGTGCCTTAAGGACTTCATGCCGTGTCGACTCTTCTGATCCTTTTTGACTCCTTTTCTCCTACAATTTAAAATAACATTTTGCAGTATCAATTGTTCTTAGAAAAATTATAATGTAATTAATGTCAATTTGTACAATTTTACTAGCAAATTGCATAAAACATAAGCTCATCGTAAGAGACTAATTTAAACACAAAAATCATGAAATAAGAGTCAAAAAGTGCATTGACAACCATGAAAGTGTAGCCAATTATATATTAAACTTGGGTTCAATCATACACACATTACTACATTCAAGTCAAAATTTAGAACTCTTCAAGCCAAAATTGGACATCACTTCCTTCACAAGAAATATTGCCAAACACCTCTAATTTAATTTAAGCCAAAAATCATCCCAATTTCACCATTATAGAAAAAGTTATGGCCAAATCACTAAAACATACACAAATCCAATTTCTAGCTTTTCAACCTAACTCAAATTCTATCACTTCCATACCAATTCTACACCAATAAGCACTCAATTTATTCAATATATCAACCACAATCAAAGCAAGACCTCCACTTGAACATTTATTCACAAAATGGCAGCAACATACACTCCATCATCCATCATTTTCCTACATTTTTCTAAACATAATTTCACTTCCAAAACACCTAAAACATCTCCAATTTACATTCCTCAAATTCTACCTCATCAATCATCAATCAAACAAGCAAGTTACATACCCATATACACCAAACACAATTTTCATGCAATTAAATTTAAATAACATCACAAATAAGTAATTTAACTACAAATCCATAACATAAAACATATTTATTACCTAATTAAGCTTCCACTTTTTCAACTCTTCAAAAACACCACCACTTCTCTAACTCCCACTAACACCCATGAACATCATCATCTTGAGGGGGGTAGAAGGCTTAGGTTTTTAGTGAACCAAAAGAAGAGAAAGCAAGGTGAAAGAGAGTATAAAAGATGGTCAAAAAATCAAGGAGAAGAGAGGAAGAAGAGAAGCTACGAACTTGGTGGAGAAGAAACCCAAAATAAATCACCAAGAACCTTTTACATAAGAAGCATCATGAAAGACTCTAAAAGTTGGGTTTTATTAATCAATAAGACATGGTTAGGCAAGTGACACTTGTCACTTGCCACATGTCTTATTTCTAAGACACTAAGTTAAATTTCAATTTCTACTCCAATTTTTTCCCAAAATTCTAATGGCTCAAATTAATAAATCCTAAAATCATTTATCTAAATTTTCAGTGTCATTGGACAGTAATTTCTACTACCGATACACAATCAGTCTGCCTCTTGGCATTTTTTCTAGTCCAGAAATTACCCCAAAATTTGAGAAAACGAATTTCTAAAATTCGCTATAAATTCTCAAACCTCAATAACCCTTTCCAACTCAATTTTTAAATGCAGAAATCACATTTTTTTATAACAATCACATTTATTAACAAATATACCGAGAAATGTCATGAATGCATGTACAGTCATTTTCATGTGCAAAATTCACTATTCACGGGTATGTGTATGCATGAACATATCAAGGCGATTCTAAACACTCATAAACTATTCCAAATTACTATTCTACCCTTCCCATCGGTGATGGGATGTTACAACTCTCCCCTCCTTAAAGAAATTTCGTCCTCGAAATTGATTTATGATTAAGGAATAAGGCAGAGGTACTATTATCTCATATACTTCTCCGTTTCCTATCACACTTCACCATTCGAATACTGTCTTTCAAAAGACCACAGTTGATAGATTCAATATGCCTCTCAATCCCTTTTTTAGATATCACACTTTCTCAATTATTTCCTTAATGAGTTTCAGATTACTCAAATTTTTACTTCTAGTCTCAACAACACATATATCGGATCATAATAATACTAACCATATCTATATAACACTGTGTGAATCCGATAACCATAAAACAACTCACAATCCATAGTCCTATTATCTCCATAGTTTCATATGGACCACTTTATGTCAAACTTAGTTTCCCCCTATTTACACCTTTATCTCCATCTAAGTGCACCTTGGCCAAGGTGTTACTCTCAAAGACAAGTCATCTTTTTCACTTCTCATCAGTGTTAATACACTTAACTCTTATATTTAACCCACGATATTCCATAACCTCAATATTGATCCACTTAACTCAATCGTTATTATCTTGAATCACTTAACTCCTATTATAAATTCATTTGACTCATCTATATTGTCTCAAATCAATTTTGGCCTTCAACCATTTTTTTCATACCCTCTTCAGTTCCATGTAGGGGCGATCGATTCCCTTTTTGTCATATGACCCCTTATACACTATTGTAATGGTATCGTCAAGATAACGATTGATATGCCTACAGTCAATTTCAACTATACATTAATCTCATTTTCTGATGAACTCAAGAAATATAAGCTTTACACTTGTCTCCAATAGTGAGGACAATTGGCAATTCAAACATGTAATCACTCGGTTCTACATTCTTCGCCATTAATTGCTCTTTTGATGTACTCTTTCTAGAACATATAGCTTCGATTATCTCTTGTGTTTTCTTTAACAGTTCTTAATCCAATCATAAATATCATTTACTCGAAAGTTTTTTTGTCAATTCCCTGATAAGGGTCATAAGTTCTAATTCCTCAGTTTAGACTTTGTCAATCCTTTATACACAACTGATTTTAAATTCGATAACTAATAATGCTTTCTTTTTGCCCTTTTTTTGCTTGGCATTCTACACTCATTAATACACTCAATTTGATAATCTTCACATCTAAATTTGAGATACTCTGCTATTGAATTTTCTATTCAATGCATCAATTTACAATACTAGCTTAATTGGGAAATACTCATTTGCACAATCCTTTTCAATTCTTACAAACTCATTAAGTGCCTCAATCTTTGCTGATCTATATAATGTTTCTATACAATTGATGTCTCCAAGCTTTCAAAGAAATTTCTATTATAGCACATTTCAAGTCATATATTCAAAATTCAGCTCATGAGGCGATAATTGTCCCTAGGTACACAAAATCACTTTTTACTATTGCAACAGATTGCATCTTAATCTCTAATAGGAAACTTCGATATATACTGCAATTTCTCCAACTCAAAGCGGCATAATTAACACTGGGATTAGAAATTCTGCACAAATTTCCCCCTTTTTTTCCTTCATCACTGATACGACTTATATATATTATTCCGCAAATATTCAAAATTTCATCTTACTTTTTCAAACAAATTTAAAATACTGTCTATGATCATAATCACTCGTTGATATCATGTTGCTCGAATCATTTTAACCTTCAGTATCATAATACTGTCGGGGGCATTGTTAACTCCAACAGATATGCCTAAGACTCGTTATGCCCATAATTTATTTTGGTAGTTCTTAAGTAACTAATTCCTCAGTACAGTAGTATTATCACACGATATGCTCAATTTCCCAATGAACTCCCTTTTTCTCGAATGAATTCCTCAGTTCATTCGATTTCCTGTGATTTCACATTGACTTCTTCTAATGTCTGTTCATTCATACCAGTTTCTCCACACATTTCAATTTATTTGCAAACATAACTTCCTGTGTTGGTAACACATTTATCATATATAATGTGAGTTTCACAAACATGTTTACACAGACTATAATATGGACCTAAATTTCCCTTACATTAGCGAGGTGTCCCCTTGAATTCACAAATCCACTTACATATTTGGTACTCTACATCAGCAACATACATACACTCTCAGTAGCATTTTCTAACTCTTATGCTTGAGTCTTCACTAGGGATGTAACTCCAACATTCACTTTTGACTCATTATTTATTCATTTCAGATTTGTTCCTTCATTGATCATTATTAAATTGAATTAACCGGCTTATTGACCCTATCTCAGTGATTTCTTGGTACTAACTTCGATAGTGTTCATAAAATCCTTGTCAATCAACCATTTCCCATGATTACTTATCAGTCATTCTTCGTACGTCAAGAAAATCAATGTCAACATTTCATAATATAAGATCAATTCGTATCATATATTATATGATCCGAACATCCTTATAATAAGACAAAATCATTACATCTTATCTAGAGATGTGTTTATCAATTAACCAATTAATAACATTTGCTATTGATACTTGAAGTCCCATTGAGTCCAGACAACTCTTCTATCTTTGTTCCTGCCTACAATTGGGGTACCTCATCACGATCGTGACATAAACATATTTTTTTATAGGCCACTATCATGCGTTAACACACTTATTAACATCAATTCTACTCTAGTTTTCCCAAAATTTACCTCTTCTAATGATAAATCATTCCATAATAATTGAACTACCATTTTGAGTGTTGTCACTCTTCTCATTTGATTCATCAAGTTTTCCTTAATCGCGTGCATACATAAAATCCAAACTTAGGCGCATTTCTAACTTTCTCCATACTACACATCATTCATCGCTTGTAAAGTCATTTATAACTATTTTATTTCCTCCTTTTTTTTAATCCCATTTCCTTATTATCCTTTATTTCACCGTCCATATGTATATCCTCAATCCATTCAAAATTATAGATGCAGAATCATTAAGAAATTTAATCTCAGTATCACAGACATTCATGTAAAATCCAAGTATATATTTTACGGTCATAAAACTTTATTTCCTTTAACTGGCATGTACATTTTAGTCTCATCATTTCCACATATATTCTTATTTTCCTCAAACTTAATTGATTTGTACATTTCCGAAATGTCTCGGTATATCTAATGTCTCCAAATTCTCAAAGTAATCACTATAATAGCAATTCTAAACCATGTATCAAAATCAGCTCATGAGACTTTAATACAAAACCACTTTATATAGTTAGAATAGAGTGTATCTTGATCTCCAAGGTGAAACTTCATTATATACTGCATAATCTCCAAATCCAAATGGCATAATTAACCTTGGAGTTATAGTTTCCTCAATTTCCTTTTTTTTCACATTCATCATTCCTACTGTTTACACATTTTTTTTCAAACAATCCGCAATAATGCATTCACATTAAGTTTACATTCGAGGATATATCCTCACAGTTCAATATTAACATCGTATCCCATAATACATTCACCAACTAATCACATACAATTTCTCATTTCTACATATCCACAACCTCCCTTTTGTCACATTATGACATATCATCACCTTTTTCACTATTTATATCAGCTTAAACACTTAACACGTGCTCATGCGTGTGACTCATACTTATGCGACTCAGACTAGGGATCAGTTGCCACTGTCTGCTATGACATGACTTAAATGCATGTAACTTGACTCCTATTTCAGACACGACCCATATAAGATAATACTTCTAGGCTCTGATACCACATAAATGTAACACCCCATTCCCGCATGACCCAAACCCGACATCAATGGTGATATTCGAGTCCGTGCCCTACGAGGGTGGCGTGTTACATCACTTATTTCGTCAAAAACTCATTATTTTTTTTTGTTTCAAGCGTACGTTAAAATCAATAATCGTAAATTTGGGCCCAATTTTATTCAGAAACATTTTCATTTATAGTAGTTGCCAATTTTGTTTTTTTACATACCAGAAGTTTGATTAGCCCATTCCAAAAATAAAACATATTACACTTTGATCAATTTCTTTTGCAAATCCCTTTTTTTCGATCGGAAAGTTATACACAATTAATATACGCAAATACACAAAATACAATGATTTGCGGAAAATACAATTCAGTGCAAAAATAAAAAGACACAATGCAGACGCGAACTGATCCTAATCTCTTCTTTCTCTCACATGCAATAGATATACTCTCATTGCCTAATGGGGTATTCTTCTGAGTCCTGAAAAATAATTGCAAATTTTGGGTGAGTTTTGCGAACTCAATGAGTAACCATCATCGATGGCTCACCCAGTTATATAACACATAATTCGCACATCCCACATTATTTCACATTTCATATTATTTGACATTCACATTATTTCACATTCACATTATTCACATTCGATACACTTAATCATTCATATTATGCATATGCAATGCACGTGAGACTCACTTTTCATTTATTATTTTGTTGTGACCGAATGCCTAAACTGTCCCATATAGGGCTCATTAATAACTATCCCTTATCCATTTGGAGGATACAGGGGTCCTTAAACGTTGAACTTGAGGCTCTGATTCACTTTTGAGCTGGAAGCCCATTTCCACTCGTGGAGCTTTAAGCTCTGATTGGTGGCTACTCTAATCACAACAACCATTATATTTCATACACTTATGCAATAAAATGAACCAATCTCATTCAATCACTTTCACATGTCATCGGACCGTAGTCCGGCATTCAATAGTAGAGTTGCGAAACATTTCTCATACATATGCACTGCACATTCAAAAGATATTTGTCATCGGACCGTGCTCCGGCACTTATCAATCATACAATGCACATTCCAAACACATTTTTCAATCACATTAAATATACATAGTTCATCCAATTTACATTCAAGTAGCACTTCAATATCACAACTCCCCCAATACACAATCATCAGACCTTCTGTCCGGAATCTACAATCAAATCACAATCCATCACCATTTATAAGAACATTCAGTAATCAATCAATACAAATTCAAACAGAACACATAATGAAATGAGACCATCTCGATCTACTCACAGTACGCTCCAGATTAGCATTTGCTTCCCATTTCTGGAAACGCCTGACTGCGGACTTTTAACCTGCACAACCCATTTATGCAATACGTTGCACACACATTAATAATTTTGCACAATTATAAGCATTCATTTATGCACATGTTTGTATATGGAATATGTATCCCATATACATATTCCATATATGTATATATCCTCACAGTTCAATATTAACATCGTATCCCATAATACATTCACCAACTAATCATATATAATTTCTCATTTCTACATATCCACAACCTCCCTTTTGTCACATTATGACATATCATCACCTTTCTCACTATTTATATCAGCTTAAACACTTAATACATGCTCATGCGTGTGACTCATACATATGCGACTCAGACTAGGGATCAATTACCACTGTCTGCTATGACATGACTTAAATGCATCTAACTTGACTCCTATTTCAGACACAGCCCATATAAGATAGTACTTCTGGGCTCTGATACCACATAAATGTAACACCTCATTCCCGCATAACCTAAACCCAACATCGATGGTAATATCCGAGTCTGTGTCCCGCGAGGATGGTATGTTACATCACTTAGTTCGTCAAAATCTCAATATAAAACTTTTTTTTTGTTTCAAGAGCACATGAAAATCAATAATCGTAAATTTGGGCCCACTTTTATTCAAAAACATTTTCATTTATAGTAGTTGTCAATTTTGTTTTTTTACATACTAGAAGTTCGATTAGCCCATTCCAAAAACAAAACATATTACACTTTGATCAATTTCTTTTGTAGAACCCTTTTTTTAATCTTTTTTATTATTATTTATTTTCCACTTATCTCCTCTCTTCTACCAACATCCATAACTTTTCACTGAAGGGTCCAAATTTGTCAAAGTTGGTCTCCATGAAAAGATCACAGAAAGCTCTACAATTTTCATGAAGGGCTCGAAAACCAATTTCACCTCTAAAGGTATTAAAATCCCAATCAACGTTACTGCCCAAATAAGTTTCATCCTAAACAATATCCCACTTTCTAAAAATCTTAACTTCCTATCCCATTGTCCAAAAATTCCATACTTTATATCAATGGAAATCTCGGAACACATTCTACAATTCTCATGAAGAACTTAGATGCAAATTCAATCTCTAACTAGGTCAAATTCCTACATGATTGTGGCTGCCATGTTAAATATTGTTAATTATCACCTAACCTATATCCACCATTCAATCACTCATAACTACCAGCTCCAATATCAAAAAAATGGCGCATTTTATGGTGATAGAAAGCTATCAAGAAAAGATACAACTTTCATGTAGACCAATCTAGCAAAATCGGCCTCAATCAACCTAGAAAAATTCACAAAGTTTCAGATCACAAATTCAACTTTAGTGTCACTAAAGCTGCACTATTCATCCCTACACACATTACTACATTCAAATCAAAATTTAGAACTCTTCAAGCTAAAATTGGACATCACTTCCTTCACAAGAAATATAGTCAAACACCTCTAGTTTAATTTAAGCTAAAACTCATCCCAATTGCATCATTATAGAAAAAGTTATGGCCAAATCACTAAAACATACACAAATCCAATTTCCAGCTTTTCAACCTAACTCAACTTATATCACTTCCATACCAATTCTATACCAATAAGCACTCAATTTATTCAATATATTAACCACAATCAAAGAAAGACCTCCACTTGAACATTTATTCACAAAATGGCAGCAACATACACTCCATCATCCATCATTTTCCTACATTTTTGTAAACATAATTTCACTTCCAAAACACCTAAAACATCTCCAATTTACATTCCTCAAATTCTACCTCATCAATCATCAATCAAACAAGCAAGTTACATACCCATATACATCAAACACAATTTCCATGCAATTAAATTTAAATAACATCACAAATAAGTTATTTAACTACAAATCCATAACATAAAACATATTTCTTACCTAATTAAGCTTCCACTTTTTCAACTCTTCAAAAATACCACCACTTCTCTAACTCCCACTAACACCCACGACCATCATCATCTTGAGGGGGTAGAAGGCTTAGGTTTTTAGTGAACCAAAAGAAGAGAAAGCAAGGTGAAAGAGAGTATAAAAGATGGTCAAAAAATCAAGGAGAAGAGAAGCTATGGACTTGGTGGAGAAGAAACCCAAAATAAATCACCAAGAACCGTTTACATAAGAAACATCGTGAAAGACTCTGAAAGTTGGGTTTTATTAATCAATAAGACATGGTTAGGCAAGTGACAAGTCTTATTTCTAAGGCACTAAGTTAAGTTTCGATTTCTACTCCAATTTGTCCCTAAAATTCCAATGGCTCAAATTAATAAATCCTAAAATTATTTATCTAAATTTTCAGTACCATTGGATAGTAATTTCTACTACCGATACACAATCAGTCTGCCTCTTTACATTTTTCCTAGTACAGAAATTTCCCCGAAATTTCACAAAAAGAATTTCTAAAATTCACTATAAATTCTCAAACCTCAATAACCCTTTCCAACTCAATTTTTAAACACAGAAATCACATTTTTTTATAACAATCACATTTATTAACAAATATACGAAGAAATGTCATGAATGCATGTATAGTCATTTTCATGTGCAAAATTCACTATTCACAGGTATGTGTGTGCATGAACATATCAAGGCGATTCTAAACACTCATAAACAATTCCAAATTACTATTCTACCCTTCCCATCGGTGATCGGATGTTACACTCTTCCCCCGGGTCCTGTTGGTGGAGTTATGCCCTAAGATGGACATATAATCAGGGCTTCTCCAATACTCCTGCCATCAACTTCATATTTGTTCCAAAATATAAAGGATTCATACACCAACCTTATGTATCGCACCAATAAAGTCACGATAATGTGTACGAGCTTGCCTCTCCCATAGTTTATATATGATGGCGTTGAAACAAGAATCTCATTAAAATTCTTTATGAAATAAGAAGAAAAAAATTTAAACTACTATAATGTAACAATATTATTGTAATTAGTGTATATAAATAAATATAAAAAGAAATAAATCTTTATTGTACCTTAAACTCCAAAAAGTAAAATCCCTTTGTTGCCTGAGAGATATTCTTTCACACATAACTCTCAAGATCAATCCGTTCTTTAAATTTAGAAGTCATGTTTCTAGAACACGGTCCAAATGGAACCAACCTAATATAAGAACTAATTTTATACAATGAAAAACTGATAAACCTATAACTTAATTAAAAACAAATTGTGATTAATGTGATTTCACTTATAGATTATTTACAATTGTTACGTACTTTTTTTTCTGTTAGGTCCCTTAGCTCTAGGCTGACGGGCATCTCCTGAATCCGATAAAGTGGTATTAGATGATATTTGAGTTAGGGATGGGGATGGTGTAGCATGTCTTGCATTAGGTGATGCCTCGTCTGCAGCTATAGGCCCTAGAGGGGAAGGAGGTGAGTCAATGGGAGCTGTAAACTGTGATAGTCCTCCTTCACAGTAAGTGCCTCCAAACATGCATCTAAACCTAGGCCGCATTACCTCATGCTATCTCTTTAGTCCCATATTTTTACCTGAATATAATTGTTTATCAAAATATCTACTTATATAAGAATTTGAATTCAATATTTGACACAATATATGGAAAAGGAAATAACGTGATTTGTTTAATGTCATATTCAAGTGCAAACGACAAAAATGATAGTTAACAATCGTAGGAGAAGAACAATAACAACCCTCATTCAATAGGACGCAGGTTGAAAAATTCTTACAGATACAACATTATATCAATGTTCAATAGCTTATCTAGTATATTGCATTGAAAAATCAAAATGATACAATTATATTGTTTGATTCCATGTGACATAGGAGTCAGTAAAGGTAAATGCCTCTCGAATGTCTGGATTTCTGAGAAGTGTCCTGACATGTTCAAATACACCAATTGACATAGTGATACTTCCTCCCTCAGGTGTATGCTTTTGAGACACCTTCTTGCAACAGCGTTTCTGCTATAGCTAAACTTGTAGAGGATAATGTGAATGAGTCGCCAATCTTAGTATGAAAGACTAACTCTGCACATGAACTACTAACAGAAAAAAATTTACCTAAAACACAATATAGAACTTTCATAATGTCATATTAGAAAACCGTTAAACGAACCAAAAATGGATATTATTGCATACGTGAATGTCTAGACGAGGTTTGTTGAATTAATGAATTTTCCAAAAGAACCGATCTTCGTAATCCTTTATATACTATTTTGACATCGCTCTCGACTCTATCGACATACATTTCATTGTTGAGATTCAAGGAAGCTTAAAACAACATGTAGTATAGACCATCAAAAGTGAATATATATAATAACTTCATCAAAGAAAATGAGATGGACATAATAAAGAAAGAGACATTGCCCGGATCATACTAAACACCTTGAAGTAAAAGATCGTCCATGGAAGGCAAACGATCCTTAAAGTATGAAGTTGTAATTTTTCCTATATTGTTTATTTGATGGGTTGGAACAATTTTGCCACATTCCTCGGATCGGAAGGAATTACTACCATCCAGAACTAGTCACCATATTGACATTACTTGAATAAGATTTTCAATGAAATTCTGCACATAATATACCAAAAAGAAAATAATTTATGATGTTGATTAAAATATTCAATTACAAACACAATTTAATCACTATTATAACTTAATTGTAAATTACATTCATCTTCTTCTTTGGAAGAATAATAATCAAACTCTGACTTCTCTTCAGATCTCTGACCCTCGTCATCCTCTCTATATGAAATTTGAATATAGTCATTAGATTGATGGTTCAAATGTTCATTATCATCATATATCACAGTTGCATTTATAAAAGTGACATCTTCCTAAAACGCATCAATTTGAACTCTCTACTTTCCTTTTCCATATGATTGGAAAACACCTCTAGTATCATTAATGTTAGCCAAAGATTACAAAACATCTAAGATAAAAAATTTTCACTTCAACCGAACAATTCCCATTCTGACTCCTAGGCTCTAGATAATAATTACCAATAAGCCTCACGGGACCTCCAACACGGGTTATATGTTAAGGTTTATGGTTGTATACTGAAGATCAAATATATATGTTTGTAATCATATATCTTATAATAGAATTATTGTTAAAAGTTTGATATTTAACCTATATTAAATATGTACTAGTGCCAAATATAATAAGTATTCATAAGAATATGAATACTTAAATTAATAAATTAGTTTAACATATATAATTAAAAAACCATGTAAAAATTTGCACGTGAAAAGTAAACAGAACATAATCATATCAAAGAGTGTCAATAAAATAACAATATTGACCTAACAATAATATGTCAAACTCATCCTATATTTGTTGGGCCCGGGCCCCGTATGACCAAATCCCCGAGGGCGGCCCCTCGGGTCGCGCCCGCGTCGAGCGCCCCAAACCGCGGACCCGATCCCAACATTTCGGCACAATTGATCAATTAATACATACATGCATTGCCAGAACATACACAACCATACATTAAAGACCCTATAACCATAGGGATTTCATACTATTGCAAATTAAGAAAAGTCAACAAGTATCCTCAATTATAACAAAATACAAAATGAAATCTAAATCCAAAAATACATGAGTATGCTCAATGTTAACATGCTCGGAGGGCTAACAAAATACTAACTTAATACAAAGCTCCTAATTTGTCCAAGTTTCCGATGCCACAAAAGTCAACGATCGTCTGATGCACTTTTGAGGAGGGAAAGTAATGGGTTGAGCTACACAGCTCAGTGGCTAATATAGTTATAGCCATCGGCAATTAGCACAAATCCCAGCATATGAATGTATATATATATATTATATCTATACAGACAATAATTCCAGCATTCATATGCTGTAAGCGATCTAGAAGGGGGGGTTGAATAGATCTTAAAACTCTTTGATAATTTCTACAAGAAAATCAGAAGTTAAAACACACAAAACAATTTTGATAAACTTAATTGAAAAAGTGTAGGAAGAAGATCAAACACTGCTTTTATAGAGGTTCTGCTAAGACCCACGCCCTCTACCTAAGCTCCCACTTAGATTTTGTCAATCACTTTATTGCACACTTTGTAGTTGAGTGTGAACTTTTTACAATCCCGCTTGATTTCGGCCAAGCTACCTTTACACTCGATTTGTCTTCCCACAAATCCTACCAACACCGCTTGATTTCCTACAAGCAACCTTTATACTCGATTTGTCTTGCGGACAAATCCTACCTCACGTGACCTTTTCACTCGCCACTCAAATTGTAATAAAACAATACAAAGATTGAAGAACAAATGCTCAAAACAATTTGTAACAATATAAGAGCAATAATGAGCAATTTGAAGCAATATGAGAGTATTTGAGCTTATGGCACTTGATGTACTCTTCTTCCATCATCCTCTATTTATAGTTGTAGAAATATAGCTGTTGGAGCTCTACTAGCCGTTGCTTAATTAGATATAGCCGTTCCTTGATTATCTCCATACCATTTTTAGCAAATTGGACCGTTGGAGCTGAATCTGTGCTTCAATAAGTCGACTTGTCGAATACATAAGTCGACTTGTTTCAACCATTTACGAAAACTTCATCTTCGCTCTCCAATAAGTCGACTTGTTATATATAAGTCGACTTGTTTACCTCGATAAGTCGACTTGTTTCCTTGATAAGTCGACTTGTTTCCTATAAGTCGACTTGTGACATGTAAGTCGACTTGTTTAGCCATCTATGGTAACATCCGACCAAATCCTTTATAAACCTCATGTTTTATGCCATATTTACTTAGAAGACAACTCCCATCTTGATTCTTCATTGATTAAACACTTGCTCTTCTTGATTTGTACAATTCTTTCATTGAACATCAATCCCAAAATACCTGAAACAATTTCTTAACCAATTCTAAGTATTTTATTATTATCAAAACATAAGTAGAATTAATTTGCCAACCACCATTGGTCCAACAATCTCCCCCTTTTTGATAATGACAAAATACTTAGAAATTGTTTAAGAAATGAAAACAAAGAAACATTGATCAAGGTTTTTATCCCTTGTCATTTTGGTTAGAAGTCTCCCCCTCAATCATATAAATCACTGAATTTAATAACCTTGAAAAATCAATTAAAATTTTAACAAACTCCCCCTTAATCAAGTAACTAATGAATATCCAATTTCTCATTTTTCTCCCCCTTTTTGTCATAATCAAAACAACTAATACAAACCAACAAATATGACAAATTATCGCAATCAAAATAGAGTAACAGGTCATTAAGCACAAATAGTCTCAAATCAAACACACTCCCCCTCAATCATATGACAGTGACTAAAGGATACCAATTATCAATTTCCAATATTACTCCTCCTTTTTGTCATAATTAAAAATAAATATGAAAAAATTGAAAAAATAGTCGCAATGCAGTCCAGCAAACACAAATAAAGGCAATAGTCATTACATAACAGTCATAAGAAGCACCACACACTTGAAACTGCATAAGAATCCATGTAGACATAAGTCGATTTGTTTACCTCCATAAGTCGACTTATCCTGAAATTTCTTCATTCCCAAAGGCTGTGTATATCATAGGTCGACTTATTTACCAGACTTGTCACCAATTGGTCGACTTAGACACCCATTAGTCGATTTTGTTGTTGTCTCCACTCATATGCCTTGAACTTCCACTATCAGTGTACCATGTGCTTGATGGATTTTCATTCCTTGCTTGTACCTACAACTGAAACATCCTTTCTTCTCATTGGTACCCAAGCTATCTTGGGTCCATTTTGGTTAGACATATAAACCACATTAGGCGGTATTGTACCTTTAATAAACCAAATTTTCTTAACCTTAACACATCTTCTAGTACTCTTGCAGGCAATTTCTATGTGACCATCTTTCAAACATCTAGCACATTGAGCGATTTTTCCATCCTTAGTAAATTTGGAAATTAAAGAACATTCTTTATTATACGGATCATATCCTAAGCCATGTTTAGAAATAGTATATCTTTGTAAAGACAACAATTCTTCAAACTTAGCATTTCCACAGCGAATTTACCAACCACATACAAAAATTCTTTTCGAAGCCTATCAAGTTCACAAATAAGATTTTCTTTTTCAATAAGACATGCAGAATGATCTTCTTTTGACTATCTAAATCATCAATCGCTTCATGTAAGACACCATTTTCAGCAACCAATTCACGTATCTTCTTTCTTAATTTTTTGTTAATCTCAATAGCTTCTTCAAAATCAGCTTGTAAAGCATCAAAGGAATCTCTTAGATCTTGATAGGTTAAGATTACCTCATCTTCCTCATCGCTAGTCAAGGAGCTACTCGCCATGAGAGCCAGGTTGTTCTCATCATTGCTTTGGTAAGCTTCCTCGTCATCACTCCAAGTTGCTACTAGACTTGTTTTCTTCTTTCCTTTGTCATACCTGTCATTTTTCTGAATAGACGAAGAGCTTTTGCATTCTCTAGCGTTGTGACCTCTTTTTCCGCACTTCCAGCATTCTTCATTGTTCTTTTTTTCTTCATAGCCTTTATTTCTCTTTTCCATGGTGTACCTTTTCCTATTCTCAATTTCTCCACCACGTAATTCTTTTCTTCTGTTTTTGAGAAGTCCTTTGAACTTTCTCAGATTTCGAGCATACATCGCTACTTCTTCATCATCTTCTTCTTCATCTATTTCTTCATCACTCTCATCAAAAGAAGAAACGTTAGCTTTTAAAGCAATCGACTTTTGTGGCTTACCTCTTCCTCCTCTCGATTTGAGAATAATCTCATAGTTGATGAGTGATCCCACCAAAGCGTTAAATTCCAGATGGTTAAGATCCTTTGACTCCATAATTGCGGTGACTTGAGAATCCCATTCCTTCTAAGCAGGATCAAGAATTTTCTTCACCTTTTCGCTATCCGTCATATGCTTTCCAAGGTTGCCCAATTCATTTATGATTTCTGCAAAACGGTCAAGCATTGTAGAATATGACTCACCTTCCCTCATGACGAACATCTCGTAGTCGTGGAGAAGCATGTTGATTTTTGTCTCCCGGACTTGATTTGTCCCTTCATGAGTAACTCGAAGTCTCTCCCACATTTCCTTGGCGCTGGTACATGAGTTAACTCGGTTTCTTTCCTCGATCGTGAGAGCTTAATAGATTAGCTTCATCGCTTTAGCGTTGATGTAGCTTGTCTCCGCCATTGTCATCGATTCCAGCTCGCTTTTAACTCACCATTTTCTTTTAACGGTGGTTGTGGACCAAGATAATTATCTTCCAATATTCCACTCTTCGCTTATGATGTGGTACTTCATAGGATTTTTCCACGAAGAATAATTAGTACCATTAAATAAAGGAGGGCGATAATTTGTGTTACCTTCTTCCGCTTAGTTTATCAGGTGCCATCCTCGGATACTTCGCCTCGATACCAATTGTGTTTATCTAGAAGGGGGTTGAATAGATCTTAAAACTCTTTGATAATTTCTACAAGAAAATCAGAAGTTAAAACACACAAAACAATTTTGATAAACTTAATTGAAAAGTGTAGGAAGAAGATCAAACACTGCTTTTATAGAGGTTCTGCTAAGACCCACGCCCTCTACCTAAGCTCCCACTTAGGATTTTGCCAATCACTTTATTGCACACTTTGTAGTTGAGTGTGAACTTTTACAATCCCGCTGATTTCCTACTAAGCTACCTTTACACTCGATTTGTCTTCCTAAGATAAATCTTACCAACACCGCTTGATTTCCTACAAGCAACCTTTATACTCGATTTGTCTTGCGGCACAAATCCTACCTCACGTGACCTTTTCACTCACACTCAAATTGTAATAAAACAATACAAAGATTGAAGAACAAATGCTCAAAACAATTTGTAACAATATAAGAGCAATAATGAGCAATTTGAAGCAATATGAGAGTATTTGATCTCATGGCACTTGTATGTACTCTTCTTCCATCATCCTCTATTTATAGTTGTAGAAATATAGCTGTTGGAGCTCTACTAGCCGTTGCTTAATTAGATATAGCCGTTCCTTGATTATCTCCATACCATTTTTAGCAAATTGGACCGTTGGAGCTGAATCTGTGCTTCAATAAGTCGACTTGTCGAATACATAAGTCGACTTGTTTCAACCATTTACGAAAACTTCATCTTCGCTCTCCAATAAGTCGACTTGTTATATATAAGTCGACTTGTTTACCTCGATAAGTCGACTTGTTTCCTTGATAAGTCGACTTGTTTGCTATAAGTCGACTTGTCTGAGTTCATCTTCATATGTAAGCCATCTTGTAATGTGTAAGTCGACTTGTTTAGCCTTCAATAGTAACATCCGACCAAATCCTTTATAAACCTCATGTTTTATGCCATATTTACTTAGAAGACAACTCCCATCTTGATTCTTCATTGATTAAACACTTGCTCTTCTTGATTTGTACAATTCTTTCATTGAACATCAATCCCAAAATACTTGAAACAATTTCTTAACCAATTCTAAGTATTTTATTATTATCAAAACATAAGTAGAATTAATTTGCCAACCACCATTGGTCCAACACATGCTACTCAACAATTTATACATTCAATACAAGTAAGTCATCATATGTCACAAAGTATGCTTCACAATGATCAATTAACATATGCAATGTACATCACAATGGCTCGAGGGTTCCATGGAAACAAAAGGAGAAACCGTTTAACCTGAACGAAATGAGTCCATTCGAGCTCATATGCCACAAGCGGGCAGCCGAGAAGGCTCTTGTCTACGCAGCACGTGATTTAACTAAATGGTTCCACTCTCGCCCAAACAAAAGTAATCATGCTCACAATCATTCTATCATATGATATTCTATCATGTCTTTCATTTAATCAAAATGCCATGACCGAAGTCAAGGCATAACATGCTCAAAATCTATGTAATGCTATCAATTTCCATACTTCTTTCAAAATACATGAAATCAAAGTCATTCAATTCATTACATTTAAACATGCATCATCTACAGTATATATTCACACATAGGCAAGAACCTGCCTAATCACACAATAACTATAAGTATATTACCCACCTAAGATCGCTCGAGAATTCGATTCACTGATGTCCTTCTTCTTGCGATGAAATCGAGTCAGCTTAGTTTCCTAAAATAAACCAAGTTCCATATCAATATTCATAGCAAATATTCAAAGCTTGGAATCCAAAATAAAGCATTAAAATCTATATCCGATCTTCTCCTAAAATTCCGAACCCTTCAAGGCTAATTCCAAACTTCCCAACTTCATAGAACATGTAGCCTTTTATTTCTAGTTCATAACGAATCTGAAATCACCTCAATCGGACATCTATACCAAAAGATATCCTTGAAAATGAACAATTCCCATTTTCGAAAAAAAAAAAAAAAAAAGGCTCGCCATGACGAAGAGACGCTTCGTCATGATTTAACGACCCTACTGGCCATGACGCTAGTCAGCGGCGATGGCTCACCGCGACGAACAATTATCACATCGTCATGACGACTCTCGATCCACGCGTCATGACAAATAATCGTAAATTATTTACACGTCGCGACGTGGCTCCCTTCCTCACACGTCATGGCGCTTATTCATACGCACGTCATGACGCCTCGCATCAAGAACCGACCCCAAACTCCAATTTCTGCATATCTCATCTTAAATCCTCTTCTAAACTCAAATGCAACACAACCAAACTATAGATCCAAATCCTCTACAACATTTTTAACCCATTCTAAGCTTCAAATCTAACACAAACACATCAACATAAGGAAATCTCTACATTTTCACCCAAAACCCTAAACCTTCGATTCTCACTTGATTCAACATTCCTTAAGTTTAAATCTAATCAAACCAAGTTAGGAAGGCACTAAACTTACCAAAATGCTTCAATCGCTCTGAAACCTCGTAAATCAAAATCCTCTTCTTCCTCTCTTCCTCTCCTCGCCGGCGTGCTTCTCCTCTTCTTCTTCTATTTTCCTTTCTCCTCTTTTCTATTCTCATTCTCTTCCTTAAACCCTAAGGGAATGGACCCTCCCTAATAAGCCCAAGCCCAAAACAACTTAAGTTAATCTCTCAAAAAGCCTTTACACAATTTAAATCCTCAAATGCTCATTTAAACCATATTTAGACCTTAATTATCCATAATTCTCTCAATTTAATCAAACTAAGGCAAAAATCACAATTCATACTGAATAAGATCATAAAAAAAATTCGAGGTCTAACATTTCTCCCCCTCTTAAAAGAAATTTCGCCCTCAAAATTTACCTGAATTATCAAAGAGATGCGGATACTTCTCCCGCATAGCCTCCAATGGCTCCCAAGTAGCTTCCTCATCAATGATTCCTCCATAGACCTCGACCAACCGAACTGCCTTGTTCTCGAGGACCTTGTCCTTAGTATCTAAGATTTGCACTGGAAGCTTCTCATAGCTCAAATCATCCCTCAGCTGAACCTCACTAGCCTGAACAATGTGAGAAGGATCCGATCTATACCTTCTCAATATGGACACATGGAACACATCATGAATCATGATAACCCGAGGTAACGCTAATCAGAGGCGAGTGGTCCAATCCTCTCTAGATCTCATAAGGACCCACATACCTCGGACTCAACTTACCTTTCCTGTCGAATCTCAATACTCCTTTCCAAGGAGATGTCTTAAGAAACACTTTCTCACCGACCTCATACTCCATCTCCTTTCGGTGAGCATCAACATAACTCTTCATCTTATCCTGTGCCACCTTAAGCCGCTACTTAATCAGATTAACTTTTTCAACTGTCATCTGAATCAAATCTGGTCCCTCTAATTGCCTCTCTCCTTCTTCGTCCCAACAGATCGGAGTCCTACACCTCCGTCCATACAAAGCCTCATACGGAGCCATCTGAATGCTCGAATGGTACGAATTATTATAAGCAAATTCGACCAATGGCAAATGCTCATACCATGCTCCTCAAAAATCCATCACACAAGCTCGAAGCATCCCCTCAAGAGTCCGAATGGTCCTCTCAGATTGACCATCCGTCTGAGGGTGAAACGCTGTACTAAAATGCAATTTGGTACCCAAAGCATCCTGCAAACCGCCCCAAAATCTCGGTAAACCGAGGATCCTCGTCGGACACGATCAATCCGAATCCCATGCAGTCTCACTATCTCATCAATATACTTCTTTGCTAACACATGCAAAGAATCACCGTCGAATCACCAAAAGTGGGCTGACTTGGTCAACCTATCCACAATCACCCAAATGGCATCATGCCTCCCGCCGTCCTAGGCAAACCCATCAAAGTCCATCGTCACTCACCGCCACTTCCACTCCGGAATAGGCAACGGTCTCAATTGTCTGAAGGTGCCCGGTGTTCACTTTGACTTGCGACACACTAGACACTTATCGATTTAACTCGCTATATCCCTCTTCATACCTTTCCACCAAAAGTGCTCTCTCAAATCCCGATACATCCCGGTGCTACTGGATGCATGACATAAGGCGATTGTGTGCCTCATCCATAATCTCATCCTCGATCTCCCGCACATTCTAATACACAACCTACTCCCAATCACATCACCCATCGTCCTCACCTCTATATCGTAAATCTTACCATTCTCAATCTCATCCCGAAGCTTGCTCAAGTCCGCATCCTCGGCTCGCAAATCCCTAACCTTTCCTTCAAAGATCGGTCTAACTCGAAAATTAGCCGAAGACAATCCGCTTTTCCTCGCCAAGCTTATCCTAAGCTTAGCCATCTCTTCCAATAAAGGAAGATAAACCGATCGAACATGAGAAATCGACGACTTCTCGCTCAAGGCATCCGCCACAACATTGGCCTTGCCCGGATGATACTCAATCAAGAAATCATAATCCTTTAGTAGCTCCAACCACCTCCACGCTTCAAATTCAATTCCTTCGACTAATCAAATACTTCGACTTTTATGATCAAGAAAGATCCGAGTCCAACTCCATACAAATAATGCCTCCAAATCTTCAAGGCAAATATCACCGCTGTTAACTCCAATCGTAAGGCTTGATAATTCAGCTCATAAGGCTTCAATCGCCAAGCATATGCAATTACCCGATCTCCT
Organism: Erythroxylum novogranatense; assembly: GCA_029891385.1. Taxonomy (NCBI): domain Eukaryota; kingdom Viridiplantae; phylum Streptophyta; class Magnoliopsida; order Malpighiales; family Erythroxylaceae; genus Erythroxylum; species Erythroxylum novogranatense. The sequence continues at coordinate 80,117,583 of CM057229.1, read as the reverse complement.
CAGATCAAAACATACCCAAGACCCTTCCTCAAGCATCATCAGACAATCAATAGCCCTCATCTCCGTAAGGCAAAACCAGAATCGAGCACTCATCAATCTGCACTTAAGCTCCTCAAGCTCCTATGACACTCTTCACCTGCATAAACTTCGATTCTTTCTCAACAACTTCGCCATCGGAGCGGATATCATCGAAAATCCTCCACAAACCGTCTAGTAGTAGCCGCCAAACCCGTAAAACTCCTCACCTCTCGCTACATTCTTCTAAGACCTCCCAATTCACTATAGCCTCTATCTTCTTCGGATCCACATGCACTCCTCGCCGGAGATCACATGCCCAAGAAAGGAAACTTCTCTCGCCTAAAATTTGCATTTCTAATTTGGCATACAACTCATTACTCCTCAAAGTCTCCAAAGAAATCCTCAAATGCCCTCATGCTCCCGATCACTTTGAATACACCAATATATCATCAATGAAGACAATGATAAATTGGTCCAAGAATGGCTTGAACACCCGATTCATCAAATCCATAAAGTCCGAGCATTTGTCAATCCGAAGGCATCACCAAAACTCAAAGTGCCCATAACGAGTCCTGAAAGCAGACTTCGGCACATCCGACTCCTTAATCCTCAACTGATGATAACCCGATCTCAAGTCTATCTTAGAGAAGACTCTCGCCCTTGCAATTGATCAAACAAGTCATCAATGCGAGGAAGCGGATACCGATTTTTCACCGTAATCTGATTCAACTTCCTGTATTCCACACACATCCTCAAAGATCCATCCTTCTTCTTCACAAAAAAAACCGGAGCTCCCCAACGCGAGGAACTCTGCTAATATATCCTTCTCTAACAACTCCTCTAATCGCTCCTTCAACACTTTCAATTCACGAGCCATTCTATAAGGCGGAATCGAATCGGGCTGAACTCGACAAAGCTCGATCGAAACTCGATCTCCGAGTCAAGCAGTAGTCCGTGCAATTCCTCCGAAAGACATCCGAGAAATCCTCGACTCATCGGAATATCCTCTAACTTCCCTTTGTCCGCCTCGAATCCATCACATAAGCCAAAACGCCTCACATCCCGACCTCAACATCTTCTCTGCAAAAAGTCAAACAACTGAGCGAACTTGCCTTTCTATCCCCGTAAAACATTACTCTGCTGTCATCATCTAATTCAAACTCTACCGCCTTCCGCTTATTAATCCAATCGGGCATCAGACCTTTCCAAGGTATCCATACCCAAAATCACATCCAAGCCTCTCATCTTCAAGGGCATCAAATCTACCACTAGAAGTGCTCCACCAATACAAATCTCACAATCTCCAACACCGACTAACCACAATATATCGACCGATCGAGTACTCACCAACAATGACTATCCAACGGACTCACAGCCCTATCACACATAGGTCTACTCAATAAACAAACGAGTGAGTAGACCTCGGTCAATCAACACAAGCACATCATCGTAAAACAATCGAGCCATACCAAGAATAACATCTCGCGCGCCTCAGATCCTCCCGCCATAGAAACACTCGGCCGGTGCTCGCCTCTCCTGGTCTTCCCGAAGACTCACCTCTTGGCAAGATCAATCGCCCACCTCTATCGAAGTCCTCTCGACTCAAAGTCTCTGCCCTCCTAGAGCTCAGATCCGAGATCCTCTCTCCTGACTACCGAGACACTCTCTAGCCTCGTGTCCTTTCTCGCCCACAAATAAGCATGCACCGCCAATCGGAAACACTTCCACCATGAAATCGACCACAAGGTTTCACACTTAGGAACTGGCGACTGTCCCCATCTCCCTCCTATTGCCGCCCACCGTAGAAGCTTGGTGAGAAACAAGAGAAGTCCTCATCGCCTCGTGGACCGGCACCATCGCTCCTCTCCTCGATCGAGTGGAAGCTTCTAGCACTCGTCTCGCATAGGAGTACTAGTGCTACCTCCTCTCCTAATCGCCTTCCTTTCCTCTTCTTATTCACAAGACTTTGATATTCTCTATGTTCTCCACCAAGAGTGCCTCAACTAATCTGCTGAAAGTCATCAAATTTCGCACAATCACCTTCTCTCGATGGCCAAATGTAGTCCCAACTCAAATCGACGACATCCGGCACCTCTCTCAACATCAAATCAAGCATACCGGGACAACATGCGTGAACCGGCCATACTCAAGAATCGTCATATCCTCTCGAGTGAGACTCAAAACTCCTCTCGCTTCACGGACATAAACCTCGACAGATATTTCTTCTTGAACGCAGCCACAAAATCCTCGCCATGCCAACCCCATCGGCCTCATCTCGATCGCTCGACACGGTCTCCCACCAATGCAGAGCATCTCCCTGCAACAAGCTGGCAGCATATACAACTCTCTCGTCCTCCTCACAATCCATCTAATCCATCACCCATTCTGTCCTCCGCAACCATGTCTCAGCTTCCTCAGGATCAGCTGTCCCAAAGAAGTCCACTGCTCCATACTTTCTCAGCTTGTCGAATTGTTTTCCTCTTAATCGGGCCGGAGCAAGGTGTGGCATCCGCCCATAGCCCCAACAAACGCTCGAGTAAAGGCCTCAAACATCCTCGATCAAATGGGGCACTTGCCTCAAGGAATCGGCAATTCTTGAGTCGTGACGACGGGCTCACTCTAGCCCCACGTAAGCCTCAACATGCATTGGGGCTACAGACTCATCGGTCCTCTCCTCCCTAGTCGAGAGTCGTGCAATGCACTTACATAGCTCCTCGTGTCCTTCTACGAGGTGACATCGCATTCTTCAAATGGAAACACTAAGAATTAGCTATATGACAATCTACATGTATGCATAATATGCATGTCACGTAACAATGCAACAAGTAATCATATATCACATAATCCTATTATGCATTCTAAGCCAAGGACACCTAAACCTAGGCGCTCTGATACCAAACATGTTGGGCCCGGGCCCCGTATGACCAAATCCCCGAGAGCGGCCCCTCGGGTCGCGCCCGCGTCGAGCGCCCCAAACCGCGAACCCGATCCCAACATTTCGGCACAATCGATCAATTAATACATACATACATTGCCAGAACATACACAACCATACATTAAAGACCCTATAACCATAGGAATTTCATACTATTGCAAATTAAGAAAAGTCAACAAGTATCCTCAATTATAACAAAATACAAAATGAAATCTAAATCCAAAAATACATGAGTATGCTCAATGTTAACATGCTCGGAGGGCCAACAAAATACTAACTTAATACAAAGCTCCTAATTTGTCTGAAGTTTTAATGTCGCGAAAAGTCAACGATCGTCCTGATCTGCACCTGAGGAGGGGAAAGTAATGGGTTGAGCTACACAGCTTAGTGGCTAATATAGTTATAGCCATCGGCAATTAGCACAAATCCCAGCATATGAATGCATATATATATATTATATCTACACAGACAATAATTCCAGCATTCACATGCTACTCAACAATTTATACATTCAATACAAGTAAGTCATCATATGTCACAAAGTATGCTTCACAATGATCAATTAACATATGCAATGTACATCACAATGGCTCGAGGGTTCCATGGAAACAAAAGGGAGAAACCGAAGTTTAACCCTAAACGAAATGAGTCCATTCGGAGCTCATATGCCACAAGCGAGCAAATGGGAGAAGGCTCTTGTCTCGTGCGCACGTGATTTAACTAAATGGTTCCACTCTCACCCAAACAAAAGCATATAATCATGCTCACAATCATTCTATCATATGATATTCTATCATGTCTTTCGTTTAATCAAAATGCCATGACCGAAGTCAAGGCATAACATGCTCAAAATCTATGTAATGCTATCAATTTCCATACTTCTTTCAAAATACATGAAATCAAAGTCATTCAATTCATTACATTTAAACATGCATCATCTACAGTATATATTCACACATAGGCAAGAACCTGCCTAATCACACAATAACTATAAGTATATTACCCACCTAAGATCGCTCGAGAATTCGATTCACTGATGTCCTTCTTCTTGCGATGAAATCGGGTCAGCTTGGTTTCCTAAAATAAACCAAGTTCCATATCAATATTCATAGCAAATATTCAAAGCTTGGAATCCAAAATAAAGCATTAAAATCTATATCTGACCTTCTCCTAAAATTCTGAACCCTTCAAGGCTAATTCTGAACTTCCCAACTTCATAGAACGTGTAGCCTTTTATTTCTAGTTCATAACGAATGTGAAATCACCTCAATCGGACATCTATACCAAAAGATATCCTCGAAAATGAACAATTCCCATTTTCGAAAAAGGGGCTCGCCATGACGAACGATTCCTACTGCCATGGCTTAGCGCAAGAAACAATTATCACATCGTCATGACGACTCGCGATCCACGCGTCGCGATTTAATAATCGTAAAATTATTTACACGTCATGACGTGGCTTCTTCCTCACATGTCGCGGCTTATTCATACGCGACGTCATGACGCCTCGTCAAGAACCGACCCCTAACTCCAATTTCTTCATATCTCATCTTAAATCCTCTTCTAAACTCAAATGCAACACAACCAAACTATAGATCCAGTCCTCTACAACATTTCTAACCCATTCTAAGCTTCAAATCTAACACAAACACATCAACATAAGGAAATCTCTACATTTTCACCCAAAACCCTAAAACCTTCGATTCTCACTTGATTCAACATTCCTTAAGTTTAAATCTAATCAAACCAAGTTAGAAGGCACTAAACTTACCAAAAATGCTTCAATCGTCTGAAAACCTCGAAATCAAAATCCTCTCTTCTTCCTCTCTTCCTCTCCCCACAAGGCGTGCTTCTCCTCTTCTTCTTCTATTTTCCTTTCTCCTTTTTCTATTCTCATTCTCTTTTTAAACCCTAAGGAATGGACCTCCCTAATAAGCCCAAGCCCAAAACAACTTAAGTTAATCTCTCAAAAGCCTTTACACAATTTAAATCCTCAAATGCTCATTTAAACCTTATTTAGACCTTAATTATCCATAATTCTCTCAATTTAATCAAACTAAGGCAAAAATCACAATTCATACTGAATAAGATCATAAAAAAATTCGGGGTCTAACAATATTAATACATTGATAAACAGAAATTCATACCACAAACAAGTTTCAGTTCATACAAGCCAAATTGAATCAGCCATGTAAAGTACAAACCACAAACAAATACCCAAATTAAACCAAGTTCAGAAAAACGTAGTCGAAAACATATTCACTGATCTCAACTGGCACGTAGAAGAATCTTCCCGAATACGTTAAAGAAGATGATGACAAAGTTACAATGAATGATATAGAAACTGAAACAATTTTGATTAAATTGTGTGTAAAGTCATTGTTCACATAGTCAAAAATATAAGGAAAGTAAGGTCATTTCTATACCTGCTAAAGCTTCTCTTCAATCTTGTTCAGAAAATAAATACTGCCAACAAATGAGTTCTTACAACCAAGAACAAAATTGTTAATAGTTTATAAGCTGGATATAGTAAAACAATCATACAATGCATCTGCTTACGCACAGTTTAGAATACGTGATAAATTTTTAGCAAAGAACAATTAAAATTGTAGCTTATATATCTATGTATGTATGTACGGATAACCTTTAGATTTTACTAAGACATTCCAATATGGTATTTATTCGTTGCGTTGCTCCCATCTCTACTATGCTCTTTTGAATTGCACTCAATAAAGTCGTTAGTTAAGTCGGTTATTATTTTCTTGTAGTGGCAATCCAAAGAACAACTCCCTTCATTCTTCATCACTTGAATCACACCATCATTGCAATCCTATATTAAAGTAATAACTAATGTATACTCTCCATAATCAATGCATCATGAAAGATTAGGTTTTAATATCACTAATTTCCTTACTTGACTCATATGAGGGCTTTTAGTAATTTTCTTTTGAAACTAATTATTGGAGATACCATTAATGTTTCACATTTTATATCCATAGAGGTAATCCCAACAATTGATATTCATTCCATGCCACTTGATATTGATCTGCAAGGAAAAGATATCGAAGATTCTAGGTACTCACATAAACTTGGGTCTTTAGGAGTTAGTTCCTAAACCTTTCTTAATTCCTAAATCTTTCTCCTACCTATATTCTTTTAACTCTATTTAACACACATCTTTTCAAAAAGTAATTTCTATGTATGTGTCCATAATCACCACAAAAATAACATTTCATATGATGGCAATTGAAAGTGTTAGTGTGATGTGATCAATACTTACAAAATTATGATCTATATACATTTTCAGGCCTTCTTTAGTTATTTGTAGGAGGTAAAACGTTCTTTTTTCAAAATTGGAGAAATTAGGAGCTCTCATTATGTGTCAATGAGTCTTAACAAAACATTTAACATATTACATGCTTCTTTTTATAAAATATGACCTATGGTGATGTTTGAACAAATGTCATTCTTCTTTTTTTCTTATAGGGCCTAGGATGATAATAATCTTGTATCATGTCATTTTGATGATAAAAAGGTTATATGAATAAAAAGAATATTGCATGCTCTTTTGGTAGGATCTTGCATGAAAGTTATACCTATTTTTGTCTTTTAAACCTTGTTTTCTAAGTTTAGAATGTAAACTATACATAAAAGTACAAAATCTTTTCTTTCATACCTAGAAGATAATGAAGTGAATCACACGTTAATACAGCACTTAAAAACACAATAGAATGCACAAGAAGGGGGGGTTGAATTGTGTATTCCCCTTTTTGAATATCTTTTAGAATTACTTGTTAGAATTAAGATTCTTTACAGAATTCTTATTAATCTTGATTGATCAAACTTTTCAATGCTAAGTATATGAATAGTAAATAAAGATCAACTTTGAAACTAAAAGTGAGATAGAGAGTGAGAGTAGTAGACACGCAGATTTATCCTGGTTCACCCCAAACCGTGGGCTACGTCCAGTCCTCAGAGTTTCTTCTGAGATTTCACTATCTCTTCAAACGTTACAGTATTCTTTCACGAGCCTCTTCAGGTCTCTACAACCAGTATTCTTTCACACTTAGCCTCTGTAGCTATCTCGCATAACTTTTCTTTTCGTAAAATATTTGAACACTCTATTACGTATGGATAGCGCTCAGCTAATTCGCACTTAATCGCTTTTCGCTTTGTGTAATTTTTCTCAAAACAATGAAGCACTTCAGCCGACTTCGACTTGTATTTATAGCTTTCGCCTCTAATCGCTTCTTGATTCTTGAATCTTGAATCTTTAAAGAACGGTTAATCACTGAGTTCAGAATTAACTCGAACTCGACTCTTGCGTCTATTTCTTTTCGCGATCGCGCTCTGCGCTCGCTTTTGTTTCGCTCAGATCTACATTTTCAACTTAGTCTCAGTCAACTTCGCTCAGATACGCCATCTTCATCTGCCTCCGAATTCGCTCAGATATCGCTCAGGATCGTTTTGTTTTTCTTGTATTTGATCTCACTATGTTTGTTATACATCAAAATCATTTTTATGTAAAGTCATTTTGACTTAACAATCTCCCCCTTTTTGAATATAACAAATTACATACAAGAAAACAAAACAAAACAAAAAAAAATTACAGATGTTGCAAAAACTTATCTTCTTCATGTCTTCGTCTGTTGTGGTCACACCTTCTTCATCTGAACATCCTCTCCTCTTCTGATTATTTTCTTCTTTTCCTGCTCTCCCCTATTTGTTATAATCAAAAATGATCATCAATTCTAGTTCTTCAAATAGCTCGCTATCATCTTCTTTAGATCATTCACCGCCTCCTTCATGTCATTGAGTTCACCACGTAATCCATCGACTTCATCCGACGAAGAGGCTTGATCTCGCTCACGATGGAGGAGCGAAAGGAATTGTAGTAGTATAGGCATCGAGGATGGAGTGTAGTCTTCATTAATCTCAAAAGTCGGTGGACTAATGAATGTCGCAGCTTCAGAAGATTTAGATCAAAAGGAACCGGCAAGATCAACAACCGCCTTCCTTGCAGGATAGGGCATGTTCTTCGATAGACAAAGTATTAGACAAAGGGCTAATACGAAGAACTGTCTCAACAAGGAACTCAAGAATGTTCCTGCTTTTATACTTCCCCATCGGACAGCCTTCCGCACGATTTGTATGGTCTGCAGCTCGCTTGATTCGGGTCTTGTGCATGAATGCATGCTTTATCAATTTTCCGCACTTCTTCGCAATCGATCTCATGGACGAGATCATCATCAACATTATCTTCGTGAAATAATTTTGACTTTCCTTTGTAAAATCTTTTGGATACCTTGGTTGAATATCCGAACAACCTTTATCTCTCGTGTTCTCTTTGATTGGGAACATAGTACACGGCAAGGTGGACGCCTTGAGGGATATGGCAAATGATCAAGAAGCCTCAAGGTATCGTAAAAGACTTCTTTTTCATTTAGTAACCGCCACGTGATACCATTAATCAACATAGGTTGCACCAGAGCTACTATTTTCTTCATCGGTTCAACATCGATTATAATAGCATTGCTCGATTGGTAATAACTTCTACCAATTTGATTTCCAGCCTATATTTCCTCAAGAACTTCGTAGTTATATACCTTCGACTTTGGTTCATCATCACCAAACTGCATCGCAGCTTGCTTCGTCATGCTCCTTAAAAGTCTCCCGAACCGCCATTCTTCTGCCGGTTCCTCCTTTATAATACCAGTGTCTCATGAACCGTGCTTTCATCCATCGGTTCTTCTTGTTGAGCACTAGAATTTCTTGAACTGCATAATGCTCAGCTTCGTTTCAACTTGAACAAGACGTTAGCCTCTTTTGTAGACTAACGCCCTCAGGCAGCTGAGATGCTCTTCTTTTGACTAACCTTCTTAGTCTTTTTCTCTCGCTTCAGCTTAGTTTTGCGCTTTCTTCACGTGAGATTTTCCTTTAACAGATGTTGCTTTTCTCTTCCTCTCGCCTCTTTAGATCTTCCGCCGATCCTCTTCCGTATAGAGACTAAGGATCTTGTGGCTTTGGCTGCACAAGATTTAAAAGTTTCTTCTCGCTTTGTTCTCTCGGCAATCTTCTCTTCCTGTTGCCTCGTAGTCCCGATTCTTGGAGATCTCTTGGCTTTCTTCACAACTTCGCCAAGAGACTTTCTCCTTGTCTCTTTGGCGACTTTGCTTTGCCCTCCGAGAATGACTTTCATGCACAAGAGGACTCGCCATTTTCATGAGAAGTCTCCCTAGACTCTCCTTAATTCTAAGAAGAGGCGATTTGATACTTACAGCGATTGAGAACTTGAGACAGAGTCTTCTTCAATATACGCCCCCTCGCTTCTTGGTTTCTTTGAAGAACCGCGTGATCTTTGTCTCATCGATTCGCACCCATTCGCGAATAGTATGAGCATCAATCTTGCTCTTCATCAAATAGCTTCGCCTTATCCTCGTGCGCATTTAACATCGATTCCATAAAGATCCTCGTCAAAATCATACCATAAGGATAATTGGAAGTTTCCTTTAACCCCTTAACCATATAGTGAAAGATTAAGAAGGGTAGATCTATAGGATTTCGATTGAAAAAAAAACAGACATTGTTCGTCTAAAGTAGTCACCAAATGCCTTGAACCAACTCTAGGAAGAATGCAATTGAACACGATTGCATGCAGAACTCTAGCCTTTGGAATCAGATTTGATGTCTTCCTTTCTCTTGAATCATTTGTGCCATAGAGCTGCCTCTTGACATCTTCTTCTTTCATTCCAACTGAGGACATCCATCCGGCCTTGGTAGACAGTTTTTCACCAACGGATGGGCAATCAGTTACTTTCCTTATCAAATCCTTTGTGATAATAACTGATATTCTATCCACAGAGGATACAATAATGTCTTCTATCAGACGAGCGTTCTTCCAGAACTTATATACCTCATTTATATAGACAAGTCCTTGTATCTGAAAGAAGTTCTTCCAGCCAGCTTTTATAATCTCAGGTTCTACATCCATGCCATCACCCCTTAGTGATTCAAAGTTCACAAGTCTTCCATAAATCATTACTGCTTCCATTGTATAGAGCGAAAGATTATCTTCTGGAAAGATTTTGAGTGAGAAGATTTTGAGAGAATTAGTAAAGTAGAAATGAACCGTCAGGAGATGATGAAAAGATCGCTATAATATCATCTTCACCTACTTATAGGTTATGGACTGATGGGTTCTCGAATCATTAAGAACCTCGAGTTTATCGATATTTCCTCCAAAATCTTCCTTGTGAGAAAAGTTACCAGTGTAACTCACCGTATAACGCCGTTAGTTTCTCACGTTATTTTAGCCTAACCGCCATTTAGCATCACCATATTGAGATTAAGCGCTTATCTTCTCAAAACGCTCTTCACTCAAAGGTTTAGTGAAGATGTCCGCCATCAAGCTCTGTTTCAACGAACTTTAGAAGCACCACCTTTCTCTCGAACGTAGTCTCTCGTGAAATGATGTCCGACTTCTATATGCTTTACTCGAATGTCAATTGATTCTTTGACAGTTTATTGTAGGAAAATCCCGGTGAGCATCACATGCCCACGATGCGGAAAACAAAATTTTTTGTTCCGGACCTTCCCAAAGCCGGATCCATGTGTATATATATAACAAACTCAAACCGAACGATCAAAGGAGACCGCCTCTAACGGTATCCACGCAGAGATCGGAGAACCTAACCGGACAAACCTTTGACCTGAAATAGCTAGAACAAATTAAAGACTGCTAGATCTTACCTTTGTTCTATGGAGAGCTTGAAACCAACGATGATGGAAGATGAAACACTTGAGAGGAGATGAACTTAACCAATGATGAAGATGAAGAGATGGCTATAGAAACCCTTTCTAAAACCTCCAATCTTCATCCATCATTTTTCTCTTGCTTCATGGCCACGAAGATCATCATCTTCTTGCAAGAAACACTTTCTCTCATCTTAATTTTCCATAAGCCACGATCCTCCTCTTCTTCACTTTATTTTTTTGTCATTTAGTCATTTAATGAAAGTGATGACTAAGCAAAATGATGGAAGGTTCTTCCATCTTCCTCCTTCATCCACGTTTTCATATATATATATATATATATATATTAATTATTTAATTAATTAATCATATATATATATATATATATATCAAGTGGTCCACCACACTGGGTCGGTCCTATCGGGTCCCTATGGGAAAACCCCTAAACCTTTTTTCAAGAATATCGATGTCGCGATCTCATCAGACATATCTCGATCTCATCGGGATCCATTTAATCCAATTGCTCTCCATATATTGGAACTCTTTCCAAAACTATTTTACGAGTTCTCTGAGACACTCTTATGCGTGTGACCCATTAGGTTCCCGGTTATGTTGGCCACTTAAATTAACACTTAATCTAAGCAAGTCATGAGCGGTATCTAGCAACACATCATGACCCCCAATTGATCGAAAAGTAATTGGTTTGACGAATGAAGCTATATTCATCATGGACCATATCACGAACCTTTCCATAGACAATTACCGTGCAATTCGTCCTTTCACCATCCTATACCCCACTTGGTTATGAGTATGGGCAATGTGTCAACTCACTAGATCGACTACGCCAAATCTAGTCCAAGTGATTTCAGTTCTTATCCTAGACTCATTACTTTATATGTCACCAAGACACTCTTCACGACATACATACTCCGCCAGAGATTTTTAAGTAATGACCCTGACAAGAGGCCATGGGTATCATCTTCTGCTATCACAGAAGTGGTGAATCCTCTATTGGCTACTTAATTACCTTCAATACCTCAAACTGCACCCAAGCACCACCCTATGAGCGACTCTCAGAAGGCAACAAGGAATGGAGTCAAAGCACGTAATCAAGATTCAAGATATCCTTGAGCACCTCAAGTCTAAGGATACTTGCACCATTGCTATGATGAGATTATCACTAACATTAGAATAGGACATCCATGTGATGATCTCATGGCAGGTCATCCAATGGACTTACTACCTCTAGTAAGCATCGACATCTCAACCTTAAATATCTCATATTTACAGTTGCTGAGATCCACTGCTTGATCAAATCAAGGAGCATGAGATGTGCTAGTCTTTCCGGATTACCGATGTCCAGTCTCAGTAATCCTATGACTAGGGATAATTTAGATAATGACATAATTACACATGATAGAAATCTCAGTAGTGTGATCACATCATAATTTCCTTCATGCTATGTCATATATCATGGACTTCATTAATTTAATTACAGATCTAGATGAGTTCATAAATAATGAACAACAAATTAATGAAATATGCCTTTCTTTATTTATTCATAAAGACTGTACACAACTTTGTACAAAATGTGCTAAAGGCGATTGCCTTTAGGGCACTACTCTAACAATCTCCCACTTGACCTAAAACCAATCGCCTTGATATCTAATACCATAGGCGAGTACATGAGAATCAAAACTCTTTTGTGACAATGGCTTCGTCAACGGATCAGCAATATTCTGCTTGGTGGGAACTCTCTCGATCCGGACATCACCACGCCCTATGATCTCCTTATCAAATGATATCTGCGAGTACGTGTTTGGATCGTTGATGAGACCTTGGTTCCTTCGTCACAGAATAGCCCCATTGTTGTCACAATACAACCGATGGGCCCATCACTATTAGGAACCACACCAAGTTCAAGAATGAACTTCTTGATCCAAACCGCCTTTGTTCGCTTCAAGCGGCAATGTACTCTGCCTCGGTTGTTGAATCGGCAATGCCTCTTGTTTGGAACTCTTCCAACCGATCGCCTCATTGCTCGATCTGAATACATAACCTGATTGGGATTTGGAATCATCCTTATCATATTGAAAACGGCATCCAGATACCCGCCACTGAGATCTCCATCCCCATATATCAAGAAAACATCCTTAGTCCTTCGTAAGTACTTAAGGATATTCGTGATACCACCCAAAGGACCCTCACCAGATCCGATTGGTATCCGCCGTAACACTTAGAGCATACGATACATTGGGTCTCTTACATAGCATAGCATACATGATAGATCCTACCGCTGATGCATACGGATCATATTCATGCGCATCCTCTCATCTTGTGTCTTAGACACATAGATTTCGAGAGTGTTATCCCATGAGTCACGGAAGGTACCTCTCTTGATTGCTCCATGCTAAACCTCTTTAGCATCTTGTCTATGTCGTTGATTGTGAAAGACCAAGCAACCTTTTGATCTATCTCTATAGATCCTTATCCCAAGGATATAAGTTGCTTCACCAAGGTCTTTCATGGCAAATTGTTTGACAACCAAATCTTGACTGATTGCGAAGATAGAGACATCGTTTCCTAGTAATAATATGTCGTCCACATATAGCACAAGGAATACGATTGCAGTCCCATTAACCTTCTTATACACACAGTATTCATCCGGATTTTGTGAGAAACCAAACTCTTTGATTACCTCATCAAATCGGATATTCCAACTCCTGGATGCTTGCTTCAATCCATAGATGGATTTCTGAAGCTTGCATACCATTTCGCCATCATAGGAGGTGAAGCCCTCAGGTTGTGTCATATACACATCCTCAGCTAGATTTCCATTTAGGAAAGCTGTCTTCACATCCATTTGCCAATGGCTAGGAGTATCCTAATGGATTTAAGCATTGCTACTGGGCTGAAGGTCTCGTCGTAGTCAACCCCTTGTCTTTGACGAAAACCTTTGACCACAAGCCTTGCTTTATAGGTAATTACATTACCATCCACGTCGGTTTTCTTTTTGAAAACCCATTTGCACCCTATGGGTTTTATTCCTTCGGGTGCATCAACCAAAGTCCATACTTGGTTTTCATACATGGAATCCATTTCGGCCTGCATGGCATGAAGCCATTTCTGAGACTCTAAACTCTTCAGAACCTCTTCATAGGTGGTAGGCTCATCATCTTCTATGAGCAATACGTCATCCTGTTCATTCACGAGAAATCCATATCTCTCGGGACAGGCGATCCCACGTGACCTCATTTAACTTTGTATGTTGTAGAAGGTTGAATCTGTTACTTCATCCAGATGAGTTACGCTTTGAGTTCAGCGATTGATCTGCTCTGCTCGAGCATCCCGAACTTCTTCAAGCTCAATTTTCTCCCACCGCCTTCTTGTAAAAGAAACTCTTTATCTAAAAAGACAGCATGCTTCGAAACAAACACCTTTTGTTCTTCAGCAAGGTAGAACTGATATCCCATTGTTTCTTTAAGATATCCTACGAACAAACACTTGTCAGACTTTGCATCAAGTTTATCTGACTGTGTCCGCTTCACATAAGCAGGACAGCCCCAAACTTTCAAATGAGTAAGATAGGGTCTTTTGTTAGTCCACATCTCATATGGAGTAACATCAACTATCTTTGATGGGACTCTGTTTAACAAGTAAACAGCTGTCTCGATTGCATACCCCCAAAAGGATTTTGGTAACTTTGCAAAGCCCATCATTGATCGTACCATGTCTAACAAGGTTCGATTTCTCCTTTCTACCACACCATTATGCTGTGGTGTGTAAGGAGGAGTCCATTGAGATAAAATCCCATTATCTCTGAGATAATCCAAAAACTCTTGGTCTAATTATTCCCCACCACGATCAGATCGTAATGTCTTGATACTTTTCCCAAGTTGGTTTTCTACTTCATTTCTGAATTGTTTGAACCTTTCAAATGCTTCAGATTTGTATCTCATCAGATACAAGTACCCATATCGAGAATAGTCATCGATAAAGGTAATGAAGTAAAGATAACCACTTCTAGCATGGATGGACATCGGACCACATACATCTGAATGTATTAGGTCTAATACTCCAGTCGCTCGTTCACCCTTTCCCTTAAAGGGTAACTTAGTCATCTTGCCTAATAAACAAGATTCGCATGTGTCATATGATTCATAATCAAATGACCCTAAACTACCACTCTTATGGAGCTTAGCTATCGTCTCTCATTTATATGGCCAAGCGACAATGCCATAAGTAAGTTGATTTTAAATTATCTCGTTTATGTCTTTTCGTGTCATTGACATTCAAAATTGGATGTGACATATCTAATATGTAAATTCCATTGCATAAAGTACCAGACCATAAAGCATTCCATTCAAACTAATAGAACAACCATTGTTACTAAAAGTCAAATGGAAACCAAATTTATTTAAACAAGAAATGCATAATATGTTCTTTGTTAATACAAGTACAAAATAACAATCATCCAATTTAATTACAAGCCCACTGGGAGTGACAAAAGTAAGTGCCTACGCTAATGCAAAGAACTCTTGCTCCATTTCCCACACGCAGTCTACCTCTCCTTCATGAGTCGCTCATCGTCTCGAGGCCTCGTGATATCATTGCATATGTGTGAGCCACAACCGTATCTAATACCCATATGTTATGATCGAAAAAATGATAACCTCAATGACAAACATACCGAAGAAGTCGAGGCATCGATGCCTTTTTCGCTTCAGTTCCTCCAGATAGACTTTACAGCCCGCTTAGTGATCGGCCTTGCCACAATGGAAGCAAGTTCCTTTGGTGCGTCTCTTTGGTTTTCTTCTTGCTATACTTCCTTTTGGTTTCTAGACCTTTTCTTCTTCTCGCTTTTTTTCCTTGAACCGTAAGAAGAGTCCACCATCAAGACTTGCTTGCTATCCTTCTTGATAGCTTGCTCGTTGTCTTGAGCATATTGATCAACTCGTGGATTGTTGTGGATATTGGTTCATCCGATAGTTTAACACAAACCGTGAATAACTATCGACAATCTAACCGCATTAAGTCAATACTTAATTCATAATCCATGACAAAACCTAAGACGGCCAATCTCTCAATATACCCATTCATCTTCAAAGCATACTTGCTCGCAGATGAACTCGAGTCATCTTAGTAGTGAAGAGTAGCCTCGAGGTCTCGAACCTTTCGCATCGAGCTTGCTCATCAAACAGCTCCCTAAGATGAAACACTATGGTATGAGCATCCATAGACTCACGCCGCTTCTCACTCTGTGACATCGAGGCAAGCATGATGCGGTAGCCATGTCACCGTCTTTAAGATGCTTCGATATGCTTTCGATCCTCATCAAGCATCGGCAGAGTGGATCGTGAAGTGGAACATCTAGGATATATCCCAGTTCCTCAGACCTGAGAACAATTCTCAGATTTCTCAGCCAATCGAGAAAATTTGGTCCAGTTAACTTGTTGGATTCCATAAGTGAGCGCAAGTTCACACTAGAAGTCATCTTCAATAACCTATAGGGAAAGAGAGAAAGAATGTTAGAATAGAATAGATGCATAATCATAAGGACTTGCATGATATGCATATGGCTCCCACTAGTTTCATAGAATCCATAACCCTCATAACGAATCCAAGAAACATTATGACAAAATGTCCTAGTGGGTCGATATCCGACATTCCTAAAAATGACCTTGGGTTTGCCCAACAAGCCACCTTAGTTCAATCGGTAGGTATCGGTCATACCAATTGCATCATAGATAGATATCCGACATTCCTAAAATGACTTTGGGTTTGCCCAACAAGCAACCTTAGTTCAATCGGCAGGTATCAATCATACCATTTCAATCTTAGGTGCAACTATCGACTAGTGCTATCAACTTTTGATGTATGCACACACATTGGGTTATCAACTCTTGATGCGTGTACATCGATGTACACTACCCAATTCGCCTCGTCCACGCTGACCTTGAGTTTGCTCAACAAATCAACGCTTCTAGTGAAAATCGACCCATTAATCCGAAAATTTCATTTTCCATGGTTCAACATATCCAGATAGAGTGAGCTTGGGTTTGCCCAACAACCCAACTCTATAAGAACTCGTTCTCCCATATTAATGGAAGGCGTTAGTTTTCATATGATTTGAGGGTTTTCAGGTCTCATCTTCTTCTTCTCCAAGCCGTAGGATTATAGTCACTATGACTATATGGAATGATTTAGGGCATATGATCAATCACATTGAGTTTATACCTAAAATCATCAATCATCCCTCCTTTGCATGTTATAAGTCGACTTGTGAATGTATAAGTCGACTTATGCCTCTGTGTAAGTCGACTTATGCATGTGTAAGTCGACTTATGCAGCTGTACACGAACAAGTCGACTTGTACCATTGTGCAAGTCGACTTATGCGTCTACAGTGCACGGACAAGTCGACTTGTACATTGTGTAAGTCGACTTATCCAAGAGAAATTGCTATCTTAATTGGCTAATTTCTCAATTTGTATAGTTCAAATTCACAATACCAAGTCTAATACACTTTACCTTGATGTACCAATGAAACACTTTCATTGTTGCTTACCATATATAGTCAAACTATATATGAAGAATTTGAAATCGGTGAATATACTGTTATTCACTTGGATTTCCAAATAATTCAAGAATATCAAATTATCAACCTAAGTATCTCTAGATAGTCTACAATTTATCAAGACTACTTCGGCACTGGTCACAAAATTTGTGACGACCAAAACAATCAAGATAAGAGAATATACTAACGAGACGCTAATGAGACACATTTGACATCCGAAAATTATTTGGAAACCTAATTTCAAAAAATTCATTTAGGCAAGCATACAAAATCAATTTAACACATTTTTAATCACATTAAAAATGATCCAAGGCATTGGAACTGAAATCTACACAATTTCTTAGTTCAAACAAAACAACTCCAACAATTTTCTCAAAACTGCCAAGTTCTATGTTTTGCTTGAAAAACCCATTGAGACAATTTCAATAAATTCTGAGAAAATTAAAAAGGTTACTACATGTTCCCAACATGCTCCATTAAGTTTTTCAGGATTTATTTCCATCAAAAACTCATTCAACCTCAGCAACAAAGCCAATGCAAAATCTGTGTTCCTTAACACAGCTATTCCCAGCAGCACACAATAAATTCTCAAATAAATAGTAAATCACCTTGAAAACATTTTTCCATCCAAATAGACATTCATAAACATCTTAGGGACATGTAGGTTAAAGAAAATCCGAAAAAAAATTTTTCTACAATTTATTCTCGAATTTATAAGCATGCATGTTCAGTGAATGTGCACAAAGACAGCACCCAACACATTAGGGAATAAATTAGCAAAACCATATCAAATCACATTGATAAATTCCAGGCTTCCACAGACATATGCAACAACATCTTGTGAACATATCTGAGCAAGAAAATTTCGAAAACTATATCTCATACTGAATTCGAAATTCAACACATACAACATGCATCATCATCACAAGCTATAGCAACTCCGACCTAGTCATGATTTCGTTGTTATATACGACACAAGTGGCTCTGATACCACTGTAGGAAAATCCCGGTGTGAGCATCACATGCCCACAGTGCGGAAAACAAAAATTTTTTGTTCCGGGACCTTCCCGAAAGCCAGGATCCATGTGTATATATATAACAAACTCAAACCGAACGACCAAAGGAGACCGTCTCTAACGGTATCCACGCAGAGATCGGAGAATCTAACCGGGACAAACCCTTTGACCCGGGAATAGCTAGAACAAATTAAAAACTGCTCTATCTTACCTTTGTTCTATGGAGAGCTTGAAACCAACGATGATGGAAGATGAAACACTTGAGAGGAGATGAACTTAACCAATGATGAAGATGAAGAGATGGCTATAGAAACCCTTTCTAAAACCTCCAATCTTCATCCATCGTTTTTCTCTTGCTTCATGGCCACGAAGATCATCATCTTCTTGAAAGAAACTCTTTCTTTCATCTTAATTTTCCATAAGCCACAATCCTCCTCTTCTTCACTTTATTATTTTGTCATTTAGTCATTTAATGAAAGTGATGACTAAGCAAAATGATGGAAGGTTTTTCCATCTTCCTCCTTCATCCACGTTTTCAACATATATATATATATATTAATTATTTAATTAATTAATCATATATATATATGTATATATATTACTGAAGTGGTCCAGTCACACTGGGGTCGGTCCTACGAGGTCCAGGTATGGAAAAAACCCCCGGAAATCTTTTTCAGCAATATCGATGTCGCGATCTCATCGGGACATATCTTGATCTCATCGGGATCCATTTAATCCAATTGCTCTCCATATGTTGGAACTCTGTCCAAAACTATTTTACGAGTTCTCCGAGATACTCTTATGCGTGTGACCCATTAGGTTCCCAGTTATGTTGGCCACTTAGATTAACACTTAATCTAAGCAAGTCATGAGCGGTATCTAGCAACACATCATGACCCCCAATTGACCGGAAAGTAATTGGTTTGACGAATGAAGCTATATTCATCATGGACCATATCACGAACCTTTCCATAGACAATTACTGTGCAATTCGTCCTTTCACCATCCTATACCCCACTTGGTTATGAGTATGGGCAATGTGTCAACTCTCACTAGACTGACTACGTCAAATCTAGTCCAAGTGATTTCAGTTCTTGTCCGGGACTCATTACTTTATATGTCACCAAGACACTCTTCACGACATACATACTCCGCCGAGATTTCTAAGTAATGACCTCGACAAGAGGCCATGGGTATCATCTTCGCTATCACGTAAGTGGTGAATCCTCTATTGGCTACTCAATTACCTTCAATACCTCAAACCGCACTCTAAGCACCACCCTATGAGCGACCTCGTAAGGCAACAAGGAATGGAGTCAAAGCACGTAATCAATATCCAAGATATCCTTGAGCACCTCAAGTCTAAGGATACTGCACCATTGCTATGATGAGATTATCACCGACATTAGAATAGGACATCCATGTGATGATCCCATGGTAGGTCATCCAATGTACTTACTACCTCTAGTAAGCATCCACATCTCAACCCTAAATATCTCATATTTACAGTTGCTGAGATCCACTGCTTAATCAAATCAAGGAGTATGAGATGTGCTAGTCTTTCCGGATTACCATGTCCAGCCTCAAGAATCCTATGACTAGGATAATTTAGATAATGACATAATTGCACATGATAGGAATCTCAGTAGTGTGATCACATCATAATTTCCTTCATGCTATGTCATATACCATGGACTTCATTAATTTGATTACAGATCTATATGAGTTCATAAATAATGAACAACAAATTAATGAAATATGCCTTTCTTTATTTATTCATAAAGACTGTACACAACTTTGTACAAAATGCGCTAAAGGCGATTGCCTTTAGGGCACTACTCTAACATATTGCACTGGTGTTGTCGCAATAAATTGGAATCTCCTCCTCCTTAACTGAATAGTCTTCAAGCTGATACTTGATCCACAGCGTCTGTGAACAGCAACTTGCTGCAGACATGTATTCTGCTTCAGCGGTTGATAGAGCAATTGAGCTTCGTCTCTTGCTTGACCAGGAGACTAGATTTCCTCCAAGAAAGTGACATCCTCCACTTGTGCTCTTTCTTTCGATTCTATCTCCGGCATAGTCCGCATCACAGT
This sequence comes from Erythroxylum novogranatense, assembly GCA_029891385.1. Lineage (NCBI taxonomy): Eukaryota > Viridiplantae > Streptophyta > Magnoliopsida > Malpighiales > Erythroxylaceae > Erythroxylum > Erythroxylum novogranatense. Next base: position 80,097,189 of record CM057229.1, on the reverse strand, counting down.
ATCCGATTAACCTGAAATCTTTACCTTTCTCAAACATTAAGCAAAGATTAGTAGTACTGCGAGATATCTCAAAATTCTTTTAACAAAGAAGAAATGAGACTCTAGGATCGGCTTGAAATCTTGCACACAAGCATACACCGAATGTAATATCAGGTCTACTTGTCAGAAGATACAATAAAGAACCGATCATCCTCTATATAGGGTTTGATCCACCTTCTTACCAAGTTCGTCTTTCGACAAAAGGTTTGAAGGATGCATCGAGTTGCCATTGGCTTCACATTATTCATGTCAAACTTATTCAAGAACTCTTTCACATACTTACATTGATGAATGAAGATCTTCTCTTTGTCCGCTTAACTTACAACCCAAGAAAGAACTTTAATTCACCCATCATACTCATTTCAAATTCTCTTTCATTAGTCTCTCAAACTTTAAACACAACTCTTTTGTAGTAGCACCAAAGATAATATCATCAACGTAGATCTGTATTAAGATAAAATGATTCTAAAAACTCTTTCTAAAAGCGTCTTATCAACTTGACCTCTGCTGAAACCATTTTCTATTAAGAAGGTACTGACGATCATACCAAGCTCTAGGGATTGCTTTAGGCGTATAAGGCTTTGTGAAGTCTATAGACATAATCTGGATTTTAACATCTTCAAAGCCGGAGGTTGTTTCACATAGACTTCTTCGTCTATAAAGCTATTCATAAATGCACTCTTAACATCCATCTGAAACAACTTTATATCGTGATGATTGCATATGCCAACAAAATCCTTATAGCTTCAATTCTCGCCATTTGGAGCATATGTTTCGTTGTAGTCTATTCCTTCTTGCGATTGTAACCTTGTGCTACTAATCGGCCATGTTACGACTCACTCTTCCCGATTCGTCTAACTTATTCTTGAAAACCCATCTTGTTCCTATAATGGATTTCTTAGAGGTTTTGGAACCAAGGATCGACGTTATTCCTTGTGAATTGGTTCACTCTTCTTGCATGGCTAACACCCAAGCTTCGCTCTCAAGAGCTTTCAACCTTTTAGGTTCTACTTCGAGATAAAGCTACATTAGCTTCTCATCCGAATCAACCTTGTCCTAACTCCTTCGAGGTCTCACCGATAATTAACTCTTCTGGATGAGAACTTTTATACTTCCAATCTCGTCTTAGTTCTATAGTTTCTGGAATATCTTCAATCTTAATCTCATGAGTGTCTGACGAGGGAGTTTCTGAGGCATCATCTAGGTTCTTTGAAGGACCTTCAATCTCCATGTCATCTTCCTTATGGATTTGAGAACTATCATCAAATTTGACATGGATCGTCTCTTCAACAGTCTTTGAAGTCAGGTTGTAAACTCGAAATGCCTTAGATGATAATGAGTAACCTAGAAATATTCCTAGATAGGTCTTTGAATCGAATTTATCCAATAGCTCTCTCGTATTCAGAATGGAACATTTGCACCCGAATGGATGAAAGTAGGATATGCTTGGTCTTCTTCCATTCCATAACTCGTAAGGAGTTTTCTTCAACATAGGTCGCAACAAGATCCTATTCTGAATATAGCATCTTTGATTCACGACTTTCTGCCTTGAAAATACTTAGGAAGATTCGCCTCACATAGCATAGTCCTTGCCATCTCTTGAATCTTCCTATTCTTTCTCTCAACAACTCCATTCATTGTGGAGTTCTAGGGGCCGAGAAGTTGTGGGAAATTTCATTCTCCTCATAGAAAACTCTAAACTTCTCATTCTCAAATTCTCCGCCATGATCACTCCCGATACTAGCTATAGACATTCCTTTTCATTCAGAACTTTCGGATAGAGTTCTAAAGTACTTAAAAGACTCATCTTTGTGTGATAAAATAATATCCAACAAAATCGAGTAAAATCATCAACAATGACAAGTCCATATTTCTTTCTCGCTAAGACTTAATGTCCTTGTAGGACCAAACAAATCCATATGTAATAGTTCTAAAGGTCTTGAAGAAGTTACAAAATTTTAGAAGAGAAAGAGGTTTTAACTGTTTTCCTTTCAAACAATTTTCACAGAAAATTCTTTGTCAAAACTTATTTTTGGTAAACCTCTTACCAAATCATGTTTTACAAATTTTGAAATATGTTTCAAAGAGACATGACCTAGCTTTTATGCCGATTAGTCTTTCTTCTTCGAAGATAGAAAACATGAGATATTTTGACTTTGAAAATCTTCTAAGTTGATTTTGTAAGGTTGTTTCTTCTCTTGGCGAGAAAAGTATAGACCCATCTTTGTTTCTGACTTCACAAAGATTTTGATTGAATGTAACTATAAAACCATAATCACACAACTGACTCACACTAATCAAGTTATGCTTTAGACCATCAACAAGCAGTACATTATTTATGCATGCAAAGGAATCTTTACCTATTTTCCCGATTCTAATGATTTTGCCCTGCTGGTTGTCTCCGAAAGTTACTGATCCTCCCTTCTTATACTGAAGGTCTAGGAACATAGACCTTCTTCCCGTCATGTGTCGTGAGCATCCACTGTCTAAATACCAATGGTGCTTGCCGTATCTTCCAAGGAAGGATATCTGCAGGAGAAACTATTTTATTTCTTGGTACCCAAATTTTCTTGGGTCCTTTATGGTTAGTAGTATGCACATGATATGATCTTTGATGCATATTACTCGGACGTTGATTAAAATATATTATCCTATTTCTTCCTTTTTGAGAGACAAATTTATTACGAGACTGAGTATTGTTTCCAGTAAACCCTAATCCAGTCTTATCACTAGGATGTCTACATTTTCCTAGCATATCATTCATTTTTTGTACTCTCATGAAAGTAACTAGATCACCGATAGATTCTTGATCCTCGGTTTGAGTTGATTAATCTCATCCGATCCGCTACAAGTTTCCTTTTAACTTTAACTCCTTTTTAAGCAAATATTTTCTCTATTTTCTCAAGATTTCTAATATTCTCTGCATACTTTTTCTTCAACAACTTGTCTGCTTTGAGAATCGCATGAGAATCTTCTAACAGTTCTGAATATGCATCATGCAAATTTTCGTAGTCGGATTTTACCTCCTCATCACTATCTTCCTCGGCCATTAGGCAAATGTTTGCATGTTCTGATGACTCGGAGCTCAGATCGATTCAGATGAATCTAGGTCCTCCCATGTTGCCATCATGCTTTTCTTGCCTTCTACTCTTCTTGGGTTTCTTCTTGAGAGTAGGGCATTCGGACTTGTAGTGTCCAGGCTGATTGCACTCGTAACAAATGATAGAAGACTTTTCTGGCTTAGCTTCATCTTTTCCATTCTTTCTTAATGTCTGGTTACTTCTGGGCTTCTTCTTCCACATACGTCTTATCTTTCTGGAAATGAAAGATAATTCGTCATCTTCATCACTCGATTCTAAATCGATTGGCTAGAGTTGTCATCCTTGATTCTTCAATTTTCAATGCTTTTGATGACTTCCTCCTTCTCTCGAGTCTTATGATTCTTTTGTCCAGCCTTCAGCTTATTGACTTCTCTCGCTTGGGCTTATCTTCGCCGTTGAGTTCAACTTCATGAATCTTTAAGGATCCCAAGAACTCATCTAGCTTTAATATGCTCAAGTCTTTGGCTTCAGACCGTCAGTAACTTTTGGTCTCCATCTCTTAGAAGACTTCTTAGAATCTTGCGAACGTGATCTTGATTATTGTATGTCCTTCCAAGAGCTTTCAATCCATTGATAATTGTTTGAAATCTTCCAAACATTTGATCAATAGATTCTTCATCTTCCATCTGAAAAGTTCATATTGATGTACAAGAATACTTATCTTGGATTCCTTAACTTGACTTGTGCCTTCACGAGCAATGGACAATGTGTCCCACATTTCTTTTGCTGTGTCGCAACCATGCACTTTGTCATACTCGCTTCTACTTAGAGCACACGTTAAGAAAAATCTCGCCTTTGAATTCAGTTGTATTCTTGCTTTCTGATCAGCCGTCCATCTGCTTCGTGGAATAGAACTACCTTCGTCATCTACAGGTATATAGGGTCCGTTCTCTATTACGTCCCAAAGGTCTACATATGTAGATTCGATGAATAACCGCATCCTATCTTTCCAGTAATGATAGTCTTCTCCATTGAATGCTGGAGGTCTAGTGACTGAGGCTCCTTCAGCGATGTATACATGTGACTCCGCCATTATCTTTAATCCACACTTCACCAAAGTGATTCTTAGATACCAAGCTTTGATACCAATTGAAGGGAATCACACGTTAATACAGCACTTAAAAACACAATAGAATGCACGAGAAGGGGGGGTTGAATTGTGTATTCCCCTTTTTGAATATCTTTTAGAATTACTTGTTAGAATTAAGATTCTTTACAGAATTTTTATTAATCCTGATTGATCAAACTTTTCAATGCTAAGTATATGAATAGTAAATAAAGATTAACTTTGAAACTAAAAGTGAGATAGAGAGTGAGAGTAGTAGACACGCAGATTTATCCTGGTTCACCCCAAACCGTGGGCTACGCCCGATCCTCGAGTTTCTTCCGAGATTTCACTATCTCTTCAAACGTTACGATATTCTTTCACGAGCCTCTTCGGTCTCTACAACCAAGATTCTTTCACACTTAGCCTTTGCAGGCTATCTCAGATAACTTTTCTTTTCAGAAAATATTTGAACACTCTTTACGAAGGATAGCGTTCACTAATTCGCACTTAATCGCTTTTTAAGCTTTGTGTAATTTTTCTCAAAACAAGAAGCACTTGATTTCGACTTGACTTGTATTTATAGCCTTCGCCTCTAATCGCTTCTTGATTCTTGAATCTTGAATCTTTAAAGAAACGGTTAATCAGTTGAGTTTTGTAACTAACTCAAACTGACTCTTGCGTCTGTTTCTTTTTTGCGTCTGCGTCTGCGTCTGCTTTTGTTTCTGCGTCTGTATCTACATTTTCAACTTAATCATGTCAACTTCGCCTCAGATACGCCATCTTCGTCTGCTCCGAATTAAATGCAGATACGCTCTGTATCGCTTTTTTTCTTGTATTTGATCTCACTATGTTTGTTATACATCAAAATCATTTTTATGTAAAGTCATTTTGACTTAACAGATAATGTATGAGCATTTAAGTTTTCATATCGAATGTTATATACCCATATGATAACTAAGGTAGTGGCTCATAATTATAAACATAATTTTCTTCGAAAAATTATCTTAGGCTCTAAGTATGTTATTTAAATTTAAAACTATTTATAATAAATCTTGACAATGATTCTTTAAGAATATTGATCTCCTTATTCAATGTCTCTTTCTCATGCAATAAATCATACTCATTATCATTTTCAGAATTACACCCTTAGATTCTATCATATCATGTATGCCATAATTTTATTAATTTTCATTCATACATTTATCTAAGAGCTTTAAAATTTTTTACACTTGAAAGAAAATTTCTTCCTTTTAATCTTATGACCTCTGACATTCAAGCATTCAACAAACTCAATATATAAGTATACTCAATATTATAATTATCATTATCATCATCAAATTTTGAGGAAAAGAAGCCTTGAAATTATTAGCCATAAAAAATATACTTGTCATCATATTTTCCAATTCTTCACTTTTTAACTAATAGCATCATCCTATGTGACCTTAATTAAGTGCTTTCTTTTCTTTTTAATTATTTTATTTTTATTCTTTATGTACTTCTTGAATGTTTATGATGAGCTTTATATCATCCTCATTAGTTTCACTTGTGAAATTATCATCACTATAAATTTTCTCATCCTAAAGGTATGAAGCACCATACATTTTATATTTGGAGCTAATTCTTCTTCATATAATTCATTCATATATATATATATTATAGGTAATGAGTGATCTAACTAGCTCTTGTAATGGCAATATACTTAAAACATTTGATAAAGACCTAAGACATTTTCTCACTAGTTCATGATTATTATAAGTCTTACTAATGTTTTTAAATGAACTAATGATATAAATAAAGTAAGTAGAAATATTAGAAATTGATTCATATTTCTACTTAAAAAAATTAACAAAAATTAGAAATAAAGAAGGGAACTCCATCTTCACAAATTAACCAAAATGCATATGAGACATTTTATCAAACACCTCATATGCATCAACAAATCATCCCAACTTCAAAAAGAAATTTGAGAACTTAACCTTCTAACACTAACATATCAACCTAAAATGTTGACCCATTCACAAAAGACTCAAACATACCAGGTAAATAATTGAAGCAAACACAAAAAAAGTTCACATTATTAACGACATATACACGTACGAGTGGGGGGTGGGAAGGAAAACAAAAGCAAACAACAACAATGTCTACCCTTTCCGATGCACCACCACCGTTCCACGACGCCGACGATGACGAACGACGACACACGGGAGGAGAAGACGCAGACACAGCAGAGAGGAGAAAAATAGAGAAGGAGAGCCGACGATGGGGAGGGGGGGGACTGATTTGGGAGTTTATAACACTAAACGACGTCGTTTTCTTCAATTTAATAATGTTCAATTGCAAGCACACAACGTCGTATAGGTTTTCCAATTTACCGACGGAATTTTCGATCGTTAAATTTCATTGATAACAACAAAATACATTAACCCGCGTTCGATTCCCGCGCTTCTTTTATGACGGTATTATTCTCGTCGGTAAATTAATTTTTTCAGTCAATATTACCGACGTAAATGTTAATTCCGTCAGCAATGGGCATTTAAGTTCTTTTTCCGTCATTATTTTTTTGTCCCCAATTCCTATTTTGTTTGTAGTGTTGCCGACGGTATTGTTCCATCACTAAAATTAAATTTTCTCGACACAATTACTGAGATAATTATGTTATCCATTGGTAAACAACGACGACGGCTTGTATTCTTTCACTATTTTTCTGTCATAAATTCATTATTTTCTTGTGGTGCAAGATCGATGACATGTGAGACCTCAAACTAGTGGGTACATTCGGATTAAACACAATCCCAGATTGACTCGAGCATTATGCTTCAGGTTGCGGCAATTTACGTCTATTTCATGATAGACTTTGATCTGCTAAGGAGCTATAACCGTTGAAGCCCATGTTAGTGTTGGCTGAATTTGGGCTGAAAGAATCTTTATCCTCCCAAGTTTCTTCTTTTTCCAATTCGGCGTGTAGGAGGAGGACGTTGTTAGATCAGATAGATGACTTCCTTCAAACTTCATTTTTTGCGTGCAAGGCATGACTTTCCAGTGGTTTGCGACCAAACATATTTGAACGTAAATGGTGCGTTCCTGAACATTACTGGAAACTTGGGCTTGGATGAACTTTGACAACCTCACGCAATCCTATGTTACTCTCAATTAAGCCTAAATTATCCATTATTTTTTTGAAAAGGTAATTGTCAACTACCTAAAACAATATTTGCATTCCCTCTTCTGGATAGAAGGAATTTCAGAGGACATATGTGCACTGTTGTTTAATTAATGGTATATACCATGCACAGTTAGTTTTATGGAACCAAAATGTGCATGCGTAGCCCTTGCATAATAACCTTTTTTCTACTTTTTTTTTTAAATTTTACAACCATATAAGACTATTGTACAATAGTGAAGAAGGAATATTACATAGTTGTGTTTCTCTCATATAAAACATAACGATAATTCATGTACAAGGGACATGGTATTGGTTATCTACCATCTTTCGGCCGCCAGTCCCTTCAAAACAATCTATCTTAGAGTTGAAAAAGGGAATAAAATAATATCTACTTCAAAAGATTGGGTAGCTTTTCGCCCAAGACAAGTAGTTAGTGGAATTAATTTGTGTCCATCGCGTGAGAAAATTGTTTTCTTCCTCTTTCCCCACCTGGGTCAACACAAAAACAGCAAGATACAACCTAATCTTTCCTTTTCTGTTCTTTTTCCTCCTTACTTTCTAAGCAGCAGGTCCTTGGCAAAGTTTTTGTAGTCAGACGTGGACGCCTTCTACATACATAACCATCATGGTAATGAAGGATAAGGAGAACCATAGCTTCCAAAAAACAAAACAAAAAAAGTGAAGTGACATCCATCAAACTCAGTTGCTTCAAATTAAAGATACGTGACACGGAGAGCTGATTAGCAGCAGATAGACTTTCATCTCCCATATTTTTAATCAGTCAACTCATTTAGTCACAAGGAATACAGTATGATCCAATTTCACATGACATGGACTTGAAAAGTGTGACCAAACCGTCCTGTGAGCAATTGGCGACTTGTAAGAACAGAACAGTTTCAATTTGTAGGCTTTTTATGCACAAGGACATCTGCTGCAACTTGCTTGTTCCAGAGACCTCGCGTCCAATTACAAGTTATCATTCAATTACCAAATTCATCATTTTTCCCCTGAGAAATTAGGCGAAAGAGCTTAGACCACAAGCAAAGCTGCCTACTACAACAGAACTATAATTCAATTCTTGTTTCTGTATATCTTTGGCAAATTTCATTGTCGATCATAACAGTCGCAAGAGAACCTGTGTTGCCTTTTCTTTTCTAAATTAATTTATTAGTTAATTAAAATTTTTAATGGGAGCAACTAAGGAAAAAAAGATCGAATAAAGGCACATCAGACTGCAAAACAAACTCGTATCTTATTCCTACTGGGTAAATTTTAAAATGCTAATTTGAGAACACAATGGAGTTCAATGCATGCTTGCCAGTTTTCCTTAAACATCCATTAACTGAGATCTGATCTAACTTGCACAACCATCCTCAAGACTTGTTTGCCTATTTCTTGATTCGTCTACCAACACTTCAGCATCTTGCAAGCCAAAAAAAAAAAAAAAAAAAAGGGAATTGCAAGTTTTGAACTTGGAAGCAAGTAGGACCTACAATGACTATGTTTTATCTTATCACTTCTGACCTACCCTTTGATCATAGGTTTACTTTATATAAAAAGAGTTCAAAAGGTCTGATTCATGTATCAGGACATTGGTTTTTTTCTAATACTCTCTTAATTAGCAGAGAAAGAATGGAAAAGAAACAGATGGCGGAAGTTTATACAAATCAGAAAGAATTTTTGTGCATCTTAATAGGAAACGGTAGATAGATAGAGGAAGAGTTGTTTTACACTTTAAAGTCATAGCGTGCAAAACTCGTGACTGACAATGCGTGATTCAGTGGGACACAATTTGCATACAAAGAACCAATTGAAGGGAGGTTTTTGGCGTTGTAATCTAATAGTATTAATCCACCAAAGCAAAGAAGAAGGCAAAACAAATGACTTTCTATCTCTGATAACTCAATTCCCTTCAATCTCTTAAATGAAAAGATGCCCTTTTCAATTGGGTGTTCCATTATCCAACCACACCTCGCATTCTCCCCACATTCTGTGCACACCATGTGCTAACCAAACACAATCCCATCTTACATCTCTCTCTACCATAAGCACGAAAGCACGACATCTTTGATGAGGATTGAGCAGCCTACTTTTGTCTTGTCAACTTTTGACTATTTAGTCTAATTAGCAACAGTTTCTTTTCGACTTCTCCTACCAAAAGACATTTGTACCTAATTATATATGGATTCATGAATTATGATTTCTAGAAGACTTTTGAACTCTCTTGGGCGTACGAGTGCATGCACATGGGATGATGTGAACACCAAAACAACCTTAGTATGATTGTCCAAGAGAGAGCGGATAGATAAAGCATTTTCAATTAGTGTGAAAGGGATAAATATATAAAAAGAAGGCATCATTGCTCTTTGCAGCAATTAGAAACCCAACTTAAGGTGCTAACTAAAGTTAGGTAGGTATATTGGCAGTTGGTAGTTTGTTTCTGACTCCTCAGGTCAGTTATGGAATCTCTAATTATTATATGAATACAATTGGGTCATCACATCTTAATTTTTGTAAATATTTATTGATGAAAGGAAGAGGCCGATCGAGGACCACATGATTTGCATCCCATTTCCCTTACATTATTCACTGCTGTGTTGGGAGCTTTTGAGATAAAGAACGAATTTATTTTATATAGGTTGGGAGAAGACAAGGTAAATTATCAATAGCCCACATACCAAAATTTGGATCTGCTCGATCCTACCTATATCTAAAATTATATGCCAGGTTTATATATATAATTCTGATGTGGTTGTTATTTCGTTCTTAATATATATATCCTCAATTTCTTGGTCCAAGTTGATTATGAATCTTCAATTATTAGGACACCAATTAGACACATGCAAAGTGCCTTATTGCTCTTTTCCCCTGTCCCTTAACTTATTACGCACGCTCGGAAAACATATTTCACTTGAGTCAAATAACCTCATCTCTAATCTAACCAGACATAGCTCGCTTTTAAGGTCTTTTCTTACTCACGGGAAGGCTTGAATGTCTGACTGACTGAATATGTTTTTGTCATTCTACCTTGCAATACTGATGTTGTAATTGTTGCAGTCAAAATCCTAGGGTTATTTTATGAAAAATAATTGAATGAAGTCTAGCTACCTAGGCCTAGGGGGAAAAAGCAAAGTCTTCTCCGTAGGAAACAATATCTACCAAAAAGGTTAGTGCCTCGATCAGTAAAGCTAATGCTAGAGTGACTAGGTACACCCTTCTCTATGTCTCTCTATCCCTACCTAGTAGGCTAGATATCTTTGAGATGATTTTGTCTAGGGCTGCAAGGGATCATCAAATGTGCGGAGCACACATGTCTGCCCATGTGTACACGTGAGAGAATGGAAAGATCTTTATTTCGCATTTGCCACACACATGGACATGCCCTATCTGCATTTCATCTGCACCGAGTATTACTTTAACAAAATAGTATATTTAAAATGAAAATGAAGCCTCCCTTCCCTTTCACTGTATACGTTTTAATTAGAGAATTTGCATTAATATTAAAAGGAATTCACGGACAATAACACCTTGTGTATTTGCTTTTGTTGTTTCAATGTATGGAAGAGTCACTTAAACATACATAGATACAAAACCAGATGTGGTTCTCATCTTCTGAAAACGCCACTTTTACAAGTTTCTGACGTTGATGAGAGAATTACTACTACATAAACCCCTTCATTTCTTTCGTGCATGATATACTGCTATTCATCCAATACCAGAGTTAATATTGTATACTCAGCTCGAGGATAAACTAATAAATTGGTAGTCTGACAATGGTCGCTAGCTAAATACCTAATTTATTTGGAATTGTCAATGATCATTGACTAATAATTCCCAGTTTACCCAGGAAATGGAGAATCGAACGTATCTGTATCCTACTACTACCAAACAACTGATTTTTGCACCCTCGCAGATCATGGAGCCCGGCTGCCCAACTTTTTGACTTGTTATGGGAGTTATTTAGCCACTAAAAAATCTTGATTGTCAAACTTATTTATTATTGAAATGGCATTTTCTATGTTTCTCTTCATCTTGTTTGGGGTTGAAAAAACTTCTACCATAGTCAACTCCCACTTCTCGACGTAAAACTTAAATACTAAATTTTAGGAGAAGTTTCAACAAAGGGAAATGCTGTAATTATGAGTTCTAGACGGTTGAAACTACACTGCAATACCCGAGCCATAAGTAATTAAGATAGTATACCATTCTTTTCTATTAATGATGGATTTAAAAGTGTATTTTCTTGACCCTACTATGTATATCCCAAGATAGATGTTAGCTTCATCAGTTAGCCCACTAATCTATCTTAAAACGTTATACTAATGATTGCGCTGAATTAGGTCCACACTGAAATTTAAATCGAAAGCAAATATTCTCTTTGCCATATCGTGCAATTCATGTGCCATCCAATTATACCGAGAATGGACATTATCACTTTAGTTTTAGTCTCTATTGATTAATTAAATGATTAATCATGTGCAAACCAAATTAAATTACTGCAACACATTCACTAATTTAGCGTCCCCGGAATCCCCAAAGAAGCTATTCAAATTTTCCGATCCAGGAATAGGAAATAGTTGCTGGTTTATATATAACTGGTGACAACATGTTGAATGTATCTGAATCTGTGAGGGCTAATCATGTAACCCTTCTGGTCTGGTACTTAATCACATCCATTTAATTAGTTGTTCATGGTAAGGAGTATCGCAAACGTAATAGTTTATACATCCGTTAAATGATATATACTGTAAGGATATGGAATGGTAGTTTTTCGTCCTTTATTTGACAGTTAAATAATGTTCAAATCAAAATGCAGGTGTTTTTAACTAATACAAAGTTTTTTTTAATTACTTTACGATAAACCCTCGAGTTGTATATAACTATGATCAACTTTAAGTTTTTAGCACATTTTATATGTTATCATGAGGCCTCTTGTTGGATTTTTGAAGTTGTCAGTCAATCTTATGAGCAGTGGCCAATGAAGTGTGACTTTTCAACAAATTTCCATCGTCTGCAAGTTGTTCATAGCTGGTTATGAATGCCGCTCTATTTAAACAATCTGTTTCATTGTGCCTAACAGATGGTGAGACGTACCCACTAGTCCTTAGGATTTGTCCTAAACCGCTAATTATCTGTAAGTGTCTTTGGAATGACATATTCATGAGACTGTGGCCATGGCTAGCTCGACAACTTCCAGCAAGTTGCATAGGAGGACATCATAGTACTTCAAGCTAAATAGTCAGGAGTTGTCTATTCCTAAGATGTATTATGAATTAGGTCGGGAGACTATGTGGTGCATATGATAGATGCTTTAACTTGTATAATATGGTCGCAGAATTAGATAGCTAGCTATCTAGCTACTTGTTGGTGTTGTATTTAATACAAAGGATTCTGGTTATAAGTTTCTCCCTTTTTTAGATACATATATAAATTAACCAAGAAGGAATAAGTTTAATCTTTCTTGAGGAGTAATATTAATGGCGCTAGCAAAGAAAGCTGCAATTAACCTCTTCTACCAAATAATTGATATATGCGTCCGTGTGTGTCGGCATATGGAATCTGACAATCTAATGCTATTTTTCATAAATTGAAAAGATGCAAGCAAGTGAAACATAAATATTAAAGTAAAGTTTGTTATGAAATAATGAAATGTAGGGGTTATTAATAAAGCTTTGAACGGCTGTTTTTCACCACATTAATATATTAGACTATTAGTAGATCTATAATAATGTCTTGATGTTATTGGTTAAGATGGATGTACGTAGTACGTAGGTCCATAATTAGTTGTACCTCTTAGTTTAACACAAAAATATCTTAATGTAATGTGACAAGATGCTATCAATCAACTTTATTTGATTTACTCAAATGTCACATGAACTCAACCCAAATCAAAGACTTCTACATAGAAACCAACATCATAGAAAAGAATTGGATTTTTTATTTTTATTATATACATATATATGCATATTGTAAGGACTAAGGAGCAGGATATGAATACATTAGCAAACAACAATCATATCGGAATGTGAAATTTTCAAAATGAACGCGACTAACACGAAAGAATTGAAGTTAGCTCAAGAAAATATTAAGAACAGTAACGCTCGTTAACAATGTGGTCCTTAATTTGTTGCTGTGAATATACATATATATGTGTATAATTGCTTATGAGATGGCCCATTTATGTGTTTTTCCATACCAGCGATAAAAAGTGTTGTCCATTACTATCGAACTGCGTGGCCGACTGATAACCGTAATCCACTTCTGCTTTCAGACATTTTTTTATATGATTTAAATCATTCAGCATTCGGATTCCTCGTTCCCCTTTTTGGTGGTCTACTAGACATAAATGAATGGATAAATATTCTTCTACGACCGTATATGCTCTTACAGTCGATGATGCATAAAATTATATCCGTGCATGTGCAGCCCAATACGTTCCTAAGCCAATTGATTTGTTTCCCACATGGTACAGAGACACCGCAGGAAATCTGGGGCTCTCTGTGTCTTGTCTGCTCCTTTGATATATATGGTCCCCCATTTTTTTCATGCTAACTTCCTACTCAACTACATCTAGCATATGTAGCGAGTTGTGGGTACGAAAACATGTCCCTTGATTCTTAAGTTGGGGTCACTAAAGCATTTTATAATGCCATTCAACCATTTACGTATTACGTAATATATATGTTAACCTAGCTAGAGAAAACTATCGATCCCATGTAATAATTAATTTAAGGATAATTAGCAAGTTTTCTTTATATATATATATATATATATATTTTTTTTAAAAAGGTAACTAAGTTGGAAAGGAGATTTATGTTGTCCGTGTAAATTAAATTCCTAAAGAAGTACAATAGCTAAAGAAGATGTGCACTAGCTAGCTCCGAAAGTTGGGTGTCCACAATTACATTGTCACCGAAGCCACACCAGGTTTTGAGGTGTTATAGTAGGCGGACATGTGGATGTATCGGGACTTACCAATTTGTTTCAAGATTGATCCAATGGTTTTCAACAAAAAGGGCATCTTTGCCTAACCATTTTATATCTGTGTGTGGGGAATTAAAAATTTTTAAAGATAAAATTAGCACTTGCCATTGTTTTGGAGTCATCCATGACATTAGACATACATTGTTCCATGTACTAATCTAATCTTTAGAATATTAAACGTGAGAGGAGAGTAAGAGTTTTGATTGGATGTTTCAACTCTCTCTTATCATTATAACTCAGATAGAGAGGGAGAGGCAGTTAGCTTTATTTTATTTTATTTTTGGTTTAAGAGAAATAAAATCTCCGAGTAAGAGATTTGCTTACAAGAAATGACGATATGAACAGATGTGCAAACGCTGTTTAAAAATTAAATTAACTTTCAGTTGCCTCCCAATCGAGGAGTATATAAGAAGATATTTACAAAAAGAGCATATAATTAAAATAACAAGCTTCCAAGCGGCTGTCAACTGCAGTCCAAAGAATTAATAAATCGCGATTTAAGGAAAAATTAATGCTAATAGTAAAGTTTGGCTAGGGTAGGGTAATATGGATCACATTATCAAAACACATCTAGCATAGTGGCCAAAACATACACATCCCCACTCTAAACTTCAGCTACACTGAGGGTGCCTAGCTAGCAGAGGAAACTTGAAGAAACTAGATTGTCACTTTTCATTCTTTTTCATCTCCTCAAAAAGGCTGTGTTGTGTCCAGTCCAGGACCGCAACCATGCACTATAAGGGAATAGATCACTAAATTCCAAAGACAGGTGTGTACTATCAGCAATCCTCTTGTTAAGGGAATCGATGAAGTGATTGGAGCCCTGGTCCTAAAGCCTACAAATATGTAATTGAATGCTGTTTTTCGCCTAGATGGAAACAAATTGGGGACCTCCAAACCAGATGCCGTATCGTTACATGATGGGGGAATATCTGTTAGTGTTATCAATAACATCATGAATAATTCATTAGATCCTATTTCATCCAAACATGCATTCGCAATCACATCTTAAATTTACATGCAAATAATGATGAACAGGAGTTACTTTTCAACTACAAGTTTATAGGTAGGTATAATCGTGGATCGCAATAACGTTCATTTAAGTTTAGATGTTGCATGAAGTGTTAGAGATGTGAACAAGGGGGCAATGTTATGGAGGGTGAAGAAGGGAAATAGAAAATAAAGCAGACTAATAGGTAGGGGTCCAGGGTTAGGAAAATGGGGTCAGATGTGTTGATAGAGAAGACGCCACTCCTCATAGTCCCATGTCAATAAGGTTAGCCTTTGCACATATGTTTGTGTCTTCAGAGAGGTAGGGCGAGTGAACGTGTGGGGCAATTTGATGTGACCAAAATTTCCCTGAAAACGGCCACGTGGGTTTGTTCTCAGGACCAAAAGGAATTGAGGTTTGAGTTTGAGGAAAGATGCAAGAACGCGGAGTTAGTTAAAAATGCCTTTTCGATCATGGTGGATCATTCACTTACACCGGGAAAGATTTTTCTTTTATTTTTTGTTTCTTAATTTTATATGCTTGTAAGTGTGTCTCTGACTCTTAATCCTTACTCTTATTGGTCCCTAATTTTGGGTCTCCCCCGATAACCAAGTCGTGAACAATTCCAATTTCCAAGGCTGTGGCCTTGGACGATTGTCCCACGCATAACATCAGCACCTATTCTATTTATGAATTCCAATATCCAACCATTTCCTAGTGTAATTTTTGAAGCTTCTTGATTGTATTTCGTAAAATGTCAACCTCCAAGTGCCTTTTGGCGAATCCACCACGTGGTCTTCCCTTAGTTGTTTGAGGTGGATCTCCATTCATTACAACCATACCCCTCTTCCCATTTCTATTTATACCTCTTCATTTCTCTCCCTTTCTCTCCAAACTTCATCCTCTCCCTCTCCCTCTCCCTCTCTTTCCCCTCTCACAAAACCACTAAATCATCACCAAAATCCTTTTCTTTGAGAGAACCCCACAGCCATGTCTGCTTCTACTAGAGTTCCCAACTCAAGTTGTTGGGCCATAACCCAAATTCCCCACCATCTTCCTTCTTCATCCTCCTTTTCGCCACTCGAACTGGGCTCTTTTAGTTTGACGAAGAACAAACCCAACAGTAAAAACACTAGCATTCACTGCGCTCTTCACACTCCCTCAGTCCTCCATTTCCCCAAACAGCCCTACCCAACCCCAGTAATTACCAGAGAAGACAATTCGGCAGTAACTGTGAAAACCAGAAACCTCCGACATCAACAGCAGCAACAACAGCAGTGGAATCTCTTTCAAAGAGCAGCAGCAGCAGCTTTAGATATTGCAGAAGGCGTGTTGGTCTCACGCGAGCGTCAACACCCTCTTCCCAAAACAGCTGACCCTCGTGTTCAAATAGCCGGAAACTTTGCTCCAGTGCCGGAACAGCCAGTCCGACATGCACTGCCAGTCATCGGAACGATCCCTGAATGTATAAATGGGGTTTATCTCCGAAACGGAGCGAACCCACTTTTCGACCCTGTCGCTGGGCATCACTTCTTTGACGGTGATGGGATGGTCCACGCCGTCACGATCGAAAACGGCAACGCTAGCTACGCCTGCCGTTTCACCCAAACCGAAAGACTGAAGCAAGAGAAAGTTTTGGGCAAACCAGTGTTTCCTAAAGCAATTGGCGAGCTCCATGGTCACTCTGGTATAGCAAGATTACTCCTTTTCTATGCCAGAGGATTGTGTGGCCTTCTTGATCACACACAAGGCACTGGAGTGGCAAACGCCGGCTTAGTTTACTTCAATGGCAGACTTCTCGCTATGTCGGAAGACGATCTTCCTTATCAAGTACGCATCACTCCAAGCGGTGATCTCGAAACAGTTAGTAGATACAATTTCAGTGGTCAACTCAAACACACAATGATTGCTCACCCCAAGATTGATCCCGTTTCTAAAGAGCTCTTTGCTCTTAGCTACGATGTTGTCCAAAAACCTTACCTTAAGTACTTTCGATTCCGTCCCGACGGAGAAAAATTGCCGGATGTCGATATTCAGCTCCCAGTGCCAACCATGATGCATGATTTCGCTATCACCGAAAATTTTGTGGTCATCCCAGATCAACAAGTGGTGTTTAAACTTCAAGAAATGATAAGAGGAGGATCTCCTGTTATTTACGACAAGAATAAGAAGTCTCGGTTTGGAATTCTTGCAAAGAATGCTCGCGATGCCAATGATATTATCTGGATTGAATCACCGGAAACTTTCTGTTTCCACTTATGGAATGCATGGGAAGAACCGGAATCCGACGAGGTCGTCGTAATTGGATCTTGCATGACTCCTCCGGATTCAATTTTCAACGAATGTGAAGAGAGTTTAAAGAGTGTATTATCAGAAATTAGACTCAATTTAAAGACAGGCAAGTCCACGCGCCGCCCCATAATCGAAGAATCAGCACAAATGAACTTAGAGGCCGGAATGGTGAACCGGAACCGACTGGGAAGAAAGACTCAATATGCTTATTTAGCCATTGCAGAGCCATGGCCTAAAGTATCAGGCTTTGCTAAGGTCGATCTTTCCACAGGAGAAGTGAAGAATTATGCATATGGTGAGAACAGATATGGTGGTGAGCCGTTCTTCTTGCCAAAGGGTCCTAATTGTGAAGCTGAAGATGATGGCTACATTCTTACTTTTGTTCATGATGAAAAGACATGGAAATCAGAGCTTCATATAGTGAACGCCATGAATTTACAGTTGGAGGCTTCGGTGAAGTTGCCTTCAAGGGTGCCGTACGGTTTTCATGGCACTTTTATAGACTCAAAGGACTTGGAGAATCAGGTTTAGGTTTAAAGAGATAGGGTGGGTTTTAAACGGAGTTATTAGTAAGTCGTTGGAGTATGCAAAATTTACTTGTTCAGAAGATTTACCTGAGGGATTGCTTTGGATGCCAGTCCCCGGAATCTCCTGGACAATTAAAACCCTAACAACCCCTTTGGTTTTTTGTTAAGTTTTTTCTGACCTTGAAATCAGGTTTTGGGAAACCAGCTTGCAGCTATTGGACAGTAGGTACAGTATAGCTCAGCTGGTTTTCTGTTTTTTTTATATATATAATTATTTTCTTGTGTTATATTTTCATTTGTAGGTAACGAAAATTTACAGCCTCTTTTTTTTTTAAATTGTATTTTTTACGTTGGATTTGGAAGGCTTTCGGGACCCTAATCAATTTGGATTTGAAGCTTAAATAAGGTTGTCATTAAATGGACAATCAAGATATTAACACTCGTTGGTCTGAAATAGTCAATTCTTAATCAGAAGTCTTGTTCAATCACTTTCACTGTGCCACTTGAAACTTCTTTTGTGATTGGACAGACATTGTCGTAGGAAAGGTGGATACTCGGCACAACTTTGTTCTATGTTTCAAAGTGCTCTTCTTTTTCGTTTCATCCGATTTTGGTTCCATCCACTAAAGCAAACGTAACTATATATGTGTATGTATAGTATACCTTAATGTTGAAGATCCATGGTAAAAGATATTTCTTATTTATATAATAATAAAATGGGGATCTGAACATTTTTTTTAAAAAAATAAAGAGACAATTCCATGTGAATATAATAAATAGAAGTAGTTTTAGTTTTACACCAACCAAGGCGTATCTAAGGCACCGTTGTATTTGATTACGTAATTTTCCGACCTCATTACCACCGTGGTGCTACAATTAAACGTGTTTCTTTCAGTAAATTTTAAACGTGCAAAGAGGGTGGACTAAATTTGGAGGAGATGTTGTTGATGGATCAATGCATGGTAAGGTATATAGTTAGAGAAGAGGAACGAAAAGGAGAGTGAGAATTGATTATAAATATTATATATGTATTCCGTGTCATTGGTGCATTCCGTCATTGATGACATATATGTTTCAACAACAAAAAAATCATTCATGGTTATTCAATTGGATGGTCACAAAATTAAGTTGCGATATAGACAGTTGAACGTCCGTAGTTGATGATTGCTATTCGAACTTGGTTAGTATCATAAATTATTTTAACGCTCGTGTGGAATGGAAATGGATCGGTTCAAAATTCAAATTCAATGAGAGTTGTGAGGAAAACATTATCTTTTTTTTTTTTCCATTTTCCAATAAAGAAAAAGGCCCAAAACCCGAAATACCCACCAAACGGTTAGGGGGGCCTTCAACCAATTTTAAATGTAGTCAAAGCCGTCGAATGCGCTCTGTCGGTTATGTAAAATGCTTGGATTTGAAGAACCGTTTGCATCACTTGCCTGGGACCTTCTTACGTCACTAAAACACTCTTTCCACATGGTAACATAATTAATTACAATCAGGATAACTTTTTTTTTTTTTTTTTACCATTTAGCTTATTCAAATTTAAATTCATATCTAAATTATTAAGATGTCATATTACTGAAAGACAATAACTATTCATCTTGACCGTGACGATTTATGCACATGTTTGTAGTTGAGATAAGTTT
The DNA here is from genome assembly GCA_029891385.1 of Erythroxylum novogranatense. Classification (NCBI taxonomy): domain Eukaryota; kingdom Viridiplantae; phylum Streptophyta; class Magnoliopsida; order Malpighiales; family Erythroxylaceae; genus Erythroxylum; species Erythroxylum novogranatense. The sequence continues at coordinate 80,077,395 of CM057229.1, read as the reverse complement.
TGTTTTTGTTAATACTTTTGAAATCTATAAAACACTTTAAATGTTCAATCAAATACTCTATCAATCTAATTTGATAAAGAAAAAAACTCACATCAGTAAATTAATCATAAAATAGAAACTGTTGTGGTTACTCTAGTAATTATAAAACAAAATTAGCTAGCATGTTTCATTACAATATCACATTAAATAATTTAAAAAATTGTCACATATTATTTTTATAAGAACGCTGGCGTAGATGGGTTGACTAATTTCCAATTGTCATGGGAAGAATGTAATTAATTATATTGATGGAGACATTATCTCGATAAAAGAAGTGACATGGAGAAGCTTATGAACGAAGAAATATATATTGAGAAAACAAAATGTTTTATTATTTTGCCGATGAATGAATGTTGGCCATAACTTTACGATGCTTGTGGGGTTGCTAAAAGCACCATTTGACTTATATCGTAGGTTGTCCTAGAAAGTCTTGGTCTTCTCATCCAAAAGAGGTCGTTTGGAGACATACGACCCTTAAAAGATGGCTTTTCTTTCTGTGACTCCGATGAAATATATATGGCATATAACAAAATGGCCCCCATCCATCAATTTAATTTCTGCCTGACAGGTCATTAACTTCATCTCTTTTCCATACAACTTCCACACCGTTGAAGAAAAAGAAGATTAAATTTCCAAAAGTAACCGTGTTGTTACACATATCTATGATTAACTTAAACCCATCACCAGTAATTACAAGGAAATGAAGGTTAAATTTACAGAAGTAACCGTGTTCTTACAGACTTAAGTACCCTTCAACATTAATTACATAACTTGGAATTAATAAAGAGAAAACTTCAATAATCATATATGATGTGAAAGCAATGAGTGTCATCGTGCGTGGACAGAACAATCACCGTAGAAAGAGTCACCCACATGTGTCTTGGTGCTTCACTGATAGCATCCCTAGCATGTGTTGATCAAACCATGGACCATCAGTTCAGCATTATAAGCTACCAAATGTCAATTGAACGTGCTGATAATGAAATATCTGATCAACATGTTGAAGACAGCAACATATATGGAAATCTCTTATAATTTCGGTTTGCTATATTGGAATAGGGATTATAAACAAGGTCAATTAACCAATTAAAAGCCTTGAAACTGATCTAAAACGTCATTATGTTTACCTGGATGGCGTGCTTTGCACCTAAAGAGATACGAATCTCATTAGGAACTTGTCTCCTTGTGCAGAAATAATTCCACCGACCATTGGTACCACAATGAAACAAACATACTGTAGCGTTAAAATGTCAAGTTAACTCCCCTGTTTTATCTAATCTCCTTTCTAGTCAATAGGTAAGTAGTGGTCCTGGCTAGTCCGGTCCAGCGGCCGACCACGCAAGCAAGTTTGACTTTTGTAAGTGCCTGTGTTTCAGTGCTTGGAAGCTTGGAATTAGTGATACAACCTCTATTTAATCCACGAGTACCAAAAACGTGAGCAGAATACAACAAAAGACCACGCTATTTCCCTTGTGTCTTCTTGCGCATACAATTTCAACACAAACGGCCTTAACTTAGTGACGTGAAATTGTGGAATATAAAAACTTACCCGAGACTTTTTTTGATTCATCACTTGGTTAAGAATATTCCAACAAAAAGAGGAGAACAAAGTTTGTTTAAAGAGATTTGTAACCTAACCCTTAAGAACATGTATAACCCAATTCAACCAAATTATGAATTGAACGATACAACAAGAAGAGGAGAACAAAGTTTGTTTTAAGAGATTTGTAACCCAACCCTTAAGAACATGCATAACCCAATTCAAGCAAATTATAAATTGAACGATACAAGATTGAAAGAAGAACAACAAATAAAGGTGCCATTAATTAATGAAACAAAATCAGTTAGATAAGTCGTAATTGAAGTATGAAATTTGTGCAACATTCTAATTATTCAACAAGAATAATAATAAGGATAAACCTCACAAAACAATGTCATAAAATTGTATCCCCTAGTGATAGATAAACCTCCCTATATATAGAAGAAGGGTTGACTTAAAATTAAGGAACATGAATTACCTTAAACTTATAATTAAACCTAACAGGAAACTAACTTTTAGGAAACAAGAGACCTTATAGGATTTGGTTAAGGAAACTTACTAATCTTAAATTACTTAACCTACTAAGAAACTAATTTTTAGAAAACAAGAGACCTTATAGGATTTGATTAATTGTCCCTTACAAAGAAGGAAATCTACTAATAGTAAATTCAGCCGTGGGCCTTATTTATCAAGATGGGTTGACCCAACTTCTTCAAGGCTTATTAAGTGAACTTGCTTGGACTCCTTAATTGCAACAACTTGGACTTAGGCTTGAGAATGAGCTTCTTTAATTAAATTATTCAAAGCTCCTTGCATCCTTTTGGTCCTAGCTCGTGTCATAGGTCCAACGATACCCATAGGTGGATATCTTTTGAAAGTTAACGGCAGAATTTGAGTTGAAGGCCTCAAACTCTTATTTTGAAAACTCGAACCATCGATTCCAACTTGAGACGTCATGTCACTAGCCCCTTGATTCATATCATTCCCCCCTCCTCAAAAGGATTCTTCCTCAAATCCTACAAAGTATTTTTAACCTCAGTGGGTAAATCACTAAGTAATTCGTTAATAGCAAAGCAATTTTCTTTATATATCATAAGGACAAAAGGCATATGAGTAGAAATCTCTCACACTCACATAAAAGCTGACTTTTTTTCTCACTAGCTTTTGGCTTTTCGCTCTTTCGCTCAACTAGTGCTTCCTTTTCTTCTCTCCCTTCACTTGATTTTTGTGGCTCACTTTGTCTTTTCTCTCTCTCTCTTCTCTCAATTTGATTTGTGCATCTAAAACTTATTTAGGGGAAAGGGGTTTTAAATTATATGTCCTATCATCCTTTACAAAAGAGTACTTGTTAGTATATCCATCTTTATTCGCGCATCTATCAAACTCCTATGGACGACCCAACAATATGTGACATGCACTCATAGGAATAATATCACAAAGCACCTTATCTTGATACTTCCCAATAGACAAATAAATAAGTGCTTAGTGCTTTACCTTTACCTCACCTCTATCATCTAACCATTGCAACTTGTACGAATAAGGATGCTGTGTAGTAGGTAGTGATAACCTAGTAATAAGATGCTCACTAACACAGTTAGTACAACTACCTCTATCATTAATCATAAGGCATATATTATTCTTAACTAAACATCTCGTATGGAAGATGTTAGTATGTTGTTCATCACTTAGCTCAGGTTAGATTTGTGTACTCAAGGCTTGGACTACCACCAATGCTATGTTAGACCCTCAACCTTGAATTCATTAGCAAAGTCGCCCCCTCAACACCTTCTTCCTTATTTGTGTGTCTACAACTTATTTAGGGGAAAGGGGTTTTAAATTATATGTCCTATCATCCATTACAAAAGAGTACTTGTTAGTATATCCATCTTTATTCGCGCTTCTATCAAACTCTTATGGACGACCCAACAATATGTGACATGCACTCATAGGAATAAAATCACAAAGCACCTTATCTTGATACTTCCCAATAGACAAATAAATAAGTGCTTGGTGCTTTACCTTTACCTCACCTCTATCATCTAACCATTGCAACTTGTACGAATAAGGATGCTGTGTAGTAGGTAGTGATAACCTAGTAATAAGATGCTCACTAACACAGTTAGTACAACTACCTCTATCATTAATCATAAGGCATATATTATTCTTAACTAAACATCTCGTATGGAAGATGTTAGTATGTTGTTCATCACTTAGCTCAGGTTAGATTTGTGTACTCAAGGCTTGGACTACCACCAATGCTTCGTTAGACCCTCAACCTTGAATTCATTAGCAAAGTCGCCCCCTCAACACCTTCTTCCTTATTTGTGTGTCTACAACTTATTTAGGGGAAAGGGGTTTTAAATTATATGTCCTATCATCCATTACAAAAGAGTACTTGTTAGTATATCCATCTTTATTCGCGCTTCTATCAAACTCTTATGGACGACCCAACAATATGTGACATGCACTCATAGGAATAAAATCACAAAGCACCTTATCTTGATACTTCCCAATAGACAAATAAATAAGTGCTTGGTGCTTTACCTTTACCTCACCTCTATCATCTAACCATTGCAACTTGTACGAATAAGGATGCTGTGTAGTAGGTAGTGATAACCTAGTAATAAGATGCTCACTAACACAGTTAGTACAACTACCTCTATCATTAATCATAAGGCATATATTATTCTTAACTAAACATCTCGTATGGAAGATGTTAGTATGTTGTTCATCACTTAGCTCAGGTTAGATTTGTGTACTCAAGGCTTGGACTACCACCAATGCTTCGTTAGACCCTCAACCTTGAATTCATTAGCAAAGTCGCCCCCTCAACACCTTCTTCCTTATTTGTGTGTCTACAACTTATTTAGGGGAAAGGGGTTTTAAATTATATGTCCTATCATCCATTACAAAAGAGTACTTGTTAGTATATCCATCTTTATTCGCGCATCTATCAAACTCCTATGGACGACCCAACAATATGTGACATGCACTCATAGGAATAATATCACAAAGCACCTTATCTTGATACTTCCCAATAGACAAATAAATAAGTGCTTGGTGCTTTATCTTTACCTCACCTCTATCATCTAACCATTGCAACTTGTACGAATATGGATGCTGTGTAGTAGGTAGTGATAACCTAGTAATAAGATGCTCACTAACACAGTTAGTACAACTACCTCTATCATTAATCATAAGGCATATATTATTCTTAACTAAACATCTCGTGTGGAAGATGTTAGTATGTTGCTTATCACTTAGCTCAGGTTAGATTTGTGTACTCAAGGCTTGGACTACCACCAATGCTTCGTTAGACCTTGAACCTTGAATTCATTAGCAAAGTCGCCCCCTCAACACCTTCTTCCTTATCGCTTTAAGTCAATTCAGGCATATCATCACACTCATGATCACTAATGTAAGTCCCATCCTCCAATAACATATACCCCATTTGTTTAGGATAATGTAATGACAGATGACCCTTACCTAGACACTTAAAGCATATGATAGGTTTTGGTTGGTTTCAGTTTTGACTCAAGTTTGATGAACTAGCCTTAGACTTAGAAGGTTTAAAGGAAATATTTTTATTGGCATTAGGTTTTGGTTGGTTGAGCGAGTTTCTTTTACCTTCATTATTTCCCCCATGTACATAGTTAGCTCGAACTTTTACATTAAAAGAAGTAGTAGAAGCATTCTCCTTCATATGTCTCTCAGCAATCATGGCTTTCTCTAACAAATAATCCATATCAATATACCCTGCATCTCAACTCTTTGGTGAATTGGTTGATTTAACCCTCTAAGAAAATGAGCTAAAGCAGTCGGTTCATCATCTTTAGTGCGCACTTTGATTTTCAATACTTCCAACTCTTGAAAGTGTTCAGCTACAATTTGGTTGTCTTACTTTAGTTCTTGTACCCCGTTATACAATTAAGGAAAATACGCATTTGGAACATACTTCTTCTTCGTTATGCTAGTTAGTTCACGCCAAGATGAAATAGAGGGTTCCTTATTCCTTCTACGTTCACAAACAAGTTTACTCCACCAAATAGTGACATAATTTTGAAATTCAACAAAAACTAGCTTAACTTTCTTTTCTTCAAAAAAATTGTGGATGTTAAAAATCCTTTCTACTTTGAATTCCCAATCTAAGTATGCTTCAAGATCAAATTTCCCATGAAATTCAGGAATTTTTAACTTAATAGATCCCAAATTACCATTAACCTTTTTACCTTGTCCACAAGTGTGGTTGGAAGTTTCAATTTCTTCTTGATATTGGTTACTCATAGAAGATTTGGTTGCATCATGTTGTTTATGGAATCCTTAATGTTTTAAATCTCAACTCCTAAATCTATCATTTGTTTTACCAATACCATCAATAAGTAATTATTGTTGGGCTCCATGACATCCTTTTTGGCGCGGGCTAAATTAAACTCAAGTTCGTGAGACATGATACTTGCGAAACAAAAATCTCACACCCTCTTTTGTTTGTTTTTAAACCACCTCCCTTGTGTATAACCTAGAGCTATTCTCAACCTAAGTGTTTCACTCTTCAATAGGCTTTTACAACCAGATGTAAAATAAAAACTCGGCCTTATTATATTCTTGAGTGCAATGAATAATAAATGCTAATTCTCATGTAAAGTAGAACAAAGAAAACAATTTAGGAGGTCAAAGAGCAAGAATGACTCAAGCATAATTTGCAACGATAATCAAGAACAAGAAAATAGATTAGAATACGTCAAAAATTGGCACAATTTTAGGTAAGGGTATTTTGGTAATTTTTTAGGAGTAAAAATATGCAATATGGCTGCTAATCAAAAGATCTAGTCGAGTACTATCAAATTGAGTATAACACATTCTCAAATTTCTCACGATTAAAAAGATATGGCAATTTTAAGCTACGACTCCTAAAAAGGAAACAATTCCTAATACAAATAGGATTGACTAAAAGTGGCCAATTTCAGCAATATTGACCTTCTTACCAATATGAAAATGATAGAAATAGGCAAGTAAGACTTCTTTCCTTGCAAGTAAAGTACCTTTCAAATCGATAATGCCTTTCACAGTTAGGAAATTTAGTTTCCAAAAACAACTTCACAAATGGAATCTTTCCAAAAACATAACTTTTTTTCTTCTTATTTGTCTAAAAGCAAAGGTGGCCAAAGCCACTTAAAGAAAATTGTTATGAAATTAAATTTAAGAAAAAATTGGAAATAACAGAAGACGAAATCCTCGACACAAAAGAAATCAACCAAGAAACAATTTAAGATTAATTAAGAACTTTAAGAATGCAAATTCAAGGAGCACGAACTTATTCACATAACATGAATCAAGAAAACATAGGCTTTGATACCAAATTGATATGAAAATTGCATAATGTAAAAGCTTACCCAAGACTTTTCTTGATTCACCACTTGATCTTCAACCAAGAAGAGGATTTAAACAAGAAACAAAGTTTGTTTCAAGAGATTTGAAACCCAACCCTCAAGAACATGCATAACCCAATTCAAGCAAATTATGAATTGAACAACATAAGATTGAAAGAAGAACAACAAATAAAGACGCCACTAATTGATGAAACAAAATCAATTAGATAAGTCGCATACAAAGCATAAAAATCATGTAACACATTCTAATTATTTAGCAAGAATAATAATAAGGATAAACCTAAAAAAATTTTGTCATAAAATTGTTTCCCCTAGTGATAGCCAAACCTCCCTATATATCGGAGAGGGGTTGAAAAAAAATAAGGAAAAAGAATTACCTTAAACCTATAATTACTTAACCACCTAGGAAACTAACTTTTATGAAACAAGAGACCTTATAGGATTTGGTAAAGGAAACCTACTAATCTTAAATTAATATACTAGGAAACAAGCTTTTAGGAAACAAGAGACCTTATAGGATTTGTTCAATTTCCCCTTACAAAGAAGGAAACCTAATAATAGTAAATTCAACTCTAGGCCTTGTTTGTCAAGTTATGGTCCATTTTCAAAATCAAAATTACAAACCACAACTCTTACTCATTTTCCATATTTCCTCAAAAGAAATAATCATAAGTAAAGATCAATGAGTTTCAAAACCTATAACAATAACTTAATATTCAAAACTTCTACTCATGATCAATTAATATTCATCACCTTTAGAAACTGAGTAATCTAGAGGTAGACTTGGATAAAAGATGTTTAAATAAGATATTTCCATGGGTACACTCAAACATCATTAATGATCATAACAATCTACAACTTTGCATATTATTTCATTTCTCCACCACTAAAAGTCATATGCACTGGATGGACACATATTCAAGGGCACAACAGGCTTTCCAAATGCAAATCAGTTAACTCGGAGCTTTGATAGGCAATGGTTTTTGCACAGAAAATCATTGCCTATGGAAGCTCATGCTAGATTAACTGAGATTATGAAGACAGATTAGCCGATTTTGGTGATGTCTTAATCTTTTACTTGATTGGACTGCGGTTTAGCTCATGTATATCTGGGCATATGATGACATGTTGCAGTATTTGATGATGTATTGTTGCTCGGTGTACAACTAGGCATATGTGGTATTTGGTTTAGCTTAGTATTGTTGTTTTTTTTTATTGTGCTTACTTTGGAAGGATACTGGTTACTACTGTCAAGTAGGACTTAGGAAAGGTGATTGATGGTAGGGCAGATAGTTGCTCGCCATTATGTATTTTGCGTGTTAAGAGATTACATATGGTATTTCTTGTTTGTATATAACTCTTTATTCTTTATAAAGTTACTGATTTACCAAAACAAGTTATATGCATAATCATGAATCAAATGATAGGTGTGTAATGTGGGCAAGGGTAAGGTGAGATGTATTTTGGGTAATGTAACATAAAACCTATAAAGCTAGTGAAGCTAAAATAATACTCAATGAGATACCAAGTGTCTAAGTTAACATTCATTCAAAATTAGGTACTGTCAGTCATGATGAATGTAATAATTATATTTCATAACTCAATTTAGCTCTCACACCATAAAACACATGAACATAACACAAAGAGTGCTCCACCCAAAAAAACAACTGCCTCATATGCAATATATTCAAACCACCTATTCAATACAACTTAAGGAGGAGAAACTAATAATTAACAACTTTACAAAACAATCATATTTCCTCCTTGATACTTTTATTCAAACTCAAAATTTATTATTTATTCTTTTCTTTTCTTTATTTTCTCTCTCTTTTTCAAATATAACGATGAAAGAAGCTTCATCAATATGGAAATTCATAATATGGCATTTTAACAAATATAACCAACTTATATGTATGCACACCTGTTGGACCCCGTTTTCAGAGCCCAAGGTTCGAAGTCATCATAAGGTGTGAGCGTGCATATTTCCTTGAAGGGTTATTTCAATGAACCCGTATTAGTCATATCCCATAAGAGTGGTGTGCCTACACCAGTCAATCACCAAAATCACAATTGACTTCTTCAAAACAATTGTAGCTCCAAATGTCTAGTTTAATTTGAAGTAAGAACTATCTTAATGGGAACTCTATAGAAAAAGTTATGCTTAAAAAGCTAAAGTATGTTCTTACCCCAATCATGCTCTCCCAACTAACCCCTTAATTTCTCTCCATCACACTTTCTCAAATCAACTCTAAAAGATCCCACTTTTTTTGGAGAGGTATATACATGTGTTAGGAAGCTATTGCATTACGAATCACTTCATTTGGAGGTCGGACGATGAAGTTATGGCCAAAAGATTCAAACATGTTTATATCCTCAATCATATTGTACCTATCTTGGGATAATTGGCATAATTTTCTATATAAAGATTGGATTGAGGCTAATCTTAGACCATTTGAAAGGAAACTTCTAGATATACAACTTTCATGAAGACTATAAATCGAGATTTTGCCATTTAGAGGGTCAAAAATGCAAATTTCCTGTAGCTATCCCGTGTATGTCTGTTTAACAGGCATACATGTCCGCCTAACGGACATAGACTGGCTTATAAGCCATTTTTCACCCGAGAAGGTCCGTTAAACGAACATGGGTGATGCTAGGGGTCATTTTTGACCCAAGAAGGTCCGTTTAATGGACCTAAATTAGGTTAAATGGACATGGAGGTTTCCCATACCCCTCCAAACCCCCTCCAATGCTTCCTACATCCATTCTAACATCATATTCATTCATAATCTTCCCAATTTCACTTCTTATAGAGCAATAACACTCCTTAAACATTCAATTACCAATTTAGGTGCATTTAACTCCCCAAAAATCAACTCAAATGACTCATCACAAACATAAACTCTCATCATTCACCATAGTTGTCATGTTCATACTTCCCATGCAGCATCATCACTTATAATGTTCATATCTCGTAACTCCCTTATCCAAAATTTACATACTTTATAGCGTCGGAAAGCTAAGAGGATAAGACACAAATTTCTAGAAGACAACTTTGTCTATTTATACCTAGATATATCCAATTTTTCCCTTGAATTCAGAACAAAATTCATACCCCTATGAAAAAATTTAAAATACAATATAAAGACTTGGAGAATTATGAGCAAATCATAATGCATATGTATTTCATTAACATCAAAAGACAAGAGTTCTATAATGCTTTAGTGGGCATTTCAAGCCACTTACATCATAATCCAAAAATACAAACTTTACAAAAACTAGAATCGCTCAAAATGCGACCAAAGCATTGTTTTACAAAAACTAACTTAAAAATACAAAATAAGCCAATTCCGGAGTAATGCCTTTATGCTTTATCACTCGATTTTGTGCTCCTCACCTAAAGATGGGACGGAATGGGAGGGGGTGAGCTTAAAGCTCGTAGGTAACATGCTTATAATCGAGAAACAAGAAAAAACCATTGAAAATTTTATTTCGATTGTAAAATTCACATTGAAAATCCATGTAACACATATTTTCCAAATTCACAACTTATCAAGCAATTCATAAACATCATAAATCATGAATTCATTAAATTTGTCACAAATCATAAACACATAAGCACATTAGAAATGGTTTGGGTAGATCCATAAAAATGATGAACTACACAATTCCACATCATTGTCCTGTGCAGTCATAAACTTGAGGCACTATTGCAATCCCACATAGTGGTTTTGCGTAGACGTAAACTTGAGGGAGTCCATGTAGGAGCTCCATGCCACTAGCAGGCAGGCAGGAGAAGCCTTAACTTGATCAACGTGCATGTGACATTCTTGAATGGATTACACCAAACCCACATAACATGTAATTCATGAATTGAAAACCAATTGCCCAAATGGCACATTTTGAAAACTTGTCTTTCATGAGCATGAACTATTCATATGCAATTCTATCATCATTTCACACTTCATCAACCAAAATCCTATACCAATCATATAACCATTTCTCCAATGTATCCAAAAGCCACAAATATGACAATTATGGAGCAGTTTGAAATCATTCCCATATCACTCAAAATTCATTCACAAAATTCATATACAAAAACATATGGCACATTCTCAAACCATTTTAAAGAATAATAAATTCATATTTTCAAGGTAGTTGGAATCATTTAATTCCTTTTATTTGAAAGAAACTTTAATAATTTATTTAATCAACTATAAAAATGTCACCCACCTGAATTTCCTTGCTTGAAAACCTTGCTCAAAAAGCCTCTACTCTTGCTCCTCTTGCCTCTCTTGATTTTCTTCAACATTGACAAAAACCTCAAATCAAAAGGAATTCAAATTGGACAACCCAAAGAACATATTCATAAAATTGCCCTAGAATACTTAAACCCATGCATTTCCTAAGCTCTTTGAACCAAAACCCCTTCCAAAATCGAAAAGATTAAACATCAACTTACCTTGAATCTTCACCAAACAATGATTTTCTTGGCTCTAATGGAAGCTTTAACCTTCCTCTTCCCTTTTCCCTTCTTGATCACTCTCAAAATCCCTCTTGAAGGTTAAGAAAAGTTGAAACCTAGGTCAACTCCCTTTTTCCTCTCAACCCACGACACTTCTCTCCCTTCTTTCTTATTTTTTTATGATTTCACTCTTCTTTCATTCCTCACTAACGTTTTTGGCTTCTAAAATGCAAGTCAACAATTCCCTCTTCCCATTTTGCCCCTCCTTCAATGCCTTAAAACTTTCCCACTTAAGTGATCTTCCTAAACTACCCCTCATGTAACTTACCACCTTAACACTTTAATTCCCTTAACCTATGTTATATAATCTACTCACATTAGCATGCTAATTAATTCCAACATAAAATAATCTAGCAAGACTCCAAAATAATCTAATCATGCTTATTTATCATAAAAAAGTTTCAGGGGTTAACATTTCTCCCCCTCTTAAAAGAATTTCGTCCTTGAAATTCTTACCTGAATCGTTGAAGAGGTGTGGATGCTTTTCCCTCATGGCCTCCAAGGGCTCCCACGTAGCCTCTTCCACAGAATGGTTTCTTCACAAGACTTTGACTAGTTGAACTGCCTTGTTCCTGAGGATTTTTTCCTTAGTGTCCAAGATCTCCACTGGGTTCTCCTCATCACTTAGATCATCTCTCGGCTGAACCTCAGTGGTCTGAATGATGTGGGAGGGATCTGATCTATACCTCCTCAACATGGACACATAGAAGACATCATGTATCTGTGACAATTATGGGGGGCAACGCCAACCTATAGGCTAGTAGTTCAATCCTCTCAAGAATTTTATAGGGACCCATATATCTCAGACTCAACTTGCCCTTCTTGCCAAACCTCATGACTCCTTTCCATGGAGACGTCTTAAGAAAGACTTTTTCACCAACTTCATACTCCATCTCCTTTCGGTGTACGTCAGCATAACTCTTCAATCTATTTTGTGATGCTTTAAGCCGTTGCTTAACCAGATTAACCTTGTCCACTGTCATCTGTAGTAATCCTAGTTCTATCAGTTTCCTTTCTCCTTCTTTATCCCAACATATCAGAGTTCTACATCTCCTTCTATACAGTGTTTCAAAAGGAGCCATCTGAATGCTTGAGTAGTATGAATTATTATAAGCAAATTCGACCAATGGCAAATGCTCATTTCAAGCTCCTTTGAAGTCCATCACACATGCCCTGAGCATTCCCTCAAGGGTCCAAATGGTCCTCTCTGATGGACCGTCTATTTGGGGATAAAAAGCTGTACTGAAATTCAACTTGGTTCCCATAGCCTCTTGTAAGCTTCCCCAGAATCTTGAAGTGAATCAAGGATCTCTATCATAGAATCTGGAATCCCATGTAATCTTACTATCTCATCAATATACTTCTTTGCTAGCACATGCAGGGAATCAGTTTGTTTGATTGCCAGAAAATGGACTGACTTCGTCAAACGATCCATGATAACCCATATGGCATCATGCTTCCTACTGATATTGGGCAAACCCATAAGAAATCCATGGTTACTCTTTGCCACATCCATTCAGGAATGGAAAATGGCCTTAACTTGCCTGAAGGTGCCTGGTGTTCAGCCTTGACTTGTTAACACACAAGACACTTGCTCACTTATTCTGCTACATCTCTCTTCATGCCTTTCCACCAGAAATGTTCTTTCAAATCTCTGTACATCCTGGTGCTACCCGGGTGCATGGCATAAGGCGCATTGTGTGCCTCATCCAGTATCTCCTCCTTCACTTCCTTGACATTCGGAATATAGAGTCTGTTTCCAACAACCATGAGTCCATCATCCCTCACTACCACTTTAGACTTCTTGCCATTCTGAATTTCTTCTCGGAGCTTGCTCAATTCTGTATCTTGTGCTTGTAACTCCTTAACCTTCTCCCTGAGTATCAGTCTCACTATGAAATTAGCAAGAATACAATTTGGTTCCTCCTGTTTCAAGCTTATCCTAAGCTTAGCAATCTCTTCCCATAATGGCAGATAAATTATCTGAACATGGGCTATTGATGATTTCCTACTCAAGGCGTCCGCCACTACATTTGCCTTTCCTGGATGATACTCAATTAACAAATCATAATCCTTAATTAGTTCTAACCACCTTCTCTGTCTCAAATTCAGTTCCTTTTGACTCAACAAATACTTGAGACTCTTGTGATCTGTAAGGCCAATTCTAGATTATGAGTCGGGTAATTCAGTTCATAAGGCTTTAACCGTCGCGAGGCATAAGTTATTACCTTATCTCCTTACATCAATACACAACCCAAATCCTTCCTTGACGAATCACTATAAACTGTATAACCCTCCTCTCCTGTGGGCAAAGTCAGAATTAGAGCACTTGTCAATATGTGTTTAAGCTCCTCAAAGTTCTTCTAACATTCATCACTCTAGATAAACTTCTGATTCTTCCTCAATAACTTGGTCATTGGAGCAGTTATTATCAAGAATCCTTCAAAAACTTTCCTATAATACCCTGCTAGACCCGCAAAGTCAGAATTAGAGCACTTGTCAATATGTGTTTAAGCTCCTCAAAGTTCTTCTAACATTCATCACTCTAGATAAACTTCTGATTCTTCCTCAATAACTTGGTCATTGGAGCAGTTATCATCAAGAATCCTTCAAAAAATTTCCTATAATACCCTGCTAGACCCAGAAAACTTCTTACTTCTACCACTGTCATCGGTGCATGCCAATTCTGTAACATTCAATCATCGAAGGGAAGGGTAAAATAGTAATTTGGAATAGTTTATGAGTGCTTAGAATTGTCTTAATATGTTCATGCATACACATACAAGTGAATAGTAAATTTTTCACATGTAAATGACTGTACATGCATTCATGACATTTTCCGGTATATTTGAACATAAATGTGATTTTTGTGAAAAGTGTGATTTTTGTGCTTGAAAATTTAATTGGAGTGGGTCTTTGTGAGTTTTGAATTTTTAGTGAATTTTAGAAATTTTCAAAAAAATTGCAGAGAAAATTTTTGGACCGAAAAAAATTACCAAGTGGCTGACTGATTGGTTACCGGTACTGGAAATGACTATCCAAAGGCACTGAAAAATTTAGATACATGCTTGTCGGATTTATTAATGTGAGCCATTGGAATTTGGAGAGAAATTGGAGGAGGAATTGGAGAGAAACTAAATGGTGACTTAAGAAGGTGACATGTGGCAAGGTTATAATTGTTAAATAAAACCCACCCTCTCTTCTTGGTCTTTCACGATGGTTCTTCCTTTATTAAGTGAAAGGTGGGTGAAGTGTTTTAAAAGGGGCAATTCTCCATCAACGTTGTAGCTCTCCTCCTTCTTGCTTTCTTTTGGGATTTTACTCATCCTTTCTTCCTCCTTTCACCTTGCTTTCTCTTCCTTGGGTTCATTAAAAACGTAAACCTTCTACCCCCCCTAAAGTGGATGATGGTCGTGGGTGTTGGTGGAAGTAGAGAGTTGGTGCTAATTTTTTGAAGTTTTGGAAGATTGGAAGCTTGATTATGTAAGTAATATGTTATTGATGAGAGATTTATTAGTTAAATGCATTAATTGTGATGACTTGTGCATTAATTGCATGAAATTGTGTTTGGTGTATATGGGTATGTTATTTCCTTGGTTGACTGATGATTGATGAGGTAATGAATGATGTTGAATATGGTATGGGTAAATTGAGTTGTTTTGGATTGATTTTAATGAATAAAGATAAGAGGATATTAAAGGAAGATGATTGAGGGTGTGTTCTATAATTTTGTGGACTAAAGTTCAAGGATAGGTTGTGAGTTAGTTAGGGTGGATATATGAAGTGAATTGAGTGAGAATTGGTTTAGAAATGGTATGGAAGAGGCAGAAATTGAGTAGGTTGAGAATCTGGAAAATTGGATTTGTATATGTTTCAACGATTTGATCATAACTTTTTATATGGTTATGTAATTGATATGAGTTTTGGCTTGAATTAAACTTGAGAAGTTTGACTAAAATTCTTATGAAGGAAGTGCTGTCCAATTTTGACTTGAAGGGTTCTAAATTTTGCCTTGAAAGTGGGTAATATGTACAGGATGAATAGTGCCATGTTTGTGACCCTAACATTGAAAATTTATGACTTGAAACTTTGGGAAATTTTTCTAGGATGATTGAGATAGATTTTGCTAAATTGGTTTTCATGAAAATTGAATATTTTCTTGTTAGATTTCTATCGCCACTAAGTATGACATTTTTCTATTTTGAGGTTGAAAGTTATGACTTGTTAACTTTCAGATGGTAATTCATGTATTAATGTGCTTTGTGTGTGAAATGTTTCTAAGTATGGGTTTTGTGGTTATTGTGTTTTGAAGCCAATTTTGGACTGTTATGGTTTAAATTAGCTCAAGTGGTATTATGGAAAGTTGTATAGGAATGTCTTAGCTATGTGGTGATGTATAATATGCTATTTTTTGGATGCAAGAATTGTAAGTTATGGATTTTTAAATTATGGATATGGGTTAGGTGATATCTTTATTAACAATCTTTAACAAGGCAGCCACAATCATGTGAGAAATTGACCTAGTTAGAGGTGGAATTTGCTTCTAAGTATTTCATGAGAATTGTAGCATGTTTTCTGATCTTTTCATTGATATCAAGTATGGAGTTTTTGGACAATGGGATAGGAAGTTATGATTTTTAGAAGATTGTGGTACTGTTGGGATGACATGTGTTGGGCATAAATTTTGATTGAGATTTTGACCCATTTAGAGGTTGAATTTGCTTCCAAGTTGTTCATCAAAGTTGTAGAATATGTTTTGATATTTCTTTTGATATAAATCTTGGAATTTTTGGCAAAGGGAATGGAAAGATATGATTTTTAGAAGAATGTTGTACTGTTTTGGAAAATTGTGATTAGGCAAAAAATTTGATTGAATTTTTGACGCCCTTAGGGGTGAAATTGGTTTGTGAGTCTTTAAAGGAACTTATAGGGTTTTCTGTGATCTTTTCAATGAGACCTCATTTGAAATTTTTGGCCAATTGTATGAAAAGTTATGCATTGTGGTAGAAGAGAGGGATATAAGTGCAAATTTTCTTATTGTTTTGTTCTACTTTGACCCTTTTGCCATTCTTTTGTGCATAATTTTCTCCTCCGACCTCCGATTGACCTGATTCTCGAAGCATCGAATTTGTGAGATATTTAATTTCATTTCTATGTGAAATTGTGAATTTTTAGAGATGAAATTGATGGGGATTGATTAGGTCAAAGTGAGGGGATCGAGTGATTATTTTCTGGTCCTTGTTTTAGCAATAATTGGACCTATAGAGATCCGAATTGAGTGATTTTAGTGTCTATAGATTCCTAATGCATAGAGGAATTTTTCTATCAAGGAGAGGTTGCCTAGGTTATCCTATGTTGATTGGTTTATCGATCGGGAGTAGTAGACCTGAAAGTATGGTTTTAGAAAAATTGCAATAAACATAAATTGTGAGTTTAAGGATTTTAGTGCAGCTAAACCCTAGGCATACCTGAGTTGTGATAACGAAATGGTTTTGAGATAAAATTTATAGATTGATACCGGGATAGTCATGAACATGCATCGTACATATATGTGCATCAATGAGTATAATTGTGCAAAATTATTAATGAGTGTGCAACGTATTGAATAAATGGGTTGTGCAGGCTAAGAGTTCGCAGTCAGGCGTTTGCAGAATTTGAAAGAAAATGCTAATCTGGAGCGTACTGTGAGTAGACTGAGATGGTCTCATTTCACCATTTGTTCTATTTTGTTTCATTTTGTCTAAATTGATTGCTAAATGCGGTGAATAATGGTGGGTTTGAGGTTTGCTGTGATTGTGAGTTCTGGACAGAAGGTCCGATGATTGTGTACTAGGGAGTTAGTTATAGAAGTGCTACTTGTATGTGAATTTGCGACCTATGTGCCTATGATGTGACTAATTAGGATACATGTGATTAATTGTGATACATAAATGCTGATTGATTGTGACATATGCATACGTGCATAATAATGTGATTAATTGTGGCATATGCATTTCATTCATGAATATTTAACCAGATAATGACAGTTGTGACCGGAGCAGCCACCGAGAGCTAAAATTTCAACGATTGTATTCGGGCCTCAAGTCCCACAGTGATTTAGAGCCTCAGGCTCAACGATTAATGTGCCCATATTGGGACAGTTCAGGCACTCAGTCATAACACCGAAATAAATTGGAAAGTGTCACATGGGCATTTCATATTCATTTGCTTACATATATTTGATTGAGTGAAGGGCAACATGCCTTATGCTTATGTGAAATAAATGTGTTCTGATGCCGGACTACGGTCCGATGACATGTGAAAGTGAGTAGATGTGACTGATGCATTGCATATGCATAATAGAAATAAGTAAGTGTATTGAATATGAATATTGTGAATGTGCACTGTGTTATGTGACTGGGTGAGCCATCGATGATGGTCACTCATTGAGTTCCCAAAACTCGCCCAAAATTTGCAATTATTTTTCAGGACCTAGAAGAATACCCCGTTAGGCAACGGGTGTATAGCAACCGCCTGTGAGTTAGAGAAGAGGTCGGGATTAGTCGTGTCTGCATTAGTGTCTGATAAATTTTGTATAAAATTGTATTTTTTGAATTTTTGTACAAATGATTAGCTCAATTTGTAAAGTCAACGGACTAAATTAATTTGTATCTATGAAAAGGGCCCCCGTGGTCATTTTACTTACCGGTGATTGTGTATGTTAATTGATTTCCACATAGTGTATGTTTGTATTTTCAAAAAAAAAATTATACTGAGTTTGGACTGAGTGATGTAGCACGCCACCCTCGCAGGGCACGGACTCGGATATCACCATCGATGTCGGGTTTGGGTCATGCGGGAGTGGGGTGTTACATTTAGGTAGTATCAGAGCCCAGAAGTACGAGCTTATATGGGCATTTTTTTAAACATGGGTCAAGTTATATGCATTTAAGTCATGTCATAGCAGACAGTGGTAACTGATCCCTAGTTTGAGTCGTATAAGTATGAGTAATATGCATGAACATGCGTTAAGTGTTTAAGTGTGAGAAACGTGATGATAATGTGAGCAAATGAAGGTTTATGGGCAATTTAATAAATCCTCGAATGTGAGATGAATGCGAATGTATTAGCTTGGGCTGATTAAGGAAAAAGTGATATCATAATGACTAATGAGACCTAAAGTGTATAAATCAAGTAAACGAAATTTGCTATATTCTGAGAGATCAAATTTGGACATGAGAAGAATATCAGTTAAAAGTGAGAAGAGTATGATTTAGCATAAGAATATGTCTATGTGAGATCAAAAGTTCAGGATGACTAGGTATTTATGATTCTGACTTGTATGTCCGATAAAATGGGGATAATTGGAACTGAGAAAAAGTACATGGTTCGATAAGGTAGATATAGATTCACTACATTTGTGTTGGTGTGTATTATGGAATATGATATCGATATTGTACCGTAATGTTCTACCTTCGAATGGGATAGAGAAGTGAAGATATTTTCAGGAAGAAGCAGAAATGATGAGATTCAAGTGTACAAGCCCGGTTAAAAGAAATAACTTTTCTATGACTGTGAAAGGATAGACTTGGATTTGAAATGTGATAAAAGTTATGATTTAGCATAATAATATGTCTGTGATAATGAGATTACATTTCTTGATGATTCTGCGTCTATAATTCTAAATGGATTGAGAATATACATATGGACCATGAAATAATAGGAACGTGACTTTACAAGTGATGATATGTGATACATGATGTGTAGTATGGAGAAAGTTAGAACTGCGCCTAGGTTTGGATTGTATGTATGCATGCGATTAAGGAAAATATGGTGAATCAAAGGAGAAGAGTGAATGCACTTGAAAAGATAGTTCAATTATTATGAAATGATGTTGCATTATAAGAGGTAAATGCTGGAAAACTGAAGTAGAATCGCTATTAATACTTGTGTTAATGTGAGAAAAAAAAAGTGCAGGGCACGATATTAGGCTACAAAAATAGATTTCTGTTATGCTCATAAGGTAAACCTTAATTATAGGCAGGAACAAGGATAGAAATGTTATCTAGAGTCACTTGGAATGTAAATATCATTAGCGAATGTTATTAATTGAAGATTTGACATAAATACATCTCTAGTTAAGATGTAAGGATTCTGGATGGTATCTACCAGGGTGTTAGAGTAAATGAAATTGTTTAATGCCTCATTGAGCCTTATTATTGAGGATGTATTGACTATAGCAATCATGATATTGATCTTATTACGATAATATGAAATGGTGAAATTGATTTTCTTGAGGTATTAAGAATGACTAATAAGTACTCATGGGAAATAGTTGATTGGCAAGGATTTATAAACAATATCGAGGAAAGTACTAAGAAATCTCTGAGATAGGGTCAGTAAGTCGGTTAATCCAATTTAAGAATGATCAATGAGGGAACCCATTTGGAAAGAATAAATAGTGAGTCAAAAGTGAACATTGGAGTTACATACATAGCGAAAACTAAAGCATAAGTGTTAGAAAAGACTATTGAGGGTGAATACATTTTGTCGAAGTAAAGTATCCAACTATATAAGTGGATTTTAAAGTTTCGAGGTGACTTTCTTGCTAATGTGAGGCGAACTTGGGTCCACATTCTCGTTTGTGTAAATATGTTTTGGAACCATAAATTATACCTGATGAAGGTGTTACCAACACAGGAAGTTATGTTTGCAGATAAATTGAAATGTGTGAGCAACAGGTATGAATGAACAGACATTAGAATAAGTCGATGTGGAATCACAGGGAATCAAATGAACTGCTGAAATTAGTCGAGAAAAAGGAAGTTCAAAAAAAAAACTTGAGAATAACATGTGATAATACTACTGCACTGAGGAATTAGTTACTTAAGGAATTATGAGAACTAAACATAAGCACACTGAGTTTGATGTTATATTTATCGGAGTTAACAATACCCCGATGGTATTATGATACTAACGGTTAAAATGATTCAAGCAACATGATATCAATGAGTGACTATGATCATATTGACAAAGGAAGATGAAATTTTGAATATTTGCGGAATATAAGTAAGCTGCATTAATGATGAAGGTAAAAGAATTTCTGAGGAATTCATAACCCCAGTGTTAATTATACCGCTTCGATTTGGTGATTTTGCTGTATATGACAAAGTTTCCCATGAGAGATTAAGATACAATCTATTGCAATAGTAAAGTGATTTTGTGTACCTAAGGAAAATTGTAGTCTTATGAGCTGAATTTGGATACATGACTTGAAAGATTCTGTAATAATAATGGGTTTGAAGGCTTAGAAACATGATGTGTAAAGAAATGTTTTGGATATACGTATGAATAGATAGATTAGTAGAGGTTGAGGTAAGATTTCAATTGGGATTAAAAGGATTGTGTAGACAAATATGTCCTAATAGTAACATCAGTTTTGCAAAAAAGGGATTAGGAAGGCCCAAAGTGAGGATTTGAGGGATTATGATTGGATTAAAAAGTATGTGTACTACCTGATAAAGAGATGTCCTCGTAAGAGTACATCGAAAGAGCAATTGGCGGCTAAGAATATCGGACTGAGTGATTACATGTTCGAGTTCCTTGTAGTCTTGAATATCGAAGACAGGAGTAAAGCTTATATGTTTAGAGTGCATCAGTATATGAGATTAATGTATAGTGCAAAGTGACTACAGGCATAATCATCATTATCCTGGTGATCCCATTAGAGGCGTCAGACGACAAAAAGAGTCGTTCAGCCTGAGTAAAAACCAAAACAAATTTGGGATACCGTTAGTGAGTGAAATCAATTTGGAATCTAAAGAAAGTGGTTTGAGAAAGACGAATGAATTATGGTGGATCACATCGAAGTTGTGAAAATATTGAGAAAGATATGAAGGTTCAGTGTACTAACACCGATGAGAAGAAAAAAATGAAATGACTTGTCCTTGAGTGTATCACCTGTGCCACGGTGTAGTTAGATGAGATACAAGAGTAATAAGGGAAACTAAGTGTGATATAAAGTGGTCCATATAAAGCTATGGAAAAAATGGGACTATGGAATTATGAGTGATTTTATGGTTATCGGAATTACACAGTGTTATATGGATATGGTTAGGATTGTTATAATGTAGCATCCCACTCCCACAAGACCCGAACCCGACATCGACGGTGATATCCGAGTCCGTATCTGCGAAAATGGCATGCTAGCACTCAATCAAATATAAATCGGTATAATTTTTTTTTGAAACCACTCTCATATCAGAGGTTCGTTTCCAAAGTGGGCCAAAATACGTTTAACAGTCGCGATAGAAAACTTGGTTTCAATGCATTCCAATCAATACAATTTCAATAATCAATTTGGGCCCAATTTCATTATAACCCTTTTTCAATTACAAAACAATCCACTTTGGGCCATTGGGGCCCATTTCAACACACAAAACACATACACTCATTTCCAATTGGCACAAATGAATATAAACAGCCACATCCACATTTTAATCATTCCCATTACAAAAATTCCCATACATCATCACTTATTACATACTGAATTAATCAAAAACATACTGTACAGGATTCGTGGAATACACTTTATACTAAAATAAGACATATCCCTATACAGCCGCGAACTGATCCCAACCTCTAACTTTTCCCTGTGTATAGAAAGTCTACTCCCGTTGCAGAATGGTATTCTTCTAATTCCTGAAAAAAAAATACAAATTTTGGATGAGTTTTTGCAAACTCAGTGAGTGACCATCATCGATGGTTCACCCAATCACATAACACAATTCACATTCACTGTCACACTTCACATTCACATTCACATAACCCATCATGTCACATTTCACATTCGCAATCAATACAATTTTCATTCTTCATATTATGCACATGTACATGAGACCCACTTTCCATTTATTACTTTGTTGTGACCGAGTGTCTAAACTGTCCCGTACCTATTGGATATCGGGCTCATTGATAACTGTCCCATGTAGGGCTCATTGATAAATGTACCATGTAGGGCTCATTGGTCGCTATCCCATGAAGGGCTCATTGATAGCTGTCCCATGAAGGGCTCATTGATAGCTGTCCCATATAGGGCTCATTAATGTTGAGCCTGAGGCTCTAGATCACTATTGAGCTCGAAGCTCATTTCCACTCATTGAGAGTTAAGCTCTAATCATTGACTACTCTGGTCACAATTGCCATTATATTATATGCATTCATGCAATGAAATGTATCAATCAATTTTTATAAACCCATTTTCCCATGTCATCGGACCTTAGTCCGACATTCAGCATTAAAGCTGAGGAATCACACTCTCATTCACATGCAATTATGCAGTTAGAACAATTTTAACAATCAAATCATGTACACTTAGTTCATCCAATTCACATTCAATGAGCACTTCAATATCGCAATTCCCAGTACACAATCATCGGACTATCTTGTCCAGAATCCACAATCAAATCACAATCATTCATTCCTATTCAAAAATTATTCAATATATAGCATAACCAAATAAACCATAAAATAAGACCATCTAGGTCTACTCACAGTACGCTCCAGATTAGCATTTGCTTTCATGATTCAGAAACGTCTGGATGAGGACGTTTTATCCTGTGTCAACCATATGCAAAACACAATTTGCTCACACATTAATAAAAGACAATCACATAACCATTCAATTTCCACACATGTATATGTGTAATGTATAATGTATGCTCAATGACAAATCTCGGGTATATGCTTTACATTCACATCTAATGCCCATTCTCCAATCATAAGTCAATCTGTCTAATGGAACTTAGACTTACATTTCACTTTCATATGATCATTTTAAATTTTCCATTCAAGCTTTACCCTTTGTATGCATCTAGCTTATCATAAGCTTACATCTCAAGAACAATTGATCACTTTATATCATAACTCAATTTTCCGTCATTACTTTTCTAACCTCATTAATTTTATAATCCCATAATATCTAAATCTCTTTCATGATTAATCACTTAACACCTATAACTCAACTTCCTTGAATAGCATTACAATCATATAACATTTCCATCTCCATTCCACTCATGCATTTGACACTTTGATTTTATCCATTCATTTACTAAGTTTTAACCTTCAATTTCACTTCAAACCTTTCATATATTAGTCTCATAAAGCAAGGATCATTCTAGGTTCACTTTAAGACCCATTTGAGGCTTAGTTAGTATCATTTGACCCGTGAATGTCCGTTAAACGGACATGCATGTCCGTTAAACGGACCTTTACGGGTCACTTACCAAACTGTGCAAATTTGACCCTCTAAACGTCAAAATCTCAACTTTTTTTCTAAAATAGAAGTTGTAGCTCTTGAAGTCTTCTTTACAACCATACCTAGATCATCTCATTCCGAGTTCTATACAAAGAGTTATGCCTCTTGTACTAAAGTATGTTCAATTGAGTTTTATGAAATTCCAGATTTCCAACTCTTCACTTACAACACTCAATTCCTCATGCTTAGCCAATCATTTATAGTTCAATACTCATTATTTATCCACTATTATAACTCAATTTCAGTTCAATATCATCCATAGCCAAGATATGGTCCATGGTTACACATAAACCCTCATAATAGGACATATATATACATGCACATTCATCATCAACTTTCATCACTCAGTACTCAATTTAAGTCACAATTAGACACTCTTAAAGACAGAATTTGCATTCAATGTCTTCATGGAAAATGTAGCCTTATATCTCTAATTTAACCCAAATAAAAAACCATCCCATTAGGATAACTACATAACAAATGATGACTAGATTACTAAGGCATATCCAGAAATGTTCCAAATTAGCACATTCCAACCTCTTTAAATACCATTATCAATTTGCCTCTAACCTTTCATCCTAATTCTTCCCTTTTCCAAAACACTATACTTGCCCTTTTCTTTCACTTCCATACCTTATCCAATCCATACAAAACCCAACCAACAATCCTTTTTCCTCCATCACAAAACAGAACATGAAACTTTATTTATCAATCAAATTTTCTATACCATTTCTACATCATTTTGACAATCCTTATATCACTAAATCATCACTATAACATCTTATGATCATCAATAATCATATATGTAAAGGTAAGATAATTATTTGCTCATTCTATCAACCACATGCTATCATATATATAAGCACCACTTTGAGATGAATTAACCCATCATCTACACATCTTATTCAACAAATCATCAAGAATAACATGCTACTTACTTGAGTTGGCTTTAAGATCTTCAAACACCATGAAACCCTAACTCTTTCCCCTTCATGATCATCAACTTCCATTGAGGAACAGGTTGGGTCTTTGAGTAGCAAGATGAAAGAGACAAAGAAAATGAAGTAGCAAGTGAAAAGAGAGCAAGATTTCACATTGAAGAAAGTGGGAGAGAGTGAGTGTCGTTATTAAGGAGAGGGAGATGAAGAAAATGAAGAAAATGGAGAGGAGAGAAATCTTTGTCGTGAATAACAAGTGAAAGACCCAAAACATGGTCTTTCACTTAATAATTTCGTGCATCAACTTGTGGTGTGGCAAGTGACACATGTCACTTCCTTAGGGCTCCATTTGGTCCACTTGCTAACTAGTCCATTTTGTCTCCAATTTTCACTCCAATTGTCTCCTAATTTTCAATGAAACAAGTCATTAAATCCCAAAGTCATTTATAAAAAAATTTTCATTCCCATTTGACTCTGAATTTTACTGCTATTCACCGATTGTTCTGCCACTTGGCAATTTTTCCTGGTCCAAAATACCCTAAATTTTCAGAAAATTCTCAAATTCCTCAGAAAATTCTAATTCATTAATAAAACATTCCCGCTCAAATTTTAAGACACAAAACCATAATTCACATAATATCCAAATTAAAACAATTATTTATACCCGAAAAATGTCAATTGAGTGCATGATCAATTATTTGAATGTGTGCATAAATTCGAATTCACATGCGTGTATGCTAACATTATGCATGAGTATGAATCGCATTATCCTTAATCTCTCTTGATCTCACATGTACCTAACTTTAAAAGGTCAAAATTGGGATTTGCTATAGTTAACCCGAGGATGTCCATTAAACGGACTTGATTTTAATGAATAAAGATAAGAGGATATTAAAGGAAGATGATTGAGGGTGTGTTCTGCAATTTTGTGGACTAAAGTTCAAGGATAGGTTGTGAGTTAGTTAGGGTGGATATATGAAGTGAATTGAGTGAGAATTGGTTTAGAAATGGTATGGAAGAGGTAGAAATTGAGTAGGTTGAGAATCTGGAAAATTGGATTTGTATATGTTTCAAAGATTTGATCATAACTTTTTATATGGTTATGTAATTGAGATGAGTTTTGGCTTAAATTAAACTTGAGAAGTTTGGCTAGAATTCTTATGAAGGAAGTGCAGTCCAATTTTGATTTGAAGGGTTCTAAATTTTGCCTTGAAAGTGGGTAATATGTGCAGGATGAATAGTGCCATGTTTGTGACCCTAACATTGAAAATTTGTGACCTGAAACTTTGGAAAATTTTTCTAGGATGATTGAGACAAATTTTGTTAAATTGGTCTTCATGAAAATTGAATATTTTCTTGTTAGCTTTCTATCGCCACTAAGTATGACATTTTTCGATTTTGAGGTTGAAAGTTATGACTTGTTAACTTTCAGATGGTAATTCATGTATTAATGTTCTTTGTGTGTGAAATGTTTCTAAGTATGGGTTTTGTGGTTACTGTGTTTTGAAGCCAATTTTAGACTGTTATGGTTTAAATTAGCTCAAGTGGTCTTATGGAAAGTTGTAGAGGAATGTCTTAGCTTTGTATTGATGTATAATATGCTATTTTTTGGATGCAAGAATTGTAAGTTATGGATTTTTAAAGTATGGATATGGGTTAGGTGATATCTTTATTAACAATCTTTAACAGGGCAGCCACAATCATATGAGAAATTGACCTAGTTAGAGGTGGAATTTGCTTCTAAGTATTTCATGTTTTCTGATCTTTTCATTGATATCAAGTATTTAGTTTTTGGACAATGGGATAGGAAGTTATGATTTTTAGAAGATTGTGGTACTGTTGGGATGACATGTATTGGACAGAAACTTTGATTGAGATTTTGACCCATTTAGAGGTTGAATTTGCTTCCAAGTTGTTCATGAAAGTTGTAGAATATGTTCTGATATTTCTTTTGATATAAAGCTTGGATTTTTTGGCAAAGGGAATGGAAAGATTTGATTTTTAGAAGAATGTTGTACTGTTTTAGAAAATTGTGATTAGGCAGAAACTTTGATAGAATTTTTGACACCCTTAGGGGTGAAATTGGTTTGTAAGTCTTTGAAGGAACTTATAGGGTTTTCTGTGATCTTTCCAATGAGACCTCATTTGTAATTTTTGGCCACTTGTGTGAAAAGTTATGCATTGTGGTAGAAGAGAGGGATATAAGTGCAAATTCTTATTGTTTTGTTCTTCTTTGACCCTTTTGCAATTCTTTTGTGCATAATTTTCTCCTCCGACCTCCGATTGACCTGATTCTTAAGGCATCGGATTCGTGAGATATTTAATTTCATTTCTATGTAAAATTGTGAATTTTTAGAGATGAAATTGATGGGAATTGATTAGGTCAAAGTGAGGGGACCGAGTGATTATTTTTTGGCCCTTATTTTAGCAATAATTGGACCTATAGAGATCCAAATTGAGTGATTTTAGTGTCTATGAATTCCTAATGCATAGAGAAATTTTTGTATCAAGGAGAGGTTGCCTAGGTTACCCTATGTGGACTGGTTTATCGATCGGGAGTAGTAGACCCGAAAGTATGGATTTAGAAAAATTGCAATAAACATAAATTGTGAGTTTAAAGATTTTAGTGCGGCTAAACCCTAGGCATACCTGAGTTGTGATAACGAAATGGTTTTAAGATAAAATTTATAAATTGATACTGGAATAGTCATGAACATGCATTGTACATATATGTGCATCAATGAGTATAATTGTGCAAAAATATTAATGAGTGTGCAACGTATTGAATAAATGGGTTGTGCAGGCTAAGAGTTCGCAGTCAGGCGTTTCCAAAATTTGGAAGAAAATGCTAATCTGGAGCGTACTGTGAGTAGACCGAGATGATGTCATTTCACCATTTGTTCTATTTTGTTTCATTTTGTCTAAATTGATTGCTGAATGCGGTGAATAATGGTGGGTTTGAGGTTTGCTGTGATTGTAATTCCTACGTAAAGTCCGATGATTGTATCGGGAGTTGGTTATGTATGCTACTTGTATGTGAATTTGCTACCTATGTGCCTATGATGTGACTAATTGGGATACATGTGATTAATTGTGATACATAAATGCTGATTGTGTCATTCATAGGTTGATTGATTGTGACATATGCATACGTGCATAATAATGTGATTAATTGTGACATATGCATTTCATTCATGAATGTTTAACCAGATAATGACAGTTGTGACCGGAGCAGCCACCGAGAGCTAAAAGCTCAACGATTGTATTCGGGCCTCGAGCCCTACAGTGATTTAGAGCCTCAGGCTCAACGATTAATGTGTCCATATTGGAACAGTTCAGGCACTCGGTCACAACACCGAAATAAATTGGAAAGTGTCTCATGGGCATTTCATATTCATTTGCTTACATATATTTGATTGATTGAAGGGCAACATGCCTTATGCTTATGTGAAATAAATGTGTTTTGATGCCGGAATACGGTCTGATGACATGTGAAAGTGAGTAGATGTGACTGAAGCTTTGCATATGCATAATAGAAATAAGTAAGTGTATTGAATATGAATATTGTGAATGTGCACTGTGTTGTGTGACTGGGTGAGCCATCGATGATGGTCACTCACTGAGTTCGCAAAACTTACCCAAAATTTGCAATTATTTTTCAGGACCCAGAAGAATACCCCGTTAGGCAACGGGCGTATAGCAACCGCCTGTGAGTGAGAGAAGAGGTCGGGATCAGTCGCGTCTGCATTAGTGTCTGATAAATTCTGTATAAGATTGTATTTTCTGAATTTTTGTACAAATGATTAGGTCAATTTGTAAAGTCAATGGACTAAATTAATTTGTATCTATGAAAAGGCCCCCCGTGGTCATTGTACTTACTGGTGATTGTGTATGTTAATTGATTTCTGCATAGTGTATGTTTGTGTTTTCAAAAAAAAAATATACTGAGTTTGGACTGAGTGATGTAGCACGCCACCCTCGCAGGGCACGGACTCGGATATCACCATCGATGTCGGGTTTGGGTCATGCGGGAGTGGGGTATTACAAATTCACCACAGCTTCAATTTTTCTTGGATCAACATGTACCCCATCTTTAGAAATCACATGTCTAAGGAAAATCACTTCGTGAAGCCAAAGTTCACATTTGTTGAATTTGACATAAAGCTCCTTCTCTCTCAATATCTACAACACTCTCCTGAGGTGTTCTTCATGTTCCCCTTCACTCTTGGAATAAACCAGAATGTCATCGATAAATACTATGACAAACTAATCCAGATACTCCTTGAAGACTCTATTGATAAGATCCATGAATGTAGCCGGAGCATTGGTCAATCCGAAGGGCATGACCAGAAACTCGTAATTCCCATAACGTTTCCTGAAAGCTGTCTTGCTTACATTAGACTCCCTGATTCTGAGCTAATGATAGCCTAACCTGAGATCAATCTTTGAAAAGACCCTTGCTCCCTGCAACTGATCAAACAGATCATTAATCTGGGGTAGAGGATACTTCTTCTTAACAGTCACCTTGTTGAGTCTCCGATAATCAATACACGTCCGCCAAGTCCCATCCTTCTTCCTAACAAAAAAAATCAGTGCTCCACATGGTGACGAACTTGACCTTTTGTACCCTTCTCTAAAAGTTCCTCCAACTGTTCCTTAAGCTCCTTCAGTTCTGCTGGAGCCATTTTAGACGGTGGTATAGAAATGGGTGCGGTTTTGGGAATCAAGTTAATGGTAAACTCGATTTGTCTCACCAGTGGCAAACCAGGTAAGTCCTCTGGGAATACATCTGGAAACTCCCTCACTACTAGAAAATCCTCTAACCTCCCTTCATTCCCCTCAGTGTCCACGACATGTGCCAAGAAGGCTTTACACCCTTTTTCCATCATCCTGTCAGCTATCAAAGCCGAAATAAGTCTTGGTGATGACATTCTCCTGTCTCCTTGGAAAGTCACCTTCTCTCTATTTCCCATATCAAATTCTACCACCTTAAGGCTACAATCCAACTTCGTATGATACTTCTCCATAGAATCCATTCCCAATATCACATCTACACACTTTAACTCCAACGGTAGCAAATCCACTACTAGTTGAGCACCCTTAATGAAAAGATTACAATCCCTATAGACTTGAATTATTATCACCTTCCTCCCTAAGAGAGTAATAACAATCAACGGACTATCCAATGGCACCAATTTAACATCATGCAAAATCATGCTTGCATAAACATATGAATGCATGGAGCCAGAGTCAATCAACACATATACTGCATAATTGAATAAGTGAGCCATACCTGTGACAACTTCCGGTGTAGCTACAAATTTCTCCCCTGTCATGGCAAATACCCTTGCCTGTGTCTGGCCTTTTAGCCTTCCTAGAGGAATAGCCTTTCTTGAAGCTCTAGAACTGCCCACTTTAATAGCTAGCCAGGTTCCCACTGCTTCAGTTCTCCTCGAGGCGTGCAACCGCGACCCCTCTTGCCTCGATACTTGAGGACAGTCCTTGATCATGTGTCCCTTCTCCTTGCATCGAAAGCGTGCTCCAAGTAACTTGAAGTACTCTCCTTTGTGTAATTTCCCATAATGCTCACATTGAGGATTTGTGTATCTACTCCTTCCCACCCTGCTATTGCCTCCTGCTATCGAGGCTTGCAATGACACTGCTCTTGCTTGCTTGTTCTTAGTAGAGGCACTACTCCTTGCCTCACTCTGTGTGTGTGAGCTCTTCACACCCCTCACAGGCATTGGAGCACTCATCCCTTTCTTGAAAAGTTGCTCCCAGTTCTTCCTCTTCCTGCTCACTTCATATTTGATGTTCTCCTGTTTCTTCGCCCGGAGGGCTGCATCTACCAATAGCTGGTAGTCTCTGAAATTATGGATCAGCACCTTCTCCTTGATCCCTAAATGGAGACCTCCCTCAAAATTGCAGCACTTGTCCTCCTTATTGGGAACAATGTTTGTTGCGTACCGGGGAGAACTGAGTAAACTTCAACTCATACTCACTCAAACTCATTTAGGACTCTCTCGGTCCTCTTTAGCCATGCTTCTGCCTCTTTAGGGTTGGTAGTCCTATTAAAATCTATAGCTTCATACTTGCGGAGCTTATTATACTGTCCAGTCCTCTCCACTGGAGCTTTCATCGAAACTTGAGACCCTTGACCCATGGCGTAAGTGAAAGCTTGAGCAAAGGCTTGAAAGAATCGCGGATCCATGGGGTTTGCTTGAGGCATAGGAGGAGGCAGTGGAGGCACCTCATGTTGCACACTAGGTGCCTCAAAATCCATAGCAGTATGTGTCCCCGTATCTTGTGGGACATAGGATTCATTGTTGCTCCCTTGGCAAGAGTCAGATCGAGTCAGAACTCCTCGAGTTCTTTTTCGAGGAGGCATTTCACTCCTTCAATTTAAAATCATTGAAAATCTTTAGTTCAAGCAAAACATTTTCAAATCATGTAAAACAATTCAAAACAATGCAAGTTGTTCATTTAAAATAATGCATGTTCATTTCATAATTGAAAACTACCCACCTCAAAGCTTAGGATATCCCTAAACCTAGTTGCTAACCCGGACCTAAAACTAGTCGCTCTGATACCATAATATGTTGGACCCCATTTTGGAAGCCCAACGTTCGGAGTCATCATAAGGCGTGAGCGTGTGTATTTCCATTAAGGGTTATTTCCATGAACTCGTATTAGCCATATCCCACAAAAGTGGTGTGCCCAAACCAGTCAATCACTAAAATCATAATTGACTTCTTCAAAACAATTGTAGCTTCAAATCTCTAGTTTAATTTGAAGCAAGAACTATCTCATTTGGAACTCTATAGAAGAAGTTATGCTTAAAAAGCCAAAGTATGTTCTTACCCCAATCATGCTCTCCCAACTGACCCCTCAATTTCTCTCCACAAAACTTTCTCAAATCAACTCCAAAAGATTATATTGTTTTTGGAGAGGTAGATACATGTGTTAGGAAGCTATTGCTTTAGGAATCACTTCATTTGGAGGTCGGACGATGAAGTTATGGCCAAAAGATTCAAACATATTTATATCCTCAATCATATTGTACCTATTTTGGGAGAATTGGTATAACGTTCTCTGTAAAGATTGAATTGAGGATATTATTAGACCATTTGAAAGAAAACATCAAGATCTACAACTTTTATGAAGACTACAAATCGAGATTTTGCCATTTAGAGGGTCAAATGCAAATTTCCTATAGTTGTCAAGTGTATGTCATGTCCGCCTAACGGACATAAAGCCATTTTTCACCCGAGAAGGTCCGTTAAATGGACCTAAAGTCCATTAAACGGAAATGGGTGATATTGGGCATCATTTTTGACCCAAGAAGGTCTGTTTAATGGACCTAAAGTTTGTTAAACGGATATAGGGGCTTCCCAAACCCCCTCTAATGCTTCCTACATCCATTCTTACATCATATTCACTCATAATCTTCCCAATTTCAGTTCTTCTAAAGTAGTAACACTCCTTAAACATCCAATTACCAATTTAGGTGCATTTAACTCCCCAAAACTCAACTCAAATGACTCATTAGAAACACAAACTCTTATCATTCACCATAGCTGTCATGTTCATACTTCTCATGCTGCATCATCACTTATAATGCTCATATCTCCTAACTCCCTTACCCAAAATTTGCATACTTTATAGTGTCAGAAATCTAAGAGGATAAGCCACAAATTTCTAAAAGACAACTTTGTCTATTTCTACCTATATAAATCCAGTTTTTCCCTTGAATTCAGAACACAATTTCTACCCCTATGAAAAACATTAAAATACAATATAAAGACTTAGAGAATCATGAGCAAAACATAATGCATATGTATTTCATTAACATCAAAAGACAAGAGTTCTACAACGCTTTAGTGGGCATTTCAAGCCACTTACATCATAATCCAAAAATACAAACTTTACAAAAACCAGAATCACTCAAAATGCGACTAAAGCATTGTTTTACAAAAACTAACTTAAAAATACAAAATAAGCCAACTCTGGAGTAATGCCTTTATGCTCAATCACTCGATCTCGTGCTCCTCACCTGAAGATGGGACAGAATGGGAGGGGGTGAGCTTAAAGCTCGTGGGTAGCATGTTTATAACCGATAAATAAGCAAAAACCTTTGAAACATTTATTTCGATTGTAAAATTCACATTGAAAATCCATGTAACACATATTTCCCAAATTCACAACCTATCAAGCAATTCATAAACATCATCAATCATGAATTCATCAATCTTGTCATAAATCATAAACACATAAGCACATCAGAAATGGTTTGGGTAGATCCATAAACATGACGAACTACACAATTCCACATAATGGTCCTGTGCAGTCGTAAACTTGAGGCATAAACTTAAGGGAGTCCATGAAGGAGCTCTATGCCACTAGCGGGCAGGTGGGAGAAGCCTTAACTTGTTCAATGTGCATATGACATTCTTGTAACATCCCATTGCTAGAGGGAAGGGTAGGATGGTTAATGTGAGTGACTCATGAGAGTTAGGGATGTATTCTACATGTTCATGCACAACTTGCTACATACTTATACTTGATTGTTGCACATGAAAATACTTGTACATGCATTCATGAATAATTTCGGGTATAATTGGATAGATTGGTGAATTTTCGAGAATTTTGAATGTTATTACATTGAAAATTTTATGGGTTAGTGAAATCTTGATATTTTGAATTTTGGTGAAATTATTGTATTTGTATATGTTGGTGAAGTTATGGAGTATTGAGAAAGATATATTTATAGTAGGGAACAAGAAATAAAATTAAATGAAGATTTGGAGATAGTTGAGTTGTAAAGATGATTGTTGTATTGGAAAGAGGGGAACTAAATGAAGTTAGTTTCAAAAGAAACTAAGTTAGAGTTTAATCATTAAGAAAGTGACATGTGTCACTTAGACCTTGTACTCTAGCTAGGAGTAGGTCACTATTCCTTGAGAGTTGATAGGTTAAGTCTTGTCCAAGTCCCTTCTTTATTCTCATCTTTCTAAAACTTCTCTCTTCGAAACACAGAGTTTTCCATCAAAATATCTTCTAAGGGACTTCTGTGATCTTCCATTATTTCTCCAAACTTACTTTGTCACTGTGTCATCTACTCTAAAGAAAAACCAGAAGCTGAGCATTTCACTCAGTGAAGTATGAAAAAGTGTGGAGTTTAGGGCTTGAAGATTTTGGAGTTTTCCGCAGGTAAGTGTTAGAGAAATCCCTTGCAGTTTGGGATTTGTAAAATAAAGTTGTTAAATTACTGTCATCTGTATGGAAAATGTACTTTATGTGTTTGTTCTTAATACTGGGTAGTTGGGGAGAAATAAATTCTGTTATAGTGTTAAATTAGTTTTGAGAAAACTTTTGGTGTTTTGGTGACGTGGAGTGTTGAAAGTTAGAAAATCTGGAAAATTTTTCACTAAGTATGTTTCAGTATTTTATCAATAACATTTTCTGTGGTTGTCCAAACGAGATGATTCTTTAATTGGAGTAAACTAGGAATATATGGCTACAATTCGTATGAAGACATCGAATTTCATTTCTGTCTCTAAGAGTCTCAAAAGTTGTCACGAAGTTGAGAACTGGGTGCAGGATGTTGAGAGTTGAGCGAAAATTCGTGTTCCAAATTCGGGAGGAAATATGGACCTGATTTAGATAGATTCTGGCAAAGTTGCCTTCTGAAAAGTTGTAGAGCTTTCTTTTATCTTTCCAACGGTATAAAGTTCATAAATTTTGGATATCGGAGTCAATAGTTATGATTGTTATAAGTGGAGATGTTCTGGAGTAAAAGCAGACGATGGAAATGAGACGATAGAAAAGCAGACGATGGAAATGAGACGATAGAAAAGCAGACGATGGAAATGAGACGATAGAAAATCAGACGATGGAAATGAGACGATAGAAAAGCAGGTGATGGAAATGAGATGATAGAAAAGCAGACGATGGAAATGAGATGATAGAAAAGCAGATGATGGAAATGAGACGATAGAAAAGCAGACGATGGAAATGAGACGATGGAAAAAACTAAGACGAAAGCAAGAACTGATTGAAGTCTTTTGGTCATAACTTTTTCTCTAGACCTCCAAATGACCTGATTTTTAAAGCATTGGATTCCTAACACATTTCTTTATCCCTCCACAAAAATTTATGGTCTTTTGTGTTAAATTGGAAACGATTGACTGAATCAAAGTAAGGGTACCGGTGGAAGGAGTATGAATTGGATATTTTACTGAATTTATTTCAGTATTTTGATGATATCTTGGTCTATAGGATTCCAATTAAGGTGATCCTTAAATTGTAGTAAACTAGAGTAATAGGGCTACAAATTATATAAAGGAGCTGAATCTTGATACGGTGTTTAAGGTGTTCAAATTCTGGATGGAAGTTGGATGTAATACACTGTTTTGGGAGAGGAACAGTCCGAAAATGTTTGAAGTACATCTTTGAAACTACTGAACCAAATTGAGTGATTTTGGTATTAATGGAAAGATAAAAGATAGAGGAACACTTTTCTAAGAGAGAGTAGGCTCAAATTACGCAAGTTTTGCCTTCTCATTAAACATGAACAGTGGACCCGAGAGTTAGAGTTTGGAGAAAGATCTGAAATGGTTCATTAGGCTATAAAATTGGATTCAAATGGTTTAAGGAGGTTTAAATCCCACAGAATGAGGCTAGTTAAGTGAGTTTTGATAGTTGAATGCCTTGTGATGAAATTGATGGATTGATAACCTGGATAGTCATAAATATGCATTGTACATATTTCATCTCATTCACGTGCATTATTAAACACTTATGATTGTTCAAATTATGATATATGTATATGTTATTTGTTATAGAGGAGCCTCTGGAACGTCAACCGCTAGACGTTGCTGGATCTTCCAGGCATTAGCTTCGAGAGAAACTTGTGAGTAACCTAGTTGGTTCCTCAACCTTTATGTGTTACATTTTATGCACTTATGCCATGTGGAATTACGGAAGGATTTGTGTGTTTGCTTTTGTTCGACGTCGGACCATGGGTGTCCAAGTAAATTGGAACTTGATATAGAAGTGTCAATTGTGGTACATGGCAATAATTTGATTTTAACGCGATACGAGACATGTGCATTCATGCATAAATGCATGATCAGATAATGACAGTTGTGACCGGAGCAGCCAACGTATTTCAGAGCTTTAAACTCAACGCATCAGGGCCTTGAGTCCAACGAAATTTTAGAGCCACAGGCTCAACGTATCAGGGCTTCAAGCCCACCGTAAATAGACGCACGGTCACAACAACGTAATAAAATGGAAAGTGTCACATGTGCATTCTGTATATATGAATGATAAATTGTGAATCGTGTGAGAGGCTAAATGCCTTATATCAGAAATGATGATGTATGCGATATTTTCAATATGTTATTGTGTGGTATTATGTGAAATTTTGTGAACTGTTTGTATATGCATGAGTTGGGTGGACTATCGATGATGGTTTCTCGCTGAGTTCGCAAACTCACCCAACATTGTAAATATTTTTTTCAGGACAGAGATAGTAGACTCCTAGCTCCAATTAGCGAGAGACTTTTCCTGCCTTGTTGAGTGCGTTGGCAAGAGAAGTATGGCTCACAGGTCGGTCAGCTGGGATGGTTTTTGAGGATGACTTAGTTAGTTGTGTATCAGTTTTCTTTTTGGAATATTGTACTTAGACTTTGGAAAACTGATAGACTTGTACATTTATGGTTTTTAAGAAATGAAATGAGAAAAGTATTTTGGTTTCAAAATTTAGTAATTTGGATATTATGGTTTTATTATCTTGATACCATGTGGATTATAGATATGATCATTCGTAGTGCACCCTCATCGTACGTTATGTATCGGAATGACCTACGGGCGTCCCGGTGCATACTCTACGGTAAAGGGGCGCTACAATTCTTGAGTGGATTAAATCGAACCCACATAACATGTAATTCATGAATTGAAAACCAATTGCCCAAATGACACATTTTGAAAACTTGTCTTTCATAAGCTGAACTATTCATATGCAATTCTATCATCATTTCACACTTTATCAACCAAAATCCCATACCAATCTTATAACCATTTCTCCAATTTATCTAAAAGCCACAAATACAACAATTATGGAGCAATTTGAAATCATTCCCGTATCACTCAAAATTCATATACAAAAACATATGGCACATTTTTAAACCATTTTAAAGAACAATAAATGCATATTTTAAAGGTAGTTGGAAATCATTTAATTCCATTTATTTGAAAGAAACATTAATAGCTTATTTACTCAACTATATAAATGTCACCCACCTTAATTTCCTTGCTTGAAAACCTTGTTCAAAAAGCCTCTACTCTTGCTCCTCTTGCCTCTCTTGATTTTCTTCAACATTGACAAAAACCCCAATCAAAAGGAATTCAAATTGGCAACCCAAAGAAACTTATTCATAAAATTGATCCTAGAATACTTAAACTCATGCACTTCCTAAGCTCTTTAAACCAAAAGCCCTTCCAAAATCGAAAAGATTAAACATCAACTTACCTTGAATCTTCACCAAACAATGATTTTCTTGGCTCTAATGGAAGCTCTAACCTTCCTCTTCGTTTTTCCCTTCTTGATCACTCTCAAAATTCCTCTTGAAGGTTAAGAAAAGTTGAATCCTAGGTCAACTCCCTTTTTCCTCTCAACCCACGACACTTCTCTCCCTTTTTTCTTATTTTTTTGTGCTTTCACTCTTCTTTCATTCCTCACTAACATTTTTGACTTCTAAAATGCAAGCCAACAATTTCCTCTTCCCATTTTGCCCCCCTTCAATGCCTTAAAAGTTTCCCACTTAAGTGATCCTCCTAAACTACCCCTCATGTAACTTACCACCCTAACACTTTAATTCCCTTAACCTATGTCATATAATCTACTCACATGAGCATGTTAATTAATTCTAACATAAAATAATCTAGCAAGACCCCAAAATAATCTAATCATGCTTATTTATCATGAAAAAAATTTCAGGGGCCAACAACACCCCTACACTTAGGCTTTTGTACACTTGTAGTCATTAACAATTAATAGATGCTCTACTAGGTTTAGGGCTTGGGTAGGACATTTGGTTAGGTTTGAAAGCATGTAATGTGGTTTATACAAAAGGAAAGGTTAATAAAGCTCAAAGGGGGTTAATAAAGAAAAATTCATATAGATAGGTAGGCTATTTGGCTATTGTAACTTGTAAACAACAAAAAAAGCCTAATCATTTTCATGATAATGCTTGTGTTAAAATGTGGTCTTAAATAAAAAATCAAAACAAAGTTAGGATGTACATGTCATGAAGGTCGCACATAACAAAAGATAGTAAGATTGATATAGATGTGTAAGTTTAATACGACTTAAAATCTCGCTGGTTTTTCTCTACCACTAGTCACCACTCTTCTAAGGATAATGCATATTAACCAATGACAAAAGAAAAAGTATATGTTAAAGTTGCCATAGATTTTTTTAGTCAATTCACACTTTAATTATGACTATATAATCTTAAAAGTGATAGAAAACAAGAAAATTTTTGATTTTATTTGTTTGATTTTGAACATTGACTAAGAAGCCATATAAGCAACAATTAAGCTCAAAGATGTATGCATGAAAACTAATATCCCCATCCTCACACTTAAAACTTTCATTGTCCCTAATGTAACATCAAATGCAAGAAATGGAGCATTTAATGAAAATAACAAATGCAAAAATGTAAATAAATAGAAATTGACTTCCTTTGGGTTACCTCCCAAGTAGGCCTTTATTTATTATCATTGGTTTGACCCCCTATTGCTTGCATTAAGCAACACCAATCATGTCTTCCAGCATCAACATTTCCAAATCCTTCATTTGGAAGCCTTTATAATATGACTTTAAGTTATAACCATTCACTTTGAATGTCTTGACGATTTTTAGACTCCTTATCCCTACTACACCAAAAGGAAAGACATGAGTAACAACAAATGGACTGACCCAATGGGAACACAACTTACCTAAAAATAATTTGAGCTTAGAGCGATATAGTAGCACTTTCTGGCTCACTGAGAAGTTTTTCCTTGAAATCATCTTATCATGAAAAGTCTTCATCTTCTCCTTATATATAATTACGCTCTGATAGGAGTCATTCCTTACCTTTAACTCTTACAACTGTAACTTTATATACACACCCGCATCATCTAAATTCATGTTACATCTTTTGATAGCCCTATATGCCTTGTGTTGTAATTCCACCAAAATATGGCATGGCTTCCCAAATACCAGTCTATATGAAGACATCCCAATTAGTGTTTTATAAGATGTTATGTAGGCCCATATTGTTTCGTTCAGTCTTATGCTCCAATCCTTTCTATTGGGTTGCACAGTTTTCTTTAATATTGCCTTGATTTTCCAGTTCGACACGTTAACTTGTTCGTTAGTTTAGGGGTGGTACTCGGTGGAAACCTTGTGCGTGATAAGATATTTTCTAAACATTTTTTCCATCACCCTATTGCAAAAATGGGTTCTTCTATCTCTAATGATTGCCTTTGGTATCTCGAATCTAGAAAGAATGTTAGCCTTAACAAAATCTGCAACAACCTTGGCATCATTAGTTATGATTGCTTTGGCTTCCACCCATTTAGAACATAATCGACTGTAAGCAATATATAAGTAAAGCCAAAAGTTGGAAGGAAAGGTCCCATAAAGTCAATACCCCACACGTCAAAAATTTCACAGAAAAGCATAGGGGTCTGTGGTAATTGATCCTTACAGGATAAATTACCTGACCATTGGCAACTATCACATGATTTACATAAAATGTATGCATCTTTGAATAATGAGGGCCAGTAGAAACCGCTCTTCAAAACTTCATGAGTCGTCCTTTTACTCTAAAATGTCCTCCACACATATATAAATGGTAGAAAGCGAAGATCGAGGGTGTTTCACTTTCAGCTGCAAACCTCATGATGACTTGATCTACACATTGCCTAGTCATCCCAAACATAGTAGTTCAATTCGTTCCGCAGCTTATCCCTCTGAGCCATTGATAAACCTATAGGTAATTTGTTAGTAACTAAGAAATGTACAATGTCTACATACCACGGTGGTTTCACATCGAACGGAAATAATTGTTCATTCAAAAATATCTCTCATAAAAGGATGTCATCTTCTTCCTTGATCAAATGGCTGAGGTGGTCAACCACCACATTTTCTGCCCCCTTCTTAACTTTGATCTCCAAGTCAAATTCCTGAAGTAGGAGAATTCGCCTGATTAGCCTTTTTTTGCTTTTTCTTTATGAGTTAGTATCGTAAAGCTACATGGTCAAAATAAATAATTACTTTAGCACCAAGCAAAATCGATTGAAATTTTTCTAAAGAAAAAACCACAGATAAGAGTTCTTTTGTAATGGTCGAATAATTTATTTGAGTTGGGTTCAGAGTCTTCAACGCATAATAGATGGCATGAAAAGCTTTTCCCACTTTTTGTACTAGAACTGCCCCCACTGCACAGTTGCTTGCATCACATATGATCTTAAAGGGGAGGTTTTAATCTAATGGTTGCATCACTAGTGGGGATGTCAAAATCTCCTTAAGTTTGTTGAATGCTTCCTTGCACTGATCATCGAACTCAAATAAGACATCTTATTGTAAGAGCTTACATAAGGGTGCAGATATCTTTGAAAAGTCCTTAATGAATCTTCAATAAAAACCTATATGCATAAGAAAAGAATGCACTTCCTGAACAGTAGAGGGAGCAAGTAAACAAGAAATAAGATCAACCTTAGATTTATCTACCTCAATACCCCTAGCAGATGTAACATGCCCTAAAACTATAACTTGATCCACCATAAAACAAGAATTTTCCCAATTCAGCACAATGTTAGTTTCAAAGCGTC
This sequence comes from Erythroxylum novogranatense, assembly GCA_029891385.1. Lineage (NCBI taxonomy): Eukaryota > Viridiplantae > Streptophyta > Magnoliopsida > Malpighiales > Erythroxylaceae > Erythroxylum > Erythroxylum novogranatense. The sequence continues at coordinate 80,036,783 of CM057229.1, read as the reverse complement.
ATTGCAAGATAATAACAAATTCTCAAGGCATTCATTAAAAGAAGAACCATAAACACTAAAATCATCCATGAATACCTCTATGATCTTCTTAACATACTCAGAAAAATGTTTACCATACATCTTTGGAATATGGTGGGTGCGTTGCATAATTCAAATTACATCCTTCGGTAAGAGAATGTACCTAAGGGGCATGTGAAGGTGGTCTTTCGTTGATCTTTTGATGTGATTAGAATCTAAAGATAACAAGAAAAGCCATATATAAAATAGTAATAATATTAACCAACTAATTTCTCAACCATCTGATTAATAAAGGGAAGGGAAAAATGGTCTTTACGAGTTGTTGAATTCAATTTCCTATAGTCAATACACACTCGACACCTAGTTTGCACTTGGGTGGAAACCAACTCACCTTCTTGATTGGTCACAATGGTGATTCCATACTTTTTTGGAACCTCCTGAACATGACTTACCCACTTAATATCAGAGATTGGGTAAATAACCCCAACATTGAAAAGCTTTAGCACTTCCTTCTTCACAACTTTCATCATCGAAGGATTTAACCTACACTGAGTTTGTTATATGGACTATGCATCCTCCTCTAACAAAATGCAATGTATTCATATAGGCAGACTTATTCCTTGAGTATTTGTGATTGTCCACCCGATGGCCTTCTTATGCTCTCTTAACATTTGAACTAGCCTATCTTATTTATTTGAAGTCAACTTCATTGAAATGATAACTGGGAGAGTCTATTTATCTCCCAAATAGGCATACTTGAGATGGGTGGGGAGTGGCTTCAATTCCAATTCTTTCTTTTGCACATCAGACGGTAATAACTTCTAGTGCGATTCAAACAATTTCATAAAAGTCAAATCTTACCTTTTTGGAGAATTCTCTCATGATTCCAAAGCATCTGCTATTTCCATAAAGTCTTATCTTGTTTCAACATCATTATTGGCTTCTGCTTCCATTTTCTTAGTCAATACTATTTCTAAATGATCCTTGTAACTTAATTTAAATATTTCTTTCATCAAAGGATCAATCACATTAACAAAGAAAACACAGTGATTATCATGAAGATGTTTAATGACATTAAAAATATTAAAATAAATCACTTCCCCATCAAATTCCATTGTAAGGGTGCTCTCATGAACATTTATCTTATTTTAAGCCATATTGAAAAACAATCTCCATAACAAGATAGGTATTGGATTGTATAAAGTGTCGTCATTCATATTAACAACATAAAAATCTGCAGGAAACACTAACTTATTCACCTGCACCAAAACATCCTTAGCTACACCATCAAGGTAAGCGTTAGTGCAGTCAGCCATTTGTATGATAACACTTGTTTCCTTCAAAGGGCCCAAATTTAAGGAAGCATAAATTGAACAAGACATTACATTAATTGAAGCTCTCAAATCCAACATAGCTCTATTGATCAAATATTTATCAATTTTGCAGGGAATGGTGAACATACTTGGATCCTGATAGTTTAGAGGCATCTTATTTCTAAAAACTGCAGACCCGTTCTCACCCATCATCACTTTTTCATCACCCCTTAGTTTCCTCTAATGAGTAAATATTTTCTTAAGGAATTTAACATACCCTGGTACTTGTTTAATTGCATCGAACAAGGGTACATTTGCTTCCACTTTTCAAAAACTCTATAATATCTCTTTGTCTTTCTCCTTCTTGCTCGATTTTATCAATCTATTTGTACTCGATGAAGGATTTTCTTCCTTTCCCAACTCCCTTTCAATTTTTTCCTCAGTAGTAATCCTCGGTGGAGTTCTTTTGGGACCTTTAATCTCCTTTTTCCTCCTCAGGATTATAACATTGATATTCTTCGGGTTCACCTTAGGTGGAGATGACAGTTTTCCTCCACTTTGTGATTCTAGTTGTTGAGTCTCATTGTCACCTGACCCAGTTGGTTTTCGATGTTCTGTATACTTGTTTAGTCTCCTGCTGGAACTGTTGCAACTGTTGTTGTATACTCTGTTAAAATTGGAGATTGTTAACAATAAGTGTCTTGATCAATTCATCCAAACAATTACCTGAACTGGAAGAAGAGGCTCCCTATGATCCTTGTGGCCTTTGTTAAAATTGTTTTTAGTCCTTGCAACCAATTTTGGAAGTAATTCTACTGCTTGTTCCCTTTTTAACTCAAGTTAGGATGATCCCTCTAGCCTGGGTTATACGTTTGCGAGTATGGGTTATATTGATTTGTAAAGTTCTCTCCTGCAACATTCACATACTCCATACTTCCCTCTTATAGTGTCGAGAACTCATCAGTTGGATGGCTCATGTTTGATCATATTCCACATAATTTCAATTGTGCCTGTCAAATTGTAATTTGTTTAACAAAACATGTTAGTTCATCTAAAAGATGTTTGATAGATGAAGTACTTGCCTCATTTACATGTCGAACATCATTGTGAGTGCCAAATTGTTAAGTGTTAGCAGCCATCTGCTCAAGTAGAATCCTAGCTTCGATGGGAATCTCCTTACCCAGTGCCCCACCACTCGCTACATCAACCAAATACCTCTCCATCGGTAGTAATCCTTAGTAGAAATACTAAATGATAAGTTGCTCTAGTATGTTGTAGTGGGGATAACTGATACACAACTTCTTAAAATGCTCATAGTACTTGTAAAAAGACTCTCCATTATGCTACTTGATGCTGTAGATTTCCTTCTAGATACTAGCTATCTTTGATGCTAGAAACTATTTTTCCAAAAACAATCTCTTTATCTCTAGCTAGGTATTCACACGGCTAGTAGGTAAATTGAACTACCAATCCTCTACTACATCTTTTAGTGAGAACAAGAAAGCTATCAATATGATTTGTTGATCTATCACTCCTAGAGGCTTTATGCTCAAGCAAATCACATGAGCTCTTTGAGATGTTTATGTGCATCCTCACTTGTAAGACCATGAAAATTGGTTAACAAATGTATTAATCTAGAATTTAACATAAAAGTAACATGCTCAGTAAAATTTGGAAATTTAATGCATAAAGGTTTTTGAGTTAAGCTGGTGTAGCCAACTCCCTCAGTGTTCTTAGATTTTCCATCGTTTCTTTGGATTCAAATTTTGGTTCTACTTCCAAAGTTTTTCTTACTTCTCTTCTTAATCTCTATAGTGTTCTCTCGATCTTTTAATCAAGTTGCTCAAGTTCTCTACGAGGAGATCTGGAAATTACCATCCACCAACACTAACAAAAGTTTAAAAATTACAAACAGTAAAAACAAACAATTATAAACAAATATATACATGAAACACTAACTAAAATAAAAAATAAAAATTAAATCAACACACTCCCTAACAACGGCTCCAAAATTTGACATCCCATTTCGATTTCACTAAAAAATTTACCTAACTTTTCACACTAAAATTTGTAGTTGTAGTAAGTTGGGATCGCATCCACAAGGAATGCTCAGTTAATTTTCTTAATAAAAATAATTGTTGCAAAGGAAATAAAAAGGGAGATTTTGGGTTTTACACAATTAAGAAAATAAAGTAAAATTTAACTAGTGAAAACAATTTAGAGAAAAACAATCAAAAATGATAAAAGAGTCGAATGTATGTAAAGTTCGATTCTAGGATCAATCATGGCCTAGGCATAATTAAACATATCCCACCATTCTAATGTTGTCACACCTCTTTTTCAACTATTGATCGGAGACTAACAATATGCTCTGCTAATCTCAGTTTTCACTTAGTTTGTGTTAATTAAGATTGTTTAATTAAGATACAATCATTAATTAAACCTGGCCATCGAATAACCTAGGATATGATCTCTATATTTAATTTGGCAACTGCATTATGAAGTGAAAAACGGATTAATATAGACATTAACCTCACACTTTCAGGTTATCTAACCTAATTTATCTTGTTCTTATCGATTCAAGATCATTAGTGGCTACTAACGAACATCAAATATAATGATTATGGATTTTATTCAACATTCTAGCAATAGATTCGTAATAGAATAATACAAATAACATATCAATATCATCTTTATAAAACCTGATTCATTCAACATAAATAATAATAACAATCCAAAAATAAAGTATTAACATTAACAAGATGAGATAAGCTTAACCGTGACTTGGGCGTAGATTTCACCATCGAACCAATGTCAAGAACTTAGCCTTCCATCTTCTCCTTCAAGCTCCAAGCATCAACCATTATAACCTCTGTTGGTGTTGAAAACTGAGAGAAAATGATGTATTTGTTTTTATCCCACTAAGTTCTCCTTTTTGCCATCACAAGATTACCTTTTATAGTTAAAAATTAGGTTTAAATGGACAGGTGGCCTACAACTTCAGCCTTTGAATGACCTCTCATAGGTGTGAGAGGTTTCTCATGGGTGTGAGAGGTGTCTTGCAGGTGTAAGAAGAGGTCTCATGTCCATGCACACTATGGTGTGACCATGAGATTCTTCCTTACTTTATTCTTCACTTTCACACTCTATCTTGTCTCTTCTTCTTCTTACTCTATGAATCAATAGAGTGTGGACATTGAGAAGATGGCTCAATTAATATGCTTTTGGGTCACTTTAGCTCCTTCACTTCCAAAATGTAACTAAAATCAAATATGAGCTAAAGTGAGTATCCTAAGCATTTTAAGGCATTAATCCTTAGATGTAGTAGATTAAATGAATCAATATCTAGGCGCATATCAAGGCTATATGAGCAACGACTTGGTTATCATGCCATAACTTTGATAACATTAAGACTTTGAGCCTAATTTTTGTCAATAGTTGATATATTATATTGTTTCACATAAACATTGTGACGTATCCCTATATTTTGATTTTACATATGAGTGAGATACAACAGTTTGTTTCTTACTTTTCCTTGAGTGAGATACAACAGATTTTTGGTCAATCCTGTACCTTTCCCAAATTTTATTTGAGAAGCATTCTATTCGAGTTTGACTATAATGTTTATATAGCATACCTTGTTTGGGAGCTCCTTTCAAGTAGCATAAGATGTATTTTAAAGTGACCCAGTGATGAACTGTTGGGGAAGAGATAAACTGACTCATAATGTTAACAAAGAAAACATTATAAGGACGAGTTACTATCAAAATGTTGAAGGCATTTTTATCATTAGAATTAATGGCATTTTTCCTTAATTTTTGGATTGATTATTGGGTCATATATATATTTTTCTTGCTAAATAGCTTGGTTTACCTTAATCTGCATTTATAGTGGGTCCTGTTTAATTTGTAGGAAATGGGTTTATTTTTATTTGAAAAAGACCACAACAACAATTAAAGGGAGGAGGCGTGAATGAGGAGCTCCAAACAAAATCAATGCTACACCTGAGGACAAAAAGGAGAATGAAAATCACCTAAGCTAGAGAAAACGTGCATGAGCAACAGGAGTAAAAGGAGGCGTGAATGGGAGAGCTGGAGGATTGAATAAATAAAAAGGAACGCACATTAAGGGGCCTTCATTATTGACCAGTTCAACTAATTCTCTAGTCCTTCATAGTGGCAATTCTATGACCAACTCCCTCAACGTTATTGAGTACAAGAGATAGCCCCAAGTGACCCACCATATACACCAACACATAGAGGAGAGTCGTGGATAGAGACTTGCGTGAGCTAGGAACAAATTAAAAATCACCTAGAAGAGCTACGTGCATGCGGAGAAGTTAATAAGAAAATGTTGGCAGCAAAGAAACAAAAGAGAGTCTCATCCAAGGGGACCACCACGCATGAACAAGCATTAGAAGAGGCATGCACAGACCTACACAAGAAGAAAAGCCAGCTGGGTTTTGGAGTGGAAAGAGAGAAAAAAAAGACAAATCAGACCCACGCAAAAGCAAAAGTGGCAGTGGGAGACTAACGTGAATATACCAATAGGAGGAGTTGGAAGTTTGACATTTAATTGCTGGAGGACCCACCACCAAGGTTAGAAGGAACAAAAAGGAGGGACTCACTCTACATCCATTGACGCACATTAATAGAGCTTTAAAACGTTACACACAAACATTTCTCCATCTGCTGGCAATTAATTTCTTTAAGAGCTGCGTGGACGTGGAAAAAAGAGGGGGATCTACCTTAATGAATTTCCAAAAGCTCCACCAAATTAGAAACTTGAAGACAGCTGTCATCCAAACCAAAGGGGGCTCCACCAACGCTGTTTTCATCTTTGATAACGACAAAAATCCTTCCACTAAGCATTGGTTGGCAACTAAGGAATGAGTAGCTGGGAAAATACAAGAAGACTTGGAGCTATCAACGTGACTAGAAGGGGGGCCACTCAACATTAACTCTTCATTTAATTTGACAATCCAACACTCACACACAAGTAGGGGGGATGTGAGCAGCAAAATACAAGCGAACACTAAGGGAGCTCTTCAACTTTTACTCTACATTGAGGCATCAACGTTCCAAATGATTGGAGCTCTCAATGAACACTAGAAACCAAGCTCCAACGTTACAACAAAGGGGTGCTCTCAATGTGACAACAAATATAGAGGGGGCTCCATTTACTCAAGAGAAGATAAAGTGGCAGTGTTGAAGACGCTTACACAAAAGGAGAGAGGCACCACTAAAGTAACAACGCAGTCGGGAGACGCACCAACAGTGAGGGACACAACCATTAATTTCTAAACTCATTTATTTTTATATCTATTTTTGTGTCTTTCTATGTTGTTTGCTGATCTTGATCTATGTGGTCTTCATCCTATTATGATTGAGTAATTTCCTCAAAACTTCAAGGTTGGGCTGAAGCTTTTAGCTAATTTTATGGACTAAATCTCGGTTGATTTATTTGTATGGATTTTTGGATTTGATTTCTCTGTTTTGAAATTGATTTTGCTGGTATTGTGTTTGGCCAACCATTACTTGACGTTAGTTGTTAATTGAAGAATCGATAGGTGAAAATTGATAACAGAACTCCAAACAAGGAACTTGTAAATTTCAGATTTAGACATAAGCTGAATTTATGAGAAAAAAAACCAGGTTAGCAACTTAATGGGTTATGCTTGATTGCTAGTTTACGATAGTAAATTAGGATTATTGCGTAACACTCCTTTAATACCTTGAAAAAGCATATATAAGAAACTCTAGCCTCAACCTTCTATCAACCAAAAATTTGCCTCATAAATTGAGCCAGGTAAAAGTCCATAAAAAACGCTAAAAGTGGAACCATCCTTAAAGCTTACCATCTTCCATTCGAATTAACCCCTAGAGATATTCACATTTTTCTTTAGCTTTGATTTTGTTATTTTTTCTAGTTAAATTTCTTAATTCAATTCCCTTTTCTTACAAAATCGCTAGTCTAATTAATTGAGTGATCCAAACCTAGTACTTGCATAATTACTCCCTGTGGGATGATATTATACTGTACTGCTTGAGACCCGTGAACTTGCGGAACCACATTAAAAAACAATTTAGTTTCCTAACTTGTCTCTTATACGTTTTAAGGCTTTCAAACAAATCACCATCTTTTGTGAGTTATAGATTAGGTGATATAGGAGAACTATATGGTTTAGCTCTTAGTTTTAAAAAACAAATCAAGCACATATTTTCATTAAGAGAAGAAGATGCCACTCTTACTCTTTGTCACCTTAACTCTTATGATGTACTTTAATACCATTAAATTCTTCATCTAAAAACAATTTTAAAGAAACATTTTCAGGGATAAAACTCTTATTGCATTAATAATAGTAATAACAATATCTTCTACTTATATAACAAGAATAAAAATTCTATATTTACAGTGTTTATAAAATACTGAATGGCCAGACTTGCTCTTGTTCATTCCAAACTATTTAATAGCTTGAATAAATTTGCCAAACCAAGTATAGAGACTTTATTTCAAACCATATAAAGATATTTGAAGGCGGAATAGTTTCCCATACTCCCTATAAGCAAAAAAACCCTTATGTTTGCTATATAAAAACTTCCTTGTATAAGTTTTATGTAAGAAGGCATTTTTTAAGTTCAACTGATGCAAAGGCCAACGATGAGTAACTACCATGAAAACAAATAAATGTACAGATGTCATCTTAGCAATAATAGAAAAGTTATCATAGTAGTCTAAAATATAAGTATGAGAATAGCCTTTGGTAATAAGATGAGCTTTAAGTCAAGCTTCTGAGCATCAGGATTGGCTTCAACTAAAAAAACCCACTTATACCTGATAGCCTTTTTTTCTGTAGGTAAATTCACTAAATTGTAAGTAACTTTAGCATATAGAAAATTTATGTTCTCTATCATTGCTACTTGCTAACCAAGATAAGAGAAGGCCTCGTTAGTAGTTTTGAAAAGAGATATAGTATCAACAGAGGCAATAAAGAAACTTAAAGAGGATGACAAATGGCCATATGAAAAAAAGATGAAATTGGGTAAGTGCATTGACATTTACCTTTACAAAGGGCAATTGTAATGTCAAGATTATTGTCTATAATCTAACGTCAAAAAAGGAATCGGTAGCTAAAGTGCATCGAGAACATCTCAAAATCTAGACTAGACATGAAAATTAGGTGGAGATAATGGTGGTGCTAAAATAGTAGGTGTAAAAGTAACATTTGGTGACTGTTGTGTAAGATGGTATACTAACAAATCATCATTTCCTCCTGAAGATTAAAAATGTTTGAAGAAGTAGAAAGAAAGGAAGATTTTTCATAAACTTAAAATCAACAAATATAAGGTTTTATTAAGACTAGGACAATAATATTGATACACATTTTACAGATTTGAGAACTAATTTGGTGGCTTAAGGATGAACATCATGGAAAAAGCATGTATTCCCACATATAAGAGGCTTAATAAGGAATAATGGTTTAGTAGGAAATAAAATGTGATAGGGAATGTCGTTATGAAGGATAGATGATAGCAGAATAGGATATAGAGATTATATCAGCCTAAAAACACACAGGACATGTGTTTAGAAAAAAAGTTCTCCAGTTATTTCAAGGAGATGGCTATTTTTTTATTTCATTTATACCATTATGAGAAGGTGTGTCTATATAAGAAATTTGGTGAAAGATGTCATTTTTAAGCACATAAGTCTGAAAGGAATAAAAAAGATATTCTTTATCATTATCACTTATGCAAAATAGGTAAAGAAACATTAAATTGTGTTTTGATTTTAGCACATAAAGCAGCAAAATGGGAAAATAGTTCATTGTGATTGTTTATTAAATAAAGTCAAGTTATTTGAGAAAAGTCATCAAAACAGGTGACAAAATACCAAAACCTAATTTTATATATAATAAGACATGGATCTTAAATATCTTAACGAACTAACTCAAACAGAAAATTGGCTCTTTTATTGACTCAAAAAATAGAACCCAAATGATGATGTTTTGTAAACTAACATGACTCAATCTAAGGATGATACACTTCGAAACTTTGAATATAGTTTCTTTAACACAAACAGAGATATATGGCCTAACCAATAGTGCACTTTAACAGGGATAAAACCATAGAGCAAGCAATAGGTCTAGCCACTTGTTCTTAGATATTTAGAATGGTAAGACCTCCTAATACACGTCCACTACCAATAATTTTCTTCGTTATAAGATTCTTAAAAAACAATAATTTGGGAAAAATAAGATAAAATAGTTTAAAGCTTGAGTAATCCTTTTTGATAGAGGAAACATAATGAAGTTGAATATAAGAAGCATCATCAATGCTTCAACTGTCACAAGAATGGGTTTGAAGTCTCAAGAAAAGGAGGATACAGATTCTATAGCAAAAGCAAGGACTGAGGGGGAGGCTATTGTAAGACGCAGTTTGACTAAAAAGGCTACACCAGTAAGGAAGACGAAGCCTCAATCCTTAGAAAGAGTGCCTGTAGAAGAAAAGAAGAGTAAATCGCCTGAGGTATCAATTAAAGCTAAGACGATTCCATACAAAGAAGAGAGCTAAGAAAAGTAGTCTGCCAAACAAGTGTCGTTGAAAAGAAAAGGAGAGACACTTTATTATGAAAAATCCAAACAATCCAGAAAGTCACCAAGACTATTGACCTTACGTCAAAAAGTGCAGAAGAGAGAAAAGGTTTATCTCTTACTGAAGACTCTAAAAAGTTTGAAAAAGCAACACAGGCTACAAGATCTTTAGTCTCAATTTTGCAAGAACAACCAACAAAATTGACTAAGGAAACAGAAATTAAGAGGAAGTTGGTGTTTGAGAAGAAGAAACCCCAACAACAACCCTCATCTAGACTGGTAGAAGAAAGTAAGAAGTTGAAGACCAATCATAAAAAGAACCCTTCACCTGATGTTCAATAGAAGAAAAAGCAAGTTCAACACAGATCAATACAGTATAATCCTTATGAACCCATTCGAAAAGAGGATTTGAAAGTGAAGGTGATTGAAGAAGTGATGCCTGTGAGAAGCAGAAGCTTAATTATTATAAGAGAACCTGTGAGAAGGTTGGTCAAAGTACAGGTTGAACCAATACTGATCAATAATCGATCTCTACATCTTTTAGATTATGGTGAAAGAAGACTATATGGTATTCTGAAAGATGAAAAGTCAATGCCATATCCCATGAAGATGTCTAAAGAGCGTTATACAATTTATCCAGTTACAAATAAAACATTGATCAAGATTGTACTAGACATCCAATCAAGAGCTTCACACATTGTACGTAATCTAGATAAAGGGAAACAGAAGATGTACCCTGAATCCAATACAGGTGATCTTACAGAAGAGCAGATTCAGTCAGAAGTAAGAAACACAGATGAGGCATATAATGCAGCTCAATCTAGAGGAATCTATATTTCTCATCATATTTCAAAAGCATCAGGAAGTAATTGTGGATGCTTCTCCACAGATGCAACCTTTCAGGTAGTTGGAAGGGCTACAAAAGGACAATTCAGAACGATCATTGTTGAAGGTATTAGTTTCAACTTAGAGACCTTTGTGCATCTCATCATGCACTTTCGACCTTTGAATTTCATATCTTCAATCAAATATGTCTTACACCTTCTTAGAAAACCTATTCCAAAGCTACCTAGGCCTAACGACCTGGATCTCCCTAAAGGAAATCTATCTTTCACCCCTTTTGAAATTAAAATCATTGAGTTAGATGTTTTACCATCAGAAACACTAGTTGCTACAAACTTCTCTCCAACAAGAACATCTCAACAAGTTTCTACCTTTGTTCTGAAAGAAGTTAGTCACACACAGTAGTGGAGTCAGGAAGTCTTAGTTAAGGAGATTGAAAAAATTCATACTAAGGTGGATGATCTGAGTGATTTAGTTGGTGATCTACATGAGGAAGTTGCGTACCTACAAGTTTCTATAGAAGAAGACCTCAAGTTAATCAGAACTGACATGCAATGAATGTTCTCTAAAATCATGAAGCATCTACATTAAAGCTTTTTGATTAATAACAAATAGGAGGAGAAGAGGAAAAGAGTAGAAGCAGAAGGAAGATAGCAAATAGGGGAGATCAGTAAGATGAAAAGAAGATAGCATTAAAAGTTTATTTTTTTTCATATCTGTATATGCATGTGTATTTCTTTTGTTGTCTTCTTATTCCTTATATGAATAATATTCGTTAATTCATTCTATCTTTCTACAAATTATGATTATTTTCTATCATCAAAAAGGGGGAGATTGTTAAGTCAAAATGACTTCATGTTTAATAATTTTGTTGATAAAGAAATAATAATAATGTTTGAAATAAGTGAACTGTTCTGACGAGTGTGTTAAGTGTGCAATGTTATCACTAAAAAGAAGTTCGATAACTAAGAAGAAATTCGATCACTAAGAAGAAGTTCGATGACTGAGAAGAAGTTCACTAAGAGGAAGTTCATTAAGAAGAAGTTTGATCATTAAGAAGAAGTTCGATCATTAAGAAGAAGTTCACTAAGAAGAAGTTCGATGACTAAGAAGAAGTTCACTAAGAAGAAGTTCGATGACTAAGAAGAAGTTCACTAAGAAGAAGCAGTTTGAGTTAGTTATAGAACTCAACTAAATAACGGTTTCTACAAGAAGCAAGAAACAAGAAACAAAAAGCAAAAAGCAGTTATCAAGATTTAAGAAGCAGTTATAACTTAGACTATAAATATTAGTCGTAGTCGAAGACAGAACAATCTTACAATCTTTGAGCTTATAAGTGATTACTTACAAAATTTTGTATACAAAGTGTGATATACGAGAGCTAACATTACTATAACAAAATCTCACATTATCTTTCTAGTGAGAGAAAGAAAAGAATGAGAGCCTGGAGAGGCTAAAATAGTTGAAAGAATACTCAGTATAGGTGACCTGAAGAGGCTCTGGAAAGGAGAAAAGAATACTTGTAATTTTGATGAAGTATAGTGAAAACTCAGAAGGATTCTGAGGATTGGACGTAGCCTAAGGTTTGGGGTGAACCAATATAAAAATCGCATCATCTATCTTCTAACTCTTTACTCTTAAATACTCTTGTTCTTATACAAGTTATTTGCGATTTACCTGAGTAACTATTTGGTATTTCGTTAATACTTGAAAAAGTTTCTTTTTCAAGAGATTATCAAAAGTTTTGTGTATTCACAAAAAGATTACACAATTCAATCCCCCCTTCTTGTGTATTTTTCTAGTTCATTATTAATGTGTGATTTACTTCATACTTAAACTTATGGATTTTCTAAACTCCATGAACTAAAATCCTTCCAAAAATCCCAAAAGATTTAGGTGATCTTACCTTGGTTCTTCACCAAATGAAGAGATCTTTGGCTCAAATGGAAGCTCTTCTCTTCCTCTACCTTTTTTTCTTCTTGAACCACTTCAAAATCTTTCTCAAAAGCTAAGAAATGAAGAAACCCTAGCTCAACTCTCTTCTTTTCTCTCAACCACTGAAATCTCTCCCCTTTCTCTTTCTTATTTCTCTTCTTCTCACCTAATTCACGTTTTCTCCTTCTCTTAAATGTAAGACCACGTTTTGGTCTTATCCTTCCAAAAATACCCCTCCTCTCCTCTGGACTTTCCATTTTGCCCCTTCTTTCATTTACCTCCTAACTCCTTTAGTCTTCTTAAACACCATATTAACTCTAACTTAATTCAAATCTTTCCATGTAATTTCAAATCTTTATTTATGCCTATCAAATTAATGACTCAATTCTAAAAATAATGAAACAAATAAATTAATAATAATTAAAAAATTCAGGGTCCAATAATAATTCATGTGTATGCTAATATAATCGATATGAAATCAATCATAAAATCATGTCATAAATGTACTAAATTCATTTTATATGGGGCCAATCTTGTTACTTAATAGTCTAACACTTTAAATCCTTCAACAATTTAAAAGGAGGATATTACAATAACCATAAGTAGTGCCCTCCATAAAAACTTCTCTGTTATTTATATTACCATACAATCACCCATTATATAAAACTTTAGAAAGAAGGATTAATATAAATTACTTGTAAAATAAATGATTTTCCTCTTTGATATTTTCTTTTCTTTTATTCTCTTTCTCTTTATTTTCTCTTCTCTTTTCATCTTTCTTTTTAATAAATATCAAAACAAAAATTGAAAGAAACTACGTCAATGATAGAACTCATTGATAGTAAATAAAAAACATCACATTTTATCAACTATAGTCAACCCACATCTATAAGCATCTCAAAATTATTCTCTTGTCTATCCAAAAATATCAACCATCTCAAATGCTTCAGTAGATTTAAGGCTTGTGTATGATATTTTATTAAAGGCTTGTAATACAGTTGGTACAAAAAGAAAAGGCTAACAAAGCTTAAGGGACAAAGAACGCCTATATCATTTTCATGTTAATGCATGTGATACAAATATGGTCCTGAATAGAAAATCAAGGAAAAATCAAGATGTACATGTTATGAAGGTCACATATGAATATAAGATAATGAGATTGATATGGATGTGTCAATCTAAGAGGTTCAAAATCTCATCGACTTATGTATAACCACTAGTCACTACTCTTCTAAAAGAAACATACATTGACCAATAATAATAGTAAAAGTACATGCCAAGTTGCCATGAATCTTTCTAGTGGGTTCTACAATCCAATTATGACTATATAATCCTATAAGTGATAGAAAAAGAGAGAATGCTTGTTTTCTTTTTTGTAAAAACATGTAAATAAAATAAAAAAGAACACACATAAGAACTAAATTCCCTACCCCAACACTTAAAACCTACATTGTCCTTAATATAAAATTAAAAGTAAGAGACGGAGGATTCAATAAAAACAAAATTTTGAAAATGTAAAAAAAAGGAACAAACTCCTTTTGGGTTGCCTCTCAAACAATGCATTTGTTTACTATCGTTGGCTCAACTATATGTTTTCTCCATCACGTGATATCATTTGGGTTTAAGGTGTACCACTTCTACACTCTCCACTTCAAATCCATCATAGTAAAACTTTAGGTAATAGCCATTCATCTTAAATATCTTTCTAATTTTGAGGTTGTATATCTCTATTGCACAATTAAAAATCATGAAAGACTTACCTAATGAGAATGTAACTTACCCAGAAATAATTTAAGTCTGGAATGATAAAGAAGCACTTTTTGAATAATAAAAAAGCTTTTCCTTGAGATTCTCTTGATATAAATAGCTTTGGCCTTTTCCTTCTAAATCATTGCATTTTCATAAGAGTCATTTTGTATCTCTTCAACCTTTTGCAATTATAGCTTTCGATGCACTCCTTCATTATAAAGATTAATGTTGCAATGTTTGATAACCTAATATGCCTTGTGTTGCAGCTCCACAGGAATATGACATGACTTCCTAAACAATAATTTGTATAGGGACATAGCAATTAATAATTTATAGGCCATCCTATAAGCCCATAATGAATCTTCCAACCTCAATCTCCAATCTTTCCTATTAGGTTGAACTATTTTTATCTTTGATCAAACTTAATTTCTCTATTGGATACCTCAGTTTGGCCACTTGTTTAGGGGTGGTAAGAAATGAAAACCTTATGTATTATATGGTATTTCTTAAATAAGGTTTCCATTACCCTATTGCAAAAGTGTGTTCCCCCATCACCTATGATGGCTCTCGACTTCCTTAACTTAGAAAGGATATTAGACTTGACCAAAACTGTGGCAACTTTAGCATCATTAGTTTTAGTAGCTTTAACTTCTAGCCACTTGGAAACATAATCAATTGTAAGTAAAATAAAATAAAAAAGAAGTAGTCTATAGTGCCCCCTTACCGTAGACTACGCACCGGGACACCCGTAGGTCATTCCGATACATAACCCACGTTAGGAGTCTACTAACGCTGTCCTAAAAAATAGATGCAATGTTGGGTGAGTTTGCGAACTCAATGAGAAACCATCATCGATGGTTCACCCAATTCATGCATTACGCAAAATTGCGTACAAAATCAACACAATAACATATTCAGAACAGAAGTCAGAGATTTCACCAAGCAATTTTCGCACGTACTCATTTAACCCATTCCAAGATTCACAGCACAAATAGATATTTAATGCATGACATTTCCATTTTATTACAGTGTTGTGACTGGGCGTCTGTATAGTCCCATTTCGGGCACATCAAACAGTAATCGCGTTTTAGGGGTAGGAGAGCCCTCTGGGTATGCACTACTGCCCACGCGCATTAGGGATAGGAGAGCCCTCTGGGTATGCACTATTTCCTTTCTGGACCTTAGGCCCCATTTCACAGTATTGAGCTTATAGCTCCAATCAGAATTTTGCTCCAGTCACAACTGTTACTTACCAAATTTCAATCATGTCTAGCATGCGTTCATAATTTCACAATAGCACATTTCATTTCACAGTATTTATTAAAGTCAACCAGATCATTCAATTCATAGTCACAGATAGTTCATACAAAGCATTTAACAAATCAGAGATTGAGGAACCAACTAGGTTACTCACCTCTAAACTTCTGAGCTACTGCCGGGAAGTCTCACCTACGTTGGATGATCGACGGTCCACTTGAGCCTCTAAAACAATCAGGATAATCGAACATTACTTATTGCACAATTTCTGATATTCAATAATGCATATGTAACTAATAAATTTTGTATTATACATGTTATGACATTTCCGACCCTATTCCTGAATCATCAATTTTTCGCTATTTCACTCTAATTCATAGCAATTCCTAATACCATAATTCAATTGACTATGTTCTAAACTCTTCAAGGTCAAATTCCAAGACATAGGAATTATCCTTAAATCAAAATTAAATTCATTATTCAATTACCGTCCGATCTCGAGAACCACCGAATAAATTCCAAATTTTCCTCTTATCAATTCACGATTCTTAGTCTCTAGAATTCAATTAATCCATAGCCAAACTCATAAGAAATTTGAACCTCAAAATCATTCAATAAAACAAACAATTCATCTTCAGAAATCAGGCGTCCTCGCCGCGGCGCATGATCGCTCGCCGCGGCGAGTCTCCTCGCCTTCGCCACAACGCATACGCGGCTCTCCCTACGATGTATCCTCAAACGCTCGTCGCGACGTGCATAACTGTTCGTCGCGACACACGACAGGAATCGGCTCGTCGTTGCGTAGAATTAAATATTCGTCGCGACGTGCAAACCCAGAAATGCATCCGAAACCCAAAATTTCCCAGATCTGCAGATTCTAATCCATTTAATTATATTCAAAACACTCCCAAATAACTTAAAACACTAAACACAACTTATTTCTAAGCTCAAATCCATCAAATATTCATCATATCTCAAGTACCCAAATCAAAATCATAAAACCCTTAACTTCCGAAACCTATACATTTCTCATTCAATAACATACTTTAATTAATCCACAAATTAAACAACTTAAAACATAAAAGAGTGAAAACTTACTTGATTGATCCTTGCAAATCCTCAAAACACTCAAATTACTCCAATTTCCAAGCTAAACCTCACCCACGGCAATCACCCATTTCCCCACCAAACAATATCATCTTTAAATCCAAGGCTTAAGTTAGGTTGATGATGGTGAAGGGAGCAATTTAAGAGAAAGAAATAATGAAAAGCAAACAAAGTGAAGATCAACGATAGAGGAGAAGAAGAAAATCAAATTTTCTTTCAAAAGAGGGAGTGAGAGTCGTGGAACAAAATTCAAAAGATTAAGGTTTTATACAAGGGATTTTAAACTAGGGCATGTTTGGAAAATTCCCAAACCACAAGCCCAATTCTTAGGGTCTAAAATCCAATTCTTATTCCAAATTTCTCCCAATTCCGCAATGACTATGAATAATAAACCCCAAAAATCATAATTCTACTAATCTCTAGCCAATTGTCAATCATTTTCAGAACCGGAATCCAATTAATCAGTCATTTAGCCAAATTTCCGGTCCAGACCCGTAACTCTAAAAATTTCCAAAAAATTCCTATAAATCCCCAAAATATAAATTGCATGATCCTACACTCCAATTCACTAGTCAAAGCACAATTAACCTTTAAAATAACAGAATCTCCAATTTTCACAATTAAGTCGGTAATCTGTCATACATGCATGTACATACATATGCTAGTGCAATAATAGACATTTATCAACATTTATAGAGGCTAATGCATGTGCAGATCAAAGTATGCATGCACCCAATCCTAATCCATCCGAATTACCAATATGCCCTTCATATTGGTAACGGGATGTTACACAGTCCCATAAAATCAATTCCATAAACATCAAAATATTTCATAAAAAGAATGGGAGATTATGGCATTTTATTTCTACGGGGTAAGTTACTTGCCCATTGGTACCTATCACACAACTAGAAAAAGACATATGCATCATTGTCAATCGAAGAATCTAATAAGTACAGTGCAAAGCTAAAGAAAGCATTTTGGAATCCAAATTTAGAGCATGCATTATCAATAGCAATATCAAGCATGTTAAATCCTAAAAGCGAATAACCGTCATGAGGATGTTTCATTGTTTCATACATGTTAAAGCACACTTTTTGATCTCCTACCTCCATGGTAATGGTACCTTCATTCATGCTAATCATAGTGCTAGCAATCCTTAAGAAAGGTCTACTAAGAATCAAAGTAGTGTCCTGCACAACTTCAGAAGACATTTCAAGCACATAAAAATCAGCGGGGAAGACCAAACCCTTAACTTGGACCAAAATGTCCTCTATAATGCCCACCAAATGTCTAAGAGACCTATCAGCCAACTGGAGAACTACAAATGTAGACTTAAGAATCTTGACTCCCAATGATGTGTAGATCGACTTAGGCATAACATTAATGGCTGCCCCTAGACCTAACAAGGCTCCCTCTATGGTAACCTTACCTATAGTGTAAGGGATAGTGAAAGATCTAGGGTCTTGCCATTTTACGTGGATTTGACGTTTAAACAAAGCAGACATATTTGAGCTGACTTGCACTCTTTCATTTGGTTTGAACTTTCTTTTGTTGGTGCACAGGTCTTTAAGGTAATTAGCATACGCAAGAACCCTTTTCACAAGGTTAAGTAAAGGGATATTGACTTCTACTCTACCAAACAAATCAACGATATCTTTCTCATGTTTAGTTTCAATCATCCTTTTATAAATTAGGAAAAGGAAGGTCTTTAAGATTTACCTTCTTATCATTGGCTTCATGGGCTCCTTGCTTGCTTGATTCCTGGTTGCTTTCAGAATTCGCTTCCTTGCTCTCTAATGGTTTGGACTCCTTTTCAGTTAAAAGTGCTCTCTTTGGAGCTTTTAGACTTTTCACATTCAATCTCTTCTTCATCTACTCCCTCATCATGATTATTGAACCTCCCTTGCTTCCCATTTCTAAGAGTTATGGCATTTAAACTCTTGGGGTTCATAACAATATTGGAGGGAATAGTTCCACTACTCCTAGCTTGGTTCCCACTCATATTGTTGGATAGCTGAGTGATGTAGGAGTTGATATTCTCAGCCTTCATCTCCCAATGCTCAATTCTCTTCTCTAGAGCATTGAACCTAGCAGTATGTTTTGAAGAGTCTTGTTGAATCAGAGAGGCTATGGCATTGAATAGGTTGTTATTCGAAGTACTCTCCTCCTTCATAAATGCCATCATATTATGCAGAAATTGATTAGTGTCTTCCTTTGGTGGGACAGTCAAAGCTTTCTATTGGTTGTGGAAGAACCAGCCCCTCCACCTTGTTGAAATATGTTTAGACCTCTTCCTTCTTCATTTCTCCAGCTGACTCTAGGATTTGGTTTCCATCCCTTATTATAGGTGTTAAAATAGGGGTCTCATTTTTTATTGGGCCGACCCTAATAAATAGCAGACACCTCTTCATAACGACTGAGGCAAACACTAGGGATCTGCATTACTGACCCACATGGATCGCAACTAGGTGTAGTAAGATCCCTAAAAGGTGTTGGACGATGCACATTCATATTTTTCAACTCTGCAATAATGAAGGATAGCTACAAAGTCACCTTACTTTCCAAAGAGTTAACCTTAGACTCCAGACTTTTCATTCTTCTGGATTGAGATGTTGAAGCTCCGAACTCATGTACGCCTCTGGTGTCTCTAACACTGTACTGTTGGTGATTTAGAGCCATCTTCTTAATTAAGTCCCATGCCTCTAAAGCTATGAGGTCAACCAGAGCACCTCCTAAAGTCGCATCCAAAATACCTTTGTCTTGACTTTTCAGTCCATCATAAAAGTACTGCACTAACTGCTCGTCAAGTATTTGATGGTGAGGGCATCTAGACAATAGATCTTGAAAATTGTTCCAATAGTCATAGCGGGACTCATCATAATCTTGACGTGCCTAGTAAATCTCCTTCCTTATTGATGAAGTTCTGGAGGCCAAAAAACACTTCTATAAGAATGTCTTTCGTAGATTGGCCCAACTATGGTAGGCATTTGTTACATGTCTTGGAAGGTCCATATAATACTCCCTTACTTTACCCTCCAAGGATAGATGAAAGACTTTCCATATTACTTGATCAAGAGAAGCTCCCAACGGTTTTATAGTCTAACAAATCATGGATAATGATTGCAAGTGAATGTAAGGATCTTCTTCTGTCCAGCCATGAAATTTAGGAAGAGAGTTAATAAGTAATCCTTTAACTTCAAAATTCACATCAAAATTAGGGCAAGTAGCAGTAAAAGGATCATAATTCACATCAGAGGTAATAGCTTCCCTAATGGTCCTCCTTCTATGATTTCTATTGTTCTCACCAACTCGCTTCTGCTCCCCATTTACTCCATTATCTCCATTCCTAGGTTGGTTAGCATTAAGGTTAAAGTTTTGTAGAAAAGCTGGCTTCTTAGCTATTATCACTCCTTTTAATGATTCGCTCTCACTACTTGACTTTCTAGACTCCACTGAGATATTCTCCTCTTCAACAACTACTTTAATTCTCTCTTTCCCTCTCCCCTCCTTTTTGATGTTTCTCAAATGTCTTTCAATTTCAGGATAGAAAGATAGAAGTTTGGTTTTTCGGGGCATGCAAGGGAACAATTCAAACTAGAATAAAAGGTAACAAAATTGACTTGCAAGCACACAAAGTCGAATAAAAAGATGAGATGTGATGGATGTAAGTGTGTAGATGTGTGAAAGTATGTATAAAAGTATGTATGTATGGATCAAAAAGCAATCAAAAGGAATGTTCAAAACTATATGGGTGTAAAAATGCTAAGTATGAAAAGTGCAAAAGGTTCAGTATCCTTTTGTTTGTGTTTTCAAAATTTTGATGCTACGCAAAAAAAATGAAATCCTATACTATTAACAAGTATGAAGCTAAACTATCTAGAATGCAATGTAAAGAAAAGGCTCCTAACCTCACTTAGCAACAAAATGACAAAAGCTAACCTAGAGAACCAATTTCTTGGTTCCCCGATAATGGCACCATTTTGATTCAATCCTTAGTTCATATCCTTGGAGGTCAAATCAAAAAAATAATCCAAGGATTGAAATATAGAGTGCAACTTAGGTCGTTTCACTTAATCGGAACCTAAAATGAATGGACCTAAGTTAACCTATGTGTCACGAAATGCAAACTAATTTGGTAAGAAGGGGCTTTTGATCTTTGAAAAAATTAACTATACTAAATTGAATTGTAAGAAAAATATATATATATGTATTTTTGGATTTTTGGGGATAGAAAACGAAAAGATTAAAAAAAATGATCAAATAGTGATAGGATCCTCTTGACAATGAGCTTTGGCTATCATATTTCGAAATTAATTTTGATGGGAGTGGAAATCACTAAGTTTCAAATGGGTAAACCTTAAATAACTCTTTAAATCCAAGATCTTAATCAATGGGACTCCATTTCTAAAAACCCTGTTAAATACTCTTAGTGTATGTAGTGGATAAGTCCATGCAACAAGTCACTTTGGAATCTAGAATTAACTTAATATCAAACACAACTATGTAAGATAAAAGAGAATCAACAAGATCACAAATAGACATATATGAGACTTCATATATTTAAGCTCAAAGTTCTACATAAACAAATCCAAACCATACATTGAATATCCAACACTTGATTAAACTATAACCAAGTATGTTTAACTACAAATTACAAATCCTAAACCTAGGAATTCATAAACCATAGCTAAACTATGGATTAAGCTACTCCCCTTTTAAGCTCATTAAACTCTAGCCATTGCTACATCTTCAAGAGGAGAGAAACACCTAGCCATGCATAGCTCCAAGAAACTTCACAACAGAGAAGCAATCAAAGGCACCCATGGAAGAAATCAACGGTGAAAAATGGAAGAAAATGAGATGGAAATGTGAGAAGATGATGGTATGTTAGTTGTGTGAAGATGATGGAATCTTCAATGTCTATCAGCTCTCCCCTTTGTAAGTTATCCCAAAATAGGTTTTTTTTCAAAAACAGGTTGTTGGATCGGGTTGCACAGTTGGTTAATTTTTTAAAAATGGTTCAAATCTAGTGCTAATTTGAATATGTCGCGATGGAAAACTTTTCTTGAAAGATTTCTTCAATGACTCTGATTTAGATGTGGTGCAAACATTATCCTCGCCTCGGTGAACTTTGCCCAAAATGTTCCTTCAAAGATTTTCTAACGTCGTCACGGTGAACTTTGCCTGTTGCCTTGTTGACTTGTGTTCTTGGTCTTCACTTTTTGACTCTGCTTCTTAAATGTCCTATAATCAAAAATAGTAGTTAGCAGTATCAATTGTTCTAAAAATCATTTTAGTGCAATTACCAATTATTTGTGACAATTTTACCTTCAAACTACATTAATTCAAAACAAGAACTCATGAGCTAAATTGCACAATATCCAATGATAAGAGCCAAAAAGTATAACAAAAACCATGAAATTATCACCAAATGATATAGGAAACTTTGGTTCAATCAGTAGTCCTTTTTATTCCAAAATTTCATCAACAAGCATAAAAGTGATAAAAGATAAAAATGGAACGCATGTCACTATTAAAAACTCATATTCTTATTACTTGGTCAGTAAAATGACTCTAAAAATAGAAGTCATCCCATGCTTAGTGTGATGTTTTACATTTTTAAAGCGCACATGGTGAGTATTGGTCTAAAGAGTCTTTTAGAACATCAAAGAAGCTTATGGAAGACACTAGAAGCTTTTGAAACATGGTAGAAGCTTATAGAAGACCATCGGAGCTTCTAGAACATGTTAGAAGAGTGTGGAAGCTTATAGAACATTGTGGAATAATATGGATCATTATAGAAGCTTGTATAATGTTGTGGATATGGATATAATGTACAAGAAACATATAGAATAATATAGAGCATTGTAGACCATTAGATCAAGTAGATCTTGTACATCCATTCTAGGAGTGGACTAGTATATATACCCGTTGGGGTTGCCTCATTTTTATCATAAGATCATAATATCATAGCATCATTGATAGAGTTATTTAATAAAAGTATCTTTGTATTCTCCCACATTACTTCTTCTCTTTAACAAAGTGTTTCATGTTAGCTAACTTAGGAATGATAGCGTCAAATGAGCATTAACAAAAGTCTAAGCCTATTATAAGTGGTATCAAAGCCTTGTTTTAGATCCTTTAGGTATCATCATGATGGCTGGTTCAAACAAAGTGACTACCCATAAAGGAAGAAAGGTTGAAAAATGATAAGAGTGACAACTCCACTACAACGGACGCTATGGTTAAAGTAATTCCTAGGTTTTCAAAGTTGAAAATCACCATAAGGGAAGATCAAGAGAGGATCAATGATTGGGACCAAAGAGTATAGGAACTAGAGAAGGAGCTATCTCTACTCCATGAGGAAATGAATGGGACCATGAATATTGTTGCCTTTAATGCTTCAAAAAAGATTAGTTCCTTAGAAACTTCTCTTGTCTCTAAAATTATTATGTTTAAGGAAGCATTAGCTACTTTGGCTTCCAGGTTGAAAGCAACAAAAGGAGATTAGATGTTGTATAAGATAGAGAAGATACAAGGAGCTATGGCACCTATCGTTGCCCCCACTACTGTCAAAATGAAGGCCTTAGAGCCTAAGGCCTTTGGAGGAGAAAGGGATATAAAAGCCATCGACAACTTCCTTTAAAGTATGGAGCAATGCTTAAAGGTGCTTGGCACTGTAAATGATGCCAAGATAATTGATAGTGCTTCCTTCTACTTTGAAGACACAAATATGGAGTGATGAAGGAGATGATATAATGATATTGAGAAGGGAACCTGTACCATGAACATATAATAACACTTCAAGAAGGAATTGAATAAGCATTTCTACTCTAAGAACATAGAGAAGGAAACTCGAGCCAAGTTAAGAAAGTTCACACCCTCTAGAAGTATTTGAGAATATGTTAAGGAGTTTTTAGAGGTATTATTGGAAATTCCTAATTATCCAAATAAGGAAGCTTTCTTTGCCTTTTATGATGGCTTACAATCATGGGTCAAGACTGAGTTACAGAGGCATGGTGTATAAGACCTTACTAATGCCATTACTGTAGTCAAATCCCTTTACAAAGTAAGAAAGGATGCCCAACACTCTAGGTCTTAAAGGAGTGACAAGGGAAAGGGTGGGGAAGAGAAGAAACAAAGCAAGGATGGAGCTTTAAAGATTGGCTAGTTGACAGAGGATTCAAGCAAGGGAAATAAGGAAGACAAGGGAAGAGAATGTCCCACATTGAAGTGCTACCTTTGCAACAGACCTCATAAATTTAGATATTGTCCAAAGAAGAGAAAGATTACCTCACCTGAAGAAGAAACCTAAAAGTCAGGAAAAGGAAGGTGTAGATCCTTAGAATTCCTTCATGCCATCAATGCTAAAGTTAAGGTGCCAAAAAATAAGAAGAAATGGAAATTATTTGTAGACGTGTGGATTGGCGGATAAGATACGAAAACCTTGTTAGATCTTGTTGCAAAGAACAACTTCATTAAAGTAAAAGAAGCCAAGTGGTGGGGCCTTAAAAATACACCAATCGATGGTTGTATAAAGGCAGTGAACTAAAAGGTGAAAAGCATGTGTGGCATGGAAAAGAACATAGAGATCTGTATTAGTGAGTGACATGGTATAGATTTTTTTTTGTTCCCATAGATAATTTACAGGTGGTGTTGAATATAGAGTTCATAGACAAGATGAAAGCTATTTTAACTCATTTTGCAAACACTATATATATATATATATATATGTACGTATGTATATATATGTCATAGAGGAAGGGAATACAAACATGGTACCATTTTCCCAAAAGATGCCAAAAAAGATGAAGACCCTTTTAGCCATACGACTCTTTAAAGAAGTGAAGAAGGCAAAGCCAACATTCTAAGTGAAGCTCAAGTAGGAAAATGTCACAACCACTCTTGAAGAGTTACCTAAGGAGATTACTTGTGTCCTTGAGGAGTATAAGGATGTCATGCCACTAGAGTTACTAAAGAAGTTACCATTAATAAGACAGGTGGATTATAAGATTAAGTTGGAGGCTATAACATATTATAGGTCCCCTTTGTGTGATTGAGTTAATAAGGGTTGCAACATAACCACCAAGCTAAAAAGGTGTTGAAGTAAGTCGAGGAAGGCAAGACTCATAAGTTTTGCCTTAAGGATGGGTTACTTATCACCAAAGGAATCCAGATTTTTATGCCTAAGTGGGATGGAATAATAATATGTGCTTTATTAATTATAAATTTATTCCATAACACTTGGTGATTAATGATATAAAATGCTTAAGACATTCACTTTCATATATGGTTTCAGTTACAATTTGAAAGCAAAAAATCTAAAGTGAGTTGAAAGCATAATATTTGAGTCTTCTTCTTGAGACTCACACTCCCTTGTCTTCATGGAGCAAGAAGAAGAATGTTTAGAGCAAAAGGAGATAAGAAATACTAAAAGAAATAAAGACATGCAAGGTTATGACCATGAGATATGTCTCATGACCATGACAAATTTGTCATGGGTGTGAGACCCATGTCACACCCATGACAAATGTTTCATAGGCATGGCACACCAAGTCACGCCTATAACACTTTGACAGCTCTCCTGCTAAATTTTAGTATAAAAACATTATTTCGTGACAGTAGAATATATGTTTCGTTGGAGGAAATCATTTTAAGGGTTTAAGCTCTCAGTTTTGAAGAAGAGAAGGGACAAAGTTCTATTCCTTTAGACCCACCGAGGGTAGCTTTAAAGAAGAAGAGAGAGGACGAGGCTCTATTCCTTTAGAGACCCATGGAGGGCTAGCTTCTCAATCCCGATCTAGAGGTGATATCAATGTTGAAGAACCCGATTAAGCATTTCTCTTATTATTTGTTGTTCTTTCTCTTAGGGATTAATTATGTTATCCTATATTTATTATTTGGGTGTTGTTGTTGGATCCCGTTTCCGAGACCCAACTTCTTACACTAACACTTGAACCCACTGCTTATACACTTAACATGATCTCTCATAACCACTCTTGAAACGAAAATGAAACGAGACAAATGCGAAGCTAAATGAATCGAATACCAATGGAAATCGAATACGAATGCGAAACAATTAGATCAATTGAAACTGAAGCTAATATAATCGAATCCAAATGAAATCAATGAACTCTTGACAAACTTGTGAAATGGAAACGGATTGGATTCAAACTTGGAATCAAAACATACATATGAAGTCAAAATGAATAACATGACAAGTGTTCGACATCCGGGTTTAATAATCTTAAAGAAACGTTGCGTTGGATACCATAGACTTGACCCATCCGAAACGGTATAATTTCTTTTCTTTTCTTTCTTGCTTTCTTAAGCAAGCTTTTCATCTATCATATAAGGACTTAGCCTTAAACTCAAACTAATCGCAAGTTGCTTGATTCTTCTTATTCATCATAGTCTTACTCCTTACCATAATAATCTCATACTCTTGTCAATAAATCCATAAATTCATACACAAATTCACTTATTCATATACCATCATATAAAATCCGGCAGCATAACGACTGCACTTAAACAAAACCCAAACCTGCAAATAGTAAAACTCACTTCTATAAATTCCAGCCAATTTCACATACATCATAATTCACCGGACCATCCGTCCGGGATCTCAGCAGAAACGCAATCCTAAATTCTAAACCATTTCAAGTGATTTTCATATCAATTCATATTCATCACATTCACACTAATATCCCATCATCCAATACATTCATCCATATCTAAATATACATACATATGTCCCAATTGCATTCATAAACTCAATCTAATTAATATACAAAACCCAAGTAGCACAATCCAATACCATACACATTTCCAATTCCATGATTCACGTTCTTATACAATTGCATAATCCCAAAATACATTATGAACTAATCTTATAATACTTTAATGGCATTTCAAGCCATAATTCATTTCCAATAATCTTAAACCAAATACACAAAGTACATAACATATACAAATGCTGATGTCTTGATGTCTTTCATCCAATCTCCTTCTCGAATACCTGGAGATGGGGATGAAAGGGGGGGTGAGCTCGGAAGCTCGTGGATAGCATGTTTATTAAACAAATGATAAGAAAAAGTATTTTCAAACCTTAGTTTCAGTTGATCGAAAACAGCGAAGGCTTATTTCTCAAAAGCTTCTCAAATTCAAAAACTTTCATAAACCTTTACAAACGGTTTTGCAAAACTCTCATAGTTGGAAATCCAAATTCTCATTTTGTCAAACTTTCAAACTGTTGTACACATGAAATGCATTACCTATACATGCAGCACATTATAAACAAAGTAAAAGCACTTAACACATTAAACACATCAACGTTTTGGGTCGGTCCATAAAATAGGACGTACTGCACATTCCCACAGAGCGGTCCTGTGCAGCCGTGAAACACATGGGGAGTCCGAAAACGGAGCTCCTATGCCACTAGCGGGCAGCCGGAAGAAGGCTTTAAAACGAGACCAGTGCACTGACTCCATATAAAGGACCTAACCAAACCCATGTAACACGTATTCATGATTGAAAACTCATATTGCCCGAAGGCACATTTCGAAAATTCAACTTTTATATGTTGTCGTATTCAACACATTTACACTTACAAACTTGTATACATGCATTTAACAATTCAAACACAATCTCAAACTATCAATCTCATAAATAATCACAATTCAAACTATCAATCTCAAACATAAGAATTCATCAATCATGATCATTTCATCAAATCCTTCAAATACTTTGACAGTAGTCAATCGAATCATTTCGTTTTAAAGTCCGAAACAATTTCGGATTCATTTGAAAAATAATAATTTCAATAGTTCATAAATCATTCCGGAAGTCAATTGATTCAAATCATTTGAAAACAATAGCATATAAAACCAATATTTACAATTAGCTTATAATTTGAAAAATAAACATATTACCCACCTCATTATCCATGCCATGTTCTTGTCCAATGCCTCAACTTGTCCATAGGTTCCCTTGTTCTTCCAATTTACAATTACCTAAGCCATAATCCACCAAGTCCAATATCATAAACATCATATTTCTCAAAATTAATTTCATAATTTACAAGCCCATAAGATTTCTAGCCTCTCTACATCATAATCTTCCAAAATTCTTACTCATATACTTTAGCATAAAATCCAATTTATTTCTCATCCATAATTTAACATAACCCAATGTATAATCACTTAAATTAATCCCATACATAACAAACCCATATCCATCTTAGGATAAAACAACCAAACTCAAGAAAAACTCAAACATTAAAATCATCTCTTACCTTTCTCTCCTTAAATTTCAAAATTTCTTTTTGCTTGGAAGGTAGATCTCTTCTCCTTCCCTCTTTTCCTTCATGAATCCATGGAAAAAATCAAGCTTGAGAGGTTATAAACCTACCTCTTCTTCCTCCTTCTTCTTCTCCCCCACGATTTCTTCCTCTTCTCTCTTCCTTCTTTTTCTTTCTTCCTTCTTTTTCTTTCTTCTTTCTTCTTCTAGAATTTTCGTGGGTCTTCCTCTCCTCCACGACAATCCTCCTCTTTTAAATGCCAAGTCATTAAATTTGAGGGTAAAAGACCCTTTTGCCCATGTCTTTTAAGCCTTAAACTCAAATCTCTAAGTTAACTTCCAAATTTGCCCCTGAAAATTTCTTTAAGTCATGCTCACTTTTGGACAATTATTCTCACATCTAAATGAAGGAATTTGCTAAAACTTCCTTCTAGAGAATTGTTCCCCTATGTCTTAATTTTATAATGTCTTAAGAATCATCCAATTCGGAGCACTACATCAAAAGTTATAGTCCAAACATATCGGACACATCATTTGCTAACACATTTTCTAATAATTCACTTCCTTCCACAAATAGACATCCTTAAAGGCTAAAATGAAATTTGGTTCCTTCATAGAAATTGTAGCCCCATGTCTTAACTTTATTATACCTCAAACATCGCTTCAATCGGATCTCTACAGATCCCAAAATTATAAAATCTTGAACTATGTTCAGAAACTTTCCTGACTCACTTTGATTCAAATAATCTTGCTCAATTAAATCTCTAAAATTCATAATTTTCACATAATCATGAACTTCATTGTCTTAGGAATCCAACGCTTCGAGAACTAAGTCATTCAGATGTCGGACGGAAAAGATATAAGCAAATGATTTGACAAAGCCGGATCAAGAAGGAAGAATAGCTAGATCAGAATGAGACAATTCATTCTGATTTTCATATGATTCAATCAAACCTTTTCAATTTGACTCCAATTGATTCAAATTTTTACAGAGAGAAGGATACATTTGTTAGGAATTCAATGCTTCAAGAATCGTCTCAATCCGAGGTCGGATGAGTGAGTTATGATCAAAACAACTCAACATGTTCAAAACAGAAATTGATTTGAAACACTTTTGGTGAAAATGCTATAACTTTTTCTACAAATATACAAATGCCTTCGTTCTAGCACCATTTGAAAGATAAGATCAAGATCTACAACTCGTATTATAGGTCCCAAAACGAGATTCGGCCTCAAAACTGGTGAAAATCGCATTTGTCTCCAGATGACCCGTAGATGTCCGTTAAACGGACACATACGGCCAAAACTGTGCCAATTCGTCCGAGAAAGTCCGTTAAATGGACATACATGTCCGCCTAACGGACATGAGCAAGGGGAGGGGTCCTTTTGACCAGAGGCTATCCGTTAAACGGACTTCCATATCCGTTTAACGGACATGCGATTTCCAAACCTCTTCAAACTTTTTCCAAAACTTCTCACAACTAAACTAACATCATATACACTTATAATCTTTACATAATTACTCATTCATAGGCCTAAACACTTCATAACAATGCAAGCAACAAAATCAATTCATGAAATTCTCAAATCTCAACTAAATTTGTTCATCAAAACCTCAAATTTCAAACATTCATCAAAGCTATCACTAACATCAATCTTATATAACATCTTAACTTGAATCAACTATAACTCTTAACTCCGATCTCGAAAACTCGCATACTTTGTCTCGTTGGAAAGATAAAAGATCAAGCTACAACTTCAAAGAAGGCTACTTTGGCCAATTCTATTTCAATCATTCCGTAATTTCCCTTGAATCAGCATATACATTTAACATTCATCCTAACTTTACTTTATTAATTCCACATCATTTATAACAATGCACCTATCATTTGGAATTCATCCAAATCTCAGCCTCAAAACATATGATTTCTTACATTCCATAGCATCTTGTCATTTAAAATCTCTTGCTTTTCCATAATACCTTACATAGCTAAACATGATTCATGCTTAAGGCTTCTCAGCCCATCATCATACATAAATCACATTTCCTCATCTATAACACAAATCACAAACAAAACACTCATTTACTTTCATTTCCATATTTCTAATTTTCACTTCTAGGTTCGGGGTCCAACAGTTGTGCAGGAATGATTAAATGCCTTATTTAATTTTTTATGTAAGAACCCATTGCTAGAATCTTCATGTGGTTGTTGCCTTGATTAATATGTTATCCTAAATTGTAATGCGGCTATCCAATTAAATCTAAAGACCTTGTTTTAGGTTATTTGATAGCTAGGTTTAATTAACGAGTTCTTTTTAATTAAACACAGCCTAAGGAAGAATTAGGGTTAACAGAGCTTACTGTTAACTAACGATTAATAGTTTTTAAGAGAGGTATGAGAACAACAATTCAATAAAATATATTTAATTGTGTGTAGGTAAAGATAAAATCGATGATCGGGACCCTAACTAATTCATCACTTTTATCTTTTTTAGAGTTTTGTCTTCAATTCGTTTTCATTAGTTTAGTTTGGTTTTATTTTCTTATTTGAAAACCAAACCAAAATCCCTCTATAACCTAAACACCGATTGATTTCATTTCAAAAGCTTTAAACCCACTTTTTGTGGGATCGGCCTAAACTTAGCACTGCTATAATTATAGGTCTAATTACTGATACACTCATATTTTCAAATATGTTTAGGACTTAATTTAAAGTCATGTACATTAATTTTATGTTCATCTATGGCTAGTTTATCATTTTGTAGCATTATTCGAGGTTC
This sequence comes from Erythroxylum novogranatense, assembly GCA_029891385.1. NCBI lineage: Eukaryota > Viridiplantae > Streptophyta > Magnoliopsida > Malpighiales > Erythroxylaceae > Erythroxylum > Erythroxylum novogranatense. The sequence continues at coordinate 80,005,892 of CM057229.1, read as the reverse complement.
ACTGACATGAAGTGCATAAATGAAACAAATAGACTCGAATTGCACTGTTTTTAAGTTTCTGGCAGACTTGACCTTTAGTCATTGTGGGATTTTTATCTCGAGATTGGTTTAGCCAAAAATTCTGAAATTTCATGCTTAAATTTTTAACTCATTGATGGATTGTTTGGGAGCAATTGCAGATTTTTCTGAGCTGGAATGTAGGAGAAATAAATTCTCAAAATTTGCATCAGATTTTGGATCTCCAAAATGACCTTTTGATGATGTTTCGACCATAACTTTTGATTCAGATGGAAAAATCCCATGATTCAAGTCTCATACTGAAGCTAACTCAAAGACGAAGATACTGATAAAATTTAAGTTTCTAAATCATTACCGTTTAATTTTTATGCTCTGTCAAAATTAATGTTGAAAAATCCATTCCACAGCTAGCATCCAAGAAGAAAACAAAGGACTGCCTCCATTTTATTCAAGACACGCAGTAACCTTTATTCACACACAAGAGGCAATGCAGCTCTAATTGACCAGCACACCACACATTTCACACAAGCAGTAGCCTCCATGCAATAGCCACAAGCTCCACTCTTCACTAAAAGGCCAAGCAGGCTTTATTGACTAACAGCTAGCTTCCACTCCACTCTCACTTTCCAACAAAAATCAAGCAAATCCATTCACTCCATGCACTAAAGCAGCCTCCAAACTTCACGCCACGCCCATCATGTAGCCTCCATTTGAATCCACCAACATTAACCACCTAGCTCCACCAAGACACACAAGCCTTCTTTTATTTTTAAACTTCAAAGCTCCAGCCATCATTGATGCACATAATGCCTCTCCATGCCACACTTGTCATTTTCTCTCCAACCTCTTTAGATGCAAGCTTTGATTTTTCTTTCCAATCCACTGAAATAGCCAAGCCTCTTTTTATCATTGAACCAACGCAAGCCTTCATCACCTCTCAACCAACAACAAGCCTCGTTTTATCTCTCAATTTCCAAGCACTAGCCCACATTCACGCACAAGACTTCACCACTTCAGCAATGCTGCAGCCATTTTCCATTTCACTCTCCATCAACGCAACATCTCCACCAACCCACACATATAACACATTCACGTAAGCCTTGATTTTAATCCAAAAACTCCAGCAGCTCTCAAAACTTCCAAGCTACAACCTTCAACATCATTGGCACAACACATTCATGCAAGCCTTGATTTGTCAACTCATCTCTAATCTTTAACGCACAAGCCGAATCCAAGAGCCTCTAGACTTGAAGGACGCAACCAAGAGTCTTCACCAATGTACTAGCCTCCATTCGCCCAACAACGCAGCATCCATTCATCGACAAAGAAGCAACCACACAAAGGAGTTTGGAGAGCTTTGTTTTTAATTTTTATTTGATTCTGTCATGAGTTTATACAGGGTTTATGCTTGTGGATTGTTTGGCTTGATGATTTGTGGCTAAAATCTTAATTTCTCTTAGGGATTTGATACTTTTGTTGATGCTTTAATATTAAATTTTACTAGAATCCATGACTGAATATTCATATGTTTGTTGATTTTTCCTTGGATTTATTTGTTTTTCCTTTGGACAATTAGAAAGTGCCTTGGTATAAATTCGCCTTTGGAAAAAGGGAGTTTTTGCTAGAAGATTAAAAGAAAATTTGAGTAGGATTTTCTTGTGAGTTGGGAGACCCAAGAAACTTAGGAGGTGAAAATTGAAGGTTTGGGACTTAAGAAACTTTAGGAAAAACATAAGTAAGGGATTACTAAGTGACATCTAGAGTGGATAGATTAATTCAGCTTTGGGAAAAGGGGATTAATTACTCTTAAAATTAACCTACACGGGTAGAATATTTTAGTTATGGAGAATAGCTAATTCAATATTAAGGTTGACAAAAATATCATTCCCTAAGAGAAAGTCATTCCCCTTTTCCGTTAAAACTTTTAATTAGCAAATTGTTGCAATCTTTTCTTAATTAGTTACTGCACAAATTTGTCACATTCATAGTTATTTTGGTCGCTTTGAATTGGGTAGTTGTTTAGAAATTTATTTAAGTTAATTTTATTTTTTTAAAAAAAGAAAAAATTTCTTTACATTAATTTTAATTTTCTAAAATTTCATCCAACCCGATTTCAAATACCGTTAGCTAACGTAGAGTTGAATTTCCTCATAATCCCTGTGGACATGACTCGGGTTTTACCTATTTATTACTCACTTCGACAACCGTGCACTTGCGGTTCACGAACAAGTTTTTGGCCTCATTGTCGGGGATTAATGTTTGAATTTTTTGTTTCCATAGCTAGTTTGATATTTACTTATTGGTTTTCTTTTTATCCGTAGAGTAACTTATTTGTTTCTTTTTCTTTTTGCATTTTGGTTTTTTTGCACAACTTGTGTGTAAAAGGATTGTATGCCACGAACCATTAGAGGGTAAGAAAGACAGTTTGATCCAGGGTTAGAAAGAACAGTAAAATCAATTTGTCGGCAAAAGAAAATGGAACATCAAGCAGAAGAACTTCAAAGAATTCAAAGAGAGAAGGATGAAATAGCTCAAAGATTAGCTCAGTTAGAGGCCAGACTTGGTGTAGCTAATTTGACCAGAGGAAATGGAACAGGAGATAACGGAAATGAATAGGAATAGTTACAACAACGTCCTATGAGGGAATACTTCCAGCCTACATTGGTAGAAAAATATCACGGTATCCAAAGACCTAATGTTCGTGCTCAGAATATTCATATTTCAACTGGACTCATCAATTTAGTTCAGACAAATCAGTTTGGAGGAGCACCAATGGAGGATCCAAGTGACCATCTTGCAAGCTTCAAGGAATTATGTGACACTATCAAGACTGAAGGGGCAACGCAGGATGACATTAGGCTCACTTCGTTCCCATTCTCTCTTCGGGACAAAGCAAAGAATTGGCTGCACTCAATTTTTGCTGATAGAATGCGAACTTGCCAAGAGGTGGCACAACAGTTCTTGATTAAATTTTTTCCACTTGGTAAAGTCGCAAAGTTAAGAGCATAGATTAGTACATTTAGACAGCATGACTTGGAACCATTGCATGAAGCTTGGGAGAGGTACAAATACCTTTTGAGAAATTGTCCATATCACGGATACCAAGACTGGGTACAAGTGGAAATGTTCTACAATGGGTTAAATGGCCCGACTCGAACCATTGTGGATGCAGCAGCAGGTGATACTCTGATGAGAAAAACATCTCAAGAAGCATGTGCATTACTAGAAGATATGTCTTCGAACAACTACTAGTAGCCCTCCGAGAGAAATACTGGAAAAAGAGGAATTTTAGAAGTGGACCAAGTGACTCAGTTATCTTCTCAATTAGCGGCCCTATCCAATCAATTTTCAAAATTCATGTGAAAGGAAAAACATAATGAGCAGGTGGCAACTACTAGTCATTCATTCTACACCAATGATGAGGAGGTGGAACAAGCCCAGTTTGTAAACCAAAGGAACTTAGGATTTAAGTCACAGCCAATGGGAAATCAATATGGTCAAGGCTACAACTCTAAGGAGCAATATAATTATGGTATTCAAAGGAACATGCATCACCCACCTGGATATGGACCACCATTGGCAGAATGGAGACCTTCCTTGGAAGAAATGATTGGCACTTTTGTAACTGAGACAAGAAACTGTTTTCACAAGAATGAGAAGGAGATGGATAACTTTCAGTGAAGGGTTTGGAAGTTCAATTAGGACAACTTGCAAATGTTGTTGGGAATTTGAATCAGATGACATTTCCAAGTAATACTGAAACTAACCCAAGAGAGCAGTGTAAGGCAATCATTCTACGAAGTGCAAAAGAATTGGAAGAGGTGAAACCTAAAGAAAAAATCTCCATTTAGTCAAATTTTAACGAAGGAAAGAATACTTGTGAAGAAGTAAGTGTACCTACACAAGCTAAGAAGGAAGTTAGATTGGAGAAGAAACTAGAAGGAGAACTGCAAAGAAAACTCATCCCTAAGCTGCCATATCCTCAAAGATTTCAACGGAAGAAAATCAATGATCAATTTGCAAAATTCCTTGAAGTCTTTAAGAAGATTGAGATCAACATTCCCTTGATTGAAGCGATTGAGCAAGTACCAAATTATGTAAAATTCATCAAGGACATTGTTATCAAAAAGAGGAGATTTGGAGACTATGAGATAGTATTGATGACCGAGGAGTGTAGTGTAGTCTTGCAAAGAAAGTTACCACAGAAATTGAAAGATCCGAGAAGTTTCACAATTTCATGTGAGATCGGCAACACATATTTTGGTAAAGTGCTTTGTGATTTGGGGCAAGCATAAATCTCATGCCTCTTTCCATTTTCGAAAAGTTGGGACTAAGAGAAGTCAAGTCATCAACAATTGGCCTCCAACTAGCCGACCATTCTCTCACTTATCCTCGAGGTATTGTAGAAGATGTTCTTATTCATGTTGACAAATTTATTCTCCCTGCAGACTTTGTGGTGCTCAATATGGAAGAAGATAAGGAGATCCTAATCATACTTAGGCAACCATTCTTGGCTATTGGAGGTGCAGTGATTGACGTGCAACAAGGGGAACTAACCTTGCATGTAAATGGCGAGAAGGTGAAGTTCAAGATATACAGATCGCTCAAACATATAAGTAATACACTGACGTGCAACTGAGTGGATGTCATATCCTCATCTGTGGTAACATATTTTCCTTCCATTATCTCTAATGACCCATTACTGACATGTTTGGAAGGTTTGTTTATCAAAGATGCTAGGGATGATGATGATGCTTGTTTGATGACGGTATTGGATTGTTTTGAATGCTTGAAAAATTTTGATCAACCTGAGCCGTTGTTCTGTGTGACTAATGCTGATGATGTAGGTGATGTGAACGATGTGCACCCATTGATTGATTTGAAACCCTTGCCTGAAAATTTGAAATATGCATTCTTGGGTTCTAATCAAACTTTTCCAATCATTATTTGATCTTCATTATCTCATTTAGAAGAAGAAAAATTACTTAGGGTGTTAAGGGAGTTAAAAAATGCATTAGGTTGGTCAATTTTAGACATTAAAGGAATTAGTTCTTTTATTGTAATGCATAAAATTCTGATGGAGGAGTCATTCACCCCTAGCATTGAACCCCAAAGAAGATTGAACCCAGCAATGAAGGAAGTGATTAGGAACGAAATTCAGAAGTGTCTTAAGGCTGGAATCATTTATCCAATTTTCGATAGTTCATGGGTTAGTCCTACTCAGGTTGTTCCTAAAAAAGGTGGATTCACTGTAGTTAAAGATGATAACAATTAGACTATTTTCACTAGGACAGTCACTAGATGGAGGGTTTGCATGCATTATAGGAAGTTGAACAAAGCCACTAGGAAAGACCATTTTTCTTTGCCACTTATAGATCAGATGTTAGATAGACTTGCTGGACATGCATTTTATTGTTTTCTAGATGGGTACTCGGGAAATAACCAAATAGCCATAGCACCTAAAGATCAAGAAAAGACCACATTTACTTGTCCTTTTGGTACATTTTCATTTAGGCACATGCCTTTTGGTCTTTGCAATGCTCCTGCTACATTTCAACGTTGCATGATGGCTATCCTTTCGGATATGGTTGAGAATTTCATGGAAGTTTTTATGGATGATTTTTCTATTTTTGGTGATTCATTTTGATAAGTGCTTACATAATTTGTCTCTAGTGTTGAAAAGATGTCAGGATACCAACTTGGTGCTCAATTGGGAGAAATTCCATTTTATGGTGAGAGAAGGAATTGTTTTAGGTCACAAAGTATCTGCTCATAAGATTGAAGTGGACCGAGCCAAAACAACAGCTATTGAAAAGCTTCCTCCACTGACAAATGTAAAGGGTATCCGTAGTTTCCTTAGACATGCGGGGTTTCACCAAAGATTCATCAAAGACTTCTTTAAGATCACCAAACCCCTTTGCAATCTCTTAGAGAAGGATGTGAAATTTGAGTTTAATGAGAAATGTTTGCAGGCTTTTGAGTTGATCAAGAAAAAGTTGATTTCAGCTCCTGTGATCATCACACCTAATTGGCAACAACCGTTTGAAATTATGTGTGATGCGAGTGACTTCGCAGTGGGAGCAGCTTTATGCCAAAGGCAAGAGAAAGTGTTTAGGGTTATTTACTACTTTAGCCGGACTTTGGATGATGCCCAAAAAAATTACACTACTATAGAGAAGGAAATGTTAACGGTTGTGTTTGCTTTGGACAAGTTTTGGTCATATATCATTGGATCCAAGGTTATGGTTTTCACAAATCATGCGGCAATCCGATATTTGTTTAGAAAGAAAGATGCAAAACCACAACTGATTCGATGGGTTTTGCTTCTGCAAGAATTTGATGTGGAGATCAAGGACAAAAAGGAGACAGAAAATGCAGTGGATGGCCATCTGTCTCGATTAGAGCTTGAGGAATCAAATCATTAATACCTATCCAAGAGACTTTCGCAGATGAGCAGTTATTCAGAGTCAATGAAAAGCTTCCATGGTTTACCGATGTGGTGAATTATTTAGCTACAAGTTTGATTCCTTCGGATTTAAATCCATCCCAAAAGAAAAAGTTCCTATTTTATGTGAAAAGTTATCTATGGGATGAGCTTCAAGAGAGGTCGTGATCAAGTGATTTGAAGATGTATCCCGGAAGATGAAGTCCTAGCAATTTTGGAGCATTGTCATTTATCACCGTATGGAGGTCACTTTGGCCCAACAAGAATAGCAGCAAAAGTTCTTCAATCCAGTTTCTATTGGCCTATGCTCTATAAGGACAGCTATGCTATCACAAAGATGTGTGACTGATGTCAAAAAATGGGTAATATCTCACAACGTCATGAGCTTCCTTTGACCAACATTTTTTAGGCAGAACTCTTTGATTTATGGGGTATCGACTTCATGGGACCATTCCCTAAATCTTGAGAACAATCCTATATCCTTTTGGCAGTGGACTATGCATCAAAATGAGTTGAAGCCATAGCTTCACCAACAAATGATGCCAATGCTGTTCTCAGATTTCTCAAGAAAAATATTTTCATAAGATTTGGTACTCCAAGGGCCATTATTAGTGATGAAGGTACCTATTTTTGCAACAAGCTTTTGGGTAATCCTTAACCAAATATGGAGTTCGACACAAGGTTGCTTTACCCTACCACCCACAATCAAATAGCCAAGCTCAAATATCAAATTGAGAGATCAAGGACATTCTTGAGAAAACAGTGAACCCTAACCAGAAAGACTAGGCTCTCAAGCTTGATGATGCCCTTTCGGCATATAGGACGGCTTTCAAGACTCCAATTGGCATGTCTCTATATTGTTCATTTTTTGGAAAAGCTTGTCATCTTCCGATAGAGTTGGAACACAAGGCTAATTGGGCAGTTAGGAAGTTAAATCTTGATTGGCAAAATTTGGTTGAAATTTTGTCTCTTCAGTTGTGTGAATTGGAAGAATTTTGAAATGAAGCGTATGAGAAGTCCAAAATCTACAAGGAGAAGACTAAGAAATGGCATGACCAACACATCATGAGGAAAGAAATTGCTCCATGATAGAAAGTTTTACTTTTCAACTTGAGATTGAAGCTTTTTCCAGGTAAATTGCGCTCTAGGTGGTCGAGGCCCTTTGTTGTGAAACATGTTACCCCTTTTAGAGCGATTGAAGTTGAGGGAAGTGATGGAAGAACTTTCAAAGTGAATGTGGCAAGATTGAAGCATTATTATGGTCAAGACTTGAGAAACATTACAAGCATTTCACTCAAGGACCCATAATCAAATGGCTACGTTGAGCTATCGACGTTAAACATAGCACCTATGGGGAGGCACCCCAATCTTATCCTTTCATTTTAGTTCTTTGTTGTTCCAATTTCTTTTTATTGCTTTCATTTGAGTACCTAATTTGTTTTTTATCTATTTTGTTAGGAATGCAAGATTGGAGCTGTGAATTATGATTTCAAGTCGCTGAGCCTTCTACACTCCAGGGAGTCCTTAAGTTCTCATTTCCTTATTATTATTATTATCTTTTAGACATTGAGGACAATATTGTGTTTAAGTGTGGGGAGGAGGCTTTAGTTTGCTCTAGGTTATTCGGATTGATGCTATATTATGAGGGACAAATTGGGCACCTTCTTGCTCTTGCTTGAACTTGATAAACTTTTAACGTTAGTTGCATGCTTTACATTAAAACCATAAATTTGAAAAAAAATGAAAAAAAAATTGAAAAAAAAAATTCTAAACTGTTTTTCTTGCATCTTAAGTGTGTCAGCTTTCTTTAGGATTCCCAATCGTTGAATGAGTTTGAGTATTATGTGTGAGATTTGGTTAATAACGATAAATGTATAAACTTGATGAATGGGTTTTAATGCAACACTTGAGCTTTCTAGATAGTAGAGTGACCTTGAAACTATGCTGTATTGACTTAATAGATGACCTATGTGAGCTTTGTGCCTTCAACATTATTCTTTGTTGTGCGCATTCTTTCAATAGTATAATTCTCTAGAACTTGCTTAATATCTTGACTCAGCATGCTTGCATGAATATGATAAAGGCATCTAGGTTAAACCACTTGAACTTAAAAAGCCAACCTAAAACATGATTTCCATTAAAAAGCCCCTTTAAGCTTTTATACTTTTATTTGCTTTCCAAATTATTAACTTAGCCTTGATCTCATTTTTATACTCTATACCCTATAGTGAAGGTGAATAGAGCATCTATTTGACAAAGTTGAAGATGTGAGTTGGTGGACATATGATGACGTGGTGGTAATCCAAACGTTTGGCTATGAATACAACACGCAAAAAAAACAAAAAAAATAAAAAAAGAAAGAGTTTCTGCCGTGTGATTATAAAAAAAGAAAAGTGTTTCCCAAGTGTTTCGAATTATATACTTGTCTATGGGAAATCTAAATGGAATAAAAGAAGTGGAGTTGTTTGTGTTTAATTTGCAGAATTATGTACCTGGATGCATACATGTACATGAGTTCTATGATATTCTGTATAGCTCTATTGGCTTTGCTTTAGCCTTCTCTTATCTTTCTTTTACCGCACCTTTAGCCTTCTCTTATCTTTCTATTGACAAAAATATCATTCCCTAAGAGAAAGTCATTCCCTTTTGCCATTAAAACTTTTAATTAGCAAATTGTTGCAATCTTTTCTTAATTAGTTACTGCACAAATTTGTCACATTCATAGTTATTTTGGTCGCATTGAATTGGGTACTTGTTTAGAAATTTATTTAAGTTAATTTTTTTAAAAAAAGAAAAAATTTCTTTACATTAATTTTAATTTTCTAAAATTTCATCCAACCCAATTTCAAATACCATTAGCTAGTGTAAAATTGAATTTTCTCATAATCCCTATGGACAAGACTCAGTCTTTACCAATTTATTACTCACTTCGACAACCGTGCACTTACGGTTCACGAACAGTTATTTTAAGAAGTGCTACGATGTGCTACATCAATTTTGACATTTTTGTAGGAGAGTGTGGTGTTTTAGTTTTCGTTATTTATTTTTATTATTCTTTTGTACATATTTGTTTATAATTAGTTTCTTTTTAGTTATTTCTTGAACTTTTCACTTTTTACTTAGTGTTTGTGTGTCAAAATTTCTTTTATAAAATACATGGAAGGAAGTAGTTTCTTTTATAACTTATATTCCCAATCCTATAGCTTAAAGAATGATCATACTAACGTTAGTTATGGATGGAATAACTAACAAAATTACTTCCACGATAGTTTGTAAGATGTATAACAATTCTATTATAGACCAGAAGCTTCTTATTACGAATATGTTCAATCAATAGAAAAATTACATAATTTTATGACTGCTAACAATATTCGAATTCAATATAATATTCTAAAATTCCTACAAGATGAAATATAATTTAGCTCAGAGGTAAATGTTGAGTCCTATATTATTGTTAAAATTAACCCTTCACGTTTATATAGAAGGTCAGAGAAATCAAACTAGGAGGAAAAAGGTGAAGATACATTCGAGTTATTCCAAGAGCGCAGGAACTCAATAAAGATTGAGATTCGAAAGATAGGGAATATGCTGAAAATTAGAGGTTATCAACTTAGGCCCTATCTAGAAGAACCTCAAGAGGAGGAAGTGCATGTGAAACCTGAAGATCACAATTTTGTCACGTAAGGAAGAACACAATAAGTCAAACTAGTGACAATAAACAAAGGAACTTCTTGGGAGGCAACCCAAGGGAAGTTAATGTAACATCCCATTACTAGAGGGAAGGGTAGGATGGTAAATGTGAGTGACTAATGACAGTTAGGGATGTATTCTCCATGTTCATGCATAACTTGCTACATACTTATACTTGATTGTTGCACATGAAAATACTTGTACATGCATTCATGAATAATTCCGGGTATAATTGGAATGATTTGAGAATCTTAAATGTTATTACATTGAAAATTTTATGGGTTAGTGAAATCTTGATATTTGGAATTTTGGTGGAATTATTGTATTTGTATATGTTGGTGAAGTTATGGAGTATTGAGAGAGATATATTTATAGTAGGGAACAAGAAATAAATTAAATAAAGATTTGGAGATAGTTGGGTTGTAAAGATGATTGTTGTATTGGAAAGAGGGGAACTAAATGGAGTTAGCTTCCAAAGAAACTAAGTTAGAGTTTAATCATTAAGAAAGTGACATGTGTCACTTAGACCTTGTACTCTAGCTAGAAGTAGGTCACTATTCCTTGAGAGTTGACAGGTTAAGTCTTGTCTAAGTCCCTTCTTTATTCTCATCTTTCTAAAACTTCTCTCTTCGAGATACAGAGTTTTCCAGCAAAATATCTTCTCAGGGACTTCTGTGTTCTTCCTTTCTTTCACCAACCTTACTTTGCCATTTGTGTCATCTACTCTAAGGAAAAAAAAACAGAAGCTGATCATTTCCCTCAGTGAAGTACGAAAACGTGTGGAGTTTAGGGCTTGAAGATTTTGGAGTTTTCAGCAAGTAAGTGTTAGAGAAATCCCTCACTGTTGGGGATTTGTGAAATATAGTTGATAGATTACTGTCATCTGCATAGAAAATGTACTTCATGTGTTTGTTCTTAAATACTGATTAGTTGGGGAGAAATAAATTCAGTTATAGTGTTAAATTAGTTCTTGAGAAAACTTTTGGTGTTTGGTGACGTAAAGTGTTGAAAGTTAGAAAGTCTGGAAAATTTCTCATTGAGTATGTTTCAGTATTTTAGCCATAACATTTTCTGTGGTTGTCCAAACGAGATGATTCTTGATTCGGAGTAAACTAAGAATATATGGCTAAAATTCGTATGAAGACATTGAATTTCATTTCTGTCTCTAAGAATCTCAAACGTTGTCACGAAGTTGAGAACTAGGTGTAGGATGTTGAGAGTGGAGCGAAAATTCATGTTCCAACTTCGGGAGGACATTCAGACCTGATCAAAATAGATTCTGGCAAAGTTGCCTTCTTGAACGTTGTAGAAAATTCTTTTATCTTTCCAACGGTATAAAGTTTGTAAATTTTGTACATCGGTGTCAAAAGTTATGCATCTTATAAGTGGAGACGTTTTGGACGCATAAAAGCAGACGATGAAAGTGAGACGATAGAAAAGCAGACGATGGAAATGAGACGATAGAAAAGCAGATGATGGAAATGAGACGATAGAAAAGAAGACGATGGAAATGAGACGATAGAAAAACAGACGATAGAAATGAGACGATAGAAAAGCAGACGATGGAAATGAGAGGATAGAAAAGCAGACGATAGAAATGAGACGATAGAAAAGCAGACGATGGAAATGAGACGATAGAAAAGCAGACGATGGAAATGAGACAAAAGAAAAGCAGACGATGGAAATGAGACGATAGAAAAGCAGACGATGGAAATGAGATGATAGAAAAGCAGACGATGGAAATGAGAGGATAGAAAAGCAGACGATGGAAATGAGACGATAGAAAAGCAGACGATGAAAATGAGACGATAGAAAAGCAGACGATGGAAATGAGACGATAGAAAAACAGATGATAGAAATGAGAGGATAGAAAACAGACGATGGAAATGAGATGATAGAAAAAGAAAGACGAAAGCAAGAACTGATTGGATTCTTTTAGTCATAACTTTTTCTCTAGACCTCCAAATGACCTGATTTTTGAAGCATTGGATTCCTAACACATTTCTTTATCCCTCCATAAAAATTTATGGTCTTTGGTATTAAATTCGAAACGATTGACTGAATCAAAGTAAGGGTACCGGTGATAGGAGTATGAATTGGATATTTTACTGAATGTATTTCAGTATTTTGATGATATCTTGGTCTATAGGATTCCAATTGAGGTGATCCTTGATTTTTAGTAAACTAGAGTAATAGGGCTAAAAATTATATGCAAGAGCTGAATCTTGATACGGTTTTTAAGGTGTTCAAATTCTGGATGGAAGTTAGATGTAATACACTGTTTTGGAGAGAAACAGTCCGAAAATGTTGAGGTACATCTTTGAATATACTGAACCAAATTGAGTGATTTTAGTGTTAATGGAAAGATAAAAGATAGAGGAACACTTTTCTAAGAGAGAGTAGGCTCGAATTATGCAAGTTTTACCTTCTAATTAAACATGAACAGTGGACCCGAAAGTTAGAGTTTGGAGAAAGATCTGAAATGGTTCATTAGACTATGAAATTGGATTCAAATGGTTTATGGAGGTTTAAATCCCACAGAATGAGGCTAGTTAAGTGAGTTTTGATAGTTGAATGTCTTGTGATGAAATTGATGGATTGATAACCGGGATAGTCATGAATATGCATTGTACATATTTCATCTCATTCATGTGCATTATTAAACACTTATGATTATTCAAATTGTGATATATGTATATGTTATTTGTTATAGAGGAGCCACTGGAACGTCAACCCCCAGACGTTGCTGGATCTTCCAGGCATTAGCTTCGGAGGAAACTTGTGAGTAACCTAGACGGTCTCACTCAATTAATTGGTTGCTTTAGAATATGTTTTCAATGAGTTATTTAAGTGCTCCAAACATGCGAAAATTTTGAATGTGCATATGAATGCAAAAGTGTGCTAAGCATTTCTACTGAAAGTCGGACTAAGGTCCGATGATAAATGTGATCAAAACGTGAATGTACATCCATGTGATTGACTGAGGTTATGTTATGTGAAACATTCATTACATGTATGCATGAAAGATAAAGAAAGTTATGACCGGAGTTGCCAGATTAAGGAGCTAAAAGCTCAAAATGTGAATAGAGCCTTGGGCTCGAGTGCGATTGTCTCCGATATCTACGAAGAGATATGAGACATTATTCGACTAAGCTAAACATCCATAAAGGGATGAGCTGGAAAAAGGCACTCAGTCATAACGACAATAATAAATGAAAATGAGTCTCATGTGCATTGCCAATTATAATTGATGTGTGTTTTATATGAACAATGTGATACATTGTGAATATGCAATGAAGTGAATATTATGTTATGTGCGATAATGTGATACATTGTGAGTATGTAATGGAGTGAACGTTGTGTTATGTGCAATGATATAATGCATGAATTGAGTGAACCATCGATGATGGTTACCTCATTGAGTTCGCAAAACTCACCAAAATTGCAACGTTGTCTTTTCAAGACCGAGAGACGACTCTAGTTGCTAAAGAGGATCTATTAGCCGAGTAGATTGCGATTGGACATAGAGGTCATGGCTCAAAGGTCGGTCAGCTGGGGATCTTTTGGGTGGTTTAGTTAATTTTGATACACTTTCCTCATTCGCGTAGTACTATTGTATTAGGTTTTTTGATGATGTATATGTGGATGTTGTGGATAGAAAATGTAGACTTTGATTTTTGTGTAATGTAATGAGGAAAAAGTGGGTTTTTAAAATATTGTGATCTTCTTATGATGCTTTTCAAGTGAATTATGTTACCATGCCTTTTGAAGGGAATGTAGTGATCGATTGTAGCGTGCCCTCATCGTAGGATATGTGCCGGAATGACCTCCGGGTGTCCCGGTGGATACCCTGCGGTAAGGGGGCGCTACATTTAGGTGGTATCAGAGCATGATTTAGCATCTGTTGGGACTTATAGGAATGATAAGCATGAAATATCTTGAGTAATGCGGATAATGATTGAAGTTATCATTTGTTATAGGTCATCCGCCCTAGGTGATCAGATTGATCAACCCGCTGACCAAGGATCTGTAGGAGCTAGTAGAGAGTCCTCGGTACCTCAATCCGAGGGGTTGCCTCCTAGAGTTCCCGAAAGAAGGGAGAGGAGGTATGATAGACTGCGGAAGCAGGGAGCTGTGGACTTCTTTTATAGCATCCCACTCCCATAAGACCCGAACCCGACATCAACGGTGATGTCCGAGTCCTCGACCAGCGAGGGTGGTATGCTAGAGCAGTCAATGCAGTTTAAAACTCGGTAATATTTTTTTTTTCTTTGAAAACCAATCGAGTGCGCAGATATCAGTAAATGATTTAGCCCTGCTTTAATTCGAAAACATATAATTTCACTCATAAAAGACACTCCACAGCATTTAAATATTACAAGTACGAGAATTCAAAACCAAATTGGGCCCAATGCTATCCCTGAACACTTTCAGTAATCAAATTAAAATACAACATTTATCAATTGGGGACCCTCAGAAATAACGGTATCATTTTGCGGAAAAATACAAATTTTCACAGGAACAGAATGACACTAATGCAGACGTGAACTGATCCCGACCTCGAACCCTGACTTAAGTGCAGTAGGCATACTCCCGTGTGTCTAACGGGGTACTCTTCAATTCCTGAAAAATAATTGCAATGTTGGGTGAGTTTGCGAACTCAGTGAGAAACCATCATCGATGGTTCACCCAATTCATGCATACACACACAATTTACCAATTATCACATACGATCACAATTCATAAATGCAAGGCGTATCGCCTTTCATACAATCCACATTTAATCATACCATATATGCAATGCACATGAGACCCTTTCTATTTTCATTTCGTTGTTGTGACCGTGCGCCTGAGCTCAGTAACGGTGAGCCAGTGGCTCTGAAATCATTGGGCTTGTAGCCCTGATACATTGAGCCTGAGGCTCTGAATACGTTGGACCTGAGGTCCTGTGCGTTGAGCTGAAAGCTCTCATATACGTTGGGCGTGATATGCCCTGATACGGTGGTCGCTTTCTAATACAACCGCTTTATCTCGATCATGCCATCATGCATGGATGCATATGCTCTAATTCCCTTTACGATCGGTTATAGTTCAAGTGACCAATTTACATTTCTTGACCTTCGGTCCGTGTTTCATCATATACATTTACAATTTATTGCATCCTACCATATCATATTAAAAGTCACATCCAATGTATCAAAACAGACAATTAACACTTCAATATTAATTTCTCATTCCCTCGGACCTTTGGTCCGAGATCTCCAATGTAATTATTCACAAACAATCACACACAAATAGCACTTCGATAACAAGTTTCCAATACTTCAGACACCTATGGTCCGAAATCAATCAAAAGTAAACACACATAATCCCTCCATTATCTTCACATGGCATCAATGAGTCATATTAAATACACATAGATTGAGAAACCAACTAGGTTACTCACATATTACTTCCGAGCTAATGCCGGGAAGTTTTCGCCACGTCAGTTATCGAACGACGCTCCACTGGGGCCTCTATAACAAGCAAAGAAGGTACGAGTCACTAACTATTCAATCCGAATGAATTACGGATGCACAGTAGATGAAATATGCATGTTCATGAATTCCCGGACCTAATCTCATTTTTTCCATCAGAAAGTCCGTCTAAAAATTAGAAACCTATTGGCGCTGACGGTGCGCAATTTGGACCTCTATAGTGTAATAAAACAGTGATTATACAGACTTTTACCCGGACCCACGTAAATTTTCCGTCCAAAAATTCTCAATCTCTCAGAAAATGAAATTAAATATTCACTGAATCTGATGTCACAAGAATCAGGTCAATCGGACGTCGGCCGGAAAAGATATGAGCGAAAGAAGCTCAAATCAATAAAAATTAAAATAAACATGAAATAGGTTAAACCCTCCCTTTTGTTCCATTTTCTGTCCAAATTTCAATAAATCATAACTTATTCTACACAATTCATAAAAATACAAATCATACCTTGTTGGAAAGCTAATGAAACCCTCTACAAGTTCCCTTTAGATCAGAAAAATCAATTTCACCCCTAAGGGTGTCAAAATCCCAGTACAAGCTACTGCCTACACAATCACTTCCCAAAACAGAACAGTCATTGGAAATTCGTTAACTTTCATTCTAGGCAGTCAAAAATTATACAAAAAAATATGCTCATCAAGCTCCCAATGTTATCTACAACTTTCATGAAACAACCCAAATTT
The DNA here is from genome assembly GCA_029891385.1 of Erythroxylum novogranatense. Classification (NCBI taxonomy): domain Eukaryota; kingdom Viridiplantae; phylum Streptophyta; class Magnoliopsida; order Malpighiales; family Erythroxylaceae; genus Erythroxylum; species Erythroxylum novogranatense. Next base: position 79,989,518 of record CM057229.1, on the reverse strand, counting down.
CAATTCCCATGCTAACTAGGTCAATTAATTCACTCAATGTTGCTGTCCGTGAAATCATTCAATTTGAGCAGTAAACTTATAACACGCATAACTCCCTGTATACAAGTCAGAACAATCAGAACTTTGTATACCTGAAAAGATAAATCCTCAAACTTCAATTCTTCCTGAAATAGCCAAACTCCAATTCAGCCTCTAACAGTTTCAAATATGTTATGCAAGTTTCTGACCTAATCAGCACTTAACATCACAATGTAGGTTCAGATTTTGAAATTCCATATTTCCCACATCTGATTTCCATAAATTATAAGCCATATATCATTTTCAATATCAATGTGTCATATAGAAATATTCAGTACATTTCCAACTCCAATTCAATTCACAAAAATTACTAAAATTCTTCCAAATCCGAATGTGCACTAAATGTGCCAATCCAACTAGGTTTCAGTCAATGCATAAAAACAGCCAACACTCCTCAGTCCATAACTCCTACTATACATATCGAAAAATTACAAAATCAGTGACATTAGAAAGATAACTTAATAGGCTTCAATTTTCCATCTAATCCATTTATCCTAATTCCTTCTCAATTAATTCATAAAAATTTGCAAAACTCAAGGGTACGATTTCGGTTACTGTTCATTCCAGTCATGAGCAGTAACTTTCCAAGCCAAATTGTACCCTCTTCAAGCTAACATTGGACAATGCCTATTTCACACAAAAATGTAGCTAACATCCCAAAGTTTAAGTGGCCACAAACATCACCTCATTTGCATTCCTACACAATTATTTATGCTAACAACAGTACAATCAGTGAAAACCATAATTTTCCAGATTTGGTGTTAACCTTAGTTCTATCATTTCCAATGCCATTAACACATCATGAAACATCCAAATGAACACAAATCAGTTCTTATACCATTTATACATGTACTAGGGCTAATACACAAAATTGGCAGCACTTAATTCTTTCTTTCCAAGTAAAATATGCATGAACAATTCATCATTTCTAACTTCAATTATACAAGATTCAAAACACAAGGCATGCAACTTACTTGATTTAACTACAAATCTTCAAATTCTTCAAGAAAATCACCAAGACCTAACTTAATTCATCACTCACGAGCATCATCAAGCATAGGAGAGGAAAATAGGTTTTGTGGAGAGTAGAGAAGGAGAAAACAAGAAGATGATGGCTAAACTTATCATTGGAAACAAAGAACATAACACTTGGAGGAGGATGAATGATTCACGAAAAGGAGAAGAAATTCTCAAATAAAAAAAAACCATTTCAAGTGACCTAAGCCAAGAGGAGTTCGTGTATGAGCAAAAAGGAAGCTTAATGGAGAAGTATATTAGGTTAAAGTGACTTAAATACATGGCTATTGTAATGCCATGTGTCAAGCTTTGATTGGTTCTTCTTTAATAATCAATTGTAATCTAAATTTCACTAATTTAACACTTGTCCAATAATCCCTATAGCCATATGTCCAATATTCAATGCCCTATGTATTCAATTCTATGACCGCTGACCAATCGGTCTGCCGCCCGACATTTTTTTCTAGTCCGGGTTTTAACCTCGAAAAATTCTAGAAAAAGCTCCTAAAATCCTCCAATTTTAGAAAATCAATAATGGCACTCTCCAAATAATTTTTCAAACCCATTAACCTCATTAATCACAATAAAATTACCTTAGGCCCAATTACCGGGAATTATCATGAATGCATGACCAGTAATTTCATGTGCATGATTTCACCGATTACTAGTACCAAGCAGTGCATGGACAGTCCTTAGTCATTCCGATCCATCTCATCCTCTGCCAAATTTACTATTTTACCCCTCCTGTCGGGGTGGGATGTTACATCTTTGGCAGCACAACCCTGCTGAGGCCGAGGGATGGTTAGAGAGGACTGAGAGGGTTTTTGATCAGATGGACTGCGAGCCCGATGAGAGGTTCGATTATGCAGTGTCTCTCTTGCAGGGCCCAACTTACCAGTGGTGGAAGACTGTTCCAGGTAGTACCACCAGGCCTTGTCTATTAAAGTGGGAAGACTTTCTGAGAGTCTTCAGAGACAACTACATGCCCAAGGTCTACTTGGACATGAAGACGCAAGAGTTCTTGGAACTGAAGCAGGGCAAGATGTCAGTGGCGGACTATGAGGTTCGATTTAATGAATTAATGGGTTATGCTACCGCACTGATTCCTACAGAGGAAGACAAGTGCAGGAGGTTTGAGAATGGGCTTAATATGGAGATCAGAACAAGGTTGGCGAGGTCAGATATGGGCACTTTCACTGAGTTGAGAGCTGCCTCAATCAGAATTGAACAGCTAATGAAGGAGAAGCAAGCAGAGATTGGGCAAGGGTCCAGAGGAAAGAGGCCTAGTGAGAGTCAAGGCAGTTCTGGCAAGAGTTTTAGTAAGCGCCAGAGTAGACCATTCAGATCATCAAGAGGATTTAGACAGTCCGGAACGGGAATGAGAGGTAGATCTACACAGACTGGTGGGGGACGAAGTATAGTGCAAAACCAACGACCCCTATATGAGTATTGTGGGAAAAGGCACGGTGGAGAGTGTTGGGCTGTGATAGGAGCTTGTTTGGCTTGTGGCTCCCTCGAACACAAAATTAGAAGTTGTCCGGTTGTTGCTGGAACCCAATCTGGTGTTAGTGGGAGATCCGGGAGTGATGCTACAGTTCAGCAGAGCAGAGGTGGTGGATCTGGACAGAGAGGTAGAGGTAGAGATAGAGGGAGAGCTGGGAGTTCTTCCATGAGGCCTGCAAGTCAGGGCAGCCGACCACAGTCTCAGGCCAGGGTCTATGCCATGACTAGGCAAGAGGCCCAAGACTCACCAGATGTGGTTGCAGGTGCGCTTCTTGTTTATGATTTGGAGGCATTTGCATTGCTAGATCCAGGATCCACACACTCTTTCATTGCACTGCATTTGGCTTGTAGATTGCATTGTGATAGGGAGTTACTGCAATATGGATTAGAGGTGAGTACACCTCTAGGTAGTACTACTGCTTTAGGAGAGGTCTACAAGGGGTGCCCTGTTGAGATTGATCAAGTAGAGCTGAAGGCAGACCTGATTGTATTATAGTTGAGAGAGATAGATGTGATCTTAGGCATGGATTGGCTCACTGCTCATAGGGCCATCATGAACTGTTACACTAAGGAGGTAGTATTAGAATCTCCTGGTCAGCCTAGAGCAGTATTCAGAGGAATTAGTCAGGCAGTGCCAGCTAGGATGATATCCTTCATGAGTGCTTTGAGGTTAATACAGGGAGGATGTGAGGCTTATCTGGCCCACATTATTGATACTAGGGTTGAGCAAAGCGTTCAGGACATTCCAATGGTTAAGGAATTCCTGGAGGTATTTCCCGAGGAGTTACCTGGTTTACCACCAGATCTAGAAACAGAGTTCACAATTGATTTGGTTCCAGGTGCTGCTCCTATATCCATTCCCCATATAGGATGGCACCTGTGGAACTGAAGGAGCTGAAAGCTCAGTTGCAAGAGTTGTTGAAAAAGGGTTTCATAAGGCCCAGTGTTTCACCTTGGGGAGCGCAAGTGTTGTTTGTGAAGAAGAAGGATGGGACTTTGAGATTATGCATCGATTATAGGCAGCTTAATCGGGTGACCGTGAAGAACAAGTATCCGTTGCCTAGAATTGATGATTTGCTTAACCTGTTGCAGGGAGCTCATGTATTTACTAAGCTAGATCTGAGATCAGGGTATTACCAGTTGAAGATAGCGGAGGCTGATATACCTAAGAGTGCATTCAGGAGCAAGTATGGGCACTATGAGTTCCTAGTGACCGTTTGGGTTAACTAATGCCCCAGCAGCTTTTATGGCCTTGATGAATAAGGTGTTCCAGCCCTACCTGGATCTCTTTGTAATTGTATTCATTGACTATATCTTGGTGTATTCAAAGAGTAGAAAGGAGCATGCTGAGCATTTGAGAGTGATCTTACAGATTATGAGAGAGAAATAATTGTATGCCAAATTTAGTAAGTGTGAATTTTGGCTAGATCAAGTTGTATTTCTGGGACATATAGTGACTGGAGATGGCATACAGGTAGATCCAAAGAAGGTAGAGGCAGTTATGAATTGGGAAACTCCGAGAAATGTGTCTGAGATCCGAAGCTTCCTAGGATTAGCCGGATATTACAGAAGATTTTTTGAGGAGTTTTCCTTGATCTCGGCCCCTCTGACTAAACTTCTGAGGAAGAATGTAGTGTTTAGATGGAGTGAGGAGTGTCAGAAGAGCTTTGAGGAGTTGAAACATCGGCTGACTACCGCACCAGTGTTGACTATTCCATCAGGGATTGGAGGATATGTGGTATATAGTGATGCTTCGCATCAAGGTTTGGGATGTGTATTGATGCAGCATAGTAAGGTGATCGCCTATGCATCGAGACAATTAAGGTCTCACGAGATCAATTATCCGGTACACGATTTAGAGCTAGCTACAGTTGTCTTTGCTCTAAAGATTTGGAGACATTATTTGTATGAGGAGACTTTCTAGATATATACTGATCATCAGAGTCTGAAATATTTGATGAGTCAGAAGGAGCTAAACTTGAGGCAAAGGAGGTGGATTGAGTTATTAAAAGATTATGATTGTACTATTGAGTACCACCCAGGGAAAGCTAATGTGGTGGCAGATGCTTTGAGCAGGAAGTCTAATGTTAGTACAGCTCAGATTCAGTTATCAAGGTTGCCTAATCTGATTCATTTAAGAGCTCTAAATGTAGAGTTGAATCTGGAGCAAGATGAGGCACTAGTTGTTACTTTGAAGTTGAGGCCAATGCTACATGATAGAATCAGAAGAGTATAGAACAAAGATTCTGATATGGTAAAGCTTATAGAGAAAGTGAAGGCAAATCCAGAGTCCGAGTTTGAGTTGAGGGATGAGACTTTGTGGTTGAGACATAGGCTATGTGTACTTAATGTGGATGATTTGAGGAAGGAGATCCTTGAGGAAGCTCATATGGCCGCCTATGCTATGCATCCTGGTACTACCAAGATGTATAACACATTGAAGCAACATTTTTGGTGGCCTGGAATGAAGAAGCAAGTAGCTGAGTATGTGTCAAGATGTATGGCGTGCCAACAAGTGAAGGCGGAGCATCAGGCTCTAGTAAGGAAGTTGAATTCATTACCCATTCTGGAGTGGAAATGGGAACGGATCACTATGGACTTCATCATGGGTTTGCCAAAGACTCCGAGGCAGCATGATGCCATTTGGGTCATAGTAGACCGGTTGACTAAATCGGCCCATTTCTTACTAGTGAGAGAGAATAACTCACTTGATCAGTTGGCCCAGAAGTATGTGAATGAGGTGGTGAGACTGCATGGAGTGCCAGTGTCCATAGTATCAGATAGAGATCCGAGATTTACTTCGAGATTTTGGAAGAGCTTGTGAGATCGCTATGGAACTAAGTTGAACTTCATCTGACATTTCATCCTCGCATGGATGGATGAGTGAGAGGACAATTAAAACTGTTGAGGATATGCTTAGGGCTTGTGTATTGGAGTTTAGAGGAGCTTGGGATCAATATATGGCATTGATTGAATTTGCCTACAATAACCACTACCACAGTAGTATCGGAATGGCACCGTATGAGGAACTATACGGTAGAAATTGTCGGTCGCCATTGTATTGGAACGAAGAGGGCTTGAGAATGGTGGAAGGCCCAGAGTTGATACAGGACACAGTGGACAAGGTGAAGCTGATCTGAAGCCGAATTAAAGCGGCTCAGGATAGGCAAAAGAGTTATATGGATCAACACCGACGTGATATGGAGTACAGTGTGGGAGATAGAGTATTTTTTAGAGTGTCACCCTGGAGGGGAGTTTTGAGATTCGATAAAAAGGGCAAGTTGAGCCCTAGGTACATTGGTCCTTATGAGATTATTGAGAGGATAGGACCTTTGGCTTATAAGTTGGCTTTACCGAATGAGATGTCTCAATTGCATAATGTGTTTCATGTGAGTATGCTCCGAAGATATCGATCAGATCCGACACATGTGATACCGGCTCAGGAGATTGAGGTTGCTAGTAACTTAAGCTATGTTGAGGAGCCGATCGAGATTGTGGAATCACGGATTAAGCAGTTGAGGAATAAGGTTATTCCTTTGGTAAAAGTCCTTTGGAGGAACCACTCAACTGAAGAAGCAACATGGGAGACAGAGGAGCATATGAGGAGACAATATCCCCACCTATTCGAGCAAGCAGGTAAGAATTTCGAGGAAAAAATTTCTTTAAGGAGGGGAGAGTTGTAACATCCCATTACTAGAGGGAAGGGTAGGATGGTAAATGTGAGTGACTAATGAGAGTTAGGGATGTATTATCCATGTTCATGCATAACTTGCTACATACTTATACTTGATTGTTGCACATGAAAATACTTGTATATGCATTCAAGAATAATTCCGGGTATAATTGGAATGATTTGAGAATCTTAAATGTTATTACATTGAAAATTTTATGGGTTAGTGAAATCTTGATATTTTGAATTTTGGTGAAATTATTGTATTTGTATATGTTGGTGAAGTTATGGAGTATTGAGAGAGATATATTTATAGTAGGGAACAAGAAATAAATTAAATAAAGATTTGGAGATAGTTGGGTTGTAAAGATGATTGTTGTATTGGAAAGAGGGGAACTAAATGGAGTTAGTTTCCAAAGAAACTAAGTTAGAGTTTAATCATTAAGAAAGTGACATGTGTCACTTAGACCTTGTACTCTAGCTAGAAGTAGGTCACTATTTCTTGAGAGTTGACAGGTTAAGTCTTGTCCAAGTCCCTTCTTTATTCTCATCTTTCTAAAACTTCTCTCTTCGAGATACAGAGTTTTCCAGCAAAATATCTTCTCATGGACTTCTGTGTTCTTCCTTTCTTTCACCAACCTAACTTTTCCATTTGTGTCATCTACTCTAAGGAAAAAAAAACAGAAGCTGATCATTTCCCTTAGTGAAGTACGAAAACGTGTGGAGTTTAGGGCTTGAAGATTTTGGAGTTTTCAGCAGGTAAGTGTTCGAGAAATCCCTCACTGTTGGGGATTTGTGAAATAAAGTTGATAGATTACTGTCATTTGCATAGAAAATGTACTTCATGTGTTTGTTCTTAAATACTAGTTAGTTGGGGAGAAATAAATTCAGTTATAGTGTTAAATTAGTTCTTGAGAAAACTTTTGGTGTTTGGTAATGTAAAGTGTTGAAAGTTAGAAAGTCTGGAAAATTTCTCACTGAGTATGTTTCAGTATTTTAGCCATAACATTTTTTGTGGTTGTCCAAACGAGATGATTCTTGATTCGGAGTAAACCAAGAAAATATGGCTACAATTCGTATGAAGACATTGAATTTCAGTTATGTCTCTAAGAATCTCAAAAGTTGTCATGAAGTTGAGAACTGGGTGTAGGATGTTGAGAGTGGAGCGAATATTCATGTTCCAACTTCGGAAAGAAATTTAGACCTGATATAGATAGATTCTGGAAAAGTTTTCTTCTTGAAAGTTGTAGAAAATGTTTTTATCTTTCCAACGGTATAAAGTTTGTAAATTTTGGACATCGGAGTCAAAATTTATGCATCTTATAAGTGGAGACATTTTGGACACATAAAAGCAGACGATGGAAGTGAGACAATAGAAAATCAGACGATAGAAATGAGACGATAGAAAATCAGACGATGGAAATGAGACGATAGAAAAGCAGACGATGGAAATGAGACGATAGAAAAGCAGACGATGGAAATGAGACGATAGAAAAGCATAGGATAGAAAAGCAGACGATAGAAATGAGACGATAGAAAAGCAGACGATAGAAATGAGACGATGGAAAAGCAGACGATGGAAATGAGATGATAGAAAAGCAGACGATGGAAATGAGACGATAGAAATAGAAAAGCAGACGATGGAAATGAGATGATAGAAAAGCAGATGATGGAAATGAGAGGATAGAAAAGCAGACGATGGAAATGAGACGATGGAAAAACTAAGACGAAAGCAAGAACTGATTGGAGTCTTTTGGTCATAACTTTTTCTCTAGACCTCCAAATGACTTGATTTTTGAAGCATTGGATTCCTAACACATTTCTTTATCCCTCCACAAAAATCTATGGTCTTTGGTATTAAATTGGAAACGACATACTGAATCAAAGTAAGGGTACCGGTGACAGGAGTATGAATTGGATATTTTACTGAATGTATTTCAGTATTTTGATGATATCTTGGTCTATAGGATTCCAATTGAGGTGATCCTTGATTTGTAGTAAACTAGAGTAATATGGTTAAAAATTATATGAAAGAGCTGAATCTTGATACGGTCTTTAAGGTGTTCAAATTCTGGATGGAAGTTAGATGTAATACACTGTTTTAGAGAGGAACAGTCCAAAAATGTTGAGGTAAATCTTTGAATATACTGAACCAAATTGAGTGATTTTGGTGTTAATGGAAAGATAAAAGATAGAGGAACACTTTTCTAAGAGAGAGTAGGCTCAAATTATGCAAGTTTTACCTTCTAATTAAACATGAACAGTGGACCCGAAAGTTAGAGTTTGGAGAAAGATCTGAAATGGTTCATTGGACTATGAAAATGGATTCAAATGGTTTATAGAGGTTTAAATCCCTCAGAATGAGGCTAGTTAATTGAGTTTTGATAGTTGAATGTCTTGTGATGAAATTGATGGATTGATAACCGGGATAATCATGAATATGCATTGTACATATCTCATCTCATTCATATGCATTATTAAACACTTATGATTGTTCAAATTGTGATATATGTATATGTTATTTGTTATAGAGGAGCCACTGGAACGTCAACCTCCAGACGTTGCTGGATCTTCCAGGCATTAGCTTCGGGGGAAACTTGTGAGTAACCTAGATGGTCTCACTCAATTAATTGGTTGCTTTAGAATATGTTTTGAATGAGTTATTTAAGTGCTCCAAACATGCGAAAATTGTAAATGTGCATATGAATGCAAAAGTGTGCTAAGCATTTCTACTGAATGCCGGACTAAGGTTCGATGATAAATGTGAAAAAAACGTGAATGTATATCCATGTGATTGACTGAGGTTATGTTATGTGAAACATTCATTATATGTATGCATGAAAGATAAAGAAAGTTATGACCGGAGTTGCCAGATTAAGGAGCTAAAAGCTCAAAATGTGAATAGAGCCTTGGGCTCGAGTGCGACTGTCCCCGATATCTACGAAGAGATATGGGACGTTATTCGACTAAGCTCGACATCCATAAAGGGATGAGCTGGAAAAAGGCACTCGGTCATAACGACAATAATAAATGAAAGTGAGTCTCATGTGCATTGCCAATTATAATTGATGTGTCTTTTATATGAACAATGTGATACATTGTGAATATGCAATGAAGTGAATATTATGTTATGTGCGATAATGTGATACATTGTGAGTATGTAATGGAGTGAACGTTGTGTTATGTGCAATGATATGATGCATGAATTGAGTGAACCGTCGATGATGGTTACCTCATTGAGTTCGCAAAACTCACCAAAATTGCAACGTTGTATTTTTCAGGACCGAGAGACGACTCTAGTTGCTAAAGAGGATCTACTAGCTGAGTAGATTGCGATTGGACATAGAGGTCATGGCTCAAAGGTCGGTCAGCTGGGGATCTTTTGGGTGGTTTAGTTAATTTTGATACACTTTCCTCATTCGCGTAGTAGTATTGTATTAGGTTTTCTGATGATGTATATGTGGATATTGTGGACAGAAAATGTAGACTTTGATTTTTGTGTAATGTAATGAGGAAAAAGTGGGTTTTTAAAATATTGTGATCTTCTTATGATGCTTTTCAAGTGAATTATGTTACCATGCCTTTTGAAGGGAATGTAGTGATCGATTGTAGCGTGCCCTCATCGTAGGATATGTCTTAAATGACCTCCGGTGTCCCGTGGATACCTATGATGAGGCGCTACATTTAGGTGGTATCAGAGCATGGTTTAGCATCTGTTGGGACTTATAGGAATGATAAGCATGAAATATCTTGAGTAATGCGGATAATGATTGAAGTTATCATTTGTTATAGGTCATCCACCCTAGGTGATCAGATTGATCAACCCGTTGACCAAGGATCTGTAGGAGCCAGTAGAGAGTCCTCGGTACCTCAATCCGAGGGGTTGCCTCCTAGAGTTCCCGAGAGAAGGGAGAGGAGGTATGATAGGCTGCGGAAGCAGGGAGCTGTGGACTTCTTTGGCAGCACAGACCCTGCTGAGGCCGAGGGATGGTTAGAGAGGACTGAGAGGGTTTTTGATCAGATAGACTGCGAGCCCGATGAGAGGTTCGATTATGCAGTGTCTCTCTTGCAGGGCCCAACTTACCAGTGGTGGAAGACTGTTCCAGGCAGTACCACCAGGCCTTGTCTATTGAAGTGGGAAGACTTTCTGAGAGTCTTCAGAGACAACTACATGCCCAAGGTCTATTTGGACATGAAGATGCAAGAGTTCTTGGAACTGAAGCAGGGCAAGATGTCAGTGGCGGACTATGAGGTCCGATTGTGCTTTATCTTTAGAAGAGTAGGGACTAGTGGCAGACACAAGCTAGTGAAATTTTGTGCCTTATTAGACTGACACATCCATATCAGTCTCATTGTATTTTTGTTTATGTGTGACCTTCTAGATACATACTAACTTTGCTTTGATTTTCTATTCAATACCACATTTTTATCACATGCATTAATAGGAAAATGATTAGGCATTCTATTTTCTTACAAGCTACATTAGCCAAATAACCTAACCATTGATATGAATTTTCCTTTCTTAGGCTCCAAAGTTTTATTAGCCTTTATTTTTGTATTAACTGCATTACATGCTATTAAACTTAACCAAATGTCCTACTCAACCCGTAAAGCTAGTGGAGCATTTGTTAATTGTTGATGATTGTGGATGTTCAAAAGTCTAACTGTGGAGGTGTGCATATATGTGGGTTGGTTATCTTTGTCAGAATGTCATTATATGAACTCCATTATTGGTGTAGCTTCTTTCAATTTTTAAATGAAAAGAAAAATAAAGAAAGAAAAGAGAAAAGCAAAAAATAAGAAAAAGAAAAAGATATGTTTAAATAAAAGTATCAAGGAGGAAATGCATATGTTTTACAAAATTATTTATTTTTAGTTTTTCCTTTTAAAGTTATATTGAATGGGTAATTTGAATATGATGCATATGAGGTAGATGTGGCTTTGAAGGATCACTCATTGTAGTTTCAATGTATTGTCATTAATTATATGAGTGATTCCTTTTGGTTGGTTATGCTTCATGTGGTTTATGGTGTGAGAGTTTGAACTAAGCTAGGAAACATAGTTTTTGCATTCATCATAGTTGATCTACAAAATTATGAGTGAATGTTGATTTTTACGCTTGATGGAATATTGAGAGGTTTTCTTTTTACACTAGCTTTGATCATTTTTACACTACATTACCCATATAGATCTCCCCTTAACCCTTGCCCACATTAGAACCCTATAAAGTCCTTTGATTCACGATGACGCATATTAATCTTAGTGGTGGAGAACTGAAATGATATACAAACTTATGGAATGTCATGATTATAAATGGTATTTGAGTGTACTTATGAATATATCTTATTTAAACACATTTTTTCAAGTCTACATTTAGATTTCTTTGTTTCTCAAGTTGATGAATGTTGATTGATCATGAGTGGAAACACTGAATGTTGAGTTCTTGCCATAGTTTGTGAAAGTTATTAAGCTTTTGTTATGATTATGAATTATTGGGAAATATGGTAAATGAGTAAATATTTTTTAGTCTATGATTGATTATGATGCTTTGCTCGAGGACGATCAAAAGCTATGTGTAGGGGAAATTGATATATGCTTAATTGATTATACATTTATTCCATAACACTTAGTGATTAATGATATGAAATGCTTAAGACATTCACATTAGTTCATATTTGGTTTTAGGTTTAACTCAGAAGCGAACGAGCTAAAGTGAGTCAAAAGCACAATATTTAAGCCATCTTCTTAAGACTCACACTCATTTGTCTTCATGGAGTAAGAAGAAGAATGATTAGAGCAAAAGGAGATAAGAAAATACCAAAAGAAATAAAGACTTGTAAGGTTATGGGTATGAGATATGTCTCCTAACCATGAAAATTTGTCATGTTCGTGGGACCTATATCATGCCCATCAAAAAATTTTCATTGGCATGACACACATATCAAGCCCATGACACTTTGACATCTCACCTGATAAGTTTTTAGTATAAAAACATTATTTTATGAAGACAGAACATACGTTTTATTGGGGGAAATCATTTTAGGGTATGAGCTCTCAGTTTTGAAGAAGAGAAGAAAGTTCCATTCCTTTAGATATAGAGGGCTAGCTTCTTGACCCAATTCGGAGGTGATATTGATGCCGAAGAACCCAGTTAAGCATTTCTCTCATTGATTGTTGTTCTTTCTCTTAGGCATTGATTATGTTATCCTATTTTTAATGTTTGGGTGTTGTGTAAAAATGATTGAATGCTCTATTTAATTGTTTTTACGTAAGAATACATTGTTAGAATTTTCAATATAATTCATGATTTTTATGTTCATATTCATTTATTAAAAATAATGGTTTTTAATCATTAGGGATAATATAACCTATGTTAAATTTCTCGAGCTTGTGTGGTTTTTGCCTTGATTAATCTGTTTTCCTAAATTGAATTGCAACTATCCAATTAAATCTAAAGAGCATGTTCTAAGTTGTTAGATAGCTAGGTTTAATTAATGAGCTCTTCTTAATTAAACAAGACCTGAGGAAAAAATGAGGCTAACAGAGCTTGTTGTTAACCTATGATTAATAGTTCCTAGGAGAGGTATGAAAACAACAATTCAATAAATTATGTATAATTGTGAGTTGGCGAAGATTAAACCAATGACTGGGTCCCTAACTAATTTATCATTTTCATCATTTTTTGAATTTTTTCTTTAATTTGTTTTCATTGGTTTATTTTAGTTGTATTTTCTTATTTGAAAACCAAACCAAAACCCCCTATAACCTAAACACCGATTGATTTTATTTCAAAAGCTTTAAACACATTCTTTGAGAGATTGACCTAAACTCACCACTGCTATAGTTGTAGGTCTAGTTATTTTGAGTAGTGTTACGATGTGCTACATCAATTAAGGAATGAAATCATTAAGAAATGATATGACTCTTGATATGCTCGTCAATTAAGAATGCATTGGACTTTGACATTTGTGGAGCGTGCCTACTATTAGCCCTAAATGAGAGATGGCATTAAGGCTTATGTGAAGACTTATCTTATGTACTAACAAGACAAGGTGGTGCATAAAGCATCAAATGAATTACTAAATCCATTGCCAATTCCTGAGAAACCATAAGGGAGTGTCTCAATGGATTTCATTGTCGGGTTATCGAAAGTGGAGGGACAAGGAAACATAATGGTTGTTATGGATCGCTTCAGCAAATATGGAATGTTCATCCCTATACTAATAACATTCACTATGGAAGATTATGCTCACTTTTTCTTTAGGCAAGTGATGATGTATTGGGGCATTCTATAAACTATTATGAGTGATAGGGACACTAGCTTATTGGTATAAGTTTGGACAAAATTGTTCAAACTCTTAGGGTCAAAGTTGAACTTTTCTATAAACTTTCATCCACAAATCGATGGATAAACTAAGCGGGTGAATGCCTTATTAGAGTTGTACTTCTAACACTATGTAAGTGCCAACTAGTGAAATTAGGCAAAGTTGCCCAGTGTGGCCCAATTCTAATAAAATTTGTAACGAAGCAAGTCTACAGGAGCTAGTCCTTTCGAGTTAGCACTGGGTAATAACCTTTGACTCCACACACTCTTTTTGTTGAATATAATGTCAAAAGCCTCAGAGCATACTTATTCTCCAAAAGTTGGCATGAGAAATCTGACATAGTAAGGGCATACCTAAGTAGGGTAACCAAGAAGATGAAGAAGTGGGCTAACAAAAAAAGGCATCACTTGGAGTTTGATGAATGAGACTTAATGATGGTTAATCTCCTTTCTCATAGACATGCTAGAGAAGGTGTTCATAAGGGATGAATTCGAAGGTACAAAATATCTTTTCTAGTAAAGAAAAGGGTGGGCTGGCAAGTTTGCATACCGAGTCAAGATACCTTCATACTTGGAGATTGATCTCGTATTTCATATAAGTGCCCTAAAACCTTATCATATTGATAAGTAAGATCCAAGTAGGTGTTAATTAAGGCATGCACCCATTGTGGTGACCATAACACACGAACGTGAAGTTGAAGATATCTTGGCATATACATCTAACATATGATGAGTACTTTATCAAATGGAAGGGACAATCAAAACGTATAGCTAGTTAGGAATATGAGCTTTCTTTTTGTCAATATAAAGTTAAAATATGAGATAAGGTTTGGCTTAAAGAGTCTTTTAGAACATGATCGAAGCTTATGGAAGACCCTGGAAGCTTTTGGAATATGGTAGAAGCTTATGGAAGACCATGTAAACTTCTAGAACATGGTAAAAGTCTATGGAAGCTTGTAGAAGCTTATAAAACACTGTGGAACAATATTTAACATTATAGAAGCTTGTAGAATGTTGTAGATATGTACATAATGTACAAGAAGCATGTGGAAGAGTATAAAGTATTCTTGAAGAGCATTATAGACCATAGATCAAATAGATCTTGTATGTTCATTTTAGGAATGGACTAGTATATATAGCCCTTGGGGTTACCTCATTTATATCATAAAATCATAGTATCATAGTATTATTGAGAGTGTTGCTTAATAAACCATCTTTGCTTTCTCCCACAATCTTTCTTCTCTTTAGCAAACAATTTCATGTAGTAAGGCTGACTTGAGAGTGAGAGCATATTCAAGTGTCGAACAAGTGTTGGTAAAAGTCTAAGCTCATTACAAGTACTTTGCTTCACTCTTTAACTTTTCCCTCTAAACCTTTGAAAAGCCTATAGGTAACCTGTTAAAAACTAGAAAATCCATAATATTTGCTTACCAGGGAAGTGTCAAATTGGTAGAAAATAGTTTAACTATAAATGTTTCTCTCAAAGAGACGTAAGTACACTTATTTGATATTGACTGTTTGTGCTATTTTCTTTATCTGAGTTTATTATTGTGTCAAATTTAGTGTAGTTTGTTTTCTTTAATTTCAAGTAATTGATAACCTTAATCGATGATTAGATAACAGAGAAAAAGGTTAATACGAGTACTTACAGTCCTCGTGGGGTTGAACTATACTTGTCAGTGCTAGCTACCGCTACACCATGCACTTGTGGTTAAAGCTTATAAATCTTTATAAGTAAAATAATTTAATCAAGTTTTTGGCACCGTTTCTAGGGACTATAATATTAGGAAAACCTAGATTTTATTAATATAACCATTATTATTATTTTATGTTATTATTTTACTTATTTATTTTACGAACTTTTTGGCTTTCTAGTCTTTCACTGAACTTAAGGTCACCCGAGGTAATCCATCAAGCTTAGTAGTAAAGGCTAGAAATTGAGAGAACAACTCGTAGAAATCTCCACATAACACAACTTAGAGAGTTCAAGTATGATCAACAAATAAAGGACTTAGAAGGTCAAGTTGATACTGAAGAATCAGGAAATGGTAAACCAATTAAGAATGATGTTTGATTACACTAGACTAGACTTGATAGGAGCAAAAACTAGGATTGTCAGACTGACTGTTAATACCAACAATTTCAAAATTAATCGAAGCATCATTCTGACTGTGAAACAGTCTGTTTAATTTGATGGGATACAAAATCAAGATCTTAATGCACATATCTTAAATTTTTTATAGATTTGTGATACTTTCAAGATTAATGATGCCAATGACAACACAATTAGATTGTGACTATTCCCGCTTTCATTGACAGTCAAGGTGAAGCAATGATTGAACTCTCTATTTAGATCATCACTTACTACATGGGACAAAGTAACAAAGAGGTTTCTTTTGAATTATTTTCCACTAGCAAAGACTACCAAGCTAAGGAATGATACCTCCTCCTATTCTTAGGTTGATTTAGAGGCGTTAGATGACATATGAGAGAGCTTCAAGGAGATGTTATGGAAATGCCCACTCCATGGTCTACCTTTATGGATGAAAATTCAGATCTTTTACAATAGGGTAAATAAAAATTATAAGGAAGATAGTAAATGCAATGGTTGTGGTACTTTGAACAATAAGACACTAAAAGCAGCCAATGACCTCATTGAAAACTTGGTGATGGACAATTATCAATGTTAACTCCTCCCAAGTAACCAACCAGTAGGGGTATATGAAGTAAATGTAGTGGTGCAATTGGTCAACTAGGCGGAAGCTATGAGTGGAAAGATTGATAGACTAACTATGAATCCACATTGTCAAGTTATGTTGTTTGAGGTGTGAGAACATTCTAGTTAGAATTGTCAAACATTGCAATTTGAACATATCAATTATATGTGGAATGCTCCTAAAACCCAGAACAATCTGTACAACAATACTAATAATTCGAGATGGAGGAATCACCCCAATTTTTCATAGGAAAGCCAAGGGCAAATAAGGAATAACCCTCTACTAGGATTTCCATGACAACCACCTAAAACTTAGAAGTCTAATTTAGACTACATGATGTTCAAGTTTGTTCAAGATTTAAATGCAAGATATCAAAGATGATAGGCTTCTATACATAACTTGGAGGTTCAGATCGGTCAAATTACAAAATTAGTATTTGAAAGAACATAAGGGAGTTTTCCTAGTATCGCAGAAACAAATCCTAAAGAATTTGTAATGGAAATCACCCTTAGGAGTGGAAAAGAGCTTTTAAAAAAATGAATCCCAAAGGAAAAGGGAGAATACTAAGAGTCAAGAAAAAGTTGAAGGTGAAGGACACTTTAAAAATATAAAGAAATTTCAACCTTCCATCATTTATCTTACCAAAATAAAGAAAGATCTAATAAATGCACAGTTTGATAAGTTCCTTGAACTGTTTAAACAAGTCCAAATTAACTTACCTCTTATTGAGACTCTTGTACAGATCTCATAATATTTGAAATTTTTAAAGGAGTTACTAAAAAATAAAAACTTGAAGGATTTGGCGACTATAACACTAAGTGGAAGATGCTTAGCAATTTTGAAGAGCAAGCTACCATAAGAGCTCATAGAACTAGGGATTTTTATTTTCTCTTGTCAAAATGGTAGTTTCAAAATAAATAAAGCTTTAACTAACCTACTGGTTGGTATTAATATGATTCCTTACTCGTTATTTAAGAAACTAGGATTAGATAAACAAAAACCTAATAGGATAAGTTTGTAGTTAGCAGATAGATTTGTAAAACATCCTAAAGGCATTATAGAGAATATTCTTATTAAGGTTGATAAGTTTATCTTCCCAGTAGACTTTATAATTCTTGACAAAGATGAAGATGTAGAAATACCTCTAGTCCTTGATCTACCTTTTTTAGTAACTACTAATTTGATTATTGATGTTGGCAAAATCGAGTTAATACTAAGGGTAGGGGATGAAGAGGTTGTATTTAAAATGTCTAATGTTATGAATCCTAACCTTAAACTTATTGATATAAATGAATATAGTGAATTAGGTAATGATTCACTTTCAGATATTTCATAAGAGTCCTTTTTTAATGGTCCACCAGATCTTTTACAAGTTTGAGGTAGTAATCAAAAGTAAAAAATATGACAATAGGAAACATAAGGTAGCATACTTAGAGGTTATGGAACCTATGGTAAGACTTCAAAAACTCAATCTTTATAAGCCACCTTAAGCATGAAAGGTACGTCGAGTCAATAATGTTAAACAAGCACTAATTAGGAGGCAACCCAAGAATTAGGATAGATTTCATCTTTACCTCAATTGTTTTTCCTTTTTATATGTTATCATAGTACTATATTGGTTTTTAATGGATGCTTTATTTTCTTTATTATTATTTTCATATTTGTATATTTTATTTATATTTTTAAGAATGGATGTATCAAATATATAGGATGGATTTTCCTCTATTTAATAACTTTGCACTTATTTTTATTTAAAGCGATATCAATTCAAACCTTTCCTTTTTTATTTTTTGTTATTTTATTTTAATGTGTTTCAATTGTGTACATTAGGGACAATGTACAATTTTAAGTGTGAGGAAAGGTTGTCTTAAATTTATTATAATCATTTTATTAAATCTTATTAACGATATTTAAATTGAATTAGTATGTAAAAGGATGAAAATTAGAATAAACTTGCTTTTATAAGCTATATTTTAGTAATCATTGAGATCATTAATTTGAATGAAAATTGCATATTATTTACACATAAGACTATTTTGTGAGTTTTGAGCCTAAAAGCAAATACATCATTACTTAAGCTCATTTATTCTTTCTTGTGTGTTATCATATATAGTTAGATAATTATATAACTTGCTTTTATTATTCGTATTGAGATCACATTTGTTAAATTAGAAACCTTTAAATAATAAAGGCATTTGGATTCAACCTTTTGTTCAGCATATTTTCTTGATAATTATCCTACCATATTTTATCCCTTAGTAGTGACTAGTTTGAGAGTTAGCCTTTTCATTGATTATAACCATATTACTAGCCTTTACCTTATTTGTCCTTTTTATTGTTTTTGGACCCTGAAGGTTATTTACATATTTTTCTCGAAGCCTTTTTATTGTTTATGAACCCTAAGGTTATTTACATTTATTTGATTGCTTGAAAAATTAAAATTTGAAAAGGTCCAAGATTTCTTTGATTATTGGTATATGATGAATGCTTGAAAAATCAGTGATGCAAGCATAATAAGTAGAAAAAGAAAGTGTTAAAAGTTATGGTACCAATGGAATTATGGTTTGAAGGACCCATTTTGTGAAGAAATAAGTTGCATGTAATTGTGTTTATGTAAATTCCCTTCAATTTTATCACTCTTTTTATTATCCCTATCATATGTTGACCTAAGCCTCAATAAAATCTTTTATTAAAACCTGTTTTTTGTTTCTAGTTTAATTATAAATGGTGGAGATATGATTTTATAGCAAGCTTATGGTTAAAAATCCTTTTATGAATTGATTTAAGGGTTCTTACACTTTTCATCCTAAACACTTTGGGTGTATTGAGTGAATCCTTATTGAGGGTGTAAAAATTTTGTGCTTTTGTTTAAAAGAATTATATATATATATATATATGATTGTTTTTATATTGACTTATGAAGGTTGGTTCCATAATGACTTGAATCTAATTATATGTTAATTTGATTGATATGATATGATAATTTAGAGTTTGGATACATAGGTTGAGGTTAATAAGGGATGAATGTTTATAAGTTTGATGATTTAGATTATGATTTTATTGAGGACAAGCAAAAGTTTAAGTACGGGGATACTTGATAAACAATTAATTAGCTATATTTATATACCTATATTTTGTGTGTTTTGTTTATTATTTAATGGTTTTATAGTATTTTTTATACTTATCTCACTTTAAGTATGTCTATGAGTGATAACTGCCTTCATAGATTAAAAGGAGATGTGTTCAGGTGAAATCGTAGCATGAAATGGAAGAATTGGAGCAATTATGGAATTATAAGGCTGTGTATAATGACAGTGTAAGTTAATGTAAACGTGTGGAGCTTTAACAACACAATACCTTCCTGTATAAAGTTAAACACCATGATAGTGTATATTGACATACGCAATTTTCTATTTTAAATGTGTAAGTCTCTATAATCATGTAAATTCATGAACTGAGGTGTTTCTAGAGATACAAAGTTATCTAGACAGTTGTGTAAGTGACTGTGTATATCCTAGAAAGCTTAGTTTTTAATATAAAAGGATATTATTGAAGTCATATTAGAGGGAGGCAAATTAAAAGCATTTTTTAATTGAAAGAAACACAAAGAAGAGGAAGTTCTAAATAGAGGATGAGGAAAGCATGAAGATTATGTCACAAGATTTGATAAAAAGCATGCTTCAATCCAAATTACAAGAAGGTTCCTTAAAGACAAAAGGGGGATTTAGAATATGAATTCTTTTATTTCTATTTGTTCTTCTGAATATTTGTTATTGGATTAGTTTTCTATGTGTAGGAACTAAATTGTTTTATGCCTAGGTGTGATGAATCCTAATTTGTGTTGATAATAAGATATAATCTTTTATTTAATGCAGTTTTATTAATTGATTTATTACGATTGAATTATGCATTATATTTTTGAATTAATATATCTAAAATATTAGTCCAATATTTGATTTCATATGATTAAGATTAAGAAATCATTTGTGTGAATAGATCTATCATAATTGGAAGGAGCTGCATATAAACCTAGAGATAGATCAACATAAATCCTCTAGATTAAGCTCAAACCTAATAGTGAAATTCACTAATCAATAATGCGATCTTAGGGTTTTTAACTCGAAAGAGATTTCAGTTAATCAACTAATGGTTAGTTGTTAATAGTCTTAAGAAAGATATTAACATAAGATAGGAATTTCCGTGGTCCAATAATCAATAATCTAATTGCATGATAAATGGTTAGTGTTTAAGATATCTTAGGGGGATTAATTATACTACTTATTTAATATTTAATATTCATAGTATTTTTTTTATAAGAGTTCATTATTGTGTCAAATTTAGTTTAGTTTGTTTTCTTTCATTTTTATGCAAATTCATAACCTGATTTGGTAGTTAGATGATTGGAAATGGATTAATACTAGTACTTACAGTCCTCGTAGGATTGATTCATTCTTATCAGTGCTAGCTACTGCTACATTGTGTACTTGCAGTTATAACTTATAAGTATTTATAAGTAAAATAACTCAATTAGTGCAGCTGACACTCATCTTCTTGAAGAACTCCTAATACTTGTAAAGGATTCTACATAATGTTGATTTATCTCGCAAATTTCTTCTTTATACTTGTTGTCTTTATTGCTGGAAAATATTTTTCTAAAAGCAACCTTTTCATATCCATCCATGTGGTAACACTCCCTGCAATTAAATCTAAAAGGCAATCTTTTACTGCATATTTTAATGAAAAATGGAAAGCTCTCGACATGAATTGCTCTTCTGTTACCCCTAGAGGTTTTATACTAAGACAACCCGCATGTAGTTCTTTAATAATAATCATGTTAATCCCAATTTTCCATTAGATTTTAACTAATTAAAATATACTCTTTAATTAGGTCTAGCTGTTGGACAACCTAGAATAAGCTTTTCAAATTTAATGTGGCATTCGCATTATAGATTACAATGCACGACCATTAGTTTACCACGTATGAATCAAATTTACAACAATTAAAAATTGCAATCTTGATTTTGGAAATGAATCCATAAATGAACAATCTAGCAAGACTATTTAAATCATTCATTCATAAATCCCAAACTTTAAACACATAACAATATAATCAATTTCAAAAGAGAGTTAAGAACAACATCATTAAGATTGATCAATGCCCAACTTATTCACCGACCTTGATATCCTCTTTGAACTGGAAAGAAGAAGATTAATTAATCATAGCTCTCAAAAGGGAAAGGAATCTACATTTTTGTGTCTTTAATTTGTACATTTAGTTTTAAAATATACAATGGTTCATTTCCATACCCTATATGGCCTCTTAATTTCCTTTTTATATTGGAATCTTAGGGTTGAGTCACTATATATGGTCAACTAAAAGGATTTGTATATGACTAGGTATGTTAATTTCTTATAAATCTCGAAGTCACATTCATAATTGTATATATGGATAAGATACATGGTCGTTGAGCTCACTTGCATAGGCATCTAGGTCTTAATTATGATTGAATCATTTTTTTTTAAGTTTGTACACATTTTAAGTGAGCTACAAGTTCCCATACACTTTCGTATAAGTCACATTGAATCCAATTTTCCATTATTTGTCCCGTTTTCACCCTAACTCATTTTATTTTTACTCTACGAAGGTAAACAAGACCTAACATTAATAGAACAACACTAAGATATGAATTTAGCTTGTTTTGGTTCTTGTTATACTAACTTATACCTAGACCAAAATATAAACAAAATTAAGTATCTTAGGTGCACATAACAATAACTGTTAAGCATTAGGGAATAAATAGATAATCAATCAAGCATTTACCAATATTCACTACGGTTTTTATTTAATAAAATCATTAATTCTATGAAAACTTGAGCAATATAGGTGCGGTCCTTATTTTGGATGGTTGGTCCATAACGCGGTCTTCACAAATTGTCAATGGTATGACTATTAATTAATAATATAAGTGTTTGGTCATTGCTCATAAGTGGATGGTGACTGACAGTTTGTGTGAATCATTAACATTGGAAATAAAATTGGTGTTGACAATAATGATAGTGAACCTTCACAACATTGTCATCATTTTATTATCAATGGAATTTTGCACTGGATTGTCATTTTTGTTTTTTTTTGGCCACAGGTGAACACTGATAATTAATATTAGTAGTGGTAAAAAAATAGAATGTTTAAGTTTGAAGAAGACCCTTGTTTGAACACTAGGGTAACCTAAACTATACCTATAATAAGCCTTGTTTGACTATAAGGCTAACTTTATCTAAACTTATAAGTGTTATTTGATTATAAGTTTAACTTAATATAAACCAAGAATAAGTTGTATTTGACAACTAAGTTAAGTAACACAAAATTAGAGTAACGATTATTTAGTTCATGAATTTTATTATTCTAAGAATATAATAAAAAGTGCTTAAATTTTGAAATAATGTATCTTAAAATTTGATTTGATTTATTGAAATCTTGGATTAGGAATAATTTATAATTAGTTAGCTAATATAGTGTAATGAATAGGAAGCATAATAATCATGGTAGTTCCAAGTGGAAAGGAGATAAGAAAATAAAATGCTCAAGACTTTAAGATGGCTAAATGGAAACAATATGGGAAAGGAAACATCCTTATAAGAAATAACAAAGAAAAGAGTGAAGTGCTATAGTTGTGGCAATAAAGATCATTTTGCTCATGATTATAATAAGCCTAAAAAGGTATAACCTCTTATTAATTTTTTGGTTTATATCTCATATTATTTTTAAAATGAATCTCATCCTTTAAGGATTATAGACTCAATAGTATCAAACTATATGAAGTTGTTATGTGTTAGTATTAATTAAATTTAGATTTATTGTCAACTTCCATAATAATAAAATGGATTTACATCTTGAAAATATTTGTTATGATCGTAGATTTATGTTGGATGATTTTGTTGTACTATATGATGTTTATCAAAGTAGTAATATAAGTTATTTCTTATTTACACTATCTACTAATTTGAACTATAACATAATTTTATTGAATCATATACTTTATCACATTGGCAAATTTGAGTAAGTTAATTAACTAAAGAAGACATTTTAGATATACCTATTTGTAAACATTTTCTAATGTTAAATAACAAGAAAAATATTGGGAAAGGAAATAAGAGTTTTTAGTCCATTGTGATCAATTCATTCGAACATTTAAGTAAATAAATATGAAGGTAAGACATAAGACTATATAGTTCATAAATTTTATGTAGGATCGGAAAAGAAAACGTGCAAGATTTGGTTAAATGGTAGATTTCAAAACCTTTTTAGAAATCATAACACAGCAGAAGCAAGATAACCAAACCAACATGCCAAGCCATGTATGATACGGTATATGGAAAATAATTATCATAAGAATAAGATGGAGATTATATTACTGACTCCTTCACTACAACTTTAACTCTTCGCTGTGCTATCCTATTCTCGAGAATATATACTCTCTAAGATGATGTATCCTCTTCTTCTTGCTATTGTTTTCTCTTTTCGATATTGTATCCTTAACCAATCCGATCTACCACTTGTTTTTCTTGGATAACTTGGTTAACAAGATCCTTTAGTGGAAAAGAAAAAGAAAACTTTGGAGGAGATTTTTTTTAGAAGAAAGAAGCCAAAAATGAGATACCTTCTCATACAAATTGTTAACACATGCATGAAAGGAGAGAGAGTCCAAAAATGCAAGAACACCTCTCTTTCACCTTGTCAATTTCAGTTATGCATGAAAAGAAAGAAAAGGAAGAGCATCCAATGGATCACACCTTTCTTTAATCAAGCATAAAGAAGCCATTAAATAAGACTCTTCTTATTTATTTTAATATGGCTCTATGAAAATACCAATAACCTAAAATGACATGTCAATTTCAGTTTTAGTGATGAAAGAAGCAAGATCATTCATCAAATACACCTCTTTCATCTTTAATCAAATGAATGTTTAAAAGGTTACATTACATGCCATCATTGAAAGACAACCATTAAATCATTTAATGGTAAGATCATTACTCCATCTAATGATGATAAAGCATGATAAATACCATCTTCATTAAGCAATTCAACGCTAAATGTGCAGCTGCACATTCAGCCTTAATAAAACTGAAATTGCACCTTCCATTTCTTTAAGAATTTTGTTTTAATTTAATTAATCTAAGTAATCAAATTAAATGAAAGTCTAGCCCATTTCTAAATGTTCATTTGGGCTTGTAATTAACCATTAATTAGTGCAAGTCTAACATTCAATCATAACCTTTAAAACCTCTATTTATATTTCTTACTTTGCTTGATAACCTTCCTTGAAGCCAAGTGGGGAATCTTATTGGACTTGATGGGTAGCTAGTCCATCAAACTCCTGGCGCCAATTTAATCACCAATCTCCATAAAACATATAGAAGTGATGATATCACTATAAATCTTTATTTGAGTGAATGTTCCCTGATACATATTTCAATTAACAATTCCAACATGCAGACACTGGATTAATACTTTGTAAAAATCCATTCCGATCATATCAAGAATTATAATGAAACATATATGAGTTCACCACTCATCAAGATTGTGGTCCATAATAAGCAAATGCTAAAATGTATATTTTAAGACTAAAGTAACAGCCTACTTTATTCTTGAAGATATACTTGATTCTAGATTCATTTAATATAGTTCCATTATTGATAGTCGACTACTATCATGATATGAAACTCATCATTCCCTTGAAGTAAACCCTTTTACTTACATGGAGATAAATTGCAACACTACAGCCTAAACTATAATCAAGCGGCCAACTTGATTATTCAACTATGAATCAATTTATTTAGATTATAATAATATACATGTTTCCCATACATCTTCATGTATATGTATATTATTAGCAAAAGAATCTTGGTTCCTTATGACTAGTTATATTATGCTTATACAAATAAAACCAAACTCGTTTATTTTATTAATAATAAATATTTTAATTACAAAATGTAACTAGAAGAAGATTAAGTTACATGTAAATACACTTACTTTTCAGGCACTATATTTACATAACTTCAACATTTTATAGATGAATATACTCAATATGGTCATATGTATTTGATTTATTATAAATTAGAAGCATTAAATTGTTTCACAAAAATATGAATTTGGTAGAAAATCAATTAGACAAGAAAATAAAAGTACTAAGAACTAATTAAGGATAAGAATACTTGTCAAATAAGTTCAAGTTGTTATGAGAATACTTGTCAAATAAGTTCAAGTTGTTATGAGAATACTTGTCAAATGATTTCAAGTTATTATGTGATAAAAGAAGAATATAAAGACAATTGAATATTTCTCAAACCTTATAATCAAATGACATTATAAAAAGATGAAATATAATACTTCCAAAAAATTTTAGGTCTATATTGGCACAAAAAAATGTCTATCACTTATTGGGGATAGTGCATTGACCACAAACACTCATGTAATCAATTGTATGCCTACAAAATAGTTATTAACACTCAATATAAGTTATGGACAGTGGAAAACTTGATTTGACAGGCCTAAAACTATAGGGATGTACTGCTTACGTTAATG
Source organism: Erythroxylum novogranatense (assembly GCA_029891385.1). Classification (NCBI taxonomy): domain Eukaryota; kingdom Viridiplantae; phylum Streptophyta; class Magnoliopsida; order Malpighiales; family Erythroxylaceae; genus Erythroxylum; species Erythroxylum novogranatense. The sequence continues at coordinate 79,963,626 of CM057229.1, read as the reverse complement.
ATCCTTTTTCCAAATATGGGAAACTAGGCCCAAAAGGGACGAAATGTATTTTTTTTAGATATTCGAAATACTCAAAATGATATTTGTTCATAGGTGAACAAACTAATGAAAGGGCAATTGAATTTGAATAGTGGCATGTCATATTTTTAGAATGATGAATTTTCAAAGCAAGATAAAATAGGAAAAGATATATTTTTACATGAAACTTTGTTCAAAATGATTATGATACATAAAACTTAGAGGAGGGCCTTTATTTGAGTGGGGACAATATAGAAAGTGAAGATTTAACTAAAGATCAATTCACTTTGCAATCTAATAATGGTTTACTTATTATATCTATTTCGAATGAGAGTCATTGAGGCACTAGTGAATCTTTCTCGTAAGTCTCATTTGGGTGGAATTAATCGTAGAATAGTTCCTTATGTTGGCGTCAAATTGAAGAGGATATTGAATATCCCACAAGAAGAGCATGAGATAAGGAATGCAAATGAGGCTTTTAATGGACTTGTTAAAGAAGACAGGATGAAAGCAATGGAGTAAATAACTTCTTTAAGCCCTAATCAATTATAAAACTTAGCTAATCTCCTTAATGAGTAAAAAATTACTAGGAACAAATGGGTCCTCAAAATAAAATGAAATTAGATAACAATATCAAAATTTATAAAAGACTCATTATGGCTAAAGTATATACACAGAGGAAATTGATTATGGTGAGACATTTTTACCAATTATGATATTTGCTTCTATTTGATTAGTCTTCTCTATAATAGCAACCTTTGATCTTAAATTATGCAAATGGATGCAAATACTTATTTTCTCAACAAAGAATTAAAAGAAAAAATATATAGGAAATAACCTATAGGTTTCATTAAGATAGGCCAAGAACATAAAGTATGTTTGATTGGTTAAATTAATCTATAACTTAAAGTAGTCCTCAAGAAAATAGTACATTTGTTTCCATAATGTAATTGTTTGATGAAGTCCAATGTGTATTATATGGATATTGATATATTATTAATGAACATTTATAAATATATGTTCCTTTAGTGATATATTATTAATAAACATTTTAAATATATGTTCCTTTATTGTATTGTCGTATCTAAATGCATAATATATGTTGAAATTGTTTACTATGTGAAAAGCATTATATAACATTTGATTCTAAAGCATGATTCCACTGTGTAAAATACTTTCAATGTGAATCAAACTGTATACTAGACAGATAAGAGATTAGCTGTTGGACCCCGTCTCCGAGGCCCAACATTCGGAAACACACAAGCATACATAAGCACAGAGGACCCATAACTGACACAAAAATTGGCCACAAAAGGGAAAAGTTGCATTAGAAAATTTGGATTAGATTTTTAAGAAAATTATTCCTCATGATCTCACGATTCTAATGTCACTGAAATCGCTCAATTCGGATTTGAAACGAAAAAGTTATGGTTAAAATACCATCTTCAAGAAATAGTGAAAACTGACCTTCTACCGACTTCCACTCAGACTTTGAAAACTTTAAAGGCTAAATTACCGATTGGTTCCTTCATAAAACTTATAGGTTTATGTCTCTAGTTTAATTTAAAACAAGAATCTCCTCGATCGGAGCTCTGTAGCTCAAGATATTTCAAAATTAGTAAAGTATGATCAGACTTGATCAGCCAACCTCCACACTTTGTTTCAAACCACCTTTTTCAAATTAAAAGCAATACTGGTAAATCAAGTGTAGAAAGATAGAAAAATTTCTTAGAAATCCATCGCTTCGAAAATCAGCTCAATCGGAGGTCTACACAAAAAGTTATAGCCAAAAGAAGGGAGAGGGGTCAGTCGGCCAAAACCGACCCCCAATCACCAGCGCTGGGCGCTCGCCCGCGCGGGGTGAACGCTGGGACGCTCGGCCGCATGCCGAGCGACCTGCCCAGTGATCCGACCAATCAGACTTCTAACCCTCATAACTTTTGACTCCGAGCTCCAAATTTAACAAACTTAGTGTCTATAGAAAGCTAAGAAAAAGCCCTACAACTTTCGTGAAGACCACCGACCTATATTCCAACTCTATGAGGATCAAAAGTGGACTCAAAGCTCTGCCTGACAATCTGCCCTATAGACAGCACCTGCAATTAATTCCAACGACTCACGCCTACTAATTTAACACATCATAAATAGCTCTTAAAACATCCTGGGAGAGCTCTACATTTCACTATAACAAAGACATAGACCATAGCAAGTTTCCAAATAATTCTCCTAAAGTCGAAACTCAACAAAGAACTCAAAAGTTAAAATACTCATACACATGCCCTCTCAAGGCCATACTTAGATCGGAAATCAACAATTTCACATGATGGGGAGAGTACTAGAGCTCTCATTCACATCTACCAATCATACAAGAATCCATACACGACTTTACTTACATATCCGCATATCCATTAACAGTCAAGTACATAATACAAAATGTGTGAGATGCTCCATGTTTGATATGCTTATAAGCTAGTTACTAACTTAATACAAAAGTGGCTAAATTTCTTGGAGTGATGCCCGTTGCCTTGCAAGGTTCAGCTCTCAACTTGAATTTGCACCTGAGGAGGGAGAATGGGGGGTGAGCTAACACGGCTCAGTGGCTAACACGTTTATAGCCATCGAGTAATGAGCCACACAACACATCATTAATAATCCAAAGCATTAGCAATTTACATAATATGCTGAAATACTCCACTTTGTCACATAAATCACAATTAACTCAACTCATCACATAAGGCATAACACGAAATCCTCTTACAATTAAAACACATATTATGCATCATAAACACCATTAAAGAATAGAATGCACACAATAGGCTCGAGAGTTCCATAAACACGATGAAAACCGAAGTTTACCGTAAACACGACGAGTCCATTTTCGGATATCGTGGGCCACAAGCGGGCTGCCGGGAGAAGGCAAAAGGGGTCAACGTGCACGTGACTTATCGAAGTAGGTTCTCTCTCACCCAATGATCACATATTCAAGCGCAAGAGAAGCATTTTATGCTTCTTTCATTCTTTCAAATCATCATAGTTTCACACTTTACTTTCAAATCACAGGAAATACATTTTCAATATGCACATAATTATCAAAGATAGCATACATAGGGCATTTGCCCATTACACAACAACTATAAAAATATTACCCACCTATCGTCGGTATCCGAATTCAAGATTGCCCTTCCTTCTTGTCTTGAGTGGGGGTCTCTTGATTTTCTTCAATTAAATCACACTCTATTCAATAAATACATTTTAAAAGAAAGCATATCATTCATAAAATCAAGCAAAATAAAAGTCTACTTTAAACCTAACCTACCCATAAGCCATTTAAGCTAGAATAACCATAACCTTAGCTTAAAAATCCCTAAAATCCATAGATCTCATCTTTCCCTCTATCTTTCTTCAATCTCTACACAAACCCTAACTTCCATCCTACACCATTCTTAAACCCAACTTAAGCAAAGATGAAACTTACCTCTCCCAAGTAGATTTCTCCTCTTTTTCTCCTTCTTTCTTCCCCCCTACGACTCTCTTCCACTTATTGGCCGAAAGTTCTCTTCCTTTCTTCCCTCACGATTTTCTTCTCTTCTTTGCTCTTCCTTTTGGGTTCTACGACACTTGGTTCTTCTTCTTTCCCTTTAACTTAATTAACTCTTATATTCTCATCTTTAAATCCCTACCTCAAAACTACATAGTTTTGATATTGGGCTCTCCCTTATCCTCTTACAAGCAACTATAATGGGCTCACCTCTAACTTACAAGCCCACTACACATCACCCATTAATTTCTAATCCTCCTTCTTCTTATCTTTCATTCCTAAAGCCCAACATAAAATATCTATATAAATACATATTTAACTCAATTAAGGCAAGATAAAAATAATTAACTAATAAATTCATAAATCAATAAATAATTAATTAATTAATTAATTAAAACATAAAAAAATTAAGACCAACATTAGCCATCTTATATAAAAAAATATTCTCTAATATTATTAATAAATAAAGATGAATCAAGTTTAAAATTTGTAATCTAAGTGATAATTAAGAGCAAAAGTTTAAATTATCAAGGTTGCATTAAATAATAAAACAAAAGGAAAATTGTTTAGACGATAAAATGTTCATCATATATGTTTTAAGTACTAGATGTGAATTCTAAGAAAAACAAATGCTTGTATGATATGTTTGTAATTTTTGTATGGTATGTTTGTAAAGATGAATGACTATTAAACTCCAGTTAAACATTATGTATGTTTGGACTAGCCTTTTTATGGTATTTCATGAATATGAGACATCCACTTAAATAAAAAGAGTTAATATTGTAGCGTATGATTCCTATCATCCATCCAAAAAGAAAGTCATATAAATCATAAGATTTCAACTTACACTACGTGAGATTTGAGAGGTTAAATGAGCCTCATAGTATACCCTTACTACTCTTGTCTACTTCTTAGGAATGAAATTTAAGATTTAATACTATAGAGTGTGATAAAAGTGTCTTATGCATGATGTAATTTTATAGGAAAATTAAAAAAGAAATTAAATTTTAAGTTTGAGAAAATTTAGAATAGGAAAATTTATTTTGATTGATAATTCACATAAAAAATATATTTAAAAGTGACTACAATCTTTTAATGAAAGAATTGAATATAATTATAACTTGACAAAACAAATGAGATCATGAAGAATAGGAAGTAAGATATGATATAGAGTATAACATATAAGATCTACTTAAGAATCAATATATTTGTCTAAATCTCATATATTTCTAAAGCTCTTGTCATATGCTAGTCGCCTCGAGTCATTGGATTAAGTATACTATAAATTCTAATCTATTAATCTCATTATCTAAAAGTGGAAGATAAAAGATATGAACACCTACTTAACTGCTAATTCTAGTAGTTCTAACAAACTATCATATATAAGGTTTAATTGTTCAAAAATAAAGAGATAAGAAAGAAAGAAAGCTTAGAAAGAAGGATTTCTAAAACAAAATTAATCTTTTAACCCATAAAAGGCAAAACAAATTTAAATTTGTCATCATCATTAATACATGTTTTGATGATCCTATAATTTAGCAAATCAAATATATCATCAACTAGGTTTTTAGCTATTTAATTCTTTTTCATGTACAAGAGACCAATAAAACTAGATTACTAAATCCACAAAGAAAATAGTAACTTTGTTCTATGTTTGAATTTGTTACTCTTTTGAAAATTTAGTCCTTCTATACTTCCAATATAATAAGTTAGGTTAAATATAAAGGATGAAATTTAGATGAAAGTTATGGAGAAAAAATATACATTCAATTAAATTAAAGTTATTTACTTAAAATTTAAATTAATTTTATAGCAATTCACTCCCAACTTGTAATACAAAATGATTATCATTTTCTTGTTTATTGTATGCACATAGTTCAAGCCAAAATTCACTTGTGAAAACAAATGATAAAAATTTTGCATTTAAAGAGAACATTTCCAAGAGATTGATAAAATATTATTTTCTACCCTTACCATGTTTTCACTTACTATACACAAAATATTATAGTAAAAACTTTTGCAATTAATATTATATATATATCCTTTACAATTCTTTAGCAAGCAAAATCTCCGTGTAATGATAATAATTTGACTCTCACAATGAAGTTAACTAAATTATAAGTTCTACTAACCAAAAAATGGGAGTATCCTATAAACAATGTAAGTATCGAAAATGTTTTGTGGTTAATGCTAAAAGTTTTAATGATTTAAAATGGTGTGGCATTTTAGTGGATTAGAATATTTACGATAATATTTTTAAAATTTTTAGAAAATTAAAATAATTATTAAAACTAAAAGATTTAATTAATTTTCAAATTCTTAGTTTTTAATTCTTTAATTTTTTGTAATTTTACTTTAAAAAAGTTTTCTTAAACTTGTATTAAAGAATAACAATAAATCACGCATGATATGTTGCTTATAAACCAATGAAATATTACTAATACGACTATCCAACTTAATTATTAGATTTGATTTGAATTAATTAAAATTAAATTTGGTCGGGTCGGCGATGCTGGGCCCGGATCCAGTCAAGACAACCCTTGGATCGATCGGTCCATTCTTCATAGAACAAGTCTCGAACCTAACGGCTACGACAGGCCCAAGCTCGATCCATGCTCTTCTCAGCCCATCCGCATGTAAGAGACTCCCATGCAAACACGTGAAGGTTTAACCCTAGTGTCCATCCCCTATATAAGGTATAATTCTCTCATAACAGAGGTACGCAATCAAAACTTAGCTTCTCTCTGCATTGATCAACCTCACCTTCACAAAAAATATTGACTTGAGCGTCGGAGGGGCTAATCGGGACACAACCCCCGACGTACCTTCTTTGTTTTGCAGATATCTTCACGTCGGATTAATCACAAAAAGCAACCAGCTTATGGATCCAAACGGCAACGTACAGTTCAGCCAAAATTCGGCAGAACCAATTGACGCCCACCGTGGGGCCCGACTTCTGGGTACCACGTCCAGAAACACACAGATAAGTCAGGCGGCAGCGATGAACCCTGATATAACCGCTATCGCGGCTCTAGCGATGCAACGCATAGGTTTTCAGCTACCTACAACTCTGTCGCCTGTATCACATGTTTCACGCACGGAATCCTCAGATCCTAACGATCAACCACAGCCTCAAACCTTGGAACAAGAAGAACAGAGCGTAGCTTTGGAGGATAACGCCGCGCTCAATACGCACCCGAATATCCAACTCCAATCGGGTGCAGATCCTCTTCCGACTGTACACACTACCCTGACCCGAAAACAGATCGAGGAAGCTGCTGATCTGTTGATCCGCCAAATTTTGCAGTCTCAACCAGCACAACAGCAGCCATCTGCACGACAAGCCGCCCGATAAACCAGCATGACGACCGATCATCGCCCAACCGAAGCCCTAGAAAAAATCGTGGACGATCGGATTAACGTAGCTATGAGTTTTCGTCCAGATCGCCTGATGTCGCAGTACAGCTCTCCCTTCACTTCGGAAATCTTGGATAGCCTCCCAGCACCCGGCACAAAAATACCGACCTCCGAGAAATACACTGGGAAGACCGACCCCCTAGATTACCTGCAGCATTTCCAGTCCATGATGAATCTACATTGTGTTCCGGACGCTATCCAATGTGAGGCTTTCTGCACGGCCTTCCAAGAGGGAGCTAGGCGATGGTTTAACAGCTTACCCCCAGGCTGTATCACATGCTTCGAAGATTTCAGGTTGTTATTCCTGAACCAATTCGCCACTAGTAAGCGGCCGCAGAAGACAGCTTTGGAGGTGATGCAACTTACCCAAGGAAGGAATGAAAGCTATGGAATTCATCACTCGATTCAATAACGGTTGTCGAGGTCCCCGACCTTACTTGCTCGTCCATGTTGGCCGCGCTTATGAATAATACGAGGGATGAGGAGTTCAAGAAGTCCTTAGCCCTCGATCAACCCCGATCCGTTCAGGAAATAAGAAATAGGGCAGATAGGTATATTCAGCTTGAAGAAGTGCTGAAAAATACGAGGCGTCGGACGGATGATCGCTCACCAAACGATAGGGCGAGCAATTCGCACGAGCGGTAAAAAGGCCATTCGAGCTGGAGAAGGCCGACCGATCGACAGGGAAATCAACAGGAGTTCACCTCGCTCAACAGGCGATATGCAGAAGTTCTGGCGGCCATGAAAGCGGATGGGGAAACTATCCGAGAACCCAATAAAATGAAAACTCCCTACAAGGATAGGAATCCCAATTTATATTGCCGTTTTCACAAAGAGGTCGGCCATGATACGGAAGATTGCTGGCAGTTGAAAAGAGAAATCGAATTCCTCATACAAAAGGGAAGGTTAGGCCGATTCGTGAGGCACGAACAAAATGCCGATCGGGACAATCAGCGCAGGCCAGGTCGGCAAGACAATAGGCGACCGCCTTCGAGGCGAAATGACAGGAATGATGGGGGGAGGCATAATGCGACCACAGATAATCGAAGAGAAGAGAGAGGGCGATCGAGGGAAAGAAACGACCGAAACACCGGACAACAAGACGACCGACCGACTGGGGTCACTAACATGATATTCGGTGGAAATGCAGCAGGAGGATCCACCACTAAAGGGACAAAAAGATACGCCAAACAGGTCGGCAGGGACTTATCCACCAAAAAGCCGAGGGAGAACGACGGGACGATATCATTCGATGAGTCTGACCTCGATGGAGTAAGTTGCCCTCATGATGATGCACTCGTGGTAAATTTGAACATGGACAGTTACGAGGTGAAGCGGGTGATGATTGATACGGGCAACTCAGTCGACTTGTTGTACTGTGAGGCCTTCAAGTAGATGAAGGTACCCGAAGACCGACTACTACCTATAGACGGTCCCATCAAAGGCGTAACCGGGGCCTCAGCCTATCCGTCCGCCCGGGTGCACTTGAAAGTGAAGTTCGGATAAAAGCCGTGTCAAATAGAAAGGGACGTCGAGTTCCTGGTCGTAAAGTTTCAAGGGGCGTACAATGCAATAATCGGGCGGGCTACTCAAAATGCCCTCAGATCGGTCGTCTCCACCTACTACCAAGTTATGAAGTTCCCGACACCCCACGGAGTCGGTGTTGTCAGGGGCCAACAGAGAATTGCTAGGGAATGTTATTTAGCAGAAACGAAGACATTAGACGGGGCGGTGGTCCTGACGAGCTCCCTTGATGTGAGAGCCTACGAAGACGTGGATAGGATGAACCCAGTAGAAGAAACACAGCGGGTCGGACTGGACGAAGCCGACCCTTCTAAATACACAAACCTAGGCTCCGAGCTGCAGCACGACCTAGTTAAAGAAATCACAGACTATCTGGTGAAAAATAGATCGGTCTTCGCTTGGGTGCCGAGCGACATGCCTGGAATTTCTCGATCAGTTGCGTCGCACTCCCTCGAAATTCGGCACGACTACAAGCCGATCAGACAAAAGAATAGATGGCACAGTAAGGAGCGACAGGAGGTGATCGAGAAAGAAGTAGAGAAGTTACTCGAGGCTAGGTTCATCCGAGAAGTCAAGTACCCTCAGTGGCTCGCCAATATGGTTTTAGTCAAAAAGAAGAACGAGAAGTGGAGAATGTGTATAGATTTCACTGATTTGAACAAAGCATGTCCAAAGGACAGTTTCCCATTGCCCAAGATCGACCAACTGGTAGACTCTACCTCAGGGCATGAACTTCTCAGCTTCCTGGACGCTTTCTCGGGCTATCACCAGATTCAAATGAGTCTGGAAGACGAAGAAAAGACCGCCTTCATAACCGATCAAGGCACATATTGCTATTAAGTAATGCCTTTTGGCTTGAAGAACGCGGGGGCGACCTATCAACGACTCGTCATGGAAGTCTTTAAGAAACAGATCGGTCGGTCGGTGGAAGCGTATGTGGATGATATGGTGGTCAAAAGTAAGACGGCCACGGAGCATGTGGAAGATCTCAAGGAGATTTTCCAAACCCTGAATAAATTTCAGATGAAGCTGAACCCGGAAAAATGTGTTTTCGGGGTGGCATCCAGAAAATTCCTAGGGTTTATGATCACTCTGCGGGATTGAGGCTAATCTAGAGAAGATCGAAACCATCATCCAAATGCCCTCACCCAAATGCTTAAAAGAAGTGCAGGTATTGATCGGTCGGATAGTCTCTCTAAGCAGGTTCATCTCCAGATTAGGAGACAAGTGCCTCCCATTTTTCAAAATCTTGAGGAAGGCGAACGTAACCCAATTCCAATGGCCGGACGAATGCGAGAAAGCTTTTCAACACTTAAAGCAATACTTGTCCAACCCGCCTATCCTGCAAAGCCCGGTAGAGGGGGAGAACCTGATCTTATACTTGGCGGTTACGGAGGGGTCTATCAGCGTGGTACTTATTCGATCGGAGGGTAGCGAACAACACCCTATTTACTACGTCAGCAAAGTATTGACCAGACCGGAAACGCGATATACACCCATAGAAAAACTAGCCCTCTCCTTGATAATGGCAGTCAGGAAGCTAAGGCCTTACTTCCAAAGTCATACCATTGAGTTATGGACCGACCAACCCCTCAGGCAATGCCTTCAAAAGCCCGAAACTTCGGGTAGACTAATAAAGTGGGCGGTAGAGCTGGGGGAGTTCGACATACAATACAAACCCCGCATGACCATCAAAGCGCAGGTGTTGGCAGATTTCATCGCAGAGATGAGCCAACCAAGCTCGAAGGACGAGCAGCTCCCTGCCTAGAACTTGTTTGTTGACGGGTCGTCCAATGCCGAGGGATGCGGAGCAGGAGTAGTGCTGATCAGCCCGCACCATGAAGAAAATATAGAATATGCCCTTTAGCTCGAGTTCAAGGCCTCTAATAACGAAGCAGAATACGAGGCCCTGATAGCCGGCCTCCAGCTGGCTAGGGAGATGGAAATAAAGCATCTGAAGGTGTATAGTGATAGCCAAGTAGTGGTCGGCCAAGTCAAGGCAAGATGAGGCCAAGGGAACAATATGATCGGTACACAGAGCCGGTAAAGCGGAGTTGAGCAATTTGAGCGATACTCGATCGTGAGAATAGAACGAGCTCAAAACGCTAAAGCGGATGCGCTCTCCAAAATGGCTTCCGACCTTGATGCAATAAACAATGTTCTAATCGAACGACTGGGCCAGCCTAGCATTCAAAAAGCCGAGGAAGTTCACAACATAAGTACCGGTCGGTCGGGTTGGACGGAACCGATTGCGCAGTACCTTTTAGAAGGAAAACAGCCAGAAGACGCATCGGAGGCCAAGAAACTAAGAATAAAGGCAGCCGAGTATACAGTCGTTAATGGTACTCTATATAAGCGGTCTCATGACTGGCCGCTGCTTCGATGCTTGAACGAAGAAGAAGCCGAGCAGAAAATGGCCGAGGTCCACGAAGGGATGTGCGGAAATCATGTAGGAGGCAGAATGATGGCTCACAGACTGATCAGACAGGGGTACTATTGGCCGACAATGAGAAAAGACTACCAAGAGAAGGTCGACCGATGTGAGGCCTGCCAGAGAAATAGCAGCCTATCTCATCAGCCGACCGAGAGGATGCAAATCGTGAGTCACCCTATTCCTTTCGCTCAATGGGGAATGGATATACTAGGGCCCTTCCCTCTCGGTCTCGGACAAAAGAAATTCCTGATAGTGGCAGTGGAATACTTCACTAAGTGGGTAGAAGCGGAGTCGATCGCTACAATCACCGAGGGGAAAGTAGAAAGTTTCGTAAAGAAAAATATACTATGTCGCTTCGGGATGCCTATGGTGTTGGTTACAGATAACGGTCGACAATTCGATAACGACAAATTCAGAGACTTCAGTGCGACCGACTAAAAATCAAACTACAGTTGACTTCGGTAGCTCATCCCCAAAGCAATGGACTTGCGGAGAACACCAACAAAAAGATAATGAGTGCCCTCAAGAAGCGCCTAGATGGCCGAAAGACACAGGTGGAAGAACTAGACGAAGTGTTGTGGGCATCTGAACCACACCGAACGAGCCACGAAACACGTTTAGGATGACCTTGAGCGAAGCCTAGTCCCATGAGAGGTGGCATTGCATAATCAAAGGCGTCGGGCTATGAAGAAGAGCGAAATGATGAAGCCCGCAGCGGAACTCATTCTCCTCGGTGAGGATAGAAAAGGCGTGCGCCGTTCGGAAGCCATCAGCAAAAGGCGACCAAATTCTACAAAGGGTGGCGGCGATGTAAAGGTAGGTGGTTACGTCTACGAAAGGCCGAGGCGGTTGGGAAGCATCCCGAAAGCTCGGACAAGCGTGGGAAGGACCTTATCGAGTGATTAAGCGGTCGCACAGTTCTTACATCCCACGAATGCGAAAGGAAAATTCTACCAAGTAGTGGAACTCCGAAACCTAAAGCGTTACACCAATAGATAAGTCTTAATTTGGTTAATGTTAGTTCAATGTTTTGTACAACACTTGGGTACCTTTTCCCCGTCCCACCAGGCAGTTTTTTAACATTCACGCCTCGTTATCATCAATAAAGGGTTTTGATTTCTTGGCGATAAAAAATTCCATTATGGCAAAGAGTAAAAAATCAGATCAATCATCGCTCGGTATCTTCATAGATCGACTACGGTCGATCGGTCTCCAAGACAAGATCCTTGGGACCTCGCTCGGTATCTCCATAGATCGACTACGGTCGATCGGTCGCCAAGACAAGATCTTTGGGACCTCGCTCGGTATCTCCATAGATCGACTACGGTCGATCGGTCGCCAAGACAAGATCCTTGGGACCTCGCTCGGTATCTCCATAGATCAACTACGGTCGATCGGTCGCCAAGACAAGATCCTTGGGACCTCGGCTTGGTCGACCACGAGTAACACCTAATCCTACTACACGTCCGAAACAAAGCACATAAGCACAAAAATTGACTTCGAAAAAATGACTTCGACAAAATGAAATACAACTAAAAATTTTCATTCATATTAAATTCACCCTGGCCACGAGCCCGACCAGGTGAGCTCTAGAATTCGGGAGAAGGGGAACAACAAGTAGCTTAAGGAGTAGGACCCGGGGGAGCAACCGGAGGAATATCCTTGCAAGGAGGCTCTTCCCCTTCGGAGAGCGACACAACGGGAATAGGAGCAGGACCCGGTGGAGCGACCGGAGGAATATCTTCGTAGGGAAGCTCTTCTTCATCGGAGCTGAGATCCAACTCTTCGTCTAGAATGGCGTCCCGTTCTCCTTCGGCCTTCTCCCTGACTTCCTCTAAAGAAAGCCCAAGAGCCGCAGGAAGAAGCGGCTCGGCATACTCCTCGAATGAAGGGCACACCGACCCCCTAGGAGCGTAGAGTTCGTGGCCTCTCCTCAGAACAGAAACGGTTATGTCGCAGGCTAGCTCTAAACTCTCCTCGAACAGAAACCGCCGTTTCCATCGCTTAATCGCCTCGACACGTTGCATCCTCACATAACGCCGCACCTCCCGCAGGGTCTCCTCGGCTCTGTCCCTACCCTCCACTGTGGAGCGGCAATCTTGGCGGAGTTTCTTGTTAGACTCCCGTTCCGCCCTCACGGTCTTCCTCCATTCGTCCTTCTCCTCCTCTCCCTTGGCCAGTCGAGCCAACAAAGTGCCCACCTCCCTCTCCTGGGATTTCTTTTCCTCCTCCAAGGATGCGTTTGAGCCCGGAGGAGGTCTCCCCCTTCACCTCCAAAGCTCGCCTTCAAAGCCTTCACTGATCATGGAGGTCTGGACTTCGATCCGAGTCTCAAGCGCTGCAAAGATCGCGAGGCCGTCGTCACACTCCGCGCATCGAGACGAACAGCCGAGACCACAGCTCCAAGTTACTCCTCTTCTCCATGAATCGCCGTCCACAAAGGAGTAATCCTCTCAAGAATGTAACAGGACACTTGAGGTCCCCGATCAGGCATTCTTAGCTAACTTGCAAGGCGACTCCTTGCCCGGGATTTGCGACTGCGCCTTCCCCTTGCCCTTCTTCCCTTTCCCAATCCCGGCTCGACTTGCCGGGCTGGACGGTAGATCCCCCAGTCAAACCAACATTTTTCTCTTAAGAGGAGGACCCGCATCCTCTTCCTCCTCCTCTGCCAGGACTACCTGACCGGCACAACTGGCAATGACCCCGAATTAGAAGGTCGGCCCCTGACAGGTGGAACATCCGTTGACACTACGGACGAGCCCAACCCCATAGATAAAGCGGCGCCATCGCCAGTCCCCGTCTCCGTCCCTTTCTTCTGTACAGCCTGCTTCTTCGACTCGAAGGCCCGGGCGGGAGCATCTTCCATTCTCACCATGGCTGCACAACGATAAATTAAGTTAGAAAATGAAACCAAGGCTCAAAAATACAACAATTAGCTCAATTACGAGGAGTCAACCGGACGGGGCGGTCTCCTCTCCTAGCCCGCTAATTCGAGGACGGGGTCAGTGAGAAATGAATTGGCCGAGACTCCCCCGAAGTACCCCTGCATGAGTCGAGTAAAGTCGTATCTGTCGAGCTCTTTTATACGGCCGACCACCTCCCACTCCTCTCTACTAAGAGATATGGTCGACACATCATTCCATTGCTCGGTTAGAGGGTACCTCCACGGCCGAGCTTCGAAGGAGGTTCCTGGGGGCTTCACAAAAAAGTACTTCGTACGCCAAGAAGTGACTTTCTCGGGAGTTCCATCCGGGCGATACCGGGCATCCCTGTACTGAAAATGAGGAATCCCAGCCCTAATTATGGGGCTCTGACCCATTCTTAAGAAGTGGCGGAGGATGTCAACTGACGGAGGACAACCGAATTGATGGCATAGCAGAGCCAAACCATTAATAAACCTCCAGCCATTCGGGGGGATCTGACTCGGCATCAGCTCATAGGCGGCGCACACCTCGTCAATAATCGGAGCGTAAGGAAGCCTCATGCACCAACAGAAAAAGCTCTCGACATACAAAATGCCCGCCAGATTCTTTGAAGATCTGTTTCGGTTAGATGGCGACCCTAGGCCCCGGGGCGAAGAATGTTACACCTAATAATCACCGCCGTGCAGTTCCCCTGACCTCATCTTGATTCACCTCTCGATCGCCTCCACAACCAACCCGTCCCTTCTTTCCTTCGTCGACACTTCCTCGGTACCTCCTACCGTACTTCTAGAACTACCCATTGACATGATTACCAAGAAAAGAGCTATTGAAAAGAACTTTAGAGGAGGAAGGACGTACCTCTTTGTTGGATGGAGAAAGGGAAATCAAACAACGATTGAATGAAGTTTCCGAAAACTGGGAGCAAGAAAGAGCGAACGAAAGCAGAAGCGTATGCAAGAAGGAAATAAGCGTGAAGAAAACCAAATGGTTCGTCGACCCTAAATATTTATAGGGAGGCACTCGAACGAGCCATCCAATCAAAGTATAACACGTGGAGAAAATCCAAGCTATGCTTGGACACGCGGCATGATCCGAGCCATGGGAATTAGGGCTTTCCGAAATCCGGAAGAAGCGCGTCGATTGAAGGGACGACGAGGTAAGCGGTATAACTGTGATTCTGAGGATGATCGTTTGATTCTCGAGCAATTTGTCAAAGGACGTGCGTCGTCAAATAATAAATGCTCCAAGTACCTTCACACTTATGGCAATGATGACCATCCAATCCGCTTTTGCGTGGGCTGTCGCGCAACAAGTGGCGAGGCCGATAAGCTGGGGCACACAGTCGACCAATCCCAGAAGAGCGATTCGCTCAACCGGCTTGACATCTGACGATTCACGCTCAACCGGTTCGACATCTGACGATTCACGCTCAATCGGTCGGCATCTGATGAATTACGCCAACCGGCTCGAGATCCGGCGATCATGCATAATCGGTTGGTATCGATCGATCGGGACCGCCGAGCTTTCCTCGACCGAAGCTACAACAACAATGCCCGACCGATCGATTACTTCACGAGCCGACCTACGACGAGCCATATCTCGATGTCCAATCGATCGCCCCGATCACGAACCGCCCTAAGACGAGCTATAAACCTCTACATACTCCTCCGACCTTCTCTTCGCTCGGACTCGAGGAGTAAGGGGCTTATGGTCGGTCGGCGATCTTTGGGCGGACCCGATCAAGACAACCTTTGGTAGATCGGTCCATTCTTCATAGAACAAGTCTCGAACCCAATGGCTACGACAGCCCAAGCCCGATCCATGCTCTTCTCAAATTTCATCCGCATGTAAGACTCTCGTGCAAACACGCCAAGGTTTAACCTGCGTCCATCCCCTATATAAGGTATAATTCTTCATAATGGAGTCTGCAATCAAAACTTAACTTCTGCGTTGATCAACCTCACCTTCAAAAAATATTGACTTGGCGTCGGAGAGTGCTAATCGACACAACCCCGACGCGCTTTCTTTGTTTTGCAGTATCTTCACGTTGGATTAATCACAAAAGCAACCAAATTTCGTGGATCCAAACCAAGAATGACGTCTGATTCGGTAAAATCTGGCATAACCAAAATTATAGTAATAGTTTATTATAATTTTACTAGGATGGGTTAAATTTAATTAATTCAAGTTGCGTCAAAGTTAATATATTAACAATATTTTATCCGTTCACATTATAATATTTGATCCGCTCAAATTGATGTCCATGTTACATATATTTTACTATTTTTTTTTAACAAAAGTTAAAGAGAATTTTTTTTAAATTTAAAAATTATAAAGAATTTTTAATTGTAAAGGCTAATTTTTAAATTACTTAAAATAAAAAAGATCGTATGTTTTAACCTAACTATTAATACTCCAAGTAAACCAAACACTAAATAGAGTCTACGATTGCCAACATGAAGGTTAAATGTTAAACCCTTTTTCTTAAGCAAGCAAACACTGACGAAATATTCCAATTCAGGGGGAGACGTACTTCACGTGGTCCACCTTCTCAGTAGGACAGGGCATCTCTCTTTGGACTCCTACCCGACATGGGGCATTCACGTGAAACCCACGTGGACCAAGGAATTAAATTAATGACAAGGAAAGATTCGAAACGGAAATGATGGTCGGAGTATTCAAAGTTGTACGTTCGATTTGGTAAAAAACCAATAAGATACAACCCATAAGACAGTAATTGGTCGCGTCTAAGACCGACAACCGCCGTCATTTAATTCGCAGTTGTTGTTTCTCGACAAAAACGCCGAAAATGTCTCAAGTCTTATTCCCCGCGAGAGCCAAATCTGTCTGTTCTATAATCCTTGTATCCACCCTGTTACATCGCATATCATCCACATATTTAGCTCTTTCTTATTTATTGCTAAATATGTAGATGTCGTACTTAAGATATTATGGACAGACGATTTCTTACTATTTTTATGAGAATTAGATCTTGTTTAATCAATTATTATCTTAATATATTAAAATTTATCCACATATTTATTTAATATATAAAATTAAGTTACACAGAATTAAAACCCCTAACAAAATCTAACCCCTTTTCACACATCCCGGAGTATTTTGTACGTGTCTCTGTGCATATGCGTAAATACGTGTACAAGATTAGCGGCCCACACGTCTTTTCAAGAAAAATGTGGGGCTGTGAGTGAGAGAGCCGTTTCACTTAGAGTGCCTTCCCACTTTATATCCCCTGAAATATATGGATCATGACGACTTCCATGATGTAGACTACTACCAATGTTGCAACTTTCTAGCCAAGTTCTAGTTACAATGCGTTTCTTTAGGTGAAAGTTGAAATTTCTATTTGGAGGTCAATTTTTATTGAGTTAGTAGTAAAATTAACCCGTTATCTCTTGTTGAAATTCTGCACCAATTTGTACTCTGCCTCACATTTCAATTGAGCATTGTTGGGTGCCTAGAGTCTCAATAAGTGAGTAAAAGCAACCTTTGATACCCAATTCATCTTAACTAAACCAAACTATTACTTGAATACTTAGTGCTTGTTTGTTTCAACGTTTGAATGGTGAATAAATACTTTTTCTATCGCAAAAGTTGTTTTTAAGAAAAATAAATGTTTAACTATAAAATCCAAACACATTTTTTAAATAAAATGGTTTTCCTAGAAGTTAAAATACAGCTTTTGAAAAGTTTAAATTTGAAGTTTATCAAAAAATACTTTTATAGTAGATTTTCAAATCAATTAGTGAGCCTATTTTAAACATCTTTATCATTATATTTTTACACATAATTCTCACAATATTCACAAATACATTTTCACGTTTATTTTGATATTTATATAATATTATTTGATTTTTTATATTTTAATATTTATTTTGGTATTAGTTTTAATTATATTATAATACATATAAAAATTTGGTTACATATATTTTCATTTATGTTTCATATGGTTTAAAATTATATAATAATTAATATATTATGTTTTGCATATTATTTAATATATTTTTAATAATATTTTTTATATAAATAATTTTATTACAAAATAAAATATAGTTAAAATTAAAAATACTTTTTATTTTATGTTGTCAAACAAGATATTGTATAAACTATTTTTAAAAGTTATTTTAAATGATAACCAAATTAGTCAACTGACTTTTTAAAAAACCTCTACTGATATAAACATATCCAAATAAACACTTAGTGCTTTAACTTAATTATGAATTTTGTGCTGCCTTTGTTTAGTTGTATAATTTACGATCTATTAACATTTGGCTTTCTCGTTTAAAATTCAGGACAGCAAACATATGGTTACTTCTAATTGGCTACTCAAATGGATAATTGTCACCACCACATTATACATGCATAAGGGTTTGAGTTATGGGAATATATGCTATGGTCCAATGAAAAAACAAGACACCTTTGTCTCTTTTAGATGTCATGCTCAACAAGTTATAAAAAAGTGGTTCTCATCTTCAGTGTCTCCTGACGAAACATCAGCTCCTTTTTGTTGATTGTAGTGTATACCTCTAAGTAATAATTTCTAAAGAGTCTTTACCACTTTCAACAAATATGTGGACTACCATGTTACACTATAGAGATTGACACTCAGATTAAACTTGGAGTGGCCACTCTTGGTTTTCCACACCAATTGGTTGGATAGATGCCACTTTCCATCAAGTTCCAAAGGATAAGAAAAACTAACTGAAGAATGAAATCTTAGTCCCCGAACCGCGTATAGTTTTTAGTAGTGGGCATTGACAACACACAAAAGCTAATAAAATTATCAAAAAGTAACAGCAAAGTGTGCCTTGCTTGTGGTCGGTCAACTATTAATTTACATTTTTACTAAGGTCGCTCGTGCATGTAGTTCTATTTTAATAAAACAAAATTTTAACCATGGTGGATAATAATACATTCTTTCTCGCATCATTTTCTCTCTCTTTTTTTTTTTTTTTCCTTTGACATATTGAAGTGGCTATCGTCAGAACCACAGTGCTTAAGTACTTTTTGCAGGGTGGCTAGCCAGGCAGGTAGGGCAATGCTTTTAAAATTCCTGGCAGTTGAAATTAGATTTACAGTCCAATGAACGCCATCAACAGTGAGATCATCTTTCTATATTCCATGAATACGTATGAAGGAGAGTAAGGCAGGTCTAAACTCGACTCATATTACTTTTAAGAAAAAGTATGATTTGATTCTAATTTTACGTTACATAGTTCCGAATTTCAATTTCATTAATTGGAATCGTCTTTTTCTTTCTCCTGTGGATTGAACGATATATTCTTCTGAGTGCCAATGAGAAACAAATAATATTGTTTATGATAGAGTGCCACTTCTTACTATATTGTTAATATAAACATTTGGGAAAGTAACGGGCCGACCTTGATCGCTTAAAAAACACAAAACTCATAAGCGGCGTTGCGATGAATGTGAAAATCATTTTCAGTATTAATGCTGCAGCCACAATGTCTCGTTAACTTGTTGCGGTTTGATGTGGCCATTCGCCGAAACATATACACTATAATGGCTTTTGACTTTCAAGAAAATGTATACGTTTTGGCCTTGTTTGGTGGACATAAATTCTTGTTTGAAAAAGTATTTTTTTTCTTAAAATTTTATTATCAAGTTTGGTTTATTTTTAGTAGTTAAGAAAGTAAAAACTTTCTAAATATAAAAAGTAGTAATTCTTAGATTCTAAATTCCAATACTTCTTTGATATTTAGGTTACTTTTTTCATAAATTTAATCTAAAAAATACACTATTCAATTTAATCCTTCTTTCTCTTTCAATTCTGTGATTTTTTTTATATAAAATCCTGCCTCCCCTTCAACCAATGTTACGAATACCAAATTGAACTTAGTCTTTGGATTGAGTTACGGTATCGTTATACCTAATCTGAGTTAATATCAAGATTGCTTTTAGGTAATTTTTAAATTTATGAAATAGTCCTAAATTTTTAAAATTACCAAATAATTCATTGTCATATTATACAGTTGTACTTTATATTTTTAACCATGTCTCTAAAAATTATAATAATAAATAATAATTTTAATTTTAATTTAATAATTGTTTATAAATATAATTAAATTTAAAAGCTATTTTGAAATATATAAATTTCAAAAAGTTTTGATTTAATAATTAAAATATATAAAATAAATATTAGTTTATAAACAATAATTTTAAATTATTTATTTTAAAAATAAAATATTTTATTAATACTTTATTAATAAATATTATATAAAATATTAAAATAAATTTAAATAAAAATAATTTATTTTAGTTTTATTCAATTTAGAATTATTATTAGTAATAAAATATTTATTATTATTTTAAAATAAAAATTCATGATTCGCAATAATTATAAAAGTTGAAATAAATAAAATAATTAATTAAAAACTTTGAAAAAAGGGGTGAAGGAGAGGTAAGAGAGAATGAGGGAAATTTAATTTTTTTTTGAAAATTTTACAAAAAAATCCGTCTATTTTTTAAAATTTCTGATATCGGTTAAAATTTGGATTTTGAATATTTTTGTTCAAAAGTTTCAATTGACAATCTTCAGGTTCATATTTTTTCTTGTTTAACAATTTTAATTTTTATTCGGTTTGTAGGGATATAATTAGAAACACAAGTCAAAATTAAGTTACATTCTATGAAATACTGTTGAATACCAAATACTATAATAAGAATTCACCCAACTTTCTTATTAAAATTCTTACAAGTATTTAAACATGAGAATATCTTTATTTTCTATAGATTTATTTTCCGAAAAATCATATTCTAAATTCACTTTACTTTCCCGTCAATGAAGCGGGACCTTAAGGTTTCTTTTATTTGCTACATTACGTATGACATGTAATCGTTAGTGTATTTATACGACTCTAAATCTTTTACTAATTTTGACTTTTTGAAAAAATTTATATCTTTAAAGAAGCATCATCTCTGTTTTCAATTTGACTTTATATATTTCTTTTAGTTTGTAACTTTTATTTTATGTTTTGTATACTCATACTTATTAACTATCTAAATTTATATTATGTTTATAAATACTTGAATTGAAATTTTAATTAGATCCATAATAGAATTTATGAAGTATAAATTAATATGTTGTTAAATTTTTGCTTCTTATATTTATTGGAATTCTATCAAGGCATTTTCATTTATGTATTTCCTCATTTTGCATGTATGTTATTATGGTATACTCTACCTAGTTCAAAATGGGAAATTTATGAAAAATACATATGCAACTTTTAATTGATTATTATATTATAGAAGCTTAGAGTTTTTAAGGTAAGTAAGGGCCACGTAAAATGTTTAGATTGTTAAAACTTTCAAAAAAACATTTAGATTGTTAAAGATCATGGTAATAGTGTACTTAAGATTTTTTTAAAAGCTTGAAGTGAAGGCCATGCTTATCACACTATTAATTAGGTGTTCTATTATTTGTATGATCACATATAAAACAAATTTTTTCCATAGTTTGGTAAACATGTATATTTTTGAATCAAATTTAAACAATTCATAACCAAATAGAGAGTTTAAACACAAAGGCATTCATAATAATGTGGAAATTTTATATGACCAATTATTACATGACCCGAATGTTTGATGATTGGCCATGATCTAATGCTTATTTATGTATTCAACATGTTAGATTAAAAAAATTGAAAGAACACACAATGGGGGTTGTTCATAAGCCTAACAATCTAAGTTACATAAATGATAAAACAAGCCTAACAATCTAAATGCCATAAATGATAAAACAAGCCTAACAATCTAAATGTTATGATAGGCCCTCTCTTATGTTCAGACTACTCTTATTTGAAAGTCATGGATCTTTTTCCCAATAAGGAAGCTCAATGCTCCATTTTGATTTTTCAGTTTGCTCTCCAAAATGGAGAAATTCATGGAGTTGGTAAGGATGTTTTTTTTAATAATATTGCTAGATTTAAATCCTACCAACTTATTAGGAAACTTCAGAATTTTAGAACCAGATTAAAGCAATTCCTTAATTATGGAGTTCCTCCTACTATACAAAGGCTATAAAAAACCAAGGATGAGTTAAGGGAAGTACAAGATGCTAGCTATCTTTATCCTTACAATCAAGCTTTGAAAACTAAAGAGATCAGGAAACTTGAGAACTACAACATGGACCTTCTTTTAGACCATATTTCCTTGCTTTTGCAAAAGGAAAAAACTATTTGGCTAAAATAGGGTGATTCTAGTACTAAGTTCTTTCATTATGCTATCATAGAAAGAAGGAATTTTAACATAATCTATTACTTGCTTGATAATAATGGCCAATTGGTGACTAATAAATACTTGATTGAAAATATGGTTATTAGTTTCTATATTGACTTGTTAGCTTCAAGCTACTCTAGTCAACTCTCTATGCAAGATCTTATAGAGTTAATTGGTGCTCCCACATCATAGGACAACTTGGAATTGCTTCAGTAGTTAGCTTTTAGCTAGGAAATCAAAGAAGTTTTGCTCTCTAAACTTAAGGAAAACTCCAAGCCCTGATGGGCAGTACGCACACTTTTATCAAAACACCTATAATATTATTGGAAGCTACAATTAAAAGTCATACAAGAATTCATGCACTTTGGGAAGTTGATTAGGGAGATAAACGCTACTCACATTTGCACGATTCCCAAGGTTCCAAATGTCATCTCCTTTAATGATTTTAGACTTGTAACACTATATACGAGGTCATTACAAAGCTGTTGGCTAACAAACTTAAGAAGCCTCCAAAGCAGATGATTCATTATTTCCAAGGAGATTTTATCCAAGGTAGACTCATTTCAGACAATATTCTTATGGTGAAGGAGCTAATAAGGGAATATAACATCAAAAGATCTATCAAATGTTGTGTTATTGAAGTGGATTTTTTCAAAGCATTTGACAGTATCCATTAAGATTTCATTTTTAGTAGCCTTAAATGACTTGGTTTGCCTATAAAATTTATTTCTTGGATCAGAGACTGTCACTCATCTCCTTCTTGTAATGTGCTTATTAATGGATCCTTTACTAGACTTTTCAAAGGCTCAAATAGGATAAGGCAGGGAGACCCTCTCTCTATACCTGTTTACTATGTCCATGGAAATCCTTAATAGAATTGTCAAATCAAACATAGATGGTAATCCAAATTTTAGTTTCCATTACAAATGCAAGGAGCTCCAACTCACTAATCTTAGCTTTGCAGTTGATTTAATGTTTCTTTGTGCATTGATTTAATGTTGCTAAGAAATATTGATATAATATGAAAAAAAGATGTATTGTCGGCACACGAGGTGCAAATTTTGAGTGACTTGAATTATATTGAGGAAACAGTTAAGATAGAGTGATATCTGAAGAAATAATTAGAGGATTGATTGTTTTCATTGACTATGATCAATTGGAAGAAATTATTTGACTAATGAAGTTTAATAGAAAATGGAGGAGTATATGAGGAAATAATAACCTTGCCTTCTTAATCAATTAGATAAGAATTTCTAGGACGAAATTTATTTAAGAATGGGAGAAATGTAATATCCCGTTCCCATACGAAGGGTTAGAACCCTAAAATATAGTACATGAGATATCAAAAAGAGATTTAAGAAAAATGCATTTCATGCTCATGCATATTGTTAGCATACACATACGTGAATTTGAATTTTTGTACACATTAAAATGATTGTACATGCATTCATTGACAATTGTCAGGTATAATTGATTATAAATGTGATTATGTGAGAATTGTGAACTAATTGTATTGAAAATTGATGTGGAGAATATATGTATTGATTTAAAATTTTTGGTGAATTTTGGGATTTTTTTTTAAATATTGAATATTATTGGACTAAGAAGAATGCCAAGAGGCAAGTAAATTGATAAATAGAAATAGGAATAGGAATCAAATGATATTGGAGAATTGTTAAAAAAATGACATTGAAAATTTAGACATGACTTTAGAATTTATGAGTTATTGATATTGAAAATTTTAGAGATGATTGGAATGAAAAGATGAGAGTTATGGGACTAATTCAATAAGAACTTAGTTAAAGCCTTAAATATTAGATAAGTGACAAGTGTCACTTGTCTAGTTCAAGTTTTAGCATACAATTACTCTGAAAGACCAATTACAGTGCTCTTAGTTTCACCTTTCTCGTAACTTCTTCCTTAAGTTCTTCATTAACACAAAGTTTTTCATCAAACCTTCACCCAAGTTACATTTTGCTATTATCTGTCGATTTCTACTTCCCCCTTGCTGTTTTCTTCATTTGCCCCAAATAAAACTGAAACGTGCTAACCTCTACAATGGTGTACATGAGTTATATGAAAATTAGGGCTTCTTGATATTTAAAGATTTTGGAGTTTTAACAAGTAAGTATCTTGATAATCCTTTAGAGTTGTTGGTTTATGAAACAAAAATGGTGATTTATTGACATTACATGAACATGAAAAAATAGAAAATTTCATGTATATCGTGAATATAGGATGAATATATTGATATTTTTGTTTGTGGGTTTTGATGATCAAAATGTTATAAGATAGTGTAGAAATGATTTTTGGAGTTGAATGAACAACAAAAATGTGTATGAAATTAGTGCAGAAATTCATTAAAGATGATATTCATATATGCTCTGTTTACTGTGGATACGTAGGTGACTGTGTATGACTGAATATTTTGGGTATTTTAGAGAAGAACAAAAAAAAAGAAAATTTAATTTAGAGTTAACGAATAGGTATATGGTGACGTCTGGGAATGAGAATGAATGATTTAAAATGAAAGTTTGAGATCGAAAGGAAGAGAATGCAAAAATTGAATGTGCAGAAAAATGGAAAAAAATGAAAGTGAAATAGTGTAGTAAAATTAAAAACATGCGTAAGAATTTCTGGTTTTTGATATTGGTGTTAAATCTGGATTTTTAATTGATTTTTTGAATGTTTGGAGCTAAATGGGAGTCCAAATGGTGAAATGGAAATGGAGATGTAAGTTAGAAATGGAGGAATTAAGAAATGAAAATGGAAAAGAGAAGCAAATGGAAGTTGCAGCTCGGATGGAAGAAGAGGAAGCATGATCGTGCTTCTGCATGATCATGACTTCGAGAAAAATTTGAAGAAGCATGATCGTGCTTCTGCACAATCGTGACTTTAGGAAAATTTTATTTTGGTTTACAACTTCTTCTCCCAACCTCCAAATGACATGAGACTTGAACCATTAAATTCGAAACACGTTGTTCTACATCTCCACCAAAAATTATAACAATCTGGAATCATTTGGGAGAGATTGAATGATAAAATTTTGAAGGAAATTAGTTTTAGAGATTTGGTGTGCACGGCTGTGTGTTAAGATTGCACGACCGTGACTTATTTATTGGTGTGTGCATGGGCATGCATTATGGTTGCACACTTGTGACTTGATTATTTTAGAATGCATGACCATGCATTGATGTTGTACGACCGTGACTTAATTTTAGTTGGGTTAAAAGTGCATGATCGTGCACCCAAGAGCTTTTTGGTCACTAAACATCCTTCCTTCTATTGCCTATAACTTCTTCTCTAGTCATCCAAATAGAATGATTGTTGATTTAAAGTAAACTAGAGATACAGGTTCACAAATTGTATGAAGAAATAGAGTTTTAATTCAGTCTCTAAGAATTAAAATTTCTGGATAGAATTTGAGCAAAGAATACTGTTTCAATTTAAGAACAGTCTGAATTATTTGGAGTATAACTTTTAAAGTACGGAACAAAATTGAATGTTCTTTATTTCATTAGAAACTTAAGAAAATGGGGAACATTTTTTAGAAGGAAGTGTTGCAAAATTACTCCATTTCCCTTGTCATAATGTTCATGGAAAATAGACTTAAAGGTTTGGAATTTTGGAGATATTATAAGAAGAAATGAGAGTTTGGATAACGTTTGATCTTATAATGTTAGAATAAAATTAATGACTTATTCATATTAAAGTACCAAAGGCATGAGTATAATGAAATGAAGAGGTTCATATGATTGTAGTTGTGATTCAAAGGAAATGAGTAATGGGTATTAACTAAAAGTGAATGAGAATTTGATATTTTGAGAGAAAATAATGCTAAAAATAAATGACGAATAATTGAGTTATAAAATTAGAATCTGGATAAAGTGTGAAATTTGATAATATACTCAGGATTATCATTGAGTATGCATTGTACTTATTCCGTATACACATTTGTGCATAAATGAATACTTATAATTTTGCAAAGTTATTAATGTGAGAGTGTGCAATGTATGTATTGCATAATTTGGATATGCAAGATAAACGTCCGCATTCAGACATTTCCAGATCTTGTAAGCAAATGCTAAACTGGAGTGTATTGTAAGTCGACCTAGATAGTCCTATTTCATTGTTTGTTTTGATTTCAATTTCTGCATTGAATGACTACGGTTATGATTATTGTGCAATGTGAATATAATTTATATGAATGTGATTAGCTTATGTTGATGCCAAATAATGAAAGTCCTAGGCTTGATGCATAAATGTGTTATTGAAGTGCTACTTGTATATGAATGAGAAGAAATAAGTGTATTCTTAGCTTAAATATTGAATGCAAGACTTAGGTCCGATAAAATGTGTAAATTGAAAGAAAGTGACTAATTGAGCATATGTAATTAATGCATTCCATTATATGAATGCATAAAAAATAAAGGTAGTTGTGACCAGAGTTACTATTAAAAAAGAACTTAAAGCTCGATATGTGATAAGAGCCTCAAGCTCAGATGTGAATGTACCTGGTATCCACTAAGGGATATGGGATATTATCTGACTCAGCTCGGTATTCACATGTGATATGGGCCAGCCTGATATCCACTAAGGGATATGGGCCAGTGAAAAAGGAACCCAGTCATAATAAAGTAACAAATTGAGAGTGAGTCTCATAAGCATTGCATATGCATACGATATGTATGATTTAAATAGTTTGAATGATTTCTAAATGTGAAATATGTCTAAAGCGAATCTGAAATGAATGTGATTTTATGAATTGTATGTGTATGTGATTGAGTGAGCCATCGAGGATGATCACTCACTAAGTTTGCAAAACTTACCCAAAATATGTAATATTTTTCAGGCTCAAAAGAGTTACCGATTGGGCAAACAGGAGTATAACCACCACATCTAAGTAAGAGATAGGGATTGGGATCAGTTTGTGTCTACATTTGTTTTTCTTATTTTTGTATAAAATTGAGTATTCTGCAATTTTTGTACAACTTTTATTTGAATATTTTATTATGTAATAACTTACGAAATTGGAAATGTTTTGCAAATGAGATTGATCAAAGTGTAATAATAATAATAATGGTGATTTCTATGTTTATGGAATAAAAGTATGGGCCCAAATTTGATTATTGATTTTCGCGTATACGTGTGAAATTTTTGAAAAAAATTATACTGGGTTTTAAGTGTTTGACTGATTGATTGTTCTAACATGTCACCTTTACGGGATATACACTCAGGATGTCAGGTGCATGTCTTGCGAAAGTGGGGTGCTACAGTTTGACATTCAAGCCCAAATTTAGTATCTTACATGGCGTTTTTCAAAATATGTGCCAAGTTATATGCATTTTAGTCATTTCATAGCAGATAGTAGCAACTAATCCCTAGTCTGAGTCGCATGTGTATAAGTCACACGCATGAGTATGTGTTAAGAGTTTGAGTTGATAAAATTAGTCAGAAGAGTGACACTCTTTCAGAACGTGAGAAAATGAAAGTTGTGGATAGTTAGAAATGGGAAATAGTACATAGTTAGATATGATAATAATGATTCAACAATTATATTGGAGGATGTATTATTGAATATGAAACCAATATTGTACTGTGGTGATATATTCCCAAATGTGATAAAAATGTGAATATATTGTCATGGATTGTGTAAGGAAAATAGGGAGATAAGTAGAAATAATGAGATGAAAGTGTACAAGTAGAATGTAATGAAAACAGAATTTTTTATCATCATAAGGAGCTGAATTTAAAACCGAAGTGGTTGTTTGATTAATGTGACAAGAGTTATGATCCACCGTAAGAAGACTCTCGGGGAATTGAAATCAGAATTTCATAATGATTATGCATTAATAATTTTGAATTGATTGGGTATATATATATGGAAGATGAAATAAATGACAATAGGAAGATGAGATAGAAATTAGGAAAGAAAAAAGGGAAATGAAGTAGACATAAATGATTGTACATGAGATGAATGATATATAGTTAGGAGAAAGTTAGAAATGCATATAAGATAGGATTTTATGTATGAATGAGATTAAGAAAAAGCAGATAAATCAAATGAGAAGAGTTAATGCAATCAATATGGTAGTTACTATTATGAAATGATGTACCATCAGAAAAGACAAATTCTAGACAATTGGAGTAGAATTGATGTTAGTATGTGTGTTAATGCAAGGAAGAAAGCGAAGGGCACAATCGTTGCTTAGTCTCCACGATCAAGGACAGACACAAAAGGAGAAGTGTTATTCAGAGTCAAATGAGGTTAAGGCACAAAAGGAGAAGTGTTGTTCAGAATCAAATGAGGTTAAGGTATCTTTAGCATAAGTTATTAATTAGTGAATTGTCATAAACATGTCTCTAAATAAGATGTAATGATCTTGATGGTATTTACCAAAGTATAAGAGTAAATGAATATGTTACTGTTCTATTGAGTTTTATTATAAGGAATATACTAATCGTGTAAGATATAATAAAATTGCTTTTATTGAGAGATCAAGAATGGTTGGCATAGATCTTTTTGAAATACTAAGAATGTCTAATAAGTAATGATGAAAACAGTTGATTGATAAATATTACATGAATAGTATAGATGATAGTAGCAAAAAATATTTTTTTGAAAAAGAATTTCGCCAAATTAAGTTAAGCAGATCAGATGGTTTAATTTTTAAGAATGATCAATGAAGAAACAAATCAGAAATGAATCTTTAATAAATCACAAGTGAATACTGGAGTCTTATTCCTAATGGAGACTCAAGCATAAGATGTAGAATATGCTACTAAGAATGTATGCATTTTGTTTGATGTAAAGTATCCAATTATGTGATTGAATTCTTAAATTTGAGGTGACATTATTGCTAATGTCAGGAGAACTTAGTTCCACATTATATTCTATGCAAATATGTACAGGAGATACAAATTCGATATAAGGAATGTGATACCAACACAGGAAGTAAAGATTACAAATAAATTGAAATCTATGAGAAACTAGTATGAATTAATAGACATTTGATTAAGTTAATGTGAAATAAGAGGAAATCGAATGAATTGAAAAAATCATTCGAGAAAGGAAGTCAATTGTGGAATTGAAAATAGCATGAGATAATATTACCTCATTGAGGAATTATTTACTTGTGGAATTAAGAGAACTAATTATGGGAAAATTAAGTTAACAAAGCCCGATAGTAACATAGTATTGAAGAATAAAGTGTCTCAATTTTGTTTAGATCAATGAGTGACTATGATCATAAATAATTTATTGAATGTATTCTAAAAGTGGAGAAAAAGATTTTGAATACTTGAGGAAATCTTACATTTCATAAAGATAGAAACAATTATATGCCAAGTTCCATAAAAGTGAATATTAACTTGACCATATAAAATGTTGGGTCGTATGGTATTTGAACATGGCATATCAGGAGACCCAAAGAAAGTAGAGGTAATAATGAAGTGAGAAACTACAAAGAATATATAAGAGATCCAAAGTTTTCGAAATTTAGCTAGAAATTGGATACCAAGAGAGATTGTTAGGGAGTTTTTACTGATCTTAGTCCTTTGACAAAAATTTCTAAGGGAAAACATGTAAATTGTATGAAGTGATGAATGTAAAAATAATTTTGAGGAATTATAATGCCAATGTAAATTATATTCTTTGGATTTGGAGATTTTGTAGTATATAATAAAGTTTCACATCAGAGATTGGGATATAATTTAATGCAACATGATAAAGTGATTTCATATGAATGGAGACAATTAGAAACTCATGAGTTAATTAATTCATTTATGATTTGAAACTTGTTGCAATAGTAATTATTTTGAGAGCTTGGAAACATTATATGTGCAGTGAAACATTTCGTGTATATATATATATATAGATCATTAAAGTTTGGGGTGATTATTGAGTTTGAAAGAATTAAATACGAGACAGGCACAATGGATAGAAATACTGAAGGATTATGATTGTATAAATGAGTACTATATCGGTAAAGCTAGTGTGTATCTGATACTTGAACATAAAATTTAATAACGAAATAGCACAAATTTGGATATTAAGGTTATCAAATCTAGTGCAATGAAGAGAATAAAATGTTGAGTTGAATTTTGGGGCAAATCAAAATACCATTAGCTATTGAATTTAAGATCAGTTTCACATGAAAAGATTAGCAAAGCCCAAAATGAGGATCCAGAATTGTGAATCTTATTGAGGAATTGAAAATGAATCTAAATTTTGAGTCCGAATAGGAAAAATGTTACTGTGTGATTGAAATAAGAAAGAAGTGTACTCAATAAAGGTGATAGAGCAAAGAAAGATATTATTAGAGCAAGGATAAGTAAAAACCTAAGCTATAAATCTTAATAGGAATACACCAAAATAATGTTTGACGATTAAGGATGTAAAACTAAGTGACTAAATGTTTGAATTGCCAACAGTCTTAACTATTGGAGATATGCTTAAAGCTTATATTTTGGAGTTCATAGGAACAAGAAATAAATGTATAGTTATAATTGACTTCAAGCCTAATAATCATTATCATAGTGATATCATTATAATACTGTAAGAGGCGGTATGGGACAAAAAGGGGTCGTTCGTCTTTACGTTGAAATAAAGAGGGCCAAAAAATGGTTGAAGCCTAAAATTGATTCGAGATGCTGTTGATGAATAAAATGAATCTGTAATAGAAATTAAGTGGCTCAAGAAAGACGAATGAATTAGGTGGATCATCACCGAAGATTTGGGATAAAGTGAGATAGACACATGAGTTAAATGTATTAACACTGAAGAGATGTCAATTATTAAGTGAAAAATGAAATATTTCCAAAGGTATCACCTTGGTAAGGTGTGCTCAGATTAGGAAAAAAGGTAATCTAGGATCGAATTGTATTAGTCCACATGAGGTTATTGAGAGCTTAGGACCAGTAACTTATAAGTTGTATATGTCTCAGGTTCATAATGGGTGATATGTGAGTATGCTAAGAAATATTGATAAGATCTGACAAAGATGTATTGTCGACACATGAGTTGAAAATTTTGAGTAACCTGAATTATATTGAGGAAACAGTTAAGATAATGTACTATTTGAAGAAATAATTAGAGGATTGATTGATTACATTGACTATGGTCAATTGGAAGAAATTATTTGATTGATGAAGTTTAATAGGAAATGGAGGAGTATTTGAGGAAATAATAACCTTACCTTCTTAATCGATTAGATAAGAATTTTGATAACAAAATTTATTTAAGGAGGGAAGAAATGTAATATCTCATTCCCATACGAAGGGTTAGAACCCTAAAATACGATACATGAGAGATCAAAAAGAGATTTAAGAAAAATACATTTTATGCTCATGTATATTGTTAGCATACATGCACGTGAATTTGAATTTTTACACACATTTAACTGACTGTACATACATTCGTTGACAATTGCCAGATATAATTAATTATAAATGTGATTATATGAGAATTATGAATTAATTGTATTGAAAATCGATGTGGAGAATATATGTATTGATTTAGAATTTTTGTTGAATTTTGGGAAAAAAATTATAAAAATATTGAGTATTATTGGACTAAAAAATGCCAAGAGGTAAGTAAATTGATAAATCGAAATAGACATAGGAATCAAATGATATTGGAGAATTGCTAAAAAAATGACATTGAAAATTTGGAAGTAGAATTTGTACGTTATTGATATTGAAAACTTTAGAGATGATTGGAATGAAAAGATGAGAGTTATGGGACTAGTTCAATAAGAACTTAGTTAAAGCCTTAGATGCTTAATAAGTGACAAGTGTCACTTGTCTAGTTCAAGTTTTAGCATACAACTACTTTGAAAGACTAAGTATAGTGCTCTTAGCTTCATCTTTCTCATAGCTTCTTCCTCAAGTTCTTCATTAACACAAAGTTTTTCATCAAACCTTCACCCAAGTTACATTTTTCTTTTATCTATCCATTTCTAGTTCCCCCTTGCTGTTTTTTTCATTTGCCCTAAAGAAAACCAGAACCTGCCAACCTCTACAATGGTGTACGTGAGTTACCTGAAAATTAGGACTTCTTGATATTTGAAGATTTTAGAGTTTAAACAAGTAAGTTTCTTATTAATCCTTTAGAGTTTTTGGTTTATGAAACAAAAATGGTGATTTATTGACATTACATGAACATGGGAAAAATGGATATTTTCATGTATACCATGAGTATAGGATGAATATATTGATATTTTTGTTTGTGGGTTTTGATGATCAAAATGTTATAAGATAGCATAGAAATGATTTTTGGAATTAAAAGAACCAAAAGAAGTTTATGAAATTGGTGCAGAAATTCATTAAAGATGATATTCATATATGCTCTGTTTACTATGGGTACGTAGGTGACTGTGTATGATTGAATATTTTGGTATTTTAGAGATGAACAAAAAAATAATTTTAGAGTTAAAGAATAGGTATATGGTGATGTTTGGGAATGAATGAATGATTTAAAAATGAAAGTTTGAGGTAAAAAGGAAGAGAATGCAGAAATTGAATGTGCAGAAAAATGAAAAAAAAAAGCAAAATAGTGCAGTAAAATAAAGAACATGTGTGAGAATTTCTGGTTTTTGATATTGGTGTTAAATCTGAATTTTTGATTGATTTTTTGAATGTTTTGAGATAAATGGGATTCCAAATGGTGAAATGGAAATGGAGATGTAAGTTAGAAATGAAGGAATTAAGAAATGAAAATGAAGAAGAGAAGCAATTGGAAGCGGCAGTTCGAAAGGAAGAATAGGAGGCACGATCATGCATACTTCGAGAAAAATTTGAAGAAGCACGATCATGCTCCTGTACGATCATGACTTTAGGAAAAATTTGAAAGCACGATCGTGACTTCTATGGCTATTAAAGGGAGACTATTTTCAAACATCCTTTAGTATTTTGGATATAACTTCTTCTTCCGACATCCAAATGACATGGGACTTGAACCATTAGATTTTAAACATGTTGTTCTACATCTACACCAAAAATAATAATAATATGAAATCATTTGTGAGAGATCGAGTGATAAAATTTGGACGGAAATTGGTTCTAGAGATTGGGTGTGCACAGTCGTGCGTTAAGGTACATGGCTGTAACTTATTTGTTGGTGTGTGCATGGGTGTGCATTATGGTTGCACGGATATGAATTGATTATTTTGGAATGCATGGACATGCATTGATGTTGTACGGCTATGACTTAATTTTAGTTGGGTTGTGCACGATCGTGCACCCTAAAGCTTTTTGCTTACTGAATGTCCTTTCTTCTTTTGCTTATAACTTCATCTTTAGTCATCCAAATAGAATGATTTTAGATTTGAGTAAATGAGATACATAGGGCTACAAATGGTCTGAAGAAATCAAGTTTTAATTCAGTCTCTATGAATTTGAATTTCTGGATGGAAGTTGAGTCAAAATATTGCTTCAGTTTAAGAATGGTCTAAATTATTTGGAGTATAACTTTTGTAATACTAAACCAAATTAAATGATCTTAGTTTAATTAGAAACTTAAGACAATGGGGAATATTTTTCTAGAAGGAAGTGTCGCCAAATTACTCCATTTACCTTGTTAGAATGTTTATGAAAAATAGACCCGAAGGTTTGGAATTTTGGAGAAGTTATAAGAAGAAATGAGAGTTTGGATAATGTTTGACCTTATAATGTTAGAATAACGTTAATGAGTGAATTATTGATATTAAAGTACCAAAGGGATGAGTATAATGAAATGAAGAGGTTCATATGATTCTCGTTATGATTCAAATTCATATTATTCTCGTTATGATTCAAAGCAAAATGAGTAATGGGTATTAACTAAAAGTGAATAAGAATTTGATATTTTGAGAGAAAATAATGCTAAAAATGAAATGACAAGTAACTGAGTTATAAAATGAGAATGTGGATAAAGTATGAAATTTGATAATATACCAGGGATTGCCATTAAGCATGCATTGTACTTATTCCATATACACATTTGTGCATAAATGAATGCTTATAATTGTGAAAAGTTATTAATGTGAGCGTGTGCAATGTGTGTATTGCATAATTTGGATGTGCAGGATAATCATCCACATTTAGACGTTTCCAGATCTTGGAAAAAGATGCTAATCTGGAGCGTACTATGAGTCGACCTAGATGGTCCCATTTTATTGTTTGTTCTAATTTAAATTTCTACATTTAATGACTACGATAATGATTATTATGCAATAAGAATATAATTTATATGAATGTGATTTGCTTATGTTGATGCCAAACAATGAATGTCCGAGCTTTGATGCATAAATGTGTTATTGAAGTGCTACTTGTATATGAATGAGAAGAAATAAGTGTAGTCTCAACTTAAATGTTGAATGCTAGACTAGGTTCGATGAAATTTGTAAATTGAAAGAAAGTGACTGATTGGGCATATGTAATTGATGACCATAATCGCCAATGAAAAAGAGCTTAAAGCTTGATATATGATAAGAGTTTCAGGCTCAGTTGTGAAGTTTGTGAATGTACCTAGTATCCACCAAGGGATATGGGACATTATCTAATTCAGCTCGGAAATCACAAGGGATATAGGCCAGCCCAGTATCCACTAAGAGATATGGGCCAATGAAAAAGACACTCGGTCACAACAAAGTAACAAATTGAAAGTGTGTCTCATAAGCATTGCATATGCATGTGATATGTATGAGTTAAATAGTTTGAATGATTTTTGAATGTCAAATATGTCTCAAGCGAATCTGAAATGAATGTTATTTTATGAATTATATATGTATGTGATTGAGTGAGCCATCGAGGATGGTCACTCACTAAGTTTGCGAAACTCACCCAAAATTTACAATATTTTTCAGGCTTAGAAGAGTTACCCGTTAGGCAAATGGGAGTATAACCACCGCATCCAAGTAAGAAATAGAGGTCAGGATCAGTTTGCATCTGCATTTGTTTTCCTTATTTTTGTATTAAATTGTGTATTCTATAATTTTTGTACAATGTGTATTTGAATATTTTGGTATGTAATAACTGGAAAAATTGGAAATATTTTACAAATGAGATTGATCAAAGTGTAATAATGGTGATTTCAATGTTTATGGAATAAAAGTATGGGCTCGAAATTGATTATTGATTTTCACGTACAATGTGTGAAATTTTTGAAAAAAATGTATTGAGTTTTGAGTGTTTGACTGATTGATTATTCTAGCATGCCACCCTTACGGGGTACGCACTCGGACATCACTCAAGATATCAGGTACGTGTCTTGCAAGAGTGGGGTGCTCTATGATTGCTTGAATTTAATGGCAGGGTTAGGAATAACGTATAAGATGCATTTTTGACAATAGTTGTTAACTAGTAAATTTAGGAGTCAAGTGAGATATGACTAATAAAATTGTTATCTACCTAATTTAAGTTTAGTTGTTTTGTTAAACAAACTCAAGATTAACTAAATTTGAATGGGATCTTAGTCCAGTAGAAAAATTAGAGTAATCTTTTTGAATAGTATTGAGGGCTGTTATTTTGAATAAAATAATGAGTATAACCAAATATATGATTAAAGTCATAATCTCATTTGGTAGTTATGGCATGTAACCAATACTTGTGTTTCTTACATTTATATTTTGTTATGAATGAAATTTACGTTGTTTATTATAGTTGATATTAAGAGTTAATGAACCAAATTTCTTGAACATAAATTATGTTTGAGAAGAGTTCTTAAATTTTGATAAAAGTTGTATGTTTATTATGCAATTTTGCTATTAATCTTTGTCGAGGATTTGGAGTTTAAGTTTTATAGACATGTCAAAATCATATAAATGAAAAATTTGTTGATATTTTAAGTTGAATAATGTCTCATAAATTCGACATGTAAAGTGTATTTCAATATCATGATAACAATATGTAAGAGGTTGCATGAAATAGAGTTAAAATGTATAGTACCCCAATGAAATTGTTTCACTCAATTTAGCCTACTAAAATCATAAATATGGACATCAATTAAAGGCTTTCCAATATAAAGATAATAGTTATCATAGAAGAAATTATTGCATGACTATTCTTGTCTATATGAAATATGATAGAGATTATATATATTCTAGTTCATGCTTTTGAGTATTTGATACTAAATTTGGACTCAACATTATTATAATGTTCATTGCATGATAAGGAATAAATTGTTAAGTAAAATTAGTTGATCTAAGTTTATGCAAATAGTTTGTATATGTTAGATCAAAAAAAGAGACTTATGCTTAACATAAATGGCACGAATAAAAGTTGAACAATCGAGAATATACTTTTTGCCATGTTGATTAAATCAATACTAACCATAAATTTACATACTATGATAAGGGTATCCTTTTGATTATGAATCATATGAAACTTATGAAGCTTGTTAAATTAAAGAATAACTAAATCAACTGCAGTGAAAGGATAATGATGGTATTGAATTGTTAAATTTATACAAGTGATGTATTAGATAGAATAACAATTTATAAAAGGATGATATTTGTATTTCATTATATTATTAATGACTTTATATGATATAATCATATGTATTAAATGAAATATTGATTTAAATATTTTGAAAATTTCAAATAGTTTAAATCTAAAGAGAATAAACATTGAGAATGTTGAATTACTTCAAAGAGATCGACATGGTGAGTTTTAAAATTTTCAGTTATCTATAAGGAATGATATTCTTTAATGAATATATTCATAACTAAATTCCTAATAGTTTGACTTTATTTAAGGAGGAATATACAATATGAGATATTGTATAATGCAATATTTATTTCTTGT
This sequence comes from Erythroxylum novogranatense, assembly GCA_029891385.1. Lineage (NCBI taxonomy): Eukaryota > Viridiplantae > Streptophyta > Magnoliopsida > Malpighiales > Erythroxylaceae > Erythroxylum > Erythroxylum novogranatense. The sequence continues at coordinate 79,926,731 of CM057229.1, read as the reverse complement.
ATAATATTGCCTAACATAATAACTTACCTTCAATAGTTCTAATTAGATCAATTAAAAATATTTTATTAGATATAGAATGTTAAGACTTTGCAAGAGTCAAAGTTAATGATTTAAGGATGTGATGCCTAGTTGAAGCATGTATTATTCACTAAGTTTAGAACTAAATTGGATTAAAAGGTCATAAGATACCTAAAAGGTTGGATGTAATCTTAAAGGCCTATTGAACAAATTGTTTGTTTCAATGTATTCTTATAGGAGATTGGTTCTCACGATAAGTAGTGAGAGTGAGATAAAATTTGAAAAGTTTAAATCTCATAATAATACATCAAATTAAACTAGTACCTTTATTGATATATTTGATGTATAATTGAAAGGCCACAAGATGTTGAAAGATTTACTTTCGAAATTCAAAGAATTTGTTTTAAAGATGGTTGTGAATTTTTCATATCTACAAGAAGGTTCTCTTTAGTGTGAGTATATAGAGATATATTTCTCATAATGAACAACAATTCCAATTTTCAATTGTTGAAAATATAATTGTCCAATAACAATCTTTTAGATGTTAAAAGATAACAACTTAATTCGTGGTTTAAATATATAGAGGCATATTGAGAGTTGTTTACCTATTCTAATTTCATACCTATATTATGTACCAAAGATTTTAATATTTGATATATCTAATGCTTGAGAAGTATTAAAGATATCAATTATTATATATATGTGTTGATATTTAAGTTTAAGGTTATATGGTTATTAACCTTAGAAATAAATTATAATTACTGTTTATCTTACTTAAAACAATATAATTTTAATATTAGAAAGGTTTCAGTGTAGCAATGGTTGCTAATTAATCTATAATATATTTTTATTTAGTAGAAATGATTAATCGGATTAATAGCTTCTTCAATGAACTTGATATAATTCTTTGCATTGTTCAAGACAGTAATCTGATGTAGGATATTAGAACATTTGAGCATGCAAAAGAAGCTAAGGTTGCATAAAAGGTCCAATTATATATTTAGGCAGTTTCTCTTAATTATGATGATAATTGAAATGAAAGTTGTAAGATGTAATATAAAATTCACTGTATAGAATTTTGCAAAATTATGTCAACAAAACACTATCCCAACAATAACATGATTGTCATATAGAGATATGGTACAAGATACTTAAATAATTGGCTTAGAGTAATCCCATAGCCAATTGATTGGTTGTAGTTTATTGATAAAAAATGTAAAAATTATTTATATTGTATATATTTAGTTGTATATGGTAAAGTCCATGGAATAAATATACATTGTAAATAAAATTATGATGAGCTTGTAATTATGAGATGCATATTGCATTCATGTATTATCCCTAAATTGTTCATATTCATTATCATATTAAGACTAGACATTACAAGAATATAAAACACTAGTATACCTTACGTTTTTCTTTATAAAGAAAGTAGTCAATCTTATAGGCTAAAGTATGGAGATACTTGAAGAAATGTATGAGTGCTTGTTAGAAAACAAATTAACTTAACTAACCAAATATAAGAAATCCATTTGGAACATTACCTAGAAATTCTCACTATGATGATTGTATGAGTGATTTTTTGACTTGAGATCTCCAAACTTATCTTGTATAGAGATTATTATATTTTAATACTACTTATAATGTGTTCTAATCAAAGATAAGTTAGTCAGTAGTAATTGGATGTAGCATGAACTATATGAAGAAAGTGAGTGATCAATATAGGATTCATTACCCACAAATAAATAGGAAGAATGTTTCATTATTCTTGATTAGTATTGATATTAAAATCCTTAGCCGATAAAATGATGCTTTATAAAATAGTTTACAAATATCATTAATTGAATTAATAGCTAATGATAAAAAATAATATGATTAAAGAATCAAAATAAAGTAGACATTAAATTTATGATCTCATCTAATCGACACATTCTATATGAAACTATTGAATTATACAAATAAATCATACATGAAATGTTAGTCAAAATCACTTTGACATTCCTAAATATTTGAGTGGCCATGGAGTGTTGCCAAACAGTAATATTAATCTATGGACATAAATTATTTAGTTAGAGAATTAAAGATAAAATAAAGGAGTTTAATTTATCTAATCCTAAATATGATTTAAAGTTATTTGCCAATATATTTGGGAAATCATTTATAAACAATCTCTCTACTAACTAGGAGTAAGAGTACGTACTATTGAACTTCTCTAGATCCCGCATATCAACGAGATTTTTACTAGGTTATTGTTGTTGTTATTGCCAATATATTTAGGAACTTAACAGATTACACACAAAAAACATGGTGAAGAAAGAAAAGATATTTTAACCAAGTTATAGTTGATTGTAGAGTTTGGTAAACTTTATAATTAAATATGTGATATTCAATAAATAAGAACCAATATGAGATATTGAATCTTATTATATCATAATTGATATTTAATTAGAATTATTTATAATTCTAATTGAAATTTAATTGAAATTAAAATTAAAATTAAATTTAATTACCAAAATGTTTAAAGCCTATTATAAATAGATTTAAGCTTTAAGAGAGCTAACACTTCTTGCCTAACTCTTTATGTAACAGTTGTAGAATTTTCTCAATTTATTCTATAGATACTATTAAAGGTCGGACACTTGTAAAATTATGGTAGTTAAGATGAGTCATTTTTGAAAACTGAATGAGAGATTCGATCAAGATTCATGCTTTATTATAATTTAATTGTTAAATAGTTTATAAAATTTAAGTGATTTAATTTTTGAAAAATTAAACATAAAAATTTTGTAATTATTCTAGTATAATATCCGATGTTAGCCCTATTTTCCAATTGTACTTAGAAAGATAGATCAACTCAGCTCGCTACCTAACATCTTCGTTTCTCTTGTTTTTTGCTTTTTTACTTTTTGTTATAAACACATGATTTCATCTTTTGCTGCAATAGTGTTTTACCAATGTTTTAAATGTCGGAACTCCTCCCCGGTGAGTCGCGTGCCCGACGTCCTTCGTGACATCTGGGCGCGCATCTCACGAGGGAGGAATTCCTCACCACGAAGGAAACCTCGAATTGAACTTAATTTAATGTCATCCGAACAAAACTTGATAAATTCACCCTAATTGTCCTCAAGTAAAAATTTATTTTCTTAGGGCCCATAACGAAATCCAATGCTAAAATGAAATTCCATAACTTTAGGGCAAATAGAAACGAACCTCACTTCAATCGGATCTCTATAGGTTACAAAATCGCCCAAAAACGAACTTATATTGAAACCCGTCACAAAATTGATTCTCTTTCGTAATGTCCGTAAAGTTCGACTAAAACTCGACACTCTCATTTTATCAAAAAGGGGTATGAATTTTTTTCTTTCTGAAGATAATACTTCAAAAATCGTGCAAATCGGAGGTCAAACGGGGAAATTCCGAGCAAAAGAGTGAGAGAAAGGAAAAATTGGAAAAGAAAAGAAAATGTAAAAACGCAAAACATCGCTTGAGGCGTGCAGGTATGGACGACGTCAGACCGCCAAGCTTATATCGCCCGGCGCCTCATGGCGCGAAGCTCAGCAGGCGCCTCAGCCAAATTCAAATATTATTATTATTATTTTTTAAAACTGAAATAACCTTCATTCTTTTCTTTTTATCACTATCAACCATACAACAATACATGTGTAAGAAACAAACACAAGATACATTTCAGATCAAAACTCTTACAAATATGCGGAATTAAATTCATACAAAGCTTTAGAGGGCATTTTGGCCCGATTACATCAAAAGTAGCAAAAATTACATAAAAGCTCAAAATGCGGCCTAAAGCCTGTTTTCTCAAAAACACAACTTCAAACACAACTTCAAAAGCAAAATTGCATCGGAGTTGCCTCAATCCCGATGCGGTGACTTGGTTTCTCGCCCAGTACCTGTGGAAGGGAAATGGGGGGTGAGCTCGACGGCTCAGTGGGTGATTACTTAATAAACGAGCAATAAGCAAAAATCCATCATTCAATCATTCATTTATTTTCAAACAATATCCCATTAATAAAACATTTCTCATTTCTCAAAGCATTTTACAAAATTCATCACATCAACCATTTACAACTCGACCGATCACATAAGCACAGAAGAAAAAATGATTCGGGTGGATCCGAAACAGAACGTACTACACATTTCTGCGAAGCGGTCATGTGTAGTCGTGACGAATAGGAGTCCTTAAAAGGAACTCCACGACCACTAGCGGGCAGGCGGGAGAAGCCTATAATAGACAGGTGCACCTGACTCAGAAGGGATCACTACAAATCCAAAGATAGCATATATTTCACACAATTTGAAAGTATTAGCCGTAACTGGCCTTACAAATCCATTTTCACATAATTGGCCAAAATGGAAAATCTTTTTCCGAAATCATAAATTCTCCGAAACCAATATTCAATCATTTCAACATGAATTCAAAATCAAAGAATTACGTCTACAAGTTAATCATATCACAAAAAGTACATTATTCACAAAAACAAAGTCATTGGAAAGCATTGATTATAAAAAGTTCAGTAAACTTATTACTCAATTATTAAAGAATCACCCACCTTAATTCTTTTAACTTTGAGATTGATCCAAAGGCCTTGTTTCTTCCTCCCAATGCCTCAATTCACCTTCATTAAGCATAATTATCCCATAAGAACATAGGATATCAAAATCGAACATTTCTAAGGATAGGAAAACTTGAATTAACACCTACCTAACTTAACCCATACCTAAACTAAGCTATTTAAGCCAAATTCTACCTAAAATACCCAAGAATTTTGAAATTTTCTTACCTTAGAAGATGACCCACGAAATTCTCTTTTTGTTTCTATGGGAAGATTAAACCTTCCTCTCCACTTCCTTCTTGAATAAAACTCTTAAATCTTCCTTTTTCAAGCATAAAAGCCCAAGCTCTTACTTCTCTTCTTCTTCTTCTTCTTCTTCTTCTTCTTCTTCAACCGAAAACTCCTTCTCTCTTTCTCTATAAATTTCGAAAATCTCTCTTCTTCCTTGTAGTTTCGGAAGTTTCTAGTTTAAAAGCCTAAAGAACAAGCCTCTCTAACTTAAAACCTATACTAAAACGACATAGCTTCACTTAAGTCTCCATATACAAGCTATTTTCATTTTCTCCTACTTACCATACGACCCCCTCATTTGCTTCCCATTTAATTCATCACTTAATTCCTTCTTTCTTCATTTTAATGTCATGTAAAATGGGCTAAAGGCCCATCTTGATAAACCTTAAGCCTTAAAACCTAAGCAAACTTCCTAATTTACCCTAACTCCATCTTATCATTTTTAATTTCTAAGAATTTCTTAAAATTATCATTTTAACTAAATCCTTTCAATTTTTTATCATTAACTGAGCACTAAAATTCCAAATTATTCTAACTAAAAGAAATTATCAATCTAAACCTCAAAATAAATCAAATATGCTTAATGCGAATCGGAGCCCAACATTAAAAACCGGACCGGGCATCGAACCGGTCGAAGGAAAGGTTTAAGGTTTAGAGGTTCAACCGGTAATGAACAGCTATTAAACCGGAATATAATAAATAAGATAAAAATAAATAAAAATAAAATATTTTATTGAACATATGCTAGTCTTGTCCACGTGACTTTAATTAAAGACACAGTGGTGGACACTGGAGAGGTAGAGTATTCAGACCAGATCAAAGACTAAAGAACAAGATAATTAAAGATAGTATTTAATTATCTTGTTCTTTTTGCATTAGTCTTTGACTGGGTCTGTAACACCCCACTCCCGCGTGTCCACCACTGTGCATGTGCTTACCTTTCACGTGACTCCATTTGCCTTTGTATAATTGAACTTAATGAAGTGCAACGTTTTATTCATGAAGTTCCCTTGTGCTATGCGTTTTCGTGCCTCACTTGTGTCTGAAAAAAAGTGCCTTAGGTGAGTTTATGACTTCAGAGTTCAGACAAACAGCTTCTTTGGAACTTTCGAGAGTCACCCATTTCATGTCTCTGCTATTCTTCTTTCTCTTTTGCTTCAACTTATCATCTGTAGTGCTTTAGTGTTGATTTTTTGAAGAATCATGTGTTTTTCTTCACACCTTGAAAATGGAGGCTCCCCACCCCAATTCCAAGCGACCCATGTGCCCATCTTGCTCCAAACCCTCACGCCTCTCCTCAGACTTCGGATTCGAACCTGGCTTGAAAACAAGGTCGGTGTTACCATTCTTCAACACATTCTTGAGAGCAAACACCTCTCAATTCTTCCAGGATAGCAAAACTAGGACTTTGATACGTTTACAGAATTCTGATGGCAGACGTTAACATTGATGCCCGGTACCTTTTTTGGTTGCTTGAGTCTGTTCTTGATTTGGATTGGGGTCGAGCTGGTTGTGGTTGTGAAGTTGGAGAAACTCTAAAGCAAAAAATTGAGGATGTTAGCGGATTGAGTTCTAATGCGGAGGATACGAGTTTGATTCAATTTGAAGGACATTTGAGGGTTTCAAAAGGTGAAAGCAGCAGCCTGGACGAATCTAAGGGAGGTGGTGTTATGGAAAACAAGGGTTTAAAACTGGACCAGTCCGGTTCGACCGAAAAAGGTTGAACTGTCCATTTTTTATATAGAAAGGTTATTAAGTGAAACCGAACCGGACCACTGACCGGTTCAAATTTAAAACAAACAGTTTTACATATCTCGTTAACTCGTAATAAAAAGCATATTTGCATGTGACTTTCTAACCTTTGAAATTACGATCGCATTCACGGTCTGAACAGCGTAAGAGTTCTCCATGTGCAACATACAGTAATAATCCTACCTTAATTTTGAAAAATAAAATGTTACATGTACGTTGGGACATATATACAATTTAAAATATTGATAAACCATGGTGAAAGATTAAAAAAAATCTTTATTTACTTCCTTCTTGAAAAATTTTCATAATTTAATATTGAAATTATCATATTTTAATAAACAAATACATTTTATGGTTTAATATCGAAAATATATATTTTATAAAATAGATATTTTGAAGAAACTGTATATTACATGTTCCGGAAAAATTGATAGAAAAATTAAAAGAAACAGTGTGTAAATTTGAGGGAGAAAAAGTTTCTCTGTCCCTAATTTTCAACTTATGTTCTTAGTGTGACTTTGCTCATATGATATATCTACAAGGACAACAACAGCAGAATACTTTCTTATATGAAGGGATTTATATATACACACACATATATAATTTCTTGAATACACGTACGTAAGCAGAAAAGAAAAAGTTTACTAATGAGATGTGTGATCATTTTCTTAAAATTGATGTACATGAAAGCAATAGACCAGCTACATACTCTACCAGGGGTATACCTAAGATACGGAAGAGCTTATACCCATTAAACGACAAACCTAGCCTCTGAAATAATGACTGGTATATGTAAAAACCTGGTGCTCGACACCGAAACGCCACACATTCAAACACATAGAAACATAAGAACATGGCTAAATTTCAGTGGCACCGAAAACCAGGCTATCCAAAGTGATGTTAAGTTTCTTGTGTTTGATAGTAAAATAAAAATCGTTTTAGAGGGAGTTTAATTATTTAAAATAAGTGTCGTTCGTAATTTTTCATGCATGATTATAATTTTACTTTGAAAATTATCCTTTAATTTCTCTCACATCTTGTTTATACAAATTATATTTTCAAGGCACTTCAACATGCAATTAATAAGGATATATCAAATATTTCATTAACTTTCTTAATAAGTGTACATCCCTCTAAAATAATATTTGTTTTGAATAAGAGGGAGTAATATAATACAATACAACAAGCTTAATCATCCGAATGGTTGGTTCTCCTAGATTCTCTTTTGCCATCTGTTATGACATCATCAAGAACCGTAACGAGATGCTACTTTTAATGGACATAACGATAGTTCTCATGCCATAACCTTATAGGACAAGTACGGGCTTTTAAATACTTACTATATCATCATTGCCCCTACCCTTGACCCTTTTATTGACTAAGAAGAATTGAAAGAGGTATCAGAAAGAAGAATGTTCAAACAAGAGTGAAGATAGTCAGAATGTTCAAACAAGAGTGAAGATAGTCATACTTGTGATATGCAAAATCATTCTGTTGAATGTGCTCGTAATAAGGAATTAGTTTCTTGCACGGATCCTTCATTCAATACATTGTCATTACTTTAGGATACAAAAAAGCATACATCCCATACCTATCACAAAATGTAATATTTAAGTACAAATCTGTCCTCAATAACCCATCACAAAACAGAAGAAATTGTTTTACATTATTAACTCAATTTTAGTTGACACTACCATTCACATAAATTCAACAATTGGTATAAGTAAATAGAATCACAAGTTCAAGAAAGATATGCATATAACCATAACAGAGGTGCTATGTGTTACTGTGAAGAGATTTCAATTCGATTCACCGAAGAAAAGCATCCTAATCACCAAGCAACCAAGTGCCGTGAACTATCTGCCATATCAGAAGAAAGGGAATCAAAGAGCACAATTGCGTTATATTCCCCCTTCCCCAGAAAAGAATATAATAGAAAATTTAAGCTTCACTAATATCGCAGTTGAAGTAACGTTGAAGTTTAGACATAAAAAGCGATAAACAAAACTGGAAACCAAGTTTCTTGAAATATATATGAAACCGAAACAATCGTGAATTGGGCATTTGGGTTGATATATTTCTGGAGTTAATTATGTACGATCAATTTTTTAATACCTCAAGATAGAGAGATAAAGAAATTAATCACACCTAAAACCTAATTAAATCCCCTGAGAACAGCAGAAGAAATACATTCTTTTGAGAGTACATACACCCCAAGGACACATATATCAATAAATTCAAAAGACATTCTATCGTTTTCCTTTCTCGAAAGAAAGAATTTCTATTGTTGACATAAAAGAACCCTAACAACAATTGTCGAGATCTGATCATTCTCCACAGAGGAATAAAAAAACATAAAAAATCTCAAATGAACAGTTAATCTTTCTTTGCCACGACAACTCAAGATTAATATGTGCAGGAGAAATCGAATAATTTTCAAGAACCCAACGAAGGTAGTGAGAGAAAACCCTAAACTGGTGTTGATGCTAGAGTTGGAGATGGGAAAAACTTTAACAAGACTTGAACTTCAGATCAGCTCCAATATCTAAGCTCCAACCTCTGAAGAAGAAAAACAAAACTCTGAAGTGGAGAGCTAGATCTTTAGGACTTCAACAGGATGAACTAACTTCAATGGATCCTTCCAAGTACTTAAAACTGAAGCTAGAAGATGGATCAAAAACTCCAGCAATAATTCCTAAACTTTAGCAAAATGACTTGAACTTCGAGAACTCCAACAAAAACAGAGCTTCAATGCCTCGAGTCTGCACTTCTTCAGCACCAACTTTTGATAAACAATGTTTTACTCTCAATGTATGAAGGCTTTGAAGATGAACATCAAATGCATTCTATAGACTGATTGCACTTTCTGGAAATAGAAATTTATGGTAGCAATGTATGTATTTCAGTGTATCTGAAAATTTTTAAAATAGTGGTTGTAAAATCAGTAACAATGTAACTTAAAAAATGGAGATTTTTGCACTTTCAAATCTGCTTCATTTCCACTCTTAAAAGTTTTCCTTCATGCCACTCAGCACACACACATTCATAACAACACTAAATCAATAGTAAAAACAAGGAAAATTTGTAAAAACTGATGAAGAGAAGAAGATGTTTTTTCACGAAAAATGCTGCTACTGTTTCAATGATTCTAAAAATGATGGATTTTTGAGCTTTTTGAAATTAACTCTTCACACCGTCCTTGCTTGATTACATCAATGGTCCAAAATAAAATACAAAAACAGCTAATGTGTAAGATCTTGACAAGTTACATGCTTTCATTGGTTCAGCATAAATAAAAGGAAAATTGTTGGTTGATATACTAACAAAAGCTGACAAGAATACTTGCTACTGATAAAAAGATGCAGAAGTTAAAAACAACCAAAAGATGCTTGAAAACAATGGGAATCAAAAGCTGATGCTCAAATTCATTTCTTCAAAAGCCTATTGTTACTTTGACTTTTAAATTCTTCAACATGTTTACTTGTAGGGCTTCAATTGCTTAAGGTTTTGCTTCAGAAATTTTGTTCACTTTGCTTCAGGTTTTCCTACACCTGTTGCACACTTTCGGGTTCTTCATTCTTCAACCTTTCTTCGCATGTAGCTTCAACCTTCTTGCTTGTCTGGCTTTGATCATCATTCTTATTCTGGCTTTCTATCATTCGGACTCTTGTTTTTGAATCCAAGCATTTCTGAATTGCTCTCAAAACCATCATCTCTAGCTTCCTCCTTAATGCTGGAATTATGCTCTTCATTTTGATCCTCTTCTTCACTCTCACTGAGCTTTCAATCTCTTCCACAATTTTTAGCATAGCAGGCTGCATGAAGCAACACAAGTCAACAACTTGGAAACAAGATTTTTAAGCGAGTGAATTTGATAGTCACTCGCATTTACAAGCAGGCAGAAAATGTATAAAATGAGACGGAAACATATCTGGAATCGAATGTGATCTTTTTAACGTAGAAAAGGAGAGACATAGGACGAGAAACATGAGCTGATACGAGACGCACACACGGGACGAGGGACGACGAGACTGAGAGAGAGGACGAGGCGACACGACACGAGACAGAGGATGGTACGAGACGCACACACGGAGGACGACGGAGTAGATTTGGAGGAGGAAGAAAACGAAGGAAGCGCAGAAGGATGACGGGGAGGTGGGGGGAGGCGAGAGTCGGTCTTCGAAGGAAGAATCTCAAGTAGACAGTTTTAAGAAAACCAATTGTTTACGCTCCTCAAAGACAGAATGTTTTAACAACGACACGACAACCACGACGTTTTATTCAACAAAACGTCGCAGTTTCTATTTTGTGACGTTTTATCAATAAAACGTCATAAAAGGTCTTACAAATCTGTGACGATTTTATAAAACATCGCAGAAAATTAAAACTTTTAATGATGTTTTTTAAACGTCACGAATTGTGAAAACGTCACGAAAGTCTTCACAATTTGTGACGTTTTATTCATAAAACGTCGCAAATTGTCTTATTTTCTTGTAGTGAATACTTATGGTAAAAAGATTAAAAAAATCTTTATTTACTTGCTTCTTGAAAAATTTTCATAATCTAATATTGAAATTATCATATTTTAATAAACAAATACACTTTTATGGTTTATTATAAAATATATATATATTTTATAAAATAGATATTTTGAAGAAACTGTATATTACATGTTCCGGAAAAAATTGATAGAAAAATTAACAGAAACAGTGTGTAAATTTGAGGGAGAAAAAGTTTCTCTGTCCCTAATTTTCAACTTATGTTCTTAGTGTGACTTTGCTCATATAATATATCTACAAGGGCAACAACAACAGAATACTTTCTTATATGAAGTGATGTATATATACACACACATATATAATTTCTTGAATACACGTACGTAAGCAGAAAAGAAAAAGTTTACTAATGAGGTGTGTGATCATTTTCTTAAAATAGATGTACATGACAGCAATAGACCAGCTACATACTCTACCAGGGGTATACCTAAGATACGGAAGAGCTTATACCCATTAAACGACAAACCTGGCCTCTGAAATAATGACTGGTATATGTAAAAACCTGGTGTGTGGCACCGAAACGCCGCACATTCAAACACCTAGAAACATAAGAACATGGCTAAATTTCAATGGCACCGAAAACCAGGCTATCCAAAGTGATGTTAAGTTTCTTGTGGTTGATACTAAAATTGGTAATATAATAGTACAATACAACAAGCTTAATCATCCTAATGGTTGGTTCTCTAGATTCTCCTTTGCCATCTGTTCTTATGACATCGTCAAGAACCGTAACGAGATGCTACTTTTAATGGATGCATGCTTACCCTACGTACTCTACGGAATGGCAAAATTAATAAGTGAGAGATAGGCAGCACCTGCGACGCAACGTGTTATTACAATGTTGAGTCGAGACTTTGAAAGGGGAACCGCAAACAATACTCTTCATCCGCTTCTTGGAGATCATAACATGTGTGCATGAATTTTTAAATGCTAAATATAAGTGTGTCGATCAACCCCTTGGCCACGTCTTGGTCGACTTGCGAAAAATATTTGTATTTTCCTTGATTTCGTTTAGGAACACACAAATCTTCAGTACCAACATTAATACTTATGCCGTTTGCACCCCATCATACCTCAGTCAACAGAAAATGCGAAACATAATCGTGACCCCATGCTATCAATATACAATCCCAGTTACTAAAAGTTTTGCTTGTGTCAATCCTACGTATTAGGGCAGGAGCTCATAGGATTTGTAAATGATTTTGAAGAGTAAATTATATGTTAATAGATAGAGCAGTCGAGACTCGTAGTAACTTGGAGCAGTTGTCCAGCTTGCATGTCCGGGTACAAAGCTGGTTCTTTTCTTGGTATTGTCGAAAGATACTCAACCGAGGAAGAAGAGTTTTCCAGCTGGTGAATGCAAGGCAATTTAAACGCTTTGACTAAGACTAAAGATGAAATAAGACTGTATATAATTCATGAAAGCGAATTAAGAACTTGTGTACGAGGATACGCTACGTATAGTGGAAGGTTGCTAAGTTTGACCGGCTCTTAAGTGTCTGAGAAGGTTTTAAGGCTTCATCACCACAACTATTCTCTTCTCAGTGAGTTTCCCTTATTGGGATTTGGTTTTTGGTCTTTTTGAGGTAATGGAGGTCTGTTACGTAATCGGCATACCTTTCGTGGTGTAATTGAACTTGTGAATTTTCTGTTGAACAAAGCAAGTTGTTTTGAAGAATATACATACTTATAATTCCAACAATCATCAAAGACTACTAATTGGTAGCCAATCTTTATTAATTGAACTTAGAGTTTATAGAGGATCATAGATGCAGTAAATCCTTGAGTAAGAGTCTCTTAGCTCCCATTTATAGGAAAGTAAATTTGTATAAAGAAATATAATTGACAGTCACGGCGTAGAAAAAAATACAGGTCCTGCTACTTCGACTCAATCAAATGGCACTTTTGGGTCAGAAAGCTAGCTGAAGCCTGAAAAGACTCAGTTTTCTCATTAAATCAACCAATTGATACCTGGGCCACCCTTGGGAATGATATCAACGCGAGCCAAGTTATTCAGGCCTTGACTGCTTGTCCCCACAAGTTTTGATCCCCTTGTAGGAAGGTGTTTATCATGTCTTCTTCAAGGAGACCCTGATTAGCTAGATGTCTCTTCACCTAGTGAATTGCCTATCACCATAGTATCTTGTTCACTTGAGTTGAGAGGCACAAAATAAGGTTAATTGTTCAATAAGTACAAAACTAGAAGGGATGAGATTTGGACATTAATAGGTCCAAACCATCAAGATATAGTTAATATTAGCAGTAAAGGTGTCTTTTTTAACTTATTATAATCATTAGAATTTCATTGTTGGAATTAAAATAAATAAATTATCTTATTTATCAATATGGAAATATTTCTTAAATGTAAAAGATGTGAGATTCTCTTATTATTTAATTAATTTTAAAAACATTTCAATCTTTAAAATTATCAAAAATCTTATGAATTTTAATTTTGTAGAGAACTTATTTTCTTAGATTTTATTAAAAATGGTAAAAACACATAATATGCACAACATATATAGATCAATTAAATGCTAATGACATGGTGATTTAGCACAACTCTTAAATCTAATTTGAACTAATTAAATATGACATAAATTAATAATTTATTGTAGTTATCTTAAATTATTGGTTTGGGTCATTTTTTAAAATTACTTAAACCATAAAGGAGTCTCACGTCTTTTACCCTAATGCCTCATTTGGTAACTAGTAATAGAGGATTTGATACAAAAATGGGAACGAGAATGGAAAGAAGGAATGAGAATAGGAATAGAATTCTTGATTATGCATGCTTGGTATGCAATTACTAATGATTGAGATTAAATAGATTAATAGTTATTTTAGTGTTTGGTGTCAAATGTTAAGAATGAGAATAAATTTTTCACTTATATTTAGTTATGTGTGATTTATTTTGTAAACAATTGATCAAAATAATTTTATTTTATAAATAAATAATTAAATTATTTTTCAATGATTCAAAAATTTATTAAATTATAAACAATTTTGAAAGAATTCTCTTATTAGAATAAAATTAATGAAATATAAGAACTTGTTTTATTTGATGTAACACCAACGAAATTAAATATAAAGACCATTAATCCACAAAGTAATAAACAATTTTGATAGTAATATCCTAATAAGAATAAATCAAACAATTTATTGTCTAAGTAAATAAAGTCATCTTAAATTATAAATTATATTATATAATATAACAGTCTCATTAAAATGACTATATTATGTCTTGGACAAACAACACTTTGTAATCATTAGACATACTGAAAATGACCTTAACCTTTTGATTTTCTTAATTTACCAGTCTTGTTGTTTTAATCAATTCTTGATGAAAATCCTCCAACCTCTTTCAACACATCACATATTCAAGTTCTTTCTCATTAACATCCATACAAATAGTAAATGATTTTTTCTTCATATTTTGTAAAGATGAAGCATATTCATGTTCATCTTCAACCAACCGTTTTGTATTATTTGATATCCCCAAAAGTTCGACATCAAGTGAACCCATACACTTCTTACGCTTTCTTTTTTTAAAGTTTATATTGTGCTGTTTAGATGTTTTGAGTCACATATTCTTCATCATTTCTAATATTTGACTGCACATTATTCACATTATTAATTGTCTCAATATGATTGTCATTTTCACCTATACTTTCTTCATTGGAACCTCGATCTCTATTCCCTATTGCTCTATCTTTTGTCTAAACTAGTCGATTAACATGGACAAATGATTTTATATATAAAGTTAATGTTACTTTACGACTCTACATAATAATAACAATCTTATCGTAAATAATTACGTGCATAAATAATAAATTCCAATATAAGAATAAATAGTAAAAGATAAAAAATTATTTATTTCTTTGTCCATCCCCATATAAATGTCATGAACAACACAGCCTAAATACCTCTAAATCTTGGCCTATGTAGTTGACATGTTATATTAGACATAAATTAAAACCATGTTTTAAGTTAGTTTTGGCCCATGCAATTAACATTTTGTATTAGACATAAATTAAAATCATGTTTTAAATTAGTTATCACATAGTTCATGTAAACACATTCTTTTAATGAAATTTAATTTTATAAAACCCATGTAAATTTCTTTATCATCTGTCACCATTTTTTGCTGACCATCATATTCAAATCCGATATCTTTTTTGATTGAGTATCCATTATGTATCCAAGTATGTTCTTCATAATTTTAACTTAGGAGTCAATATGATGTTTTTCTTTAGAATTAATTTAAGGAATTCTTTCTTTAAGGCACCTTTCAATTTAAGCATAACATCTATTCTTAAGGCTATAATCTCTCTTCCATGTGTTACATGCTAGATGATAAAATATGTCGACAAGAATTTTTTTTCTTCCTCATTGTTCCAATATGTTTTATTGTTCCTCTTCCTTGAATAGGTGTAGATAACATATTATTTCTATTTGCTTTATGATATTTTATCAAGAAGACATATGCAATTAAAAATATAATAGAAATGAAAACAAATAAACAAATCATTTTTTGAGTAAATATAATGAATTTGACCATTAAAGGTAAATAAGAGATTTACAAGCTACAAGAAGCAATACATAATTGTGATGCTAATTACTATACATTAATTAAAACAAAATAGCATCCTTCCTAGACATCAAAATAACTAAATATTTCAAATTCTCACCCAATACTCAGAATTGAATATGTTCTTGTGTATGCTAAGATAGGCTCTGATTTGTTGGATTAGGTTGTTATGAAACTGCTCCTTGGTTGATCTTCAATTATGAAACATATGAGAGTTCCTCTCATACTAGATGGCATTGACGATAAATGAAAGAGTTATATATAGGCGCCAGCTAATAGTATCATCTGAGAGTGCAAACTGATAGCTTCATGATCTGATCAAGCTCCAATCATTAAGGGAATTTACAATGCAACATCTACGGAGAATTAACTTCCAGCTACATTTAACGAATTTACATTGGAAAACAAATTGATCATGACTTTCTTCAACCTTTTGACATAGGATGCAACAGTTTGGATTTTGGAGAAATCTCTTCAACCTGTCCACTATTAGCAGTCTTTCGTTCATAACTATCCATATAATGAAGGTAGCTGGAGGCTGGATCTCTTGATCCAAACATTCTTAGCCCACTAAATTGTGGTGTAGTTCCTCTGTAAGAATTTCTTACATGATTGGTTAGTGAAAGCTCCTTGTCTATAATGTTATCCTCCCCTCCAAGTTGGTTTGTTTATCGAATTTCATTATATATCGATTTGGGGACTGTAGTTTATGAGAATAGATTTGTCCCTTAAAGCATTAGCAATAGTTACCCCTTGGTTAAGAAAAGATTTGAAGTTGTCCATCTCTTGTAGGTTGAATAAAGGGTCACAAAATAACCAATTATCAACCAGAAATTGGTTTGCTCAGCATCTACAATCAAGTTAACAAATTCATATCTCAGGAGTTTTCTTGCTGCATATGAAAAAGAATAATTCAACATTTACAAAGAATTAACTTCTAGCTAGATTTAACGAATTCACATTGTAAAATGTTGCATATGTAAAAGAATAAAAATATTCAACAATAACAACATCATCCTAGTAGAAGTCCTGTTGAGATGCGGAGTCTGAGGAGATTCAGATGTACGCAGCCTTACTCCTAACTGGTAGAGTGACTATTTCTGATAGACTTATAAGAAAAGAGATAAGAAAAAGGTTTTAATAATTATTTATAAAAACAAAAACAAAAATACAAACAAACAACCGCATAAAAATAACAAAAAAATAATTTAAAAAAATGAAAAATGAAAAATAAAGAAATAAAAATAGAATAAAATTGAAATAAATATTAAAAATAAAAATAAAATAAACAAAAGGATAATACTAAAAAGTAGTAAAAATAAAATGTAATAAAATAATACAATAAAGATAAACACATAAAGAATAAAAATAAAAGATAAAATAAGTAAATAAATATACAAACAAGAAAGAAAACAAACAAATAAATAAAACAAACAAACAATTGAAAAAAGAAAAAAAATTAAGTTAAGTAAGAAAGTGTTTAGGTTAAGTAAAAAGCTTGGCTAGCTAAGTAAAACCCTCTTTATTTAGGCTATTCCACACCTCTATGGTCTCATCAGGTTCTACCATCCTTCCACTCTTCATTTCCCTTAAAGCTCCTTTAATTTCTTGTCTTGTGATTTGTTGGTAATAGTTGATGTTATAATACCTTTAGAATGTGCTAAGATCACTCGATAACAAGTTGCTATCTTCGTCTTCTTTAAAAAGGCTATAAAAGTATCTCTGTCATCTTCTCCAATGTCATTTTTAGCTATAAGCACCCACCCTGCTTCATCTTTTATAAAACAAACTTGATCCAAGTCTCTTACTTTCTATTTCCTAGCTCTTACCAACTTAAATATATCAATTTCTCCATCTTTAGTTTCCAATCATTGGTATAATTTTTTTATAAGTTTTGGTTTTGGCTTCTAAGGCTATCATCTTCAGCTTTTTCTTTTCTAGTTTCCCAATTTTTTCTATTAACTACCTCTCTACATGTATGATGCTATCTAATAAAGCTTTATATGCAACCTTCTTAATCTTTGCCTTTTTTATACATCTTCATTCCACCATTAAGACTCCTTTTACAACCCTTAGTCCCTTCAGAAACTCCCAAGATCTCCTTAGTTGCATTCCTCAAAAGACCTGCCACTTTTTGCCACATCTAGTTAGCATCTCCTTTCAGTTTCCATTCTTCTCCAGACATACTTTATCTTTAAATTGTTCCGCTGTATCCTCTTTCAGATGCCACCATCTAACTTTGATACACCTATGAGGAATTCACTTCTTTATCCAACCCTTAATTATAAGATCCATAACTTGTAGCACCCCACTCCCGCCAGACCCAGACCCGATATCGATGGTGATATCCGAGCCCGCGCCTCGCGAGGGTGGCATACTAGAGCACTCAAATTCGTTCCGAAATTTAGTAAAACAATTTTGTACTTTTTGGAAACAAACGAGTGCGTAGAAATCATTAAACAATTTGGGCCCACGATACAAAAACATTTTCCATCAAAATACTATTTCAGTAAACAAATAGCAATACAGAATTAATCAATTGGGCCCTCTGAATAATAGTACAAATATGCAGAAATACAAATTTACACATCTATCAAAATAACACAAATGCAGACGCGAACTGATCCCGACTTCAAATTCTGACTCTCTTGCCGTAATCATACTCCCGTTTCACTAACGGGGTAATCGCCAATTCCTGAAAAAAAATTGCAATGTTGGGTGAGTTTGCGAACTCAGTGAGAAACCATCATCGATGGTTTACCCAACTCATGCATATATATCTTTTACCAAATATTACAAATCACACAATCATACAACTCACATGCGCTATCATTTCACAAATCATATCCAATCACTCATATATAGATATGCAATGCACATGTGACTCTTTCCATTTTATTACGGTGTTGTGACCGAGCGCCTATCAGTGATCAATATTCAATAGACGCGTCTAGGGAGTAGGAGAGCCCTCAGGGTATGCACTAACTCCCCTCGAGGTTGAGGCTCGGTATTACGTTGGGCTTGAAGCCCTGATCATTGAGCCTGTGGCTCTAACAAATACGTTGGGCTCGAGGCCCTGATTGCGTTGAGCTTTAAGCTCTGAAAATCGTTATCGCTCCAAATATAATCGTCATTATCTGATCATGGCATTATGCATGAATGCACATGTTCCAATTTCCATTTACAGTCATATACATTTCAATTCCATTTCCCCTTTTCCTTCAGACTTTCAGCCCGGTAATTCAGTCATATACATTTACGATTTATTTCATTGATGCATTCGTAGTCATGTACACACAATAGCACTTCAATATCACATATTCAATATTTCGGACACCCGTGGTCCGAAATCAATTAAATCAAACACACATATATCCATCCATTATCTCCGCATGGCATTAATGCATATAATATTAAACACATAAAGGCTGAGGAACTAACTAGGTTACTCACCTGCACTTCCGAGCTACGGCTTGGAAGTCCCAACAATTTCTGTGGAATTGTTCCATCGGTGCCACTAAAACAATCAAATAATTTCCAATTACTAAAATGCACAATCATAAATAATTTGATGATGCACATGCCTTGAATAAAAGACGTACTATGCCTATACATGACTTTCCCGGTGCTATCTGCCATTTTCCCCTTTCTTTGTCCAAATCAAAATTTCCACTCAATTGCTCAAAAATAACTCACTTCCAATTCAATAACATGTTATAGAACTCCATAAATTTCATTTCTAATATTCAGTCAATTTATCAAGTCATACTCGCTAGGGTATTACCCCAAAATCAATATTTCCATTATCTAGATCGAATTCATCCTTTATGCTCAGTTCTTAAAATTCCCAGTAGCATTGAATTTGCTTTCAAAGTCTCACATTATAACCCCAATTATCAAGAACATTTCTATACAATCACATTCTTAACTTTCTTTTACTAATTGCGATCTCAAAAATCAGAATTCAAACTCTTATTATTTTTCTCAATTGTAGACCTCTTTCTCTAGATCATAACAAATCAAACATCATCCCAATTGGAGGTCTACACCAAAAGTTATGACTTAAAAATCAAACTACCTCCCTTCAGAAAGCAGGGGCTCGCCGCAGCGTCAGGACCCTCGCCGCGACGTCCCAAAATCTTCGCCGCGGTGTCTAATGGGGGCTCGCCGTGGCGAATTAACAACATTAATTTGCCGCGGCGAGGCCTCATGCACGTCGCGACGAGGACATAAGGAAATTCCTCGCTGCGTCGTGGCACAGGCGCCGCGATGTGCGAAACTCTGAATCGCCTTCTCCGACTAGTTTTCTCCTATTTTCTCTCTCTAAAACCAGTATTAATTCACTCCAACTACCCCAATCTTTAACATTTAACCACAATAAATGCATTTAGCTAACAAATCAACAACATTAAACCTATTAACTTACCAATTAAGCATAAAACCTCAGATCTTCCGCAACCTAAATTCCTTCCTCTAACAGCCAAGGTGAACTCTCAAACTCCAACAGATCTTCATCTTCTCTCAAGGTTTCAAGCTATTCTTCTATCACAGTGAAGGAGCAAACAAAATCTCCAAGGAAGAATCGAAGATCACAAGGGAAGGAGAAACGATCGTGCCATAGGAGAGAAAGAGTTCTTTTTCTTCAAATCTCAAAACTTAAGGCATTTATATATAGACAAATAAGCCTCTTGTCTTTTTCCTCTCAAAACATTTAAATCTCTTTCTCTTTTCAATTTCATTTCCAGTCCAGCTCATCTCCAAATTTCAATGGCTCATCATATTAATTTCTAGAATCATATGCCTAATCTTTCGTAGCCATTTGATAGTCATTTCAGTCCTACACAATCAATCAGTCCGCCACTCGAAAAATTTTCGGTCCGGACATTTTCTCCCAAATTTCCCAGAAAATTTTTGAAGAGTCGCTATCAATTGGCAGTCACTCAATTACTGTTCCAACTCAATAATTAAACTCAATTATTCCTTAATTCTCATTAAATCATAATCAAATTTAATTATCTCATAATTTCACAATTCATATCATATTCACAATCAAAAACCGGGAAATTGTCATGAATGCATTTACTTATATGTGCATGTGCTAAAAGATTCAGTCCTCTACAATTAGAGGCAAAACGAATGTTTACATTTCAAATATGTAAATGCAACAACCTAGCCTGTCCCAATTTACCAATTTATCCTTCCTATCGGGGACGAGATGTTACATAACTAACAATTTGTGAGTAGTTTACAAGCAAGCATTAGGTATCACCTTGTAATCCTTATTCATTCATTCTGCCTCATAAGGAAGTAGTCAATTTGAGTCTTCATAATTCTATTCCTAAAAGTTATTAATTGCTCCTTGTTTTTCTTATAAAATCAAGTTGGCTACCACCAACTTAAATGCTATAGTGAATTCCAATAAAGCAATCTCATTATCATTCCTATATCCATACTTGAAACCCCTATAAGCCCCAAATACCCAGTTGAGATTGCCCTTATATGGCCATTAAAGTCTCCTTTTTGAATAACTTTTTCATAATGGGAATATGTTGAATCACCTCATCTAGATCTTCTTATAATTGGTTCTGAAGCTATTCATCCAACCATAATTGAGGTGCATAAGCATATATCACATTGAAAACAACATCTTTCAACATAATCTTTAAGGGAAAAAAATTCTATCATTAGTCCTTTTTAACCCTATAACATGATGTATAAGTTCCTTAACAACTAAGATATTTATATCATTTTGTTGCCTCAAACACCCTAAAAACCAAAGTTTGAACTTATTGGTCTCTTTTGTTTTAGCCCCCGTCCACTTTGTCTCCTAGATGCACACCATATGAATCTTATATTTGTGTAAAATATCCACTAATTCTAACCGATTCCCTATAAAGGTCCCGATGTTCCAAGAAACTATCTATAATCTATCAACATCTTCTCTTCTCCTAGACACGAAACTCACTGAATAACTAGGCCTTATTCTATCATCAACATTTAAAGCCACCACTCTAATGCTAATACCTAACACAAGATATAAAAGACAAGTGTAACAAGTCCCTAAATACTAATATTACTTAAGAAAGGAAACAAAAATTGGAGCTTAAAAAATAAGTAAAAGGAAATAAATAATAACTACCAAAAGAAATAGAAAAAGTAATCACATCAAAATAACCAGTGTAAAAAAATTCTCAAACTTACACAAATAAGTAAAAACACAACCACTCTACTCAATCTAGTTGAAGCTTATGGATAATGGTTTAAAAAACTTTCACCAATTTCAAAAGGAAAAAGAAGAAAATAATTTCAAAGTGGAGTTGAGAAGGTTATCAACCTAGTGGTAGGTAAAGTGGTAACTATCATAACCATCGCAGAAAGAAGTGTGGTTTAACTGTAGAGCATAGAAATTGCAACACTGCCAATTAAAATAAAACGCATGACATAAACTAAACATCTCTTAAATGGCTAAAACACTAAAACCTGAGGAAACCTTTTCTTGATAAGCAATGAAATCTCATAGCAAATCCACAAAAAGATGCATAATGAGTTTAAAAAAACCAAACCTTCTAATCTGAATACAATATTTATACTAAAAGATTAAAGTAAACAAAGTAGAGCAATGGATATGTGAAACAAAAGATCCAATAGAGAGATTCTTCGATGGAAAAAAATTAGAGTGTAAAAAAATGTTATGAATAGAATATGGAGATAATTTATTTATTGAGTTGGAAATAATAACCTGTAGCCGTTAGAATTGGGAGAAATTGGAATGATACAAAAACTTGAAGAATGATATAGATGGCAGTTTGGGAATTCTTCCAGGCAACTATGAACACCTTAAAAAGTGTAAAAACTTAATGAAAGAAAGTTTATCTATTTGAAAGATGTTTGTGTAGTTATTTATATATCTAGAAAGATGAAGTCTTTATTAAGAAACCTTAGAATATCCAATTGGAGAAACTAAGGATCGGTGCTTAGAAAGGCCTTAAAAACATTAGAAAAGTATAGAAAGATAAGAGCTTTGCATGATTGACACTTGAGAGATTAATAAATAGTAGTAAAAACTAATCTGCAATGAAAATTGAGTTAATGGATAGTTAAGAGTGACACCAAAAACTAGAACAAAAGCTCAAAATAGGTAAATCATTCGACGATGGCTTCATTTTGAAGCTAGAGTTTTGAGGAATTGTATATCAAAATATCTCACTAGAGCAGCATAAAATGTATGGTTTCGACAACAAAAATGGTACTAGAGTGGTAAAAAATGTATGGTTTCAATAGCAAACATGGTCCAAACCTAAACTAAACCACTATATGAAGCTTGCAAAGCTAGGTAATAAAGCATATCAAGAAAGATTGAGATATTATAACATCATGACTTGTATGCTTACTCACCAGAGCGTGATCACCTCTTATAAAAAGAAGGTTCAAATTTGTAGTAACCTGTTAGTTAAAATTTTAAAGAACATAGAGGTAAAGGAAAGTAACCCAACACTCCACCACTAACTATCAACTTTTAGCTTGCAAATGAATCTGGATATTTAAATGAAAGTAAAGAGGGTGAAGGCAAAGAGTGATCGCTGATGAGAAATTAGACATTCAGAATAAAGAGTACCAAGAATGAGGTCATCAAAGTGGCCTTTCCAGAAAAAAAATATTCATAATTTGTTGT
This sequence comes from Erythroxylum novogranatense, assembly GCA_029891385.1. Lineage (NCBI taxonomy): Eukaryota > Viridiplantae > Streptophyta > Magnoliopsida > Malpighiales > Erythroxylaceae > Erythroxylum > Erythroxylum novogranatense. Next base: position 79,903,280 of record CM057229.1, on the reverse strand, counting down.
TGTTCTTTGTAAAGCTACTCAAAATAACTAGACCTATAATTATAGTAGTGGTGAGTCTAGATCGATCACACAGAGAGTGTATAAAGCTTTTAAAATGAAAATAATATGTTTTTAGGTTATAGGGGGTTTGTTTGGTTTCAAATAATAAAATAAACGAAACTAAACTAATGAAAATAAATTAAAGAAAACATTCAAAAATGATAAAAAGTGATAAATACGTTAGGGACTTGGACATCGGTCCAATCTTGGCCTATACATAATTAAATATATTTCTTTGAATTGTTATTTTGATACCTCTCTTAACAACTATTAATTGTAGGTTAATGATAAGCTCTATTAACCTCGATTTTCAATTACGTTTTCTTTAATTAAGAGATGCTCGTTAATTAAACTTAGCCATTGTACAACCTAGAATAAGTTCTCTAGATTTAATTGGATAGTCGCATTATGAATTAAGAAAGCAGATTAATCAAGGTAATAACCACCTACACTCGTGTAATTTAACCTAGGTTATGTTATCCCTATTGATTCGACACCAATCAGAAACATAACAATTACATTTGTATCCTTAATAATATGCAACCATTAGTTGCTACAAATGAATCTCAAGATAACAATTACGTATTATATTGAAGATTTTAGCAATATCCAAACGTAAAAATTATGGATTTTGTTCAAAATGTTAGTAACGTGTTCACATATAAACAATCTAATGATAACGAGAATAAATATCATTCATTCATAAAAACCCAAATCCATAAGCATAGGATAACATAATCAATCCCTAAAGAGAGAAATAACAACTAAAACAATGAATAATATTCTTAATTAGGTTCTTCGGCATCGATGTAACCTTTGAACCAGATCAGGAAAGCATAGCCCTCCACAGGTCTCCAAAAGATGAGAGCTTTTCCCCTCTTCTTCATTCTCCCAAAAACTCTAAGCTATCAACGTTTCATAAACCTTTAATAATGTTTCTATCATCAAAACATTCTTTTTATACTGAAAACTAGGTTTTTGGGACAACTGTCTTAATGTCACAAGCGTGCATGGTTGTGTCATGGCCGTGAATGGACTCTTTGAAGGCTCATGGTAGTGAAAAATTTTCTACACTCTTTGTATGGGTGTGACATACATGTTATGGTTGTGAACAATTTTTTGCTCTCTTCATTCTTGATGTTTTCAACATATACTCTTCATTTTATGCATTTTCTTGTCTTCTTTTGCTCTAATCTTTCTCCTTCTTGCTCCATAAAGACAAGTGAGTGTGAATCTTAAGAAGATGACTGAAAAAAGTGCTTTCAACTCACTATAGCTCTTACACTTTCAAATTGTAACTAAATCCAATTATGAACTAAAATGAATGTCTTAAGCATTTCATAAAATTAATCACTAAGTGTTATGGACTAAATATATAATATATTAAGCACATATCATGAGTAACAAATAATATTAATAGATTTTCAAGCATAAAATAAATAAATTATATAAAATGTTAATAATAATTGTTTATGACCTCTTCTAGCTCTCCATGACATAACATTTCCTTTGCTAAATTATCTCTTTATATGGTCCATTGGTTGAATATTTTAATATCATTAATGTAATCAACATGATCATAAATTTTAGTATAACATACAACTCATCTTCTAATATGTCTTTCCTCAATGTTGATAAATACGATTATGAATGTAATAGCAAGCTCATATGAGAGTTTGAGTTTCAATTAAATAATGACTTATTAATGTTTTAAATTGTAAATTTAATAATCTAAATGTTCTTTCAGTAACATTTTAGTTGTAGAATGATTCATATTAAAATAATCTTTCCTCTGCTCAAGTAAGTCATCTAACTTCTATTTATATTTTATGTTCTACATTAATAGAAATAATTTGTGTATTGTTCTTTAGAATGAGGGTGTTGGTTTTGAATGTTGTTGCGTGGAATATTGTTAGAATAATTGATGGCTAGATGTATGAATTACATAAGTATTTATTGCTAGTGGAATGAGTTTGTATAATTATGGATGATTTGAGCCATAATAAACCCCTAAGACTATATATAGGTTAGAAACATATAATGCAACTCCTATGAGGCTTATCGGTGAAAAATTTCATGAGTTTAGGAGTTATAGCGAGAACTTGTTTTCTCGATTCATAGTTGTAAACAATGCTATATACCACAGTGTTTGTTTAAAATCAAACTTTGGAAATGAACTTGTAGGTGAATAATTGAAACATACAGATTCGAACTTTAGTGTGATTATTTCAAACTTAGTATTAACATAAGAAATTCATGTAATTAACATGACAATTCTTTGCATAATAAACCCTTAGGATGGTATATAGGCTAAAAACTTGTGATGTAGCTCCTATGAGGCTTATCAGTGAAAAATTCCACGAGCTTAGGAGTCATAGCGAGAACTTACCTTCTCAATTCATTGGTGTAAACAATGCCATATACCATAATGCTTGTAGGTGCTTTTTTCTACTTCTTAATGTCACTTCTTATAGGACATTAGTTGGCGTATTGTTTTATTTGACTGATACTCACATATGTTGTCCATCAATAAGTCAATATATCGATAAACCAAGTATAGTTCATTTGTAGGTTGCTTATAGGGTCTTAAGATATATTAAGGACAATTAAGATTGAAGTGTTGTATTGCCTAAAAAATTATTCTATGAAGTTGTAAGGTTATTATAACTTAGAATCTGGTGATTGTCCAATCACTAAGGTGGAATTGGTTATGATTGAGTTTTCTAATTATGAAATCATATAGTGGGATAGGTTGAATTCAATTTAGAGGGGAAATGGCTAGACTTATAAAAAATTAAGGGAATTTCTATTGAGTAAAGATTAAATGTTCTGTAAACTTATGGGAAATGAAGGATACTAACTATGAAATCACTTTTTTAAATAACATTTTTGCATAAATGAGTAATGTCGATAGATCTTGGATGTATAGATGATTAACACCTAATGGTTTCATTAATCCTGAGTTTGTTAAGGAAGTTAAAGCTTTTATTCACTATACATGTTCTCAACTTGCATATATGGATGGTCCACAAATCAAATGTCAATGTAAAAATTGCAAACATATTCTTTTTCTTCCTATTAATGAAGTGAATCTCCATTTGTTAAGAAAAGGGTTTGTTCCAAATAATTTTGAGTGGATACGACATGGGGGATCATTAATTTGTAACACCTCAAGGGGTAATAAAGTAAACTTGTCAATAAATATGGATGGGTTTGAAGGGGTATTGGATTTATGATAAATTATATGGGGGCAACAAAAAATCTTTACACCCAAATGATTTATGATACAGTCGGTTATACCTTTCAAGAAAATATAGAAAATCTTGAAGAAAAACCAAACCTATATGCAAAAAGGTTTTTTGACTGACTAAAATCAATTAACCAAGAATTATGACCAAATTGTGAGTCCGTTACTAAGTTATCTTCAATTGCTCAAATATTGAACATAAAGTCTAAAGGGTATATTTCTGATCAAATTTTGGATAAAATTATTGCTTGGTATAATTAATCATTGCCTTCTGATCATATAATGGTTGATATTTTCTACAAGATGAAGAAAGTTATTAAGGGTCATAGTTTTCTAGTTAAAAGAATTAATTGTTGCAGTTTTGGATATATGTTGTTTTGGGGAGATGATTTGGAATTACAAAAGTGCAAATTTTGTAGTCAATCTAGGTTCAAACCTATAAAGTGTTATACGAAGCAGAAATTAGTACCCTAGAAGTAAGTTTATTATTTCTCGCCAATTTGGAGACTTCAAAGACTATATGTCTCTGATGTTATTGCATCTCACACGAGATGGCATAATGAACATGAATAGGAAGATGTAATAATGAGCCATCCATTATATGCACTCACATGGAAACACTTCAATAACACCGACTTTGAGTTTGTAGCTGAAAGTTGAAATGTTAGGTTAGGATTGTCGATAGATAGATTCTAACCTTTTGGTCAATCTAGCCAATAATATTTATTATGGTCAATCATAATTAGTGCTTACAATTTACCACAATGGATATATACGAATGAGGCATAGATGTTTTTAATTATGATTGTGCTAAGGCCTATGAATCCAAAACATAAAATTGATGTATTTTTACAACCATTGTTATTTGAATTGTATCATCTTTAGGAATTTGGCATGGAGTTACATGATGTGTCTCTTAAACAAAATTTTTTGTTAAGAGCATCTTTGATGTGGATTATTAGTGATTTCCCTACATATGCTATATTTTTTGGATGGAGCATAATAAGGAAATTGGTTTGCCCTGATTGTAGCAATGATTCTGATGCATTTTACTTCTTAATAGGGCTATACATCTTAGTTTGACAACCACATTAAATTTCTTCCTCCAAATCATCCATTTAGATGCAACAAACAAAAATTAATTAAGAGTAGGATGGTGTAAACACCTCCTCCCCCTCACAAAGCTGGTGAAGAGATATTGCAAGAGATTGATGAATTAAGGTTACTGAATGTTACAAAACTTGAAGTTGAAGAAGTTAATAGAAGCATTAGTAAAAACTTTTGTCGGAGGAAATGAAGTGTCTTTTAGGATTTTCCATTTGGAAAAGTAATTTGATACGTTATAATCTAGATGTGATGCATATTGATAAAAATATTTTTGACAATTTGTTCGTCACTATAACAAACATTGAAGGAAGGATTTAGATAAAGATTTTTGAACTGGTAAATATCTAAAACCATGTTACATTTTAGATTAAAAAAAGGAAAATTTGTGAATGGTTGAAAAGTCTAAAGTTTCTTGATAGTTATGTTTCAAACTTGATAAGGTGTGTGGAATTAAGTATGTACAAATTGTTTGGGATGAAAAGTCATAATTATTATGTGTTTAAGTAAAAGACAATTTCAATTGCATTTCCAAAGTTTTAAGTTTGTTTATCAAAAGCTTAACATCATCTGAATTAAAGTTGGTTAAAATGGAAAAACTAGAAAGTGAAATTCTAGTTATCTTATACAAATTAAAAGGGATTTTCCCTCTATGCTTCTTGGATTGTATGGAGCATCTGCCCATGCATTTGACACACGAGGTTAAACTTGCTAGTCCAGTTCAATATTGATAGATGTATCTGTTTGAGAGGTATTTATAGTTAATATTTAAACAAAACTTTTAGCATTCTTTAATCATATGATTGTAATAACCTTATTTGTAATGTAGGTATTTGCATCACTTAAAGAAAAATGTCAAAAATAAGGCTATAGTTGAAGGTTCGATAAGTAATGCCTATTTAGTATAGGAAGCAAATACATTTTGTTTATATTATTGTGAGTTGCATATGTATATAAGAGAAAGAAAAGTTCCTCATAATGATGATGAGGGAGAAACGGGTAATATTGATGGTAGCTATACATTTTCAAATACTCAGGATGAACATATGGATGTTCAAGAAGAAGAATATTAATAGCAAAAGAAATAGTGGCTACCCTTGGTTACATTTTATTTAATTATCAAGAGGTTCAACCTTTTGTACAATAAGCTTAAGCTGATTTTGAAATATATTATTTGAGTTTTCAAAGTTAGTGTTGTTAACAATTAAAATACATAATAGTACTTTTAGATTATATGAGGAATGGTTACGCGAGCTAATGCACAAAACAACACAAGATGATATAAATAAAGATGCTTCTGTCATGGTCGTGGCATGTTGGCCATGATTATGGCCATGGGTTTTGCCTTGGGCTTCCTTCGATTTTCCTTCGCTCTTCAATATTTTTCCTGAAACACTAGCAAACAAATCAAGGCACCTTAAAAACATAAAATTGAAGCTCAATTTTGTGCTCTAACCCAGAAAACACAAACATTTAACTAAATAATAAAATCTTAACCTAAACATTCAATTTAATAACTAAACATATACTAAACTACCCACTAAAATATTTTTCAATCTATTAATTCCAAGATCCCCACACTTAAACTTCTACTTATCCTCAAGCAAAAACAAAGAAATAAACAAAAACAACAAAACACAACATACACACTTATGCAATAATAGGACAATAACATTAAACTTTACGAAATAAATTTATCTACAACCACCATTTCTCAAGTTGTTCAAACTTATTAACTTGTGAAACATGTGTCTAAGTACTTTGAATTAAAAATACATACTAATCAAGACCCTAATGTCAAGTTTATTTGCCCTTATCATTAGCACACACACATTGATGATTATTCAGTCAATTAAAATGGTCACTATTCCTAAGTAGGTTTTCATGAAAATTTAAGCTACTCACTAAGATAGATAGGTTTATTTCACAAAATACAAATTTTGCTAATTTTTATTGACATGAACCTAGCCTTTTTATGCGACGGAAAACATTTGTGATGAATGTCGATCCAGTTACTTAACTAGGTCATGTTTTTATCAAATAGCTTGGTTAGAATGTCATTATAGCTTTTTGATGTGAAGGCAAGCCTTTGTGATGAATATCCCCTGGTGATTGAGCCCAAGTTTATTATATAAATTGGCTACACTTTCATAGTTTTTAATGTGCCTTTTGACTCTTAATTTGTGATTTTGTGCTTTAATTAGTCCCTTACAGTGAGCTTACACTTTATACAATTTGATAGTAAAATTTTCATAAATTGAAAATAATTCCATCATCATTTTTCCAAGGATAATTGATACTGCAAATTGCTGTTTCATATTGTAGGGGAAAAGAAGAGTCAAAAGCATTTGAAGAGTCAACACGTCGCGGCCCATGAAGAAGTTTGCACGCCACAACGTGCTACAAGCAACACGCCGCGGCGAGTGATCCAAGAGGAGCACGCCGCGATGCCAACCAAGTAACATGCCGCGGTGAGCAATCCAGGAAGGCACGCAACGACGTCAAGGAAGCATCTCGCCGCAATGAGCAGACGGATATCCGGACCTTATTTGGAAAGTTCTCTCACTATACCGACCTGACCCGCACCCATCATTTAAAAGGTTGCTAAATTTAGGTCAATAGGGGATCATCTCTGGAGAATATACAGGAGAGGCAGAGAGACTATTTTTCCACAGACACTATCACTCCTCATCTTCGACCATCACCATCATGTTTACACCACCGCCAGTATCTACTGCAACCATGGGTGACGTCCGATCTTCAACAGTCGTGAGAGAGTCCCAAGTCATGCTCGGCTAAATCCACATTTCCTCTTGTGAATGTAGCATCGACTTGAGTTCACCAGTTCTAAAAAGGGAGTTAATCTTACATCGTCAAGTTTAATTACATTGTTGTAAATTCCTGAGTTAGGGTTTACTTCTTATAGTTAGATTAGCTTGGTTATTGTTTAATCAACTGTTGAACGATGTCTTGTGTTATGGATTGGTTATCTATAGAACTTTGATGCCCAATATATGAAGTTTCAATATGTCTTTTTGTTGTCCATTTCACACACTAAGATGTATTTAACAAGGTTGTAATTAACGGAGTTCGTTGATTAAAGCCTTAGACTTAAAGAGTTCCTTAAGGTTCTAAGGCTTAAGAGCACTTAATGGAATCTTGATGAAATGGAGTTCATTAATCAAGATTCTGAACTTATGGAGAATCTTTAAGGTTTGTTAATCGAAAGCTTAGTGAATTTCACTCCCTGAAAAATTTGTTTTGAACCATGATGGCCTAAGCTCATTTTCAAGAGGATTTATTCTCATTTGTTTATTATTCAAATTTTCAATTCCATTTACTTCCTTAAAATCCAAAAATATACTTTTATTCCTTGTCCTTCAATTTAGTTAAATTTCCTTAGTTCTTTTTAAATGACCAAAACCCCCATTTTATCAACTTTGATTGCAATTTTTGACAATTAGGCTAGCTTAGACCTTTTTCACTTGGTTCCAATTAAGTGAGACGACCCGAGGTTGCATCCTGTATTGCAATCCTTGGAATTTTATTATTTTTGATTCGATTTCCAAGGGATTGATCTTTAGATCGATATGAAGAGCCGATAACAATGGCGCCATTACCGGGGAGCCAAGAAATTGGTTTACCTTAGGATAGCCATTGCCATTTCATTTCAATTGTCGTTGATAATCGGAATCTTTGCTTTTGCAGTGCATTTAGGATAGTTTAATCTTCATACTTGTTCATAGTGTAGGTTTTGATTTTCCTTTGCATAAGCATACTTCCATAATTTTTTTTCTCATTTAGCAAATTTTTCACACATACACACTCATACATACATCTATACACTCATACACTTGCATTCATCACATTTCACTTTTATTCGACTTTGTGCGATTGTGAGAAAATTTTGTTACTACTTCTTTTATTTGTGAATTGATTTTGCGCATGCCCAGGAGAGGTAGACTTGTTCAATTCCAGCCTGAAGTTGAGAGACACTTGTGGAGACTTAGGAAAGAGAGGAAAGAACAAGAGAGAAGTAGATTAGTTGAGCAAGAAAGAGAACATATGGCTGAAAATCCCAATTTGTTCCAAAATCCTGACTTTCCTGCAAACCAACCTAGAAATGGAACTAATGGAGGAAATGGTGAGCATGAGAGAGTAGGGGAGAACAATGAGAATCAGAGACGTAGGACTATTAGGGAAGCGATAACTTCTGATGTGCATTATGATCCATTCACTACTGCTTGCCCTAATTTTGATGTTAATTTTGAAGTAAAAGGTTTGTTGATTAATTCCCTTCCTAAATTTCATGGCTTGGCAGGAGAAGATCCGTACATGCACCTACAATCTTTGACGATGATTTGTCAAAGTATGAAGCCAGTAGGAGCGACTTTGGACCAAGTTTTATGGAAAGTGTTTCATCTGTCCTTGGAAGGAAAGGCACGGGAGTGGTACATGAGTCTTCCAAGGCATGTGGCCAATGCTTATCATAGCTGGACCAATTTGAGGAAGGCCTTTTTGGAGAAGTATTTTCCAGCCTCCAGGACATCATCAATGAGGAAGGAAATTTATTCAGCTCGCCAAGAGTATGATGAATCACTGTATGACTACTGGAACCGCTTCCAAGACTTACTGTCAAGATGCCCCCATCACCAAATTCTTGATGAGCAATTGGTGAAATATTTCTATGATGGGTTGAAGAGTCAGGAGAAAGGTATGATGGATGCTGCATTTGGAGGATCTTTGATTGATCTCACAGCCTTGGAAGTTTGGGACTTAATCAAGAAGAAGGCCTTAAACCATCAACAGTACAGTGCGAGAGATTCCATAGGAGTGCATGAATTGGGAGCTTTAAGAGCTAAAGCTAAAAGAATGGAAAGTCTAGAAACAAAGGTAGATTCACTAGAGAACAGGATAACATCACAATTATCTTGTATCACAGCAGAATTGAAGAACTTGAATGTGCATCGTCCATCATCTTCAATGGATCTTACTACACCCAGTTGTGACACTTATGGGTCAGTGATGCACATATCAAGTGTATGCCCTAGAAGATATGAAGAGGTGTCAGCAGTGTATCCAGGAAGAGCCAATCAAAAGTGGGATCCATACTCCAACACATACAATGAGGGATGGAAGTATAATCCAAGATTCAGTTAGAGGAATGAAGAAGGCAAGGCTCCACACAGATTTCCACAATGGGGAGGAGCTGGTACTTCCACTAACCAGTTTCTCAATCAACAACAAGCCCTAATGGTCCCACCAAAGGAAGACACCAACCAATTGCTTCATAACATGATGACTCTGATGAAGGAAGAGAGGGATTCTAACTCTAACCAGTTTAATGCCATTGCTTCTCTTATTCGACAGGATTCCTCAAGACCACTGCTAGGTGCAATGCTTTGGAGAAAAGAATGGAACAATGGGAAACCAAAGCAGAGAACATTAATTCATATGTCACTCAGTTGTCTAACAACATGAGTGAGAATCAAGCAAGAAGCAGTGGAACTATTCCTTCAAATATAGTGATGAATCTGAAGAGTCTCAATGCAATTGCCCTTCGAAGTGGGAAACAAGTGAGGTTTAATCCTCAAGAAGAAGAAGAGACATGTGATGAGGAGATTGAGAGTGAAGAAGTGCCTCCACCCAAGGAAAAGATCAAGAAATCTAAAAGTGTGAGGGAAGAAGAACTATTGAATGAAAAGAAGACTGCCTCAAGAAACAAAGGAGCTACTTCAAAGAGTTCCAAGGATCAAACTGAACATGGAGAATCAAGCAAGCAAGCCGGCAAAGGTAAGGAGGTAAGTATTCAAGACCTCCCTTTTCCAAATGCATATTTGATGAGCAAGCGTATGAATGAGATCAAACATGAAAAAGAAATCATTGATTTGTTTGGAAAAGTAGAGGTAAATGTCCCCTTGCTTTATTTAGTGAAGAGAGTTTCAACCTATGCTAAATATCTAAAAGACTTGTGCACTAACAAGAGAAAGTTTAGGCTAAATGAGAGAGTCCAAGTGAGCTCTAATGTGTCAGCCCTGTTCAAACCGCAAATACCTATAAAATGTCAAGACCCTGGATCTTTCACCATTCCTTGCATCTTAGGGAAAGTAACTATAAGAAGATATTTGTTAGATCTGGGGGCAGCGATTAATGTGATGCTCAAATCTGTCTATCAGTCCTTAGGAGTGAAAAGTTTGAAACCCACATCTGTTGTCCTATAGTTAGCTGATAGATCATTTAGGCATCCAGTGGGTATAATTGAGGACATCTTGGTCCAGGTAAAGGGTTTAGTATTTTCTGCTGATTTTTATGTACTTGATATGTCTTCTGAAGTTGTGCAGGATACCTCTTTGATTCTTGGGCGACCCTTTTTGCAGACAACAAGCACCATGATCAACATGAAGGAAGGTAAGACCACCATAGAGGTAGGCGACCAACAGGTAAGCTTCAACATGTATGAAGCAATGAAACACCCCATGAGGACTATTCACTTCTTGGAGTTAATATGCTTGATATGGTTGTTGAAGATGCATGTGCTGATTCTGAATAATCAAGGGACCCTTTGACTGACAATTCATTGGAGAGCATTTTTGCTTCCGATGTTTCAGGTGTATCATTGGGCGTGGATGTTAGCATGGAGCTAGAAAGCAGTCGAATCACCTCACCAAAGTATGGAAACAAGCCAGACATCCACAAGAATCACACAGACCCACCTTAAGCACCGGGTACTTTCTTTCCTTTCACTTATAATATATTTGTTCATGTTGATTGAAATTGGAGTGAAATTGTTGTGCATGAATATGTTGACGAAGTGTGGGGGAGAAACTTTATCAGTAGGGTTAGGTTTAGTTCAGTAGGATTTCAGTTTAGTTATTTTTAATAATTTCATTCTCCTTTCGAACCCTCGATCTTAGTGAATGCATGATACATGTTACTTGCATGAAGAAATTTGTGTCCATGAGTGGTCAGGAATAGTGAGCTTAGGATTCTTGTTTGTTTCGGGAAGTTTCACCCGACGAGGGGTATCTCGTCGCGACGTGCACTAATTAAGCGCCGCGGCGAGCGTTCCAGGAGAAGCGCACGCCGCGACGCCCACGAATCATCTTGACGCGGCGTACACCAATTTTGGCGCCGCGACACGAGTCCCTTGTGCGTAACCCTAAAGGGGTAAAACCTCTTTTTATCCTTATTACACGACGATCCTTCCCTTCGTCCAGTGTTATGTTCATACTTTTACCCCCTTAACTTTCACAACCCTCCGGCGCACCACCTTTAAGCCGCCTCCCTCTCATTCCTTCTATTCATTCTTATGCCACGACTTCCCCCTTCCTCATCGCATCGTGACCCCTCCTTTTTCTTTGTCCATTGCTACTAGCTCGCTGCAGTCGTCCATTTTTTTGTCTCAGTGTTCACCTTGTAAGATATCTCTTATCTCTTATCGTTTTCATTTTCTTTGTTGTTATGTAGAATAGGGATTGTTTTTTGCCGCGCCAACGCTTCAACGCGTCGCGGTGTGTCAGATTTCAGCCCTACGCCATGACGGGCAGACTGCTCTTCACAATGTGTGGGTTTTCTCTCGCTCGCCGCAACGTGTGGTCCGCATGTTCCGCGATGTGTGACGTATAGCTTGTCTCGCCACAACGCGCAACCAGACGCCGCGACGAACCTTTGTTATTTTTTTTTCTCTGACTTTTCTGTGTGTTTATTTTCTGTACAGGACAATGCCTCGCACCACGAACACCTCCATCCATCCCACTACACCCTCCTATTTATACTCTTCTAGCTCCCTTGACTTCTCCTATGAACATTAGCCTTCACCTTCACCTTCTGGCCCTTCCCACAGTTCACATCCTCCGGCCTCCCCCACTCGCTCTTCCACTTCCTCCCCTTCGGTCGATCTGGAGTATGCCGACCTAGCTGCGAAGATAGAAGCTAGGCCATTACTCAAGGAGTGACCTTTCCCTCTCTTACCCTCCCACCACCCTTTTGTTAGCCAGCTCGTCTGATCTCAACTTTCTGGTTTAGTGCAGCCTAGGACTCTCAGAAATGACAACTTCGTTCCTCATTTCTATACCCATGCCCGTTACCATGACACCCTGGATATTCATTTCCGAGGTGTTACCATTCCTAGCACCTTCACACATGCCGCCATCCATAACCATTACCACCTCCCTCTTATCCTTCGCTGTCACTATGCCGACCTTATTCATGACTACCCCTGGGATGATTTCCTTCGTACCCTTTATCTTGAGGGTGCCGACTGGCATCAACCTAAGGCACCCCAGAGATATCTTTAGCGTGCTGATCTTCGTTCTGAGGCCCGTCCTTGGCTTCATCTAATCAGCAACAACGTCCTTCCCACCACCCACCTTGCCCTTGTTCCCAAGGAATAGACGTTATACATTTACCTCCTTATGGTTGGACGACCGGTTGATATTGCTTATGCAATTACTTCGGCCCTCTGCCAATCCATCCTTACCTCAACCCTCACTCATTCCATTTGTTTCCTCACCTTGTTACCGATCTGTTTCGGGCCCATCAGGTCCCGAAACTTCCTTCTGACTGTCTTTTTGAACCAGCCTCCCTTTTCCGCTACGTCCGCCTTAAACAACCCTGCTTTCCATAAACACCTCCTCCGCCTCCACCACCACTACCTCCTTCAGCACCCCCTCCATCCCCTCCTGTTGTTGTTGATCCACCTATAGATGTGCCTCCCCCGGACGCCCCTTCCACCTCATCCTCTTCCACCCCTCCCCCCTTGACCACTCTCTCCCATCAGGTGGCCACCCTTTATGCAGTTGTTCTCCGTATCAAAGCCCAGCTGGCCCTGATTGCAGCTCACCTCCACCTTCCCATTCCTCCTGCGGACGGTGATTCTTCGGTGGGTCCTAGCACTTCTGCGGTCGTCCCTCCAGCTCCTGCCCCTGATGATCCTTTGGCGTAGTTCTGGCATTTTGTTCTGTTTTGTTTTCCCTTTCTTTTCTGTTTTTCTGTTTCGTTTTATGTTTTCTTTTGTTTGTTGGATTCTTAGCCCATTTTGTCCTAACCTCTTTTTGCCTCCATGATTAATAACATGTCTCTATATTCATTTTCATTGAGGACAATGTGTTGCTTAAGTGTTGGACCCCGATCTTTGAGTGAAAATTTGAATTATGAAAATGAAATTTAAGGAGTGCTTTGTGTATGTCTTGTATAAGAGATGACTTAAAATTTAAAGAATATTGAGAAGAAAAGAAATGATCTGATTTTGATATTTTTGAGGTTTCGAGTGGATTGGTATGGTTTATGAAATTAAGTAGATGAGTTGATTGAAATTAAGTTGAAAATCATGAATAAAAAGAGAAAGAGTGAAAATATGAAAAATTGTGAAATAGTTGACTTTTTGGCCTTTGAAAGTTGACTTTTGATTTAGGCATAATTTGAGAAAATGATCTTCTGGAAACTTGTAGATTATATTAAGAGCTTTCTGTGGACATAAAGTTTGCAATTTTTCGATATCGGGAGTGAAAGTTATTATCAGTCAAAGTTTATGTTTGATAAGGTTGACTTTTGACTTTAATTACGATGACTGAATCTTTGACTGAGAAATTAACCTAGTTAGAGGTTAATTGAGCGTTGATGTTCTCCATGAAAATTTAAGGATTTATTTTGATCTTTATTTCGATATAAAGTATGCAATTTTTTGATCTCGGAATAATAAGTTATGATTTTTACAAGTTTATATTGTGATTTTAGCATGAATATTGAAGGATAGTAGCTTTGACCGGAAAATGGACTCCCGTAGGAGTCAAATTGATTTTTATGTCCTTTGTGGAAGATGTAGTGCTTCCTTCAAGCTTTCTATAGAGACTAAGTTTGTCAAAATTGGAGTTGAATTAAGAGTTATGAATTTTGGAAGTTTTATGTGAAAAAAAGAAGAAAATGTATCACCCGTTGCTAGGCGACGCGTCACCGAGGTGACGGTGGCGTTTATTTCGCGTCACCAGGCGACCCGTCACCAGGGCGATGGCGTTGGCTCGCGTCACCAGGGCGACGCGTCACCAGGTGACCTCGCCTAATCTGACGCCTTTTGCTCCTTTAGTGTTCTTGCTTCCTCCTCCGATTCGACCTTTGTTCACTATTTTGCTCATATCTTTTTCGTCCGACATCCGATTGAGTTGATTCTTGCGGCGTTGGATTCGTAAGACAATTCCTTACATTCTCAGGGGAAATTTGTGAATTTTTTAGATTAAATTAATGGAGATTAATTTAATCAAAGTGAGTCGGGAAATTTTCCGAATATGGTTTAGTATTTTGTGAAATTCGGGATCTGTAGAGATCCGATTGAAGTGATTATTAAGGAGAAATAAAGATAAGACAAGGGGATACAAATCATATGAAGACATGAAATGTCAATTTTGCCCCTAAGACTTTTAATTTCTGAATTTAAGCTCGGATTAGGGTGAAATTTTTGGATTAGGAACACTTGAGAGTATTTTGAGCATAACTTTTGATCTGGGAATCGAAATGAGGCGATTCTTGTTTTGAATTAAACTAGAGACATAAGGCTATAATTGTTATGAAGACATTGAGTTTCTATTCTGAGATTAAGAATGTAAACTTTTGGACGGAAATAATCGTATATGAAAAATGTGTTAGAATATGGATATTCCCGAATTGTTTTGCGCATAACTTTTGGTATAGTGATCTGAATTGAGCGTGGTCAGTGGCGTTGGATTCGTATGATTGAGAGGAACATTTTTCTAGAAAGAAGTTTGAACAAATTCCTTCATCTTGATAGTGCGAATCAACCCGCAAGTAAGCATGACTTTAAGCTTTGAATGGAGGGTAAAATGGTCAATTAACCATCATTTAATGAAACACATATGGTGATGTCGTTTTTGGCATAATAAAGCCACGAAAGTGGCTGTAAAATCATAAAAAAAGAAGAAGAAAATGAGAAGAAGAAATAAGAAGAAGAGTGGAGAAGGAGTTTCGGTGGCCATGGAGAAAGAAGAAAGGTAAGAAAGTTTTTGATTTTTCCAAGCTTTCAAGGTGATTTTCGTGCTTCTTCCATGGAGGAAATAGATGGAGGAGCTTAAGGACTTTCTTCCAAGCCCAAAAATCCGAAATTTGAAGGAGAAAGAGGTAAGAGAAAATTTTCAACTTTGAGATTTTGTTGAATTTTTTGATTGAGAAACATGGAAAATGATATGGGTAGGTGATATATAAAGTCAATTTTGATGATTGTTAAGGATTAAGGGTTTAATTTTAGTTGGAAATTAATTTGGGGTTTATGCCTAATTTTGTGATTTGGAATTTTTGAAAATTAGTAGCTTAGAATTATAGGAAATATGATGAATTGGTGATATATGAAAGCAATTTTGAAGAATTTGTGAATTATGATATTGAATTTAGATAAATTGGTTTAGGCCAATTTTGAAAATTGGGGATTTTCAAAATTGGAGATTGAAATAGCTTGGATTTATATGGAATTGGTGTTTTCTAAGTTTAATTTGAGTAAGTAAGTGATTTATGAGATTGAATTTGAGTGTATAAGTTTAGGTCGAAATTTTGAAATTGGGGATTGTAGAAATTCTGGTTTTAGAAAGCTTGGAAATATGATAATTATGAATTTCCTATAGTTAAGTTTGAGAATTATGTAAATTATGATGATGAATTTGGATATTTATGGCTTAGGGAATTTTTAAGTTAAAGAAAGAAGGAGGAATTTGGAGAATTGACGATTTGGACAAGCTTCTGGCATTAATTCGAGGTGGGTAGCATATTTATATTTTGATCTGTAAGCTTAATACGAATTTTCGAAAATTAAAGAAAGAAAAAATGTGAAATTTTGATAAATTATTGTTTTGTAAATGTTTGAAATTATGATTTCCGAATGTTTTCTGGAAAATTTTTATAAGCTTAAATTCATTGTTTTAAATGATTTGATAAATTGATAGAAACTTCTGAAAGTACATTTGTTGTGTATGCATTATTCAATTGCTGAAATTATTGTTTGATTGAATGATTTGATTGTTGAATTTAGTGAGCGATAGATTGAATAAATTGAGTTGTATGCATTTTGTGGAAAATTTGAAGAAAAGTAAGATTTTGGAAAAGTGCCTTGAACAATTGAATCTTTGTTTTCGTTTACGTGTTATGTGGGTTCGGTTAGGTCCTTTGGTGAGTCGTATTGTCTCTATTTGTATAGCCTTCGCCTGCTGCCCGCTAGTAGCACGGAGTCGATTCGGACTCCCTCACGGCTACACTGGACCGCTATCTGAGAAAGTGTAATGCGTTCTATTCTCACGATCGCAGGACCGCTATGCGGAATGTGCGATCGCCTATTTTGGACCGAACTGCACCATTCGATATGTTATGTGTTTTCAATTTTGTCTCGAATGTTGCATTCATATTTATGAAAAATTTGAAAGTTTGAAAAAAATGAGAAAAGTGAGATTATTGTGAAAAGTTTGAAAAATATGAAAAGGGTTAGAGGAAAAAGTTTGAAAAATATGAAAAAAAGGGTTTGAGGAAATTGTTTGAAAAATTATAAAGTTTGAAAAATTAGCCTTTTGGCAAAAAGTTTATGAAAATTGATTTCTGCTTATTATTCGATTTATAAATGTGTTATCCACGAGCTTTCGAGCTCACCCCCTCTTTCATCCCCATCTCCAGGTTTCGAACAGGGGAGATCGGATGAAAGAATGTGAAGACTTTTGGGTCCGTTTTTGCATCGTTAGTATGGTTGTGGAAATATTGAGATTTGGAATATTTTGTAAATGGTTTGAATTTCCATTAAGTGATTATGATGTTTTTCAGAATGTATGAAGATTATGACTGAATGTTTGAGAGTAAGAAATTGTATATGATTTGGAAATTTGTATATGAGTTTGGTATTGAATTGAGAATTATGGAAGTATTAGATTTAGGTTTGCGTTTCTTGGTGTTTGGATTCGGACGGAGAGTCCGATGATTACGAGATCTGTTTGGCTTTTAGAAGTGTATTTCTTTACCTTGCAGGTTTGGGTTAGGATTAAAGCGGTAGTTATCTTGCCGAATTTCGATAAAATGAGAATAAAGTGTAATTTGAGATTTGTATGGATTTGTATAAGATTTTGTATGATTGCTAAGTTTTGGGTTTAAGATTCAATTTCTATGGAAATTATATGGATGTGATTGATGTAAGAAATGAGAATAAGAAAGAAAAAAATTATACGGATTTTGGAATATGTCTTAGTTTAGATCTCCAACGCGACGCTTTTCTTGTTCTTTATTTCGGATGTCGGATGTGTTTGCTTTGGTTCGATTTGTTGCATATCCGTTTATGATTCAGTATCCGATTAAACTTATTCGATTCGTTCGATGTGTTTCGTTTCGATTCGTATTCGATTCGCGTTCGTTTTGCTTGATTGTTCGCTTGATTTCGTTTAAGCTTCAAATCTATTCGTTTGATTCGATTAGTTATTGGCTTCCGCATTTTGTTTCCGCTTCGATATTTCGATGCGAAATTTCCGTTCCCATTCGATTCCGTTTTCTCCGTTTTTTGTTTTCCTGTTGGGATCCGGTTTTCGGATCGGGTCCCAACATTAAGTGTGGGGGAGCTGTTCCTATTGTTATTATTTGTTACGCTCTTTGATGACACTTTTGATGTGTGTTAGCCAATCTTGCATAATGTTACACATTTTGAAACTTGGTGAACATTCTTCTTTCGGCCATTCTCCTATTCCTCGCTGCGGCGACAATTCACACGCCGTGGCGAGGCCGGTTATTCACACCACACGTCCGCACGTCGCGACGTCCACTCTTTTTTTTTACAGAATGCTTGTGACAAAATTTTTTCCTCAATTCTAACTTCTTCCACATGAGACTCTTGTCACTTTTTTTTTCAAAGACCTTATAAGTTTCAAAGTGGTACTTAAGTTCAGGAAAATACCTTCCATTCTTTTAATAATAGTTAGTCTTGGCTAATTTTACTTTTGATGTTTTCAACACAAAGTGAATGAAGGCATGCTAACAAAGTAGCACTTTACGTTTTTTAGACTTGAGATTGTCATTTGAGATATTACCCTTGTTGGAAGGATATTTGAGCCTAATTTTTTCATCAATATTGTGTGCATTTACTTATTTCATATCTCTCTAGAACTTTTTTCGATTCTTAATCAAAGCTTTATGGACTAGAATTTTGTTGATGTGATAGAGGCATTTTTTTTCAACCCTTTCCCAAACACAGTCCCACAAACACTTATCACTTGCTAGCCCCTTGAGCCATTTTTATTCATGAGCACTTGCATGTATGCACCTCTACATGATGTCAGTAGTTTAATTTTATTATTCATAAAAAAGGGGACAGGTGAGAAATGTTTATCAATCAAATAAAAAAAAGAGAGTTCCGGAAGAAAAAGAAAAGAAAAGAAAGGGCAAGAAAAATTCATGCAGTGTATATATGTTTTTCATATAAAAAAAGTGTCAATATTAGTTTATCCTGTGATATCCAGTTCATCATTTTAGTGCATGTGTTCATACCTTTTTCGTTCTTTCATCCTATC
Organism: Erythroxylum novogranatense; assembly: GCA_029891385.1. Classification (NCBI taxonomy): domain Eukaryota; kingdom Viridiplantae; phylum Streptophyta; class Magnoliopsida; order Malpighiales; family Erythroxylaceae; genus Erythroxylum; species Erythroxylum novogranatense. Next base: position 79,884,359 of record CM057229.1, on the reverse strand, counting down.
CATTCATCTAGCCCTCCATACATTACAACCTTGAAAAGTGCTCTTGATTTTCAAAATTATAGTTTTTGTAGTGGAGAAATAGAATTGATATAAGCTTATGGTAGAGAATGAATTAAGTAGATTGAGAGTGAAATATCCCCAATACATGTGAGGAGTGAGAAAACACTTTATCTTGAGTGACATCTCTTTTGTCAAATATTTTGGATCGAATTCTTTAGTGTTTGTTTTATTAGCACTCTTTCAATTTGCTTTGATTGAATTTTGAGGAAGTGATTTAAGCCAAGTTCTTGTTATTGTTCTGAGCATGGACGAATTTTTCTTTTACACTTGTACCTTTTTGATTCTTATAAACTTTGTCTAAGAGTACAAAGGTCTAAGTGTGGGAGAATTTGATTGAGCCCAAGTTTATTATATAAATTGGCTACACTTTCATAGTTTTTAATGTGCCTTTTGACTCTTAATTTGTGATTTTGTGCTTTAATTAGTCCCTTACAGTGAGCTTACACTTTATACAATTTGATAGTAAAATTGTCACAAATTGACATTAATTTCATCATCATTTTTCCAAGGACAATTGATACTGCAAATTGCGATTTCATATTGTAGGGGAAAAGAAGAGTCAAAAGCATTTGAAGAGTCAACACGTCGCGGCGCATGAAGAAGTTCGCACGCCGTGACGTGCTATAAGCAACACGCCGTGGCGAGTGATCCAATAGCAGCACGCCGTGACGCCAACCAAGTAACACGTCGCAGCGAGCAATCCAGGAAGGCATGCCGCGACGTCAAGGAAGCATCTCGCCGCGACGAGCAGACGGATATCCGGACTTTATTTGGAAAGTTCTCTCATTGTACCGACCCGACCTGCACCCATCATTTGAAAGGTTGCTAAATTTAGGTCAATAGGGGATCATCTCTGGAGAATGTACGGGAGAGGCGGAGAGACTATTTTTCCACAGACACGATTACACCTCATCTTCGACCATCACCATCATCTCTACACCACCGCCAGTATCTACTGCAACCATGGATGACGTCCGATCTTCAACAGTCGTGAGAGAGTTCGGAGTCATGCTCGGCTAAATCCACATTTCCTCTTGAGAATGTAGTATCGGCTTGAGTTCACCGATTCTAAAAAGGGAGTTAATCTTACATCGTCAAGTTTACTTACATTATTGTAAATTCTTGAGTTAGGGTTTACTTATTGTAGTTAGATTAGCTTGGTTATAGTTTAATCAAGTGTTGAACAATGTCTTGTGTTATGGATTGGTTATATGTAGAACTTTGATGCCCAATATATGAAGTTTCATATATGTCTTTTGGTGATTGTGTTGATTCTCTTTATCTGCCTAGTTGTGTTTGATATTGAGTTTGTGCTTGAACCAAATGACCAATTGCATTAACTTGTCCATTTCACACACTAAGATGCATTTAACAAGGTTGCAATTAACGGAGTTCGTTGATTAAAACCTTGGACTTAAAGAGTCCCTTAAGGTTCTAAGGCTTAAGAGCACTTAATGGAATCTTGATGAAATGGAGTTCATTAATCAAGATTCTGAACTTATGGAGAATCTTTAAGGTTTGTTAATCGAAAGCTTAGTGAATTTCACTCCCTAAAAATTTGTTTTGAACCATGATGGCCTAAGCTCATTTTCAAGAGGATTTATTCTCATTTACTTATTATTTAAATTTTCAATTCCATTTACTTCCTTAAAATCCAAAAATATACTTTTTTTCCTTGTCCTTCAATTTTGTTAAATTTCCTTAGTTCTTTTTAAATGACCAAAACCCCCATTTTATCAACTTTGATTGCAATTTTTGACAATTAGGCTAGCTTAAACCTTTTTCACTTGGTTCCAATTAAGTGAGACGACCCGAGGTTGCATCCTATATTGCAACCCTTAGAATTTTACTATTTTTGATTTGGTTTCTAAGGGATTGATCTTTAGATCGATACGAAGAGCCGATCACCTGGTTACTCAGCTTATCACATTCTTAACTGACTACTAGTGTGTGGTTTTGATCTTGCATCACTTGCATCAAAAATAGAAAACAGTATTGGAAAGATAAAACAAAAACCAAAAATCTAAGGATTTTCAAGTGCCATTAGATGTAACTTTAACAAAACATTAACTTAAGATGTGTACCTTACAATCTCCTTCGTTCTTTGTTGTCTTCACCTCTTCGGGTTGTCGTAAGGACAACGACCAGAGGAGGACATCTCTAATGATATCCATGTGAAGAGCGAGTGCTGAAACCTTTAAGAATGGATAAAACACACACAAAGTGCTAGCTTTGTGATGTATTTTTTGGGAGAGTGTTTATAGAGAGTGAGAGAAGATGGTGAACACTTCGCCAAAAAATCTTTTGTTTACACACAACACTTGCACGAAAATTGATGTTTCTTACTCCCTTTGGCCTTCCTCTAACCTCCAACATCATTAGAGAGTTAGTGGGTATTAATTTAGCATGAAACTTCCACCACTTCTTTAAAAGGTAATTTTGTCATCTTACTTATTAAATGGTAAATTTTCAACTTACCTAATAAGTAAGATTCACATGTGTCATATGATTCACATTGGTGTGACTTAGTCATACATCTCTCATATCTTGGATCCCCATCCAAAACCATTTTACTTATTTTTTGCATCTTTAATGCGTGTGACCTATTAGGTTCTTGGTTATGTTGGCCACTTAAATTAACACTTAATTCAAGCAAGTCATGAGTAGTATCTAGCAACACATCATGATCCCTAATCGACTAAAAAATCAATGGTTTGACTATAAACCCTTCTATACACAATGTTCCTGTGCAATTCATCCTTTCACCATCTATACCCCACTTCGTTAAGAGTATGGTTAAAGTGTCAACTCTCACTAGACCAACTACGTCACATCTAGCCTAAGTGATGTTAGTTCTTGTCCGTGAGGCTCGTTACTCAATTGGATATGTCACTGAAGATTATCTTCGTGACATTTCCACTGTGGCCAAAGATTTCCGTTTAATAACCCTAACAAGAGACCGTGGGTATCATCTCCTTTTATCAGGAGTGGTGAATCCTTTATTGGCTTCTCAATTGCCTTCAAATACCTGAAGATGTACCTAATCACCACCCTATGGGCAACCTCTAAGAGGCAACAAGGAATAGATCAAAATACAAGATTGGTATCCAAGATATCCTTGAGCACTTCAAGTCTAAGGATATTTGTATGATGAGACTATCATTGACACTAGAATAGATTATCCATATAATTGTCTCATAACAAGTCATCCAATATACTTACTACTCTTAACAAGCATCTATATGTTAACTCTAATCATACTTACAGCTTATGAGATCCACTACTTGATCTAATCAAGGAGTATAACATGGGCTAGTCTGTTTGGATTAATAATATCTCATCTTATTAATCCTATTACTAAGGACAATTTAGGAACTGATATAATTACACATGATAGGAATCTAATTATCATGATCTCATCATGATTTGCTTTATGCTATGTAACGTATCAAGGACTTCATTAATTCGATTTAAGATCACTATCAATTCATAAAGAGCATGAACATCAAATTAATGAAAATGCCTTTTTATTAATAAAAATGATTTATAAAATAAGTGTTAACGATGATTGCCTTTAGAGCACTTCTCTAACAACCTCCTACATGCATTAAAGCCAATTGCCTTTGTATTTAATACTATAGGCGAGTACATGAGATTCATATATCTTTTGAGGAATCAGTTTAGTTAAAGGACCAACAAGATTCTGATCTATGGGCACTCTCTCCATCTTGACATCATTTCTACTAATGATTTCTTTTATCAAATGGTATCATTTGAGTACATTTTTAGATTTATGATGAGATCTTGGTTCCTTTACTTGCATTATGGCATTATTGTTGTCATAATACAATTGTACTGGATCAAAAATGCTAGGAACCACTCTAAGTTCCATGATGAACTTCTTAATCCAAAATGCTTCCTTTGTTGCTTCTGAAGCGGTGATGTATTCTACTTCGACTGTTGAATCTATAGCTGTCTCTTGTTTAGAACTCTTCCAACTGACTTATAGCACCCCCTTACCATAGGGTATACACCGGGACGCTCGTAGGTCATTCCGATATATATCCTACGATAAGGGTGAACTACGAACAATCACTACTGTACCTCTCATGGCATCAATAATCAGAAAGTATCAATATGAAAATCACTAATTTTGGAAACTATATATTTTTTTCATTTCATATCATTAAGAACAGTAATTTATACAACTGTCTGTACAATACTCCAAAAGAAATCTACTACAAAATGTCTAACTAGGTCATCCTCAAAAGATCCCAACTGATTGACCTGTGAGCCATGACTTCTCTTTCCAACAAGATTTACACGGCAGGAAAAGTCTCTCTAGAGCTAGGAGTCTACTCTCTCGGTCCTGAAAAATAATTTGAAATTTTGGGTGAGTTTGTGAACTCAGTGAGGAACCATCATTGATGGTTCTCCCAATTCATGCATGATCAAGTATAGTCAAGTATAACACAATTATAGCATAATAGCTCATTCAGAAGTATCACATGGTCATTCACATGAACACAAGGCAATTTGCTTTCACTCAATCAAAAACATTTAATCAAATGCATGTGTAATGCGTATGTGACCGTTTTTCAATTTCTTTCGTTGTTGTAACTGAGTGCCTAAACTGTCCCCATAAGGGCACATTATTCGTTGAGCCTGAGGCTCTGAAGCATTGTGGGCTTGAGGCCCAAATACGTTGAGCTTTAAGCTCTCAGTGGCTGCTCCGGTCACAACTAACAATTACTGATCATGCATTATGCATGAAATGCACATGGCAATATCAAGCAAAGTCCACATCATATTCGGTCCCAAATTACCACATTCACACAAGTAGTTCACAAGTAATCACATTCCAAATCACATATAGCACTTCTATGTCATGATCTTCTAATACGTCGGACACCTTCGGTCCGGAACCAGGCATAAACAAACGCAAAGCCCACCATTATTCTCCACAGTGTTATAAGTGCAAAATATAAACAATTAATAATAGAGAAACCGTTTAGGTTACTCAACAAATAGCTTCCGAGCTAATGCTGGGAAGTCTCGGCAACGTCCGTGGGATGACGTTCCAACCGTGCCTCTAAACAATCACAACAATAACACATTACAAAAAGCACAATAAGGAATATTACATAATGCACATGTAGCAATTTAGATGTGTACAATGCATGTTCGTGACATTCCCGACACTATTTCACAATTTCCAATCACAACAATTTTCTCTAAACATTAAAAACTCATTGACACTAAAATTACTCAATTCGGACCTGCGTAAGTCCTATTATAAATAAAAGACGGATCAGAAAATCATTACCCGATCCCCTCGCTTCGACCTAACCAATTCCCGTCAATTTCTGCTCTAAAAATTTCCAATTTTCACAGGTCATAACTCCTTAGTCTGAACTCCAAATTGGACAAACTTGGTATCAATTTCAAGATAAAAGAGAGTTCTAAAAGTTTCATGAAAGACACAGAAAACCAATTTTATCTCTAAGTGTGTCAAAAATGCAACCAAAGTTATTGCCTACAACCAAAGTTACTGCCTACACAATGTTTCCCAAAACAGTATACCATTTTGAAAAAATCATAACTTTCCATTACTTTTGTCAAAAATTCAAAAATTTATGTGAAAAGAAAGATCAAAACATGTTCTACAACTTTCATGCACAACTTGGAAGCCAATTCAACCTAGAAACACATCAAATTCTCAAGCAAAATTTCTGCCCATCCAAATTATTCTCAACAATAACAGAATCTTCCAACATTCATAACTCCATGTACCCTTGGCGAAAAATTCCATACCATATAGCAATAAAAAGCTTAGATAATATACTACAATTCTTAAGAGGACCTCACAGCAAATTCCAATTCAAACTAGGTCAAATCCTCTCATGAATGTGGCTGTCCTGTTAGGGTTTATAAAATCAGTATTTAACCTAAACCCTAACAAAACTTTACAAATTTATATCTAACAATCCTTACATCCAAAATTGGCATAAAATACCTCATTAGAAAGCTAAAACAATCATCTAAAAATTTCCAGAAGGTCACTTGATCCAATTTCATCCTTAACAGTCCCAAATAATTATCAGGACACAAAGAGCACAAAATCTATGCCCTTAGAGCATTTGCACACCAAAACACATATTGGACTGAATTACCACCTGTGCATTATCATACCATAACTTACAACATACACATCCAAAAATATCATACTCAGTGGCGTTGGAAAGATAACATATAAATATTCAACTTTCAGTAATACCAATTTCACAAAATCTGACTCCTTTTTCCTAGAAAAATCCTCAAAGTTTTAATTCTTCAATAATAAAACCAAGATCCGGATACTATTCATCCAACACACATATCTCAACTTCCGAGCTAAATTCAAAGCTCTTCAAGCCAAAATTGAGCAGAACTTCCTTCATAGGAATTCTAGCCATACTTCTTAAGATTAATTTAAAGCAAACCTCAACTCAATAACATAACCACATCAAAAGTTATAAACAAATACCTGAAACATGCACAATTTACATTTTCCATATTTCATACTAAATCCTACTCCTTTCATGTAAACATCAATACCACATTAATAAACATCCCACTTAGCCAAGAGATCAGCCAAAAATTCATCAAGACACTTACTTGAGTAATAAACCACAATTTGGCAGCACACAACATACGCAATTTTCTTCCCTAAATTTCCATTCATCTAGCATCACAAAACCAATCCAAAACATATTGATAATTCATCTTTTACAAATCATAAACCAATCAAAGAAGCAACTTACCCATACAATTAAACCATAAGCTTTATGAAATTAATGCACCAACAAGCACAATACATGCTTCTACCTACTAATCAAAGGACACAAAATAAAATTCTTACCTAAACAAGCTTCAAGCTCTTCAATTCTTCAAGTCTTCAAACCTACACCAATTCTCTACTTCACTTAACACCAACGGTCATCACTCCCATACATATACAAATCATCATCTTGACAAGGCTTAAGTTTGGTTTTGGTTGAAATTAAAGAGAGGCAAGCAAGTAGCAAGGAAAGCTTCTTATACGAGATGGAAAGGAAACAATTGAAGGAGGAGAGTAAGGCACCTACGGATGGAGGATGTTTTTCACTTTCAAAGTAATCTTTTTCAACCTTAAAAGTGATTTCCTTATGCATTTAAGGAGAAGAGCCGAGAATGAATGAAGGGAAAAAAACAAAACCCTTAAATGAAGGAGGACACTTGTCAATTCATGGAGAAAAAGACAAAACCTCAATTAAGGACATTTAATCAAAGAACCCTAATACCAATTAATCCTTAATCCATCCAAAGCTAATGACTCTATATGTAGCAACCCACTCCCGCCAGACCCGAACCTGATATCGATGGTGATATTCGAGCTCGCGCCCCGCGAGGGTGGTGTACTAGGGTAATCAAATGCAATTCAAAAACTCGGTATGACATTTTTATTTCATTGAAAACATTCGCATATGTGGAAATCAATAAACAACTCGGGCCCACTCATATAAAAACATTTCCAATCAAACACTATTTCCATAATCAATTCACAATACAATATTAATCAGTTGGGGCCCTCTATAAGAACAGTACAATTCTGCGAAAATACAAATCAGAATGACTCAAATGCAGACATGAGACTGATCCCGACACGAACTCGACTTGCTTCTTTGTAGATCATACTTGATACATCTAACGGGTACTCGCCAAATCCTGAAAAATAATTGCAATGTTGGGTGAGTTTGCGAACTCAGTGAGAAACCATCATCGATGGTTCACCCAACTCATGCATATACATATACATTACCAAATATTACAAATCACAAGATCATACAACTCACATGCGCTATCATTTCACAAATCACATCCAATTATTCATATATAGATATGCAATGCACATGTGACTCTTTTCAGTTTATTACGTTGTTGTGACCGTGCACCTGAGTTCATTTTTCGTTGGACCAGAGGTCCTGTGCGTTTAGCTTAAAGCTCTCATATACATTGGGCGTGATATGCCCTGATAATCCCAGTGACGGGCACAATGCGTTCAGCCTGTGGCTCTGAATATGTTGGGCCTGAATGCGCTGATACAATGAGCCTGTGGTATCCGAGCACTACATGGGAGAGCCCTCAGGGTATGCACCACCTCAGGGGGCAAGCGATACCACGACATTACGTTGGTTGCTCCGGTCACAACTGTCTTTATCTGATCATGCCTTGATGGATGAATGCACATGCTCCAATTCTCATTTACAGTCATTTACATTCCAATAACAAATTTCCGTTTCCTTAGACCTTCGGTCCGGTATTTCAGTCATGTACATTTACAATTTATCTCATTGATGCATTCGAGGTCATTTATACACAATAACACTTCAATATCACATATTCAATATTTCAGACAGCCATGGTCCGAAATCAATAAAATCAGACACACATATATCCATCCGTTATCTCCGCATGGCATTTATGCATGTAATATTAAACACATAAAAGCTAAGAAACCAACTAGGTTACTCACCTGAACTTCCGAGCTACCTGCCTGGGAGTTTCAGCACGATCCGTGGATTATCGATCCATCGGAGCCTCAAATCAAGCTCAAATCTTCAAATTTCCAAAAATCTTCCAACTCCCTCCACCTTCTTCTACCATCCACGATAAACCTCTAAAACTCTCACAAAACATCTTTTTCCAAGGTTCCAAGTTGATCTTCAACCTAAGAGAAGGAACAACAAGAATCTCGGAGGAAGAATCGAAGATCACCTAAGAAGAGGGAGGAGAAAATCACAAGCCCTAAAATGGAGGAGGAAACAATTTTCTTTCCTTGTCTTCAATTTTCAAACGTAGCACATATATATATATATACAGAACAAAGAAGCCTCTTTTCATTTTCCTCCCAAAACATTTAAATCTCTTCCTCCTTTTTAATTCATTTCCAGTCTAATGAGTCTCCAATTTCAATGGCTCGACATACTAAATTCTTAGAATCATAATTCATAGCTATTTACCAGCTTATTCTTATCCTATCAAATCAATTTGTCCAACACTCGAAAAATTTTCGGTCCGGACATTTTCTCCCAAATTTTCCAGAAAGTTCTGAGGAGTCACTAACAGCTGGTAAATATTCTAAAACATTTCCAATTAAATTTTCAGACCCAAATATACCAAAATTCTCAATAATTCATAGTCAAATCTCATTATCTCGCAAATTCACAATTTCCTATGAATATCCCAATCAAATGCTGGGAAAAATCATGAATGCATGTACCTATAAGACTCATGGCCTCCAAAATTAAAGGTCAACAAGATGCTCAGTCAATATTACGCGGTAAAAATCCTCACTTGTCTCAATTTACCATTATAACCTTCTCATCAGTGACGGGATGTTACAATTCTCTCCTCCTAACAAAAATTTCATCCTCGAAATTTCATATGGAATTGATCAGAAAGGCGGGGGAGTCTTTTCGATCATTAACTTTCTGTTTCCCAGTTATTTCACTACACGAGTAATTTCTGCCAATGAACTGAAATCAATATAATCAATTAACCATTCACCTTTTTTAACTCAACACTGTCTTACTATTTTCTCATGATTACTCGCAATTCGTCACTTTTAATATCAATAATACATATATCGGATCCTAACAATAATTCCTGATCCTGTCTATGTAACAATTTGGATCCAAATTATCTTTTAGGATTTAACTGAATCGCTAACTCTTATCCCTTTATCCCAATCTAAGTGCATCATGGCCTATGCGATACCCTTCTAAACATTTCATTTATCGCTTATTAGATAAGATTACGTCTCTTTAACGTTAAAACACTAATCGCGTAGGATTCTAGTAACCTCAATCCACTCAAATCATTACTCTTTTACTTGGATTTCCCAATCCCTATTACAAATTCATTTTACTCATAAGCATATTACACTGCTCAAATGGTGCCACCCATATACAATTGTTCTGTCCTCACTCAATCTGAACTATACGCCAATTTCCTGACCCTATGATCCTCAAAATACCAGTTTGACATTAGAGTCCCACAGTCAAATCCGTTGGTTATCCACACAAATAATCATTCATACATATAATCTTTCGATTTTTCTCCTATTAAACCATAAGGCTCTGATCGTTCCTCGAGATTTCTCTAACGGTTTCTTTAGTGAATACCATACATATTTATTAATCGAACTATACATATCACTTTCCTCAGCAATTTGAGTTATTTTCAATTCCTCAATAAGGTTCACAAATTTCACACACCTAATTTGGTCTTTACCAATCCTTATATGCACAATTGATTTGGAATTCCAATTATTCTTTTTGCCCCTTTTTGCTAGCTCGTCAGATTGCACTCAGTAATACAAGCTTCTCGCCCCAATTATGATCTTCTGACATTGAATTTTCTGTTCAATCCATTGAATTGCATCACTAGCTTAATTTGACATAATCAATCGCTTAACCCTTTTCAAATCATTCAATTTCATGAAATACCCCAATTGTTATCAAATAGCAGATTCATAACCATCTCCAAAAATATTTCTGTACGAATTATGTCTCCAAATTTTTTAAAGCAACACTCAGTGCAACAGATTTCAAATCATCCATCATAATACCGCCCATGAAGCTATATTTGTCCCTAGGTATATAAATTCACTTCATACAATTTCAATAGATTACATCATAACCTTTACGGGGACACTTCAGTAAACATTGCAAATTCTCCAATTTAAAACGATGCGATCAACATGCAATTTGTAAGTTTTCTCCAAATGCCTCCTTTATAATCATCAGTCATAACATTCACACGTTTCCTTCAAACATTCTTGTCAATTTACTAAAACCAGAAAACATTTGATAAGTTTTTGAACGTATTCAGCATTCAGTTAGTTCTAATTAACTCCAAATCTCGGATATACATATCCCCTGAAATTTCGCATTTTATCAATACCGATATCTTCATTAAGTCTCCCAATAGACCATGTTCGTATATCAATTCATCCATTATTCATTCAATCAGATTAAGATTCACTCTTTTGAAACTTGCATAATAACCAATTTCCTCCACTATACCAATTCATCTATTTCATTTTCCAAATGCGTTCAATTGATCATTTATGCTTATATCCATTATCCACTCTAAACACAATTGAGACATGTTACTTTTCAATAATACAATAACTCCATATACCCATAATTCATATAACTCATTAAATGTCGAACGTCTCCAATGAGGAACAATTTTCTTATAATTTTCTCAGTTTCATCATATCATATCCTAACACATATTCCTTACTTTAATTTCTCCACATAACCCAATTTAGTTGTGATAGATCACTCCCTGGCTTGAATAAACAATCATCATATCAATCTCTTACTTTCAGAACATAATTACACAAAATATACACGAACTTTTATTCTCCTCCTATCCGCAATTAATATTTCCTTGATGCTCAATACACACTTTTGCAGTAGCATATAATTCGGACTCCCAAAATTTACTTATACTTCATTTCAGATTTACCTCTTCACTGATTACTCTCAAATCAAATCGTCAGATTAACTAAACCTTATCAATCATTAATACTGTTCATAAAACTTTATCAATCAACTATGTTTCATCACTTTATATCAGTCACTCTTCATACCTCGGGAAAATCAATTTCAACTATTCATAATATCTCAATAAGAGCAGTTTATGCCATGCCTTACAAAATCAGGACATCCCTTATAATAAGGCTCTGCAAGGCACTTAAACAATTTCATCTATTTACTATCTTGGCATACATCACCATAATTATCACATCTTATCTGACAATATATTCACATCAATATACCCATTAGTAGCTCATACTACTAAGAACACTTTAATCTCATTTAATTCTAAATAACCTTTCTCTTTTTAGTACCAGTCCTCTATCATGGGGACTTTGCTATATTCATGTCCCTCTTATATTCTCTCAAACTCATTGCCTATACTATCATCATTGATAATCTCACTTCTTTCTCAATTGATCATTATAAGCACTTTCATTTCTTATTCTAACTCAATAGGATTTTAAACTACAAGAATTCTGGCTAGCGTTATCCATTAACTCATCAATTGTAGCTTAACATTTTCACTTGCCATAGGGCTCTCATAATCAGGTGTGCATTCACATAGACAAAACAACTAAACCCGAACAACTTTTTCGTCTACCAATTTCATTATCTTACATTTCAATCTTTTCATTATCCCATCATATCCATGTACATTCATACTCAAATCAATATCATCGATATGCAATCATTCTGGATTTTTCCCCCACTATCATAATTTGACTCAAAGTCATACATCATTATCCATAATTCTCGTCACAGAAATCAAACCCAATTGTACCTTCTCTAGATCAAAGGACTTTTTATTTTCATCCACTTTATACACTTTTCATCAGTCAAATCGAATCATACACTTTTTTTTTCCGATTCCTCGATATCCACAATTTCCCTTTATCACATTCTCATTTCCTCACTATGTCTAACCGCGTAAACGACTGAGACATACTCATGCATATGACTCATATACTAGGCGGGATCGCTTGTCCTTTGTCTGTGTGACATGACTTAAATGCATGTAACTTGACACATTTTTCAGAAAGCCCATGTAAGATTGTACTTCTAGGCTTTGATACCACAAATGTAGCACCCCACTCCCGCCAGACCCAAACCTGATATCGATGGTGATATCCGAGCTCGCGCCCCGCGAGGGTGGCGTACTAGGGCAATCAAATGCAATTCAAAAACTCGGTATGATATTTTTATTTCATTGAAAACATTCGCATATGCAGAAATCAATAAACAACTTGGGCCCACTCATATAAAAACATTTCCATTCAAACACTATTTCCATAATCAATTCACAATACAATATTAATCAGTTGGGGCCCTCTATAAGAACAGTACAATTCTGCGAAAATACAAATCAGAATGACTCAAATGCAGACATGAGACTGATCCCGACCGGAACTCTAACTTGCTTGCTGTATCATACTCCCGTCTGTCTAACGGGGTACTCGCCAAATCCTGAAAAATAATTGCAATGTTGGGTGAGTTTGCGAACTCAGTGAGAAACCATCATCGATGGTTCACCCAACTCATGCATATACATATACATTACCAAATATTACAAATCACAAGATCATACAACTCACATGCGCTATCATTTCACAAATCACATCCAATTATTCATATATAGATATGCAATGCACATGTGACTCTTTTCAGTTTATTACGTTGTTGTGACCGTGCGCCTGAGCTCATTTTTTGTTGGACCAGAGGTCCTATAAGTTGAGCTTAAAGCTCTCATATACATTGGGCGTGATATGCCCTGATAATCCCGAAGGACAGACACAATCGTTGGCGTGTGGCTCAATCGTTGGGCTGAATGCCTGATACGATGAGCTGTGGTATCCGAAAGCATCGCGTGGGAGAGCCCTCGGGTATGCACCACCTTAGGGGCAAGCGATACCACGGCATTACGTTGGCTGCTCCGGTCTGTTGTCTTTATCGATCATGCCTTGATGCGTGAATACACGTACTCAATTCTCATTTACGATCATTTACATTCCAATAACAAATTTCCGTTTCCTTGGACCTTCGGTCCGGTATTTCAGTCATGTACATTTACAATTTATCTCATTGATGCATTCTAGGTCATTTACACACAATAGCACTTCAATATCACATATTCAATATTTCAGACACCCATGGTCCGAAATCAATCAAATCAGATACACATACATCCATCCATTATCTCCGCATGACATTTATGCATGTAATATTAAACACATAAAAGCTAAGAAACCAACTAGTTTACTCACCTAAACTTCCGAGCTACCTGCCTGGGAGTTTCAGCACGATCTGTGGATTATCGATCCATCGGAGCCTCAAATCAAGCTCAAATCTTCAAATTTTCGAAAATCTTCCAATTCCCTCCACCTTCTTCTACCATCCACGATAAACCTCTAAAACTCTCACAAAACATCATTTTCCAAGGTTCCAAGTTGATCCTCAACCTAAGAGAAGGAACAACAAGAATCTCGGAGGAAGAATCGAAGATCACCTAAGAAGAGGGAGGAGAAAATCACAAGCCCTAAAATGGAGGAGGAAACAATTTTCTTTCCTTGTCTTCAATTTTCAAATGTAGCACATATATATATATATATACAGAACAAAGAAGCCTCTTTTCATTTTCCTCCCAAAACATTTAAATCTCTTCCTCCTTTTTAATTCATTTCCAGTCTAATGAGTCTCCAATTTCAATGGCTCGACATACTAAATTCTTAGAATCATAATTCATAGCTATTTACCAGTTATTCTTATCCTATACAATCAATTTGTCCAACACTCGAAAAATTTCCGGTCCGGATATTTTCTCCCAAATTTTCCAGAAAGTTCCGAGGAGTCACTAACAGCTGGTAAATATTCTAAAACATTTCCAATTAAATTTTCAGACCCAAATATACCAAAATTCTCAATAATTCATAGTCAAATCTCTTTATCTCGCAAATTCACAATTTCCTATGAATATCCCAATCAAATGCTGGGAAAAATCATGAATGCATGTACCTATAAGACTCATGGCCTCCGAAATTAGAGGTCAACAAGATGTTCAGTCAATATTACGCGGTAAAAATCCTCACTCGTCTCAATTTACCAATATAACCTTCTCATCAGTGACGGGATGTTACACTATAACAATCCCAAATTAATGCACCCAATATTCCAATGTCATTTGACAGAAATTTTTGGTACCAAAAATTCCATCAGTCTGCCTCTTGGCGATTTTTTCGGTCCGGAAAATTTTCCGAAATATTTCAGGAAAATTCCTGAAATTCCCTAAAAATATAAAACAAACATAAACCACTCCAAATCAATTTTTCAAACACAATTATCACATCAATCACACAAAATTACATTTAGACCCATATGCCGGGAAATGTCATGATGGCATGTACAATCACGTGCATGTGCAAAAATTACCATTCCTATAATTATAGAGGCTACATGATGCATGTTCATGCCGAGATATAATTATACTCACCTAACCCGTCCCAAATGAACAAATTACCCTTCCCATCGGTGATGAGATGTTACAATTCTCCCTTCCTAATAAAAATTTCGTCCTCGAAATTCTTACCTGCTTGGTAGAACAGGTGAGGATACTGTCTCCTCATATGCTCCTCGGTCTCCCAAGTTGCTTCCTCGGTTGAGTGGTTCCTCCATAGGACTTTCACCAATGGAATAACCCTGTTCCTCAACTGTTTAACCCTTCACCCTATAATCTGGATTGGCTCCTCTACATAGCTCAAATTACTAGCCACCTCAATCTCTTGAGCCGGTATCACATGTGTCGGATCTGATCGATACCTCCGGAGCATACTCACATGGAAGACATTATGGAGCTGAGACATCTCACTCGGTAAAGCCAACTTATAGGCCAAAGGTCCTATACGCTCAATAATCTCATATGGACCAATGTACCTAGGGCTTAACTTGCCCTTTTTCCCAAATCGCAGCACTCCTCTCCATGGTGACACTCGGAAGAAGACCCTGTGTCCCACACTATACTCCATCTCCCTCCGATGCTGATCCATATAGCTCTTCTGTCTATCTTAAGCCGCTTTTATTTGGATCCGGATCAAATTTACCTTACCCACTGTATCCTGAATCAGCTCTGGACCCTCATTCATTCTCTCACCTTCTTCATCCCAATACAGAGGCGATCGACACTGTCTTCCATATAAAGCCTCATATGGTGCCATCCCGATAATACTGTGATAATGATTATTATAGGCAAACTCAATCAGGGCCAAATACTGATCCCATGCTCCTCTAAACTCCAATACACACGCCTGAAACATATCCTCAACAGTTTTAATCGTCCTCTCACTCTTCCCATTTGTCTGAGGATGAAATGCTATACTAAAATTCAACCTGGTACCCATAGCAGATTGCAAACTCTTCCAGAACCTCAAAGTAAATCTGGGATCCCGGTCTGACACTATAGACACTGGAACCCCATGCAGTCTCACTATATCAGTCACATACTTCTGGGCCAACTGATCAAGAGAATTGTTCTCCCTTACTGGCAAGAAATGGGCCGATTTAGTTAACCGGTCCACTATGACCTAGTTAGCATCATGCTGCCTCGACGTCCTAGGTAACCCTATAATGAAATCCATAGTAATTCGTTCCCATTTCCACTCAGGAATAGGCAACGAATGAAGCTTCCCTACTGGAGCCTGGTGCTCAGCCTTAACCTGCTGGCACGTCATACACCTAGAGACATATTTTACCACCTGCTTCTTCATGCCAGGCCACCAGAAATGTTGCTTAAGAGTGTTATACATCTTGGTAGTACCAGGATGCATAGCATAGGCAGCCATATGTGCTTCCTCCAGAATCTCTTGCCTCAAATCATTCACATCTGGCACACATAACCTCTGCCCTAACCATAATGTCCCATCTCTCAACTCAAATTCAGAACTCAAATCAGCTTTCACCTTCTCAAACAATTTCACCATAGCAAGATCCTTGTCCTGAACTCTCCTGATCCTGTCATGTAGCATCGATTTGAGCTTCAGAGTGCTACCAAAGCTCCATCATGCTCTAGATTCAACTGATCATTCAAAGCCCTCAACTGAATCAAATTAGGCAACCTCAATACCTGAATCTGAGCTATACTGAGGTGAGACTTTCTGCTCAAAGCATCTGCCACCACCTTGGCCTTCCTTGGGTGGTACTCTATAATACAATCATAATCCTTCAACAGCTCTATCCATCTCCTCTGCCTCAGATTCAACTCCCTCTGAATCAGCAAATACCTCAAACTCTTATGATCAGTGTAAATCTGAAATGTCTCACCTTACAAGTAATGTCTCCAAATTTTCAGGGCAAAAACAACTGCAGCTAACTCCAATTCATGCACTGGATAATTTACCTTATGAGACCTCAACTGTCTCGAGACATAGGCAATCACTCTACCATGCTGCATCAAAACACACCCTAATCCCTGATGGGAAGCATCACTATACACCTCATAATCTCTAGTCCCAAATGGAATAGCTAACACAGGTGCAGTGGTCAA
This sequence comes from Erythroxylum novogranatense, assembly GCA_029891385.1. Lineage (NCBI taxonomy): Eukaryota > Viridiplantae > Streptophyta > Magnoliopsida > Malpighiales > Erythroxylaceae > Erythroxylum > Erythroxylum novogranatense. Next base: position 79,867,136 of record CM057229.1, on the reverse strand, counting down.
CCGATGTTTCAGCTCCTCAAAGCTCTTCTAGCACTCCTCAGTCCATCTGAATGGTGCATTCTTCCTCAGAAGTTTTGTCAGAGGGGCTGAGATCAATGAAAATCCCTCGACAAATCTCTGGTAATAATCTGCCAATCCTAGGAAACTCCGAATCTCAGACACATTCCTAGAAGCTTCCCACTTCATCACTGCCTCAATCTTAGTAGGGTCGACCTGAATACCCTCTCCAGTCACTATGTGGCCCAGAAACACCACCGCTTCTACCCAAAATTCACACTTAATGAATTTGGCATAAAGCTGCTTCTCCCTCATAAGCTGCAAAACAGTCCTCAAATGCTTAGCATGCTCCTGTCTACTCCTCGAATACACCAATATGTCATCAATGAATACAATGAAAAACTGATCTAGGTAGGGCTGAAAGACCTTATTCATCAAGGTCATAAAAGCTACCGGGGCATTAGTCAACCCGAACGGCATCACCAAAAACTCAAAATGCCCATACCTGCTCCTAATGGCACTCTTAGGCACATTAGCCTCTGCTATCTTCAGCTGATAATACCCTGACCTCAAGTCCAAGTTAGTGAACACCTGAGCTCCCTGCAACTGATCAAACAAGTCATCGGTCCTAGGCAGTCGATACTTATTCTTCACTGTCACCCGATTTAGTTGCCTGTAATCGATGCACAACCTCAGAGTCCCATCCTTCTTCTTCATAAACAATACCGGAGCTCCCAAGGTGAGACACTGGGCCTAATAAAACCCTTCTCCAGTAACTCCTGTAATTGAGCCTTCATCTCCCTCAGTTCCACAGGTGCCATCCTATATGGAGGTATAGATATAGGAGCAGTACCTGGAACTAAATCAATAGTAAACTCTGTCTCCCGATCCGGCGGTAAACTCGGTAACTCATCAGGAAATATATCTGGAAATTCCCTAACTACGGAAATGTCCTGCAACCTCTGCTCGACTCTGGTGTCAATAACATGGGCTAGATAGACCTCACATCCTCCCTGCATCAATCTCAGGGAACTCAGGAAAGAGATCATCCAGGCTGACACTGTTTGATTAACTCCTCTGAACTCTGCTCTAGGTTGACCAGGAGACTCTAAGACAACCTCCTTGGTATAGCAGTCCATGATGGCCCTATGGGCAGTAAGCCAGTCCATGCCCAGAATCACATCGATCTCTCTCAATGGTAACACTATAAGGTCTGCTCTCAACACTGCTTGATCAATCTGGATAGAGCATCCCTTGCAGACCTCTCTTAGAGCAGTAGTACTACCTAGAGGTGTACTCACCTCTAGCCCATACTGTAATATCTCCCTATTCCCATGCAATCTACATGTCAAATGCGGTGCAATAAATGAATGTGTGGATCTTGGATCCAACAGTGCAAATGCTTCAATATCAGAAATAAGAAGCATAGCAGCTACTAGTTCTGGAGAATCCTGAGCCTCCTGCCTAGTCATGGCGTAGACCCTGGCCTGGGACTGTGGTCGGCTGCCCCGACCCTCAGTCCTCACAAAGGATCCCTTAGCTCTACCACGGCCTCTACCTCGGCCACTCTACCCAGATCCACCACCTCTACTCTGCTGCACCGTGGTGTTGCTTCCTGATCTCGCATTTACAACAGACTAAGCTCCCACAGTAGCAGGGCAATCCCTAATCTGATGATCCATGAAGTTGCATTTAAGGAAGGCTCCAGTCAATCTCCAACACTCTCCACTGTGCCTGTTGTCTCATTTAAGGAATATGTCCTGTACCTCTACCACTGCCACTGCCAGCATGTACAAATCTCCCTCTCTGCCCAAAACTAGACTGCCTAGATCCACCTGGTGACCTGAAAGTCCTGCTCTGGTGCTTGCTATACCCTCTGCCAGAATCGCCTCGATCACACTCGCCTCTTCCCCGGACCTTGACCGATCTCACTGTCATTGTCTCATTTCTTTGCTCAACTCAAATCTGCGGCAGCTCTCAACTCAACAAAAATACCCATATCAGATCGGGCCAACCTGGTGCGGATCTCCAAATTGAGGCCATTCTCGAACCTCCAGCACCTATCAGCCTTAATGGAAATCAAAACAGTAGCATAATCTATGAGCTCGTTAAATCTCACCTTATACTCTGCCACTGTCATCCTACCTTGCTTCAACTCTAGGAACTCCTGCATCTTCATCTCAAGATACACCTTGGGCATGTAATTATCTCTAAATGCCCTCAGGAAATCCTCCCATATCAGTAGGCAAGGCCTGGTGGTACTTCCCAGGACAATCTTCCACCACTGATAAGCTGGGCCCTGCAGAAGAGAGACTGCGTAATCAAAACGCTCATCTGGATCACAATCCATCTGGTCAAAGACTCTCTTAGTCCTCTCCAGCCATCCCTCAACCTCAGCAGGGTCTGTGCTGCCATAGAGATCCACAGCCCCCTACTTACACAGTCTGTCATGAAGTGAATCACACGTTAATACAATACTTATAAAATGATATAGAATGCACGAGAAGGGGGGGTTGAATTATGTATTCCCTTTTTTGATAAATCTTTCAAAACTGTTTGTTAGAAATAAGATTCTTTACAGAACTTTCGAAAAATTCTAATTAATCAAAACTTTTGAAAACTTTGTTTACTAATTAAGTACTGATAAATCTTGACTCTAAAATAGAGACAGAGTAGAGTAGTTGACACAGCGATTTATCCTGGTTCACCCCAAACCGTGGGCTACGTCCAGTCCTCAGAGTTCTTTATGAGATTTTCACTATCTCTTCAACTTTACAAGTATTCTTTGCGAGCCTCTTCAGGTCTCTACAATCAGTATTCTTTCACACTTAGCCTCTGCAGGCTATCTGCACTACTTTCTCTCAGATAAGTGTTTGAACACTTGTTACAGTAAAATAGCTCTCAGCTAAATTCAACAGAATGCTTTTACGATCACGTAGATGTAAATCTGCTAATTTTTCAACTTCACTAATTTTTACTAACTTTGCAATCTTTGACTTCGACTTGTATTTATAGCCTTCGTCTCCAACTGCTTCTTGATTCTTGTTTCTTGAATCTTTAAAGAAACGGTTATTCATTGAGTTACAGAACTAACTCAACGACTCCTTCGTCTTCTTTTGAATTCGCATCTGTTTTTCTTCGTGCATATCTTTATAAATACATGTTTACTGCGTTTAAATGCGCTTTTACATTTGCGTCGCTTTATTTTGCGTCTGCGTACGTGTTTGCGTTTGTTAAATGCATGTGACTTAAATCATTTGACTTCGTACATATTGCTTTCCTTTTATTGATTCTCTTTGTTATACATCAAAATCATATCTAAGTAAAGTCATTTGGACTTAACAATCTCCTCCTTTTTGATGATAACAAATTATATACAAAAGAAAACAAAATACAATGTTTTGAAAAGAACAACAAAAAAAACTTATCTTGAAACTTCTTCTTTGACTTCTTCCTTTCTTAAATGCTTCATCACACCTTCTTTTCTCGAACATCCTCTTCTCTTACGCTCATTCTCTTCTCCCCTTGTTCATTCTCTTCTCCCCTATTTGTTATAATAAAAAATGATTAACGATGATGGCTCTTCAGCAGTTCTATCATCATCTTCTTCAGGTCATTCATCATCTCCTTGATCTTGTTAACTTCACCACGTAATTTGCTGATTTCAGCTTGTGAGTCCAACGGTGAGGAGGATTGATCAACATCTGCTGAGGGAGCAGTGAACGGAATCGTCGTAGTATAAGCATCAAAGGTAGGAATGTATTCATTATTGATCTCAATAGTTGGTGGACGAATAAATGTATCAGCTTCAGGAAGATCTAAGTCAAATGGAGCAGGTAGCATCAGCAACTGTCTTCCTTGCAGGGGTAATGCTTCTGCTTGAATAGACAGTGTATTAGATAAAGGTCTAATACGCAGAACTGTTTGAACAAGGAACTCAATAAACGTCCTTGTTATTACTCTTCCCCCCACTGGATAGTCTTCTTGCTTATCAGTATAGCTGCAGCTCGCTTCATCTTTATTCTGTGTAGAAGCGCATTGTAGCGCCCCCTCATCGTAGAGTATACACCGGCGCCGTGGGTCGTCTGATGCATAACCTCTGACGAGGGTGCCTACTGATCGATCATTTCTATACACCTCATGGCATCAATATAAGAAAGCAGTAATGATAATTCACTAAATTTTTAAAACCAAAAGATCCCTTCTCACTCATTGCATAAAACCCTGAATACAACATCCGGTAATATCCTGCCAATCCGAGGAAACTCCTCAACTCTGACACGCTCCTCAGAATCTCCCAACTCCTCACTTCCTCAATCTTGTGAGGAGCTGAGACAGGGGTCGATGTCAGTAGCTGACTACGAGATTAGGTTTAATGAGTTGATGGGATATGTTGCTACTGTGGTTTCCACTGAGGAGTGTCAGAAGAGCTTTCAGGAGCTGAAACATCGGTTGACTCTTGCCGTGTTGACTATTCTATCTGGGATTGGAGGATTTGAGGTATCTGATGATGCATCGCATCGAGGATTGGGGTGTGTTACGATGCGACCGGTAGAGTCATTGCCTATGCCTCGAGGGCAGTGAGGTCTCACGAGGTAAACTATCCTGTTCATGATTTGGAGTTAGGCGCGGAGTGTTTTCTTTGAAGATTTGGAGGCATTACGTATGGTGAGACTTTCCGGATCTTCACCGACCATAAGAGTTTGAAATATTCTTGAGCGAGAGAGTTGAATTTGAGACAGAGGAGATGGCTTGAGTTGTTGAAGGACTATGATTGTACTATCGAGTATCACCCTGGGAAAGCTAATGTGGTGGCGGATGCTCTGATACCACCTAATGTAGCACCCCCCATACCATAGGATATGTATCGAGATGCCCGTAGGTCATTCCGACACACACCCTACGATAAGGGTGCGCTACGAACAACCACTAACACTCCACATGGCATCAAAATCATAAAGCATTAACATGAAATCCACTAATTTTTGAAACCTAAGCTGGGAAATGTCACGAATGCATGTATACCATATGCATGTGCAACAAATCATCAATCATAGAGGCGATATGCTGTATGTGCATGCCGAGATATATTGTCACACGCCTAACCCGTCCCAAATGACCAAATTACCCTTCCCATCAGTGACGGGATGTTACACGCATGCACCATCAATTTTACGCACTTCTTCTTCAATCTGATCTGCGGAAAGATCAGCACAAACTTCTTCAGGAAATAGTTTCGACTTCTCCTTAGTCAAATCCAAAGGATATCTTGGCTGGATATCTGGTGCAACCTTTATTTCCGTGTTTTCTGTGATCGGAAAAATGGTACACAGTTTGCTGGAAATTTTTGTAGGGTATGGCTTCGTAGCAGCATCCCTCAAAGCATCGTAGAACATCTTTTCATATTCTTTCAGTAAGTCCCATGTGTCACTATTTATTGACATAGGTTGTACGACAGCCACTGTCTTCTTCATCGGTTGACTACCGATGGCGATAGTAGTTCTCCTGGTAACAAAATGAACCATTCTGATCTTCAGCTTATGTTTTCTCAAAAACTTATGATAGTTGTATACCATCAGACAAGGTTCATCACTATCCGAGTCTGAATCTGCTGTTGCCTCTATTTGTGCCTTAATAGGATTCTCCTGAACTAGGCTTTGCTCCACTGGTTCCTCCTGTTGAGCAATGGGGATTTCCTGAACTCTACTCTGCTCAGTTTCTTTTTCTTTTTGAGCAGCATCAAAGGTTTCTTTCTTTCGACTAACCTCCCCAGCAGTTGACACGGTCTTCTTCCGACTAATCTTCTTAGTCTTGTCTTCTGCTTCAGTCAGTCTTGAAGATTTCTGAACTTGAGATTTTTCTCTTTCAGATTCTAATTTTCTCTTCTTTTCAGTTTCTTTGGCTTTTCTGGCCGTATCCTCTTCCAGAATAGAAACTAGCGACCTTGTCGCTTTAGGTGCACGAGATTGTGGAGTTTGTTCTTGACTCTGTTTTGTGGCGTTCTTCTCTTTTTGTTGCCTTAAAGTCCGAATCCTCGGTGATCTCTTCGCCTTCTTCGTAACTTCACTTAAAAGACTTTCTCCTTGTCTTTTTGGCATACCTTCTCCTGTCCTTCGAGGTAGACTTACTTCGACTTGAGGACTTGCCCGTTTTATCAGCGATTTTCCTGTCAGTCTTCTTATTTCATCTGCAGGCGAGCTTATACTCACTTGAGTTCGGAGACTTGAGGCGGGAGACTTCTTCGATACACGCTCCCCCTCAGTTCTTGTTCTCCTTGAAGAGTCTGCTTCTTCTTTAATCACTGTCCTTAGACCCATTCGCCGTATAGTGATTGAGTCAATCTTACTTTTCCCTGGTATAATACTTCTATTTCCTTTGTGTAGAAGGATTCTGGATTCCTTAAAAATCCTTGTAAGAAGCATGTCGTAAGGATAGCTATTTATATCCTTCATCCCCTTAATCATATAGTGAAAGATTAAGAAGGGTAAATCGATGGGATTGCGATTCAGCAGGTAGAACAAGCATTATTCATCCAGGGTAGTCACCAAATGTCTGGACCCTGCTATGGGTAGAATGCAATTAAACAGAATAGCATGAAGAACCCTAGCTTTTGGGATCAGATTCGAAGTCTTCCTCTCCGAAGGGTCATTGGCTCCATATAATTGTCTTCTGACATCTTCTTCTCTCATACCAACCTGAGACATCCAACCGGCCTTGGTAGACAGAGTCTCACCAACCAATGGACAATTGGTCACCTTCTTTATCAGCTCCTTAGTCACAACAACAGATATACCATCTACTGAAGATACCACAGTGTTGTCTACAAGCTGAGCATTCTTCCAAAAATCGAAAACCTCATTTGTGTATACTGGTTCTCGTACCTGAAAGAAATTCCTCCAACTAACTCTTACAATCTCCGGTTCTACTTCCATACCATCATTTCTCAATGACTTAAAATCCACATGCCTTCCGAATATCATAACTGCCTCCATTGTTTGAGCAGCATTTACGGTTAGCTTTTAAATGCAGGGTAGGATGATTGAGAGAATTTAGAAAGCAAGATGAACCGTTTGGAGATGAGAGTAACCGTAATGGTTTCAGCTTTAGGCTACTTGTAGGGGTATAGACCGATGTGTTCTAGAATCATTAAGATCCTCGAGATTATCAGATTTTTTCCTCCACAATTTCCTTGTGAGAGAAGTTACTAGCTGTACCTCACTGTTTCTGACGCCGTTAGTTTTGACGTCCCTTTAGCCTGACTATTCACTTAACATAACCATGTTAAGGTTGCGTCTGATCTTCTGGAAACGTTCTTCACTCAATGGTTTAGTGAAGATGTCTGCCCACTGATACTCTGTTTCGATGAACTGTAGACGCACCACCTTCCTTTGAACATAGTCTCTCAGAAAGTGATGTTTGACTTCGATGTGCTTCACTCTAGAATGCTGAATCGGATTCTTCGACAGATTAATTGCACTTGTGTTATCGTAGTAGATTGGAATCTCCTCTTCTTGAACTGAATAGTCTTCAAGTTGATATTTGATCCACAACGTCTGTGAACAACAGCTTGTGGCAGCCATATACTCTGCTTCGACAGTTGATAGAGCTATCAAACTTTGTCTCTTACTTGACCAGGAAACTAGGTTTGTGCCAAGAAAGTGACATCCTCCACTTGTGCTCTTTCTTTCGATTCTATCCCCGGCATAGTCCGCATCGCAATATCCGATTAACCTGAAATTTCTACCTTTCTTAAACATTAAGCAAAGATCAGTAGTACCTGCGAGATATCTCATAATTCTTTTAACAACGATAAAATGAGACTCTCTACGATCGGCCTGAAACCTTGCACACAAGCAAACACTGAATAAAATATCAGGTCTACTTGCTGTAAGATACAGTAAAGAACTGATCATCCCTCTATAAGGGGTTTGATCCACCTTCTTACCAAGTTCATCTTTCGACAAAAGGTTTGAAGGATGCATCGGAGTTGTCATTGGCTTCACATTCTGCATATCAAATTTGAGCAACAATTCTTTCACGTACTTTTGTTGATGAATAAAAATTTTCTCTTCGGTTTGCTTAACTTGCAACCCAAGAAAGAACTTTAATTCACCCATCTTGCTCATTTCAAACTCTTTCTTCATTAGACTCTCAAACTTCATGCATAGCTTGTTTGAAGTAGCACCAAAAATAATATCATCAACGTAAATCTGAAGTAAAATAAAATCATTCTGAAAATTCTTCCTAAAGAGCGTCTTATCAATTTGACCTCTACTAAAACCATTCTCTAAGAGAAAAGTACTCAGACGATCATACCAAGCTCTAGGAGCTTGCTTCAGGCCGTATAAGGCTTTATGAAGTCTATAGACATGGTCTGGATTCTTAACATCCTCGAAACCAGGTGGTTGCTTAACATACACCTCTTCGTCTATAAAACCATTCAGAAAGGCACTCTTTACATCCATCTGAAATAGCTTTATATTATGATAGACTATATATGCCAGCAATATCCTAATGGCTTCAAGTCTTGCTACTGGAGCATATGTCTCATTGTAGTCTATTCCTTCTTGCTGATTATATCCTTGTGCTGCTAATCTAGCCTTATTTCGACTTACTCTTCCTGATTCATCTAACTTATTCTTAAAGACCCATCTGGTTCCTATAATATATTTCTTAGGGGGTTTTGGAACTAAGGACCACACATTATTCCTAGTAAATTGATTCAGCTCCTCTTGCATGGCTAACACCCAAGCTTCGTCTCGAAGAGCTTCCTCAACCTTCTTAGGTTCTATTTCAGAGATAAAAGCCACATTAGTTTCTCTTCTGAATTTGGACCTTGTCCTAACTCCTTCTGAGGTCTCTCCGATAATCAACTCTTCTGGATGAGAACTTTTATATTTCCAGTCTCTTTTCAGTCCGATAGTTTCTGGAATATCTTCAACTTTTTCTACATGAGTTACTGATGATGGAGTTTCTGTTCTATCATCTAAGTTCTTTGAAGGACCTTCACTTTCCATGTCATCTTCCTAATGGGGTTGGGAACTATCATCAAACTTGACATGGATGGTCTCCTCTACTGTCTTTGAAGTAAGGTTGTACACCCCGAAATGCCTTAGACGATGATGAGTAGCCTAGAAAAATTCCTAGATAGGTCTTTGAATCGAATTTATCCAACAGCTCCTTTGTATTCAGAATAGAGCATTTGCACCCAAATGAATGAAAGTAAGATATATTTGGTCTTCTTTCATTCCATAACTCATAAGGAGTCTTCTTCAACAAGGGTCGCAACATAATTCTATTCTGAATATAGCATGCTGTATTCACAGCTTCTGCCCAGAAGTATTTAGGAAGATTCATCTCACACAGCATGGTCCTTGCCATCTCTTGAATCGTCCTGTTCTTCCTTTCAACAACTCCATTCTTTTGAGGAGTCCTAGGAGCAGAGAAATTGTGGGAAATTCCATTTTGCTCACAGAATAATCTAAACTTCTCATTCTCAAACTCTCCACCATGGTCACTCCTGATACTGGCTATAGACACTCCTTTTTCATTTTGTAACTTTCTAGATAAGGTCCTAAAGCACTTAAAAGATTCATCTTTGTGTGATAAAAACAATATCCAACAAAATCGAGTAAAGTCATCAACAATAACAAGTCCATATTTCTTCCCGCCAAGACTTATTGTCCTTGTTGGACCAAATAAATCCATATGTAACAATTCTAAACGTCTAGATGATGTTACAAAATTTTTAGAAGAAAAAGAAGCTTTAACTTGTTTTCCTTTCAAACAATTTTCACAGAAAAACTCTTTTTCAAAACTTATTTTTGACAATCCTCTTACCAAATCATGTTTTGCCAACTTTGAAATATGTTTAAAAGAGACATGACCTAGCTTTTTATGCCAGATTAGTCTTTCTTCTTCGGAAGATAGAAAACATGAAATATTTTGGCTTTGAAAATCTTCTAAATCAATTTTGTAAAGATTATTTCTTCTCTTGGCAGAGAAAAGTATAGACCCATCTTTGTTTCTGACTTTGCAAAGATTTTGATTGAATGTGACAGTGAATCCAGAATCACACAATTGACTAACGCTAATCAAGTTATGCTTCAGACCATCAACAAGCAGTACATTATTTATGCATGCAAAGGAATCTTTACCTATTTTACCGATTCCAATAATCTTGCCCTGCTGGTTGTCTCCGAAAGTTACCGATCCTCCCTTCTTATACTGAAGGTCTAGGAACATAGACCTTCTTCCCGTCATATGTCGCGAGCATCTACTATCTAAATACCAATGGTGCTTGCCGTATTTTCCAAGGAAGGATATCTGCAGGAGAAACTATTTTATTTTTTGGTACCCAAATTTTCTTAGGTCCTTTATGGTTAGTAGTATGCATATGATGAGTTCTTTGATGCATATAACTAGAACGTTGATCAAAATGAGATTTATTATGGTTTCTCTTTTGAAAGAAAGGTTTTTTATGAGACTTAGTCTTGTTACTTGTAAACCCTAATCCGGTTTTATCACTCGGATGTCTACATTTTCCAAGCATCTCATTCATTTTCTTAGTGCTCTCTGTGAAAGTAGCTAAATCAGCTGACAGATTCTTAATTCTTAGTTTAAGCTGATTAATCTCTTCTGATCTGTCTATGACTTTATTTTTCTCGTCTAATTGCTTCTTTAGACAGATATTTTCTCTCTCTATTACTTTCGTATGTCTAATATTTTTTGCATACTTTTTCTTTAACAGTTTGTACTGTTTCAGAATAGCATGAGAATCTTCTAACAATTCTGAGTAGGCATCATGCAAATTATCGTAGTCAGATTTTACCTCCTCATCACTATCTTCCTCGGCAACCAAGCAGATGTTTGCATGTTCAGACGACTCGGAACCTGTATCTGATTCTGATGAATCTAGGTCCTCCCACGTTGCCATCATGCTTTTCTTACCTTCTCTACTCTTCTTTGGTTTCTTCTTTAGAATAGGACATTCGGACTTGTAGTGTCCAGGCTGATTGCACTCGTAGCAAATGATAGATGACTTCTCTGGTTTGGCTTCATCTTTGCCATTCTTTTTGAAAGTCTGATTCCCTTTGGACCTTTTCTTCCATATGCGTCTTATCTTTCTGGAGATGAAAGATAATTCGTCATCTTCATCACTTGACTCTGGATCTGATTGGCTGGAGTCGTCATCCTTTGATTATTCAATCTTTAATGCTTTTGATGACTTCCTCCTTCTTTGAGTCCTACAATTCTTATGTCCGACCTTCAGCGCTATCGACTTGTCCCGTTTGGGCTTGTCTTAAGCATCGAGTTCAACTTCATGAATCTTCAAGGATCCAATCCAAGCAACTCGTCAAGTTTTAGCACGCTCAAATCTTTGGCTTCTTGCACCGCAGTAACTTTAGGTCTCCACCTCTTTGGAAGACTTCTTAAGATCTTTCGAACATGGTCTTGATTGTTGTACGTTCTTCCAAGAGCTTTCAATCCATTGATAATTGTTTGAAATCTTTCAAACATTTGATCAATAGATTCTTCATCTTTCATCCTGAAAAGTTCATACTGGTGCACAAGAATACTTATCTTAGATTCTTTAACTTGGCTTGTGCCTTCGTGAGCGATGGACAATGTGTCCCACATCTCCTTTGCAGTATCGCATCCGTGGACTTTGTCATACTCTCTCCTGCTTAGGGCACACGTCAAGAAGAACTTGGCCTTTGAGTTCAGTTGTATTCTGGCCTTTTGGTCAGCCATCCATCTGACTCGTGGAATGGAATTTCCATCTTCGTCTACTGGTGTATAAGGTCCGTTTTCTATTACGTCCGAAAGGTCGACATGAGTAGATTCTATGAACAGTCGCATCTTATCTTTCCAGTAATGATAATCCTCTCCATTGACTGCTGGAGGTCTAGTGACTGAGGCTCCTTCTGCGATGTATACATGTGATTCTGCCATTATCTTTGATCCACACGATGCTAAAGTGATCCTTGGATACCAGGCTCTGATACTAATTGAAGTGAATCACACGTTAATACAATACTTATAAAACGGTATAGAATGCACGAGAAGGGGGGGGTTGAATTGTGTATTCCCCTTTTTGATAAATCTTTCAAAACTGTTTGTTAGAAATAAGATTCTTTACAGAACTTCCGAAAAATTCTAATTAGTCAAAACTTTTGAAAACTTTGTTTACTAATTAATTACTGATAAAGCTTGAATCTAAAAGAGAGATAGAGTAGAGTAGTTGACATAGCGATTTATCCTAGTTCACCCCAAACCGTGGGCTACGTCCAGTCCTCAGAGTTCTTTCTGAGATTTTCACTATCTCTTCAACTTTACAAGTATTCTTTGCGAGCCTCTTCAGGTCTCTACAATCAGTATTCTCTCACACTTAGCCTCTGCAGGCTATCTGCACTACTTTCTCTCAGATAAGTGTTTGAACACTTGTTACAGTAAAATAGCTCTCAGCTAAATTGAATAGAATGTTTTTACGATCACGTAGATGTAAATCTGCTAATTTTTCAACTTCACTAATTTTTACTAACTTTGCAATCTTCGACTTCGACTTGTATTTATAGCCTTCATGTCCAACTGCTTCTTGATTCTTGTTTCTTGAATCTTTAAAGAAACGGTTATTCAGTTGAGTTATGTAACTAACTCGAACTGACTCTTTCGTCTTCTTTTCGAATTCCGCATCTGTTTTTCTTCGTCTGTATCTTTATCGTCTGTGTTTCTGTGTCTGCGTTTGTTTTTATGTTTGTGTCTGCTTTATTTCGCGTCTGCGTTTGTGTTTGCGTTTGTTCGTCTGTGTTCCTTCGACTGTATGACTTCGTCTGTTTGTCTGACTTCGTCTGTATGTCTTCGTCTGTCTGACTTCGTCTATCTGACTTCGTCTGTATTGCTTTTCTTTTTATTGATTCTCTTTGTTATACATCAAAATCATATCTAAGTAAAGTCATTTGGACTTAACATATCATACCTCCTCTCCCGTCTCACTGGAACTCTAGGAGGCAGCTCCTCAGAACGAGGCACCGATGACTCCCTACTAGCTCCGACTGATCCCTGGTCAGCTGGTTGATCAATCTGATCACCAAGAACGGATGACCTATAACAAAACAATAATCTCGATTAGTTTCTGCATTTCTCCCAATAATCCAAGCCTAAATATTTGACTAGTCCCAACAGATGCCAAACCATGCTCTGATACCACCTAATTGTAGCACCCCCTTACCATAGGGTATACACCGGGACGCCCGTAGGTCATTCCGATACATATCCTACGATAAGGGTGAACTACGAACAATCACTACTGTACCTCTCATGGCATCAATAATTAGAAGGTATCAATAGGTAAATCACTAATTTTAGAAACTATAATTTTTTTTTCATTTCATATCATTAAGAACAGTAATTTATACAACTGTCTGTTGTTCACTGTCTGTACAATACTCCAAAAGAAATCTACTACAAAATGTCTAACTAGGTCATCCTCAAAAGATCCCAGCCGACCGACCTGTGACCCACGACTTCTCTTGCCAACAAGATTTATACGGTAGGAAAAGTCTCTCTGGAGCTACGAGTCTACTCTCTCGATGGTTCACCCAATTCATGCATGGTCAAGTATAGTCAAGTATAACACAATTATAGCATAATAGCTCATTCAGAAGTATCATATGGTCATTCACATGAACACAAGGCAATTTTCCTTTCACTCAATCAAAAACATTTAATCAAATGCATATGTAATGCGTATGTGACCTTTTTTCAATTTCTTTCGATGTTGTGACCGAGCGCCTAAACTGTCCCAATAAAGGCGCATTATTTGTTGAGCCTGAGGCTCTGAAGCACTGTGGGCTCGAGACCCAAATACGTTGAGCTTTAAACTCTCGATGGCTGCTTCGGTCACAACTGTCAATTACTGATCATGCACTATGCATGAAATGCACATGGCAATATCAAGCAAAGTCCACATCATATTCGGTCCCAAATTACCACATTCACACAATTAGTTCACAAGTAATCACATTCCAAATCACATATAGCACTTCTATGTCATGATCTTTCAATACGTTGGACACCTTTGGTCCGGAACCAGGCATAAACAAACACAAACCCCACCATTATTCTCCACAGTGTTATAAGTGCAAAATATAAACAATTAATAATCGAGAAACCATCTAGGTTACTCACCAAATAGCTTCCGAGCTAATACCGGGAAGTCTCGGCAACGTCCATGGGATGACGTTCCAACCGTGCCTCTAAATAATCGCAACAATCACACATTACCAAATGCACAATCAGGAATATTACATTATGCACATGGAGCAATTTAGATGTGTACAATGAATGTTCGTGACATTCCTGGCACTATTTCACAATTTCCCATCACAACAATTTTCTCTAAACATTAAAAACTCATTGAAACTAAAATTACTCAATTCGGACCTCCATAGGTCCTATTATAAATAAAAGACGGATCAGAAAATCATTACCCGATCCCCTTACTTCGACCTAACCAATTCCCGTCAATTTCTGCTCTAAAAATTCCCAATTTTCACAGGTCATAACTCCTTACTCCGAACTCCAAATTGGACAAACTTGGTATCAATTTCAAGATAAAAGAGAGATCTAAAAGTTTCATGCAGGACACAAATACCAATTTTATCTTTAAGGGTGTCAAAAATGAAACCAAAGTTACTGCCTACATCCAAAGTTACTGCCTACACAATGTTTCCCAAAATAGTATACCATTTTGTAAAAATCATAAATTTCCATTAATTTTGAAAAAAATTAAAAAAAAATTTCAAAATAAATATCAAAACATGTTCTACAACTTTCATGAACAACTTGGAAGCCAATTCAACCTAGAAACACATCAAATTCTCAAGCAAAGTTTCTGCCCATCCAAATTATTCTCAACAATAACAGAATCTTCCAACATTCATAACTCCATGTACCCTTGGTGAAAAATTCCATACCATATAGAAATAAAAAACTCAGATAATATACTACAATTCTAAAGAAGGACCTCACAGAAAATTCCAATTCAAACTAGGTCAAATCCTCTCATGAATGTGGCTGTCCTGTTAGGGTTTATGAAATCAGTATTTAACCTAAACCCTAACAAAACTTTACAAATATATATCTAACAATACTTACATCCAAAATTGGCATAAAATACCTCATTAGAAAGCTAAAACAATCCTCTACAACTTTTCAGAAGGTCTCTTGAGCCAATTTCACCCTTAATAGTCCCAAATAAATATCAGGACACAAAGAGCACAAAATCTATGCCCTTAGAGCATTTGCACACCAAAACACATTTTGGACTGAATTACCACATGTGCATTATCAGACCATAACTTACAACCTACACATCGAAAAATATCATACTCAGTGGCGTTAGAAAGATAACAGATAAATATTCAACTTTCAGTAATACCATTTTCACAAAATCTGCCTCCTTTTTGCTAGAAAAATCCTCAAAGTTTCAAGTCTTCAATAATAGAACCAAGATCTGGATACTGTTCATCCAGCACACATATCTCAACTTCGGAGCTAAATTCAAAGCTTTTCAAGCCAAAATTGAGTAGAACTTCCTTCATAAGAATTCTAGCCATACTTCTTAAGTTTATTTTAAAGCAAACCTCAACTCAATAACATAACAACATCAAAAGTTATAAACAAATACCTGAAACATGCACAAGTTCTATTTTCCAGATTTCATACTAAATCCTACTCCTTTCATGTAAACATCAATACCACATCAATAAACGTCCCACTTAGCCAAGAGATCAGCCACAAATTCATCAAGACACTTACTTGAGTAATAAAGCACAATTTGGTAGCGCCCAACATACACAATTTTCTTTCCTAAATTTCCATTCATCTAGCATCACAAAACCAATCCAAAACATATTGATAATTCATCTTTTACCAATCATAAACCAATCAAAGAAGCAACCTACCCATAAAATTAAACCATAATCTTTATGAAATTAATGCACTAAAAAGCACAATATATGCTTCTACCTACTAATCAAAGGACACAAAACAAAATTCTTAGTTAAACAAGCTTCAAGCTCTTCAAGTCTTCAAACCTACACCAATTCTCTACTTCACTTAACACCAACGGTCATCACTCCCATACATATACAAATCATCATCTTGACAAGGCTTAAGTTTGGTCTTGGTTGAGATTAAAGAGAGGCAAGCAAGTAGCAAGGAAAGCTTCTTATATGGGATGGAAAGGAAACAATCGAAGGAGGAGAGTAAGGCACCTACGGATGGAGGATGTTTTTCACTTTCAAAGTAATCTTTTTCAACCTTAAAAGTGATTTCCTTATGCATTTAAGGAGAAGAGCTGAGAATGAATGAAGGGAATAAAAAAACCCTTAAATGAAGGAGGACACTTGTCAATTCATGGAGAAAAAGACAAAACCTCAATTAAGGACATTTAATCAAAGAACCCTAATACCAATTAATCCTTAATCCATCCAATGCTAATGACTCTATAACAATCCCAAATTAATGCACCCAATATTCCAGTGTCATTTGACAGAAATTTTCGGTACCGAAAATTCTATCAGTCTGTCTCTTGGTGATTTTTTCGGTTCGAAAATTTTCCCAAAAATTTTTAGGAAAATTCCTGAAATTCTCTAAAAATATAAAACAAACATAAACCACTCCAAATCAAATTTTCAAACACAATTATCTCATCAATCACACAAAATTACATTTATACCCATATGCTGGGAAATGTCATGAATGCATGTACAATCATGTGCATGTGCAAAAATTACCATTCCTATAATTATAGAGGCTATATGATGCATGTTCATGCCGAGATATAATTACAGTCGCTTAACCCGTCCCAAATGACCAAATTACCCTTCCCATCGGTGATGGGATGTTACATACCTGCTCCATCATTCAGTATGAAAACATATCTTGACTGGGATCTTGAGTCATCCCTATCATATTGGAAACTGAGATCTGTATACCCATTTACAATAAGATCTCCTTCTCTATATACTAACAGTACATCCTTAGTTCTTCTCAAGTACTTAAGGATATTCTTGACAACCACCTAATGACCCTCTCCAGGATCTAACTAGTATATTCTCGTAACATTTAGAGTATCTGATACATCGAGTCTCATATATAACATATCATACATGATTGATTCTATAGCCGAAGTATAAGGGATCAAATTTATGCTAGTCCTCTCATCTTATGTTATCCCATGCATCATGGGAAGATAACCTCTCTTGAACTGCTCTATGTTAAACCTTTTTAGCATCTTATCTATGTATGTAGACTAAGAAAGATCAAGCAACTTCTTAGATCCATCTTTATAGCTTCTTATACCTAAAATATAAGTTTCTTCTCCAAGGTCTTTCATGGAGAAATTCTTGGACAACTAAATGTTGATTGATTGTAAAGCTAAGACAATGTTTCCTATTAGTGGTATGTAATCTACATACGACACAAGGAATATGATTATACTCCCATTGACCTCATTATACACACAAGGTTCATCTAGATTTTGTGAGAAACTAAACTCTTTGATTGTCTTATCAAATTGGATATTCCAACTCCTGGATGTTTGGTTCAATCTATAAATGTAATTTTGAAACTTGCATAACTTTTCTTCATCCCATTAAGGAAAGCTATTTTCACATCCATTTGTCATATCCCATAATCATAATGAGTAGCAATGCGTAGGGGTATTCTAATAGATTTAAACATGGCTACTGGGCTAAATGTTTCGTCATAGTTAACTTATTGTCTTTGACGATAACCTTTAACTATAAGCCTAGCTTTATAGGTAACTACATTACCCTCTATGTCAGTTTTCTTCTTGAAAACCCATTTGTTTATCCGTTCAGATGAGCCCAACCAAAGTCTATAATTGGTTTTTATTTATGGAATCCATTTCATATTTCATGACTTGAAGTCATTTTTCAGACTCGAAAGTCTTCAAAATTTCTTCGTAGGTAATGAGCTTATCGTCTACTATGAATAATACGTCATTATGTTTACTTATGAGAAATCCATATCTCTTTAGAACATGACGTATCCTACTTGACCTACGAACTTCTTGTGTATCATAAGATTGAACTATTATTTCATCATTATGAACAACAATCTCAGGTTCAGGTAGTTAATCTACATTTTTTTGAGCATATTGAACTTCCATAAGTTCAATATTGTTCCCACAGTCTTTTTTAGAAGAAAATTTTTCTCTAAAAGGACAATATGCTTTGAAACAAACACTTTATGTTGCAAAATATTGTAGAACTTGAAGTAAATCATGCGTTAGTATAGACTTTACGTTCAATAGAGAAAATGCACAAGAAGGAGGGGTTGAATTGTGAATCCTTTTGGGTGAATACAATCCTCTTTCAAATTTCTTTGAAAAATAACTTTTTCTAAAAACTATTAAGTAAACAATCACAACGTATTGCAATTAACTTCTATATACTTGTATAAAACAATAGAAACTAAAAATTGAGAGTTAGAGAGTAGAGGTTGACACAGTAATTTTATCCTGGTTCACCCCAAACTGTGGGCTATGTCCAGTCCTTAGAATCCTTTTGAGATTTCACTATTCTTCTCAAAAGTAAAAGTATTCTTTTTCATAGAGCCTCTTTAGGTCTCTTACACCAAGTATTGTTTTTCTCACTTAGCCTCAGAGCTTTGTTATAGTAATGATAGCTCTAGTGTTTTGCACAATGAATACAGTGTTTGCTAAAGATAAAAAACTTTTTAAAATATCTAACCTTTTAATCTTCGACTCCGACTTGTATTTATAACCTTCGTGTTCAACTGCTTCCTGATAACTGCTTCTTTCTTTTTACTTCTTGATTCTTGATTCTTGATTCTTGTAGAAACAACTATTTAGTTGAGTTATGTAACTAATTCAAACTAGTTAACCGTTCGACGTAGTATCGGTTCTTCATCTTAGTTTTTCTTCCGTCTTAGTTTCGCTTACGCTTCGTCTTACTTTTACTTCCGCTTCGTCTCACTTTCTTTCATCTTACTTTTGCTTCTGCTTCATCTTAATTTTGCTTTCGCTTCGTCTCATTTTCTTTCGTCTTACTTTTTCTTTCACTTCGTCTTACTTTTGCTTTCGCTTCGTCTTACTTTTGCTTTCTATTCAAAATTGTTCAACAATTTTTAATATTATTATTATTTGAATGTCATCAAAATTATTAGACGTGAAGTCATTTTGACTTAACAAAATTGATATCCTATCGTTTCTTTAGGATATCCTACAAATAGATATTTGTCAGATTTAGCTTTTAGCATATTTGACTGAATCTGCTTCACATAAGCTGGACAACCCTAAACTTTTAGGTGAAAAAGAAAGGGTTTCATATTAGTCCACATCTCATATAGAGCAACATCAACTGACTTTGAAGGGACTCTGTTTAACACATAAGTTGTAGTCTCGAGTGCATATCCCTATAAGGATTTTGACAAATCTGCTAGGCTAATCATTGACCTCACAATATCCAACTAGGTTTGGTTTCCACTTTCTTCCACATCATTGTGTTACGTTGTGTAAGGTGGAGTACATTGGGATATTATCCAATTATTTATATGATAACTTAAAAACTCTTGGATTAAGTATTCACCACCTCGATCTGATTAAAGTGTTTTAATACTTGTACTAAGCTATTTCTCTACTTCATTTCTGAATTCTTTGAACTTTTCAAAAGCCTCATATTTGTATCTCAATAGATACAAATACCTATATCGTGAATAATCATTGATGAAGGTAATGAAGAATACGAAACCACCTTTGGCATGTGTGGATATTGGACCACATACATCTGAATGTATTACGTCTAATAGCCTAGTAATTTGTTTACCCTTTCCTTTAAAAGATAACTTTGTCATCTTGCCTAATAAGCAAGATTCACATATGTCATATGATTTATAATTAAATGACCCAAAAATACCAGACTTACGTGGTTTAGTCACGCGTCTCTCACTTATATGGATAAGGTGACAATTTCATAAGTAAGATGATTTCACATTATCTCTTTTGTCTTTTATTGTCATTGGTATTTAAAAATAGATTGGACATATCTAATATGTATATTCCATTGCATAATGTATCCATAGCATAAAGCATTCCACTCAAACTAATAGAACAACCATTGTTACCAAAATTTAAATGGAAACTAACTTTATTAAGACTAGAAACTGAAATAATATTGTTAGTCAATACAGGTACATGATAACAATCATCCAATTCTATTACAAGCCCACTAGGTAGTGTCAATACATAAGTTCCTATAGCTAATGCAACAACTCTTGCTCCATTGCCCATGGTCAAGTTTGACTCTCTCTTGTTAAGTTGTCTACTGTTCCTGAAGCCCTATATATTAGTAAATATGTGTGAGCCATAAATGATATCCAATACCCATATGTAAACATACCTAAAGTAGATGGGGCATCTGATGCCTTCTTCTGCTTCAATGACTCAAGATAGTCCTTACAATTCATCTTCTAGTGGCCATCCTTGCCACAATAGAAGTATGTTCCCTTAAGGTAGTCTCCTTAGCTTTCTTCTTGGCCACAACTCCCTTAGGCCTTATGGACTTCTTCTTCTTTTGGTTCATCCTCCTTAAACTAGAAGAGTCCACCAGCATCACAACCTTACTGTCCTTGCTGATAGATGGCTAAACTATTTTGAGCAAGTTGATTAGGTCAAGAATTGTTGTTGATATTTGATTCATCCGATAGTTAAGCATAACTGTGAATGACTAGCAATCAAACTAGTTAGAATTAAGTCTATATTTAATTCATGATCCATAAAAAAACCTAAGGAGGCTAACGTCTCAATAGGGTCATTCATCTTTTGTGCATATTGCACTGGAGAAGTCTCCTCAGCCATCCTGAAGAAGAAAAGCAATCTTGAGCTCTCGAATCTTTCAAACCTAGCTTTCTCATCAAACAACTCACTCAAATGATAGACTATGGTATGAGCATCCATAGCCTCATGCTAGTTTTGCAATTATGGTGACATAGTGTCTAGCGCCCCCTTTCTGTAAGGTATGTAGGGTCCGTGAACTCTGGCCACGCGACCACTACAATAGAGCCCGGCCTCTGCCGCCAGCACTCCAGGTATTGTCCTCTTTGGTTCATGGGTGAGCCACGAATCGAACCCAAGACCTCAAGGTTTTGCTGTTCTTTAAGAACACGCCTCTTACCATTGAGCCAATGGTTGATGGTAAGAGGCGTTCTAAAGAACAACAGAAAACTTGAGGTCTTGGTTGAGCTTCGCCACCTCAACCAAAGAGGACAATACTAAGTCTTGGCGATGAAAGGCAGGCTCTCAGTGTGCGCTGGCGAGTTCACGGACCCTAGATTAAAAAGGCACCTTTTTAATGTAGGGTCCGTGAACTCTAGCCACGCGACCACTACAATAGAGCCCGACCTCTACCGCCAGCACTCTAGGTATTGTCCTCTTTGGTCAAGGGTGAGCCATTGCTCCAACCCAAGATCTCAAGGTTTTGCTGCGCTTTAAGTGCTCGCCTCTTACCATTGAGCCAATTAGTGGTCGCGTGGCTAGAGTTCACGGACCCTACAAGGTACACACCGGAACGCCCTGAGGTTATTTTGGTACATATCCCATGATAAGGGTGAGCTACGTTTGATCACTACGTTCACTTCTTATGGCATCATATCATTATTCACTTATAAAGCATCAATAGAAAAACCACAATGTTTTAAAACCAACTTTTTCCTCGTTTCATTTCATAAAACTTGAATGTCTACATTATGTCTTTCAACATTTTCTATATGTACATTATCAAAACCTGATACAAAAGTAATACATGAAAGAGGAAAATATACACAATCTAACTAATCTGTCTAAAAATCCCAGCTGACTGACCTTTGAGCATGACTTCTCTTTCCAATCACAATCTACACGGCTAGTAGGGCCTTTTAGTAGCTAGAGTAGTCTCTCGATCATAAAAAGACAACGTTATAACTTTGGTGAGTTTTGTGAACTCAATGAGGTAACCATCATCGATGATTCACTCAATTCATGCAACACATTATTTCATATAACATATAATCACATACTGCACTTTATATAAGTATCACATTTTCACTTAAGCATAAGCAAATTTGATAGTTCATTCCAGAAAACATTCTTAACAATATGCATATGAAATGCTCACGAGACACTTTTCATTTATTACGTTGTTGTGACCAAGTGCCTGAACTGTCCTGTATCTCTTTTGGATACCGGGCTCATTAATAACTATTCCTTATTCGCTTGGGGGATATAGGGCTCATTCTACATAGTGAGTCTTAGGCTCCTAATCACTTTTGAGCTCGATGCTCATTTTCACTCATTTAGCTTTAAGTTTTGATTGGTGGCTACTCTGGTCACAACTACCATTATCTGATTATGCATTCATGTATGGAATGCATGTACCACATTCACTTACATTATAAAGCACTTAGGTCTTTACATTCACATTTAAGTAACACTTCAATATACATGCCACATTCACAATCATCGGACCTTCTGCCCGGAATCAACAACTAAACACATTCATTTATCTTTCAAAGCATAATTTAAGCAACGTCTGGAGGTTGACATTCCAATTGCTCCTCCATAACAAATAATATACAGAATTTCACAATTTGTACAATTATAAGTATTCAATAATGCACATATATGAAATGAATTATATACAATGCATGCTTATGATAATCCTAGGCATCTTTCCTTTAATTTCATTACAAAATCATTCCCATATCAAACTCATCTAAGTATAATTTATACTTAGGTTTATGCGTCACTAAAACCATTAAATTCATAATTCATTTCTCATTGAATCACTTCAGATTTTTTCCACATCACACTTTCGGGTCTACTGTTTGCATCCAATTAGAAAGCAAAACTGATGTAATTTGGTCATACCCTCTTCTAGAAAAGTGTTCTTATAAGTAATATCTTTTCATTGACACCAAAATCACTCAAATTTGTTTAGTAATTTGGAAGATATGCCTCGAACATTATCGGGTTGTTCATATTCAAAAATAATATACTATGAACAAATTCCATCCAAAAATTCAACCTCATAGAGACTGAATCATAATTCAACTTCTTGAGACAATTTGTACGCCTATATCTCTAGGTTATGTAAAATCAAAAATAATCTTATTTGGAATCCTATAGATCCAGATATAATCAAAATACTGAGGGGTGTTCAGTAAAATAACACCAGTTCATACCATTCCAATAGATTCTCTCACTTTCGTTCAATAAATCTTTAACAATCCAATTAATAATGCTAAACAAATTTATAGAGAGGTAAAAAAATGTCTTAAGAATCTAATAATTCAAGAATCAAGTCATTTGGAGGTCAGACGAAGAAGTTATAGCCAAAAACTTATCGGATGTTCATCAGCCTCTCAAAACTTCAAAGTCGCTATCGTGCAATTTTCGCTATCCAACCTCCAAAGTCACCATCGTGTTTTTGCAAGACAGTGTTTTTTGGCTAACCCTCAAAGTCACCCTCATGCTTTTGCATGATGGTGCTTTTGGCCTAATGTGTTAAAAGTCACCGTTGTGTAAACACTTCTTCTTCTTTATCGACATCCCAACTTCTAATCTCCATAACTTTTGATCCAGAACTCCAAATTTTGCAAACTTTATATCAATGGAAAGTTAAAAGGAAGACCTACTTATATCAACACAGAAAATTTATGAAAGTCTTTCCAAAATCTAACACTTCAAATTTTTATTTCAAGTCTTTCCACTCCATTTCATTAAACTCATTCACCATAAATTCAAACCACTCCAAAATATAAAAGTTTAAATAAAAAATCATTAAAATTTAAAAACATCCTATTCATACTCTGTCACTTTTCTGCATTTTCAACTTTCATTTTCAATCACTATTCTTCCTCTCAACTTCTATTTAAACACTCATTCCCATCTTAAATCAACATTTTACAAGAAACCTTCAACTCAAACACCACTTTTTTTATCATCTCTAAGAAACTCATCCACTCACGTATACACATGCATATATATAAACATGTATAATGAAAAACAGAGCATGACAACATATCACTTTTTTCATACTACAATTTTCTATGCTAATCCCATACACCATTTCATTTCTATTTCAAACTCGAAAAATCATTTCTACATCACCTAATCACTAGTAATCTATCAAATACTAAATAACACTATATCCATATTTTTCCTCCCATTTTCATAGTAGTCATGTATATACACGAAAATTCCATGTTTATGCAGATGACAGTAATTCATTAAATTTATTTTGTTAATCTATAACTCTAAAGGATTCATTCAATACTTGTTAAAAACTCCAAGATCTTCAACTATCCCAAAACCCTAAACTCCATGCAATTCACGTACACCACTGTATAAATGACTAGCTTCGATTTTTTTTTCTTAGGGAAAAAGAACAAACATCAAAGTGGAAATGGTTTGAGAAAAAGAAAAGCAAAGATAACTTTTGAAAGGTATTTGATGAAAGACTTTGTGTTTTGGAAGGAAATTTGAAGGAGGTGGCTACGAAGAAGGTGATTACGAAATAACACTAAAACATATAACTTATCCCTTTTTAACTCTCAGACAAAGATACCAAAGCCATTTAACTAAATCAGTGACACTTGTCACTTTTATAAAGTCTAAGCCTAACCAAATTCCATTTGCACTAATTACTTTAACTATCATCTTTACAATCCAATTATCTCCAATATTCTTTTGATTCCTTTTTTATATTTTCCATAAAATCCTAAATTTTTTGAAATTATTCCTAAATTCACCAAAATTCAAAAATTTTACAATTTTACTAGCCCGTATAATTCCCAATGTAAAACATGCAAAATTCTCAAAAATTCACAAATCAATCCAATTACACCCAGAATTATTCATGAATGTATGTACAATTATTTTCATGTGCAGAAAAATTCACTATTCATGTATACGTGTATGGCATATTATGCATGAGCATGAAGAAGCATTTCTAAGACTCTTATAAATCACAAATTTGCTATTTTAACCTTCCCACATGTAATGGGACGTTACAACTCTCCCCTCCTTAAAAGAAATTTCATCTTTGAAATTCTTACCCGTTTTCTCGAGCAGGTGGGGATATTGTCTCCTTATTTGCTCTTCTGTCTCCTAAGTTACTTCCTAAGTTGAGTGGTTCCTCCAAAGGACTCTCACTAATGGAATGACCCTGTTCCTCAACTACTCGATCTGCGATCCCACAATCTTAATCAGTTGCTCGACATAGCTTAAGTTATTAGCAACCTTAATCTCCTGAGCTGGTATCACATGTATCGGATCCGATTGATATCTTTGGAGCATACTCAGTTGAAACACATTATGCAACTGAGACATCTTATTCGATAAAGCCAGCTTATAGGCCAAAGGCCCTATCCTCTCAATGATCTCATAAGAATCAATGTACCTAGGGCTCAATTTTCCCTTTTTACCGAATCTCAAAACTCCCCTCTAGGGTGACAATCTCAAGAATACTCTGTCTCCCACACTGTATTCCATATCACGTCGGTGTTGATCCACATAACTCTTCTGCCTATCTTGAGCCACTTTAATTCAGCTTTGGATCAACTTTACCTTATCCACTGTGTCGTGTATCAACTCTGGGCCTTCCACCATTTTCAAGCCCTCTTCACCCTAATACAATGGCGACCGACATTTTCTACCATACAACTCCTCATACGGTGCCATTCCAATACTACTGTGATAATGGTAATTATAGGCAAAATCTATCAATGCGATATATTGATCGCAAGCTCCTCTAAACTCCAATACACAAGCTCTAAGCATATCCTCATCAGTCTTGATTGTCCTCTCACTCTGTCCATCTGTCTGAGGATGAAATGTTGTACTGAAGTTCAACTTAGTACCCATAGCAGACTGCAAACTGTGCCAAAATTTTGAAGTAAATTTGAGATCCCTGTCTGATACTATCGACACTGGAACCCCGTGCAGTCTCACCACCTCATTCACATATTTCTGGGCTAATTGATCAAGTGAGTTATTCTCTCTCATTGGTAAGAAGTGGGCCGACTTAGTCAACCGGTCCATTATGACCCATATAGTATCATGTTGCCTCGGAGTCTTAGACAAACCCATAATGAAGTCCATAGTAATTCGTTCCCATTTCCACTTCGGAATGGGTAACGAATGGAGCTTCCCTACTGAAGCTTGGTGCTCAGCTTTAACTTTCTAGCAAGTTATACATCTAGATACATACTCCGCCACTTGTTTCTTTATCCCGAGCCACTAGAAATGTTGCTTCAATGTGTTATATATCTTGGTAGTACTAGGATGCATAGCCTAGGTGGCCATATGAGCTTCCTCGAGAATCTCCTTTCTCACATCATCCACATTAGGCACCCACAACCGTTGTCTCAACCATAATATGTCATCCCTCAAATCAAACTTGAAATCTAGATTCATCTTCACTTTCTCCAAAAGCTTGACCATATCAGAATATTTGCTCTGTACTCTTCTGATTCTGTCATGTAGCATCGGTCTTAACTTTAATGTAGCAATCAAGTCCCTATCCTGCTCCAAATTCAACTCCACATTCAGAGCTCTCTAGTGAATCAAATTGGGTAACCTCAATAACTGAATCTGAGCTGCACTGATAATTATACTTCCTACTCAAACCATCTGCCACCACATTAGCTTTCCCCGGGTCGTACTCAATAATGTAGTTATAATCTTTCAGTAGCTCAATCCATCTCATCTATCTCAAGTTCAACTTCTTCTGACTCAGCAAATATCTCAAACTTTTATGATCTGTGTATATCTGGAAAGTCTCTCTATACAAATAATGTCGCCAAATCTTTAGAGCAAAGACAACTGCAGCTAGATTCAAATTATGTACCATATAATTGATCTCATGAGACCTTAATTATCTCAATGCATATGCGATCACCTTGCCATGTTGCATCAATACATATCCTAATCCTTGATGCGACACTATACATCACATAACCTCCAGTGGCTGATGGAATAGTAAATACCGATGTAGTAATCAACTGATGTTTTAACTCCTCAAAGCTTTTCTAACACTCCTCACTCCATTTGAACACTACGTTCTTTCTCAGAAGTTTAGTCAGAGGGGCTGAAATAAGGGAAAACCTCTCCACAAACCTTCAATAATACCCCGCCAATCTTAGGAATCTTCGAAACATTTCTCAGAGCTTCCCAATTCATCACGGTCTTTATCTTCTTTGGATCTATTTGTATGCCATCCCCAGTCATTTTATGTCCCAGAAGCACAACTTGATCCAGCCAAAATTCACACTAACTGAATTTGGCATACAACTGCTTCTCTCTCATGATTTGTAAAATAACTCTCAGATGCTCAGCATGCTCCTTTCTGCTCTTCGAATACACCAAGATATCATCAATGAACACAATAAAAAATCGATCCAGGTAAGGCTGAAACACCTTATTCATCAGGGCTATAAAATCTATTGGGGCATTAGTCAACTCAAACGACATCACTAGGAACTCATAGTGCCTATACCTACTCCTAAATGCACTCTTAGGTACATTAACCTCTGCTATCTTCAACTGATAATATCTTGATCTTAGATCCATCTTAGTAAATACCTGAGCTCCCTGCAACTAATCAAGTAAATCATCAATTCTAGGTAACGGATACTTGTTCTTCACTGTCACCTGATTCAGTTGCCTATAATCGATGCACAACCTCAAGGTCCCATCCTTCTTCATCATAAATAGCACTGGAGCTCCCCAAGGTGAAACCCTGGGTCTAATAAAACCCTTTTCTAATAACTCCTGAAGTTGAACCTTCATTTCCTTCAGTTCCTTAAGTGCCATCCTATATGGACGAATAGATATAGGAGTAGCACCTGGAACTAGATCAATTATGAACTCTATTTTTTGATTTGGTGATAAACCAGGTAGCTCATCGGGAAACACATCTAGGAATTCCCTAACCATGGGAATGTCCTGTACACTCTGCTCTACCCTAGTATTAATGATGTGGGCTAGATAAGCCTCACATCCTCCCTGCAACAATCTTAGTGCACTCATGAATGATATCATCCTAGTTGGCACTGCCTGACTAAATCCTCTGAAAACTGCCCTCGACTGACCAGGAGAATCCAATACTACCTCCTTGGTGTAGCAGTTCATGATGGCTCTATGGGTAGTGAGCTAATCTATTCCTAAGCTAACATCTATCTCCCTTAACTGCAATACTATTAGGTCTGCCTCCAACTCTGCTTGATCAATCCTAATCAAGCACCCCTTATAGACCTCGCCTATAACAGTAGTACTACCTAGAGATGTCTCACCTCTAGCCCATACTGTAGTAACTCCTATCATAATGCAGTCTATATGCCAAATGCGGTGCAAATGCCTCCAAATCATAGCAGTGCAAATGCCTCCAAATCATAAATAAGAAGCGCACCTGCCACTACATCCGGTGAGTCCTGAGCCTCATGCCTGGTCATAGCATAGACTCTGGCCTAGGACTATGGTCGGTTGCCCTACCCCTCAGTCCTTATGGAAAAACTCCCAGCTCTCCCTCTACCTCTACCTCGGCCTCTTTATCTAGATCCACCACCTCTACTTTGCTAGACTGTAGTATTACTCCTAGATCACCCATTGACAGCAGATTGAGCCCCTAAAGCAGCAGGGCAATCTCTGATCTAATAGTCCATGTGTAACACCCCACTCCCGCAAGACCCGAACCTGACATCGATGGTTGATATCCGAGTCCGTGCCCCGCGAGGGTGGCATGCTAGAGCACTCAATCGTTCAAATTTTAGTACCAATTTTTTTAACACAATCAAATATGCAAAAATCAGTAGTCAATTTGGGTCCACTTTGTTTGTTAAACATTTTCAAACACAAGGTTATGACCAATACACAACTCATCAAAATTTCACTAGTCGCTTGGGCCTAAATTCAAATACAAAACATTTTCAATTTAAAAAGTTATTACATATCGAACTATTCAAATACATATGATACAAAATATGCGGAATATACAATTTAGCACAAAAATAAAGAAATACAATGCAGACGCGAACTGATCCTGACCTCTATCTTTCCCTTGCATGCAATAGGTATACTCACGTTGCCTAACGGGGTATTCTTCTGAGCCTGAAAAATATTCACAAATTTTGGGTGAATTTTGCGAACTCAATGAGTGACCATCATTGATGGCTCACCCAATCGCATAAAAAATAATCCCATTCCCAACATTTCACACTTCACATTCCATAGATATAATCATTCATATTATGCATATGCAGTGCACATGAGACCCACTTTCCATTTGTTACTTTGTTATGACTAAGTGCCTAAGCTGTCCCATATAGGGCTCATTAATAATTGTCCGTTACCCGCTTGGGGGATACAGGGCTCATTAACGTTGAGCCTGAGGCTCTAATTCACTTTTGAGGTCGAAGCTCATTTTCACTCGTTGAGCTTTAAGCTCTGATCGGTGGCTACTCTAGTCACAACAACCATTATGTTTCATGCATTCATGAAACGAAATGCATCAGTCACATTTGCATGATCCACATTCACATATCATCGGACCGTAGTCCGGCATTCAAAATTAGAATTGAGTATCACTTTTCATTTTCATGCAAATGCACATTCAAACACAATTGTCATCGGAATGAGGTCCAAAATTTAATAATCATATTATGCACACTTATTTCATCTCATTCACATACAAGTAACACTTCAATATTTCATTGATACCTCACATTCATCGGACCTTCTGTTTGGAACCCATCACAATCAATCACAGTCACATCATGATTCAATAGTCAATTAATAAAAAATTCAAATAACAAACAATATAGTGAGACAATCTCGATCTACTCACTGTATGCTCCAGTTTAGCATTCGCTTCCAAATTCTGGAAATCCCTGACTGTGGACGTTCTAACTTGGTTTTGCTTCCAAATCTTCAAAATCACCTTTAAACCCTAACTCTTTCATCTCCACCATCATCCACTTTCAGGAAGGAACAGGTTGGGTCTTTTAGTGAGAATGAAGGAGAGAGCAAGGTGGAAGAGTAGCATGAAATATAAGATTTGAAGGGTTATAACTCAAAAAGAGAGCTACAAAAATGAAGAAAAAGTGAGCAAAAATACAAGACCTTTTTATTGTCTTTCAAATACATGATAGCATCGTGGAAGGCAATAAGGAGGGTCTTTAAGATTAAAAAGGTAAAGGCTTAATACATGGTTTGGCAAGTGACACTTGTCACTTGCCACATGTCCAAATTCCCATGAATTTAAACTAGTTCTCTTATTTAACTAGTCCAATCAATTTAAATTTCTACTCCAATTGTGTCCCAATTTTCAATCTTGTTAATAAATTTTTATGTCATTTATAAAAAATTTCATTGCCGTTAGACAGTAAATTCTACTACCATTTATCATTTGTCTTGCCACATGACATTTTTCCTAGTCCAAAAATTTCTCCAAATTTCAGAAATTTTCCTAAAACTCTCCAAAATTTCTAAATCAATCATTTCACTTTCCAAATCAATTTTCAACACATACAACCCAAAATTCTTAATAAAAATTACATTTATAAATAATTTTACCCGAAATTATTCATGAATGCATGTACACTTATTTTCATGTGCAGATAAATTCACTATTCATATATATGTGTATGACATATTATGCAAGAGCAATAAAAATACATTTCTAATCTCTCATTAATCTTTCATGTACCATATTTTAGGGTTCTAACCCTCAATCTGAGAACGGGATGTTACAACTCTCCCCTCCTAAAAGAAATTTCGTCCTCGAAATTAATATCTAGTTAATCAATCAGGAAGGAGTACTATTACCTCATATGTGTCTTCATTTCCCATATAACTTTCTTCTAAAAGATCATAGTTGATAGATTCAATAGGTCTCTCAATCTCTTGTTTAGATATCACACTTTCTTACTCATTTCCTTGATAAGTTTATGATTACTCAAATTTTCATTTCTAGTTTCTATAACACATATATCGGATCATCACAATACTTCCTAACCATATCCATGAAACACTGTGTCAATCCGAAACATCTTTTATAGTTAATACTAACTCATAAATCTATAATCCTCTTCTCACCATAGTTTTGTACGGACCAATTTATTTCAAAGTTAGTTTCCCCTATTTACACCTTTATCTCCATCTAAGAGCACCTTGGCAAGGTGATACTCTTTGAAGTAATTCACCTTTCGCTTGCTATTAATACACTTAGCTCTTATTTCCATCTCATTATATTTCATATCTTCGATGGTGATCCATATAACTCTTTTTATCTTTCTGGAATCACTTAATTTCTATTACAAATCCGTATCACTCTTCATCAACGTCTTGATTCAATTATGGCTTTTAATTATTTTTAGACCCTCTTCATTCAATGTAAGGCCAAACGACTCTTTTTGTCATATTATGCCTCATATAATATTCTCATGATATCGCTGTGATAATGATTGATATGGCTACAGTCAATTTAAACTATACCTTAATCTCATTTCCCTATGAACTCTAGAAAGATAAGCTTTAAGCATGTCTCCAACAGCTAAGATTGTTACCAACTTATACATGTAATCACTTGGTTCCACATTCTTAGCCATCAAATGCGCTCTAGATGTATTCTTACTAGGAGATAAGGCTTTGGTCGTTCCTTGTGTTTTCTCTAACAGTCCCCTTATCGGGTGCACATACTTCTTAATTCAATCATAAATATCATTAACTTGAAGATCATATTCATTTTTAATTCTTTGATAAGATTCATAATTTCTAAATCCTCAATTTGGGATTTGCCAATCCTTTTTATGCAAAACTGATTTTAAATTTCAATAGCTAATAATACTCCCTTTTTGCCCCTTTTTAGCTCGACATTCTGCACTTTTTATCACACTAGATTTGATAACCTCAAAATCCAAATTTGTGATATTCTACTATTAAAATTTCTATTTAATGCACTAAATTGCAACACTGGCTTTACTAGGAATTACCAATTTACACAATCAAAATCTCCAAGTAACTTTATTCATTATCTCAGCCTTACATTCAATTCTTTTAAACTCAATAATTGGCTTAAATTTAAATGATTTGTACATTCCCAAAATGTCCCTGCATATCTAATGTCTCCAAGTTCTCAAAGCAATTACTATTATAGCAATTCTAAACCAAGTATCAAAATCAACCCATGAGACCTTGATTATCTCTATGCATGCAAAATCACTTTATATTATTGCAATAGATTGTATTTTAATCTCCGATGTGAAACTTCCTTATATACTGCATAATCTCTAAATCCAAATGGCATAACTAACATTGGAGTTATAATTCCTCAAAATCCTTTTTACATTCATCATTCATATCGTTTACACACATTTTTTTTCAAATGTTCCAAAATATTCTCTTCACTTTTCGAATACTCTCCAAATATCCTCTATAATCATAGTCTCTAATTGATACAATTCTTTTTGAATCACTTTAATCTTCATCACCATAATAATGTTGGAGGCATAGTTAACTCCAACAGATATAACCTAAATTCCTTTGTTCCCATGATTTGATATTATTACATGATATTTTCAGTCTCCCAATCGACTTCTTTTCTCGAATGATTTTTTTTCCTTTCATTCAATTTCCTTTAATTTCACATTAACTTATTCTAATTTATGTTCATTCATATCAATTTCTCCATACATGTCAATTTATTTGCAATTCACAACTTCTTGTGTTGGTAACACATTCATCATATATAATTTGTATCTCCCGATTTTTTTTTACGTAAAATATATTGTGGACCTAAATCCTCCTCATATTAGCAATAATGCCTCCTCAAAGTCAACAATCCAATCATATAGTTGAATACTTCACATCAAACAAAATGCGTATACTCTCAATAGCATATTCTACCTCTTAAGCCTGAGTCTCAACTAGGGATATGACTCCAATATTCACTTTTGATTTATTACATATTCATTTCTAAGTTGTCTCTTCATTGATCACTCTTAAATTGAATTGTCTGATCAACTTAACCTAATTTAGGAAAATTCTCCTTTGAAAGAAAATTTCTTGCTATGATCATCGATAATATTCATACAATCCTTATTAATCAACTGTCTTAATCATCGCTTATCAATTATTCTTAGTACCTCAAGAAGGTCAATTGCTATCATTTTGTACACGGTCTTAACTTAGGCGTGTATCATCAAGGTCATCCTATTCTATTTAAAGATTTATGTGTGAAAGATCACCAATTATCTTACTATAGTAATACTTTGATCCCAAATGATCATAGACAATATTTCTCTCTTTATCCTTGCCATGATCGGATTTCCTTGCATTGATATATGCTAACATCAACTTTACCTCAATTTTCTAGAATTTACCTCTTCTAGTGTTACATTATTTCACAATAAGTCAACTACCATATGGAGTACATTCACTCTTCCCATTTGATTCCTCATCTTTTTCTTAATCTCATGCGTACATAAAGTTCTCTCTTATATGCATTTATAAGTTTCTCCTTACTACATCATTCATCTCTTATAAAGTCATTTATGACTATTTCATTCCCCTTTTCCTCTTTCCTCATTTCTACCTCATTTTCCTATTGTCATTTATTTATCTTACACATATACATTTTCACAATCCACTTAGAGTTATAGATGCATATTCATCCTGAAATTTCGATTTTAACTTCCACTAATATTTTCTCACGGAGGATCATAGCTCTTATCACATTAATCAACAACTAGCTCACCTTCTTAAGATCATAATATATATATTTTGGTTTTCTCATTCTATTCTGCTTGTATACTTTAATCTCATCATTTTTGCTTTTTTTCCTCACACAATCCTGACAATATCTTCACTTCTCTATCACATTCGAAGGTATACCATTACGGTACAATATCGATATCATAATCCATAATACACACACCAATACAAATGTAGTGAATCTTTATCTACCTTATCGAACCATATACTTTTTCTCATTTCCAATTATCCACATATTATCTTACATACATGTGTTCGCAATCAATTCATAATCATAGATACCTATTCATCCTAAAATTTTGATCTCAATTACACAGACATATTCTTATGCTAAATCATAACTCTTTTTACTTTTAACCGACGTTCATCTCATGTCCAAATTTGACCTCTCCAGGCCATAGAAAATTTCGTTTTCTTTCAACTCGGCTTATACACTTTAGGTCTCATTATTCATTTTGATATCACTTCTTTCCTCAATCAACCCATGACAATGTATTCAGATTCATATCACATTCGAGGATTTATTACCACAGTACAATATGGATATCATATTCCATAATTCAACCATATATATAAATGTCATGGACCTTTCTCTATCATACAAAACTAGATACTGTTTCTCATTTCTAATTGCCCTTAAACCTTCATTGGCTCACATTTTAACATATCATCACTTTTTTCTTTACGATTTCTATCAGTTTAAACACTTAACACATGCTCATGCGTATGACTCATACTTCTGCGACTCAGACTAGGGATCAGTTGCTACTGTCTGCTATGATATGACTAGAATGCATGTGACTTAAATCATATTTAAAAAATGCCCATATAAGATAGTACTTCTACGCTCTGATACTACATAAATGTAACACCCCACTCCTGCAAGACCCGAACCCGACATCGATGGTTGATATCTGAGTCCGTGCCCCACGAGGGTGGCATGCCAGAGCACTCAATCGTTCAAATTTTAGTACCAATTATTTTTGAATACAATCAAATACGCAAAAATTAGTAGTCAATTTGGGCCCACTTTGTTTGTTAAACATTTTCAAACACAAGGTTATGACCAATACACAACTCATCAAAATTTCACTAGTCATTTGGGCCTAAATTCAAATACAAAACATTTTCAATTTCAAAATTTATTACATACCGAATTATTCAAACACATATGATACAAAATATGCGGAATATACAATTTAGCACGAAAATAAAGAAATACAATCCATACGCGAACTGTTCCCCACATCTATCTTTCCCTTGCATGCAGTAGGTATACCCGTTGCCTAATAGGGTATTTTTCTGAGCTTGAAAAATATTTGCAAATTTTGGGTGAGTTTTGCGAACTCAATGAGTGACCATCATCGATGGCTCACCCAATCGCATAACACATAATCCCATTCACAACATTTCACACTTCACGTTCTATAGATATAATCATTCATATTATGCATATGTAGTGCACATGAGACCAACTTTCCATTTGTTACTTTGTTATGCCTGAGTGCCTAAACTGTCCCATATAGGGCTCATTAATAATTGTCCGTTACCCGCTTGGGGGATACAGGGCTCATTAACGTTGAGCCTGAGGCTCTAATTCACTTTTGAGGTCGAAGCTCATTTTCACTCGTTGAGCTTTAAGCTCTGATCGGTGCCTACTCTAGTCACAACAACCATTATGTTTCATGCATTCATGAAATGAAATGCATCAGTCACATTTGCATGATCCACATTCACCCACATTTATATATCATCGGACCGTAGTCCGGCATTCAACATTAGAGTTGAGTATCACTTTTCATTTACATGCAAATGCATATTCAAAGACATTTGTCACCAGACTGAGGTCCGGCATTTAATAATCATATTATACACACTTATTTCATCTCATTCACATACAAGTAACACTTTAATATTTCCTTCATACGTCACATTCATCGGACCTTCTGTTCGGAACCCACCATAATCAATCACAGTCACATCATGATTCAATAGTCAATTAATAAGAAATTCACATAACAAACAATAAAGTGAGACCATCTTGGTCTACTCACTGTACGCTCCAGTTTAGCATTCGCTTCTAAATTCTGGAAATGCCTGACTGTGGACGTTCTAACTTGGTTTTGCTTCCAAATCTTCAAAATCACCCTTAAACCGTAACTCTTTCATCTCCACCATCATCCACTTTCATGAAGGAATAGGTTGGGTCTTTTAGTGAGAATGAAGGAGAGAGCAAGGTGGAAGAGTAGCATGAAATATAAGATTTGAAGGGTTAAAACTCAAAAAGAGAGCTACGAAAATGAAGAAGAAGTGAGCAAAAATACAAGACCTTTTTATTGTCTTTCAAATACATGATAGCATCGTGGAAGGCAATAAGGAGGGTCTTTAAGATTAAAAAGGTAAAGGCTTAATACATGGTTTGGCAAGTGACACTTGTCACTTGCCACATGTCCAAATTCCCATAGATTTAAACTAGTTCTCTTATTTAACTAGTCCAATCAATTTCAATTTCTACTCCAATTGTCTCCCAATTTTCAATGGCACATGTTAATAAATTTCTATGTCATTTATAAAAATTTTCATTGCCATTAGACAGTAAATTCTACTACCATTTATCATTTGTCTTGCCACTTGGCATTTTTCCTAGTCCAAAAATTTTCCCAAATTTCAGAAATTTTCCTAAAACTCTCCAAATTTTCCAAATCAACCATTTCACTTTCCAAATCAATTTTCAACACATACAACCCAAAATTCTCAATAACAATCACATTTATAAACAATTTTACCTGAGATTATTCATGAATGCATGTACACTTATTTTCATGTGCAGATAAATTCACTATTCATATATATATGTATGACATATTATGCAAGAGCAATAAAAATACATTTCTAATCTCTCATTAATCTTTCATGTACCATATTTTAGGGTTCTAACCATCAATCTGAGAACGGGAAGTTACACCATGGAGTCGAATTTGAGGCAAGCTCCAGTCAGTCTCCAACACTCACCACCATGCCTCCTCTCACAGTGCTCACATATTGAAAATTGACTCTGTACTATACCATTTCCACTACTAGTCTGCCCCCTGCCCAGATCCTGACTGATCCACCTGGTGGTCTAAATGCTCTTTTTTGGCACTTATTAAAGCTCCTGCCAGAACTACCATGACTCTCACTAGATCTCTTTCCTCTGGACCTTTGTCCAGTCTCTGCTTGTCTCTCTCTCAATAGCTTCTCAATTCTAATTGAAGCAACTCTCAACTCAGTGAAAGTGCCTAGGTCTGAAAGCGCCATCCTTGTTCTGATCTTCATATTGATTCCATTCTTAAACCTCCTACACTTATCTCCTTTTGTAGGGATCATAGCAGTAGCATGAGCCATCAACTCATTAAACCGGACCTCATATTCAGCCACTGACATCCTACCCTACTTCAAATCTAAGAACTCCTTCATCTTCATCTACAAATAGATCTTGGGCATATAGTTATCTTCCCACTTCAACTAGCAAGGTCGAGTGATATTGTCGGAAATAGTTTTCCACCACTGGTAAGTTGGGCCCTTCAGTAAAGACACTGCATAATCGAACTTCTCATCAGGCTCGCAACCATTTGATCAAATACCCTTTCTGTCCTCTCTAACTATCCCTCGGCCTCAACAGGGTCTGTGCTGCCATAAAAGTCCAAAGCTCCCTGCTTTCGCAGCCTATCATACCTCCTCTCCCTTCTCTCGAGAACTCTAGGAGGTATCTCCTCAGATCGAGGCACCGAGGACTCTCTACTGGCTCCTACCGATCATTGGTCAGTTGGTTGATCAATCTGATCACCTAGAGCGGATGACCTGTAATAACAATAACTTCAATCATTATCCAAAATTCTCACGATATTTCATGCTTAACATTCTATATCTCCCAACAGATGCCAAACTATGCTCTGATACCATCTAATTTAGCGTCCCTTTGTTGCAGGGTACACACCGAAATGCTCGGAGGTCATTCCGGTACATATCCTACGATAAGGGTGAGCTACTTTTGATCACTACATTCACTTCTTATGGCATCATATCAATATTCACTTATAAACCATCAACAAAAAAATCATAATATTTTAAAACCAACTTTTTCCTCATTTCATTTCATAAAACCTGAATGTCTACATTGTGTCTTTCAACATTTTCTATATGTACATTATCAAAACCTGATATAGAAGTACTACATGAAAGAGGAAAATATACAAAATCTAACTAATCTGTCCAAACATCCCAACTGACCGACCTTTGAACCATGACTTCTCTTGCCAATCACAATCTACACCGTTGGTAGAGCCTCTCAGTAGCTAGAGTCATCTCTCGATCTTGAAAAGACAATGTTACAATTTTGGTGAGAGTTTTGCGAACTCAATGAGGTAAACATCATCGATGGTTCACTCAATTCATGCAACTCATCATTTCACATAACATATAATCACATACTACACTTTACATAAGTATCACATTTTCACTTAAGCATAGGCAAATTTGGCAGTTCATTCTAGCAAACACTCTTAACAATATGCATATGAAATGTTCATGAGATACTTTTCATTTATTACGTTGTTGTGACTGAGTGCCTGAACTGTCTTGTATCTATTTTAGATACCGAGCTCATTAATAACTGTCCCTTATCCACTTGGGGGATACAAGGCTCATTTTACATAGTGAGCCTTAGGCTTTTAATCACTTTTGAGCTCGAGGCTCATTTTCACTCGTTGAGCTTTAAGCTCTGATCGGTGGCTACTCTGGTCACAACTACCATTATCTAATTATGCATTCATGTATAGAATGCATGTACCACAATCAATTACATTATAAAGCACTTAGGTCCTCACATTTACATTCAATAAGCACTTCAATATACATTCCACATTCACAATCAGCGGACCTTTTGTCTGGAATCAACAACCAAACACATTAATTTATCTTTCAAAACATAATTTAAACAGACAATAATTGAGAGAAACCGTCTAGGTTAATCACAAGTTGCTCTCAAAGCTAATTCCTAGAAGATTCGGCAACGTCTGGAGGTTGACGTTGTAGTTGCTCCTCTATAACAAATAATATACACAATTTCACAATTTGTACAATCATAAGTATTCCATAATGCACATGTATGAAATGAATTATGTACAATGCATGTTCACGTTAATCCTTTGTAACTTTCCTTTAATTTCATTACAAAATCATTCCCATATCAAACTCATCTAAGTATAATTTATACTTAGGTTTATGCCTCACTAAAACCATTAAATTTACAATTCATTTTTCATTGAATCACTTCAAATTTGTTTCGATGTCACACTTTTGGGTCTACTATTCACATCCAATTAGAAAGCAAAACAGATGTATTTTGGTCATACTCTCTTCAAGAAAAGTGTTCTTAAGTCTTATGTTTTCATTGACACCAAAATCATTCAATTTGGTTTAGTAATTTGGAAGATATACCTCAAACATTATCAGGTTGTTCATATTCAAAAATAGTGTACTATGCACAACTTCCATCCAGAAATTCAACATCTTATAGACCGCATCATAATTCAATTTTTTGATACAATTTGTAGTTATATATCTCTAGGTTACTCCAAATAAAAAATCATCTCATTTGGAATTCTATAGATCCAGATATAATCAAAATACTGAGGGGTGTTCAGCAAAATAACACCAGTTTATACCATTCCAACAGATTCTCTCACTTTCATTCAATAAATCTCTCTCAATTCAATTTAGAATGCTATAAAATTTTATTTAGAGGTAGAAAAATGTCTTAAAAATCTAATTGTTTAAGAATCAAGTCATTTGGAGCTCGGACGAAGAAGTTTTAGCCAAAAAACTATCAGATGTTTATCAGCCTCTCAAAACTTCAAAGTTGCTATCGTCCAATTGCACGATAGCAATTTTCGCTATCCATCCTCGAAAGCATGACAGTGCTTTTTGGATAACCCTCAAAATCACCCTCAGGATTTTGCATGACGATGCTTTTGGCCTAAAGTCTTAAAAGTCACCATTGTGCAAACACTTCTTCTTTACCGACATCCCAACTTCTAAACTCCATAACTTTTGATCGAAAACTCTAAATTTTGCAAAATTTATATCAATGGAAAGCTAAAAGAAAGGTATACAACTTTTATGAAGACAATTTATTCAAAATCAGCCTATATCAACACAGAAAATTCATTAAAATTCATATCAAAAAATTCAACTCTCTAAACATCTATTCTCAAAAAATTTCCAGCTGACTTCCATTTTCGAAAATCTAACACTTTAAATTTTTATTTCAAGTCTTTCCACTCCATTTCATTAAAATCATTCACCATAAATTCATACCACTCCAAAATATACAAGTTTAAATAAAAAATCATCAAAAGCTAAAAACATCCTATTTATACTCCGTTACTTTTCTGCATTTTCAACTTTCATTCTCAATCACTATTCTTCCTCTCAACTTCTATTCAAACACTCATTCCCATCTCAATTCATCATTTTACAACTACCCTTCAACTCAAACACCAATTTTTTGATCATCTCTAAGAAACTCATCCACTCATGTATACACATGCATATATATAAACATGTACAGTGAAAAACAGAGCATGACAACATATCACCTTTTTCATATTACAATTTTCTATACTAATCCCATACACCATTTCATTTATATTTCAAACTCCAAAAATCATTTCTACATCACCTGATCACTAATAATCCATCAAATACTAAATAATACTATATCCATATTTTTCCTCCCATTTTTACAGTAGCCATGTATATACGCAAAAATTCCATGTTCATGCAGATGACAATAATTCATCAAATTTATTTCATAAATCTATGTCTTTAAAGGATTTATTCAATACTTACTTGTTAAAAACTCCAAGATCTTCAACTATCCCAAAACCCTAAACTCCATGCAATTCACGTACACCACTGTATAAATAACCAGCTTCTGTTTTTTTCTTAGGGAAAAAGAACAAACAACAAAGTGGAAATGGTGTGGGAAAAAGAAAAGCAAAGCTAACTTCTAAAAGGTATTTAATGAAAGACTTTGTGTTTTGGAAGGAAATTTGAAGGAGGTGGCTACTAAGAAGGTGACTACGAAACAACACTTAAACATATAATTATCCCTTTTTCACTCTTAAACAAAAATACCAAAGTCATTTAACTAAATCAGTGGCACTTGTCACTTTTATAAAGTCTAAGCCTAACTAAGTTCCTTTTGAACTAATTACTTCAACTATTATCTTTACAATCCAATTATCTCCAACATTCTTTAGATTCCTTTTTTCTATTTTTCATAAAAATCCCAAAATTTATGAAATTGTTCCTAAATTCACCAAAATTAAAAAATATTACAATTTCACTAACCCATAAAATTTTCAATGTAAAACATGCAAAATTCTTAAAAATTCACAAATCAATCCAATTATACCTGGAATTATTCATGAATGCATGTACAATTATTTTCATGTGCAGAAAAATTCACTATTCATGTATATGTGTATGGCATATTATGCATGAGCATGAAGAAGCATTTCTAAGCCTCTCATAAATCACTCACATTTACTATTTTAACCTTCCCATAGGTAATGGGATGTTACATAGTGGCCAGCGTTATGCAGCTAACTATCTCACTATCATTA
The DNA here is from genome assembly GCA_029891385.1 of Erythroxylum novogranatense. Taxonomy (NCBI): domain Eukaryota; kingdom Viridiplantae; phylum Streptophyta; class Magnoliopsida; order Malpighiales; family Erythroxylaceae; genus Erythroxylum; species Erythroxylum novogranatense. The sequence goes on along the minus strand of CM057229.1, from coordinate 79,825,610 downwards.
AGATGCTTTCTGTATGCCCCTAATCATTATCAAAAGCATTAATAGCAAGGTGATCGAGAAATGGTTCTTCTAATACATAACCTAATTTCTCTGAATTGAGAACTATTCTCAGGTTCCTAAGCCAGTCAAAGAAGTTGGGTGTAGTTAACTTATTGGCTTCCATAAGTGAGCATAGGTTCAAAGTAGTGGTCATGGTGTCGATTCTTGCAACCTAATGTCAAAGAGAGAAATAGCGATAAACTGTACATAAATGCATGTCAATTAGGATTTTAATAACATGCAATATTTCTCTCACTATTTTCTCACGAGTCCATAAACCTCGATATGAATCCAGGACAACTTGTATAGAAATTCTCCTAGTGGGTGGATATCCAATATCCTTAAGAATGACCTTGGTTTGCCCAACAAGCCACCTTAGGTTAATTGGTAGGTATCAATCATACCAATTGCATTTATAATGTAGCTATCGAATCTAATGCTATCAACTATTAATGTGTGCACTAACATTGGGTTATCAAATTTTGATGCATATACATCTCATAGACACTACCCAACTTAGCCTCTGTCAACGTTGACCCTGGGTTTGCCTAAAAAATCAACGCTTATAGTTAAAATCGACCCATTAATTCGAAAATCATATTTTTGTGGATCCAACATATTCATGTAGAGTGGGCTTAGGTTTGCCAAACAACTCTAACTCTAAAAGAAATCTAGTTCTCACCATATTAATAGAAGGCGTTAGTTTTAACATTCTAAGTGAGGGATTTCTACTTAGGTCTCATCTAACTATGATGTTCTTGTATATATCATACATATATACATATATAACTATAACTATAGCTATAACTATATGGCATGATATGTGTTAGCCCCGAATTTCTTTTATGTTAATTAAGCATGATTAGCTTAATTAAGCATGATTAGTGTTAGTATTTAATTAAGTTGTTATTGATTAAGTAAGGAGGCATAAATAAGTTAGTCGACTAATGATTTAAAGTAATAAAATGTGTTAGATAAGTTGTGAAGTAGTAGTGAAAGAAGAATAAGAGAATAAAGGTGGAATGGGCTTTAGTTGTCTTGAATTAGAAAGAAGGAAAAGAGTGGGCTTAGGCTAAATGGGCTTAAGTTGTAAATAGTAGTATAAGAAGAAGAGGAGGAAATAAAGAGAAGGAAGAGGATAATTGGGCCTAAGAGAATGATGGGCCTAAATGAAATGAAAAGAAGATGAAATAAATGAAATGAATAAAGAACAAGAAAATGAAATGGGCCCAAAGATTTATGGGCTTGAGTAAGTTAAAGAGGAAATAAAAGTAAAAGAAGAAGGAGGAATTAATGAAGAAGTGGGCTTAATGAATTAATGGGCCTAAGCAAGTTGAGTAGGAAAAAGAATTAGTGGGCTTAAAGAGAACCAATGGGCTTAAGTTAAAGAGAATATGATGTAGGAAAATAAGAAGGAAGATGAAGAAGGAAGTAGAAGAGAGAGATGGGCTTAAGTGATTGGGCTTGAGAATTTAGTGAGGAGTATAAAGAAGAGTTAAATGAGTAAGTAGGAGGATTTAAAGAAGGAAGAAACGAAAATGTAGGAGAGGAGAGAGGAGTTTACTGACAATGAGAGGAAAAGAAGAGAAGAAGAAAATGCTAGGTCATGGGATTTCTAATGGTTCAAGAGCTTGTTTGAAGAAAGTTGAAGAAGAAAAGTGTGGAGAATGCTCCAAGCTACAATCTAAGCTAAGAAACTCTTTGGGAAGTTGGAGATTAAGGTAAGCTTGGATTTTAGTTTGATCTTTTGTTGGGTTTTGGTTGAAAATGCTTGGAAATAAGATGGGTATAGTGATTCCCAAATCAATTTCATGAAAGAGTTGATATAGTTTTCCAATTGAAGTTGTTTTGATTTGGGTTTTGTTGTTCTTGAAGTTGAACAAGAAGAAAGAGAAGAGCTAGGGGAGAGCTCCATTAGACAAGGATTTAGCAATTGATGAGGTAGGTTTTATGTTTATAGTTGAATAATGGGCCATTTATATGTTTTCTAAATTTAAAAGGTTAAATGATTTCAAATTTATAGTTTATGAATGCTTTGAGAAATTAGCATCATTGATGTAATTGTTTTAAAATGATTTGAGAATTATCATGAGAAGTTGATTGATTGAATGAAAATTGTTAAGTGTTGTTATGTTAAATAGTTGATTGATACTTGTGTTGGATGAAATGATAAATGCATATGAAATGCTTCATGTTCATGACTTAAGGTATGAAGATTTGCATGATTTATGCAATACAAGAATTTGCAAAATATTGCCATTTGGCAATCATGATTTCAAGCACATGATTGTATGTTAAGTGGGTTAGGTTAAGTCCACCCAAGAAACGCCTCGTGCACGATGACCATGAAAAGCCTTCTCCCGGTTGCCCCGATTGGGCTAGGATGTTCCTTTTTGGACTCCTCAAGAATTTGCCTACATAAGACCATTAAATGGAATTATGTAGTTGCCATGAATTGTGGACTTACCGAACCATCATGATGTGTTTAAGTATTATGTGTTATGTGTTACATTACAAGATCATTTCATGAATTGCATTCATGTCTTTATGACTAATTAGAAAATGCATGAGTTTTATTAAAGATTTCATGAACGTTTGAAGAATGTGGGAATTGCAAATATGACCCTATGAACGATTTAAAATGGAGTATAAATTGCCTTTATGATTTACAAACAAGTCGAAAAGTGGTATGGTTTAAAATTTTTAAGTAAATGACAAGAGGTTTTTATGGAAACAAATGTTTCATGATTTCAAAAGGAAAGTTTTATGGAAATGGATTTTATAAACTGTTTTGTTCATTATTATGATTATAAGCATATTACCTATTGAGCCCCAAGCTCACCCCTCTTTTCCCAAATTCCAGGTATTAAACAAGAAAATCAAGAGATGTGAGATCAAGGCACAAATAGCCTATTTTGTTGTGTATTTAAAGTTAGATGATGTAACATAAGGTTAAAATTGTATTGTGAGCGTTTGAATGAGGTAAATTGAGATGATTGGGATTTGTGTATATGTAATTGGGATATTGGTATTGGTAATGAAATCTTGGCTTGGAAATGACATTGGGATATGTAAACGTTGATCTTATGGTATTCATGAAAGATTGGTTTCAGATATGAAATTGAATTAGATAAATTATATATATATGAATGGTCATGATGATGGTTGAGTATGAATGGATGATATAAGTTTGGATATATATATATATCGTATGCAAAGCAGTGGAAAATAAGTAGGTTCAAAGAAGTAATCAATTGAATTGATGAGCATTGAGTCAAGTTGCCATTGTTGGAAATCAAACTTTATGAATAAGAAAAGATGGGAATAGTATGAAACATGAAATGTTGTTGAATATAAAGGATCATATGGATTGAAGTTGAGAGTTAGCTTGTGATGGGTGAAAGTTGCTTGAGTGATGGCTTGGGTCATGTGGATGGATCCATTGGCAATTGGGATTAAATTGAGAGTAGATGAGTTGAATAAAAGTGTCAAAAGTTGTGAGGGTTAGAACACATGCCGTCCTTATTCATTCAGTCATATTATTATTTCAGTGGTCATGATCGAGTAGTGACCTTTGAGTGGACTTTTACCTTACTAAATGATGGAGTTAGCTTTTACACCCTTCATAAGATTTATAGTTCATCTTCTTACCTTTCCATAGAGGTATAGTATGCCCCAATTGGAGCTAGGGATCAAAAGTTATGAGTCTTGAAAGATGATGATTCCAAGTGGTTCGAAAGAAGGGTCCCAATCGATCGGAAGGTGTTCCATCGACTAGGAAAAGGTTCCAGTCGACTGGAAAGTGTTCCAGTCGACTACTCGGAGGGCGGAGAATATTTCTCGTAAGTTCCAGTCGACTATAAAGTGTTCCAATCGATCGGAAATGTTTCAATGACTATAACCAAAGATAATACCTATCCTGATCGACCAGCACCTAGTCCAATCGACTAGGATTGTTAGCCAAGTGTTTTGGACGTTATTAGAGGCCGAATTTGGTTTTGTGGTCTTCATAAGAGTTGTAGATCTAGATGTCTACTTTCGTATGGTGAAAGAATGAACACATTTGAACCTCTATATTAAAAGTTATAGCAATCGCGCCAAAAGAGTTTCAATTTGATTTTGAAGTGAGCAGGGTCCATTGTTTGGGGCATAATTCACTCATCCGACCTCAAAATGAGGTGACTTTTGAACCATAGACTCATGAGACATATAGGTACCTCTACATAAAATTTTATAGCAATTGGAGTTGAACTGAGCAATTTTGTATTGTATCAAGTAAGAGGTCAGCTAAGAAAGCATAATGAAGGTTTTGTACACATTATGGTTTTTCGGGGATATCATGAGCTATAGAACTCCAAATGAAGTGATTTTTGAGCCATGGATTCATGAGACATGTAGGTATCTACCCATAAGAATTTGTGCCATTTGGAGTTAAATTGAGGAACTTTTCTTTAATGCAATTGAGTGGTCGGTCAAGAGAATATGATCCGGTTATGAATAAACTTTGGATTTTAAGCGTATCTTGAGTTGTAAAACTCCAATGAAGGTATTTCTTATGTCAAATTTAACAAGGATTAGTATTATGATACTAGGAAGAAGTCAATTGAAATTGAGTTCTCAAAGTCTTCCCCAGTTGGACCACAAGTAAGCAAGTTGAGTTCAAGGATGAGACATGTTTGGAATGGGCCCGACATTGAAGATGTCGCAAGTGAAATTCGAGATGATAGAATATGAACAAGGTATGATTCATGTCTATTAAGGGTTTTCAAAATGTAAATAGTCCAAAAAAAAAAAAAAAAACGACGGCTAATTAGGGTTAATGGCATAAACCCTACAAGGTAAAATGGCTAAGTTTCATGTTACATGATCCGGAGTTGGACTCCGGTAACGGGGTCTAACAATATGGACACCCCAATTATATTGGGCTTAAGTCCATAACCATCCATCATGCAAGTCCAAACAATCCTATCATGCATTCTCTAATGCATCAAATTAAACACATAAGTTTTGGTTGACAATTTATGGATCCTAAAATTTGAAAGTCAATTTAACTCTTGAATCAAATTGCTTACTAATTTTAATCTCGACTAAATTTAATTTTGCATACCATTTCAATTTGGAATTTAATATTAATCAAATTAAATTAAACTCCAATTTCAGAAATTAATTCAAAATTAATACACCTTTAAATTAATTATTTGATGTCAAAATAACCACTTGAATTTTGTCACATATTCCACTTTCTAGTCATACTAAAAAATTAAATGCTCCACTTAAATTAAATCAAATTAATTTCCAAAATTTCTCAAAATTTCGAAAACATCAAATCATCATTTCATGCATCTCCAGGTCATTTGAAGTTAACCAAAATAATTTTGGAATCACCCAAAATTATCAAAATAACCGAAATTACACCTAGACACATAAAAATGACAAAGTTGACATCAAAATTTTTTCCAGAAATCTAATTTTGAGAAAACTCATTTTAACATGCATTAGACATCAAAATAATACAATTTTATCACATAAAAATGTTTTTATGGTTCTAGAACCGAAACATACACACACAAAATTATCAAACAAAATAGTTCCATCAATTTCAATAAAACTTATTAGATCTGTTTCTCGCTTGAAAAATTAATTAAAATTTTTAATTAATTTTGAAAAAACTTAAGAGGTTTATACACATTCTAAATATGTTTACATAAAATTTCCAGAATCAAATTCCAAAAAACATGTTCTACCTCAATAATTTAACCAACTAACATCATATGTTCTATAGGAAAACAATTTTCATACATGTTGTATAAAATTCGAAAATAAATACTTTAATCACAATAAAATCAAATTTCAATCACAAAAGCCATCTACACACGTTTCATGAGAAGATTAGTGGAAGAAAATCATGAAATTTTCATAATTTAATTTTGAATTTTTTAATAACAAAACCTCAACTGTCACAACCATGCAATCCTATTGCATATGTAATAGAAACTACATCTAAAATTTTTCCGAAAATCTAATTTTGAGAAAACTCATTTTAACATGCATTAGACATCAAAATAATACAATTTTATCACATAAAATTGTTTTTATGGTTCTAGAACCAAACATACACACACAAAATTATCAAACAAAATAGTTCCATCAATTTCAATAAAACTTATCTGATATGTTTCTTTGCTTGAAAAATTAATTATTATTTTTAATTAATTTTGAAAAATTAAGAGGTTTATACACATTCTAAATATGTTTACATAAATTTTCTAGAATAAATTCCAAAAAAACATGTTCTACCTCAATAATTTATCCAACTAACATCATATGTTCTATAGGAAAACAATTTTCATACATGTTGTATAAAATTCGAAAATAAATATTTTAATCATAATAAAATCAATTTTCAATCACAAAAACCATCTACACACGTTTCATGAGAAAATTAGTGGAAGAAAATCATGAAAAAATTTCATAATTTAATTTTGAATTTTCTAATAACAAAACCTCTACTGTCACAACCATGCAATCCTATTGCATATGTAATAGAAACTACATCTAATAGGCACAAGATGGCTTTGATATCGCTGATGGGTTTTTAACTTGCATCACATGCATAAAAAATAGTTAAAATAGTAGAAATATAAAACAAAACCTAAAAAGCCAAAAAACTTTCAAGTTCCATTAGAACAATTGATACTGCAAACTATTATTTTTCATTGTAGGACATTCAATACATAGAGTCAAAGAGTGAAGACTAAGAACACAAGTCAACGAGGCTACAGGCAAAGTTTGCCCTGGCGAGAAAATGTTTCGCCACAACGAAATTACAAAATTTTTGAAGAAGCCTTTCGGGAAAAGTTTTTCGTGGCTAGGATAATATTTTTTCACGACAAAATCAGAAAATTATTGAAGAAATCTTTCGGGAAAAGTTCGTCGTGACGAACTCATCTTTTCGTCGCGGTGAAACATTCAAACCAGCACCAGACCCGAACCATTTTTAGAAATTTAACCAACTTTGCAAACCCGATTTGGCAACCCTTTTGTGAAAAAAAAACATATTTCAGGATAACATATAAAAAGGGAAGGAAGGAGCCAACATTCATTCATTCGTTCCATCATCTTGCCACCCATTATCACACCATCGTATTCTCTCATATTTATCTCATATTTCTTTCATTTTTCACTGTCGACTTCTACTATAGGTGCCTCTGATTGCTTCTCGATTGTGAAGTTTCTTAAAGCTATGCATGGCTAGGTGTTTCTTTCCTCTTGAGGATGTGGCAATGGATAGAGTTCAATGAGCTTAAAAGGGGAGTAATTTAATCCATGGTTTAGTTATAATTTATGAATTCCTAGGTTTAGGATTAATAATTTGAAGTTGAACATACTTGATTATGGTTTAATCAAATGTCGGATATTCAATGTGTGGTGTGGATTAGTTTATGTAGAACTTAGAGCTTAAATATATGAAGTCTCTGTTAAGTCAAGAAGACTTCACTTCTTCTATTAATTTTGATGACAATCAAATAATAATAATCATAAAAGTGTGTGAATTGTTTTGATGAGTTTGTTAAGTGTGCAGATAAATGTAAGTAACTAGAGGTAAATTCAAGATGGTACATAAGACTCATGGTCAACTCAAGATGGTACATAAGAACCAAGATAAACTTAAGACGATACATAATACTCAAGGTCAACTCAAGACGATATTTAAAAGCTAAATAAGACAAAGCTTCTTAGATAGACCAGACGAAAGTGTGAAGTGCTTAGTCTAAGAGACCAAACGAAGCACAACACTAGACGAAGTGCAACACCAGATGCATTATAACACCAGATGAAGTATAGCACCAGACGAAGCATAATACCAAACGATGCAATTGAAAAATATTCTAGAATGCCAGTCAATTAGTTAGTTGGAGTTAGTTACAAGATTCAACTAATAACAGTTTCTAGAAGATTCAAGAAGTGGATTTCTCAAGAAGATAGTTGAAGATTTAGGCTATAAATACTAGCTATAGTCATAAACTAAAAATAACAACAATATAAGAGAGAAAATCTTATTGCAAGAAACATACTTAGAGAAACTTTGTACTCAAGTGCAAAAGAAAGAGAGCAAATACATCTGTAACGTGAAGCTCAAACAATATCTCTCGAAGCGAAAGAAAGGCTAGAGCCTGAAGAGGCTAAGGAAGCAGATAAAGAATATATTGCGAGAGGGATCTAAAGAGATTCTGCAAGTGTAGAAGTAACATTGAAGAATATAGTGAAATCTTAGACAAACTATGAGGACTGTACATAGCCCAAGGTTAAGAGTTGAACCAGTATAAATCCCGGAGTCATAATCTCGAACCCTATCTCTTTAATTTTTTTGTTATTAGAAGAATAGAAAATAATTTTCGTTGTTGCATTATTCATGAAATTAAGTGAATTGTTTTGTAATTGTCTGAATTTCTAAAGAAAATCAAGAAGATTATAAAGATTGATATCTTAGACGATTTAACATAATTCAACTTCCCTTCTTGTGTATTCTACATATTATACATTATTTCTATATTAATAAGTGATTTACTTCAGTTGGTATCAGAGCAAAGTTTCTAAGAAACACTATTACAAAGTGAGGACAACGATACAAGGCTGAATCACATGTTTTTATAGCAGAAGGTGCCCAGTCACAAGACCCCCTATGTTGGACCCCGTTTCTGAAATCCAACTCAAGCCAAAACCATAACACTTACTAACTTTGGTTTGATACATGATTCTTTGGGCCCGATTTGAACCTATCCTCGGTACAAAATGCCATCATACTGAAGCGCGGTTCGCTGAAATCTTTTCTTGCTCTGCTACCAAACACGATGAGCCCCGAACTCAGAGTTCGACCATTGAACCAAAAACGTTGATAAAATCATATCATAATCATAGCTCCCTTAAGTAAACTAAATTATAACTCAATCCGGTTCATATACACACAATTGCGTACTTCCTCTGGTTATCAGCCATACATAATTCATTTACATCAAAGAATAGAATTTACAAGTCTCATGGCATACCAAGCCACAATACAATACCAAGATCGAGAATCCGAATATACAAAGATTCAAATCCCATAATTTCCAATACCAATTTAACGTAGAACAATATAATAAGCACACATATAAATCGAAACCTTCACTTCCCTTCACCCGATCTTCTTCTCATCACCTGTGGATGGGAATGAAGGGGGGTGAGCTTATAGCTCGTGGGTAACAGGTTTATAATGAAGAACAAGCAAAATCGTTGAAAAAGTTCATTTGCTGTACAAAAATCATAATAAGTTCATAAAATACTTTGCTCCCAAATTCCCAGTCAAATATGAAATTCTGAGTTCAAACTCGTAGTTGGAAAGTGTCATTGCATAGTGAAAATATTATCACATCAACACAACATGTTCATTCAATCATCAATATCAAATGCTCAATTTATGCACATACTTGAAAATTCATAGATGCAATGCACAACCAAACGGCTCGAGGGTTCCATGGAAACAAAAGGGAGAAACCGAAGTTTACACCCTGAACGAAATGAGTCCATTCGGAGCTCATATGCCACAAGCGGGCAGCCGGGAGAAGGCTCTTGTCTACGTGCACATGAAGAACGAAATGGTTCCACTCTTGCCCAGACAAAAGCACATGATCATGCTCAAATCCTTTCATCAAATGTTTCCATGCTTTTCATGCTCTTTTCTTTCTTTTCCGAATATACAAAATGCCATAAATTTTCTAAGGCATAATATCAAATGTTCAATGTATTCTCATCTTTATTTTGAAATTCATCAAAAAAAGTCCATATGCTGAAACATGTAGAAATTTTGCAATGCATTCAATAGAAACAAAACAATATTTACGAAGTAATTGAAATCAGTCTTGATTCGGGAGAAAACTTTAGTGGCTCATTACTAAATTATAAACTTGAAACCCACCTGAAATCCTTGCTCGGATACATGCATAAAAGGTACCTCTCATGTTGATCCTCTTGCCTTCCTTGATTCCCTTAATCAAATGCAAAATTCCTATTCAAATAGGAATACAAATTAGGGACCCAAAAACCACACATTTACTAAGATAAATTCTAAACAAACACAAACTCTGCCAAAGTCCAAACATTCGGGTCACTTTTTCCATAAAAGTCCTCATTGTCTTACATTTCTATTGACTATAAAAGCATTCAATTTGGTTCAAAAACCCGAAAGTTATACCCCAAACAAAGCAAGAATCTATACCCAACTTCTGACCAAACTTTAAAATTCTTATCGTCTGAATTTCAATTTCATTGCTTTATAAAACTTGTAGAACTTTGTCTCTATTTTACAGCGAGTCAAAAATCACCTCATTTGGATATCTACACCAAAAGATATACCTAAAAATATATCAAAAATCATTTTTCGAAAGGACTGGGGCTTGCCGCAGCGAACGAACCTACTTGCCGCGGCGTCGGCCTGGCTCGCCGCGGCGAGCACAAATGTGTGCGTTGCGACATGCTCGCTTCACGCACATCGCGACGTGCACATTTGTGCGCCACGGCGTGCACATCATATTGGTCACGCCGCGACGTGCACCCTGTGCACGCAGCGTCACTGTTATCTCCGCACGCAGCGGCGTGCTCTTTCGCACGTCGCGACGTGCGGGTCGGATTTGCAACTCCGAACCCCACTGTTCTGCATTTTCTGACTTTAATCTTTACCCAAACTCAGATGCAACACACCTAAACCTTAGATCAAGTCTCAAACTACATTTCTAACTCAAACAAGCCTCAAAATTAGTCACAAATCCAACAACCCAAAGAAATCTAACCATTTTTACCTTTAAACCCTAAAACCACCGATTCTACTACATGCAACCTATCTTTAGGTTTAATCCCACCGAAACAAGATTAAGACAAGCAAAACTTACCCAGAAATGACCCGAACTTGTCAAAAACCGTAAAGATCGAAAATCTCCCTTTTTTTTCTTCTCTTCTTCCTCTTTCACGATACTTCTCTTCTCCTCTTCTTCTTCTTTTCCTTCTTTCTTCTACCTCTTTCTTTTAATCCTACTTAATTGTCAAATGTCGATTTTGCCCCTTTCACTTAAGCCTTATGCCTTAAAATCTTAGGTGCCATGACCAAAATACCCTTATACATTCTTACCATTTTTACTATAACCAAACCATAAAATAAATTCGACCAACATTTACATAACAAACTTTATCCATTAAATCTCATAATCCAGTTAAATTGAATTATAATCATGCTTAATGCAATACGAAAAATTCAAGGGCCAACAACTCTCCCCCTCTTAAAAAGAATTTCGTCCTCGAAATTCTTATCTGATCGATAAGGAGTGCATGATGTTCCTGCAATTCCCGCTTAACGTCTTTACTCGAATACTTTCTTTCAAACGATTGTGGTCAACAGACTCGCTCGATCTTTCAACCCCTTATTTGACAACTCACTTTCTTAACTCGTTCCTTATTATTTTTCAGACTACTCACAGTTTTCCCACTTCCTGTGTCGATAAAACCAATACCATATCATATCAATATTTCCTTAACATACTCACGTACATCACATTTAGAATCCAAAACATCTTTTATTAGTAGCACGAACTCATAGTAATGTCTTAAGAACCAATTCATAGCACGCTTAACAAATCCTTTGTCCTCACTTGAGTACGCCTTGTACCTCATGTAAGCACACACCCTTTAAGGTGATATCCTCAACGACAATTCATCTTTCACTCGACAATCCGCATCACTTTAATATCAGTACATTTGCCTCTTATGTCTATCTCACTGTATTCCATGTTCTTGGCACGGATCCGCCTGATTCATCCATCTTTCTGGAATCACTTAACATCACCCGTTCATAACATCTCCAATTCTAGCCTTCAATGATTAGTAGACCTTACTCATCATAATACAATGCGATGGCTCTTTCTCTCATCAGACTCCTCATACAGTATTTTATTGAAATCACGATAACAACGATCGTGATGCTTACGTCAATTAGAACCGTACATTGGTCTCATATTCCCATGAACTCCACACTATAGACTTCAACCATATCTTCGACAGTTAGGACCGTCGACAATTGAAACTCTCCGTCACTTGACATATTTCTTCTAGGACGTATAGCTTAAATCACCAGTTGTCCTTTTCTGACAGTCTCTTTGCTCAATCATCTTTACCGGTACGCATATTGTTTATCTCAACCACCCAATATCATCTTTCCTACTCGAGCTTAAAATGCACATTCATTTTCTCTTTCTTGGAAGGGTTCACAATTTCTGAATCCTTAATTTGAGCTTTATTCATATGAAACTGATCTTACATTTTTCGTGACTAATGGCACTTCATTTTGCCCGAATTCAACTCCGTTCAGCACTCTTTATTACACTTGATCTGATAACCTCTAAAACTGAATTCATTCTTCACTGTTATTGCATCCTCTATTCAATGCGTCTGATTACGACACTAGCTTTACCATTTTTGAATACTCATTTGTACAACATAAACTTCCTGTAACTCTATCCATTGTCTCCATCTTGCATTCAATTTCTTAAACTCAATACGTACCTTAATTGCATGCTCTGTATATCTTACACACAGTCAAAATATTTCTGTACATATAATGTCTCAAACTTTTCGGCAATCACTGCAGTTGCAAATCATGCGAACTTAATATACAAATTCCCAATTCAATCCGAACGTACCCCAATCAAATTCATATACAATCACAATTCATAAACCATAATCAATCACAAATTTATACCTTAAGTCCCTACATCAATACATATCTATAACAAAACTTATCTGCCTTTTTAGCAAAGAATCTCACACATGACTTATACAAAATCTTATCATTCCTCTTTTTTACTAACTGACATTTACCACACAAATCCATAGACTACCATACAAAAATCGGATAGCATCACGGCTGTATTTTAACACCTAAAATCTGCTAATAACTTTAAATACTTCTATACACCAGCTTAAACAAATCACAAAATTCCTCGGACCTCCCGCCCAAAAATCCAAACTCAATCCTAATCACATTATCCAAATCCAATTCGCGTTTATTTTACTTTGTGGATCTTATCCTGATCTCTCATGCAACACCATTGCATACTACTAAATTCCCAATTCCAAATGATATAGTTAATATCCTCAAAATTTTCCTTACCTTTGTCTCTTATTCATTTTCCTCAAGTAGTCAACCTATTTTTCCCCACTCTTCGAATACACTTAACATATCATCAAACTTCGCTTGGATCACTTTACTCTTCATTCTATAGTATTGTCCAGGAACTCCATATGTCCACAACTGGTCCTAGTAATTCCTCCATTAACTGATTCCTCAATGAGGAAATCTTACCTCTTGTTATTTTCCAATTCCCAATTGTCTTACCTTTCTCGACTGATTTTCTCCACTCTTTAGATTTCCTTATAATTCGCATTGACGTATTCTGATGTCACACCTTCATCGGATAAACTTGTTTTCCCAAACATATTTACCCAGAACATAACGTGAACCACTATGCTCTTCCTATGTGCAATTAATGCCTCCTTAACTTTAGGAATCTACCCACATAGTTGGATCCTTTACATCAAATCAAAAATACATGCATTCTCAGTAGTATCTTTTACATCTTTTACTTGAGTCTCCACTAGGGATAGTGTTGGAGTTATGTAAATATAGTGCCCTGGAAAGCAAGTGTATTTACATGTAACTTTATCTTCTTGATTCTGCTTTGTAATGAAAATATTTATTATTAATAAAACAAAAGAGTTTGGTTTTATCTGTATGAGCATTATATATCTGGTCATAAGGTACCAAGATTCATTTGTAAGTAATATACATATACATAGAGATGTATGGGAAACATGTATATTATTAGAATCAATTAATTGATTCACAGTTGAATAATCAAGTTGGTCGTTTCATTATGGTTTAGATCAGTAGTGTTGCGATTTATCTCCATATAAGTAAAGGAGTTTACTTAAAGGGAATGATGAGTTTCATATCATGATAGTAGTAGACTATCGATAATGGCACTATTAAATGAATTGAATCAAGTATGTTTTCAAGAATAAAGTGGGCGTTACTTTAATCTTAAAACATACAACTTAAGCATTCGCTATTATGAACCACAATCTTGATGAGTGGTGAACTCATATGTGTTCATTATAATTCTTGATATGATCGGAATGGATTTTTACAGGTATTAATCCAATTATCGCATGTTGGAATTATTAATTGAAACATGTATCGTGAACATTCACTCAAATAAAGAGTTTATAGTGTTATCATCTCTTCTAGATGTTTTAAGGAGATTTGGTGATTAAGCTGGCGCGATGAGTTTGATGGACTAGCTACCCATCAAGTCTTAACACTAAGATGAGATCTTATGTATTAATCACCATATAAAGTAAAATGAGAGATCTAGAAGGAAAAACCAACATAAGGGCAAAACGGTAATTTTACCCTTTGTTGTGTGGATGGCTATAAGAAGGTTCTAAATAGGGTTTGCAATTGGACATATTCTCATAATATTTAATAATTCAAGAGTTCAACTAATTGTCTTTAGTGGAATGACATTTAGTTAATAAGCTAGAATTAATTCCAATGAGATTGAATTATTTCTGGGCTTATTGGAGCTTGAATTAACAAAGTCCAATAAGATTCCCCACTTGGCTTTAAGGAAGGTTATCAAGATAAGTAAGAAGTAGTTTGGAGGCTTTAGAAGTCCATAATTGAATGATGGGCTTATAGTAATTAATGGTTAATTGGAAGCCCATATGTTCATTTAGAAATGGGCTTGTTTTGGTTTAATGTAATTGATTAGATTAATTATATTAAAACAATTTTTTAAATGGAGAAGAAGCAATTTGAAATTGTGTTAGGTTAGATGTGTAACCACACATTTGACATTAAAATACTAAATAAAGATGGTCTTTATTATGGTTCATCATTATTAATTGGAGTTATGAACTTACCATTAAATGGTTTAATGGTTGGCTTTTAATGTTGGCATGTAACCTATTTGCATTCATTAGATTAAAGATGAAAGATGTGCATTAGATGGACCATCTTCCTTCTTTCTTCTTGCCAAAACCGAAATGGGTATTCAATTATAGGTTATGGTCTTTTCAAATAGCCATTTTAAAGATAAATGAAGTAAGTCTCATTTATTGGCTATTTGATGAGTGATTAATGTAAGAAGTGATGCATTAGATGCCTCTCACTCTTTCCATTCATGCATATTTCGAAATTGAGATGTAAGAAAGGGTTCTTGCATGGTTTTTAGACATTCTCTCTTTTCATGCAAGAGAGAACTGAAATTCCTAAGTGAAAGAATTGAAAGAGTTTCAATTTTGGTTCTTCTTCTTCTAAGAAAATCTCCTCCAAATATTTCTTCTCCTTTCCCACCAAAGGATTTTGTTAACCTAGTTGTCCTTGAAGAACAAGTGGTAAATCTAATTGATAGAGGATACTACTACAAGGAAGAAGATATATTGCTAAAGGAAAAGACTCAAAGGCAAAGGATTTGGATATAAGAAGGAGAGGATAGCGCAGCGAGGATTTAAAGTCATGAAATAAGGAGTCGGTAATTCCTTTTATCTTGTTCTTAGTTTTATTATCCTTATACCATATCATGTATGGATTAGCATGTTGATTTGGATATATTGCTTCCGCTGCAAGATGATTTCTTAAAAAGTTTTGAAATCTATCGTTTCTCCAAACTAAGCATGCTTTCTTTTTCCGATCCAACAGATAGGACTCCAGTACTCGCTTTCGAATCATTACGTACTCCCTTTTATTAGTTCTTTCATTGATCAATCTTCATACAAACCATTTGATCTGCTTAATCTAACTTAGTGAAGTTCTTCTTTAATCCCTCGAGAAGACCAATTTCTCTCATCTTCATAAGATGATATTGTTCAAGTCACTCAAAACTCAAAGGAGTAACGGACATACTTGCTATCGCATATGCTTGGTTGGGCATCATCAAAGTCATGCCAATTTGCCCATAGATTTACTCCTTAAATCACCAATTCATATCTTACACAATTGATACCTTGATCGCCATTGATCTTAGACAATAATTCTCTCTTTATCAAACATACTAACACCAATTGTATTCTAGTTTTCCGATAATTCACCCTTTTTCTGATGCTACCATATTGAGACTGATCCTTGCAGAACTCCTTGTGTCCTTCTACGAGGTGAATTTCTTCATTCTTTTTCTTAATCTCATTTATGCATAAGATGGGAGCTTATACGCATTTGCATCTCATACACGTTTGCGATTTTCCCCATACTTATTTCATTCATCTCATACAAGGTCATTTATGTCTACTTCATTTCCCCTTCTCTAGGTCCTCACTCCTATCTCATTTTCCAATTATTCTTTATTTCATCTTCTACATGCATACCCTCAATCAATTCGAAATTATCGGTGCACAATCACAATGATATTCTGACCTCAAATCCACAATTTATTCTTACTGCGGATCAGAACTCTTATCGTCTTAATCGACAAACCACTCCGGTTCTAAATTTCTTATCTTAAGATCATAACAAAGTTATGCTTCCATTGCACTCTACTTGTACCCTGTAATCTCATCATGTATATAAACAATCCATGGTAATACATTCGTATCGTATCTATAACACTTTCGAATAGTACCATATTGCCGTCATGCTCAATCCTCCAATCCAATTGCCTTGAATCGTTAACCCATCCTCTATTTCTCCTTTCTAATTCTCCACAACTTCCTTTTTCTCAGATCGAGACAGATGGATCAATCATCATTTCAAAATTAACCTATTGATCTTCCATACAATAATTATATTCTTTATCTCATCTTTCCAACTTTTTCTCTCTCACACAGTGAGTTTCATCATTACTTTATCCCAATTCAGCACAATATTCACAGCTCAATTTCCGTCACACATTACTACAATCAATCAAATTATTGTCAATCGAAGTCAAACAATCACCTTGGCTCTTCAAATTCTAACACCTCAAACTCCTAACAATTACTTATGCGTGTAACCCATACACATGCGCCCATGCAAGATCATAATGCTGGGCTCTGATACCACAAATGTTGGACCCCGTTTCTGAAATCCAACTCAAACAAAAACCATAACACTTACTAACCTGGTTTGATACCGCAATTGCTGGGCCCCAGTTCCGGAACCTACCCTCGGTACAAAATGCCATCATACTGAAGCGCGGTTCACTGAAATCTTTTCTTGCTCTGCTACCAAACACGATGAGCCCCGAACTCGGAGTTCAACCATTGAACCAAAAACATTGATAAAATCATATCATAATCGTAGCTCCCTCAAGTAAACTAAATTCTCACTCAATCCGGTTCGTATACACACAATTGCGTACTTCCTCTGGTTATCAGCCATACATAATTCATTTACATCAAAGAATAGAATTTACAAGTCTCATGGCATACCAAGCCACAATACAATACCAAGATCGAGAATCCGAATATACAAAGATTCAAATCCCATAATTTCCAATACCAATTTAACGTAGAACAATATAATAAGCACACATATAAATCGAAACCTTCACTTCCCTTCACCCGATCTTCTTCTCATCACCTGTGGATGGGAATGAAGGGGGGTGAGCTTATAGCTCGTGGGTAATAGGTTTATAACGAAGAACAAGCAAAATCGTTGAAAAAGTTCATTTGCTGTACAAAAATCATAATAAGTTCATAAAATGCTTTGCTCCCAAATTCCCAGTCAAATATGAAATTCTGAGTTCAAACTCGTAGTTGGAAAGTGTCATTGCATAGTGAAAATATTATCACATCAACACAACATGTTCATTCAATCATCAATATCAAATGCTCAATTTATGCACATACTTGAAAATTCATAGATGCAATGCACAAACAAATGGCTCGAGGGTTCCATGGAAACAAAAGGGAGAAACCGAAGTTTACACCCTGAACGAAATGAGTCCATTCGGAGCTCATATGCCACAAGCGAGCAGCCGGGAGAAGGCTCTTGTCTACGTGCACGTGAAGAACGAAATGGTTCCACTCTTGCCCAGACAAAAGCACATGATCATGCTCAAATCCTTTCATCAAATGTTTCCATACTTTTCATGCTCTTTTCTTTCTTTTCCGAATATACAAAATGCCATAAATTTTCTAAGGCATAATATCAAATGTTCAATGTATTCTCATCTTTATTTTGAAATTCATCAAAAAAGTTCATATGCTGAAACATGTAGAAATTTTGCAATGCATTCAATAGAAACAAAACAATATTTACGAAGTAATTGAAATCATTCTTGATTCGGGAGAAAACTTTAGTGGCTCATTACTAAATTATAAACATGAAACCCACCTGAAATCCTTGCTCGAATACATACATAAAAGGTACCTCTCATGTTGATCCTCTTGCCTTCCTTGATTCCCTTAATCAAATGCAAAATTCCTATTCAAATAGGAATACAAATTAGGGACCCAAAAACCACACATTTACTAAGATAAATTCTAAACAAACCCAAACTCTGCCAAAGTCCAAACATTCGGGTCACTTTTTCCATAAAAGTCCTCATTGTCTTACATTTCTGTTGACTCCAAAAGCATTCAATTTGGTTCAAAAACTCGAAAGTTATACCCCAAACAAAGCAAGAATCTATACCCAACTTCTGACCAAACTTTAAGATTCTTATCGTCTGAATTTCAATTTCATTGCTTTATAAAACTTATAGAACTTTGTCTCTATTTTACAGCGAGTCAAAAATCACCTCATTTGGATATCTACACCAAAAGATATTCCCAAAATATATCAAAATCATTTTCTAAGGATCGGGCTCACCATGGCGAAGGGACGTTAATGCATGCGGCGAACTAACTCGCTTGCCATGGCGTCGGCTGGCTTGGCATGCCATGGCAAAGCACAAATGTGTCGCGACGTGCACATTTGTGCGTCGCGGCGTGCACATCATATTGTGCACGACGCGACGTGCACCCTGTGCATGCGGCGTCACTATTTTCTCCGCACGCCGCGGCGTGCTCTTGCGCACGTCGCAACATGCGGGTCGGAGTTGCAACTCCGAACCCCAATGTTCTGCATTTTTCGACTTTAATCTTTACCCAAACTCAGATGCAACACATCTAAACCTTAGATCAAGTCTAAAACTACATTTCTAACTCAAACAAACCTCAAAATCAGTCACAAATCCAACAACCCAAGGAAATCTAACCATTTTTACCTTTAAACCCTAAAACCACCGATTCTACTACATGCAACCTATCTTTAGGTTTAATCCCACCGAAACAAGATTAAGACAAACAAAGCTTACCCGGAAATGTCCCGAACTTGTCAAAAACTGCAAAGATCGAAAATCTCCCTTTTTTTTCTTCTCTTCTTCCTCTTTCACGATACTTCTCTTCTCCTCATCTTCTTCTTTTCCTTCTTTCTTGTACCTCTTTCTTTTAATCCTACTTAATTGTCAAATGTCCATTTTGCCCCTTTCACTTAAGCCTTATGCCTTAAAATCTTAGGTGCCATGACCAAAATACCCTTATACATTGTTACCATTTTTACTATAACCAAACCATAAAATAAATTTGACCAACATTTACATAACAAACTTTATCCATTAAATCTCATAATCCAGTTAAATTGAATTATAATCATGCTTAATGCAATACGAAAAATTCAGGGGCCAACACCCTGCATTCAATGGTAAAGATTAACATTATTGGAAGGACAGGATGCGACTCTTTATAGAATTCACATATATTGATCTTTAGGATATCATTGAAAATGGTGCATATACACTAACAGAGAATGAAGGGAATAGCATCTCTCCTGACAAATGGTTAGCTGATTAGAAAACTCGCTTTCAGTTAAACTTAAAGACCAAGTTCTTTTTAAAGTTCTTTTTAAATTGTGTTCTAAGCAGAAGTGAATATGATAAGGTTCATAGATGCAAATCTGCAAAAGAAATATGGGACAGATTAGCTATTGCACATGAAGGCACAAATCAGGTGAAAGAATCTAAGATTAGTATTCTTGTTCATCAGGATGAGCTATTCAAGATGAAAGATGATGAGACTATTGATCAGATGTTTGGATGAATTCAAACAATTGTTAATGGACTTAAAGCTCTGGGGAGAATCTATGATAGTTAAGATCATGTTAGAAAGATTCTCAGAAGTCTTCCAAAAAGATGGAGACCCAAAGTAACGGCAATATAAGAGGCAGCAATATAAGAGGCCAAGGATTTAAGTAAACTGAAGCTAGATGAATTGCTTGGTTCACTGAAAATTCACGAAGTGGAGCTTGATGCTAAAGATAAACCCAGAAGAGATAAATCTATTGCATTAAAGATTGGTCAGAAGAATTAGAAGATACGGAAAATAGAAGCACATCTTCAAAAGCATTAAAGATTGAATAAATCAAGAATGATGATGTTAGTGAATCTGATCAAGATTCAAGTAAAGATGATGATGAACTATCCTTCATTTCAACAAAGATTAGGAGGATATGGAAAAAGAAATCAAAGGGAAATAAAGACTTGTCTTTTAAAAAGAAAATCAAAGATGACTCAAAGAACGAGAAAAGTTATGTCGTCTATTATGAGTGCAATCACCAGGACATTATGAGTCTGAATGCCCATTACTCAAAAGAAAACAAAAGAAAAGTCAAGAAAACAAAAAGAGCATGATGGCAACATTGGAATATCTGGATTCGATTGCATTTGAATTCGACTCAGAAACATCAAAGCAAGCAAATATATACTTGGTAGCTGTAAGGGAATGCGATGATGAGGTAATTTCTAACTATGATGATCTTCAGGATGCTTATTTAAAATTGTTAGAAGATTCACATGCTATCTTAAAACAATATATGATATTGAAAAAGAAATTTGCTGAAAATTTGAAGAAAAAGAAAACGTTTGCCTTAAGAAACAAGTAGATGATATGAAAAAGAAAATAACTGTAGATAGATCTGAGGAAATTTATAAACTAAAACAAAGGATTAACAGTCTCTCAACAGATTTGTCAACATTTACAGAAAGTAAAAAATGGATGAATGATATGATTGGAAGATATAGACATCCAAATGATAAGAGCACTTTCGGTTTTAATAATAATAATGTTCTTCATAATAAAAATTTTGTTCCTAACAAAAAGAAAAAAAAAACAATATTCTTATCATTCGATGAACAATTATAAGGCTAACCCCAAAGGACCCAAGAAAATATGGGTACCTAAGAAGGATATAATATATACTGCAGATCTCCTTTCTTGGAAAAAGCAACCATCACCAATGATACTTGGACAGTGGCTGCTCGTGACATATGACGGGAAGAAGGTCTATGTTCCTAGACTTCCAACATAAGCAAGGAGGATTGGTAACTTTTGGAGATAACAAGCAGGGAAAAATAGTTAGAATCGACAAAATTGGTAAAGATTCTTTTTCATCTGTTGATAATGTTCTATTGGTTGAAGGCTTAAAGCATAATCTAATTAGTGTAAGTCAATTATGTGATTTTGGTTTTGAAGTATCCTTTAATCAAAATTCTTTTGTAGTCAAAAACAAGGACTGTTCCATATTCTTTTCTAACAAGAGACGGAATAATCTATATAAAATTAACTTAGACAATTTGAAAAGTTAAAATATTTCATGTTTTATATCAACAGATGAGGAAAAACTGATTTGGCACAAAAAGCTAGGTCATGTTAGTTTTAAACATATTTCCAAGTTAGTTAGACATGATTTGGTAAGAGGATTACCAAAGATAAGTTTTAACAAATATTTCTTTTGTGAAGAGTTGTCAAAAAGGAAAACAAGTTAAAACATCCTTTTCATCTAAAAATATTGTAACTTCGTCAAGACCTCTACAGTTGTTACATATAGATTTGTTTCGTCCAAATGAAACATTAAGTCCAGGTGGAAAGAAGTATGATCTCGTAAATGTTGATGCTTCACTAGATTTTGTTGGATATTATTTTTATCACATAAAGATTAATCACTTAAATGTTTTAAAGTTTTATTCAAAAAGTTATGAAATGAAAAAGGAATCTCTATTGCTTGAATTAGGTGTGATCATAGTGGAGAATTTGAAAATAAAAAATTCAAAATGTTTTGTGAAGAGAATGGAATTTTCCATAATTTCTCTACTCTTAGAACTCCTCAAAAGAATGGAGTTGTAAAGAGAAAGAATAGGATGATTCAGGAAATGGCAAGAACTATACTATGTGAAATGAATCTTCCTAAGTATTTCTGGGCAGAAACTATAAATACAACTTTTTATATTCAAAATAGAGTATTGTTGCGACTTATTTTAAATAAAACTCCATATGAATTATGGAAAGGAAGAAAGCCAAATATATCTTACTTCCATGCTTTTGGTTGCAAATGCACTAAATTGAATACAAAAGAAAAATTGGATAAATTTGATTTTAAGATTAATTGAGGAATTTTTCTAGGTTATTCAACTACTTCTAAAGCTTATAGAGTTTATAATCTTGATTCTACATCTGTTGAAGAGTATATGTATGTAAAATTTGAAGATGATTCTCATCTAGATAGAAGAGACAATTCTGATGATGAAACTCTATCTGCTCCTTTAGTTAATAATCTAGACATGTCACCACCAGACAATCCACCTGATAAGGTAAAAGATATCTCTAAAAACTTTAGTCTAAGAAAAGATTGGAAGTATAAATCTTCTCACCCAGAAAACCTGATTATAGGAAAAACATCAGAAGGAATGAGAACTAGGTCTAAATTTAGAAGAGAGGTAAATGTAGCTTTTGTTTCTGAATTAGAACCTAAGAAAATTGATGAATCTCTTCAAGATGAAGCTTGGATTTTAGCTATGCAGGAGGAGTTAAATCAATTTACAAGGAATAAAGTTTGGTCTCTAGTTCATAAACCATCCAATAAATCTATCATAGTAACCAGATGGGTATTCAAAAATAAACTAGATGAATCAGGAAAAGTAAACCGTAACAAAGCTAGATTAGTAGTTAAAGGTCCTAATCAACAGAAGGAATAGACTATAATGAAACATGTGCTTTTGTAGCTAGACTAGAAGCTATTAGGATTTTTCTTGCATATGTTGTTTTTCATGATATAAAACTGTTTCAAATCGATGTGAAAAGTGGTTTTTTTTTAATGGTTTTATAGATGAAAAAGTTTATGTAAAAAAACCCCTAGTTTTGAAGACATTGATAAACCAGACTATGTCTATAAAGTTTATAAGTCTTTGTATGGAATAAAACAAGCACCTCGTGCTTGGTATAATTGCCTGAGTTCGTTTTTGATTAAAAATGACTTTATTAGAGGTTAAGAATATAAGACTTTATTTATAAAACATATTAAAAATGATTTTATAGTTGTACAAATATATGTAGATGATATCATTTTTAGTGCAACTTTTAAGAAACTATGTTCAAGTTTTGAAAATCTTAGGAAAAGTGAATTTGAAATGAGTATGATGGGTGAATTAAAGTTCTTTCTTGGTTTACAAATTAAACAAACTGAAGAAAGATTTTTATTCATCCACAAAAATATATCAAAGAACTTTTAATCAAATATAAAATGGAGAATGTCAAATCAATGTCAACTCCTATGCATCCTTCAATCCTCTTATCTAAGGATGAAGCTGGGAAGAAGATTGATCAAACTCTTTTTAGAGAAATTATTGGTTCTTTACTTTACCTAACTACAAGCAAACCTGATATATTGTTTAGTTTTTGTTTGTGCGCAAGATTTCAAGCAGATCCTAGAGAATCTCATTATATTGCTATCAAAAGAATATTGAGATACTTGGCACATTCTACTAATCTATGCTTAATGTATGAGAAAGGTAAAGATTTCAGGTTAATCGGCTACTGTGATGCTAATTATGGTGGAGATAGGATTGATAGAAAGAGTATAAGTAGAGCTTGTCACTTTCTTGGTTATAATCTAATTTCTTGGTCAAGCAAGAGGCAAAGTTCAATTGCTCTATCTACTACAGAAGCTAAATATATGTCAGCTACAAGTTGTTGTTCACAGAAGTTATGGATTAAGTATCAGTTAGAAGATTATTCTATCCAAGAAGATCAGATTCCAATCTTCTCTGACAACACAAATTCTATTAATCTCTAAAAAATCCAATACAGCATTCAAGGGCAAAGCATATTGAAATTAGACATCATTTTATAAAAGATTATGTACAGAGAGGGATCATCAATCTACAATTTGTTAAGACGAATCAACAATGGGCAGATATCTTCACTACCCTTAAGTGAAGACAGATTTAAAAAAATCAGAAGAAATCCGAATATGGTAATATTAAATGATCATTCGTCTAACACTTCGTGACCCTGACAATTCGACTAGAAGAAGTTGAAAAGTGGTAAGTTCTCAAGTAAAATAGTAACGGTAAGTTATGAATGACAACTTTTCAAGAGTATGTATAAAAAGGAAATCTTCTCAAGATTCTAAAACACCTTACACTATAGAACTTTCTTGAAAAACTTCAAAACCGACTTGTGTAGTTCTCTCAACAAAGATGATTCAACACTCTGTTCTAAACTTCAAGTTCTTCTCATTTCATATCTTTATCTTCTTATACTAACCTCGCTTCATTAAGTGAAATACATTTATGTGTTTAATGTTTATTTGTTACACATTAAGAATGTCAAATTCTCTTGTCTATGGGAGACACATCGATTTCACTTCCTTGAAAAAAAATCAAATGGATATCGAACTAAAAATTGAAGCAGTTGGCTGGAAAATTTTCTTCAACATCCGCGAGACAGTATATTTGAATAAAATATATGAGTTGTGGAAGAATGCAAAGATGGTGGACAACACCTTAGTGTCGATGGTAGATGGGTTGTCGGTAATAGTCACATAAGATTCTATCGAGAAGGCTATTGGGTGTCTAAGTATTGGACCAAAATTGTTTACATTACAAAATTGATCGCTCAAGGTCGTATAGATAAAGCTCACATCAATTGAAAACTATATGGATGCAATAATCCAGGAGTCAAGAAGTCTTCAACCCTCGTTTCGAAGGCTAAGGTTCTTCATTCACTTCTTATACACTGTATTCTACCAAGAGTAGGCTCAAAGGACCTAATGACAATGAATTATGAACACTGTTTGTTTCATCTACTTACTCACCAACCCATTAATCTTCCATTCTTGATTTTGGAGAACATGATAAAGTCTAGGGTGGATGAGTATAGCTCTTTACGTTACGGTATGCTGTTGACAAGATTCTTCAGAGAATCTGGAATCTTACTTGATAGAGGAAATAGAGTCAAGATGAATGTGACAAGTGTTATTAATGCCTCTACTATTCACAAAATGGGAATCAAGATTAAAGTTGAAGTGGATATAGGTTTTACACCAAAAGCAAAGTTTGAGGGGGAGCTTATAGTAAGACCAAGCAAGAGTGAACATTTTTTGTCTGAAATATAAGCAAAACCTCAATCAACAGGAAGAACATCCGTAGAGGAAAAGGTTGAACAATCGTCTGATGTGCCAATACATGTTAAGACTATTCTACAGAGGGAGGAAAGAAAGGTTCAACAATCAACACATCAAGTGTCTTCAAAGATGAAGGCTGAGATGTTCCAATCAAAAAAGCCCAAACAGTCAAGAAGGTCATCAAGATTATTAACCTTATGACAACAAGAATAGAAGAAACAAAAAGTTTTAATTCTTGGTGGAGATTATGAGAAACAATAGCAACAATAACAACCTACCAAATCAATTGTCTTTATCTTGCAAAGTCAATCAAAAAAATTATCTGAAGAGATAGAGATAAAAAGGAAGTTAGTATTTGAGAGGAAGAAGCCTCAACAACAACTCTCTTCTAGACCAGCAGGAGAACAAAAGAAGATGAAGCTTAGTCAAAAAAAGGTTTCTTCATCTGATGTTCCACAAAAGGGATAGATAGTTGAACACCAGCTAGTACTTTACGACCCTCCTCAACCAATAAAGAAAAAGGATTTGAAAATGAAGGTTATAGAAGAATCAGTACTTGATCGAAATAGATGTTCAATTATTATCAGGGAATCTTTTAAGCAGACAGTCAAAGTATAAGTTGATCCTATACCAGTAAACAATTAGACAATACATCTTCTCAGTCATGAAGAGCGAAGACTATATGATATTTTGTGAGATGAAAAGTTAGAACCATATCTAATTACGATTACAAAAGATCATTATACAATCTATCCGATAATAAGTAGGATGACAATAAAGATTGTACCAGATGTACAACCAAGATGTCCAACCCCCATAATAAACGAAGAAAAAGGGAAGAAGAAGATGTTTCCTGAAGCGCATGAAGATGATCTTAAAGAAGAACAGATTCGAATGGTTGTGAAGAACATAGATGATGCATGTCATGCAGCTCAACCTGTAGGTGTCTATATATCACATCACATATCAAAGGCATCAGGAAGTCAATTTGGAGTTTTTACTAAATATGAAAGTTTCATGGTGGTTGGCACAGTGACAGAAGGAAGGTACAGAAGTATCACAATAGAAGGTATCGATTTCAACTTAGAAACCTTTGTGCATTTAATCATTCATTTCAGAACATAGGTTTCATACCTTTAGTTAAAACTGTTTTACACCTTCTTGGGCAACCAATTTACAAACTACCCAAACCTGATGATCTTGATCTCGAAGAAGGAAAACAAACCTTCAAATTACCTTCAATCAAAATCATAGAATTAGACGATTCACCTAAAGAACCATCTGTTTTTGAACACCTTCATCCACTTAGTGAAATACAACAAGATGCTACTGTTAATTCGAAGTTCTTAAAGCATTTCATCAATTGGATTGAAGCTAGTCACAAGCAGAAGCAAGTTTAGGATGCCTTAGCTAAAAATATTACAAAAATTCATACTAAGGTTGATGAACTAGGTGATGCAGTGGGTGATCTTCATGAGGAAATAACACTTCTACGAGTTTTTATTAAACAAGATCTCAAGATGATCCACACTAATATTCAACATATGTATTCTAAAATTCTGAAGCGTCTAAGATGAATGATCTTTCTGATTAATAACAAATAGGGGGAGAAAAGGGGAGAAAAGTAGAGAATATTAGAAAGCATTGTATATCTTATGCATATCTTGTGTATTGCTTTATTTGTTATTCATCTGAACATTATTTTTTTATTTGTCTGTCGTTTGAATATTATTTTATCTTCTAATATTATGATTATTTGTTATCATAAAAAAGGGGGAGATTGTTAAGTCAAGAAGACTTCACTTCTTTAATTTTGATGACAATCAAATAATAATAATCATAGAAGTGTGTGAATTGTTTTGATGAGTTTGTTAAGTACGCAGAAAAATGTAAGTGACACAAATCGTCAACTCAAGACGATACATAGTCAACTCCAGACGATACTTAAGACTCGAGACGGTCAACTTAAGAAGGTCAACAAAAGACGATACAAGGTCAAACCTAGACGATATATGATCAACTCAAGATGATATTCAAAAGCTGAATTTGCCAAAGTGTCTTAGATAGATCAGACGAAAGCACGATATCAGACGAAATCACGACATCAGACGAAGCATAATACCAGATAATGCAAATGAAAAATATTCTAGAACGTCGATCAGTTATTTAGTTGGAGTTAGTTACAGGATTCAACTAATAACAACTTCTAGAAGATTCAAGAAACAGATTTCTCAAGAAGACAGTTGAAGATTTAGGTTATAATACTAGTTATGGTCATAAACAATACAACAACAACATAATACAAAGAGAGAAAATCTAATTATACAAAAATTATTTAAAGAAACTCTGTACTCAAGTGTGAAAGAAAGAGAGCGAATACATTTGTAACGTGAAGCTCAAATAATATCTTTCCAAGAGAAAGAAAGGATAGAGCTTAGAGAGGCCAAGAAAGCAGATAAAGAATACTTTGTGAGAGAGACCTGAAGAGGCTCTGCAAGTGTAGAAAAAATACTTGTAACATTGAAGAGTATAGTGAAATCTTAGAAAAACTCTGAGGACTGGACGTAGCCTAAGGTTAAGGGTGAACCAGTATAAATTGCAACGTCATGTTCTCTAACCCTTATCGTTTTAATTTTCGTGTTGTTAGAATAATAGATAATAATTTTCGTTGTTGCATTATTCATCATTTCAAGTGATTTGTTTTGTAAGCATTTGAATTTGTAAAGAAATTCAAGAAGATTTCAAAGATTAATATCTTTGACGATTTAACACAATTCAACCCCTCCTTCTTGTGTATTATACATATTATATATGATTTCTATATTAACAAGTAATTTACTTCAAGGGATTCTAGTGTGATTTGATCCAAAAACTTATTTTGATGTTTCATGATGTTCATAGTATGGTTTTGATGCTAAAGAAGTAAAGAAATGAAAAAGAATTGATTTGGAATTGAATTGGAAAAGTTTGATGTAAAATATGTTAAGTTTAGCCTTAAGGCCATTTTTGGTATAAAAGTATGGTAATAATGTAATGGCCATGTGAATGTGATTATGGATGGCCATTAAGTGTAATTGAGACATTGGAATTATTAATTGAAGTACTATGTTATTATATGGAAAAAATTGTATATAAATTGTATGTAGAAAGTGATGAAATTGAAATGGTTTATTGTGTGTTTAGATGATGCTTGACATGGATCTTAGGTGAATTGAGCTAAAAAATTAGAAAGCAATTGAAATGATGATATATATATATATATATATATATATATATATGTATATATATATATATATGTGTATATATATATATATATATATATATATATATATTTATGTATAGTGAGGACAATTTGCCCTTAGGAGGAAATGTAGTTGTCGGTGTGAGTTATTGCAGTTGGATTATGGTTATGGTTAATTAATTGGGTGAGACAGTATTTTGAAAAAATTAATAAGTTAAAATGGGTAAAAGATGGTATTTATGTAATTTTCGAAGTTAGATTTTGAGACGGAGGATAATAGGTTAGCTTACGTAAGTAAGTGGAAATATGATTAAACCAAATATATATTTTTAGTCCTTTACTTCCTAATTTGGAAGTAAATGATTTGTGTAGGGAAAGAGGAGCCACAGAACACTTAAATGTGCTTGGCGATAAGTTTGTAAAATTATGACCGTATTTTAATTATCTTATATGAATAAATTCTTTGAAAAGGAATTGATGACATGTGATTTTTAATTGTATGATTATGAGTTTTAAGTGAATAATACATTACAAGTGAATATTGCTAGTAAAAGTTTATGTTTTAGCGATATATGAATTGAAGTTTGAAAGTTGAATTTCGTATGATTTGAAGTTGCATTAAAATTATGTTATTGGATGATAAAAAGGAAATGAGTTTTTCCCCTATGGTACATTGTTCGTTTTTATACATGTCATTATACCAGTATATAGTAGTTAACCTAGTATAGATAAGCAATGTAGAACTAGCTCCGTAACTAGTGGCTAACTAGTTGCGAGTAAGCGATGTATAACTACCTTGTATAGTGATTAACTTAGTGCAAGTAAGCGACGCAAAACTAGCTATGTAACTAATGGTTAACTTATTGTAGGTAAACGATACAGAACCAGCTCCGTAAGTACCCATGTATAATGATTAACTTAGTGCGGGTATGCGATGCAAAACTAACTTTGTGACTTTATGTCTAAGAGTATCATATGACAATGAAGTTAGTGGTGGGCTATATCATGTAAGAAAGTTTATGACAATAATGATGTCATGACAATTTATGTTAAAAATAACTTGAGAAATTTCATTTCAAGAAGCATATATGTTTTATATTGGTATTGTGTTATAAGAAATGAAATGAATTTGTTTTAGGGAGCTTTAAATTGTCAAATATGGTTTGAATATAAACACTAACACTTATTGAGCTCGTTTAGCTCACACTCTACTTTCTACTTTTAAAATGAAACCTCCCACGTGCAAACTTAAAGGCTTCAGTTGCAAGGATTTCAGCTCTCGAGTAGTTCGCTTTGTCATATGCTACTGTGTAGGCATTTCTACCTTGTAAATGCTTTTAATGAAGTTTATGAATACGCTTTAGCCTTTTAAAATCAATTGATTTGATTGTTGATTGCTTATGAGTGGACTTAAAGTCCAAAATTTGAAATTGAAAAATAGATATGAATATAAAAGTGTTTCGAACTTCTACAGATATTTTGAAAATTTTGAGAATGTCAAAACACAGTCGTTGTGCTATCGAAAGTTTAATTCTACAAGAATTTTTTCAGTTAGAATAGATCTCGACTGGAGGGCTATTGTGGGGTGTCAAGCAAGCTGCCTAATCGTTTTAAGATAGGGGCTTGTTACGGTTAAAAACCAATGGACAAAGACAAGAAGATGAGGGAAAAGGGGAATCAATCTAGGTAGGGTGAAGTAGTGAGTAGAAGAGGAGAAGATAAGAGGAACGAAGGAGGGCAACCAGTAGATGCAAGCTACAGCAGCTACAGTAACTACAGCGTGAGAGAGATTTGTAGCTGTGTTTCTAAGCTGTGAGATAAAATTACTATTTCCTTGGAAGTGAAAACTTAATTATTGAAGAAGCTAGAAACCACTTTTGTGCAATGTTAAACACTTTTTCTAACCAGTTTAGGTATCTTGCTAATCTGATCGAGGTAGGGAAGGCAACGGGCACTGGGCAACTGAGTGAGGACCCATAGGCCCGTGTTCTTAGTTAAAACACTCACATCTTGGTAAGACATGTTTACGCATGTTTAGGACATGGTAGAGGTGGGGCGGAAAGTTCTTCTTCATTGTCTACAATCGGCAGCTTTAGCGACAAATAAGAAACGAAGTTTGTCTGCTACGAAGTGGACTAGCGACAAAGAGACTCTCAAGTGGAGCCAATCATTCAATGTGATCATGAAATCTTGTACAAACTGTTATCATCTTTAATATGGACGCAAAATTGTTAAACTCTATTGATGGAAAATATTTTGTCCAGATACATCTCTTTTTTCCCGGTTAAGAAAAAAAAGAGATAAATATGATGCTAACTACAACAAAAATAAAGATAAAATCAATTTGTAATTGTCTGCAGTCTATTAATTTTAAGGTACATGATACTTTATGGAAAGATTGTTGAGTTTTAACCAAAAGCCCATCTGTCCCTCCCTATACATGATCAAGGACTTCCAAATTATATGCCAATGAGAGTTACCTATTCGCCAACAGAAATTGGACAAATAAAGTACTGGTTTGTCGCAAAAAAGTGATTTAGGTCCTGGATAGCAATCGTCAAGTGATTTACATGTTATTAATTCAATGCGAAGCAGAGTAATTTGTAAATTATTGAGCAGTCGTTGAGAAAAAAAAAAAGTAGAACAACTACCAACAATGCTGTTGTTTCGTTTTAACAATTCCCTTTCTCTTTCTGTTCAACTTCGTCGCCTATTTCTATTTGGACGCTAATAATCTATCTCTGAATTCAAGTTCTCATTATCAAGCTACGAGGATATAAAGCTTTTAAAACAAGCGAAAAATAAGCTTGAAGCTACTTAAAATGCACCAAACGTTGAAGTCCAACGTGTAAGCTAGATAATTTGAGCATCTGAAGATAATATTTATCAGTTAGATCAAGTCATTTCTTCCACACATGTAACTACACGTTGCAGGATCGCTTACGCAACGAAAATAAAAAAATTGCTATCTTATATTCTTCTGTTACATTTAACAAACATATAATAGTAAGAGCATACAAAGATAAATACCTTTAATGTGAAGATCAATCGATACGGAACTTCGAAAATATGAACTTTATTGTACTCCACACTTAAAAATACATCCTACATTCAACAATTGATATGGTTAAAGATAATTTTGAAGAATCTTTTCTTCAAAAATGGAGAAAACAATTTTGTCTTACTAGAGATTATCTCTTTTTTTTTTTTTTGGTTTTAAACCTTGTCTTTTCGTAAGACATTCACGTAAAAAAAAATGATAGTATCACTTTTCATTGATGTTTTTATCAACGTACTGAAAAAAAGAAGATATAAGCGTACATGTATATACACTATCTTCTTATACTACAACAAAAACATACATTTCG
This sequence comes from Erythroxylum novogranatense, assembly GCA_029891385.1. NCBI lineage: Eukaryota > Viridiplantae > Streptophyta > Magnoliopsida > Malpighiales > Erythroxylaceae > Erythroxylum > Erythroxylum novogranatense. The sequence goes on along the minus strand of CM057229.1, from coordinate 79,793,461 downwards.
CATCATTTTTAAAGTCGGCGTCGCGAATTGTAGGAGGCTTTTGTGACATTTGAAAACACGTCACGAAAAGAGCCAAGATTCTGAGACGTTATATGCAGACGTCACGGATAAACGAAGTGTTTGACGTCGTTTTGTTAGAAAGACGTCCCAAAATAGTAAACGTGACGTTATGGTGAATTAAATGTTGGGAAAGGCTAGGTCCACGTTATTCCCCTCGCCCCCACCAGAACGGCGTCATGTCGTTGGCCCAACATGATGTCATTTTTGTATCCTTGAAAGTTAAACTCCCGCCCTCCAACTAGTTGAGACGACGTCGTGTCCCCGCCCCCCATAACGACGTCGTCTCATCTTCTGTGTAAATGAAATACAGAGGTTCATCAATCTCCCACGATTAGCTCTGTCGTCTTTCCTCTTCCTCGAGCCACCTCCCCTCTCTCATCTTCTGTCGCGCTTGGAATCTGTGGAGATTGCTTCACTAGTTGACGTCTCTCTGTCGTCTACAGTCGGAATGCATGTGCGTGTTGGTTGAGGTAAGTCATTCAACTACTTTGCTTGCGATTAATGTCGGGTAAAATGTTAGTTTTTGAGTCGATTGAAGTGGACGATTTAATATGTGTTTAAGATTGCTTATTTATTTGTTTTGATTATCTGTAACACAATGCATTTGGCTTTGTATTGTGTGACAGAATGTTAAGGAAGAAGATATTATATGTTTAGGTGATTTGGGATAATATGGTGAAGGATTTGAAGTATTCGATGAAAGTTCAGAGAGGGTTTATGGCTTTGAATCACATTTGTATTATGGATAATTCAATGTCTATATATACTTTATGTGAGGAGTCTACTATTGATTTATTTTGTTTAAACTATTAATTTGTTATGTTTTTTATTTATTTGCAAATGGAATTAATTATATTATGTTCCTATACTTTTAGGTGATATCACATTTGTGTAGTTGCCTGTAGAGGTTCTATGATGGTTATTGTTTTTTGATATGGAAGAAGAGGAGTAACAATTTTTCTATTGAAAAACTATTAATCGAATAGGATTATCCTAAAAGTCCACTTTGATATAAATGTAAAGAATTTATGATCTTTACATTTAACAAAAGAATTTCTTATATTCTTTTGTTACATTTAACAAACATATAATAGTAAGAGCGCACAAAGATAAATACCTAAAATGCAAAGATCAATCGATACAGAACTTTGAAAATATGAACTCTATATGTACTTCACGCTTAAAAATACGTCCTACTTTCAACAATTGATATGATTATAGATAAATTTGAAGAATCTATTCTTCAAGAATGGAGAAAACAATATTGTCTTATTTTTCTCTAGTTATTCCAAGTAGACTAACAGAAAAATGAAATGAAAGAGTATCTCTTTTTTTTTTTTCTGGTTTTAAACCTTGTCGTTTCGTAAGACATTCACATATAAAAAATGATAGTATCACTTTTCATTGATGTTTTTATCAACGTACTGAAAAAAAAGAAGATATAAACTGATGGCGTGTCAAACCAGCAAAAATAAATTCTTACTCTAGAACACTTAAGCGAGTACAGTGGTGAATAGGGTCAAACCACAGAGACCAATGTAGGAATTATTTATTTGTGTGAAATCAAAAATAATAAAAAAAAAAAAAATAATTGATTAGAGGATGATTAAATTTAAAACACAAAATCACGCAGAAAGAAATTAAAAATGAAGATTGAAAATAATATAAAGAAAAGTTTAGCCAAGGTACTCTCCCGTTTGATACTGTAATTCTATCTTAGACTCAAAAATATAAATTTCGTTCATTCTTATAGACAAAGTTATAGCAGACAGTGAACAACACATATCAACCAATCCATTCGTAATTATTCGATAACCCCGAGTAAAGCTCCGCAGATTATTATTCTAACCAATTAGACTATTCCCAAGTAAAACTCCGCAGAATATAATCTATGGCAACCTTAGGCTCTAATAGACCCTTGTCGTAACCAACAAAATCGAAAAAGCTGCAATCTATTTAGACTAAATTATTTATTCTCATTAATTTTTTAATTGAAATTAATTCGCTACTTCGATAGACAGCAATCACGGATTAACTATTCTATTCGGCAATTTATCACCAAGCCGATTAATTAACAGGCCTCATTAATCAACAAACACGGCGATAATAAATTGATTAAAGCGTAAAGATCAAACAAATATAAGAGATAAACAAAAGTAATTAAATCAAGAGAGTCTCACGAATTACACGAATCAAACGTTGGATACCTTGTCTAGATTAAAAGGTTAGCTATGCATAGCACTATTCTCTATCTACTATAGCTAATTTGACAATTAAATTGCTACTTTAAAACCTTATGACGCTCCCCTTGCGCTTGTTGCCTGCGCCTGCACCTGTGCGCAGCTCTCACTGTCTCATGCACGCAGCTCCTCTGTGTTGTGTGCCTCCTGTTGATGATGTCGTCGTCTCTCCTTGATGCGTCAATTAAAACATTTGCTCCTCCCCTCTTACTTCACGCCTGTTACGTTTTATATCCCTTGCTTCTTGTGATAAATATCAATCTCTCCTTTTTTGTCTAAATTGTTGTCGTCAATCCCCCATATCAGTCCCCCATCTCTAGGTTTTCTTTCTTCTCATTAAATGAAGTGGGCCCCCTATAATGGTCCAAAATTTTCCCTTCTTAATGCACAATGTGGGGCCCAATTAAATGCCAAAATAAGACTTCAATGGCTTCAACATAACTTGACTTCCTCAGCAAAGAGGGTTGTGTTATTGAAGCCCAAATCCTAAGGTAATCAAGTCAAAATTCGCAGGTAGTATTCTACCAGCACTGTGTTACCTTCAACATGGTTATGTTGAAATCCTCTTCAGTTCCAGATTAGCCAATCTCACTCCAAATTGCATCGCTTTGGTATTTCATCACCTAGAACATACAAAGACACGAATTACCACAGAAACACAAGTAAAACATCACAAAAGCCTACTAAAAGAACATAAAACACAAAGAATTAACATGAGAAAATGCAAGTTATCAAAACTCCCCACACTTGAACAATACTTGCCCTTAAGTATTCAATCAACTCAAATTATCAAGACACTTTAACATCTTATCACAATTCTTTCAACTGCACTCATCACTTCTCAAGTTAATGTATGCAATCTAGAATTAAGCAAACAAACCCATAAAGGTTGATCTCGTAATTAATTAGGAATGTTAATCACTTCAAGAATGCCCAAGTAAAAAGTAATAGCATCCATACCCTCGCAATGTTTCACTCATTCTCTCATGTGAAATTTAGGTGTTGGTGTTTCCCTCAAAATCTAGCACAAATTTTTTCTTTCCATAGGACTGACACAAATTCACATCTCTACCACTAGCTCGGGTTTAAAACCCACACTAGTCAGCTAGATCTTTTAATGGGTTGTAATGGGGCTTGTTGGTTACCAAAGAAATTGAGTTGAGAAGAGCAAAGAAATGAACCATGTAGACACATGCCAACATCTTTAATATTTTTTTTCAACATAAATAAAAAGATTAAACCATTAAGCTCATTCAAGTATACCACATCGCAAATCCATCATTCACTTAACTTCAACTATAATAATGAAGTTGAACCAAGGCTGCTGAAACTACTTCCCATGCATTTCCTCTTTTTTTTTCTTTTATTGTTTTCTTTTTTTTAACACCAACAAATGCATTTCAGCCAGCTATGATTTTCTCTCATTTTTATCAACAAAGCACAATTAAGTGAACAATTCAGATATATCCGAAAGTGACTAAACATCTGTATACAAGATATGTAATTACATATGCTACTTGGTAATTCTTCTCAACTAGGTGCAAAAGTCGGGGTTTGAAAGAAGAAGTCATAAGTTAAAATGGGTATGTTAAAACAAAGAAAAGGTCTAGGCTCAAAGGGGTTGAACTAGGATATAAAATTTTTGGGTTGGATTTTGAAAGAAAATGGATAGAAAAGGGGTTGCACAAACAATGCCTTAGCTTCATTCCAATGTACTAAATGTGGTTTTGAATAGAACTTATGTCAGTTTCTAGCAGGGGACAAATGTGTGCGCTCTTCGAAAGAAAACTAGAGTGCGTGTAAGGTTGCACTCTCTATCCTATGTCTCAAAAATCTCACAGTGTGTTTAGTGTAGATGTATGCCTATTACTCTCTAAAGAAGCAAGCAACTGAAGCAGTCTGTTTAATTCCAGTACACACACTAACTCAAGTCATGACAAGACAGGATCAAGAAGAGATCAATTAGGCCAAATTATCTAATAATTTAAGTTTCCTTAACAAAAAAGGCAAGATTGTCTATAAAAACATTTTTAAAAGTAGTTAAATTCAGTTTTTCCAGAATGGGGATTTCCAAAACATTTCACATGATGCATATATGCACAAATTAAACTAAATCAGTGATAAACATGACATTAAAAACAAAAATGGTAAAGCAACAAATTCTAGCAAAATAGTTAAACAATAAATAGAAAACGCCAACGAACAATCACGTAAATAAAACAAACAAAGCTAAACAAGTGAAACTTTCCCCTCCCCACACTTTAAACGAAACATTGTCCTCAATGTTAGCAAATGAAAGACAAGAACAGTAAAAAGTAAAGGGTAAGAAAAAGCTTCTCTAAGTGACGCGCTAAAGTGACGGTGGATATGGTGGATGGCCATAACCACTACACTTGAACCAGTGGGGGATGTTGTGCTCGATCTTGGTGACTTGAGATTGTAACTTGTTGAGTAAACTTTCCAAAGTGCCTTGTCGACACTCCAACCACCCGATTTGTTCCACAAGTATCATAGATAGAGCTCGAGATGACCCGTCTGTCTCTACATCTGGTGGTTGGATCACGAACTCTCCACCAGCTAACGCACGAGTAACCTGCATCTTACAAAGAGCACTTATATCTAAGGCGAGGATCGTTGGTCCCGGGGTTAATAGATGATAACAACAAAGATCAAAGTCACACAATTTGACAGTAAGCAATGTTATCATAGAGCCCAAAAACAGTGGATGTGTGCGATGTGCCAAGATGTACAAAATATGTGTTCTATAAAAATAACCTATATTGACGCTCATGTTATTCTGAGCACACCATAAAAGAAAGAGCTCTGCTTTAGAAATCACATGCATATTATTGGTCTTTCCTGAAAAGTTGAACGCTAGAAACGGTGGAAAATCTTATGCACGAGATCAGTCAAAGAATTAGCCTTAGAGGAGCTAGGATTATACTTTTGTGGATCGGCGGACAACATTGAATAAGTCTCTTTCTCATCATACCAATCAGGATAATCACAAAAATAATTAATTTAGGAATAAAGAGAAAGCAGAGAATTGGGTACGAAGCCTAAAACTACATTCCATTCGTTGACGGACATGGGAAAATGACGCTCTAAGATCCTGAATCAAATGGTAGCCAGTGTAGTGACATCACCATCAGCAGGCATTTCAAAAGCAAATGAAGTATAAAAATCCTAAACTAGTTCTTTAAAAATTGGCAGCTACAAATCAACAAACACACTCAATCCTAAATTATCCACCAAAGACCTAAACCGAGACTGTAAATTAAAGTAAGTCAAGCAAGATTCGTCCACATACCGACCCGGGCAAATCGTTCTTCCCTTAAGTTGGTTGAGCAATCGGATATCCTCGTCAGCCTCGTAGCCAAGATTTGCGTCTTGGCTGTGGGCTATGAGGTTATTTCGCTAGATACGCGGACCACGTTTGGACCGGGAATGGCGTTGACACTCCTTAGGAAAAGTCTCTGTTTCAGTTTCTACCGCGCCCTCGGCCACACTAGGTCGAGCGTCCTTCTCATTGGCAGTAGGGACCTTGTCTATGTCAATGACATTCTCCTCCTCTTCACTTTCATGGACATCAATGGGAGGTGGAGGGGGTGTTGTTGGTGCTTGGCGTTTGCGAGTGAAGCATCGAAGGGGGACGGATTCTGTGGGTTTTGTAGTGCTACTGCCGGATTTGGTGGCTATAGGGACATGTGGACCACAAAATTTGGGCATGAGTATTGTGGGTGTCGATTCTCCAGTGGTGTGTGGCGTATGGATGCAGCAACAGTAGGGAACGACGACTCATAAGGCGTGGAAGCAGGAGAAGAGCGTGATTTTGGAGAGGAAACAAGCAGGAAGCAAATATTTTACTTGATGAGACCCTTATTGGTCTTGTCAAGCTACAGGAGGAAGGAGAATTAACAGTAGAGGAATAAAAGCACAGTAGCGGGCTGGAGGCGCAGACATGTAGGCACACAACAAAGGAAAAATCAGCTCAACAGCACTAGAGAAGAGCGCAGGCTGCGTTAGGATTAAAAATGAAAAGATGAAAAATAAAATGAAATCAAACCTTGGATTACCTCCAAGAAGCGCGTTCGTTTAACGTCGTTAGCTTGACACAGACCCCATTCAGTTATATGAAGGTTTATTCAAAGTATTAACTTCGATGGATTGGGGCAGAAATCCTTTATAAAATGGCTTCAAACGATGGCCATTCACCTTGAAAATCTTTTTCGTTTCCACACTTTAAATATCCACAGAATCGTACGGATAGATCTTTGTGACCACGAAAGGCCCAATCCACTTGAATCGCAATTTTCCTGCAAAAAGCTTCAAAGTTCAATTAAGTAAAAGTATCTTTTGTCCGACTTTAAACTACTTCTCGGTGAGCTGCTTGTCTTGAAAAGCTTTAGTTTTGGCCTTGTATGTAACAACGTTGTCGAAAGCATGGTTTTGTAGTTCTTCCAATTCCTGAATCTGCAACTTCCTTTGTTGCCCCGCAGCATCAAAATTCATGTTGCGTCGCTTCACGACTCAAAACGCTCGATGCTCAACTTCCACTGGAAGATGACAGGCCTTGCCATAAACAAGTCTGTAAGGAGATATATTTAATGGTGTTTTTTAGGCAGTGCGGTAAGCCCAAAGAGCATCGTCCAAGCACCAGCTCCATTCTTTCCTACTAAAGTTCACAGTTTTCTCCAAAATACTCTTTACCTCTCGATTGGACAATTCCGCAAACCCATTGGTTTGAGGATGGTAGGCAGTGGAGATCCTGTGCACAACTCAATATTTCTTCAGCAATGCAGCAAACACTCTATTGCAGAAATGAGTCCCGCGATCACTAATGATTGCTTTCAGAGTGTTGAACCTGACAAAGATATTAGTATTCACAAAATCGACAACAACTTTAGAATCATTAGTTTGAGTGGCTTTTGCCTCTATCCATTTCAAAACATAATCGACAGCTAACAAAATATATTGAAAACCAAATGACGATGGAAAAGGGCCCATGAAATCAATCCCCCACATATCAAATATTTCACAAACAATAATCGGGGTTTGAGGCATTTCATTTCTTCGGCCTATGTTGCCAGTCATTTGGCACCTGTCACATGCTTTACAAAATGCATAAGAATCTCAAATAATGTCAGGCTAGTAAAAACTAGATTCAAGCACTTTCCTAACTATTCTGTTAGGGCCGAAATGGCCACCACAAGTAGATGCATGACAAAATTACAATATGGAAGAAATTTCAGATTCAGGTATGCACCTTTGTACAATCTGATCAGAACACATTTTCCATAAATATGGATCATCCCAAATATAATACCTGGCATTATTCTTCAATTTATGGCACTGGACAGATGTGATACTAGCTATGTATCCATTCTGGGTGATAAAATTGACCAAATCCGCATACCGTGGGTTTCGACATGGCCATGTTGAAGTCACTGCGAATAACTGTTCATCAAGAAACTCCTCAGTAATGACCAGATCATCTCCAGAAGTGTTTTGCAGCCTACTCAGGTGATCTGCGACTAGGTTTTCTGCTCCTTTTTTATCTTTGGCCTTAATGTCAAATTCTTGTAACAAAAGAACCCATCGGATAAGTCTTGGCTTCGCATCCTTTTTGCTCATTAGGTACTGAAGAGCAGCATAGTCTGAATACACTATCACCTTCGTACTAAGCAAGAATGATCAGAATTTTTCTAATGCGAAGACCACAACAAACATCTCCTTCTCTATGGTTGAATAGTTTTGTTGAGCACTATCCAACGTCTATGATGCATAATAGATCACATGAGGGTCACGACCTACCCTCTGCCCAAGAACTGCTCCTACAGTGTAGTTATTGGCATCACACATGAGCTCGAAAGGAAGGTTCCAATCCAGTGGTTTGATGATAGGTGTGGTAACCAGCTTTTCCTTCAAAATATCAAATGCCTTTTTGCAGACTTCATTGAATTCAAACGATACATCTTTCTGTAGAAGGTTGGTCATTGGATGAGCTATCTTTGAAAAATCTTTGATGAACTGCTTGTAAAAACCTGCATGACCAAGAAAGGAGCGTACATCCCGCACATTTGCTGTGTAGCACCCCCATACCATAGGATATGTATCGGGACGCCCGTAGGTCATTCCGACACATACCCTACGATAAGGGTGCGCTACGAACAACCACTAACACTCCACATGGCATCAAAATCATAAAGCATTTATATGAAATCCACTAATTTTTGAAACCATAAATTCTCATTTCATAACCTCAAAGCGATAAATTTACACAACCGATGTGTTCGTACAATACTCCAAAAGAAAATCAAACAAAAGGCTAACTAGGTCATCCCTCAAAAGTGCCACCGACCACATGTGCCATGACTTCTCTTGCCAACTCAATCTACACGGCAGAAAAGTCCCTCTGGAGCTATAAGTCTACTCTCCGGTCCCGAAAAATAATTTGCAATTTTGGGTGAGTTTGCGAACTCGGTGAGGAACCATCATCGATGGTTCACCCAATTCATGCATATACACAAACATAACACGATTACGCACAATTATCTCACCAAATCACATTTAGTAGTACCACATAATTGTCATACCAATCGAAAGAATCAATTCAATGCATATGGAATGTGTATGAGACACTTTTCCAATTTATTACGTTGTTGTGGTGAGCGCTGGCTTGTCCCATTAAGGGCGATTAAACGGTGAGCCATAGGCTCGAATCACTATGGGCTCAAGGCCCAATCACGTTGAGCTTAAAGCTCTCGTTGGTCGCTTCTAGTCACAATCGCCATTCTCGATCATGCAATTATGCATGAAGTGCATATGTCCAAATAAAACAACACCAACATCATATCAGATCCCAATTCAATATGTACACATAAATCTTATACAGTAATCACATATGACACTTCTATGTCAAATTTTCCAATCCATCGGACCTTCGGTCCATGATCCGAGCACAAACAAACACAATTCTCCCACCATTATTCTCCACGGGGTTCTAAGTGCGTAATTATAAACACTTACTAACCGAGGAACCATCTAGGTTACTCACCTAATAACTTCCGAGCTAATGCGGAAGTCTCGCAACGCCCCCACAGGATGACGTTCCAACCGAGCCTCTATAACAATTAAAATAAGTAAACATTACCAATCAATAGATAAAAATACTAAACAATGCACATGGAATAAGTAAAACGTGTATAATGCATGCTCATGGCATTCCGGCCCTAATCCAAAATTTTCCCATAAAAAATCCGTCTAAAAATTAGAAACCTATTGGCCGACGGTGCAATTTCAACCTCTATAGGTCCCCAATTAAGCAAAAAAGTGATTAAAGGCTCCGTTACAGGGGCCACGTCAATTCTCGTCCAAAAATTCCCAATTTCTCACAAATGAAATTAAATATTCTACGAATCCGATGCCTCAAGAATCAGGTCAATCGGATGTCGGACGGAAAAGAAATTGACAAAAGAAACAATTAGGGCCAACTAATAAAAAATAAAAAAATAAAAATAATAAATATATATAGCGCTGCCTCATGAGGCGACATATCGCCCACGCGAGGTCGACTCTTCTCGTCATGCGAGGCGGAGTCGCCTCGAGAGAGGCCAATCTACCTCGCCTCGAGGCGAGGATCGCCTCGCGATCCGTGAGGTTCAACCTCACTTCATTCCTTTTTTTTTTTCCTATTTCCAATCCAAATTTCCAACAACAATAACTCTTAGCACACAAATCGGAAAATACAAACCATAGCTTGTTGGAAAGATAATGAAAAGCTCTACCATTCTCATGAAGACCATAAAATCAATTTCACTCTTAAGGGTGTCAAAATCCTTCAAAGCTACTGCCTACTCAAATCCCATTAAAACAGAACAGTACATTTCAAATTCCTTAACTCTCTGATTCTTCAGCCAAAATTACCACATAAATATGCTCAATAAGTTCACAATGTCATCTACAACTTTCATGAACAACCCAAAATCAAATTCCATTGCTAAACAAGTCAATTAATTCAGTCAATGTTGCTGTCCCTGAAATCATTCAATTTGAGCAGGAAACTTATAACAAGCATAACTCCCTGTACACAAGTCAGAAAAATCTGAACTTTATATCCCTGAAAAGATAAATCCTTGAACTTCAATTTTCATGAAGAACTCAATTTCCAATTTAATTTCTAACCATTTCAAAACTGTCATGCAAGTTACTGCCATGATCAGCAATTCCTAACCTAATGCAGGATCAGTTTTGCAAAATCATAACTCCCAACTCTGACCTCTAAAATTACACACCATAAATCATTTTCAAGATAATGTCTTCCTCTACAACTTTGAAGAAGATCACTCACACCAATTCAGTCCACAAAAATTGCTAAAATTGCTCCCAAGCAGAAAGCTCACAAAATCAACACTTTCACTAGGTTTCTCCAAAAAGCATAAAACCAATCAATAGTAATCAGTTCATATCTCCCAATATACAACTCCAAAATTAGCAAGATCAGTGGAAATGGAAAGCTAACTCAATATGCCTCAACTTTCATACAGACCCTTTTTCCTAGTTCCATACCAATTAATTTAGAAAAAATCAACAAAACACATTACTCATACTTGCGGTTACTGTTCACAGGCAATAAAACAGTAACTTTCCATGCAAATTTTCGCCCTTCTAGCATTACAATTTAACAACACCTATTTCACACTAAATTGAAGCCAACATCCCAAAGTTTAATTGGGCACAAACTTCACCTCATTTGCACACCTACACAATAAGTTATGATCAAAACATTCCAACTGGTCAAACACCAATTTTCCAGATTTCAACATTACCCTAACTCCTATCACTTCTAACATCAATAACACATCACTAAGCATCCATTCCTACCTCTAATTCAACCACAAATTCATCACAACATAAACTTCTATAATGACACAAAATTGGCAGCACCTACACAAATGATCTTCCTAAGTTTTCCATTCATCTATCCTTACAAACTCAATCCAAAACCAAGCTAAAATCAATAAGAAGTATAGTCATTCATTCATCCATAACTAAGTATACATTTAAACCCATTCAAACCTATCATAAAATAAATACATAAGTGCTTCCTTAAATGCTTCAAACTACCAATTCATGCATTAAATGAATGGTCAAAGCTTAAAACATAATCTTACCTAGTCAAGCTTTCAATCTTTCCCTTAATCTTCCAACTTATTACAACTTCCTAATTCCTCTTCTCCTTTCTCCAACACCTCGGCTATCACCCATCACCCTCATCACAAGGCTTAAGCTAGCTTTATATGAGAAGGAAGAAGGAGCAAGCCAAAAGAACAAGAAGCTATCTTGTAAGAAGAAGCCACCAACGAAGAAAGAAAAGAAATTCACGAGGAAGGGAAAACAAGGTTTGGATGAGAGGAGCAAGTCTTCCAAAAATGCATGTGTTTTAACTTTAACAAGAAGAAAAATCGGGATGAGGGATAAAGAAGAAGACAAAATGCATTAAGAAAAGGGGACACCTGGCTTTTGAAATGGAGAAAAGACAAAATGAGTTAATCCCATTAATTAAGCACTAATTCTACTTAAGCTCTAAACATGGCACTAACATAAGTCCCACAATTATTTATTCACTAATCTCATACCATTATGCAGCCCTTTTTAGTACAAAAGGCTCACTCGATCGATCGGTTGAATTTTCCGGTCCGCAAGAACCCCAAAAATTCGAAAAATTTCCATAAATCCCTAAAAATATAAAACAATTTATGGCGCACTCAAAATAATTTTTCAAATACAATGATCCCATAAATTTCACAAAGAATCGCAATTAGAAACCTAAGCCGGAAAATGTCACGAATGCATGTATACCGTGTGCATGTGCAACACTATCATCAGTTATAAAGGCTATATAATGGATGTTCATGCCGCGTTATAATTCAAGTCTCCAACCCGTCCCAAATTACCAATAAACCTTTTCTATGGGAGATGGGATGTTACAATTCTCCCTCTAATAAAAATTTAGTCCCAAAATTCTTACAGTTGATCGAAAAGATGAGGATCTTCTCCTCATATGCTCCTCGGTCTCCCGGTAGCCTCCTCGATCAGTGGTTCCTCCAGAGAACCTTCACTAGTGGAATACTCTTATTCCTCAACTGTTTCACCCGTGTCCCGGCAATCAGACGGCTCCTCTACATAACTCAAATTACTCGATACCTCAATCTCCCGAGCGGTATCACATGTGTCGGATCGGACCGACATCTCTGGGAGCATACTCACATGGAAGGCGTCATGCAAATGAGACATCTCACTCGGTAAAGCTAGCACAGAGGCCAAAGGTCCTATCCTCTCGGTGATCTCATATGGACCAATGTACCTAGGGCTTAACTTACCCTTTTCCCAAATCTCGAGACACCACGCCACGGTGACACCGTAAGAACACTCTATCGCCTACATTGTACTCAATGTCCCTCCTATATCTTGATCCACATAGCTCTTACATCTATCTGAGCCGCTTTGATGCGACTCGTGACGATTTCACCTTATCTACAGATCCTGAATCACTCGGGACCCTCGATCATCCTCACACCTCTTCATCCCAATATAAAGGCGATCTACACTACGCCCATACGATCCTCATATGGTGCCATCCAGATGCTACTATGATAATGATTGTTGTATGCAAACTCAATCGAGCTAAATCTCGATCCCATGCTCCTCTGAACTCCAACACACAAGCCCAAGCATATCCTCAGCGGTCTTTAATCGTCCTCTCACTCTGCCCATCTGTGCGAGGATGAAGCATCAGATCAAGTTCAACTTGTACCCATGTGGGGCATCGCAAACTCGCCGTAACCTCGAAGTAAATGGGATCCTGCCGACACTATCGACATTTGGGACCCCATGCAGTCTCACTATCTCCGCCACATACTTCGGGCCAACTGATCCATGGTATTGTTCTCCACATCGGCGAAAATGGGCGATTTAGTCAATCGATCCACTACGACCCAGATAGCATCATCTTGCCTCGGCGTCCTAGGCAAACCCATAATGAAATCCATGGTAATTCGTTCCCATTTCCACTCCGGAATGGACAACGAATGAAGCTTCCCTCATCGGAGCACGGTGCTCGGCCTTAACTTTCTTGGCACGTCAAACATCTAGATACAAACTCCGCTACTTGCTTTTTCATACCAGCCACCGAAATGTTGCTTAAGAGTGTTATACATCTTGGTAGTACCGGGATGCATAGCATATTGGCCATATCGCCTCCTCCAATATCTCTCTCCTCAAGTCATCCACATCGTGCACACAAAGCCTCTGTCTCAACCACAAAGTCTCATCTCTCATCAAACTCGAACTCGAATCGACTTTTACCTTCTCAATCGGTCTCACCATAACAGATCCTTGTCCCGAACTCTCCGATCTGTCTAGTAGCATCGGTCTCGAAGTCAAAGTAGCCAATAAGACTCCATCCCGCCTCCAGAGTCATCCAACATTCAAAGCCCTCAATCAATCAAATTAGGCAACCTCATTGCCCGAATCAAGTCAGACTAGTATGTGACTTCCTACCGTAGCATCCGCCACCACATTAGCTTTCCTGTGGTGATACTCGATAGTGCAATCATAGTCCTTCAACAACTCAAGCCATCTCCTCATCTCAAATTCAACTCTCTCTCGCTCAATAAATATTTCAAACTCTTATGGTCGGTGAAGATCTGGAAAGTCTCACCATACGTAATGCCTCCAAATCTTCAAAGAAAACACTCTGCAGCCTAACTCCAAATCATGAGCAGGATAGTTTACCTCGTGAGACCTCAAATTGCCTCGAGGCATAGGCAATGACTCTACCGTGCTGCATCGTAACACACCCCGATCCACGATGCGATGCATCACTGATACCTCAAATCCTCCAATCCCAGATGGAATAGTCAACACCGCGATGAGTCAACCGATGTTTCACTCCTCAAAGCTCTTCCGACACTCCTCACCCATCCGAATGGCACATTCTTCCTCGAAGTTTTGTCGAGAGCCGAGATCAATGAAAACCCTCGACAAACCTCCGTAATAACCGCCAATCCGAGGAAACTCCAATCTCAAACATTCCTAGGAGCTTCCCACTTGAAAGACCGCTCCACCTTACCGGATCCACCAATACCTCTCCAATCACTATATGGCCCAAAATATCACTGATCCAGCCAAAATTTACATTTACTGAATTTGGCATACAACTGTCTCTCCCTCATGGTCTGCAACACAATCCTCAAATGCTCACTATGCTCCTGTTTGTTCCTCGAATACACTAAAATGTCATCAATAAACACAATAACAAATTGATCCAGGTAGGGCTGAAATACCTTATTCATCAAGGCCATGAAGGCTGCCGGGGCATTAGTCAACCCAAACGGCATCATTAAAACTCAAAATGCCCGTACTGCTCTCAAGGCACTCTTAGCACATCGGCCTCTGCAATCTTCAATCGATAGTACCACGACCTCGATCCAACTTAGTGAACACACAGCTCCTCTGCAATCGATCAAATAAGTCATCGATCCTAGGCGGTGGATACTTATTCTTCATCACACCCGATTCAACCGCTCAGAATCGATGCACGACCTCAAAGTCCCATCCTTTTCTTCACAAACAAAACTGGAGCTCCCGTGGTGAAACACTAGGTCCGATAAAGCCCTTCTCCAACAACTCCTGTGAATCGAGTTTTAGCTCCCTCGGTTCCAAAGCCATCCTATATGGAGGTATAGATATAGGAGCGAGACTGAACGAGGTCAATAGTGAACTCGTCTCCGATCCGTGGCAAACCCAGTAACTCATCAGAAACACATCTGGAAATTCCTAACCACGGAATATCCTCAAGCCTCTTTCAACTCGTGTCAACCACATGAGCCAGATATGCTTCACAGCCTCCCTGCATCAATCTCAGGGCACTAAGGAAAGAGATCATCCGGGCTGGTACTGCCTGACTAACTCCTCTAAACACTGCTCTAGGCTGACCAGGAGACTCTAAAACAACCTCCTTAGTATAGCAGTCCATAATAGCCCTATGGGCCGTCGGCCACCCATCCCGTAATCACATCGATCTCTCTCGAGGCAACACTATAAGGTCGCCCTCAACACCGCTGATCAATCTCGATCAAGCATCCCTGCACCTCTCCCAATGCAGTAGTAGTACCTAAAGGTGTACTCACCTCTAGCCCATACAGTAACATCTCCCGATCCCCATGCAATCTACATGCCATATGAGGTGCAATAAAAGAATGTGTGGATCCAGGATCCAGCAATGCAAACGCCTCAAAATCAGAAATAAGGAGCATACCAGCTACTACATCAGGGGAATCCTGGGCCTCCTGCCTCGTCATGGCATATACTCGGCTCGGTCTGTGGTCGATCGCCCACCTCCTCGCCTAAAGGATCCTCAACTCTACCTCGGCCTCTACCTCGCCCCCTCAGATCGATCCACGCCGGATCCACCCACTACTCTGGCATGCGGTAGTACTACTCCCGGCTCGACCCATACCAAAGCAGATCGAGCTCCCAATGTACCGGCAATCCGAATCGATGATCCATGGAGCCGATTTAAGGCAAGCTCCAATCAATCGCCAACACTCTCCAAAGTGCCTCTTCTCACAAGGCTTCACGTAATGGAGGAATCACCCAAAACCTCTCGCCATCGCCATCGCCATCGCCATCGCCACGCCAACTGTATAAATCTCCTCTCTGTCTAAAACCCGATTGTGCGATCCTCTCAAGATCTGAAGGCCACTCTGGCGCTGCTAAAACTCTTACCAGAGCCGCCTCGATCATCACTAACTCTCTTTCCTCTAGACGCTTGACCCATCTCTGTCTACGCCACAATCGCTTCCACTCACAAAGAAGCAGCTCTCACTCTATAAAGGAGCCCATATCGATCGGGCCAATCTCGCATGTATCTCCGATTCAGCCCCATCTCAAACCTCCCAAGCACCTATCGCCAAGAGAAACCACAGATGCAAATATCCCATCAACTCATTAAACCTAACCTCGTACTCGCTCATCACATCCTACCGTCTCGGCTCAAAAACTCCTGATCTTCATTTCCAAATACACCTTGGGCATATAATTGTCTCTAAAAGCCCTCGTAAAATCGCCCATGTCAAGAAGCAAGGTCCGTGGTACTTGCCTTAATGCCTTCCACCATGTATAAGCGGGGCCTGCAGAAGAGATATCACAGAATCGAACCTCTCATCGAGTTCGAATCCATCCGATCAAGGACTCTCTCACCTTCCAACCATCCCTCACCTCGGGTCTCAGATGCCATCTTGCCATAGAAGTCTGACCACGCAAAGAAAATCAGATCTCCTCTCCCGTCTCACGGACTCTAGGAGGTACCTCGGATCGAGGCACCGAGGACTCTCTACTAGCTCCAACAGATCCTCAGTCACCGGTTGATCAACTGATCACCAAATACTGGATGACCTAAAACAAAACAAGAACTCGATCGGTTTACGCATTTCTCACAATAATTCAAGCCTAATTTCAGACTAGTCCCAACAGATGCCAAACCATGCTCGATACTACCTAATGTAGCACCCCATACCATAGGATATGTATCGACGCCTGTAGGTCATTCCACACATACCCTACGATAAGGGTGCGCCACTTAACAACCACTAACACTCCACATGGCATCAAAATCATAAAGCATTTATATGAAATCCACTAATTTTTGAAACCATAAATTCTCATTTCATAACCTCAAAGCGATAAATTTACACAACCGATGTGTTCGTATAATACTCCAAAAGAAAATCAAACAAAAGGCTAACTAGGTCATCCCTCAAAAGTGCCACCGACCAATTGCAGCCCATGACTTCTCTTGCCAACTCAATCTACACGGCAGAAAAGTCCTCCGAGCTATAAGTCTACTCTCTCGGTCATTCGAAAAATAATTTGCAATTTTGGGTGAGTTTGCGAACTCAGTGAGGAACCATCATCGATGGTTCACCCAATTCATGCATATACACAAACATAACACAGCTACGCACAATTATCTCACCAAATCACATTTAGTAGTACCACATAATTGTCATACCAATCCAAAGAATCAATTCAAATGCATATGGAATGTGTATGAGACACTTTTCCAATTTATTACGTTGTTGTGATCGAAAGCGCTGAAATCGTCCCCATTAAGGCGATTAAGCGGTGAGCCATAGGCTCGAATCACTATGGGCTCAAGGCCCAATCACGTTGAGCTTAAAGCTCTCGTTGGTCGCTTCTAGTCACAATCGCCATTCTCGATCATGCAATTATGCATGAAGTGCATATGTCCAAATAAAACAACACCAACATCATATCAGATCCCAATTCAATATGTACACATAAATCTTGTACAGTAATCACATATGACACTTCTATGTCAAATTTTCCAATCCATCGGACCTTCGGTCCGCAATCCAAACACAAACAAACACAATTTTCCTACCATTATTCTCCACGGGTTCTAAGTGCGGAATTATAAACACTTACTAACCGAGGAACCATCTAGGTTACTCACCTAATAACTTCCGAGCTAATGCGGGAAGTCTCGCAACGCCCACGGGATGACGTTCCAACCGAGCCTCTATAACAATTAAAATAAGTAAACATTACCAATCAATAGATAAAAATACTAAACAATGCACATGGAATAAGTAAACGTATAATGCATGCTCATGGCATTCCGGCCCTAATCCAAAATTTTCCATAAAAAATCCGCCTAAAATTAGAAACCTATTGGCGACGGTGCAAATTCGGACCTCTATAGGTCCCCAATTAAGCAAAAAAGATTAAAGGCTCATTACAGGGGCCACGTCAATTCTCGTCCAAAAATTCCCAATTTTTCACAAAATGAAATTAAATATTCTACTTAATCCGATGCCTCAAGAATCAGGTCAATCGGATGTCGGACGGAAAAAAATTGACAAAAGAAACAATTAGGGCCAACTAATAATAAATAAATAAATAAATAAATATATATATATATAGCGCTTTGCCTCATGGGGCGATATGTCGCCCACGCAGGTCGACTTTTTTCCTCGTCATGCGGGCGAGGAGTCGCCTCATGAGAGGGCCAATCTACCTCGCCTCAGGGCGAGGAGTCGCCCTCGCGATCCGCGAGGTTCAACCTCACTTCATTCCTTTTTTTTTCCTATTTCCAATCCAAATTTCCAACAACAATAACTCTTAGCACACAAATCGGAAAATACAAACCATAGCTTGTTGGAAAGATAATGAAAAGCTCTACCATTCTCATGAAGACCATAAAATCAATTTCACTCTTAAGGGTGTCAAAATCCCTTCAAAGCTACTGCCTACTCAAATCCCATTAAAACAGAACAGTACATTTCAAATTCCTTAACTCTCTGATTCTTCAGCCAAAAATTACCACATAAATATGATCAATAATTTCACAATGTCATCTACAACTTTCATGAACAACCCAAAATCAAATTCCATTGCTAAACAAGTCAATTAATTCAGTCAATGTTGCTGTCCCTGAAATCATTCAATTTGAGCAGGAAACTTATAACAAGCATAACTCCCTGTACACAAGTCAGAAAAATCTGAACTTTATATCCCTGAAAAGATAAATCCTTGAACTTCAATTTTCATGAAGAACTCAATTTCCAATTTAATTCTAACCATTTCAAAACTGTCATGCAAGTTACTGCCATGATCAGCAATTCCTAACCTAATGCAGGATCAGTTTTTGCAAAATCATAACTCCCAACTCTGACCTCTAAAAATTACACACCATAAATCATTTTCAAGATAATGTCTTCCTCTACAACTTTTAAGAAGATCACTCACACCAATTCAGTCCATAAAAATTGCTAAAATTGCTCCCAAGCAGAAAGCTCACAAAATCAACACTTTCACTAGGTTTCTCCAAAAAGCATAAAACCAATCAATAGTAATCAGTTCATATCTCCCAATATACAACTCCAAAATTAGCAAGATCAGTGGCAATGGAAAGCTAACTCAATATGCCTCAACTTTCATACAGACCCTTTTTCCTAGTTCCATACCAATTAATTTAGAAAAAATCAACAAAACACATTACTCATACTTGCGGTTACTGTTCACAGGCAATAAAACAGTAACTTTCCATGCAAATTTTCGCCCTTCTAGCATTACAATTTAACAACACCTATTTCACACTAAATTGAAGCCAACATCCCAAAGTTTAATTGGGAACAAACTTCACCTCATTTGCACACCTACACAATAAGTTATGATCAAAACATTCCAACTGGTCAAACACCAATTTTCCAGATTTCAACATTACCCTAACTCCTATCACTTCTAACATCAATAACACATCACTAAGCATCCATTCCTACCTCTAATTCAACCACAAATTCATCACAACATAAACTTCTATAATGACACAAAATTGGCAGCACCTACACAAATGATCTTCCTAAGTTTTCCATTCATCTATCCTTACAAACTCAATCCAAAACCAAGCTAAAATCAATAAGAAGTACAGTCATTCATTCATCCATAACTAAGTATACATTTAAACCCATTCAAACCTATCATAAAATAAATACATAAGTGCTTCCTTAAATGCTTCAAACTACCAATTCATGCATTAAATGAATGGTCAAAGCTTAAAACATAATCTTACCTAGTCAAGCTTTCAATCTTTCCTTAATCTTCCAACTTATTACAACTTCCTAATTCCTCTTCTCCTTTCTCCAACACCTACGGCTATCACCCATCACCCTCATCACAAGGCTTAAGCTAGCTTTATATGAGAAGGAAGAAGGAGCAAGCCAAAAGAACAAGAAGCTATCTTGTAAGAAGAAGCCACCAACGAAGAAAGAAAAGAAATTCACCAAGGAAGGGAAAAATAAGGTTTGGATGAGAGGAGAGCAAGTCTTCCAAAATGCATGTGTTTTAACTTTAACAAGAAGAAAAATCGGGATGAGGGATAAAGAAGAAGACAAAATGCATTAAGAAAAAGGGACACTTGGCTTTTGAAATGGAGAAAAGACAAAATGAGTTAATCCCAATTAATTAAGCACTAATTCTACTTAAGCTCTAAACATGGCACTAACATAAGTCCCACAATTATTTATTCACTAATCTCATACCATTATGCAGCCCCTTTTAGTACAAAAGGCTCACTCACCGATCACTTGAATTTTCCGGTCCGGCAAGAACCCAAAAATTCCGTAAAAATTTCCATAAATCCTAAAATATAAAACAATTTATAGCGCTCTCAAATAATTTTTCAAATACAATGATCCCATAAATTTCACAAAGAATCGCAATTAGAAACCTAAGCCGGAAAATGTCACGAATGCATGTATACCGTGTGCATGTGCAACACTATCATCAGTTATAAAGGCTATATAATGGATGTTCATGCCGCGTTATAATTCAAGTCTCCAACCCGTCCCAAATTACCAATAAACCTTTTCTATGGGAGATGGGATGTTACATGCTGGGTAAGGCAGCGAGCTAATCACATCAAATTTTGATTTATCCACTTCAATGCCCCTAGCCGAAACTATATGTCCTAATATGATGCCTTGATTAAACATGGAATGACACTTTTCATAATTAAGCACGAGATTTTTTTCAATGCATCTTTTTAACACTTTCCTCAAATTTTCTAAACAAGATGTAAAGGAATCTCCGTACATAGTAAAATCATCCATGAAGACTTCAATAATTTCCTCTACATAGTCAGAAAAGATACTTACCATACATCTCTGAAATGTCATCGGAGCGTTACAAAGACCAAATGGCATGCGTTTGTAGGTGAAAGTGCCAAACGGACAAGTAAACGTTGTCTTTTCCTAATCTTCAACTGCTACATGAATTTGGTGAAAACCTGAATAACCATCTAAACAGCAATAATGAGAATGACCTGTAAGGAAATGATCTTTACGGGTAGCAGCATTTAATTTCCTATAATCAATACATACACGCCACCCATTTTGAACTTTAGTGGGTATTAATTCACCTTTTTCATTCTCAACAACAGTAATGCTAGTTTTTTTAGGAACTACCTATGTTGGACTTACCCACTTGCTATCTGAAATAGCATAGATCACGTCTACAGCCAATAATTTAGGTATCTCCATTTTTACAACCTCCATCATTGGTGGATTCAATCGACGTTGAGGTTGCCTACTGGGTTTGCAATCATCCTCCAATAGGATTCGATGCATGCAAATGGTAGGGCTGATTCCCTTGATGTCTGCAATTGACCATCCAATAGCTTCTTTATTCTCCCTGAGCACACAGATAAGCCTCTCCTCCTCCAAATCGCTCAACTAATTGGAAACAATCACAGGTAATGTTTTGGCCTCCCCCAAGAAGACATACTTGAGGTGCGTAGGCAATGCTTTAAGCTCCAATGTCGGCGGTTGAAGAATGGAGGGGAGTAGTTGTTGCCGTCAAGCTTCAGTGGTTGCTGTAACATGCTGGACACAGTTTGTAATGCTTGTAAATCATGTACTGCATGGACCATACCTTTTGGAACTACCCATTCAGTCTCGATTTCTGATAGCTTCGAAGGAGTAATGTTATTAGTTATCAGAACCTATAAAAAATCATCAACACACAACTCGAGAACTTTCTCGGTCAAGGGGTTAATACAATCAATAGCAAAAGCTGTACAATAATCAATAGGATGATTAATGGTATTATTAATATTGAATGTAACTTTCGCACCATCAAACTCCATAGTTAAAGTACCCCCGTGAACATCAATTTTTGTCCTAGAAGTGCTAAAAATGGGCGTCCTAATAACACTATTCTAGACGTAGGTGACCCCTCATCCTCCATTCTCATCACATAAAAATCTGCAGGAAATACCAAATTATCTACCTGCACTAAAACATCCTCTAACAATCCTTCGGGGGTACTTAATGGTGCGATTAGCTAATGTTAAAATCACATCATCTTGCTTCAATGGACCAGCATTCAATGTAGTATAAATAGACAATGGAATAAGATCCCTAAATCTAGCATAGCCCGTTCTATACCAACATTGCCAATTTTACAAGGAATGGTAAACATACCTGGGTCCTTTTCCTTTATTGGTAACTTGCCCTGCAACACTGCTGAGACGTTCTCACTCATCACCACATGCTAATTGCCTCTCATCTTGGTCATGCTAGTAACTAACCCCTTCAGAAATTTGCAGTACCTTGGTGTTTGTCTAAGCAACGTGAGAAGGGGGATATTGATCTCCACTTTCTAAAAAATCTTTAAGATCTCCTCTTCATTCTGTAATTTCTTCTTCTAAGCCAACCTGTGTGGGAATGGTAGCCTTTCTGGATTAGCTGTCACGATTTCCTTGATTTCTGCTTCTTTTTCTGGCTCAACAGTTTCAACATGGTCATGTTGAAGTTTCTGCGAT
Source organism: Erythroxylum novogranatense (assembly GCA_029891385.1). Taxonomy (NCBI): domain Eukaryota; kingdom Viridiplantae; phylum Streptophyta; class Magnoliopsida; order Malpighiales; family Erythroxylaceae; genus Erythroxylum; species Erythroxylum novogranatense. The sequence goes on along the minus strand of CM057229.1, from coordinate 79,770,751 downwards.
CCTCTAGCACTTTCAATTTCTTTTCCACTACGCACGGTAATGGCACTGATATTCTACCTAGGATTGACAGTAGGCTAGGAGGGCAGTTTCCCTTGATTCTGTGCAGCGGCCAATTGACTAATTTGCTCCCTCAGCTCTTGAAAATTTTTATTAGTCTGAGCCTGAAATTATGCTGAATCAGTCTGAAATTGAACCAAACTCTGTAGTTGTGTATTGGTCGTCAATTGAGCAGTAGTCAACTGTGACATAAGATCCTCTAAGGTGGAAATTCGATCACCATAGTTAGGCCTCGGATGTTGCTGCTACGGTTGAGGCTGACGCTGCTGACTACTTTGACCTTGCTACCCATTCCCATATCTCGATTAGGATGACCCCCATCTTGGGTTGTAAGTATTCGAATAGGGATCATATTTTCTCTGAGGATGGCAATTATCATTGATTGCGTTGACGTCAGCTTCCACAATATCATCATGTAGAGTCGGAAAAGCATCAATAAATTGACCCTGAAATCCACAAATGTGGCAAGTAGGGACTTGTGGTCCCTTAGTTACAGCATTTGCATTGACATTATTGGCATTGGAAGAATTAATAACTTGTCTCTCCAACAATTCAACAATCTTTTCAAGTCTACTTTTGAGTTTAGAACTACTTACCTCATGGACACCTCGAGTGTGTGTGTCTGAACGATACCCGAACTGCTGAAGATTTGTGGCCATTGTTGCAATTAAGTTTCTGGCCTCCTGAGGCGTTTTGTTCACTATGGCTCCCCCACTAGCAGCATCAAGAATCTTCCTATCATTTAGTAACAACCCATCATAAAAGTACCGAATAAGGAGTTGCTCTATGATTCCATACTGAGGACAACTTGCGCAAAGCCTCTTGAATCTCTCATAATATTCATACATGTTTTATGTATCTCTTTGTCTAATGCCACAAATCTCTCTACGCAAACTAGCGGCTCTGGATGCTGGGAAGTATTTTTCTAAAAATAATCTCGCCATATCAGGCCATGTATCCACTATCCTAGGCGGAAGATAGTATAACCAGTCTCTAGCTGCGCCCTCTAGAGAAAAAGTGAAAGCACGCAGTTTCAACTAATCCTCAGTTATGCCTCTCGGTTTGAATCCAGAACATACCACATGAAAGTCCTTGAGATGTCTATTCAGGTCGTCAGAAGGTAACCCATGAAATTTCGACAAGACCTGAATCAAGCCAACCTTCAACTCGAACCCATCATCTGCTGCCTGATACTGTATACATAGAGGTTGATCCTCTACTGGTGGTGCAAGCATATCCCTTAGTATTACAGGAGCTCGATTTCTGACTGGTTGTGTAGGTGGAATAGGTTGTTGATCTGCCATCGCTGCTTCTTCAAAATCTTCAAATAACTCGGTCTCAAAGGTAGGCAAATTCTTAGTTTGGTCAGGCAAGACTTGCGTAGACATAGAAGCTTGTCTCTTATGCAATTTAGTGGCTTTCCTGAGTCGTTTGCGGTCTTCTCTATCTCCGGATCGAACAATAAATCACCTGCAGAAACACAATGCCGCATGCAAACATCTAAAGAAAAAGTGATTAGCAACACAAACAAACAAAAACTTAAACACTATTCCCCAGCAACAGCGCCAAAATTTGATGGCGTGTCAAACCAGCAAAAATAAATTCCTACTCTAGAACACTTAAGCGAGTAAAGTCGTGAATAGGGTCAAACCACAGAGACCAATGTAGTAATTATTTATTTGTGTGAAATCAAAAATAAAAATAAAAAAATAAAAAAATAAAAAATAATTGATTTAGGGATGATTAAATTTAAAACAGGAAATCATACAGAAAGAAATTAAAAATAAAGATTGAAAATAATATAAAGAAAAGCCTAGCCAAGGTGCTCTCCCGTTTGATACTGTAATTCGATCATAGACTCAAAAATATAAATTTCATTCATTCTTATGGACAAAGTTATAGTAGACAGTGAACAACACATATCAACCAATCCATTCTTAATTATTCGATAACCTCGAGTAAAGATCCGTGGAATATAATCTATGACAGTCGTAGGCTCTAATAGACCCTTTTGTTAACCAACAGAATCGGAAAAGCCGCAATCTATTTAGACTAAATTATTTAATATCATTAATTTCGTAATTGAAATTAATTTTCCACTTTGATGGACAACAATCACAGATTAACTAATCTATTCGGCAATTTATCACCAAGTCAATCAATTAACAGGCCTTATTAATCAACAAACACAACGATAATAAATCGATTAAAGCGTAGAGATCAAACAAACATAAGAGATAAACAAAAGTAATTAAATCAAGAGAGTCTCACGAATTACACGAATCAAATGTTGGATATCTTGTCTAGATTAAAAGGATAGCCATGCATAGCACTATTCTCTATCTACTATAGCTGATTTGACAATTAAATTGCTACTTTAAAACCTTCTCGTGCTCCCCTTGCACCTGCTGCCTACGCCTGCACCTGTACGCAGCTCTCGCTGTTTCACGCACACAACTCCTCTATGTTGTGTGCCTCCTATTGATGATGTCGTCGTCTCTCCTTGATGCGTCAATTAAAACATTTGCTCCTCCCCTCTTACTTCACGCCTGTTATGTTTTATATCCCTTGCTTCTTGTGATAAATATCGATCTCTCCTTTTTTGTCTAAATTGCTGTCATCAATCCCCCTGATCAGTCCCCCATCCCTAGGCTTTCTTTCTTCTCATTAAATGAAGTGGGCCCCCCTCTAATGGTCCAAAATTATCCCTTTTTAATGAACAAAGTGGGGCCCAATTAAATGTCAAAATAAGACTTCAATGGCTTCAACATAACTTGATTTCGTCAGCAAAGAGGGATGTGTTATTGAGGCCCAAATCCTAAGGTAATCAAGTCAAAATTCGCAGGTAGTAATCTACCAGCACTGTGTTACCTTCAACATGGTTATGTTAAAATCCTCTTCAGTTCCAAATTAGCCAATTTCACTACAAATTGCATCGCTTTGCTATTTCATCACATAGAACTTACACAGACACAAATTACCATAGAAAAACAAGCAAAACATCACAAAAGCCTACCAAAAGAACATAAAACACAAAGAATTAACATGACAAAATGCAAGTTATCATAAACGTACATGTATATACTCTATCTTCTTACACTACAACAAAAACATACATTTCGCATCGTTTTTAAAATAGACGTCACGAATTGTAGGAGACTTTCGTGACATTTGAAAAAACATCACGAAAAGAGCCAAGATTCTGCGACATTCTATGCAGATGTAGCTGATAAACGAAGTGTTTGACATCGTTTTGTTAGAAAGACGTCCCAAAATAGTAAACGCGACATTTTGCTGAATTAAATGTTGGGAAAGGCCAGGTCTACATTATTCCCCTTGCCCCCACCAGAACGATGTCATGTTGTTGGCCCAACACGATGTCATTTTTGTATCCTTGAAAGTTAAACTCCCGCCCCAACTAGTTGAGACGACTTCGTGTCCCTGCCCCCCATAAGGACATCGTCTCATCTTTTGTGTAAATGAAATACAGAAGTTCATCAGTCTCTCACGTTTAGCTCTGTCGCCTTCCCTCTTCCTCGAGCTACCTTCCCTCTCTCATCTTCTGTCGCGCTTGGAATCGTTGAAGATTGTTTTACCAGTTGACATCCCTCTGTCGTGTACAGTCGGAGTGCATGTGCGTGTTGGTTGAGGTAAGTCATTCAACTACTTTGCTTGCGATTAATGTCGAATAAAATGTTAGTTTTTGAGTCGATTGAAGTGGACGATTTAATTTAGGTTTAAGATTACTTATTCATTTGTTTTGATTATCTGTAACATAATGCATTTGGCTTTGTATTATATGACAGAATGTTAAGGAAGAAGAGATTATATGTTTAGGTGATTTGGGATAATATGGTGAAGGCTTTGAAGTGTTTGACGAATGTTCAGAGAGGGTTTATGGCTTTGAATCACGTTTGTATTATGGATAATTCAATGTCTATATATACTTGATGTGAGGAGTCTACTATTTATTTATTTTGTTTAAACTATTAATTTTTTATGTTTTTTATTTATTTGCAAATGGAATTAATTATATTACGTTCCTATACTTTTAGGTGATATCACATTTGTGTAGTTGCCTGTAGAGGTTCTATGATGGTTATTGTTTTTTGATATGGAAGAAAAGGAGTAACAATCTTTCTATTGAAAAACTATTAATCGAATAGGATTATCCTAAAAGTCCACTTTGATATAAATGTAAAGAATTTATGATCTTAAATTCATATGTAAAGCTACTGCATTATTTTGAATTTGCACAAACATATATTAATTTCCAAGTAATATAAGGTTTATGAGGCAATATTGGATTATAGAAAATTAAGTTAGACAGATTAGAAATGAATGATAATTGAAGAATTAATCTTGTACAAATATAAGGTCTATTATTGCAACCATGGATGGGTATAAAAACATGTCATATTTATGAAAGGATTGTCTTAATCATATAGACATGTTGAGAGGAGTGAATTTAGAAGAACGAGATGTAGAAGTGGTGCATAACATTTTGTTGGATCAAAAAAAGAAAGCATGCTATATTTGGAGAAACGGTAGATTTCAAAACTTTTATGAAATCATTTTTCAAGTGGAAGCAACAAATCTAAATCATCATGTCAATCCATACATGATATGATATAAGGATAATAAAAACATAAACAAGATGAGGAGTATTACCGACTCCTTTACTACAGCTTTAAATCCTCGCTGCGCTATCCTCTCCTTCTTTTTGTATCCAAATCCTTTGCCTGTGAATCTTTTCCTTTAGCAATCTATCTTCTCCTTGTTGTTGTATCCTCAACGAATTTGATTTACCCCTTGTTCTTCAAGGACAACTAGGTTAACAAAATCCTTTGGTGGGAAAGGAGAAGAAATGTTTGGAGGAGATTTTCTTAGAAGAAGATGAACCAAAAATGAACTCTTTCACCTGGTAATTTCGGTTCACCCTTGCATGAAAGGAGAGAGTGTGACTAAAAACATGCAATAAGACTTTCTTACACTATCAAATTCGGTTATGCATGGAATGGAAGAAGAGAGAGGCATCTAATGCATCACTTCTTTCATTAATCAATCATAAAGCAACCAATAAATGAGACTCTCTTCATTTATCTTTAAAATGGCTATATGAAAAGACCATAACCTAAAATTGAATTATCAATTTTGGTTTTTGTAAAAAGAAAGAAGGAAGATGGTCCATCTAATGTACATCTTTCTTTTTTAATCTAATGAATGCAAATAGGTTACATGCTAACGTTAAAAGATAGCCATTAAACCATTTAATGGTAAGTTCATAACTCTATTTAGTGATGACAAACCATAATAAAGAGCATCTTTATTTTAGCATTTTAATGTCAAATGTGCAGCTGCCCATTTAACCTAAGAAAATCGAAATTGCTACTTCTCTTTTTAAATTTTTTTTAATATAATTAATCTAATTAATTACATTAAACCAAAATGTAGCCCATTTCTAAATGTACATTTAGGCTTCTAATTAACCATTAATTAGAGCAAGCCCAATATTCAATTATGGGATTCTAAAACCTCCATTTATATTTCTTACTTAGCTTGATAACCTTCCTTAAAGCCAAGTGGGGAATCTTATTAGACTTTGATAATTCAAGCTCTAATAAGCCCATAATTAATTTAATCTCATTAGAATGAATTCTAGCTTATTAACTAAATGTCATTCCACTAAAGGCAATTAGTTGAACTCTTGAATTATTAAATATTATGAGAACACATATTTCATTTCCAATTGCAAACCCTATTTAGAACCTTATTATAGTCATCTGCACTATAAAGGGTAAAATTACCGTTTTACCTTTACGTTGGTTTTTCCTTCTAGATCTCGCATTTTATATTATGTGGTGATTAACATACAAGATCTCATCTTGGTGTCAAGACTTGATGGGTAGCTAGTCCATCAAACTACTGGCGCTAGTTTAATCACCAAATCTTCTTAAAACATCTAGAAGTGATGATAGCATAATAAGCAATCTCCCGCTTGCCCTAAAACAAGTTTGACATATCCCTCATTCCCATCCCTTCTAGGTGACGCTCAAAGCTCTTTTAAGTCAATGTCTTTGTGAATGGATAATCAAGGTTTTGCTCTGTGGGAATATTTACCACATTCACTTCTCCACGTTGTATTATCTCCCTTATGAGATGATACTTTCGCTCAATATGTTTGGCAGCTTTGTGGTTCCGAGGTTCTTTAGAATTAGCCACTGCCCCACTATTATCACAATAAATTGTAATGGCTTTTTCTACCTCTGGAACTACCTCAAAATCATTTAGGAACTTCCGGAGCCAAATTTCTTCCTTTGTTGTTTCATAAGCAGCATCATAATCAGCCTCCACAGTCGAATTAGCAATACAAAATTGCTTGACACTCCTCCAAACTATGGCTCCACCTCCCAAAGTAAATATAGAACTAGAATTTGATTTCCTTGGATCAACATCTGATTGGAAATCAATATTTGTACATCCTGTCGGAATAAAATTACTTCCAGAGTAAACAAGCATCAAGTTTTTCCTCCTACGAAGATACTTAAGTATACACTTAACTGTAGTTCAATGTTCCACTCCTGGATTGGACTGAAATCTACTTACCAGTCCCACTGCGTAACAGATATCTGATCTAGTGTAAAGTATTGCATACATCAAACTTTCAACTGCCGAAGCATATGGAATGTTACGTATGCGTTCAACCTCCTCTTGGGTTTTAGGTGCTTGTTCCTTTGAAAGTTTGATTCCATGTCTAGAAGGAGTGAAACCCCTCTTGGAATCTTGCATGGCGAACTTATTGAGCATATTCTCAATGTAGGTTAATTAAGACAAAGCTATATGTTTGTTCTTACGATCCCTTATAAGTTTGATCTCTAGAACATAGTTAGCCTCTCCCAAATGCTTCATTGAAAACTGCTCTTTAAGCCATCCCTTAACCACAGATAACATTCCCACATCATTCCCAATGGGCATAATGTTATCAACATACAGGATTAGGAAAGTAACCTTACCTTCTTGTATTCTTTTATAAACACAAGGCTTATCTAGGATTTGTATGAACCTATAGGTTTTGATAGACTTATCAAACCTAATGTTCCAAGACATAGATGCTTGCTTAAGTCTATAAATGGACTTTTGTAACTTGCAAACCTTATGCTCATTACTTGGCTCATTGAATCCTTCTGGTTGGGCCATATAAATGGTCTCCTCAAGATCCGCATTAAGAAATGTGGTTTTGACATCCATTTTCCATATTTCATAATCAAAATAGGATGTTACGACCAAAAGAATCCTGATGGACTTAAGCATGGCAATCGGAGAAAAAGTCTCCTCATAGTCTATACCCTCATTTTGAGTATAGCCTTTAGCTACCAATCTAACTTTAAAGGTCTCTACCTTTCCATCCGATCCCCTTTTCCTTTTGTAGATCCATTTACACCCTATGAATTTTAGACTTGGTGGTAGATCTACAAGGACCCAGACTTCATTAGTATACATGGAATCTATTTCCAATTCCATCGCCTTAAGCCATTTTCCTGCATCAACATCTTTAATAGTCTGTGTATACGTAATGGGATCTGTTTCTTCTTGGTCTGAGATGGCAATTAAGCCTTCTCCTAGACCCAGATACCTATCTGGCTGTCTCATAACCCTCCCACTATGTCTAGGCATAACTTGATGTTCAGGTTGCACTTTCGATTCAACTCTTGAATCCATTTCGACATCTTGTTCTGTAATATCCAAAACAACTCTTGGTTTTAGATGAAATAGCTAACTCCTTTAGTACTACTTCACTTCTTCCTTTGTGGTTTCTCATAAACTCTTCCTCTAAGAAGGTCGCATTTGTAGACATAAATACCTTCCTATCCTGAGGACTGTAAAAATAGTACCCTCGAGTTCTAATAAGATATCCTACAAATAAACATACTTCTGACCTTGGTTCCATCTTTGTGAATTTAGGCTTTAGAACATGGGCTGGGCAGCCCCAAGTCCTCAAGTGCCTCAATGAAGGCACTCGACCAGTCTACAACTGCCTAGGTGTTTCAGGCATCGATTTGGATAGAGCAAAGTTAAGAAGATAAGTTGTCGTTTGTATGGTATATCCCCAGAACGATTCTAGAAGGCTAGCGTAGGACATCATTGATCTTACCATTTCCAATATAGTTCTATTTCTCCTCTCTACTACACCATTCTATTGAGGTGTTCGAGGAGCTGACAAATTGGAAACAATTCCATTGTCAATTAAAAATTGCTGGAACTCTCTAGATAAGTACTCACCACCTCGATCCGATCGAAGTTGTTTTAATGGCTTGCCTAGTTGCTTCTCATCTTCAACTTTGAATTCTTTAAACTTTTCAAAGGATTCACTCTTTTTATGCATCAAATACAAATAGCCATGTCTTGAGTAATCATCTATAAAAGTTATGAAATATTCATAACCTCCTCTAGCTTGTACGTTCATGAGCCCACACACATCAGTATGTACTAGGTCCAACGTGGATTCAGATCTGTTTCCTTTAGAAGGAAATGAGGCTTTGGTCATTTTTCCTTTAATACAAGATTCACAGGTGTGTAATGGATCACTATCCAAGCCCATAAGGATCCCATCCTTTACTAACCTGTCAAATCTTTTCTGATTGATATGACCCATTCTTAAGTGCCACAGATACTTTAAATTAAGGCTAGAAACATTGGATTGTCTTGGTTTTATCAATTTTGTAGTGTTTAGTGAGCCTTTCATAGGTTCTATAAAGAACAATCCCTGTCTAATTATTGCATCACAAATGAAATCCTTATTCTCATATATTGAAACAACTTTTTCAAAATATAAGGAATAACCAGACTTTATTAGACAAAAACCAGAAACCATGTTCCTTACAATCATAGGCATGTAATAAACATCCTCCAAATATAACCTATAACCACTAGGAAAATCCAAAATAACTACACCCACTGATTTTGCTGAAACATAGGAGCCATCTGTTATCTTGACTTGAAACTGGCCTTTAGGCAGTCTTCTCCTTTGCTGCAACCCCTGCAAAGAATTACAAACATGGTTAGTGGCTCTTGAATCTAATATCCAAGAAATAGATAAATCTTCCACATTTCTAGTTCCCAACAAATTTATGAAACCCATACCTTGTTTGCTTTTAAGGGACTCCAGGTAGACTGGACAGTTTTTTTTCCAGTGGCCCATCTCATCAAAGTGGAAACATTTTCCTTTGATGTTCTCTTTGCCCTTCTTTTTCATGGGTTTGGCATTGACCCCTGTTTGGGCCTTCTTTTTCATTGGACCCTTCTTCTTTTCCTTGCCCTTACCCTTGGGATTTGAAGAAGAAATTACATTAGCTTCTGATCCATGAGCCTTAATATTCAATATCTCCTCCATGCTCTGGAGGTTATTCATCATCTCACTTAAGGTGTAATCCTTGTTGTTGAGCTCATAGTCCAACTTAAACTGCTAAAAAGAAGAGTTTAAGCTATTGATGATCATAATCATCTGTATGTCTGCATCCATATCTGCCCTAAGCATCTCAGCCTCAGTGACGCAGAGATTACCTTCATCATATAATCCCGCACCGGTTCACCAGGTTTCTGTCTGAGATTATGAAAGGTTTGGATAGCTTTCACTCTTGCAGACCTAGTCCTCACACCAAACATCTCATGTAGGTGATGGACCATTGCACTAGCAGTTTTCATACAAGCAATTTGCTTTTGCAACATGTCGCTAACAGAAGCCAAAATATAACACTTAGTAGTCTTGCCAGCATTCTGCCAATGCTCATGTTGTTGGACTTGCTCAGGAGTTGAAGCTCCCCCTGGAGGTGTAGGCTCACTTTTAGTTAACACCCATGAAATACGTTCATATTGAAGAACAATGTCAAGGTTACGTCTCCATTCATTAAAATTGTCTTCGTTTTTCAATTTGTTATTAGTCAAGAGCAGGGTGAGAGGATTCATTTTGTGGTTGATTATGTTTGAAATTATAAATTATCAAAACATGAGCATACTAGTCAACAATTAATGGAACTTTGTATAAAATCAGGATGCATGTATGCATGATGATAGATTTAACAAAACATAAAAATTTAAAACATTATACGACAGTTATTTTTCTTATCTATAACGGACTAATAAAGGTGGGCCATCTTATCCTTTAAAAGAAAAACTGGGACCCTCCCACTCAAAAAACTACCAAGCATCTCATGCTCAACTTTTTTTGAGAAGCGTCTTAATGTGGTCTATACTTTTACCAACAGAGCTACAGTAGGCAGTTTATTGATAAAAAATTTTGAGTGTTTAACCATTTGATTCATACACTAAAGATACCTGCAAACCATGCCTCCGTGGGAAGTCACATTTGCTATCAATAAGTGGACTTATCCCTAAGGAGAACCAAGCCATGCAGGATCTAGGATCCATGCCCTCTAATTGGGAGGAACACTTTACCACATGCAAATGGGCCATCATTTGGAGACCGTGGACTCTCACATGAGCATCCTCTCTCACTCAATCTTTTTGGGCTTTAAGTTTTAATTACCATCTTTACTAGATGCAATTTATTATCCATCCTATATTGTTACATTATATATTTCATACATAATGAATGCATGGCAAGGCCTAGGGTTGACAATTTTCTAAAAGACATCCAATCACATAATATCACATATTATAAGCATTCATTTCTCAATTCATCACATAAACTAATAAAGCCACTTTTGATTGTCCATCCAAGAAACATAAAATAATTACAAGCCTTTTAGGACCAAAGTATTCTTCTTGGACTTGGATTTTCTGCTTTGAACTCTTCGCTCACATGATCCGGCCCATTCGGTAAACAAAATGTAATGGCATATATAAAAACTGAATTTTGTCACTTTGAAAAACAAAATTCCAGCACTAGATTTTTAGAAAACTGAATATTTGTTATGATAAAAAATTCCAGCAGTTGTTTACATTAAAACCGAAACTCATTTCATGAAAATAAAAACCAGCACTTAATATTTTATCAAAACCGAAATTTGATTCTTTGAGACAAAAATCCAGCACTTGTTTTTACAATAAAAACTGAAATGCGATCCATTGAAATAAAATTCCAGCATCATTGTTTTCACAAAACTTATGCCAATACACAAAAGGATACACTGGAATGTTTTACCTCTCCATTTCTTCAATCCATGGCTGTTCCATCTTCATCATTACATCAATTTGAACATTACAAAATCAAAGAAAACAGAAAAATGCAGCCAAGGAGGAAACATGGTGATGATAGAGCACCCTCCTTGTTACAACCAAAAGAAGAAATCTTACAAGGTAATTGTAACTTTTATGGACAACCAAAAGAGCAACACATACAACATATATATTTCTATCACATAAAAATATACAGCATACACATAAAAATTGCCAACCCATGCATCAAACATATAGGAACCAAAATCATGCATTAGAAACTGGCTTTGATGCCAATTGTTGGATCGGAAAAAAAAAAGCATGCTATATTTGAAGAAACGGTAGATTTCAAAACTTTTATGAAATCATTTTTCTAGCGGAAGCAACAAATCCAAGTCATCATGCTAATCAATACATGATGTGGTATAAGGATAATAAAAACATAAACAAGATGAGGAGTATTACCGACTACTTTTCTACAGCTTTAAATCCTCACTGTGTTATCCTCTCCTTCTTCTTGTATCCAAATCCTTTGCCTTTGAATCTTTTCCTTTAGCAATCTATCTTCTCCTTGCTGTTGTATGCTCAACTAATTTGATTTACTACTTGTTCTTCAAGGACAACTAGGTTAACAAAATCCTTTGGTGGGAAAGGAGAAGAAATGTTTGGAGGAGATTTTCTTAGAAAAAGATGAACCAAAAATGAAATTCTTTCACTTGGTAATTTCGGTTCACCCTTGCATGAAAGGAGAGAGTGTGACTAAAAACATGCAAGAAGAATTTCTTACACTATCAAATTCGGTTATGCATGGAATGGAAGAAGAGAGAGGCATCTAATGCATCACTTCTTTCATTAATCAATCATAAAGCAACCAATAAATGAGACTCTCTCCATTTATCTTTAAAATGGCTACATGAAAAGAACATAACCTAAAATTGAATTATCAATTTCAGTTTTTGTAAGAAGAAAGAAGGAAGATGGTCCATCCAGTGTACGTCTTTCTTCTTTAATCTAATAAATGCAAATATGTTACATGCTAACATTAAAAGATAACCATTAAACTATTTAATGGTAAGTTCATAACTCCATTTAATGATGGTAAACCATAATAAATACAATCTTTATTTTAGCATTTTAATCTCAAATGTGCAGCTACGCATTTAACATAAGAAAATCGAAATTGCTACTTCTCTCTTTAAAAAAATTATTTTAATATAATTAATCTAATTAATTACATTAATTAATTACATTAAACCAAAGTGTAGCCCATTTCTAAATGTACATTTGGGCTTCTAATTAATCATTAATTAGAGCAAGCCCAATATTCAATTATGGGCTTCAAAAACTTCCATTTATATTTCTTACTTAGCTTGATAACCTTCCTTAAAGCCAAGTGGAGAATCTTATTGGACTTTAATAATTCAAGCTCCAATAAGCCCATAATTAATTCAAGCTCATTATAATTAATTCTAGCTTATTAACTAAATGTCATTCTACTAAAGACAATTAATTGAACTCTTGAATTATTAAATATTATGAGAACACATATTTTATGTCCAATTGCAAACCCTATTTAGAGCCTTATTATAGCCATCTGCACAATAAAGGGTAAAATTACTGTTTTGCCCTTATGTTGATTTTTTCTTCTAGATCTCTTGTTTTACATTATATGGTGATTAACACACAAGATCTCATCTTGGTGTCAAAACTTGATGAGTAGCTAGTTCATCAAACTACTGGCACAAGTTTAATCACCAGATCTCATTAAAATATCTAGAAGTGATGATAGCACTATAAACATCTAGAGAGGACAATATACCTGAAGAAACATGTTTAGTAAGTAGAAAAGATCAGTCATGCTCCTAAAAACCACAAGTGATGTGGTTATGGGCCAACTGATGACTTTACACTTATTCTCCTTCATTTAAACAGAGGGAAATTACAACTATTGTATTAGCACAAGTAGAGCTTTATCCTACATTGGTAAGGGGTGAATGATGAAAGTGATTTATGTTGTAGAGAGAACCTATAGCCTAATTTTTTATGGCTCTAAGAGATGGTGTATTTCCTTGTTTATGAGCTCACTTAAAAGGAACTTAGAATTAATTAAATTAATTTAAGAAGGAATTGCGCATCTTAAATATTAATTAGAAGCAGATACTAAAGGTATTATTTTCCTAGAAAAACTAAACCATTTTGAGATAGATTTAGCACCATAAGTCCCAACTAGATGCAGATACTTGTAGCATTATTTAGTGTGTTTCATGGAAATTTAATAGTGACTTTGTGAACTATGATGGAATGGGGTGTAATTCTTTGGGAGTTAATCACAATGTCCCTAACTCTAAATAGGAGATTTTGTTGTAGCCAATAAAATCATGTCATGAAAGGGCTATAAAATTGAAAAAGATTTTCAGAATGTTTTTTTTTCTGCAATTTTATAAAGAGAATGAAAAAAGAAAGAATTAACAGACAGATGTTTGAAAGGGAAAATGATGCAGGACAAATAGAAGAATTATTAACTAGTAGCTAAAACTCACAAATTTAATACAATATGAACTTCAGCCTTTATCTTTGATATCAAATCCTCATCCCACCAAATTAAAACTTATGATTGATTAATCTTTCCTCTTTTATTTATTTTATAGACTTTAAGTTCTTTTGCATAAGAAAAGTTCAACAATTCTTTGAAAATGAGATGAAATATGCCTAGTCCAAGGTTGTAATAAGAAATTTTACAAAACTACAAAAGCTTTTCATTTATAAAATTTGGTGTACAAGAAAACTTTTAGTACAGGACTAGAGCTTATACAACCATTTGGAAATAAAACTTACCTGTTGTGTTGACAGCAAGAAGAAAAATAAAGGGTCTATGAAAATTTTCAACAAACAAGAGATCACAAAAAACTTGTTCCATTACTAAACAACTGTAGCATGTGGATTCATAATGGGAATATGTTGATTTAGAAAAGAAATGATCCTCCTTGCCCAGCCTTTAGCATCCCCATAAATAACAGTTTGGAGCTGAAAAAGGAAAAGAACAAATAATTTCATTACAGCAAAGATATAATATTATGATGACTTAAAAGTGAAGTTAAACTACCAGGATCACATATGTTAAAATGCTATGAATTTGTACGTTCAATAGGTTCATATTAGTAAATTCAATGATTAAAGTAGAAAGAAAAAACCATTTACATGTAATTAAAACTGGAAAGCAATTAAATGCCAAAAATTTTAAAAGAATGTATCATGCATTAGGAACGTCACAGGCACTGACAAACTGTTTGTAAAACATATTGATTTGAGTAATTCTCCCATGATAGGACTATGTTAATAATGCTCCAACTCAATGATTATGCTTAGAACAATTAAGAACATAAGTAGAAAATTTCTCTATCGAGATAGAAAAATCCACAAAAATAGAAAGTAAAATGAAACAAAACTACAAAAGTAGAAAATGAAATATTATCAATTGCAATCCGCCATAATGGATAAATATTATTCACAGTGGTATTAGATGAACTTACCAACCATATTCAAGGTGAGATACCTTGGTGTATGTTATTTGCGGACGATATTGTCCTGGTAGGTGAGACCAAGGAGGGGGTCAATGCCAAGTTAGAACGTTGGAGAGCAATATTAGAATTGAAGGGTTTTAGAATGAGCAGGTCCAAGACGGAGTATTTAGAATGTAACTTTTTGGGTAGCCAGTTGGCATAAGGGGCAGCGATAACTATTGGCATTGACATCATCCCCCAAAAATTGAGTTTTAAATACCTTGGATCCATCATGCAGAGAGATGGCAACATAGATGATGATATATTACACCGTATTAGATCTGGGTGGACCAAATGGTGGGGTGCTTCAGGTGTTTTATGAGATAAAAAGGTCCCTATAAAACTCAAAAGAAAGTTTTATAAAATGGTTATTCGACCAAGCATGTTATATGGGGCAGAGTGTTGGCCTACTAGACGTAGCCATACACATCAGTTATTGATAGCAAAATTGCGTATGCTTAGGTGGATGTGTGACATTACCTTGAGGGATAGGGTACGGAATCAAGTAGTGACGGCCAGGCTCCAGGTTGCTAGCATTGCAGACAAGTTGTACGAGAAAGTCTTAGGTGATTTGGGCATGTGCGCAGGATGCCCTCTGATGTGCCGGTACGAAGCGGTGAGATAATAAACCTTAGTAGCTACAAGAGGAGGAAAGGAAGGCCTTAGAAGACCTGGAGGGAAGTAATCAAGAATGATATGTCAGAGTTGGCTCTCACTGAGGTAGTTGCTAGATTTAGGAAAGTATAGCGTGGTAGGATAAGGGTAAATGACACCCATTAGAATCCTCATGTCTTTTACTTAAACGATAGGACGTCCAACCCCATGTCCTTTACACCTCTGCGAATAGTTAATTGTGGTCAAGGCTTCAGGTTTGGAGTAGTTAAGGGCAGCCCAAAATTGTCACTTAAAACTGTAGGAGTTGGTAGGGTAGGTAAGGGGCGACTTCTAGAGAAACTAGGGAAAACAAGAACCAGTCCTTGAACAGGGTAAGGTAATGGCCGATCTGGCCAACCAATAGGTATGTCCTTTTGTCTGGTAGTGCATTTCTAATCACTAAATTTTTTGTGCATGCCTGTTCTTTAATTATTGTTTATGTTTGTCTGCATCATCTTTTTACTTGTCACGTCTACATGTGAGTCTATCGGGAAACAACTTCTCTACTATATAGAGATAAGGCTGTATACTATAAGACCTCCCTAGACCCCACCTCACTGTGGGACTTTAGACTGGGTGTGATTTTGATGATGATAATGATGACTTATCACAATATATATTAAATTTAGTTATATGGCCATATTTGACATCACTTATCCTGTGAGAAAATATCAAATGTCGTTTGCTCCATTTGTAAGTGTAAACCGTCATGGACATCTATATTGCTTAGTTATACACTTTTAACCAACAAGCCTATTGACAATTTATATTGGCTCTTTTGTACATTGTTAGGGTGTATAAATGAGAAGATGCCTAATGTTATAATTACAAATGAGTGTAAAAGTATTAATATACCATTAAGGTGGTATTTCCAACTATAATAAACTATGCTTGTGGTATATACTAAATAAATTACTTGAGAAATTTAGTATACATAAAAGTTATAAGAATTTGAAGGATACATTTCTAGATGTTGTGTATGATGCCAACAAATGAAAATTTTATATTAAAATGAAATGAAATGATTATAGAGTTTGACTTAGAAATAAACTGATGGGTTGTCTTTATTTGATGAAAGAATCAATTAGGCTTTAACATATGTGAGTAAGAGGATTGTTGGCTTTGACATATGTGAGTAAGGGCTTCAACATTAAATAAGTCACCCCTACCTGCCAAGTGCAGTTGGTTATTGTTTTAGTTTAAGACGATTGTTTGTTGAAACATATTAAAAAATATGAGTAAGGTGAAGCCCTTATTTATTCCATCCTTTTCTTATTTTTTATCTAAGCTGGGCTTGTTTGACATTCAGTAAGCTCCATTTTGGAGTAACTGTGTATCGAATGTATTTGTTACATGGTGAGTGATATTAAAATCGTTCACTGTTGAAGTAACCTTTAGGCTATATTTTAAAAAAACTACAAATTAGAATGTTTTATTGCTACTTTTAAAAGTTATAGATTGTCCATTAACATACGCATGTCTAACCCAAACATAGGTGTGTCCATTAACTTAGTGGTTACTATACTGAACAATATCTATTCATAAGATTTTATACATTCAATTGCAAAAGTTTAGATCTAAATTTTCGTGCTTTATGATAGATACTATTTGTAAGTGTGAGGAGGAGATAGTTGGAGGAGCCATTGGAAAACAAGAACCGGGTATGCTAACTTATAAGTATAAAGTTGCTGGATTGTTAATTGGTTTGTTTGCATTCATACTATAGCTATTGAATTTGCTTTATGAAATGCCATATTTTGTTCTATGCAATTCTACTAAAGTAAGGATCCTGCATTCATACATAAATAGAGAAATGAAATGTCATATTTCACTTAATTTGTTTCATGATTTTTTTATTACTCTCTCCTAGTTCTCCATATATTTTATCAAATAATAATACAAATTACACATATTAGTATGTGTAGAGCAAAGCTAATATTTGTACAGATGTCTTAGTTTCAATATATATTTATCAAAATCTTCCTTCTTTTAAATTTTCTAAGTTGTTAAACAATGGTTTAGCCCTTTCTTTATCTATGACTCTCATAGGTAGTTAGATTTCTTAAAACCTAACCTAATAATTTGGAGACATCAATTAGTAGCCCATTGCCAATCATAAATGTCAAGCTACATTTGCGCACATCAATTAGTACCCCATTAGTAGCCATAAACGGTCTCCTCAATATGATGGGAACTATAGTATCATATTTTATGTCTATTATGAAGAAGCTCATAGGAAAAAATTATTTTTCCTACTTTAACAGTTATGTTTTCTACTACATCATTTAGGTACCTAGTAAACCCTTCCTCATCCTTCACTTACTAACATAACATAATGTTCTCATTCTTATATTGAATTAATAGGTATTTCTTGCTCTATAGATAAGTGTAGCGCCCCCTTACCATAGAGTACCCACCGGAACGCCCGTAGGTCATTCGGTACATATCCTACGATAAGAGACCACTACTGACAACCACCGCTAAACTCTCCATGGAATCACAATAATAAAACAGAAATATGAAATTGGTAACTTTTTAAAACCAAACTGTATTTCATTTCATTTACTCAAACTTAGAAATTTACAAACTGTCAGTGTTTTCAGTCTATACAATCCTTCAAAACACTTTACATTAAGTACTATACAATAAGGGACAAAGAACAGTTCTAGCTATAAGTCTCCAAAAGAAATCCCAGCTGATCGACCTTTGAGCCATAACCTCTCTCGCCAATCCGATGTCCAAGGCTCTATAGTCCTGAGGGAGCTACTAGTCTACTCTTAACCCTGAAAAATAGATTGCAATTTTGGATGAGTTTGCGAACTCAATGAGGAACCATCATCGATGGTTTGCCTAATTCATGCATCACATAAGCAAGTTCGATGTCGCAGTCATAGTAGTAATACAGCTCAAGAATCACACGATCATATCTGAAAAGTCATTTAAGGTATTCATCCGATGATGCAATGCACATGTGACTCTTTTTCTAGTTTTATTTCAATGTTGTGACCGCGCTTAGCGATGTCGATGTCGATGAGACGCGCCTCGGGAGGATTATCTCCTTCGAGCTCTAGGCTCGTTTTCGATTCGATGGTGACTCGACCACAATTATTTTTATCCGTTTATGCATCCGTATGAAATGCCTATGCCCAATTGAATAGTTAATTAACGTCCATAATGCACAATTAACGGTTCATCATCACAATTAACGATCTATAATTCACAATTAACGGTCCATAAGTCACAATTAATCACAAGAATCCCAAAGAAGGCAAACAAGTCACACAGTTTACACATTCCTGATCCCGCCATTATCTCCATATTAGACAATTAATAATTGAGAAACCCATCTATGTTAATCACCTATTACTTTCGAGCTAATGCCGGGAAGTCTCTGTTACGTCGGTCGATCGACGCTCCAATTGTGCCTCTATAATAATAAGAGAAGATAACTATTACTAATTGTCCAATCAGAACGAGTTAATGATGCATACGTAACAATTAAAAGGTGTACAATGCATGTGCATGATATTCCCGGCCCTAAATCAAAATTTTCCATCATAAAAATCCGTCTAAAAATTAGAAATCTAATGGCGCTAACGGTATTCAATTCGGACCTCTATAGGTCCAAAATTAAATAAAACAGTGACCAGAAAACAATAAACCGGACCCACGTCAATTTCCTGTCCAAAAATTCCCAATCTCTCAGAAAATGAAATTAAATATTCTATGAATCCGATGCCTCAAGAATCAGGTCAATCGGACGTCGGATGGAAAAATTATTCCCAAAAGAACACAAAAAAAAATCAAATAAAATAATATATATATATATATATATATATATATATTGCCCCTATTTCCTTCCCTTTTTCTTATTTTCAAACCGAAATTTGAACACCTATAACTCTTTGCGTACAATTCAGAAAATTACAAACCATATCTCGTTGGAAAGATCATGAAAATATCTACAAGTTTCATGAAGACCATAAAAATCAATTTCACCCCTAAGGGTGTCAAAAATCCAATTAAACCTACTGCCTAGTCAATGGGTTCTAAAACAGTACAGTATCTTGTAAATTCAATAACTTCTCATTTTCTTTGTCAGAAATAACACAATAAATATGCTCAGAAATATCCCAATGTTATCTACAACTTTCATGAACAACCTGAAATCAAATTCATTTGCTAACTAGGCCAAACAATTCACCAAAACAAATGCCTTTGAAATTTCCCAATCAAGCAGTACATTTCAAAGCGGCATGTCTCCTAGAAAAAATGTCAAAACAATCACTACCTTATATAAATGGAAAGATAAGATCTCATACTTCAATTTTCATGAGGATTCAAAATCCAATTCCATCCCTAATAAGTTCAAAACTACCAAACAAGTGGTGATCGAGGAAGCAGTTAAAAACTAATGCGAGTTCGAGATTTGAAAACTCATAACTCCCAAATCTGATCTCTAAAAATCACATGCAATAAACCATTTTCAAGACAATTTCTTCCTTTACAACACTTCAGAAGATCACTCAAGCCAATTCAATTCATAGAAATTGCTAAAATTACTTCCAATCAGAATGCTCACAAATCAGACACTTAGGCTAGGTTTCACCACAATGTACAAAAGCAGTCAATAGTTAACAGTGGATATCTCCCAATATACATATCGAAAAATTACAAAATCAGTGGCAATGGAAAGTTAACAATATAGGCCTCAACTCTCATGCAGACTATTTTCATCAATTCCTTCTAAATTAATTTAGAAAAATCATCAAAACACTTAGGTCCTTTGGTTGATTCTTCGTTCATACAGACATCAACAGTAACTTTCCAAGCCAACATTCACCCTCTTAAGGCTAAAATTAGACAATACCTATTTCACACAAAAATGTAGCCAACAAGCCAAAGTTTTATTTGGTACAAACCTCACCTCATTTGTATAACCACACAATGAGTTATGTTCAAAATAGTACAGTAGGTCAAAAATCAATTTTCCAGCTTTCATCTTCAACTTAAATCCTATCACTTCTAATACCAATTCCACATGTATAAGCATCCTAATCACACAAGAATTGAGCCAATAGATCATCATAAATCATGATTAATGACCAATACATACCAATCAATGCATCTAACAACCAATTTATTCATTAAATGCATAAATGAAAGCTTAAAACAAAACTTACCGTCAAGCTTTTCCCCTTCAATACTCCAACTACTCTACTTTCTCAACTTTCTAATCCTCATACATGATTGTCATCATGGTAAGGACGTAGAAGGTTTAAGTTTGCAAGCATATAAGGAGGGTTCTTAAGGTGGGAGGAAGTAACTTAAAGAAGGAGAAAAAAAAATCAATGGAGATGACAAAGGAAGGAAGGTTTTCGGATGGTGAGGAAAATAAGCCATCCAATTCATCTTTTCTTTCTTTTGTTAAGGCATAACCGAGAAAGAGCTTTAGCATAAGACAAAACTCATTAAAACTCTTTAGGACAAGTGGCAAATTCTAAGAAAAAGGACAAAATAGGCTAAAAACCATTTAGTAAATAGGAACCCTAATGAAATTTGACCCATTCTAGTCCAATGGCCCTAATTTCAATCCCAAAATAATATACCCAATATTACAGTGCCATTGGATAGAACTTTTCGCTACCGAAAATCAACCGGTTCGCCGCTTAGCGATTTTTCCGGTTCGGGAATTTCTCCGAAAAATTCCAGAAATTTTTTTAAAAATCTCTTAGAATATAAAACACTCAATGGCGCACTCAGAATAATTTTTCAAACACAAGAACCACGTTAATCACAGTAAAACTACATTAGGCACAAAAATCGGGAATGTCATGTATGCATGTACAGTTATTTCATGTGCACAAAATTCACTGTGTACCAATACCAGTATTCATGAACAGTCCTAATGAAGCCCAATCACTCTCATCCTATGCCAAATTACTATTTTACCCTTCCCGTTGAGGGTGGGATGTTACAATTCTCCCCTCCTAATACAAATTTTGTCCGCAAAATTCTTACCTTATTGATCAAATAAATGAGGATACTGTCTCCTGATATGCTCCTCGGTCTCCCAAGTGGCTTCCTCAGTCGAATGATTTCTCCAGATAACTTTCACCAATGGAATCGTCTTATTCCTCAACTGTTTAACCCGTGACCTGACAATCTAGATTGGCTCCTCTACATAACTCATATTACTAGACACCTCAATCTCTTGAGCCGGTATCACATGTGTCGGATCTGACCGATATCTATGGAGCATACTCATGTGGAAGATGTCATGTAACTGAGACATCTCGGTCGGTAAAGCCAACCTGTAGGCCAAAGGTCCTATCCTCTTAGTAATCTCATAGGGACCAATATACCTAGGGCTTAACTTCCCCTTCTTACCAAATCTCAGTACACCACGCCACGGGGACACCCGTAAGAATACCCTGTCTCCCACATTATACTCCATCTCCCTCCTGTGCTGATCCACGTAATTCTTTTGTCTATCCTGAGCTGCCTTGATGCGACTCCGAATCAGTTTCACCTTATCTATAGTATCCTGAATCAGCTCAGGGCCCTCAATCATCCTCATACCCTCTTCATTCCAATACAGAGGCGATCGACACTGCCGCCCATACAGAGCCTCATACGGTGCCATCCCAATACTGTTGTGATAATGATTATTATAAACGAACTCAATCAGAGCCAAAAACTGACCCCATGCTCCTCTGAACTCCAATACACAAGCCCGAAGTATGTCCTCAACAATCTTCATCGTCCTCTCACTCTGCCCATCTGTCTGAGGATGAAATGCTGTACTGAAATTCAACTTAGTACCCATAGCAGACTACAAGCTCTGCCAGAATCTCGACGTGAATCTGGGATTCCTGTCTGACACTATCGACACCGGAACCCCGTGCAGTCTCACTACCTCAGCCACATACTTCTGAGCCAACTGATCAAAGGAATTATTCTCCCTAACTGGCAAGAAATGGGCCGATTTAGTTAACCGGTCCACTATGACCCAGATAGCATCATGCTGCCTCGAAGTCTTGGGCAACCCCATAATAAAATCCATAGTAATTCGTTCCCATTTCTACTCGGGAATAGGCAACGAATGAAGCTTCCCCACTGGAGCTTGGTGCTCAGCCTTAACCTGCTAGCACGTCATACACCTCGATACATACTCCGCTACCTGCTTTTTCACGCCAGGCCACCAGAAATGTTTCTTAAGAGTGTTATACATCTTGGTAGTACCAGGATGCATAGCATAGGTGGCCATATGAGCCTCCTCCAATATCTCTCGCCTCAGATCATCCACATCGGGTACACACAGTCTCTGACCCATCCATAAAGTCTCATCTCTCAATGCAAACTCAGAACTTGAATCAGTCTTCACTTTCTCAATCAGTTTTACCAGAGTAGGGTCCTTGTCCTGAACCCTCCTGATCCTATCTAGTAGCATCGGTCTAAGCTTCAAAGTGGCCGACAGAGCTCCATCCTGCTCCAGATTCAACTGTACATTCAAGGCTCTCAACTGAATCAAATTCAATAACCTTATTGCCTGAATCTGAGCTGTACTAGTATGAGACTTCCTACTCAGAGCATCTGCCACTACATTGGCCTTCCCAGGGTGATACTCGATGGTACAGTCATAATCCTTCAGCAGCTCAAGCCATCTCCTCTGTCTCAAATTCAACTCCCTCTGGCTCAGTAAATACCTCAAACTCTTATGATCCGTGAAAATCTGGAATGTCTCACCATACAGATAATGTCTCCAAATTTTTAGGGAAAAAACAACTACAGCTAACTCCAAATCATGCATTGGATAAGTTACCTCATGAGCTCTCAACTGTCTCGAGGCATATGCAATCACTCTACCATGCTGCATCAGAACATACCCCAATCCCTGATGCGATGCATCACTGAACACCTCAAATCCTCCAGTCACTGATGGAATAGCTAACACCGGTGCAGTAGTCAACCGATGTTTCAGCTCCTTAAAGCTCTTCTGGCACTCCTCAATCCATCTGAAAGGTACATTCTTCCTCAGAAGTTTTGTCAGAGGGGCTGAGATCAGTGAAAACCCCTCGACAAACCTCCAGTAATATCTAGCTAATCCGAGGAAACTCCGAATCTCTACCACATTCCGTGGAGCTTCCCACTTCAGCACGGCCTCAATCTTACTCGGATCCACCTGAATACCCTCTCCAGTCACTATATGCCCCAAGAAGATCACGTGATCCAGCCAAAATTCACACTTACTGAATTTGGCATACAGTTGTCTCTCCCTTATAGTCTGTAAAACAATCCTCAAGTGCTCACTATGCTCTTGTCTGTTCCTCGAATACACCAAAATGTCATCAATAAAGACAATTACGAATTGATCAAGGTAGGGCTGAAAGACCTTATTCATCAAGGCCATGAAAGCTGCCGGGGCATTAGTCAACCCAAACGGCATCACCAGAAACTCGAAATGCATATACCTGCTCCTGAAGGCACTCTTGGGCACATCAGCCTCGGCTATCTTCAGCTGATAATACCCTGACCTCAAATCTAACTTAGTGAATACCTGAGCTCCCTGCAACTGATCAAATAAGTCATCAATCCTAGGTAGTGGATACTTATTCTTCATCACACCCGATTCAACCGCACATAATCGATGCACGCCTCAGCGTTCCATCCTTCTTCTTCACAAATAAAGCTGGAGCTCCCCACGGTGAGACACTAGGACTGATAAAACTTTTCTCCAGTAACTCCTGCAGCTGAGCCTTAAGCTCCTTCAGCTCCACAGGTGCCATCCTATATGGAGGAATAGATATAGGGCGTACACTGGAACTACAAAGAATAGTAAACTCTGCTTCCCGTCCGTGATAAACCCGGTAACTCATCAGGAAACACATCTGGAAACTCCTGAACCACGGGAATATCCTGCAGTCTCTGCTCACCTCTCACATCAATAACATGATCCAGATAGGCCTCACATCCCCCCTGCATCAACTTCAGGGCACTCAGAAAAGAGATCATCCGGCCGGCCTTTGCTGACTAACCCTACGAACAACTTTGCTCTGGGTGACCAGAGACTCTGTCGACCTCCTTGGTGTAGCATTCCATGATGGCACTATGTGCAGTAAGCCAGTCCATCCCCAAAATCATATCTATCTCTCTCAGTGGTAGCACTATCAGGTCTGCACTTAGCTTTGCCTGATCAATCACAATCGGACACCCCTTGCAGACCTCTCCTAAAGCAGTAGTGCTACCTAGAGGTGTGTTGGAAAATTCTCGAAAAATTTCTAAAAATCCCTTAGAATATAAAGCACTCAATGGCGCACTCAGAATAATTTTTCAAACACAAGAACCACGTTAATCACAGTAAAACTACATTAGGCACAAAAACCGAGAATGTCATGTATGCATGTACAGTTATTTCATGTGCACAAAATTCACTGTGTACCAATACCAGTATGCATGAACAGTCCTAATGAAGCCCAATCACTCTCATCCTATACCAAATTACTATTCTACCCTTCCCGTTGAGGGTGAGATGTTACAATAAGAGTTGGATGAACAGTGTAAAGGTTTCGCGTGAATACATTAATGGAGTGTGGATTTTTATGAATTTTGTGATTGGAAAAAGGACAAAGAGTGTGAAATTTCATGCCCTTGAGCACATTGCATGAATTGTTATATGAGGTCTTAGAAGAATGTTTTTTAACATTTAATGCAATTCGGCATGGACCAATCATACACCTGCTGGGTTTTACATAATGAAGTGCCATAATATAGATTTACCTCTAGGGAAGAAAGGCTTGACGCTGCAAATGTAGACATAGATGGGATGGGAAGTGATATTAATAAAGGTGATGGTGATGAGGAGGATGATGGGATGCAAGATTTGCTTGATGATGTGGGTACTTTCTTAAATGATCTTCCAATTAATCAGGACGGAAGGAATCCTCCTACAAGCTTTGAAGATTCTATTATGGGTGGCTTTTATGAATTGTTGAGTAAAGCAACTGAAGAGTTGTACCCAACATGTACAAATTTTTCAAAGTTGTCGTTTTTAATAAAGTTGCTTCATTTGAGAGTATGCAACAAGTGGAGCAATACGTCATTTGACATGTTACTTGATCCACTGAAGGATGTATTACCTAATTGTAAATCTTTAACGAAGTCCTATTATGAAGCAAATCAATTTCTACAGAGCCTAGGCTTGGGTTATGTGTCGATACATGCATGTAAGTACGATTGTAGCCTATTTTGGAAAGAGTATGGGGAATTGGAAAGCTGCCCCTAGTGTGGAACATCAAGATGGAGTATTAATGATGGCAAGGGTAAGAAGATATCACATAAAGTATTGCATTACTTTCCATTAACGTCCAGATTACAACGATTATTCATGTCAAGTAAGACCGCTAAACAAATGACGTCGCATAATGATAGGCCTAAAGGTGACAGTAATAACATGGTTCATCCTTCTGATGGAGAAGCTTGGAAGAGCTTTGATGAGCTATATCCTGAGTTTGCTAGAGAACCACGTCATGTTAGACTAGGCTTAGCAACACATGGTTAATCCACATGTCAATTTGTCAGTTTCATATAGCATGTGGCTGTTGTTCTCTTAGCATACAATTTACCCCCTTGGATGTGTATGGATGAGTCATTCTTTATGCTATCGTTGGTTATTCTAGGTTCGAAGCGGTCGGTAGAGACATTGACGTCTATATGAGACTACTAGTAGATGAGTTAAATGAGTTATGGGTGGATGGTTTTGATGTTTTTGATGTTGCAAAAGGAGAAAATTTTTGATTGCATGTAGCTTTAATGTGGACTATCAATGACTTTCCAGCCTACGGTACTATTTCTGGGTGGAGCAAAAAAGTGTAGGAAAATCCCGGTGTGAGCATCACATGCCCACGGTGCGGAAATCAAAATTTTTTTTTATTCCGGGACCTTCCCGAAAACCAAGATCCATGTGTCTATACAACAAACTCAAACCATAACGGCCAAAGGAGACCGTCTCTAACGGTATCCACGCAGAGATCGGAAAACCTAACCGGGACAAACCCTTTGACCCGGGAATAGCTAGAACAAATTAAAGACTGCTAGATCTTACCTTTGTTCTGGAGAGCTTAGGAGAAATGATGAAGAAGAAGAAGAAGAAGAGCTTGGGAGTTGATGATCTTCGATGAAGATGAAGATATGAGATGAGAAAACTATTTCCTCTTAAAACCTCTCTTCTCTCTTCCAACGACCATCCATCTTCTACAACCTTCTTTCCTTTTTGTCTTTAACTATTTAAAGACACATTAAAAGTAAAGGTTGAGAGGCTTACACGACCATCATCCACTCTCTTTAGCGTTTTGTCCTTTAGTCATTTAAAACAACTTTTGACTAAGCTAATGGAAGCTTCTTCTCCCCATCCACGTGACACATATATATATATATATTAATTAATTATTTAATTAATTAATAATATATATATATATTAATCTTGAAGTGGTCCAACACACTTGCGAATTGGTCCTACCGCCTCATCGATCCCAGATGGGAAAAACTCCCAGAAATATTTTTCAGCAATATCGATGTCGCGATCTCATCGGGACATATCTCGATCTCATCGGGATCCATTTAATCCTTTTTCTCTCCATATATTGGAACTCTTTCCAAAACTATTTTACGAATTCTCCGAGACACTCTTATGCGTGTGACCCATTAGGTTCCCGGTTATGTTGGCCACTTAGATTAACACTTAATCTAAGCAAGTCATGAGCGGTATCTAGCAACACATCATGACCCCCAATTGACCGGAAAGTAATTGGTTTGACGAATGAACATGTATTCATCATGAACCATATCACGAACCTTTTCATAGACAATTACCGTGCAATTTGTCCTTTCACCATGCTATACCCCACTTGGTTATGAGTATGGGCAAAGTGTCAACTCTTACTAGACTAACTAAGTCAAATCTAGTCCAAGTGATATCAGTTCTTGTCCTGGGACTCATTACTTAATATGTCACTGAAGACACTCTTCATGACATATATGCTCGACGAAAGACTTTCAAGTAATGACCACGACAAGAGGCCATGGGTATCATCTTACGCTATCACGAAGTGGTGAATCCTCTATTGGCTACTCAATTACCTTGAATACCTCAAGTTGTACCCAAGCACCACCTATGGCGACCTTTGTAAAGGCAACAAGGAATGGAGTCAAAGCAGAATCGGTATCCGGGATATCCTTGAGCACCTCGAGTCTAAGGATACTTGCACCATTGCTATGATGAGATTATCACCGACATTAGAATAGAGCATCCATGTGATGATCTCATAGCAGTCATCGATGTACTTACTACCTCTAGTAAACATCCACATCTCAACCCTAAATATCTCATATTTACGACTTCCGAGATCCTTTGCTTGATCCAATCAAGGAGCTTGAGATGTGCTAGTCTTTCCAGATTACCGATGTCGGTCTCGGTAATCCTATGACTAGGGATAATTTAGATCTTGACATAATTGCACATGATAGGAATCTCGGTGGTATGATCACATCACAATTTCCTTCATGCTATGTCATATATCATGGACTTCATTAATTTGCTTATAGATCAATATCCATTCATAAATAATGAACAACAAGTTAATGAAATATGCCTTTCTTTATTTATTCATAAAGGCGTACAAATTTGTACAAAATGCGCTAAAAGCGATTGCCTTGAGTGGCCTACTCTAACAATCTCCCACTTGACCTAAAGCCAATCGCCTTGATATCTAATACCATAAAGGCGAGTACATGAGAATGAAAACTCTTTTGTGATAATGGCTTTGTCAGCGGATCGACAATATTACGCTCTGTGGAATTCTCTCTATCGCACATCACCTCGACCAATGATCTCCCGATCGGGTGATATCTGCGAGTGCGTGTTTGGATCGTTGATGAGACCTTGGTTCCTTCGCTGCTGTGATAGCCCCATTGTTGTCACAATACAACCTGCATGGGCCCATCATCTTAGGAACCACACCAAGTTCGATAATGAACTTCTTGATCCAAACTTCTTCCTTCTTTATACGAAGTGGCAATGTACTCTGCCTCGGTTGTTGAATTGGCGATTGTCTCTTGTTTGGAACTCTTCCAACTAAGCGCCCGCCATTCGGTGTGAATCGTAACTGATTGGGATTTGGAATCATCCTTATCAGTTAAAATCGGCATCTGTATACCCGCTCACTGGAGATCTCCATACCCATATATCAAGAAAACATCCTTAGTCCTTCGCAAGTACTTGAGGATATTCTTGTGACCACCCGATGACCCTCACGAGATCCGATTGGTATCTGCTCGTAACACTTAGAGCATATGATACATCGGGTCTCGTACATAACATAAGCGTACATGATAGATCCTACCGCAGATGCATACGGGATCATATTCATGCGCATCCTCTCATCTTGTGTCTTAGGACACATAGATTTCGAGTGTTATCCCATGAGTCACGGAAGGTACCCTCTCTTGGATTGCTCCATGGTAAACCTCTTTAGCATCTTGTCTATGTACGTTGATTGGAAAATACCAAGCAACCTTTTTGATCTATCTCTATAGATCCTTATCCCAAGGATATAAGTTGCTTCACTAAGGTCTTTCATGGAAAATTGTTTGGACAACCAAATCTTCAATGATTGTAGCATAGAGACATCGTTTCCTAGTAATAATATGTCATCTACATACAACACAAGGAATGCGATTGCAGTCCCATTAACCTTCTTATACACACAAGATTCATCCGGATTTTGTGAGAAACCAAACTCTTTGATTACCTCGTCAAACGGATATTCCATCTCTGGATGCTTGCTTCAATCCATAGATGGATTTACGAAGCTTAATACCTTTTACGCCATAGGAGGTGAAGCCCTCGAGGTTGTGTCATATCTGAGATCCTCATTAGATTTTCATTTAGGAAAGCTGTCTTCACATCCATTTGCCATATCTCATAATCATAATGAGTGGCAATGGCTAGGAGTATTCTAATGGATTTAAGCATTGCTACTAGGCTGAAGGTCTCGTCGTAGTCAACTCCTTGTCTTTGTGAAAGCCTTTAGCCACAAGCCTTGCTTTATAGGTAATTACATTACCATCCATGTCGGTTTTCTTTTTGAAAACCCATTTGCACCCTATGGGTTTTATTCCTTCGGGTGCATCAACCAAAGTCCATACTTGGTTTTCATACATGGAATCCATTTCAGCCTGCATGGCATGAAGCCATTTCTCAGACTCTGAACTCTTCAGAACCTCTTCATAGGTGGTAGGCTCATCATCTTCTATGAGCAATCGTCATTCTGTTCATTCACGAAATCCGTATCTCTCGGGGAGCAGGCGTATCCCACGTGACCTATAATTTAGTGTGTTGTAGAAGGTTGAGCTGTTACTTTATACATATGAGTCACGGTTTTAGGTTGAGCGATTGATGCGCATCATTAGAGCATCTGGACATCTTGAAGTTCAATTTTGCTCCCCTTGTCTTCTTGTAAAGAAACTCTTTCTCTAAAAGACAGCATGCTTGAAACAAACACCTTTTGTTCCTCGTGAGGTAGAATTGATATCCCATTGTTTCTTTAGGATATCCTACGAACAAACACTTGTCGATTTTGCATAAAGTTTATCATTGTGTCCGCTTCCATAAGCGAGACAACCCCAAACTTTCAAATAAGTAAGATAGGGTCTTTTGTTAGTCTACATCTCATATGGAGTAACATCAATCGTCTTTGATGGAACTCTGTTTAACATGTAAGCAAATGTCTCTATTGCATACCCCAAAGGATTTTGGTAACTTTGCAAAGCCATCATTGATCGTACCATATCTAACAAGGTTCGATTCCTCCTTTCGCCACACCATTATCTTTGTGGTGTGTAAGGAGGAGTCCATTGAGATAAAATTTCATTATCTCGAGATAATCCAAAACTCTTGGTCTAAGTATTCCCCACCACGATCGATCGTAATGTCTTGATACTTTTCCCAAGTTGGTTTTCTACTTCATTTACGAATTGTTTGAACTTTTCAAATGCTTGATTTGTATCTCATCGAATCTGGTACCCATATCGAGGAATAATCATCGATAAAGGTAATGAAGTAAAGACAACCACTTCGACATGGATGGACATCGGACCACATACATCCGAATGTATTAGGTCTAATACTCCATCGCTCGTTCACCCTTTCCTTAAAGGGTAACTTAGTCATCTTGCCTAATAAACAAGATTCGCATGTGTCATATGATTCATAATCAAATGACCCTAAACTACCACTCTTATGGAGCTTAGCTATGCGTCTCTCATTTATATGGCCAAGGCGACAATGCCATAAGTAAGTTGATTTTAAATTATCTCGTTTATGTCTTTTCGTGTCATTGGCATTCATAATTGGATGTGACATATCTAATATGTAAATTCCATTGCATAATGTACTAGTACCATAAAGCATTCCATTCAAACTAATAGAACA
Organism: Erythroxylum novogranatense; assembly: GCA_029891385.1. NCBI lineage: Eukaryota > Viridiplantae > Streptophyta > Magnoliopsida > Malpighiales > Erythroxylaceae > Erythroxylum > Erythroxylum novogranatense. The sequence continues at coordinate 79,739,815 of CM057229.1, read as the reverse complement.
ACCATTGTTACTAAAAGTCAAATGGAAACCAGCTCTATTTAAACAAGAAACAGACAATATGTTCTTTGTTAATACAGGTACAAAATAATATTCATCCAATTTAATTACAAGCCCACTGGGGAGTGACAAAAAGTAAGTGCCTATGGCTAATGCAGCAACTCTTGCTCCATTTCCTACACGCAGGTCTAGTTCTCCTTCACGAGCCGCTCATCGTCACCCGAGGCCCCGCATATCAATGCATATGTGAGCCACAACGGTATCTAATACCCATATGTTATGGTCGAAATAGTATTAACCTCAATGACAAACATACGAAGAAGTCGAGGCATCGATGCCTTCTTACCTTCGATTCTTCGAGATAGACTTTACGATTTAAGCTTAGGTGGCGATCTTGCCTGATGGAAGCAAGTTCCTTTTGGTGCAGTCTCTTTGGTTTTCTTCTTGGCTGCACTTCCGTTTGGTTTCTTAGACTTTTTCTTCTTCAGCTTCTTTTTCTTTGAACCAGAAGAAGAGTCCACCATAAGCACTTGCTTGCTATCCTTGAGATGCTTATGATATGCTTTCTGATCCTCATCAGAAGCATCAACAACAGGTGGATCAGGAAGTGGAACATCTAGGACATATCCCAGTTCCTCAGATCTGAGAACAATTCTCAAATTTCTCAGCCAATCTAGAAAGTTGGGTCTAGTTAATTTGTTGGAATCCATTAGTGAGCGCAAGTTCACATTGGAAGACATTTTCAATAACCTATAGGGAAAGAGAGAAAGAATGTTAGAATAGAATTACATGCATGATCATAAGGACTTGCATGACATGCATATGGCTCCCACTAGTTTCAAAGAATCCATAACCCTCAGTACGAATCCAAGAAACATTATGAAAAAATGTCCTAGAGGGTCGATATCCGACATTGCTAAAATGACCTTGGGTTTACCCAACAAGCCACCTTAGGTCAATCGGTAGGTATCGGTCATACCAATTGCATCATAAATATCCGACACTACTAAAATGACCTTGGGTTTACCCAACAAGCCACCTTAGATCTATCGGCAGGTATCGGTCATACCACTTGATTCATAGATGCAACTATCAACTAGTGCTATCAACTCGTGATGTATGCACACTCATTGGGTTATCAACTCTTGATGCGCATACAAGCGATGTACCTTACCAATTTAGCCTCTGTCCACGTTGACCTTGAGTTTACTCAACAAATCAACGCTTCTAGTGAAAACCGACCCATTAATCCGAAAATCTTATTTTCATGGTTCGAACATATCCGTATAGAGCGAGCTTGGGTTTACCCAACAACTAACTCTATAAGAACCTTTGGTTCTCCCCATATTAATGGAAGCGTTAGTTTTCATATGATGTGTGAGGTATTCGGTCTCATCTTCTTCTTCTCCAAGTTTGTAGGATTATAGTCACCATGACTATATGGAATAAGTTAGGGTATTTCATCAATCACATTGAGTCTATACCTAAAATCATCCATTATCCCACCTCTGCATGTTGTTGTAGTCGATTGGTGCATGTTCTAGTCATTGGTGCATGTGCCACCATTGGAACTTGTGCTAATCATTACTATAAGTCTTGCACCTTCCAAATAACTAGGATGGATTCTGTGCACTTTCGGTCGGTGGTGCATGTTCTAGTCATTGGAATCCACTTTCGATCGGTGGTGCATGTTCTAGTCATTGGAATCCTTTCTAGTCGATTGGTGCATGTTCTAGTCATTTGGAATGGACGTGCTGATCATTGGAACATGTGCTAGTCATTGGTTTTAACCTGCTCTCTAATCGGCTAATTTCTCAATCTGTGTAGATCAAATTCACAATACCAAGTGTAATATCCTTTACCTTGATGTACAAATGAAACACTTTCATTGTTGCTTACCATATATAGTCAAACTATACATGAAAAACTTGAAATCGATGAATACACTCTTATTCATTTAGATTTCTAAATAATTTCTTGAATATCAAACTATCACCCTAAGTATCTCTAGGTAGTCTACACTTTATCAAGACTACTTGACACAGTCACAAAATTTGTGACGGCCAAAACAATCGAGATAAAGGAATACACTTACGAGACGCTAATGAGACACATTTGGCATCCAAAAATTGTTTGGAAACCCAATTTCAAGAAATTCAATTTGGAAAGCATAAAAAATCAATATAACACATTTTTAATCACATTAAAAATGATCCAAGGCATTGGAATTGAGAAATACACAATTTTTCATTTCAAACAAAACAGCACCAGCAACTTTCTCAAAACTGCCAAGCTTTGTATTTTGCTTGAAAAACTCATTGAAAAAATTTCAATAAATTCTGATAAAATTACAGAGGTTACAAAATGTACACAAAATGTTTCATGAAGTTTTTCAGGATTTATTTCTAACAAAAACTTATTCAACCTCAGAAACAAATCCAATGTAGAATCTGTGTTCCTCAACACAGTTATTCCCAGCAGCACACAATAAATTCTCAAATAAATAGTAAATCACCTTGAAAACATTTTTTCCATTCTCATAGACATTCATAAACATATTAGAGACATGTTGGTGAAAACAAATCAGAAAAAAAAATTTTCTACAATTTATTATCGAATTTATATGGATGCCTGTTCATTGAATGTGCACAAAGACAGCAACCAGAACATTTGGGAATAATTTAGCAAAACCATATCAAATCACATTGATAAATTCCAAGCTTCTACAGACATATGTAAAAACATCTTGTGAACATATATGGGAAGAAAATTAAAAAAAAAAAGATCTCTATACTGAATTCGAAATTCACACAATCAACATGCATCATCGTCACAAGCAATAGGCTGCTCCGACCTAGTCATGGTTTCTTCGTTATATACGACACAAGTGGCTCTGATACCACTGTAGGAAAATCCTGGTGTGAGCATCACATGCCCACGGTGCGGAAAACAAAAATTTTTGTTCTGGGACCTTCCCGAAAACCAAGATCCATGTGTCTATACAACAAACTCAAACCATAACGGCCAAAGGAGACCGTCTCTAACGATATCCACGCAGAGATCGGAAAACCTAACCGGGACAAACCCTTTGACCCTGGAATAGGTAGAAAAAATTAAAGACTGCTAGATCTTACCTTTGTTCTGGAGAGCTTAGGAGAAATGATGATGAAGAAGAAGAAGAAAAGCTTGGGAGTTGATGATCTTCGATGAAGATGAAGATATGAGAGGAGAAAACTATTTCCTCTTAAAACCTCTCTTCTCTCTTCCAACGACCATCCATCTTCTACAACCTTCTTTCCTTTTTGTCTTTAACTATTTAAAGACACATTAAAAGTAAAGGTTGAGAGGCTTACACGACCATCATCCACTCTCTTTAGCTTTTTGTCCTTTAGTCATTTAAAACAACTTTTGACTAAGCTAATGGAAGCTTCTTCTCCCCATCCACGTGACACATATATATATATATATATTAATTAATTATTTAATTAATTAATAATATATATATATATATTAATGCTGAAGTGGTCCAGTCACACTCGGGTCGGTCCTACCGGCCTACCGGGTCCCGGTATGGGAAAAACTCCCAGAAATATTTTTCAGCAATATCGATGTCGCGATCTCATCGGGACATATCTCGATCTCATCGGGATCCATTTAATCCTTTTTCTCTCCATATATTGGAACTCTTTCCAAAACTATTTTACTTAATTCTCCGAGACACTCTTATCGTGTGACCCATTAGGTTCCCGGTTATGTTGGCCACTTAGATTAACACTTAATCTAAGCAAGTCATGAGCGGTATCTAGCAACACATCATGACCCCCAATTGACCGGAAAGTAATTGGTTTGACGAATGAACATGTATTCATCATGAACCATATCACGAACCTTTTCATAGACAATTCTACTGCAATTTGTCCTTTCACCATGCTATACCCCACTTGGTTATGAGTATGGGCAAAGTGTCAACTCTTACTAGACTAACTAAGTCAAATCTAGTCCAAGTGATATCAGTTCTTGTCACGGGACTCATTACTTAATATGTCACTTGAAGACACTCTTCATGACATATATGCTCCGACGAGACTTTCAAGTAATGACCCGACAAGAGGCCGTGGGTATCATCTTCTGCTATCATAGAAGTGGTGAATCCTCTATTGGCTACTCAATTACCTTCGAATACCTCAAGCTGTACCCAAGCACCACCCTATGAGCGACCTTTGTAAGGCAACAAGGAATGGAGTCAAAGCACAGAACCAGTATCCAGGATATCCTTGAGCACCTCAAGTCTAAGGATACTTGCACCATTGCTATGATGAGATTATCACTGACATTAGAATAGAACATCCATGTGATGATCTCATAGCAGGTCATCCAATGTACTTACTACCTCTAGTAAACATCCACATCTCAACCCTAAATATCTCATATTTACAGCTTCTGAGATCCACTGCTTGATCCAATCAAGGAGTTTGAGATGTGCTAGTCTTTCCAGATTACCGATGTCCAGTCTCAGTAATCCTATGACTAGGGATAATTTAGATACTGACATAATTGCACATGATAGGAATCTCAGTAGTATGATCACATCACAATTTCCTTCATGCTATGTCATATATCATGGACTTCATTAATTTGCTTATAGATCAATATCCATTCATAAATAATGAACAACAAGTTAATGAAATATGCCTTTCTTTATTTATTCATAAAGGCGTACACAAATTTGTACAACATGCGCTAAAAGGCGATTGCCTTGAGGCACTACTCTAACAATCTCCCACTTGACCTAAAGCCAATCGCCTTGATATCTAATACCATAAAGCGAGTACATGAGAATCAAAACTCTTTTGTGATAATGGCTTTGTCAGCGGATCGACAATATACGCTCTGTGGAATTCTCTCTATCGCACATCACCTCGACCAATGATCTCCCGATCGGTGATATCTGCGAGTACGTGTTTGGATCGTTGATGAGACCTTGGTTCCTTCGCTGCTTGATAGCCCCATTGTTGTCACAATACAACCGCATGGGCCCATCAACTGCTAGGAACCACACCAAGTTCGATAATGAACTTCTTGATCCAAACTGCTTCCTTCTTTATTCGAAGCGGCAATGTACTCTGCCTCGGTTGTTGAATTGGCAGTTGTCTCTTGTTTGGAACTCTTCCAACTAATCGCCCGCCATTCGATGTGAATCGTAACTGATTGGGATTTGGAATCATCCTTATCAGATTGAAAACTGGCATCTGTATACCCGCTAACCTGGAGATCTCCATACCCATATATCAAGAAAACATCCTTAGTCCTTCGCAAGTACTTCAGGATATTCTTGACAGCCACACAGTGACCCTCACCAGGATCCGATTGGTATTTGCTCGTAACACTTAGAGCATATGATACATCGGGTCTCGTACATAGCATAGCGTACATGATAGATCCTACCGCAGATGCATACGGGATCATATTCATGCGCATCCTCTCATCTTGTGTCTTAGGACACATAGATTTTGAGAGTGTTATCCCATGAGTCACGGGAAGGTACCCTCTCTTGGATTGCTCCATGCTAAACCTCTTTAGCATCTTGTCTATGTACGTTGATTGTAAAATACCAAGCAACCTTTTTGATCTATCTCTATAGATCCTTATCCCAAGGATATAAGTTGCTTCACTAAGGTCTTTCATGGAAAATTGTTTGGACAACCAAATCTTCAATGATTGTAGCATAGAGACATCGTTTCCTAGTAATAATATGTCATCTACATACAACACAAGGAATGCGATTGCAGTCCCATTAACCTTCTTATACACACAGTATTCATCCGGATTTTGTGAGAAACCAAACTCTTTGATTACCTCATCAAAACGGATATTCCATCTCCTGGATGCTTGCTTCAATCCATAGATGGATTTACGCTTGCATACCTTTTAGCCATAGGAGGTGAAGCCCTCGAGTTGTGTCATATCTGAGATCCTCGCCTAGATTTTCATTTAGGAAAGTCGTCTTCACATCCATTTGCCATATCTCATAATCATAATGAGTGGCAATGGCTAGGAGTATTCTAATGGATTTAAGCATTGCTACTAGGCTGAAGGTCTCGTCGTAGTCAACTCCTTGTCTTTGACGAAAGCCTTTAGCCACAAGCCTTGCTTTATAGGTAATTACATTACCATCCATGTCGGTTTTCTTTTTGAAAACCCATTTGCACCCTATGGGTTTTATTCCTTCGGGTGCATCAACCAAAGTCCATACTTGGTTTTCATACATGGAATCCATTTCAGCCTGCATGGCATGAAGCCATTTCTCAGACTCTGAACTCTTCAGAACCTCTTCATAGGTGGTAGGCTCATCATCTTCTATGAGCAATACGTCATTCTGTTCATTCACGAGAAATCCGTATCTCTCGGGAACAGAGCGTATCCTACGTGACCTATGAATTTTGTGTGTTGTAGAAGGTTGAACTGTTACTTTATCTGTATGAGTCACAGTTTTAGGTTCAGGCAGTTGATCTGCATCTGTTCGAGCATCCTGGACATCTTCAAGTTCAATTTTGCTCCCACTGTCTTCTTGTAAAAGAAACTCTTTCTCTAAAAAGACAGCATGCTTCGAAACAAACACCTTTTGTTCCTCAGCAAGGTAGAATTGATATCCCATTGTTTCTTTAGGATATCCTACGAACAAACACTTGTCAGATTTTGCATAAAGTTTATCTGACTGTGTCCGCTTCCCATAAGCAGGACAACCCCAAACTTTCAAATGAGTAAGATAGGGTCTTTTGTTAGTCTACATCTCATATGGAGTAACATCAACTGTCTTTGATGGAACTCGCTTAACATGTAAACAAATGCCTCTATTGCATACCCCAAAAGGATTTTGGTAACTTTGCAAAGCCATCATTGATCGTACCATATCTAACAGGTTCGATTCCTCCTTTCTCGCCACACCATTATCTTTGTGGTGTGTAAGGAGGAGTCCATTGAGATAAAATTCCATTATCTCGAGATAATCCAAAACTCTTGGTCTAAGTATTCCCCACCACGATCGATCGTAATGTCTTGATACTTTTCCCAAGTTGGTTTTCTACTTCATTTCTGAATTGTTTGAACTTTTCAAATGCTTGATTTGTATCTCATCGACATCAGTACCCATATCGAGAATAATCATCGATAAAGGTAATGAAGTAAAGACAACCACTTCGACATGGATGGACATCGGACCACATACATCTGAATGTATTAGGTCTAATACTCCAGTCGCTCGTTCACCCTTTCCCTTAAAGGGTAACTTAGTCATCTTGCCTAATAAACAAGATTCGCATGTGTCATATGATTCATAATCAAATGACCCTAAACTACCACTCTTATGGAGCTTAGCTATGCGTCTCTCATTTATATGGCCAAGGCGACAATGCCATAAGTAAGTTGATTTTAAATTATCTCGTTTATGTCTTTTCGTGTCATTGGCATTCATAATTGGATGTGACATATCTAATATGTAAATTCCATTGCATAATGTACTAGTACCATAAAGCATTCCATTCAAACTAATAGAACAACCATTGTTACTAAAAGTCAAATGGAAACCAAATCTATTTAAACAAGAAAGATAATATGTTCTTTGTTAATACAGTACAAAATAATATTCATCCAATTTAATTACAAGCCCACCGGGAGTGACAAAAGTAAGTGCCTATGGCTAATGCAACTCTTGCTCCATTTCCTACACGCAGTCTAGTTCTCCTTCATGAGTCGCTCATCGTCCTCGAGGCCTGCATATCAATGCATATGTGAGCCACAACCGGTATCTAATACCCATATGTTATGGTCGAAATAGTATTAACCTCGATGACAAACATACGAAGAAGTCGAGGCATCGATGCCTTCTTCGCTTCAGCTTCTTCCAGATAGACTTTACAGCTTTAAGCTTCCGTGGCGGTCTTGCCTGATGGAAGCAAGTTCCTTTAGTGCGATCTCTTTGGTTTTCTTCTTGGCTGCACTTCCGTTTGGTTTCTTAGACTTTTCTTCTTGACTTCTTTTCTTTGAACCGGAAGAAGAGTCCACCATAAGCACTTGCTTGCTATCCTTGAGATGCTTATGATATGCTTTCGATCCTCATCGAAGCATCAACAACAGTGGATCGGGAAGTGGAACATCTAGACATATCCCAGCCTCGGATCGAGAACAATTCTCAAATTTCTCGACCAATCTAGAAAGTTGGGTCTAGTTAATTTGTTGGAATCCATTAGTGGCGCAAGTTCACATTGGAAGACATTTTCAATAACCTATAGGAAAGAGAGAAGAATGTTAGAATAGAATTACATGCATGATCATAAGGACTTGCATGACATGCATATGGCTCCCACTAGTTTCAAAGAATCCATAACCCTCAGTACGAATCCAAGAAACATTATGAAAAAATGTCCTAGAGGGTCGATATCCGACATTGCTAAAATGACCTTGGGTTTACCCAACAAGCCACCTTAGGTCAATCGGTAGGTATCGGTCATACCAATTGCATCATAGATATCCGACATTACTAAAATGACCTTGGGTTTACCCAACAAGCCACCTTAGATCTATCGGCAGGTATCGGTCATACCACTTGATTCATAGATGCAACTATCAACTAGTGCTATCAACTCGTGATGTATGCACACTCATTGGGTTATCAACTCTTGATGTGCGTACAACTGATGTACACTACCCAATTTCGCCTCTGTCCACGTTGACCTTGAGTTTACTCAACAAATCAACGCTTCTAGTGAAAACCGACCCATTAATCCGAAAATCTTATTTTTATGGTTCGAACATATCCGTATAGAGCGAGCTTGGGTTTACCCAACAACCTAACTCTATAAGAACTCTGGTTCTCCCCATATTAATGGAAGGCGTTAGTTTTCATATGATGTGTGAGGGTATTCTGGTCTCATCTTCTTCTTCTCCAAGCTGTAGGATTATAGTCACCATGACTATATGGAATAAGTTAGGGTATTTCATCAATCACATTGAGTCTATACCTAAAATCATCCATTATCCCACCTCTGCATGTTGTTGTAGTCGATTGGTGCATGTTCTAGTCGACTGGTGCATGTGCCAGTCGACTGGAACTTGTGCTAGTCGACTACTATAAGTTACTGTGCACCTTCCAGTCAACTAGGATGGATTACTGTGCACTTTCCAGTCGACTGGTGCATGTTCTAGTCGACTGGAATCCACTTTCCATGACGTGGTGCATGTTCTAGTCATCGGAATCCACTTTCTAATCATTGGTGCATGTTCTAATCATTTGAATGGACGTGCTTGATCATTGGAACATGTGCTAGTCATTGGTTTTTGGCCTGCTCTCTAATCGGCTAATTTCTCAATTTGTGTAGATCAAATTCACAATACCAAGTGTAATATCCTTTACCTTGATGTACAAATGAAACACTTTCATTGTTGCTTACCATATATAGTCAAACTATACATGAAAAACTTGAAATCGATGAATACACTCTTATTCATTTAGATTTCTAAATAATTTTGCGAATATCAAACTATCACCCTAAGTATCTCTAGGTAGTCTACACTTTATCAAGACTACTTCGGCACAGGTCACAAAATTTGTGACGGCCAAAACAATCAAGATAAAGGAATACACTTACGAGACGCTAATGAGACACATTTGGCATCCGAAAATTGTTTGGAAACCCAATTTCAAGAAATTCAATTTGGAAAGCATAAAACATCAATATAACACATTTTTAATCACATTAAAAATGATCCAAGGCATTGGAATTGAGAAATACACAATTTTTCATTTCAAACAAAACAGCACCAGCAACTTTCTCAAAACTGCCAAGCTTTGTATTTTGCTTGAAAAACTCATTGAAAAAATTTCAATAAATTCTGATAAAATTACAGAGGTTACAAAATGTACACAAAATGTTTCATGAAGTTTTCAGGATTTATTTCTAACAAAACTTATTCAACCTCAGAAACAAATCCAATGTAGAATCTGTGTTCCTCAACACAGTTATTCCCAGCAGCACACAATAAATTCTCAAATAAATAGTAAATCACCTTGAAAACATTTTTTCCATTCTCATAGACATTCATAAACATATTAAAGACATGTTGGTGAAAACAAATCAGAAAAAAAAATTTTCTACAATTTATTATCGAATTTATATGGATGCCTGTTCATTGAATGTGCACAAAGACAGCAACCAGAACATTTGGGAATAATTTAGCAAAACCATATCAAATCACATTGATAAATTCCAAGCTTCTACAAACATATGTAAAAACATCTTTTGAACATATATGGGAAGAAAATTAAAAAAAAAAAGATCTCTATACTGAATTCGAAATTCACACAATCAACATGCATCATCGTCACAAGCAATAGGCTGCTCCGACCTAGTCATGGTTTCTTCGTTATATACGACACAAGTGGCTCTGATACCACTGTAGGAAAATCCTGGTGTGAGCATCACATGCCCACGGTGCGGAAAACAAAAATTTTTGTTCTGGGACCTTCCCGAAAACCAAGATCCATGTGTCTATACAACAAACTCAAACCATAACGGCCAAAGGAGACCGTCTCTAACGATATCCACGCAGAGATCGGAAAACCTAACCGGGACAAACCCTTTGACCCTGGAATAGGTAGAAAAAATTAAAGACTGCTAGATCTTACCTTTGTTCTGGAGAGCTTAGGAGAAATGATGATGAAGAAGAAGAAGAAAAGCTTGGGAGTTGATGATCTTCGATGAAGATGAAGATATGAGAGGAGAAAACTATTTCCTCTTAAAACCTCTCTTCTCTCTTCCAACAACCATCCATCTTCTACAACCTTCTTTCCTTTTTGTCTTTAACTATTTAAAGACACATTAAAAGTAAAGGTTGAGAGGCTTACACGACCATCATCCACTCTCTTTAGCTTTTTGTCCTTTAGTCATTTAAAACAACTTTTGACTAAGCTAATGGAAGCTTCTTCTCCCCATCCACGTGACACATATATATATATATATTAATTAATTATTTAATTAATTAATAATATATATATATATATTAATGCTGAAGTGGTCCAATCACACTCGGGTCGGTCCTACCGCTCTCACAAGTCCCTATGGGAAAAACTCCTTAAATATTTTTCAGCAATATCGATGTCGCGATCTCATCGGGACATATCTCGATCTCATCGGGATCCATTTAATCCTTTTTCTCTCCATATATTGGAACTCTTTCCAAAACTATTTTACGAATTCTCCGAGACACTCTTATGCGTGTGACCCATTAGGTTCCCGGTTATGTTGGCCACTTAGATTAACACTTAATCTAAGCAAGTCATGAGCGGTATCTAGCAACACATATTGACCCCTAATTGACCGGAAAGTAATTGGTTTGACGAATGAACATGTATTCATCATGAACCATATCACGAACCTTTTCATAGACAATTACCGTGCAATTTGTCCTTTCACCATGCTATACCCCACTTGGTTATGAGTATGGGCAAAGTGTCAACTCTTACTAGACTAACTAAGTCAAATCTAGTCCAAGTGATATCAGTTCTTGTCCTGGGACTCATTACTTAATATGTCACCAAGACACTCTTCATGACATATATGCTCCGACCGAGACTTTCAAGTAATGACCACGACAAGAGGCCGTGGGTATCATCTTCGCTATCACGTAGTGGTGAATCCTCTATTGGCTACTCAATTACCTTCGAATACCTCAAGCTGTACCCAAGCACCACCCTATGAGCGACCTTTGTAAGACAACAAGGAATGGAGTCAAAGCACAGAATCAGTATCCAGGATATCCTTGAGCACCTCAAGTCTAAGGATACTTGCACCATTGCTATGATGAGATTATCACTGACATTAGAATAGAACATCCATGTGATGATCTCATAGCAGGTCATCCAATGTACTTACTACCTCTAGTAAACATCCACATCTCAACCCTAAATATCTCATATTTACGACCGAGATCCATCGCTGATCCAATCAAGGAGCTTGAGATGTGCTAGTCTTTCCATTCACGATGTCCGGCCTCGGTAATCCTATGACTAGGATAATTTGATATCGACATAATTGCACATGATAGGAATCTCGATGGTATGATCACATCACAATTTCCTTCATGCTATGTCATATATCATGGACTTCATTAATTTGCTTATAGATCAATATCCATTCATAAATAATGAACAACAAGTTAATGAAATATGCCTTTCTTTATTTATTCATAAAGACTGCATACAAATTTGTACAAAATGCGCTAAAGGCGATTGCCTTGTGGCACTACTCTAACAATCTCCCACTTGACCTAAAGCCAATCGCCTTTGATATCTAATACCATAAAGCGATACATGAGAATCAAAACTCTTTTGTGATAATGGCTTTGTCAACGGATCGCAATATTATGCTCTGTGAATTCTCTCTATCTCGCACATCACCTCGACCAATGATCTCCCCGATCGGTGATATCTCATGAGTACGTGTTTGGATCGTTGATGAGACCTTGGTTCCTTCGCTGCAAGAATAGCCCCATTGTTGTCACAATACAACCGCATGGGCCCATCATCGCTAGGAACCACACCAAGTTCAAGAATGAACTTCTTGATCCAAACCGCTTCCTTTGCGCTCAAGCGGCAATGTACTCGCCTCGGTTGTTGAATTGGCGGTTGTCTCTTGTTTGGAACTCTTCCAACTAAGCGCCCCGCCATTCGATGTGAATCGTAACTGATTGGGATTTGGAATCATCCTTATCAGTTGAAAACGGCATCTGTATACCCGCTCACCGAGATCTCCATACCCATATATCAAGAAAACATCCTTAGTCCTTCGCAAGTACTTCAGATATTCTTGACACCACCCAAAGACCCTCACCAGATCCGATTGGTATCTTCCGTAACACTTAGAGCATATGATACATCGGGTCTCGTACATAGCATAGCGTACATGATAGATCCTACCGCAGATGCATACGGGATCATATTCATGCGCATCCTCTCATCTTGTGTCTTAGGACACATAGATTTCGAGAGTGTTATCCCATGAGTCACGGGAAGGTACCCTCTCTTGGATTGCTCCATGCTAAACCTCTTTAGCATCTTGTCTATGTACGTTGATTGTAAAATACCAAGCAACCTTTTTGATCTATCTCTATAGATCCTTATCCCAAGGATATAAGTTGCTTCACTAAGGTCTTTCATGGAAAATTGTTTGGACAACCAAATCTTCAATGATTGTAGCATAGAGACATCGTTTCCTAGTAATAATATGTCATCTACATACAACACAAGGAATGCGATTGCAGTCCCATTAACCTTCTTATACACACAGTATTCATCCGGATTTTGTGAGAAACCAAACTCTTTGATTACCTCATCAAAACGGATATTCCATCTCCTGGATGCTTGCTTCAATCCATAGATGGATTTCTGAAGCTTGCATACCTTTTCGCCGTCATAGGAGGTGAAGCCCTCAGGTTGTGTCATATACAGATCCTCAGCTAGATTTTCATTTAGGAAAGCTGTCTTCACATCCATTTGCCAAATCTCATAATCATAATGAGTGGCAATGGCTAGGAGTATTCTAATGGATTTAAGCATTGCTACTAGGCTGAAGGTCTCGTCGTAGTCAACTCCTTGTCTTTGACGAAAGCCTTTAGCCACAAGCCTTGCTTTATAGGTAATTACATTACCATCCATGTCGGTTTTCTTTTTGAAAACCCATTTGCACCCTATGGGTTTTATTCCTTCGGGTGCATCAACCAAAGTCCATACTTGGTTTTCATACATGGAATCCATTTCAGCCTGCATGGCATGAAGCCATTTCTCGGACTCAACTCTTGTAACCTCTTCATAGGTGGTAGGCTCATCATCTTCTATGAGCAATACGTCATTCTGTTCATTCACGAAATCCGTATCTCTCGGAACAGGCGTATCCTACGTGACCTATGAATTTCGTGTGTTATAGAAGGTTGAATCACTTTATCATATGAGTCACGCTTTAGGTTCAGCAGTTGATCTGCATCTGTTCGAGCATCCTGGACATCTTCAAGTTCAATTTTGCTCCCACTGTCTTCTTGTAAAAGAAACTCTTTCTCTAAAAAGACAGCATGCTTCGAAACAAACACCTTTTGTTCCTCAGCAAGGTAGAATTGATATCCCATTGTTTCTTTAGGATATCCTACGAACAAACACTTGTCAGATTTTGCATAAAGTTTATCTGACTGTGTCCGCTTCCCATAAGCAGGACAACCCCAAACTTTCAAATAAGTAAGATAGGGTCTTTTGTTAGTCTACATCTCATATGGAGTAACATCAACTGTCTTTGATGGAACTCTGTTTAACATGTAAACAGCTGTCTCTATTGCATACCCCCAAAAGGATTTTGGTAACTTTGCAAAGCCCATCATTGATCGTACCATATCTAACAAGGTTCGATTCCTCCTTTCTGCCACACCATTATGCTGTGGTGTGTAAGGAGGAGTCCATTGAGATAAAATTTCATTATCTCTGAGATAATCCAAAAACTCTTGGTCTAAGTATTCCCCACCACGATCTGATCGTAATGTCTTGATACTTTTCCCAAGTTGGTTTTCTACTTCATTTCTGAATTGTTTGAACTTTTCAAATGCTTCAGATTTGTATCTCATCGAATCTGGTACCCATATCGAGAATAATCATCGATAAAGGTAATGAAGTAAAGACAACCACTTCTGACATGGATGGACATCGGACCACATACATCTGAATGTATTAGGTCTAATACTCCAGTCGCTCGTTAACCCTTTCCCTTAAAGGGTAACTTAGTCATCTTGCCTAATAAACAAGATTCGCATGTGTCATATGATTCATAATCAAATGACCCTAAACTACCACTCTTATGGAGCTTAGCTATGCGTCTCTCATTTATATGGCCAAGGCGACAATGCCATAAGTAAGTTGATTTTAAATTATCTCGTTTATGTCTTTTCGTGTCATTGGCATTCATAATTGGATGTGACATATCTAATATGTAAATTCCATTGCATAATGTACTAGTACCATAAAGCATTCCATTCAAACTAATAGAACAACCATTGTTACTAAAAGTCAAATGGAAACCATTTCTATTTAAACAAGAAATGCATAATATGTTCTTTGTTAATACAGTACAAAATAATATTCATCCAATTTAATTACAAGCCCACCGGGAGTGACAAAAGTAAGTGCCTATGGCTAATGCAGAACTCTTGCTCCATTTCCTACACGCAGTCTAGTTCTCCCTTCATGAGTCGCTCATCGTCTCCCGAGGCCCTGCGATATCAATGCATATGTGTGAGCCACAACCGTATCTAATACCCATATGTTATGGTCGAAATAGTATTAACCTCAATGACAAACATACGAAGAAGTCGAGGCATCCGATGCCTTCTTCGCTTCGCTTCTTCGAGATAGACTTTACGGTTTAAGCTTAGGTGGCGGTCTTGCCACAATGGAAGCAAGTTCCTTTAGTGCGCCTCTTTGGTTTCTTCTTGGCTGCACTTCCGTTTGGTTTCTTAGACTTTTCTTCTTCAGCTTCTTTTTCTTTGAACCAGAAGAAGAGTCCACCATAAGCACTTGCTTGCTATCCTTGAGATGCTTATGATATGCTTTCTGATCCTCATCAGAAGCATCAACAGCAGGTGGATCAGGAAGTGGAACATCTAGGACATATCCCAGTTCCTCAGATCTGAGAACAATTCTCAAATTTCTCAGCCAATCTAGAAAGTTGGGTCTAGTTAATTTGTTGGAATCCATTAGTGAGCGCAAGTTCACATTGGAAGACATTTTCAATAACCTATAGGGAAAGAGAGAAAGAATGTTAGAATAGAATTACATGCATGATCATAAGGACTTGCATGACATGCATATGGCTCCCACTAGTTTCAAAGAATCCATAACCCTCAGTACGAATCCAAGAAACATTATGAAAAAATGTCCTAGAGGGTCGATATCCGACATTGCTAAAATGACATTGGGTTTACCCAACAAGCCACCTTAGGTCAATCGGTAGGTATCGGTCATACCAATTGCATCATAGATATCCGACATTACTAAAATGACCTTGGGTTTACCCAACAAGCCACCTTAGATCTATCGGCAGGTATCGGTCATACCACTTGAATCATAGATGTAACTATCAACTAGTGCTATCAACTTGTGATGTATGCACACTCATTGGGTTATCAACTCTTGATGCGCGTACAACTGATGTACACTACCCAATTTCGCCTCTGTCCACGTTGACCTTGAGTTTACTCAACAAATCAACGCTTCTAGTGAAAACCGACCCATTAATCCGAAAATCTTATTTTCATGGTTCGAACATATCCGTATAGAGCGAGCTTGGGTTTACCCAACAACCTAACTCTATAAGAACTCTGGTTCTCCCCATATTAATGGAAGGCGTTAGTTTTCATATGATGTGTGAGGGTATTCTGGTCTCATCTTCTTCTTCTCCAAGCTGTAGGATTATAGTCACCATGACTATATGGAATAAGTTAGGGTATTTCATCAATCACATTGAGTCTATACCTAAAATCATCCATTATCCCACCTCTGCATGTTGTTGTAGTCGATTGGTGCATGTTCTAGTCGACTGGTGCATGTGCCAGTCGACTGGAACTTGTGCTAGTCGACTACTATAAGTTACTGTGCACCTTCCAGTCAACTAGGATGGATTACTGTGCACTTTCCAGTCGACTGGTGCATGTTCTAGTCGACTGGAATCCACTTTCCAGTCGACTGGTGCATGTTCTAGTCGACTTGAATCCACTTTCTAGTCGATTGGTGCATGTTCTAGTCGACTGGAATGGACGTGCCAGTCGACTGGAACATGTGCTAGTCGACTGGTTTTTGGCCTGCTCTCTAATCGGCTAATTTCTCAATCTGTGTAGATCAAATTCACAATACCAAGTGTAATATCCTTTACCTTGATGTACAAATGAAACACTTTCATTGTTGCTTACCATATATAGTCAAACTATACATGAAAAACTTGAAATCGATGAATACACTCTTATTCATTTAGATTTCTAAATAATTTTGCGAATATCAAACTATCACCCTAAGTATCTCTAGGTAGTCTACACTTTATCAAGACAACTTCGGCACAGGTCACAAAATTTGTGACGGCCAAAACAATCAAGATAAAGGAATACACTTACGAGACGCTAATGAGACACATTTGGCATCCAAAAATTGTTTGGAAACCCAATTTCAAGAAATTCAATTTGGAAAGCATAAAACATCAATATAACACATTTTTAATCACATTAAAAATGATCCAAGGCATTGAAATTGAGAAATACACAATTTTTCATTTCAAACAAAACAGCACCAGCAACTTTCTCAAAACTGCCAAGCTTTGTATTTTGCTTGAAAAACTCATTGAAAAAATTTCAATAAATTCTGAGAAAATTACAGAGGTTACAAAATGTACACAAAATGTTTCATGAAGTTTTTCAGGATTTATTTCTAACAAAAACTTATTCAACCTCAGAAACAAATTCAATGTAGAATCTGTGTTCCTCAACACAGTTATTCCCAGCAGCACACAATAAATTCTCAAATAAATAGTAAATCACCTTGAAAACATTTTTTCCATTCTCATAGACATTCATAAACATATTAGAGACATGTTTATGAAAACAAATCAGAAAAAAAAAAATTTCTACAATTTATTATCGAATTTATATGGATGCCTGTTCATTGAATGTGCACAAAGACAGCAACCAGAACATTTGGGAATAATTTAGCAAAACCATATCAAATCACATTGATAAATTCCAAGCTTCTACAGACATATGTAAAAACATCTTGTGAACATATATGGGAAGAAAATTAAAAAAAAAAAGATCTCTATACTGAATTCGAAATTCACACAATCAACATGCATCATCGTCACAAGCAATAGGCTGCTCCGACCTAGTCATGGTTTCTTCGTTATATACGACACAAGTGGCTCTGATACCACTGTAGGAAAATCCTGGTGTGAGCATCACATGCCCACGGTGCGGAAAACAAAAATTTTTGTTCTGGGACCTTCCCGAAAACCAAGATCCATGTGTCTATACAACAAACTCAAACCATAACGGCCAAAGGAGACCGTCTCTAACGATATCCACGCAGAGATCGGAAAACCTAACCGGGATAAACCCTTTGACCCTGGAATAGGTAGAAAAAATTAAAGACTGCTAGATCTTACCTTTGTTCTGGAGAGCTTAGGAGAAATGATGATGAAGAAGAAGAAGAAAAGCTTGGGAGTTGATGATCTTCGATGAAGATGAAGATATGAGAGGAGAAAACTATTTCCTCTTAAAACCTCTCTTCTCTCTTCCAACGACCATCCATCTTCTACAACCTTCTTTCCTTTTTGTCTTTAACTATTTAAAGACACATTAAAAGTAAAGGTTCAGAGGCTTACACGACCATCATCCACTCTCCTTAGCTTTTTGTCCTTTAGTCATTTAAAACAACTTTTGACTAAGCTAATGGAAGCTTCTTCTCCCCATCCACGTGACACACACATATATATATATATATATATATATATATATATTATTTAATTAATTAATAATATATATATATATATTAATGCTGAAGTGGTCCAACACACTGGGTCGGTCCTACCGCCTCTAAGGTCCCATATGTGAAAAACCCCCGTAAATATTTTTCAGCAATATCAATGTCGCGATCTCATCGGGACATATCTCGATCTCATCGGGATCCATTTAATCCTTTTGCTCTCCATATATTGGAACTCTGTCCAAAACTATTTTACGAATTCTCCGAGACACTCTTATGCGTGTGACCCATTAGGTTCTCGGTTATGTTGGCCACTTAGATTAACACTTAATCTAAGCAAGTCATGAGCGGTATCTAGCAACACATCATGACCCCCAATCTATCGGAAAGTAATTGGTTTGACGAATGAACATGTATTCATCATGAACCATATCACGAACATTTCCATAGACAATTACCGTGCAATTCGTCCTTTCACCATGCTATACCCCACTTGGTTATGAGTATGGGCAAAGTGTCAACTCTTACTAGACTGACTAAGTCAAATCTAGTCCAAGTGATATCAGTTCTAGTCCTGGGACTCATTACTTAATATGTCACTGAAGACACTCTTCATGACATATATGCTCCGGCCAGAGACTTTCAAGTAATGACCCTGACAAGAGGCCATGGGTATCATCTTCTGCTATCACAGAAGTGGTGAATCCTCTATTGGCTACTCAATTACCTTCAAATACCTCAAGTTGTACCCAAGCACCACCCTATGAGCGACCTCTGTAAGGTAACAAGGAATGGAGTCAAAGCACAGAATCAGTATCCAAGATATCCTTGAGCACCTCAAGTCTAAGGATACTTGCACCATTGCTATGATGAGATTATCACTGACATTAGAATAGGACATCCATGTGATGATCTCATAGTAGGTCATCCAATGTACTTACTACCTCTAGTAAGCATCCACATCTCAACCCTAAATATCTCATATTTACAGCTTCTGAGATCCACTGCTTGATCCAATCAAGGAGCTTGAGATGTGCTAGTCTTTCCGGATTACCGATGTCCAGTCTCAGTAATCCTATGACTAGGGATAATTTAGATACTGACATAATTGCACATGATAGGAATCTCAGTAGTATGATCACATCACAATTTCCTTCATGCTATGTCATATATCATGGACTTCATTAATTTGCTTATAGATCAATATCCATTCATAAAAAATGAATAGCAAGTTAATGAAATATGCCTTTCTTTATTTATTCATAAAGACTGTACACAAATTTGTACAAAATGCGCTAAAGGCGATTGCCTTCAGGGCACTACTCTAACAAAAAGGCTATAAGGCATGCCCTGTTTGTAATAAGGACACTCCTTCTTGTAAGTTAAGAAGCAAGATTGGTTACTTAGGCCATCGTGGTTTTCTTCCTTATGATCATCCATGGAGAAAAAGAAAGAAGTTTGATGGCAAGAGTGATCATCGGCCTATACCTAACATACCAGATGGAGATGATGTGGTGGAACAATTATGTCATATGCAGAATATATGTTATGGCAAGCACCCCAGCAATAAGAGGAGAAAGAGATTCTAAGGAGAGTTTAATTGGAATAAAAAAGGTATTCTTTTTGATCTACCATATTGGCATAAGTTAAGATTAAGGCATAACCTTGATGTCATGCATATAGAAAAGAATATTTGTGACAATATCCTTGGTACTTTGATGAATGTTGAAGGTAAAACCAAAGATACAATCAAGGCTTGGCTTGATTTGGAAGATATGAATATTCGAAAAGAATTACACTTGATAAGAGCAACTGATGGAAGTATTGTGGGAAAACCTCCAGCATGCTATACAATGTCTTTCGATGAGAAGAAGAAGTTTTTTGAGTTTGTAAAGCAGGTGAAGTTTCTAAATGGTTACGCATCGAATATATCTAGATGTGTTAATGTTGACGAAAGGAAGATTACTGGACTTAAGTCTCATGATTGTCATATATTGTTATAAAACATTCTTCCATTAGGCATGCGTTCTATCTTAAACAAAGATGTGACAGGCGTTTTAATGGAGTTGGGTGACTTCTTTCGCCGAATTTGTAGACGAAGTTTGAATAAGGATGATGTACTGAAGATGTGTCATGAGATTACTTTAATGTTATTCAAACTTGAAATGATATACCCACCGACATTCTTTAATTTTATTGTACATTTGGCTATTCATTTGCCAAATGAAGCCTTACTTGGTGAACTGGTTGTGTATAAATGGATTTATCCAATTGAGAGGTATTATTTAAATTGATCCTATTACTTTTAAAAGTTAAGTAAATAGTGGCCTATCTAATTAATAATTATGGTTAATCATTTGTTAAGATTCCTAGGTACACTAAAGGGATTTGTTAGAAATAAAGCACATCCAGAAGGGTCAATTGTAGAAATGTATGTTGTTAAAGAGTGCATGACATTCTGTTCAATGTATTTAAAAGGAATTGAAACCAACTTCAACGTGTCAGATCGAATCAATGATATGGTTGATGGTAGTGACATATCAATGTTCTTCCAACAATGTAAGCCGATTGGTGCTGGCAAAACAATTGCTCTTCTTATAAATGAGCTATAAAGATTGCACATTAGTATGTGCTTATAAATTGTCATGAGATTAGGCCCTTTATTGAGTAAGATTTTCTAACCTTTTTTCAAATTAAGATATGTCATAAGTAGAGATATTTCATATAATTTTGATTGAATTTATGATGACCCATAGTGAGCACATGGATGAACTGAGGCAACAAAGTCCATTGCATGTTGACAAGAGACATAGAGAACAATTTTCTTCATGGTTAAAGCATCGGGTGAGAAGAAGGTTTGTACGTGGCGTACACTAATAATTATATATTATTAACTAATTTTCATTTCTTATTATAGATGACAACATTAACTAACGCCCATGAAGGAAATATGTTTGAGTCTTTGTATGCATTAGCATGTGGGCCTCATAGTTTGGTACAAAAAGATACTATATGCAAAACAAATGGCATGCGATTTCGCACTGAAGCCCATGATCTGCATAGGATTACACAAAATAGTGGTGTTGCAGTGTTAGGAATTTATGGGGAAGATAATATTACCTTTTATGGCATGCTGATAGATATTATCAAGCTTGAATATGTTAGGGGTAAAAGTGTTGTGCTTTTCAAATGCAAATGGTACGATCTTGGAAATTCGAATATGAGGGTCAACAACATTGTAAAAAGCATCAACGTAACTAAGTTTTGGTTCAAGGATGACCCATTTGTTTTGGCAAACCAAGCAAAGCAAGTTTTTTTAGTGAAAGATTTGTTACTCGGTTCAAATTGGCAGATTGTGTAAGAATGTGAAGTTAGATGTGCGTATGATATCCCATTGCATGGTAATGAAGATGATGCAAATGACGTTGAGGAGTCTTATGAAGTTCCAGTGGAAGCCGAGGAATGTTCCTTAGAGTTTTTAGATCGAAATGATATTGCATTTAATGTAATAAATAATGTTGTATTGAATTATGAGCAACGTTTGAATGACAATTTGGATGACTTAGAGACAAGCAGTAGTGAGAATGAATGTGATATTGTATTCGAAGAGTCCACTGATGATGATGATGAATAAATTCTTGTTATACAGTTAAACCTTTGTTGTTTTATCTTCATTGCTAAATCAATTCTTATTATGCAATTGAAATTTTTTAGTGCCTAACCATTTGCGTTTAGTCTAAATCAATTCCTTCTGATTTAATTTGGCTTAAGAATGTCTATTTAGGAATGGGCCTATAGTTGGCATTTGTGTTTGTATTAGGTAAGTAGTAATTAAATATGTTGTGAGCCAATGGATGAGTCTTATTCTAAAATCAGTTAACTTTGTACGTGGTGTCCACTACTTATACGAACTTAATCATATAACAAGCTCATTAGGTAGGCTAATAAGTCTTGATGAAAATACGAGCAAACTCAAAAGA
The DNA here is from genome assembly GCA_029891385.1 of Erythroxylum novogranatense. Classification (NCBI taxonomy): domain Eukaryota; kingdom Viridiplantae; phylum Streptophyta; class Magnoliopsida; order Malpighiales; family Erythroxylaceae; genus Erythroxylum; species Erythroxylum novogranatense. The sequence goes on along the minus strand of CM057229.1, from coordinate 79,717,285 downwards.
ATTGGATATGCTAAGATATTCTTTGAAACATATTTGAATAGAAAATTTCACTAATCTATAAGGATAGTGAAACTAAATGATGCAAGAATACTGGTTGAAGACTGAATCAAAGTTGCATATTTGTTAAAAGTAATAAAGAAATATCATAAGTTAGGGATGCCTAAAGATGCAGAGATCCTGAACAAAAATAACTGTTGTACCTCTAACAGAGTGTGGGTACAAGCTTCTTACCTTCAAATTCGTTGAACTGACCAACCATATACTCATCAATAGCATCAACCATGTAGAGAACTTTATAACCATTCTTCTTCAACTCCTCAAGGAACTTATCTGCAGTGTTTGATGCCACCAATAATTATTTCACTCTCTTCACTTCATATAGTTGCACTTTATGTTTATGAATTTCATTCCTATAGCGTTTTATCTGTCACAATTGATAACTTTAATAGTACAAATTACTGTTACATTGTAGGTTGTTATTCCTAGGGTTTCAAAAGATCCATCAGTTGTGGTGTCATTTGCAGTGGAGCAATATCTAGAGGTAATTATCTAGCTTTAAATTTCTAAAGCTGTTTGCATATTATCTATTGTTCTACATGCTTTTATATGCCTCATCTATCTCTACAACCCCTATCCTTTTATTTAGATGCAAGTTGAAAAATTCAGACCATTACTTGGACATCTCTATTATATATACTTCCAACTTTGAGTTTAAAAGCATTAATTATGGGTAGGTCTCTCAAGAACTAAAAACTCACTGTTTGCCCTTTGATTATAATAGTTGAGACTTCAATTTTGGTTTACTCTCCTAAAAAGCACAGGATGATAGGGCAAACCATTCCACTTTGGGTAAAGAGTTAAATAGAGTTTTTGTTAAACTAGATATAATTAATTTGAAGTTTGTTGGAAATCTTTTCACTTGGGGAAATAAGTAAATGGGCAAGGAGAAACTTGAAAAATTAGTAGCAAGTCTAGATATACGTTTAAAGAAATACATATGAAGACAACTTTTTTTATAGTGATATAAACAAATTTATATAAAGCAGCTTAAAGGGTTTAGTTAACTTAGAAAGGAACATTTGACGTGTAAATTGAAAAGGTTCCTTTATGAATTGAAGTAGTCTCCACAATAATGGTACAAAAATGTATGACTATTGCATTATCAAAATTGACTACTAGAGATATAAATATGGATGTTGTGTATACATTAAGAGCCGTGATAATGCATTGTTTATTTTTCAACTACTATATATGGATTCCATGTTAATTGTTATAAAGAGTATACATAATGTGACTAAACTAAAGACCTTAGAAGAAAAGAAATTTAAGATGAAGGCTTTTGATGCTACCAAGAAAATAATAAGAATGTAGTTTCCAAGGGATAAAAACTTTATAAAGATATGGTTATCTCAATCAACCTATATTGAAAAGGTATTAGACAAATTTGGAATAAGTAAGGCTAAATTTGTGAGCCCTCCATTGGTGAATCATTCAAACATTCCCTAAAATATGGTGATTAAATTCTATACTAACTTATTAACTTTAAACAATTTTGGTCAACTTTGCATACAAGATCTAATAGATTTATTGGCCCTCCCACATTATAGGATAACTTAGAATTACTTTAGCAATCAAATTTTAGCCAAGAAATCAAGGGAACTATATTATCTTTAAACATAAGGAAAGCTCTAAGTCTTGATGGGTATAATGCATACTTTTTTCAAAGATATTGGATTATGATTGGCAAATTAGTAGTTGAAGTCCTAATGCCAACTCCTTAAATAATTTCATACCTATTTCTTATTGTAACATTGTGTATAAGGAGATTGCCAAACTGTTGCCTAATAGGTTAAACGAGCCTCTAAAGCAAATGATTTATTAATCCCAATGAGCTTTTATCTAAGACATATCCATTCCAAGTAATATTCTTATGGTGAATGAGTTAATAAGGGAGTATAATGCTAAAAGATCTGTCAAATTTTATGTTATTAAAGTGGATTTTCCAAAGCATTTAACATTATCTATTAGAGCTTCATTTTTAACAGTCTTTAATGGTTCCGATGGCATTTTAGACCTCTTTTTCCATTACAAATTCAAGGAGCTCTAAATTACTTACCTTAGTTTTGTAGATGATGTAATGGTTTTTATGCAGAAAATTATAAATCGATCTCACTTTTACATAAATCACTAATGGAGCTTTGCAGGATCTCTAGTTTAAGTGTTAATGCTTTAAAAATTAAAAATTACTTCTATTCTGATGCTTCAAATTTTGACAGCTTAAAGAACATATTTGGGTTAAATATTTAAAGCTCACCTTTCAAGTATCTAGGAGAATTTATATCTCTTTTAAGAAGATGAAGTTTCATAATTGCTTGCTGTTGTTGGAAAAATTCAAGAAAAATTTAATGTTTGGCATAATAGAGCGCTATCTCAAATGGAAGGGTTCAACTTATCATCTTTGTGCTGAATAACATGCCTCTATTTTAATTTATGTTAATCTCCAAGAAGAATCATGCATTACCTTAATTAAGCAGATGCTTTTATCCTTGGAATAATGTCTGTTCAGCCATTATATCATCAAATTGTGCAGATGCTTTTATCCTTGGAATAATTGTGCAGATGCTTTTATCCTTTATTTACATTATATCATCAAAATTTGCTTCCATATCACTATCATCATCATCACTATAACTTTTCATGGTGTGTATGAAACATTTGTATATGGATTCTTTTAAAGTAGAAGGATCAGGTGAAAAAGTGGGAAAAATAGATCAAGAATTCAAAAATTGTATAAGTATATTAGGAAAGGTAGATCTTACATACACATAAATTTTATTCACATGGTCAAACAAAGAGGAGGGCCAGTACTAATTAAGAAGCAACTAGAGAAAGGATCAGTAAATTTTGAGTGGATGGATAGAGTTTAATGTTTCTTTAGCTAGTTAACCAATCCTAGTTTCTTATAATCTACTGCTAGCTTCGGATTTCCTTAAAGACCACCACTCAAAAACGTTCATCAAAAGTTTTGATTTAAAGATTCTATTAAAGATTCTTACAAGTGCATTAACCTACAATGGCTACAAGCCCTTACTTAATGTAGTCCTACTAAAAACTAATAATTGGAAAAGCAAAGCCTTGTCTTATTCTAGGTAGAATTCAGTTGTACTCTTTATTCCTTAATAGTATGCACATATATTGAACCTTTCATATAGGCTTACCAATCCAAATTATTAAAACATCGAGAGAATTCTCATTAATTCCCTATAAACTAGCTTGGAGGAATGAAAGAAGAGTCCCTAAGGTAAAGTGGAAGGATATTTGTCTACCTAAATCCCAAGTTAGATTAGGGAATAAATCAATCTACGCTTTAATCAAAACACTCCTTTCTATAAGGATGGAGGCTATCCAATGACAATGATACTCTTTAGTAAAAATGGAAGCATCAACAGTATTTAAAGTGTAAAAGCTTCTGTGTTATGAAAGTTGAGTCTAACTCTTCATATACCAATAATCTTTTGCTAAAACTCAAGGAAACTTCAACTAAAGAGACGAAACACATTACATGGTATGGATGTCAAACCAAATTATGGTATGATAGCTAGTTTGATCAAGGCCTCTTATACCTTTATCAAACTTTTCCTTTTATGCAATATGTGTTTCCTACTAATGATAAAGTTAGGGTACTAACCAGAGGGAATCAGTGGATGATGCCCCCTAAAGGTATAACTACCATCTTAAATTGTCTCCCTAACTATTCCCTTAATTCATCTAAAAGCGTTAAAGTTATCTGGCTCAAAGGACCTTTTAAAAGCTTCTCAAATAAATCATTTTTTCATCTTTTCGCAAAGAAATTATTTACCTACATTGGCTTGCAGCCATTGTAGCCATTGTAGGTAAATAATTTCTTAAAGATTCTTATAACATTCTTTTATTCTAATAGAACTGACCAAAAATATTTGTAAGCACATTTGTGAATATTTTATTTATTATATGTCAAAACCAAAATCAAATTCACAAACATGAACTCAAATCATTTAGAATAATTTCATAGTGGATTGACCGGGCAATAATGAAGAAATCACTATATATAACCAATTAGTCAAAAATTTATAGTTGTTGCTATTATCATGCATAAGCAAAGTACTAACAGATAATATTTAAGTCAATAAATACTAGACAATAAAAGAAATAGGCTTGATATTATTCAGTAGCATTTATTCTATCAATTGAAGAATTAATGAATGGTAAGTTAATCCAAAAGCAAAACTAATTCCATCCTAGTGAAAAGAAAGGCATCACTTATTTGCATGCTCTAAAAAGCAAAACAATGATATTTTGGATTGTTTTACATTATATACTAATAGTTAAAGTTTAAACTACAATCAATTCATTTCCATAAAATAATGTTAAAAGTGAATGCAACAATGCCATGTTAAAAGTGAATGCAACAATGCTAACAACCAAGAAACCACTTCTAGCCTAAAGTTAGGGATAGATGGATGCATGCACAGAACCATAAGACTTATTCTTCTCACTTGTTACACTATTACAGTCAAATGGGAATGAAACTCCTTTAAGATGATATGCTATAATTTCACTTGTCTTTTATCTTATATTTGTTAATTTAGTCTTGTAAAACTAAATTTTCTACCTTTCAAGTATTATTAATAAATTCTTTTATCTTTAATTAGATGATTTGATTACTTCCCTATACAAAGTTAACAGAACAATAGATATTAAACTGATACATATTATTGTCTCCTAAATTTGTGTAATGCCAATGAATATGAAATTCTTAAATTCTCAATCATATGCTTCTTTTATAGAAGGCAAGGGTGTAGGCATCACATTGTATAAATTCTCAATCATCTATCTCTTCGTTAAAAATCAGTTTCTTGATTTCTTGTTTTCAACTATTGCTTTTGCATATTGTATTCAAATACAAAGTAAGACACAATCATCTATCTCTTCATTAATCCATATAGAAGGTAATATACCGTCATTATGCTAATTTAGATTTCTATTTACTTTATATTGGAAATAATTTGATTTACAATAATTAGATTTCTGTTTTGCTTCAGATTTATCCCCATTTATCCTATTTTGCTTCACATGAATGTAAAGACTAATAAACTTCTTTAATAATTCTGGTTCTTATCTACTTATGTGTTATTTGTAACTTGGCTTCTGAAGACTGTGATCATCTTTTCTTTCAAAGTAATTATTCTAAAGTTATCTGCAGTCATATTATGCATTTGTACTGGCACAATTTGGTAGCTATGATTACTTAATTTGCTCAAGCTAAGAAATTTTCCAAATAAATACATGAAAGGAAAGTAGAACCAAATATTCATGTTATACTTCAATTATTTGCTAGAATTGCAAGGCTAGAAACTTGAGAATGACATTTATGTTATTTAATGAAATGACTGAAAAAGGTGTTCACTCCTATTAAGCTTTGATTGATATTGATGTTTGTAAGGTTGAGAAAGTGAAAGCTGTTGAAATTTTGGTGAATGACATAGGTTAGTCAAATGTTTAATTTGCTTATTGATGGATATTACATTAGAGAGATCATAGATAAGGCTTTACAATGATGGATGTAATGATAAAAAGGGATTTATTACTGATGTCTTCGTTGCTATAATGAGAAAAAAATGGAAGTTCAAGGACTGATACTTGATACATATACATATACATTACTTGTCCTTAGTGAGTGTAACTTTTGTATAGTAGATAAGGCCTGACAATGTTCAAAATAAACATGTAAAAATGATCTCATCATGAATATACTAACTTACCCAACAATGATATTAGAAGTTCCAAGGAAGAAAGATCATCGGATACTTCTAGTTTGTAAGTGGAAATATACTGCACTTGTGGGCAGCTTTCTCAAAGCTTATCTGTGACTCTAATGCTTATGAAAAGTTAGATACCATTAGATTGTACTGGCACAATTCAGTCACATACTTGAAAATGCAATTTGTTATCAAAAACTTGCAAATGCAATACACATTTCTTTAAATATGGTTGATAAATATTACTTTAAAATCTAATGTCGATGTGAATGCAGGTGAATCACATGGGACCTGGTCTACCCAAAAGAAGAATAAGGTTGCACCAAATAGCTTAGTACCTACACAACTTCAGTCGCGGTACCGTCAACTAATTGGAAGTGCAGCTAATGAGCCATGTTCTCGTACACAAGCACAAGATCACACACCTGCACCTTCTGAGCCTACTTCAATACCAAGAGAAGTCACATCTATGCCTAGTACTCATCCTAGATATAAGTATGAACAAATTTTGAATATGCAACGCAATATTAGTTCTTTGTCAACTTCTCAAGAGATGCCTCCAGCTTATAATTATCTGACACCAGTAAATTACACTATTTTTCTGACTGTAGGCTCCTCTTCTGCAAGCACTGCAAGTATGATCTTTCACATCAAATTGCTTAAATTTATTAATTAATTATTTTATTTATCTAACCAATCAAGAGTATGTTATCTACTAATTATAAATTATTCCTTTGCTATTTTAGGATCCACGACTGATGCAAAAAAAACAAGGGGTGTTACAAAAAGACACGAATTGGCAAAGATTAATAAGGCGATAGGTAAAAGATTGGAGATAGAGATCTCTCCTGCTGAAGGATGACCAACTAACTCCATACAGTCAGCCAAATTATCGAGTGAGATTTGTGTGGTATCCTGAACTTCCTTACCTGTAAGAACAAAATTTTCAAAAATTACTAATGAGGAATTGGACATTGCATTTGATAAGTTAGACATAAGTATTCTAAACCAATCCAATGTGTATGTGTTTTCCATATGCTTAAAAAGTTGACTAATAATTTATAATTTTTTGCAGCAAAAGTTGGAAGTCAAGGGAATAAGGATTGACAACGAAGTACATGCTGCTGTGAAGAGGTTTCTTGTTTTAAGGTCTAAAGATCAAAGGTATAATTTAAAAAAGCATTTTACCAAGCACAGAAAGGATGTGAAGCCCAATAATGTCACATTGGCGGAGTGGATGGATTTATGCGAGTATTAGGAGCAATCAGCTACAAAGGTTAGTTTTTATTTGATAAAAAAAACTTAATTTCATAACTTCTTTGACAACTGATTATATTTTAGTATTTATGAATTGTGATTTATAGATGTTATAATAGATTTTGCTACGTGTATGATTAAGAAAAAAGTCAAAAAACCAAATTGGCAAGGAGTCAGGTCAAATGTCAATCAAACTTCGGCTCTAAGGCCTTTATAGCGATACAACATGAGATTGTTAGTTGTTATCTTTTTAATTATATTTTACTTTGATTGACATTTAAAAATTTATGAAAAAAGTTACTAGTAATATATTTTTATACAACAGAGTGACAGGGATGGAGAAGAGTATGACCGGATGAAGCTATAGCATCACACTCATTATGATGAAAGTAAAAATCAATGGACAATTGTCGATTGCAAACCAAAATGGGTGAGCACATAGTTCATTTACAAATATTTGTTAAATGAGAATGTTTATGTAATTAATTCTTACTTTTTAGGAATTAATGTGTCATGAAATGAGACATTCAATAGAACAAGGTGATCCGATGATAGTGGATGAAGTATGCGACAAAGTCTTGGGCACTAGATCAGATTACGTTGTTGGCATGGGAATTGGGCCTCAAGCACAAGGGAAGACTTTGAACATAAAGAGACTTCGAGACGAATTAGAGGAGTCAAAGAGGGCTAATCAGGGGTTACAGTCTCAAGTCGATGAATTGACTAAACAATTTAAAGAAATGCACGATCGATTAACTTCCGAAGTTGAACAAAAAAAAAGGTCTTGGAACTTTTATGTTCTACATATAATGTTCGTTTAGATTAAATATGTACTCATATTGGTATATTAAACACTTATGGCGTATTTTTTATTTTAATTATCGTATTATGACATGTTTTGGAATTGCAATTAAATAATAAATTGTTTGCATGTATTCAATTCTTGTTATACATGAATAATTACTAAAATTATTGACATATTCAAAAATTGAAGAATTATTAAATAAATTTATTTCATAAATAATATTTAATAGTTATTAAATAAATAATATTTTAAAATTTTGTTAAATATTAAATTAGCAAATAATTAAATTACAATTATTTTAGAAATTTGAAACAAATTAAAAAATATTAATTATAATTCAAAATTATTAAATTAATTTTTTGAAAAATTGAAAATTGAAAATTAATTATTAAATTATCCTATATTTGGATAAATTAAAACAAATAAAAATTATAATTAATATTGAATCATTATGAAATAAAATTTTAAAAATTATTATAAATAAATTTATTTTCAGTTAAATTAAATTTAATAAATCTCTTACAATCTTCGACGTCTGATGAATCAAACATCGCGGAATACAACTTTTTTGCGACGTCCTTAGAACGTCATAAAAAATCAATCAATCCGTGACGTTTTCACACAACGTCGCTCAATATCCCCTCCTTTCCTGACGTTTTATGAAACGTCGCCGAATATTGTTGACTTTCACGACGTTTTCCATCAGAAGTCATCGATACCTATTACCTATCCCACCATCTGCGACGTTTTTTGTGACGTTGTAATAAAGGTCCATTTCTTATAGTGTTATTTAAGTTATTAATGTCATTGTTTTTGAAACTTTAAAAACCAACCAACGCATCCTTTTTGTTTTGGTTTTGTTTTGTAAAACCAAAACAGAAAGACCCATGCCTTTCCCATCTGACATGTTTTACTTTTTGTTTTTAAATAATTGTTATTATTTATAAAATGAAATAAAATAAACCTATTTTATTTTATTCATTTATTTTATACAAGAAAATTTTCAATATTAATTATATTTTCATGTATAGCAAAAGATATAATAATATATCATATAGATTATTTAATAAATTATCTCTTACTAAATTAAATAATCATAAACAAGAAATATTATATTTGCAAGTGTGTGATCACATAGGTTCATCATTAAGCTAGTAGTAATTAATTAATTACTAATCAAGGTTGACGTCTAACAGCACTCTTCAACAAACGAATAGTGTGAAGTAATAACCTTACAAATACAAAACCTAGTTGTTGGACCCCATTTTCGAAGCCCAACATCGGACACGGAACCAAAAATACAAAATAAACTAGAACTAACAAAACTTGAAATGCGACTAAAGCCTTGAATTTTCAAAACTCTAACAAAAATACAAAAGTATGACACTTCGGAGTGATGCCATAACTCTTGACCTAGTCAATCTCTTGCTCATCACCTAAATAGGGGCAGGAGAATGGGGGGTGAGCTATAAAGTTCGTGGGAAACAATTTTATAACCAGTAACAAACAAAAACCATTGAAATACTCATTTTCATTAAAGAATGCACATTGAATCATAATGCACATATAGCTCAAAAATTCTCATTTGTCAAACAATTCATAAGCAACATAAATCATGCATTCCTCAATTTGTTCACAAATCATAAACACATAGACAAAACAAAATGGCTTGGGTGGATCCTAAAACAGAACGTAATACACATTTCCCCTAAGGGTCCTGTGCAACCGTGAATAGAACGTACTATCGCAATCCCACTTAATGGTCTTGCGTAGCCGTGAACTTATGGGAGTCCATAAAGGAGCTCCATACTACTAGCGGGCAGGCGGGAGAGGCCTTTTGTCAAAACGCACTTGACTTAACTTAGGGAACCACCACAAACCCATATAGAATGTATTTCATATATTGTAAACATGTTGCTCAAAATGGCAAATTTTTGAAACTTGATCTTTTTCAAACATAGTATCTTTTCAGAAATCATTTTCATATTCTTTTCACAAATCATCAACGCAATAAGCTCATACCAAACACATAACGCATTTTTAAAGCATTCAAAGAGTTATAAGCATGTTCATTGAGTAGTTGAAATCGTTTATTTCCATCAATTGAAAGAAAACAATAGTGGCTTATTACTTAATCATAAAATTGTAACCCACCTGAAATTCTTGCTTGTTACTTGCTCAAATGTGTTTTTCCTCTGAAAACTTGTTTTTCCTACACTATTCAACCATATTCCTCCCATCTTTAAAATATAACACATCTAAACCCTAACCCATCTCTTATCCTTCATTTCTAAGCTCTTTCCAACCCAATATGATTAACAAAACATCAAAATCTATCTTTGATCACTAACCCTAAAAGAGAACACTAACATATAGCATTCACTAACACTTTCCACACATGTTAAGCTATATTTGGGGTTTCATTTAACCAAAACAAGATGTAATAAACTCATACTTACTTCTTTTATCCCCAAAGTCTTCAAGTTCTTCAAAATTTCCCAAAACCCTAGCTTTTCCTCCTTTTCTCTTCTTCTTCCTCTCTTCTACGATTTTGCTTCTCTAACATACAAGACTACAATTTACTTCTATCACTTATACTCTAAATGCTTGAGCAAAGTCCATTATGCCCTTCCATGTAATGCCTTAGCCTCTCAAACTTAAGTGATCTTCCATTTTTTCCTTATACACTTTTACTTCTTCATTTTCACTTACACCATACTATACTCTAACTTAATCTTAATTTCTCCATTTAATACTTCTAATGTCATCAATCTAAGCAAGAAATCCTCCAACCAAAGAAATAAAACAATCAAAACCTCAAAAAATAAATTTGAGAAACATGCTTATTTAGTAAGAAAAGGAAATCGGGGCCCAGCATTTCTCCCCCTCTTAAAAGAATTTCGTCCTCGAAATTCTTACCTGAGTCATTGAAAAGATGCGGATACTTCTCTTTCATATCTTCCAATTGCTACCACGTGGCCTCTTCCACCGAATAGTTCCTCCACAGAACTTTTACTAGCTGAACTGTCTTGTTCATGAGAACCTTGTCTTTAGTATCCAAGATCTACACTGGAATCTCCTCATAACTCATATCATCACTCAATTGCACTTCAGTGGCTTGAATAACATGAGAAGGATCTAATCTATATCTCCTCAACATAGAAACGTGAAAAACATCATGAATCTGCGATAGCTCACAAGGCAATGCAAACTTGTAAGCCAACGGACCAATCCTCTCCAGAATCTCATAAGGCCCCACATATCATGGACTTAGCTTACCCTTCTTACCAAATCTCAAAATTCCTTTCCAATGAGATGTCTTAAGGAAAACTTTTTGCTGACTTTATACTCCATTTCCTTTCAGTGCGCATCTTCATAACTTTTCATCCTGTCCTGAGCTGCTTTTAACCTGTGCTTAATCAAGTTGACCTTATCAATTGTCACCTAAATCAACTATGGGCCCAAAAGTTTCCTTTCTCCTTCTTCATCCCAACATACCGGAGCCCTACATCTCCTCCCATACAGAGCTTCATAAGGAGCCATCTGAATGCTTGAATGATACGAATTATTGTAAGCAAATTCGATCAATGGCAAGTGTTCATCCCATGCTCCTTTAAAGTCCATCACACATGCCCTAAGCATCCCCTTAAGGGTCCGAATGGTCCTCTCAGATTGTCCATTTGTTTGAGGATGAAAAGTAGTGCTAAAACTCAACTTGCTGCCTAAAGCTTCCTGCAAGCTTCCCCAGAATCTCAAAGTGAATCGAGGATCACTATCAGAAACTATAGAATCTGGAATTTCATGCAGTTTCACAATCTCATCAATTTACTTCTTGGCTAGCACAGGTAGAGAATCAGTCTGTTTGATTGCCAGAAAATGGGCTGATTTCGTCAATCTATCCACAATCACCCATACGGCATCATGCTTCCTACTGGTCTTGGGCAACCCCATCAGAAAGTCCATAGTCACTCTCTGCCACTTCCACTCAGGAATGGATAATGGCCTTAACTGGTCTAAAGGTGCCTGGTGTTCAGCCTTGACTTGCTGACACACTAGACACTTACTTGCATACTCGGCCACATCTTTCTTCATACCTTTCCACCAGAAATGCTCCTTTAGATCCATGTACATCCTGGTGCTACCTGGGTGCATAGCATAAGGCACATTGTGTGCCTCATCCAAAATCTCTTCCTTCACCTCCTTGACATCTAGGATACAGATCCTATTTCCTACAGTCAGGAGTCCATCATCTCTCACCACCACTTCGAACTTCTTACCCTTCTGAATCTCTTCTCGTAGCTTACTTAGTTTTGCATCCTGAACTTGCAACTCTCTAACCCTTTCTCTGAGGATCGGCCTCACTCTAAAGGTAGCAACAACACAATCATATTCCTCCTGTTTCAAGCTGATTCTGAGCTTAGCCATCTCTTCCAATAGTGGCATATAAACTGTTTGAACATGTGCTATGGAAGACTTCCTACTCAAGGCATCTGCTACTACATTTGCCTTGCCTGGATGGTACTCAATCAACAAGTCATAATCCTTAAGCAATTTAATCCACCTTCTCTGTCTCAAATTCAGCTCCTTCTGACTCAATAGACACTTGAGACTCTTATGATCAGTAAAAATCCTAGTCTGAACCCCATACAAATAATGTCTCCAGATCTTCAAGGCAAAAATCACAGCAACCAACTCCAAGTCATGGGTTGGATAATTCAACTCATAAGGCTTTAGCTGCCATGAGGCATATGCTATTAAGTTATCTCCTTGCATCAGTACACAACCCAACCCCTTTCTGGAAGCATCATCAGTACAATCGATAACTTCCTCTCCGTAAGCAAAGCCAAAACTGAAGCACTAGTCAATCTGTGCTTGAGCTTCTCAAAGCTTTTCTGACATTCATCACTCCAGACAAACTTCTGATTCTTTCTTAATAGCTTGGTTGGAGCGGCAATCATGGAAAATCCCTTCACGAATCTCCTATAGTAACCTGCTAAACTGAGAAAATTCCTCACTTCTGTCACTGTTGTCGGGGCATACCAATTCACTACTGCTTCAACTTTCTTTAGATTCACATGCACCCCATTGTCAGAAATAATATGACCCTGGAAGATCACTTCATGTAGCCAAAATTCACATTTGCTGAATTTGGCATAAAGTTCCCTCTCCCTCAATCTCTGCAATACAATCCTTAGGTGTTCCTCATGCTCTCTCACATTCTTTGAATACACCAAAATGTCATCGATGAACACTATCACAAACTGATCCAAACACTCCTTAAAGACCCTGTTCATAAGATCCATGAAAGCAGCTGGAGCATTGGTCAGTTTAAGAGGCATAACTAAAAATTCATAATGCCCATACCGTGTTCTGAAGGCTGTCTTGCTTACATCAGACTCCTTAATTATGAGTTGATGATAGCCAGACCTAAGATGAATTTTAGAGAAGACCGTTGCTCCATGCATCTGATCAAACAAATCATCTATCCGGGGCAAGGGATACTTTTTCTTAATAGTCACCTTGTTGACCCTCCGGTAGTTAATGAACATTCTCCAGGTTCCATCCTTCTTCTTAACAAATAAGACCGGTGCTCTACAAGGTGAGGAATTCGGCCTAATGAACCTCTTCTCTACCAATTCTTCCAACTGCTCCTTAAGCTCTTTCAACTCAGCTGGAGCCATTCTGTATGGTGGAATAGAAATAGGAGTTGTCCTGGGAATCAAGTCAATGGCAAACTCGATTTCCCTGACTGGTGGCAAACCTGGTAACTCCTCTAGGAACACATCAGGAAATTCCCTCACAATAGGAATATCCTCAATCCTGCTTTCCTTCCCACCTGTGTCTACAACATACACCAAGAAAGCTTCACACCCCTTCCCCATCAACCTGTCAGCTAACAAAGCCGAAATAATTCTTGGCGCTGGTGTCTTTCTATCCCCTCTAAAAGTAACCTTCTTCCCGTTGCCCAGATCAAATTCCACCTCTTTTAGGCCACAATCTAACTTTGCTCGATATTTCTCCATAACATCCATCCCTACAATGACATCTAACCCCTTCAGGTCTAGAGGTAGTAGATCCACTACCAGTCTAGATCCCTCAATAAAGAGCTCACAGCCTCTAAATACTCTACTCACAATCACATTCCTCCCTAAAGGAGTGCTAACAAGCAAGAAATTATCCAACAACAAAGAATTCAAACCCGGTAAAGCCATACTTGCAGAAACAAAGGAATGTGTGGAACCAGAATCAAATAAAACATAAGCATCAAACTGAAATAGTTCAGCCATATCAATGACAACTTCCGATGCGACTACAACTTCCTCCCGTGTCATAGCAAACACCCTAGCTTGTGCCTGACCTCTCAGTCTCCCTGGAGGAATTGTCTTCTTGACTGATCCAGAACTGCTCACCCCAGCAGCTGACCTAGTTCCCACTATTTCTGCTCTTCTTGGAGCCTGAGGCTATGATCCTTCCCCTCTAGACATCTGAGGACAGTCCTTGATCCTATGTCCCTTTTCTCCACAACGGAAACATGCTCCTAGTAATTTGTAGCGCTCACCCCTATGCATCTTCCCACAATGCTCACAATTGGGGTTCTGGTTTCTGCTCCTCTCTGCTATACTATTTCCTCCCACTGAGGAGGCTTGCACTGACATTGCCCTGGATTGCTTGCTCTAATGAGGGGCACTACTGCCACCCTGACTCTGAGTATAGGAGCTCTTCTCACTTCTGTCAGCTGTTAGAGCACTCCCCCCTTTTCTGAAAGACTGCTCTCTACTCTTTCTCTTTCTACTCACCTCCTTCTTAATATTCTCCAGCTTTTCAGCCTAGAGTGCAGCATCCACCAACTGCTGATAATCATAGAAATTGTGAATAATTACCTTCTCCTTAATTCCCAGACGGAGACCTCCCTCAAACTTGCAGCACTTGTCTTCTTCATCGGCCACAATTTGAGCTGCATATCTGGATAGATGCGTGAACTTCAGCTCATACTCGCTCACGCTCATCTCCCTCTAAGTCAAATTCAAAAACTCCCTGGCTTTCTCTTGGATATACACCCGAGAGAGGTACTTCTTCCTGAACACATCTCCAAAATCCTTCCACGTCAGCGCTGGAGGCACAGTCTGACTATGGGGCACTGATTCCCACCAGTGAAGTGCACCCCCCTGCAGTAAGCTAACTGCATAATCTAGCTTCTCTTCATTAGTGCACTTCATCTGCACCAGGACCCTCTTTGTCCTCTTCAGCCATGCTTCAGCCTCTTCTGGATTGGCGGTGTCATTAAAATCTACCGCTGCATACTTACGCAGCTTGTCATACTGCCTGCCCCTAACCACTGGAGCTGGCACCGGAGCCTGCGACCCTTGGCCCATGGCACAAGTAAAGGCCTGGGCAGACATAGGAGGAGGAGGAGGCGGTCGCACCTCATGTTGCACACTAGGTGCCTTTGAGCCAGGAGCAGAGTGTGTCCCCGCATCTTGTGGGACATGCGACTCTTCCGTGCCTCCCTGGTGAGAGCTAGATCGAGAAAAAGCTCCTCGAGTTCTACTCCGAGCTGACATAGTCACTCCTTCAAGATAAAACCATTGAAAATTCTTTAGTTTATGCAAAACCATTTGCAAAGTGTGCAAAAAAATTTAAATCATGTAAAAACAACATTTAAATCATATAAAACAATTTAAAACAATGCAAGTAATGCAATTTCAAAGAATGCATAACCATGTCATAAAAACCCTAAACCTCTCTCACACCTGGACCTGAACCTAAATGTTCTAATACCATAACTGTTGGACCCCGTTTCTAAAGCCCATCATCGGACACGGAAGCATGAAACTTGAGCGTGGAGGGAAGACTTAGAAGTTGAAAATTTAGAAAAAGATCCCTCAGAAGCAAAGACGGGCATCGTCACGGCATATGTTGTTTTACCGCGGCAAAACCTTTCAGAACTTATACCATGCGAGCAATGGTCTTTCGCCGCGAACCTGCTGATTAAATCTTACGCAATGAGCCAATGGTCTCGTCCCG
Organism: Erythroxylum novogranatense; assembly: GCA_029891385.1. Classification (NCBI taxonomy): domain Eukaryota; kingdom Viridiplantae; phylum Streptophyta; class Magnoliopsida; order Malpighiales; family Erythroxylaceae; genus Erythroxylum; species Erythroxylum novogranatense. The sequence goes on along the minus strand of CM057229.1, from coordinate 79,701,400 downwards.
GCGAAAGCCCTTTTTCCACATAACCCATAACTTAAAATTTTCAGCCATTTTCATCAAAACAACCCAACACAAAATAAACTTGAACATAAACACAACCTTCCAAAATCTTATCCTCATGATAAAACGATTTAATGCGAAAGGTTTCAAGCTAAAATCAATATCAACAATATCTCATTGATAACCAAAAGAAGAGTTTTACAAAGCTTTAATGGAATTTCAAGCCATAATACATCAGTTGAGTTAAAGAACCAAAAATACAAAATACACTTGAACTAATTAAACTTGAAATGCGACTAAAGCCTTGAATTTCCACAACTCTAACAAAAATACAAAAGTATGACACTTCGGAGTGATGTCGTAACTCTTGACCTAGTTGATCTCTTGCTCATTACCTGAATAGGTGGAGGAGAATGGGGGGTGAGCTATAAAGCTCGTGGGAAACAATTTTATAACCAGTAACAAACAAAAACCATTGAAATACTCATTTTCATTAAAGAATGCACATTGAATCGTAAAGCACATATAGCTCAAAAATTCTCATTTGTCAAACAATTCATAAGCAACATAAATCATGCATTCCTCAATTTGTTCACAAATCATAAACACATAGACACAACAAAATGGCTTGGGTGGATCCCAAAACAGAACGTACTACACATTTCCCCTAAGGGTCCTGTGCAGCCGTGAACAAAACATACTATCGCAATCCCATTTAATGGTCGTGAGTAGCCGTGAACTTATGGGAGTCCATGAAGGAGCTCCATGCCACTAGCGGGCAGGCGGGAGAGGCCTTTTGTCAAAATGCACTTGACTTAACTTATGGAACCACCACAAACCCATATAGCATGTATTTCATATCTTGTAAACCTGTAGCCTAAAATGGCAAAATTTTGAAACCTGATCTTTTTCAAACATAATATCTTTTCAGAAATCATTTTCATAATCTTTTCACAAACCATTAATGCAATAAGCTCATACCAAACACATAACGTTTTTTCAAAGCATTCAAAGAGTTATAAAGCATGTTCATGGAGTAGTTGAAATCGTTTATTTCCATCATTTGAAAGAAAACATTAGTGGCTTATTACTTAATCATAAAATTGTAACCCACCTGAAATCCTTGCTTGTTACTTGCTCAAATGTGTTTTTTCTCTTGCTCCTATTACCTATATTGATTTCCTTAAACAATAACCAAAATTTCATTCAATTTGGTTCAATAATCGAAGAGTTACTGCCTAAACAATTTCGGACCTTCCTTATGCATGAAACAAAATTCTATGCTCAACTTCCATCCAAAATTTAAGACTCTTAGTGACTGAATTTAGACTTAATTCCTTCATACAATTTGTATCCTTATGTCTCTATTTCACACTAAATAAAAAATCACTCAATTTGGACATCTACAATAAATGTTATGCCCAAAATACGAAAACTTGTCGGTGTAGGAAAATGGGTCCTCGCCTCGACGAGGTTGCGTCGCGGTGCGCGCCGCGACATGCGCATAAGTAGGTCGTGACGTGCGAGGCCAAAATCCTCCGAAAACTTGTTTTTCCCACACTCTTCAACCATATTCCTCCCATCTTTCAAATATAACACATCTAAACCCTATCCCATCTGTTATACTTCATTTCTAAGCTCATTCCAACCCAATATCATTAACAAAACATCAAAATCTATCTTTGATCACTAACCCTAAAAGTGAACACTTGCATATAGCATTCACTAACACTTTCCACACATGTTAAGCTATATTTGGGGTTCATCTAACCAAAACAAGATGGAATAAACTCATACTTACTTGTTTTAGCCCCAAAGTCTTCAAGTTCTTCAAAATTTCCCAAAACCCTAGCTTTTCCTCTTTTTCTCTTCTTCTTCCTCTCTTCCACGATTTTGCTTCTCTAACATACAAGACTACAATTTACTTCTATCACTTATACTCTAAATGCTTGAGCAAAGTCCATTATGCCCTTCCATGTAATGCCTTAGCCTCTCAAACTTAAGTGGTCTTCCATTTTTTCCCTTATACACTTTTACTTCTTCATTTTCACTTACACCATACTATACTCTAACTTAATCTTAATTTCTCCATTTAATACTTCTAATTCCATCAATCTAAGCAATAAATCCTCCAACCAAAGTAATAAAACAATCAAAACCTCAAAAAATAAATTTGAGAAACATGCTTGTTTAGTAAGAAAAGAAAATCAGGGCCTAACACTGGTTAAGGATAATGTATTATTACTTCCATCATTATAACTCCAAATTATCCTAAGGTATGTTTTAATTGTCAAACCCTATTAGATAACCAACTATGTTACATGTTGATCATTAATGATTGGTGAATGACTTAGAAAACTCCTTTTTCTCACTCAGTCAATCACCCTACCCAAGGTCTTCAAACAACCATTAAGATCAATGATAACATAGAGCTTAAACTCGTTACTTAGAGTCAATGGATCTCATCTTAACTCACCACTAATTAGATAGGTAATTAATTATATCCAATGATCATTCAACTAGCATTTTTACATGCTAGGTATCCAACATCAAAATATAATAAGTGACCTATTTGTTACTATGATGATCTCAAGTCAAAGAAAAAATATACATTTAAATCGTTATAAGAATATCCTACTTGATAGTTCATAGGTAATATTAATCATTGGGAATTCTCTGTTTAGTCAATTCAATGATCAGCTGTACATATGTATAATCTATATATGTAACTTAATAAATGAGATCTACTAATATCTATCCAATAGATACTATTACATACATATTGATCTAACCGGATCATTAAAGTCTTTATTTGATGATCCTATGATCAAGAACACTTTTAGATTAAAATATAAAGACTTAACTATTGGACCCCATTTTCAGAGCCCAGACATTCGGAGACAAAATGGAACCTGTCATCCCATAATGGTGGCATGCCCATAATAGTTGAACATCGAACAATTAAAATTTAGAGAGTCACAAGCCAAAATCCAATCATATTTCATAAATGAATTCTATAAGAGTTTATACAAGCTTATTTCAGAACACAAAATACAAAAATACGAAACACACATGATACAATTTGAATGCTTATGCTTAAAATGATTCTAAATTTCAAGATTTCCTGAACTAACTTAATTACAAAAGTCTCTATTCTTGGTGTTCCAATGCCTTGCAAGGATCGATAATCTTCTCCTTCTGCACCTGAGGAGGGAAGCGTGGGGTGAGCTACACAGCTCAGTGGCTAATATGTTTATAGCCATTGGCAATCACCATAAATTCAAGCATATGCGTTTAAATGTCTAGCAATTCAATCATTCACCAATTTAACCCAAAACTTATAATTAATCAGTTAATACATAGCAAATAACATAAACTTTATCCATTACACAAATCATTCAAATGCATCATGATTAACAATTTCAAAATGCAATGCGCAACCAAATGGCTCGAGGGGTCCCATGGGTACGAAATGGAGAAACCGAAGTTTTCACCATAAAGAGAATGAGTCCATTTTCGGAGCTTATATGCCACAAGCGGGCAGCCGGGAGAAGGCTCTTGTCTACGTGCACATGACGAACGAAATGATTCCTTTCTCGCCTAAACCAAAGCATATAATCATTTTATCATATGCTCATACTTTCATGTTTTTCCCTTTTTCATTTAATTCAAAATGTTATAACCTTTTTCAAGGTATAACATACTCATAATGCATCATGCATTTCCAATCAAGTCACAACAATTTAATTTCAAGAAAGCAGCATTCACACACAGAAGCAAAATTTTGCATAATTACATTTCCAATCAAGTCACAATAATTCAATTTCAAGAAATCAACATTCACACACATAAGCAAAAATTTGCATAATCACACAATAGATATAAATAAATTACCCACCTATTTACTTCCAAAAAAAAATCCAAGCTCAAGATTGCCTTTCCTTTTGCTCTTGGATTGTCATTCTGTTGGGCCCCGTTTTCGAAACCCAACCTCAAATTCATAAATCGAAAAACAAAGTGGCAGAAAGCGAAAGAACGGATCACAAAGCGAAACGAAAGGCGAATAAAGTGAATCACAAAATGTGCTTCTGATTTAAAAGAAATCGAATTCTTAATGAGCCATAGAAAATCGAAAGGCTTGGAAATCATAAAGCAAAAACAAATCAAAAGCGGAAATCGAAGGAACATATTTACAAAAACCTCATAATCAAAGAAACCAAAACAGTTCAATCAAACTGAAGGTCAAATTCTGACATCCAGTAACGCATACCTTAGAAAAACTAGCATTGGAAAACTATAAGACAATCGGTCTAAACCAATCCAATTCGATATATTTCTTTTTCTCATTCAAAACCATTCAATTTCCCATTTGGAAATTCATCCACATTTAAATCTCAATGCATAAAATTCTTCTTATAAAATCATATCTCATCATTTTAAACTCTTACTTTTCTTTTACCATAAAAATGTCACACATGATTTATACAAAATCAAGCCATAAACAAAGAGCACTTCTGTAGCGACCCGAACTTTGCATATCGGGTGGGTTTCCCGCGCACCTCAAGAGGCCCGCGACCGCTACCGAGGTGGATTTCCCCTCGGTATTGTCCTCTTTGGTACTTGGATGAGTCACCACTTGAACCCAAGACCTGAAGGTTTTGTTGCACTTAAGTGCACGTGTTGATGGTAAACGCAAGTGCACGTTTCTATCGTCAAGTAGTAAAAATATCGATCCCACGGAGACCAAATTAGTTAAAAAGTAATACTCGTAATAACTTCTAATTTAAGCTAATAATATAAAATTAAAGAAAAGATTGATTGATTGTGGTTTGAAAATGAAATAAAACGAGAATTAAAGCAAGATAAAATATAAGAAATATCAATGGAATGAAAATCTAGAATTTAACTTCCCCCTTGATTTTACCTCGGTGTCGAAATTTTCTCAATTTAATTCATATACCGGGTTTGATAACCTAAGATTCTAAATTAATTACTAAGCCCTCCCCGATCATTAGTAATCCTAATCATCGAACCAATTTCCTATATTTCTATGGTAAATTGTGATAATTTGATGATTGCTTTATCAAATCAATCTTAATGTGGTTACTTAAGGTGGATAGGTATCTCCCGATCCTAGACACAAATCACTACGAATATGAACCTAAGCTATTGCAATTTTCTTCCAAATCTATTGCTCCTTGTTACTTTACACAAATATTAAGAAAATCAATTTCATAGGTGATCAAATTATGAAAAGCATTAAGAACAAATTGCAATAAACAAACCTTTAAGTAAAAACGGGCGTAAGAGATTAAACACAGAAAATACTAATTAACCGAGATTACATCAAGGGTTCCATTAAAATCCTAGAATGGAAGGATTAGTTACTCATAACGATAGTAGTAACAATGAAAATAATAAAAGCAAGCATTATAAATATGAAATGAGTAGAAGAAATAAAAGAAAAAATGGTGATTGCTTAGGAGTCCTCCTCAATGTGCGTAAATGGACCCCCTTGGATGATGCTATTGCCTTTTTTCTCCTTTGTAACGTTGGTCTCAATGTCAAGAGAATGGAGCCCTCCTTTGTATAACATTGGTGCCTTATAGAGTGAGTAGAGAGTTTAATGGTGGAGCCTCCTTTTGTGTTGTCACGTTGATGCTTGTAGAGTAAAGGTTGAAGAGCTTGTTTGTGTAAAGTTGAGAGCTGGCCCCCCTTTGAGTAAACTAGAGCCCCCTTTTATTATGTGCGTTAATTCCTTTCTACTGTAGCATGACAAGAACAATAAAGGTCTACATCATGTTAAAACTTGCTCCTCTCCTCTCTTGCGTGGAAGCAGATGAGAGCCCTCCTTGATATCTAACGTTATACCCCACCCTTTTGTGTTGATAGCAAGTGAGTCCAAAAAAATGGAGAGTAACGTTAATGAGCTAGTTGGTGGTTCTTAAAAAATGAGTGGAGTCTTAAAATATAGAGTGAATGAGGCCCTCTCTCCTTGTCCCACGTGAATGCCCTGTAGCGTTGAAGAGCTCTGCTGAGTTTATTCCCCCCTCCACCTTCTTGTGTGTAACGTGAGTGGAGTCTAACTGGTCTCTTCTTCCTTTTGCTGTCACATTAGTGCTCTTTTTCTCACACCAGCGTGATGTTTGTGTCTCTCCCATAAATTGCGTGATTTTCTTTCCTTTGTGTGGGTCCTTAGAGCTGTCCTCTTTCTACCTTGTTGTCCACGCACTCATGCTGCCGCCAACAGCTGCTTCTTTTCCTCTCTTCTTGTAACATCATATTGACTAAACTCCAGCCCTCATTCACGCCTAAACCTCCCCTTTTTTATCTTTTCTGCTTCAGCTATCTTATTGGAAGTCAATTGCGTTAATGCTCCATGTCCTGTGTGTTGTTTTTTTGTTAGCTTTTCCACCAGCTACATTATTCTCTACCCATTCAATATCCATGCCTCCCTCTTGCTTCAACGTTGCTTTTCTTCACTGAATGCTAGAGTCTCCTCTTTATTTACCAGCTCATGTTATTCCTCTACACCAACAGCTACGTGATTTTTCTACCTACCTCAAAGTGTCTTCTTTCTTGTGCACACTGCCTCCAGCTTCTTCATTCCTCTCTGCTTTTATTTTTGTTTCATCGTAAAGCTAATCTCCTTCTTTCCCTGTTCATTGATGTGGCTAATAACATTGTTTATCCACATTCTTGCCATTTATTCATGCATGATCCTTCTCCAATCTTTAAGGCTAGCTCTTCATTCCTTGATTACCGTCAGCTGCTTCAAGAATATCATGTCGCCACTTGCTTTTTCTTTTTGTCTCATTGCATTAAATAAATTCCAGCCCTCTTATTTTTCAACTTTTTCCCGCTGCAGCCATCTACTTGATTATAGGAGATTTCTTTTTCATCTGTTGCACAAAGCTCTTGTCTTCTACTTCAGTATCTATGCTGCCTGCTATATTCAACAAACAACGCAAACCATGCCAAAGCCACCCTTCTGTTGTTGCTGATTTCTTTGTAGCTTGCGTGTATATTCCTTCAATTTGCTGCTTGATTTTTCCCTTGCTAAGTTGATTGTGGCTTCCCATTCTGGCGTGATTTGCACTGTTTAATAGATGGGACAAGTAAGAACATTTGTTGCTGCCTTTCACCTAGCTCTCTCCGCGTGACTTGCGTGCCTTGGCTATGCATGAATTGCAATTTAAAGATGCCATCTTACTCTTTGCAGTGTAGTGTGATGTGACAATTAAGGGTCACTCACATCAACCCTTCTTAATTCATTCTGCTTGCTTCCACTTGATTGGTCCAAGTCCACCTAAGTTCACGCTAGTAACTGATTTTCTTCATCTTTTTGCTTGCTGATTTATTTCCCGTGGCTATAACGTATGTGTCTTTGGCTGTTTTCATTTTGCTGCTTCAATCATCTCCACGCATGCTACAACGTCTAGCCTTCTTCATTTAATTATTGTTGTGGTCTTTTTCAATTAAAAACAAATGTATTTCCTACAAATTAAACAGGACTCGTTATAAATGCAGATTAAGATAAACTAAGTAATTTCGTAGGAAAAATATGTATAAGACCCAATAATTAATCCAGAAATTAAGGGAAAATGCCATTAATTCTAATGATAAAAATGCATCTAACAAATGCCCCCAAACTCAAACTTTTGGTTGTCCCTAAGCAAAATTAAGAAAATTTGTCCAAAATAGATTAAGGAACCCTCAACAATTGGAATTTTCAGAATTGCAGAAACCAATTTAAATTTACCTTTAGCCACTTTATCAAACCATCCCCACCTTTATAATGCAAGGATACCAATGCTCGCTCAAAACACACACTCCTTGATTCAAGTCTAATTAAAAACCAACCAACTCACAAGAGTATAGAAAAGCCAAATAAACTCAAAGGCAATTTACAACACAAGAGACTTTTAAGGTATTATCAAATTAACCAATCCCATAGGCAAAATTTCTCCGTCCCATCTCCACTAATTTTTAGCACTCATTTTCAAAGGATCAAAAGGTCTTATTCTGGTTGTAACGTGGTCGTTGGGGTTTAAAATTAGCTTAGACCAAAGAAAAGGATAATAAAAGCTCAAATGAAATGGAAATAATTATTCAAGAAACAGAAAAATGTAAGGGATCTCTTTTCATTTTTTTTTAAGAGCAAGTAAAATTGTGGGAACAAGGAAGAATTTTTTTTTTAATAGAATAACAAAACTCAACATGACAACATGTTATTATAAACGATAACAATTACAAGAATTAACTCAATTAAGAAAGAATTCCTAAATTCCAAATAATTGACTCTCCCCCAAACTCAGTTTCTTGTATACTAGGGGTGATAACCTGCAAAATACTCACTTGCTTGCTCTTTTTTTTTCATTTTTTTTTCAGTTTTTCAACCTCCGACATAACCTACTCCTAAATAATCATTTCCACATGAAAGGTAGGGAATGCTTGGCTTATGGCTTGGTTAAATGAGGGTGCCAAAGAAATAGGAATTTTACTTAAGCTCAACTTGGCTCGAAAGGGAATATGGGGTTATTTTAAGCCAAAATTGGATTGTGGTTAAGAATTCAAAGAAAATGCCTTAATCATTTCCTTATCAAATTTGTGCTAACATTTCACCTCGATAGGTCTAGAGAACTTGTTCTAGGATTGGTGAGATCTCACTAAGTTTCAACTTGCCTAAAAATTTAATGGACAATCAAAACTCAAATAAAATGGATGGAAAGACTTAAATCAAAGAATATGAGTATGATTAAACAATTGGATACCAAGCACTAATCCGGAATATTCTATCCACAAATCTTATAAAGGTAAATCTAATTAGGTCCCAAGCAATTCTCAATTTCCCAAATGTGAGGCCAAAATCAAAACCTTTAAAGATCAAAATTTCTTAATGAGTTTTAACTATGCAAGAAAATGACTACATAAAAAAAATATGAAAAGTAAGGGTTTTTTTTTAATTTTTTTTGTTTGATTTTTTTTTGTTTTGTTTTTTTAATTGAGAAAATTGATGATTTTTTTTTAAATTGAGAAAATTGATGAAATTGACACTCACCCCCCCAAACTCAGATAGGACATTGTCCTCATTGTCAAAATACGCAGACACAAGTTGAAGTAGGTAAGGAAACATGGATATGCATAGTTAAGGATAAACAGAATGTCGGTAATGATGCATGCAAATTAAGAAATGCTACAGATCATACGTAATGAGTAAGAGGCACAAAGATCTTCCCTGTAATGAGCGTGGACCATTTTTTTGTCAGAAATGTAATTTCTCCCATCAAAATTCGCTCGTAAGATTCAATTTCCTGCAATGAAAACAAAGAGAATGTGAATTTTAGGAAAATAAAATAAATGAAAACAACAAAGGTGTGAAACTTGGGTTGCCTCCCAAGAAGCGCTTTTCTTTAACGTCTTTGGCTAGACGTTTTTTTTGCTTCTTCAAGCTTCAATGAGCTGAATGGTTGCCGTCCCCCTATCGACTTCGCCTCCTAGATATAGCTTTAAGCGTTCTCCTTTCACCTTAAATGAATGTGTAGAATTAAGAGGTGAAATTTCAATGGCTCCATGGGGGAAAACTTCCAATACTCGAAACGGCCCGGACCATCGAGACTTTAATTTTCCCGGAAAGAGATTAAGTCTAGAGTTGTAGAGCAACACGAGTTGGCCCGGTTCGAAGTGTTTCTCCCTTAAATGCCGGTCGTGCCATTTCTTCATCTTTTGCTTGTAAATTCGTGCATTCTCATATGCATTAAGACGAAATTCTTCAATTTGCTCTAGTTGAAGAAGACGTTGTTCACCGGCTAGAGTTGGGTCAAGATTCAATTGCTTTGTGGCCCAAAATGCTTTATATTCCAGCTCTACCGGGAGATGGCAAGCCTTTCCGAATACTAATTGATAAGGCGAACACCCTATCGGAGTTTTGTATGCCGTTCGGAAAGCCCATAAGCTATCATCTAGCTTAATTGACCATGTTTTTGGTGAGGCATCAACGGTCTTTTCGAGAATTTGCTTCAATTGCCTATTTGAAACCTCGGCTTGGCCATTTTCTTGTGGATGATAAGCAAGTGCCACCTTGTGTCGGACTCCATACTTAGAAACGAGATTAGCAAATTGTTTGTTACAAAAATGTGTCCCTCGATCACTGATGATGGCTCTCGGAGTTCCGAACCTTGTGAAAATGTTCTTCTTGAGAAATCTCATAACAACACCTGCATCATTAGTTGGAGAAGCAATTGCTTCTACCCACTTTGAAACATAGTCAACTGCTACAAGTATATAAAAATTTCTATTTGAAGCTGGAAAAGGACCCATAAAATCAATTCCCCATACATCAAATAATTCAACCTCAAGAACATTAGTCAAAGGTAACTCATCTTTCTTAGTGATCTTGCCGACTCGTTGGCATGCATCACAACTTCTTACATAGTTATGAGCATCTGCAAAAAGTGTTGGCCAAAAGAATCCGGATTGGAGGATTTTGGCTGCTGTCCGCTCACCGTTTAAATGACCACCGTATGGAGAAGAATGACAATGATAAATAATGTTTTTTTGTTCCTCGAAAGGAACACATCTTCTCAATACGTTATCCTTACCCAACTTGTAGAGATATGGCTCGTCCCAAAAATATGCTCTAACATCGTGCATGAATTTTTTCTTTTGTTGATATGTAAAATCAGGAGGTAATTGTTTACATAGCAAATAATTAATGAAATCAGCATACCAAGGGATTTGTTTGTCATTCACCATGAAGAGTCTTTCATCAGGAAAAGTCTCGTTGATTTGCGCAGCTTTTGGTGAAGAGCTTTTCGCGTTCTCCATTCTGGATAAGTGATCGGCCACTTGATTCTCTGTTCCCTTCCTATCTACTATTTCTAGGTCGAACTCTTGGAGGAGTAAGACCCATCGAATAAGTCTCGGTTTAGCATCCTTCTTTTCAATCAAGTATTTGATGGCTGAATGATCTGTAAAAACTTTCACTTTCGTGCCAATAAGGTAAGATCGAAATTTTTCAAATGCATAAACAACAGCTAATAACTCTTTTTCAGTTGTGGTATAATTCAATTGAGCATCATTAAGAGTTTTACTAGCATAGTAGATAGAGTGAAAAACCTTGTTGTACCATTTTCCTAAAACGACACCCACAACATAATCGCTTGCATCGCACATAAGCTCAAAAGGGCGGCTCCAATTAGGTGCAACAATAATTGGTGAAGACACCAACTTCTCCTTTAGTACCTGAAAAGCAAGCATGCAATTTTCATCAAACTTAAATGGGACATCCTTTTCTAGGAAATTGCACAAGGGTTTTGAAATTTTAGAAAAATCTTTTATGAAATGCCTATAAAACCCGGTATGTCCGAGGAAGCTTCGGATTCCTTTTACTGAGGTGGGCGGTGGTAGGTTCTCAATTGTCTCGATTTTTGCTCGGTCGACCTCCAACCCTTTACTAGAAACCTTGTGTCCAAGAACAATACCTTCTTGTACGATGAAATGACATTTCTCCCAATTGAGCACAAGGTTAGTCTCTTCACATCTTTCTAGAACTTTGGTTAAATTTTCTAAGCACATATCGAATGAATCTCCATAGACTGAAAAATCATCCATAAACACTTCTAACCCGTTCTCAACCATGTCTGAAAAGATGGCCATCATACATCTTTGAAATGTGGCTGGTGCGTTACATAGTCCAAATGGCATTCGTCGGAAAGCGAAAGTGCCATAAGGGCATGTAAATGTGGTTTTCTCTTGATCTTCCACCGCAATTGGGACTTGATTATAACCTGCATAGCCATCCAAAAAGCAATAATATACCTTACCAGCCAATCGATCAAGCATTTGATCAATGAAGGGTAGTGGAAAGTGATCTTTCTTTGTTGCTTTGTTCAGCTTTCGGTAGTCCATGCAAATCCTCCATCCGGTAATGGTTATCATTGGGATGAGTTCGTTCTTCTCGTTTGTCACCACCGTCATTCCTCCCTTTTTGGGTACACATTGCACCGGACTTACCAAGAACTATCCGATATAGGGTAAATAATACCAGCATCAAGCCACTTCACGATTTCCTTCTTCACCACTTCCTTCATGTTCGGGTTCAATCACCTTTGTGGTTGCACACTAGGCTTAAGCTCTTCTTCTAGTATGATCTTGTGTTGATAGAAAAGTGGGCTTATTCCCTTGATATCAGCTATGGTCTAACCGATTGCTCTTTTGTGTCCTTTCAAAACACGAAGTAGCTTCTCTTCCTGCACATTAGTTAGTTCTGTGGAAACAATAACAGGAAGGGTGGAGTTCTCACCTAAGTAGGCATACTTCAAGTGATGAGGAAGTTTCTTAAGTTCTAACTCCAGAGGTACTTCGATTGAAGGTTTTGCTACTTCATCCTTGGAATTGTTCAATGGCTCTATAACTTGTCTAAATGGTCTTAGAGATGAACCTGCATCTAACAAGTTAATGTATTCGAGAATTTCTTCTTCAACAAACTCATTAAGTGTTGTTAAAATAGCTGTCAAAGGATCGTTGGTTAGAGCATTCATTGTTGAGTCATTTAAAATTACACTGGTTGAAGAAATTGCATAACATTTTTCAATTGGAAATTTCATAGAAGAAAAAATGCTAAAGGTTAGGAATGGTCGTCCCAAAATGATAAGTTCTCCATTTCCTCTCATGGTAAGTTCTCCTTTTTCAACATCGATGAGAACTCTACCTGTGGCTAGGAATGGTCGTCCCAAAATGATAGGTACCTCTAGATCTTCTTCAATATCACAGACTATAAAATCTGCTGGAAAAATGAACTTATCCACCTTGACTAGCACATCTTCAAGAATTCCCCATGGATGGATAATGGAACGATTGGCCAATTGTAGTCTCACCGAAGTTGGTTTAATTACATCTCCCATGCCTAATTTCCTGAAAATAGAGATGGGCATTAAATTAATGGAGGCACCAAGATCACAAAGAGCCTTACCGAAAATTTGTGTGCCAATTACACATGGAATTGTAAAACTTCCAGGATCCTTGTGTTTTGGTGGGAGCTTCTTTTGTAGTATCGCACTACATTCTTCCATCAAGGCCACCATTTCATGATCTCTAAGCCTTCTCTTTTTTGATAGAACATCCTTCATAAATTTGGCATAGCTTGACATATTTTCTAAAGCTTCAGCAAAGGGAATGTTAATTGTTAGTTTCTTAAAAACATCCATAAATTTTTCAAACCCTTTTTCATGTTTTTTCTTTGCTAGCCTTTGAGGAAATGGTGGTGGTGGATATGGTCTCTCCCTCGGTTGTTTTTCCTTGTCTTCCCTTGGTTTTTCTTCCTCTTCTTTTTCCATGGATCTATCAACATCAATAACAACATCATCCCGCAAAATTTTAGAATTTTCAGAATTTATACATACCTCTTTCCCTTTGAGAGTTGGTGTTGTATCCACCTCTTTTCCATTCCGAAGAACGATGGAATGAAGTTGTTCCTTCCGAGGATTCACGGTGTCACTTGGCAATGTTCCTTGAGGACAACTTTTTAAAGCTTCAATCACTTGTCCCATTTGAGTTTGCAAATTTCGTGTTGATTCTTCAAGTTTAACCATTCTTTGACCACTTTGCTCCATGATGCTTGGTTGGATGTATTTGGAGGTTGTCCTTGTGGTTGGTTTTGATATTGCCAATTTTGTTGTTGTGGTTGGAATCCCGGTGGGTGATTTTTCCTTCGAGGGTAATTTCTTGCTCCCGAATTGTAGTTGTTTCCATTTTGATTATACGGAGCTCTTTGATTCCTGAAGTAATTTACTGTCTCGGTAGGTGGCTCGACGTTTGGACACTGTTCATAATGATGACTTTCACCACAATAATCACAAGTAAATGTAACGGTTTTTACCTGTTGTGTTATGGGTTTAAGTTGCTCCAAAACAGTGTCTGTGATTTTCTTACACATATTCGAGATCTTGGCATCCATCAATTCTGAGGGATTGATTTCATACGTACTTGGGGCTTTTTGCATAGGTTGAGATCCTCCTCTTTCATGAGCCCTACAGTTGTTAGCAGTAACCTTTTCGACTAACGATATAGCGTCATCGGGATTGAGTTCTAAGAACGTACCTCTAGCAATTGTATCTAATTGACTTGCCGTAGCGAGAGTCAACCCATGATATAACTGAGAGACTAGAGATGATGGAGGAATCCCGTGATGTGGGCACTTCCTTTGGAGTTCCTTGAATGGTTTAAAGGCTTCAGCTAATGACTCCATCTCGGATTGTTTGAAGCTGATAATCTCCATTTTGAGCTTGTGAGTCTTTGCTGGTGAGAAGTACTTTCTCATGAATTTGTCCTTTAATTCGCCCCACATCGTCAACGAACCCTTTGGGTTTGCATCCCACATCCATTCTTTGGCTGCACCTGTAAGAGAAAATGGAAAAAGCCTTAGTCGCATTTGCTCATTTGACACATTTGCTACTTGATAGCTATCGACATTATAAATATGAAATGAGTAGAAGAAATAAAAGAAAAAATGGTGATTGCTTAGGAGTCCTCCTCAATGTGCGTAAATGGACCCCCTTGGATGATCCTATTGCCTTTTTTTCTCCTTTGTAACGTTGGTCTCAATGTCAAGAGAATGGAGCCCTCCTTTGTATAACGATGGTGCCTTATAGAGTGAGTAGAGAGTTTAATGGTGGAGCCTCCTTTTGTGTTGTCACGTTGATGCTTGTAGAGTAAAGGTTGAAGAGCTTGTTTGTGTAAAGTTGAGAGCTGGCCCCCCTTTGAGTAAACTAGAGCCCCCTTTTATTATGTGCGTTAATTCCTTTCTACTGTAGCATGACAAGACCAATAAAGGTCTACATCATGTTAAAACTTGCTCCTCTCCTCTCTTGCGTGGAAGCAGATGAGAGCCCTCCTTGATATCTAACGTTATACCTCACCTTTTTTTTTTTGATAAATGGAAAATATTTATCAAAAGAATAGGGTATGTACACACGCACAGGGGCATACCCCAATCAACAATGGAGGACAAAGCTAACCCAAAAACCCACCAAACGGCCCAAGCAAAAGGAGGCCCAAATCTACCAATGACTAAGCTAATGCAAAAGCCCAAACATCATGGGGCCCAAGTCTCCCAAAATAATTAGGACTAAAAACAATACAAGCAAGCAGAGAAGCCCACAAGCAACGAAGAGAAAGGAATCCACCGGTAGAGCCCGTCCAGCAGCCCAAGTAGGGGCAAGCCACTCGGAGGAAAGGGGCCGGAGGCTAGCGAAGACCTTACCCGTATAGCCGCCCAATCAGTGGACCACGCAATTGCCAGCCTTCAGAGGAGAGGTCCATGAAGCTCGTTCAAAACCGAGAGTCCCCGACGGCATCGTTTTGCAAGCATGGAGTCGGTAACAAAGCGCCAGAGTAACGATGCCCAGGCGCCTAAAACGCCACCGTAAGGAAGCCACAACAAACACATCCACAACCCAATAAGGTCACTAGACAAAGGAAAATGTACCGGTTCCTAAGGCATACATACTCTCTAGAGCCAAAGGAACCCAGAAAAATAGAATAAGTAGTGGTCACCTGGGAGCACACAAGACGTTAGACATAAGGCCCGGAGAAACCCATCTCTAACCCTTGTATTCGAAACCCCCACACAGCACTCCGCAAACAAAACCCCTCCTACCAACATCCCGCATACCGCCACCCCCACCTAGAGAAACACCGCTCTAGCAAGGAACACCGAAGGTCGGAGCACGCCATCGGAACGAAGCTGCACTCCCAGAAGCACTGAAAGGACACAAAGACAGAGCCGAAGAATGCCAACGTCGGGAGAGGAGGCACACCACCCCCTCCTGGGTAGGTACAAAATCGCCCGCTCAAAGAGAAGCGTCACACCAAGTCAAACAAAATACCACAATACTCCCAAAAATATACTAAGCGGCCCTGTCACTTATGTGTCACGATACATTAAAAAAACGACACCGTAAGAAACTACCACGCCAAACAGTACTGAAGACATAGCAATGTAAACATCCTAACGTAGTCCGCTGCTTAAAAAGTAAGGAGATCTCCCAGATAAAGCCTGTATAAAATCTTATACGTGACCGTTTTGATTTGACATGTAACATCGCTACTCAGAAAGGCCGCTCCATCAAATAATATGGAGTTCCTGATTTTCCACAGTGTATAGACGGAACAGAGGAAGGCAAGTCGTATAGTCTTACAGCGTAGAAGTGCTCGTTTCGCTTCTGTACGTATCCATTTAATTGCACGAGGAAGGGAACCCAATTCTCTCCGAATACCCAACCAGTGCCGAATATCAGTCCAAACACGTTTAGTAAACTCACATTGAAAAAATAATTGCTCGATCGATTCCTCAGCCCGGTTACAAAGGACACAGATCGGCGACACCTCAAGAAAGAGTAATCGATCCTTAGTGGGGAGACGTTGGCACATGGCCAGCCAGATAACAAAAGAGTACTTAGGCGGTATATATCGCCTCCATATAAACGACATCCAGGGACGACAGACTTGTCTAGTGCGCAAACAATCGTAAATCTTACCAGACTGCAAGCGCCCATCCAAGTAAAACTTACGAACTTCCAAAATAACATGCTGGCGACCTCCTAGCTTTTCCACAAGACTATCACGAATATGGATCAGACGCTTCATGAGCATAGAGTCCCGGGGATGGGGAAACCCAATCCCAAATAGAGAGACCACGCAAATAAACTGTATGAACCCACTTCTCCCACAGAGAGGTTGCTTCCGCATGGAAATTCCATAACATCTTGGCCAGGAGAGCCATATTCCAAATTTTAACATTTTTTAATCCAAGAACCCCCTCCGCTTTGGGTGTACAGACACTGTCCCAAGCCACCCGAAAGTGCTTGCCCCCCCAAAGGAATAAACGGCATAAAGAAGTAATTTTATCTAAGACCACCACTGGCAACGAAAAAACTTGGAGCCAAACCGATAAGATACCTTGAATAACATAATTAAGCACTTCCAATCATCCCGTATAAGACAACATGTGGCCACTCCACACAGTCAAGCACGTCTCCACCGAGTCAATGAGGCTATTATACTGCACCACCGTAGCTTTCATAGGCGCTAAAGGCACTCCCAAGTAACGAACAGGGAAGTCCTCGAGACCAAAGTCGATCATCTGCAGAATGGAGTTGCGTTCCATGCCCCAGACGCCACCAAGAAAAATCTGCGATTTGTGTGGATTGACTTGTAACCCAGCCACATTGGTAAGGTCCTGCAAGCACTGCAATAACACCCGAACAGAGGGAGAATCACCTCTAGAAAACAACATGAGGTCATCCGCAAACGCAAGATGCGTAATGCGTAAAGCCTGACACTTAGGGTGGAGATTAAAGTTAGAATCCACAGTATAAAATTTAAGGGACCTCGACAAGTATTCCAAACACAAGACAAAAAGGAGCGGGGACAGCGGATCGCCTTGTCGCAGCCCCCTGCAGCCCTTGAAATAGCCATGTAAATTCCCATTGATAGATAACGAAAAAGAAGTGGTGGTGACACACTCTCGAACCCAAGACACAAACCGTGGAGGGAACCCAAAACCCAGTAGCAAATCCACCAGAAACTCCAAGAGATCCGATCATAGAATTTGGAGAGATCAATTTTAATCAAGCAACGAGGCGAGATACGTTTCCGGCTATAGCCTCTGGCCAGTTCTTGAGCCAAAAAATTGTTGTCATACATATTTCTCCCCGGAATAAACGCGGATTGAGCATCATCGACTATATAGGCCACCACCCCTTTCAACCGAGCAGTCAGGATCTTAGAAATCACTTTATACGACACATTCATACACGCAATAGGTCGAAAGTCTGCAGCTCGAGGGGTCTAGTTGGTCTTCGGAATAAGAGTGATGAGGGTGTGATTCAATTGTTTAAGCAAACAGCCACTAGTAAAGAATTCCCTGACAGCCACTGTCAACGTCCTTCCCACCATATCCCAATTGTGTTTGAAAAAAGCAGCAGTATAGCCATCCGGGCCTGGCGCCTTATCATTGCCAATATCAAACAATGCAGTCTTAATTTCCTGATCCATAATAGGGACAATCAGCTGATCATACAGGTCAGCAGTGAGCAGCGGACCATTTCTAACAATCCGAGAATCCAACTCCGCACAAAGGGGAGACGACCCGAAAAGCTCGTGGTAATACCGCAATAAACCCGAAGTTACTGCCTCCATCGAAGAAGTAGTCAAACCAGCCTCGATTCGCAGATGGGTAATTTCATTGAGCCGCATTCGTTTACGAACTAAGGAGTGAAAATACCTGGTGCTACGATCAGCCTCCATAAGGTGAGTACCTTTGGCTTTTTGTTGAAAGAAACGTCTTTCAGCTTCTTGAAGAAAAGTAGCTCGCTTACGAGCAGCGTTCAGCTCTAAAATCATAGAGGGGTCATCCGGTGCATGAAGCGATCTTTGGTAAGCAAGTTTAAACTCTTCATCAGCAGCCACAACTTGCTGAGAAATATGCCCATAATCCGAAGAGTTTAGCTGCTTCAATGGGAGCTTCAAAGCCTTTAATTTTTGCACAAGATTAAATTGCGCAGTACCACTATCAGGGGAAGCCCAGGCAGTGCGAACTAAATTCGAAAATCTAGGATGTTGAAGCCACATGTTAAAGAATTTAAAGGGTCTATTGCCCTGAGCAAGGTGTTTCTCAAAATCAACAATATATGGACAATGATTCGAATCAAACCTCATAGTCAGGAATCTAGCAAAGCAATACCAGCCCCTCGACTCCCATTCCCCATTAACTAGTACCCGGTCTAATTTAGCCCAAAGGTGGTTCTTCTGCCAAGTAAAAGTCTCACCACTCGAAGGAGCATCGTCCAACCCCAAAGTCACCCGAAATTCCTGGAGGTCCTTGAGAAAGTAATCGGTAGTGGGTTGATACCCAAAACGTTCGGTAGTCTTACAGACACAATTGAAATCCCCCATAAGCACCCAGGGAGGAGAGGGAGCTCGGCTCAGTGCAATTAACCACTGCCAAAGGTCTCGACGTTGAGTAACACTGTAGATGCCATAAATACAAGATACCAAAAATTCCTGACCGGTAGGAACATGAAAAGCACGACAGTGAATAAAATGATCCGCCCGTTCCAAAATCTGACAAGAATAATGCGAAGAGTGCCAGGCAAGAACCATTCTTCCTTTCTCAATCACATCAAAATTATGAACATAATCCCAACCCGGAAAACACTTACACATCAGCCGGTCTAAGCCCATCCCCGTGAGCTTTGTTTCAAGAAGAAAAAATAGTTTACATTGGTGCTACCTCACCAAAGTGGCAACACTCAATTGTCGCGAGGTCGAACCAAAGCCTCGGACATTCCAACAGAGAAAACTCATTTTGAAAAGCGGGAGGGGCCTACCCCTCCAGCTTTACCAGCAATACTAGCCTTACCTCGTGGCAATCCAGAAGATATGGATTTAGCATGGCCTTTATCCCCTCCCTGAAGACCAGAAGTAGGGCCTGTAATTCCTTTAGATTTATTGAGAGTAGGAGCTTGCGAAGAGGCCGCAGGCGGAACCAATGCCTGACTTGGAGCCACAACCTGCGGAGTGTCATTAGCCCGATTTGGGCTCTCGGTGGAAAGAACAACCTGCAGAGTAGCATGAGCCTGAGGGGGGCACTCAGTGGAAGGAATAGCCATAGCTGGAATCGAAGGCAGAGAAGGCCCTAAAGGAGCAGCCCCTTGAACTGGGGGCTTCACCGGTTGGGAACTCCGAGCTTTGGGAATCCATTTCTGAGGCTTCGCCGGAGCCTTTTTACATATAAAAACATTGTGTCCCATATGCTTACAGTCACAGCAATAGGAAGGGAAAGTCTCATACACCACCTGCTGCGTAAAACGATTACCTTCCGGCAGAAGAACATCAAAACTAGTAACAGGCCGTTTGGAGACGTCCACCTCCACAAGAAGCCGAGCATACCCGACACGGGCGCGTTGAATGGTGACCAAATCAGTAAAGATGAGTTTTCCCACCATTGAGCCAAGTTTAGACAACCCTTTGTCCGTCCACAAATCCAGAGGAACATTGGGAAGTTTGATCCACAACGGCATTGCCATAAAGTCCTTGAAATTGAAGGAAAAACCAGGGGCTAACGTTTTCAACATAAGGGTCTTCCCATATAACACATACGTCCCTCCTGCCAAAACCGATGTTCAAGCCTGATCAGAGTTAAACCAGAAAACCAACCACCCACCTTCATGAGGGATCAGTTTACAAGCCACCCCCTATTGGGTAATCAGCCCTTCTACTGCCTCCATACCCGGAAACCTTCCGGTGAAAACACCAACAAGACAATACCCCCATTCCTGTTCCAAGTCCAATCGATCCTCAGCCAGTATAGTTACCTCTTTGGTTGCGGGAAGATGCTCCAGCTGTAATCCCTGCGTTAAATCCCAATTATTTCGAAAGAGGCTGGCAAACGAAGGTTTGCCCTGGGTACTGCCCTCCTCAGCTAGGGCAGAAGAGGGAGGCCCCGAACCCACCGTAGTTGGAGCACCTGAAACGCCATTCGAAACTCCCAAACCCATCACTGGACCCGTCGGAGGGGAAGGAAGAGAAGCCGCATCCTGCTGCTCCCCATCGGAGGCCTCCGACTCCGAAGTTGCCTGTGTTTCCCCATCTGCAGCTTCTGCCTCAGATCCATCCTCAGAGGAGGAAGCCGAAACTTGCTCCATAAGAATCTCATTAAGAACACCCTTCCCCGTTTTTAAGGAGGCGCCAGATTTCTTCGGGCCAGCTGGAGCCCTAGAAGTCATCAATTTCACCCCTACCGAGGAGGTCGCCGGGGGTGGCGCCTCCTCCGAGGGCTGACTAGAGGAGGGGGAGGAAGCCTCCTCAGCCACCTTCACAACAAAACCCTTTGGTTTTTTCTTGGCCATGGACGCCAGGCCAAAACCCCGTCTCCCCTCTCCAGGAGAAACCCCGCACACTAGAAGTCGCCCAGTTGAAATCAAACTCCCGCCAAAACTCCCAACAGCGACAGAACGACACCGTAGAACAGCAGAAACAAAACACCAAGCACACCGGAACACCAGCACTATCGTAAACACCAACCCACGCAGGCAGATTCAGGGACGCAGTGTAGCATCCCACTCCCGCAAGACCCAAACCTGATATCGATGGTGATATCCGAGCCCGTGCCCCACGAGGGTAGTATGCTAGAACGGTCAAATCAATTTAAAACTCAGAAAAATTTCGAAAACAATAGAGTGCGCAGATATCGGTAAACAATTTGGGCCACGATACGAAAACATTTTCAATCAAATTTCAATTTCAGTCATAAAACCATTCATACACACATAGATTGACAGCCAATTTAGGCCCAATACAATAACAATATTCATCTGCGAAAAAATATAATTTTTCACATATAACCAGAATGACTCAAATGCAGACATGAGATTGATCCCGACGCCAAACTCTGCCTTTCTTACAGTAATCATACTCCCGTTTCACTAACGGGGTACTCTTCAATTCCTGAAAAATAGTTGCAATGTTGGGTGAGTTTGCGAACTCAATGAGAAACCATCATCGATGGTTCACTCAATTCATGCATATTCAATCAATTTACTAAATAATACATACAATCACATTTCTCAAATGTAAGGCGTTTCGCCTTTAACACAATTCATATTCAATCATTTATAGATGCAATACACATGTGACACTTTTCATTTTCATTTCGTTGTTGTGACCGTGCTTTGGCTTGTCCCAAAGGATTTTACACATTGCGTTGAGCCAGTGGCTTTGAAAATATTGGACTTGAAGCCCTGGTACATTGAGCCTGAGGCTCTGAATACGTTGGATCTGAGGTCCTGTACGTTGAGCTGAAAGCTCTCATATACGTTGGGCGTGATATGCCCTGATACGGTGGTTGCTCCGGTCACAACTGCTTTTATCTGATCATACTTTTATGCATGCAATGTACATGTTCCAATTTCCATTTACATGTCAATGCTATTTGCCATTTCTTGGACTTTCGGTCCCAGATTTCAATCATATACATTTTTAATTTATTGCATTGATGCATTCACATCATTTACACATTAGCACTTCAATATCACATTTCTAACATTTCGACACCCCGGTCCAAATCAATCAAAATCAAACACACGATCCTTCCTTAACTCCACATGGCATCAATGCGTAATATTAAAACACACATAGATTGAGAAACCAACTAAGTTACTCACCTATTACTTCGAGCTAATGCCGGAAGTCTACTCTACGTCGGTCGATCGGCGCCTGATTGAGCCTCTATAAGAATCGAGAATAAAACCATCACTAATTGTGCAATCCGAACTAGTAATGATGCACATGTAGGTGTATAATGCATGTTCATGAATTCCCGGCCCTAATCCCTCTTTTTTTTTCATTAGAAAAATCTGTTTAAAAATTTGAAATCCAATGGCACTGAGAGCGCTCAATTTGGACTTCTATAGGTCCCCAATTAAATAAAATAGTTATGAAATACCCATTTCCCAGACACCCGTCAATTTCCCGTCTAAAAATTCCCAATCTCTCAGAAAATGAAATTAAATATTCAGTGAATCCGATGCCTCAAGAATCAGGTTAATCGGACGTCGGACGGAAAAGATTTGAGCAAAAGAACACAAAAAAGCAAATAAAATAATTACTATATATATATATATATATATATATAAGCCCTTATTTCTTTCTCTTTTTTCCCTTTTTCCTGTCTGACATTCTAACTAGCATATCTCTTTACAAACAATTCAGAAAATTACAAACCATACCTCGTTGGAAAGATCATTAAACCCTCTACAAGTTTCATGAAGACCATAAAAATCAAATTTACCGCTAAGAGTGTCAAAATTTCAATTGAAACTTCTGCCCATTCAAAACCTATCAAAACAGAACAGTACATGGTAAATTCAGTAACTACCATTCTCTTCAGTCAAAAATTACATAATAAATATTCTCCGAAATATCACAATGTTTTCTACAACTTTCATGAACAAACCAAAATCAAATTCAATTGTTAACTAGGTCAAATAATTCAATCAATGATGCTGCCCCAGAAATCACCCAATCTGGACAGTAATGTTCTATCAAGCATAACTCCCTGTACACAAGTCAAAAAAATCACTACCTTATATCATTGGAAAGATAAAACCACATACTTCAAGTTTCATGAAGAGCTTAAGAGCAAATTCCATCTCTAACCAATTCAAAACTGCCAAACAAGTTTCTGCTGATCAGGGAAGTTAATAACCTAATGCAGATTCAGTGTTTGAAAACTCATAACTTCCAAATATGATCTCCAAAAATCACATGCTATATACCATTTTCAAGATCAATGTTTCCTATACAACTCTTCAGAAGGTCACTCAAGCCAATTCAATTCACAAAAATTGATAAAATTGCTTCCAATCAGAATGCTCACAAAACTGACATTTCAGCTAGGTTTCACTAAAATGCATTTTACCAGCCAATAGTCATCAATGCATATCTCCCATTATACATATCGAAAATTTTCAAAATTAGTGGGAATGGAAAGATAACTTGATAAGCTTCAACTTTCATTTAGACCATTTTCCCTAATTCCTTCTCAATTAATTTATAAAAATCAGCAAAACACTTAGGTCATAGTTTCGGTTACTATTCACAGACACTACAACAGTAACTTTCCAATCCAACTTTCAACCTCTTAAGGCTAAAATTAGACAATACCTATTTCACACAAAAATGTAGCCAACAAACCAAAGTTTCATTTGGCACAAACCTCACCTCATTTTCATAACCACACAATTAGTTATACACAAAACAATGTACTAGGTCAAAAATCAATTTTCCAGCTTTCATCTTCAACTTACATACTATCACTTCTAACACCAATTCCACATGCATAAGCATCCTAATAACACAAGAATTAAGCCAATAGGTCATCAAGACCTTCAATTCAATATATATCCATAAATTTCAGTACCTATATTCAATCATTTTCTTATGAATTCATGCATTAAAACCATAAGTAAAACATAAACATAAACATCATCTTACCTAAAGCTTCCAACTCCACCTCTTTAAGCCTTTAATTTCCAACTACCTTACTTCTTTTCCATCCTATGCATGGTGATCTTCAAGGTAAGAAGGTAGCAAGATGCATGAAAGTGAGCTCTTAAGTTTGGAGGAAGAATGGCTTAAAGAAGGAGAAGAAATTGATGGAGATGAGAAAGGAGAGGAAGATTCTCGGATGGTGAGGAGAAAAGGAACAATAAATCTTCTTTTTCACCCCTTTAATGTGGAATCACCGTAAACAGAAAGGGAGAAAGAGGACAAAAGCATTTACTCCATGGACATGCGGCATTTTTATTAAGAAAGAGACAAAATAGTAATAAAACAAAATTTGTAATAGGAGTTAGGAACCCTAATGAAATTTGACCCATTCTAGTCCAATAGCCCTAATTCTAATGCCAAAATAATATACCCAATATTACAGTGCCATTGGATAGCAATTTTAAGCTAGAAAATCAACCGTTCGCCACTTGGCGATTTTTCGATCGGCAATTTTCTCCGAAAATTCGAAAAATTTCTAAAAATCCCTTAAAATATAAAACACTAAATGGCGCACTCAGAATAATTTTTCAAACCCAATAACCACGTTAATCACAATAAAATTGCAGTAGGCACATCTACCGGGAATGTCATGTATGTATGAACCGAAATTTGCATGTGCACAATTTCACTGTTTACTAATACTAGTATGCATGAACAATACTAATTAATCCCTATCAATCTCATCCCATGACAATTTACTATTTTACCCTTCCTGTCAGGGGTGGGATGTTACAATTCCCCCCTCCTAATAAAATTTCGTCCTATGACAATTTACTATTTTACCCTTCCTGTCAGGGGTGGGATGTTACAATTCCCCCCTCCTAATAAAATTTCGTCTTCGAAATTCTCAGTTAACGGTTCACTATGACAGTTATCAAATGTCCCTACATGTCCCATACACTTTTCCATTCAATGATTCATTTTCCGAAAGGTCACAGTAACCACACTCAGGCAGTTGTTCAGTCACTTATTTGGCGAACTCATTATCACTCATCACAGTAGACGGACTCAACAAGGTTGTCAGCTGGCGATCTCACTATACCATCCAATACCTTTTTCTCACTATGTAGACTTCTTCCAATAACTTCATTAATACCCTTTTTGCCAATTCTACGTATACTTAGTCACGCTCTCGTCTGCGACGCTTCCCTTTCCTTTGGTACCGACACAGTGGCACTTATCTCTATTTTTCACTATAACCGGTAGTAGTCCACCTAACGCATTTATCCCTCCTATTACATTGACTCTTAGTCCAGATTCAGTGTTCTTTTGACATTTCACTGTTCTATATGGCTTTAATTCTATTTCATATGTCCGATCCTGATCCACTTCAGCTAACCCATGCAATTTTCCTAAGTCCTGTCCTTTGTTTTACTCATCACAAGCATCTCGACTCAATATTGGTCTTTGCCTCTTGATAGGCTTTTTTTTTTCCGGGTACTACAAGCGTGTACAATTCCATCTTGTGATCACCATTAGTTCTATAATCATTCAGTCAAAACTATATCATGAGGTTATAATCCTCTGCAGTCCAAACACTTAAGCACTTTTCCTATTGAACCTTCAAATCTCTACGCACGTGAATCTAATCACTTCATTCTATACCCATAGTCATTCAATTTCACTTGTCGCATATACTTACGAGAATGTCTAGCTTCGACTGTTCACTTTCTTGTTCTATCACTTTTTGTCGGGTACACATACTTCTTTGTTGAATCATTCAATATTGTTTTTCCGATTTCACTCGCATATTCAGACTCCTTATAGGACTCACCACTTTAACTCCTGCACTCTTAACCTTTCTTACCTTTATCCAGTATCTCAATTTTCCAGAAACACTTCACAATTACCAAGCAATTCAAGCCAATTTTGGTTCCAACAAATTTTAAGGGTCCACTTTTGGGTCCCACCAAAATAATTAATAGTTTAGTACCAAATAATAGTAGAAAATCAACCGGTTCGCCACTTGGCGATTTTTTCGGTCCAGGAATTTTCTCCGGAAAATTCCAGAAAATTTTCTAAAAATCCCTTAAAATATAAAACACTCAATGGCTCACTCAGAATAATTTTTTAAACCCAATAATCACGTTAATCACAATAAAATTGCAGTAGGCACATCTACCGGGAATGTCATGTATGCATGAACCAAAATTTGCATGTGCACAATTTCACTGTTTACTAATACTAGTATGCATGAACAATACTAATTAATCCCTATCAATCTCATCCTATGATAATTTACTATTTTACCCTTCCTGTCAGGGGTGGGATGTTACACGCAGGCTAGGAGAAAAGATTCCTAGAGAGAGACACTCTCGAACATCCCATGTCGAACATCCCATTATATACCCCACCCTTTTGTGTTGATAGCAAGTGAGTCCAAAAAAAATGGAGAGTAACGTTAATGAGCTGGTTGGTGGCTCTTAAAAAATGAGTGGAGTCTTAAAATATAGAGTGAATGAGGCCCTCTCTCCTTGTCCCACGTGAATGCCCTGTAGCGTTGAAGAGCTCTGCTGAGTTTATTCCCCCCTCCACCTTCTTGTGTGTAACGTGAGTGGAGTCTAGCTGGTCCCTCCTTCCTTTTACTGTCACATTAGTGCTCTTTTTCTCACACCAGCGTGATGTTTGTGTCTCTCCCATAAATTGCGTGATTTTCTTTCCTTTGTGTGGGTCCTTAGAGCTGTCCTCTTTCTACCTTGTTGTCCACGCACTCATGTTGCCGCCAACAGCTGCTTCTTTTCCTCTCTTCTTGTAACATCATATTGACTAAACTCCAGCCCTCATTCACGCCTAAACCTCCCCTTTTTCATCTTTTCTGCTTCAGCTATCTTATTGGAAGTCAATTGCGTTAATGCTCCATGTCCTGTGTGTTGTTTTTTTGTTAGCTTTTCCACCAGCTACATTATTCTCAACCCATTCAATATCCATGCCTCCCTCTTGCTTCAACGTTGCTTTTCTTCACTGAATGCTAGAGTCTCCTCTTTATTTACCAGCTCACGTTATTCCTCTACACCAACAGCTACGTGATTTTTCTACCCAGCTCAAAGTGTCTTCTTTCTTGTTCACGCTGCCTCCAGCTTCTTCATTCCTCTCTGCTTTTATTTTTGCTTCATCGTAAAGCTAATCTCCTTCTTTCCCTGTTCATTGATGTGGCTAATAACATTGTTTATCCACATTCTTGCCATTTATTCACGCACGATCCTTCTCCAATCTTTAAGGCTAGCTCTTCATTCCTTGATTACCGTCAGCTGCTTCAAGAATATCATGTAAGCACTTGCTTTTCTTTTGTCTCATTGCATTAAATAAATTCCAGCCCTCTTATTTTTCAACTTTTTTCCGCTGCAGCCATCTACTTGATTATAGGAGATTTTTTTTTCATCTGTTACGCAAAGCTCTTATCTTCTACTTCACTATCTATGCTGCCTGCTATATTCAACAAACAATGCAAACCATGCCAAAGCCACCCTTCTGTTGTTGCTGATTTCTTTGTAGCTTGCGTGTATATTCCTTCAATTTGCTGCTTGATTTGTCCCTTGCTAAGTTGATTGTGGCTTCCCATTTAAACTTTGACGTGATTTGCACTTTTTAATAGATGGGACAATTAAGAACATTTATTGCTGCCTTTCACCTAGCTCTCTCCGCGTGACTTGCGTGCCTTGGCTATGCATGAATTGCAATTTAAAGATGCCATCTTGCTCTTGGCAGTGTAGTGTGATGTGACAATTAAGGGTCACTCACATCAACCCTTCTTAATTCATTCTGCTTGCTTCCACTTGATTGGTCCAAGTCCCCCTAAGTTCACGCCAGTAGTTGATTTTCTTCATCTTTTTGCTTGCTGATTTATTTCCCATGGCTATAACGTGTGTGTCTTTGGCTGTTTTCATTTTGCTGCTTCAATCATCTCCACGCATGCTACAACGTCTAGCCTTCTTCAATTAATTATTGTTGTGGTCTTTTTCAATTAAAAACAAATGTATTTCCTACAAATTAAACAGGACTCATTATAAATGCAGATTAAGATAAACTAAGTAATTTCGTAGGAAAAATATGTATAAGACCCAATAATTAATCCAGAAATTAAGGGAAAATGCCATTAATTCTAATGATAAAAATGCATCTAACAGCACGCCTCTTACCATTGAGTCATTTGGCTCGATGGTAAGAGGCGATACTAAAAATCTAACAAAACTTTGAGGTCTTGGGTTGGTGGTGACTCATCCAAGTACCAAAGAGGACAATCTGAGAGGAAAATCGCCCAGGCGGTCGCGGGCCTCTTAAGGTGCGCGGGAAACCCACCTGTTACGCAAAGTTCGGGTCGCTACAACTTCAATATTTCAAATCCATCAACACAATCATCGGACGTCCTGTCCGAAATCCCAACACAAACAAACACATACTGTTGGACCCCGAACTTTCCTTGAAAATTAGAAATTATAAAATGAAATTAAATGAGAAAATATGGTATGATTCTTTGTAATAAATGAAAAGTATAAATGAATTTATGAGCATTTGATGAAATGAAAGACATCTGGGTTTCTTTGTGTTTTGCATGTGTTTGATAAAAAGATGACGTAGTATGATGTTGACTATGGCCTTGTCTAATGAGTAAAATGGTGTTTGTAGTATTTTGAGACAATTTCTGGATTAATGTGAATTGAAATGGCTTCCTTAGCCTTCTGGATTTGCATAGCTTTAAATAAGGTTTTGTGTATTGCGTTTGGATGTGGGAATTTGAGATTGTGGATAAGTGAAGTGTTGTGCAGGTTCTGGAAAAATAGGATGAAGGTTGAAGATTTTGGCTAGTGTAAATTTAGGGGAGATGCTGTCAAAATTTTCATTTTGGGCAGAAACTATGACTGAGCTTTTGACCCTCTTAGAGTTAGAATTTGACGTAAGGGTCTTTTTGAAGATTGTAGTTTAGGTTTTGATCTTTTCATTGATGTGTAATATGTTACTTTTGGTTGTGGAAATTGAAAGTTTGACTTTTTGGGAATGAATAGTAGCAGAGTTGACTTTGAGCTGAAATTTTTGTGAAATTTTCTGGCTTGATTTAGGAAGAATTTGATAAAATGATCTTCATGAAACTTGTAGCTTCTGTTGATAGTTTTCTATCACCTTAAAGTATGACATTTTTTGATATCGGGATAAAAAGTTATGATTTTCCGAAGTTAAGATTACTTTGCTTTGTTTTTAAAAATGTTATTAAGGGTAAGTTTGTATGTAGTGCTTTGAGGCAAATTTTAGACTGATCTGTTTTGAATCGGGTTATGGGAGACCAAAGCGGAGAACATAAATTCCTATGTTACTCAGTTGTCTAACAACATGAGTGAAAATCAAGCAAAAAGCAGTGGGACTATTCCTCCAAATACTGTGATGAACCCGAAGAGTTTGAATGCCATTGCCCTCAGGAGTGGGAAGCGAGTGAGGTTTAAGCCTCAAGATGATGAAGAGCCATGTGAGGATAAGATTGAGAGTGAGCCAGTACCCCCACCACAGGATAAGATTAAGAGATCAGAAAGTGTGAGGGAAGAAGAACTTATGAGAGAGAGAAAGCAAGCTTCAAGGAACAAGGGAACTACTTCAGAGAGTTCCAATGATCAAGCAAGAAGTGGAGAGTCAAGCAAGCAAGCAGGTAAAGCTAAGGAGGTAAGTATTCAAGACCTTCCTTTTCCAAACTCTTATTTGATTAGCAAGCGCCTGAATGAAAAACAACATGAAAAAGAAATTATTGACTTGTTTGGGAAGGTTGAAGTGAATGTGCCTTTGCTAGATTTAGTGAAGAGAGTTTCGACCTATGCAAAATATTTGAAGGATTTGTGCACTAACAAGAGGAAGTTTAGGCCGAATGAGAGAGTGCAAGTGAGTTCCAATGTGTCTGCATTGTTTAAGCCGCAGAATACATCAGTGTCAACACCGGATCTTTTACCATCCCTTGCACCTTAGGGAAGGTGACTATCGGTAGAGCTTTGTTAGATCTGGGGGCAGCAATAAATGTGATGCCTAAGTCAGTTTATGAGGCCTTAGGAGTGAAGAGTATTAAGCCTACATCTGTTGTCCTCCAGTTGGCTGATAGATCCTTTAGGCATCCGGTGGGGATAATTGAAGATATCTTGGTGCAAGTTAAAGGTTTAGTGTTTCCTGTCGATTTTTATGTTCTTGACATGTCTACTGAGGTTGTGCAGGATACTTCACTGATTCTTGGACGACCCTTCCTTCGGACAGCAAGTACAATGATTAGCATGAGGAAGGAAAGATAACCATGGAGGTTGGCGATCAAAGGGTGAGCTTCAACATGATGAAGCAATGAAGCACCCCCATGAGGATTACTCTCTGCTTGGAGTAAATATGCTTGACACGGTTATTGATGATGAATGTTGTGATTTTGCACAAACTTTAACATCTTCTACTGACACTCTTCTTGGAGAACATTTGCTTGCTTTGTTGATTTTGAAGGAGAGACTTCAAGTCGAGTGTTGGACATGGGCTGCACACGAAGCCAAGCCGTTGGGATGAAACTTCGGATTTTGCGGGTGACTATCCCAAGTTTCGAGACCCACCATGAGACCAGTTGTTTCTCACTGATTCTCATTTTATTCATGCATCCTGTTTGGAAGTGATGAAAACTTTTGTGTTGCATGAATATCTTAATTAAGTGTGGGGAGAAACCTAGCCAAGAGACTAGCTGTAGTTAGGTAGGATTTCTGTTCATTGTTCGAATAAATTGCTTTCCCTTTGTTAGGTTTACATCTTTCTAAAGAAGCATGACATTGCTGGAGGATAAATTTTTGGGAGATTGATTGTTTTTAGATTGATTGTTGATTGGATTAAGTCAGGTTTGTGTCTTTCTTTTCGGGCAAAGGTGCTGCGACGTATTTGTATTTATACGTCGCGACGTACCTCGTTCCTCTTTATGCCCTCGTTGCGACGTATTTGCATTTATACGTCGCGACGTATTTTGTTTATATGGCGCTTACGTCGCGACGTGCCCACACTCTGACACCGCGACGTCCCATCATTTGAAGTACTCTTTTTGCCCCTTATGTCCTGCGATCTTCGCGTTTGTCCGGAGCCCTTCTTGTCTTTTCACGTTGCAACGTTCCATCTTCTTTCGCCGCTTCATCTTCTTCTTCTTCTTCTTCTTCTTCTCTTTTCTTCTTACTCTTTTCTTTTCCCGCCATCGTCGTTGCTCTAGCTCTCTCCGTTCGCTCTCTCTGTGTTGCTGAGTCCACATCCGTCTCCCTTCTTGCATCTCTGATCTTTGTAAGTGTTCCATTGTCCTTCATGTTCTTGTTTTTCGTCTGCGTTGTTAGAGGTTTTGAGTTAGGTTTCCCGCGACGAACGATTGCTCACCGCGATGCGTCTGAAAAAATCGCCATACGCCACGACGAGCGTATTGCCTCGTCGCGACGTACGAAGTACCTTGCCTCGTCGCGACGTCTGCTTCCGCACGTCGCGACGTCTAGTCGAGGACTTGGCCTCGCCGCGGCGTCTGCCCACACGTCGCGACGAGGAGGCTGATTTTTACTTAATTCCTTATTGATTTTTCTATTCTGTTTCTTTTTGTTTGCAGGATATGCCTCGTACAAAGAACGTTAGCAAGTCCCAGTGTTCCACGACCCCTTCTCATGTCCTTTCCTCTCCCTCACACTCGCTTGACGAGTTTATTTCTGCTCCACCTGTTTCCCCTCATCCCGCCGTCTCTCCACTTTCCTTAGGGGTTTTCTCCGCTAATTCTCCCTCTCCTCAACCCTCACATTCTTTGCACCACCACGCCTCCCCTACCCATTCCCCTTCTCTCCAGGTTGATCCGGAGCATGTTGTCCTGCTTGCCAAAACTGAGGCCCGGGCCATACTGAAGGAAAAACCTTTTCCTATGACCCCTGCCACTAACCCATTTGTCCACCAACTCTTCGCACTCAACCTCATCACCCTTGCCCATACCCGTACCTTTAGGAACATCACCTTTGTCTACCAGTACTACACCCGTGCCCGCTACTCAGGCTCTTATGGCATTACGTTTCGTGGTGTCTCCATTCCCCGTGCCTTTACTTCCATCTCTATTCGAGAGCATTATCAGCTTCCTCCCACACCCCGTTGCCACTACGCGGAGCTCATACATGAGTACCCTTGGGATGATGTTCTTCATACTCTCTGCCCTGAGGGTATTGAATGGTATCAACCCAGGGGTGCTCAACGTTATCTCCGCCGCGCTGAACTTCGATCTGAAGCCCGTCCGTGGCTTCATTTTATCTGCAACAACATCCTTCCTACTACCCACCTAGCCATGGTTCCCAAGGAGCAGGCCCTTTATATTTATCTGTTGATGGTCGGTCGACCAGTCGATCTCGCCCATGCCATCACCTCTTCCCTTCGTCAATGCATCCTCTCCACCAACCCCAACCATTCTCTCATATTTCCTCACCTTATCACTGACATGTTCCAGGCCTATTGGGTCCCGAAACATCCGACCGACCTTACCTTCGAACCTGCCCCTACTTTCCGGTACATCCGTCTTCGTCAGCCTCGTGGCCTTCCTACCCCATCTACCCCTTCCCCACCTTCTTCTCCTTCCCCTCCCCCTGCTACTTCTGCCCCTGTTCCTTCCCCTCCTATTCCTCCTGTTTTTGTTACTCCACCCGAGGCTCCTCCTCGTGATCACATTCCCTCCCCTTCCGCCTCCTCTGCTTCGATCGCCCTTCTTCGCGGCGACTTGCGCCGACTAGAGGTTCATCTGGCTGCAGACCGCCAGTATTACCATACGATGTTCACACTTATTGCGGATCGCCTGCAGCTACCCATCCCTCCTGCTCCCCGTGATCCTTCACCGGTCCTAGTACTTCTCCTTGCTCCTCCGGGACCAACCAAATGATGATCCTCCAAATTTAGCTTTATCTTTTAGTTCTTTTCTTTTATTGTATTTCTTTTCTTTTGTTGTATTTCTTTCCTTTTGTTGTCTTTTCTTCATGTATTTAGTTCCTTAGTTCTTTTGTTTCTTTTGTCCTTGACTTAATCCGCTTCATGCTCAATCTATGATTTTGTGCCTTCTTCTTCTTCTCTTTTCCTTCCTCTACTTTTCATTGAGGACAATGTGTGCTTCAAGTGTGGGGGAGTTGTTTCCTCATTTATTTTTCACATTGTATGACTGTTGATATTGAGGACAATATGAATTGTTGGCTAATTGGTGCATTCTGCTGATAAACTTGGTGAATTTTCTATCTTTCTGTCATTCCGCATTTCTTAGCTCAAACGTTCTTGATTTTGTATCGTCATGACGTTATCCTTGTTACGTCGCGACGTCCATATGTCTCGACGTCTGCTTCTGCACGTCGCGACGCAATACTCATGCATGAATGATTCTGTGCTTAATTCTTCCACTCATTTCAAATTTATCTCGCACTAGACTTTTATGGCTTTTGTTTTCAAAGTTTTTACTAAGTTCAAAATGATGCTTGAGTTTTTGAAAACACCTTCCATCCTTTTAATGATAATTGACCTTGATAAAATCTTGCTTTCAATGTTCTCAATTCAAAGTGAATGGAAGCATGCTAACAAAGTGGCATTGTGAGTTTTTGAGACTTGAGATTGTTCATGGAGATTATACCCTTGTGGAAGGATATTTGAGCCATAACTTTTCCTCTATCTTTGTGTGCATCTACTTATTTCATTCTTTTTTAGAACTTGTTTCAATTCTTACTTGAAGCTTAATGGACTGAATTTTTGTTGATATGATAGAGGCGTTCCTTTCTCAACCCATTTTCCTAAACACTATCCACTACACATTTATCCCTTGCTAGCCCCTTTGAGCCCTCCTATTATGAGCATTTGCATTCATATCCTTGTGGTGTCCTCAGTTATTTTGCCTATGTAAAAAAAATTAAAATTAAAATTAAAAAAAATTAAAAAAAATTAAAAAAACAAAATTGTGTGTCCAGAAAGAGACAATGTCTCTAAAATGTTCAAATGAAAAAAAAATTGCATTCTGTTTATGCAAATGATTAGTTTGCATTCCACTGTTGACATCAGTTCACGTTTAGTGCATATGCTCATATTTTCTTTCTTTCCGTTCATCCATTTCATTTAGCCTTCCATACATTACAACCCTCAAAGTCCTCTTGCTCTTCAGAATGATAGTTTTTGTGGTGGAGAAATAGAATTGACACAAGCTTATGGTAAGAGATGGATTAAGTAGATTGAGAGAAAAAAAAAATATCCCTAGACACAAGTGAGCTGAGCGAAAACACTATATCTTGAGTGCTATCTCTTCTGTTCAATCTCTTGTACTTGAATTCTTTCAATGTTTATTTTATTAGCACTCTTTCATTTTGCTGTGGATGAATTCTAAGGAAGTGACTTGCGTCAATTTCATTTTATTGTTTTGAGCATGGCTGCTATTTTCTTTTTCTCTTGTATTCTTTTTGACTCTTGTAATCTTTGTCCAGGAGTACAAAGGTCTAAGTGTGGGGGAATTTGATTGAGCCAAGTTTAAGCTATGAATTGGCTGTATTTTTATAGCTGCTTGTGCATGTGTTGACTCCTAATTGATGATTTTTGTGCTTAAATTGGTTCCTCATACCGAGTTCTTTCAATTCTTAATTTGTCGATGAAATTGTCATGATTTGATACTTATTTCTCTACAATTTTATTGGGACAATTGGTACTGCAAATTGTTGCTATTATCTTATTGCAGGAACAAAGGAGTCAACGTCAGGAAGTCAACAGCCATAGGTCTTTCCCCACGTCGCGACGCACGGCGATGCACATGACGCGACGAGCAGGCGATTGCACACGTCGCGGCAATTTGATTTATTTATTTTATTAAATACGATCGCATTTGGCGGATATCCAACTTTTTATGGAAAGTTTGTCTCACTGTTCCGACCCGGCCCGTGCTCCATCATATAAATACTTGCCATTTTTAGGTCATACGGAGACTGGGAGAAAAAAAAACTTTGAACACGCAGACTCGGGAAGCAGAAGAAGGAGACGACATTCGATTCCATCTCCACGTTTTCATCATCGTCTACCATCATCACCACCGTCAGCGTCTTCTGCCAAAATGAGCATCGTTACATCTCCAGTATCTGAGGGATCAACCAGAGTCATGCGTGGCTGAGTCAACTTTCCTCTTGAAGATGTAGCAATGGCTTGAGTTCACAGAAGCTTCAAGGGAGTAATCACGTAGTATCTGAATTCTAGTTATATTTGTGTAACCGAGTTAGAGGATTGCATCGATATTTCTAGATTATCATTGTTATAGTTTAACAGTGTCAGTGATAACTATGTTGAGATTTGGACTAAGTAATTTGTAGAACTTTTGATGCTTAATATATGAAGTTTCATATATGTCATTAAATATTGCATTCTGATCTTTATCGCTAGTTGTGTTTGATTGAGATTGTTGTGTTTTATTCAATAGACCGGTTGCAATTGCTTGTCTATTCTCACACTAAGGTTTTAACAAAGATTTAAATGATGGAGTTCATTAATTAAATCTTTGGACCTAAAGAGTCCTTTAGGGTTGATCTTTCAAACTTAGTGGATTGTATCCCTAAAAATCATTTTTAAACTGTGATAGCTTTGAGCCTCATTTTCAAGAGGATTTTATCAATTTGATTTTATCGATTCTTTGTTTATTGCATTATTTTAAAATCCCAAAATATTCTTTTATACTTTTTGTTCGATTTTGATTACTTTATCAGTTTTGACCAAAATACCAAACCCCCGTTTATCAACTTCAATTGCAAATTTTGACATTTAGGCTAGTTTAGACCATTTTTATTTGGTTCCAATTAAGTGAGACGACCCGAGGTTGCATTATATACAGCAATCTTGGAATTTATTTTATTTGACCGGTTTCCAAGGATCGATCGTAAGATCGCATCGACAGAGCCGCGATCACAAGTGAATCTTTTAAAAATTGTAAATATGTCACTTGAAGTTCATTAAAGTTAGTAGTTACCTCATCATCGCATTCCTTTTCAGCTACCAAGCGTATATTTGCTTGTTCTGATGCTTTTGAATTGGAGTCAAATAAAGACGAATCCAAATCTTCCAAAGTTGCCATCATGCTTTTTTTTATTTACTTTTCTTTTGTTTTCTTTTAAGCAACAGACATTCAGACTTTTAATGTCCTGGTTTGTTTCACTTGTAGCAAATGATAGAAATTTTCTCATTCTTTGATTCATCTTTCCTATTCTTGTTAAAAAGAAAAGTCTTTATTTTCCTTCGCTTTCTTTTTCCGCATCCTCATAATCTTTCTTAAAATGAAGGATACTTCATCATCATCTTCACTTGAATCTTGATAAGATTCACTGGCATCATCATCCTTGATTTTTTTAATCTTCAATGTTTTTAAGGATGTGTTTCTATTTTTGGTTCTTTTGATTCTTCTAACCAACCTTTAATGCGATAGATTTATCTTCGCATCAAACTCTACTTCATGTATCTTCAGTGAACTAAGCAATTCATCTAGCATTAGCTTACTTAGGTCCTTGGCCTCTTGTATTGTTGTAACTTTAGGTCTCCATTGTTGGACCAATGGTGGTTGACAAATTAAATCCCACTTATATTTTGATAATAATAAAATGTATAGAATT
Organism: Erythroxylum novogranatense; assembly: GCA_029891385.1. Taxonomy (NCBI): domain Eukaryota; kingdom Viridiplantae; phylum Streptophyta; class Magnoliopsida; order Malpighiales; family Erythroxylaceae; genus Erythroxylum; species Erythroxylum novogranatense. Next base: position 79,664,693 of record CM057229.1, on the reverse strand, counting down.
GATTAAGAAATTATTTCAGGTGTTGTGGATTGAAATAAATCAAGACAGTTTATAAATCATGGTGAAATCAATAAGGCAATAATCTTCAAACTTGCTGGAGACATTAAACATGAAGATTATGGGAAGATTTGATGCAATATATCCATTAGAGTCAGCAACAAGTCGACCAGTATATCATAAGTCAACTAAGAAATCAAGGATAATCAGATGGGGGTTGAAACAAGTCGATTAATGATGAAAAAGTCGAATACAAATCAACTGAATAAGAGTACTAGTTGACTATCATGTCACTAGTTGACTTATTGAGGAGCAAATTTAAAGCCTGCAGTAAAATATGTTAACACTAGTCGACTATAATAGCTCGACTAGTCGACTATCAGATAGAGATGAACAAGATTTATCTGAATCATTCACAAATGGAAAGAAGGAAGTTAAGCAACGTCCATAAGAAATCATGCAACGTCTAGAAAGGTTTACCAACGTCTATATTCTTCTTTAAACTCAGTATAAAGAGTGGATGATCAAGGGATAAACACTATTGAAGGCCAATAAGCAAAGGAATTCCACTATTGTTCAAAATCTGCTCCTTATTGCTCTTAGCTTGTTTCAAATTTGTATTGAGCATTGTTCTTTCATCTTTATCTTATTCCTCTTGCGAGTTGAGTGATTAGTGAAAAGTCACTTGTGAGGTAGGATTTATGCCGGAAAACAAATCGATTGTAAAGGTAGCTTGAGTCGAAATTCAAGTAGTGTTGTAAGAGTTCACACTCAACTAAAAAGTGTGTAGTAAAGTGGTTTGCCAAATCCTAAGTGGGAGCTTAGGTAGAGGACGTAGGTCTTAGCACCGAACCTTTATAAAAATAGTGTTTGCTCTTCTTCCTTACTTTTTGCATTTAAATTTGTTTAAATTGTTTTGTGTGAATTAACTTCTGATTTCATTGTAGAATTTTACGAAAAACTTTAAAGATCTATTCAACCCCCCTTCTAGATCGTTTACAATTGGTATCAGAGAAGAAGTATCCAGGGATGTCACACAATAATCTAACGGAAGAAGGTAACACTAATAATCGTCCTCCTTTGTTTAATGGTTCTAACTACTCTTCTTGGAAAAATCCTATGAAGTATCATATTATAAGCAAGGGAGTAGAGTATTGGAAGATCATCATCTTCAGTCCACAAGCACCTTTGAAAGAAAATGGTGAGTTAAAAACGGAGCTGGAGTATGACGACAATGATTGGAAGCAAGCTTACATCAACGCAAAAGCTATGAAATTGATATATTGTGCTCTCACGGTTGAGGAAAGAAATCGAGTAAACTCCTGTACCAGTGCTAAAGAAATGTGGGAAAGACTTCACATCACTCATGAAGGAACAAATCAAGTTCCAGAGACTAAGATCAACATGCTTCTCCATGACTATGAAATGTTTCTCATGAAGGAAGGTGAGTCTATTTCCACTATGCTTGATCATTTTGCAGAAATCATAAATGGATTAGGCAACCTTGGAAAGCATATGAAGGATAGCGAGAAGGTGAAGAAGATTCTTCGCTCACTACTGAAAGAGTGGGACTCTCAAGTCACCGCGATCATGGAGTGTAAGGATCTCAATCATTTGGAATTCAACGCCTTGGTAGGATCTCTCATAAATTATATAATCATTCTCAAATCAAGAGGAGGAAGTGGTAAATTACAAAAGTCAATTGCTTTAAAAGCTAATGCTTCTTCTCTTGATGAAAGTGACAAAGAAATAGATGAAGAAGAAGAAGGCGAAGAAATAGCAATGTATGCCAGAAACTTAAGAAACTTCAAAGGACTACTCAAAAATAGGAGGAAAGAGTTAAGTGGTGGAAGAAATGGAGAAAGAAAGAAGTACCCCATGGAAAGAAGATTTAAGGGCTATGAAGAAAAGAAGAGCAATGAAGAATGTTGGAAATGTGGAAAAAGAGGACATCATGCTAGAGAATGCAAAAGATCATCTTTCACTTCGAATTTCCAGAAAAAGGACAAGTATGACAAAGGGAAAAGAAAGCTAGCCTAGTAACCACTTGGAGTGATGATGAGGAAGCATACCAAAGTAATGATGAAAACAACTTGGCTCTTATGGAAAATAGCTCCTTAACAAGTGATGACGAAGAAGAGGTAACATTCATTGATCAAGATATTAGAGATTCTTTTAATGCTTTACAAATTGATTTTGAAGATGCTATTGAAATCAACAAGAAATTGAGAAAGAAAATAAGAGAGCTAGTTGCTGAAAATATTGTATTGCATGAAACTATTGATGATTTAGATTGTACTAAGGAAGACCACTCTACATGTCTTGCTGAAAAAGAAAATCTTACTTGTGAGCTTGATAGACTTAGAAAGGAATTTTCTTATGTGGTTGGAAAATTTGCTGGTGGAAATGAAAAGTTTGAAAAGATGTTGTCTTTACAAAGATATTCAATTTCTAAACATGGTTTAGGATATGATCCTTTTGATAGAGATTGTTGTTTAATTTCCAAATTTACTAAGGATGGAAAAGTTGCAAAATGTGGAAAATGCTTGAAAGATGGTCATATAGAAATTGCTTGTAAGAGTATTAGGAGAAGTATTAATGTTAAGAAAATTTTGGTATTAAAAGGTACAACACCTCCTAATGTGGTTTATGTGGCTAACCAAAATGGACCCAAAATGGCTTGGGTACCTATAAGAAGAAATAATGTTTCTATTGTAGGTACAAGCAAGGGATAAAAACCCTCCAAGCACGTGGTACATCGATAGTAGATGTTCAAGGCACATGAGTAGAGATAAGAATCTATTTGCAGAAATTAAACCAAAGAATTAAGGATATGTCACATTTGGAGATAACAACAAAGGTAAAGTCATTGGCATTGGAAAAGTGGGTAAGGAACCTTTGCCTACCATTGACATTGTTTTGCTTGTTGATGGTTTGAAACATAATTTGCTAAGTGTTTCTCAATTATGTGATATGAATTTTAATGTGATTTTTGAATCATCTCATTGCTTGGTTAAGAAGGATGATCATGTTGCTTTCATTGGTTTGAGGCAAGGAAGTACATATATTGTTGATTTACGTAATGATAGTTCTTTTAATGAAAAGTGTTTGGTGACATTAGAAGAAAATGCATTTTTGTGGCATAGAAAATTAGGGCATGCACCTTTGCCTTTAATTTCTAAGCTTTCTAAAAATGACATTATGAGAGGTTTGCGTAAGATAAAATTTGTTAAAGATCATTTGTGTGAATCTTGTTTGAAAGGCAAACACGTTAGATAATCCTTCAAATCAAAGAAAGAAATTTGCTCTTCTAGAATTCTTGAACTTGTTCATATGGATTTGATTGGACCATCTAGACATGCTAGTCTTAGTGGTAAATTATATGTTCTTGTTATTATGGATGATTTTTCAAGATTTACTTGGGTGAGATTTCTTACAAATAAAAGTGATGCTTTTAACGAGTTTACTTAGTGGTGTAGGTTGGTTCAAAATAAAATTATTTGACAATTGTTGCAATTAGAACCGATCATGGAGGTGAATTTGAGTGTGAACCATTTGAAAGGCTTTGCGACAAATATGGAATGCAGCATAATTTCTCAACACCAAAAACACCACAACAAAACGGTGTAGTAGAAAGGAAGAATCGCTCACTTGAAGAAATGAGTCGAACAGTGTTGAATGAGTACAATCTTCCTAAATCCTTTTGGGCGGAAGCAATTAATACCGTGTGCTACGTCATCAATAGAGTGCATCTTAGACGAGACAAAAACAAGACACCATACGAGCTATGGAAAGGTAAGAAACCTAACATTTCGTATTTTCATCCTTTCGGTTGCAAGGTTTTTATTCATAATAATGGCAAGAATAATTTAGGAAAATTTGATTCAAAATCTGATGTTGGTGTGTTTATTGGTTATTCTCTAACTAGTAAGGCATTTAGAGTCTATAATAATAGAACTAAGTGTGTTGAAGTAAGCATTCATGTTAAATTCGATGATATGATTTCACCCCCGAGAAAGGTTTGTTTTGATGATGATGCAGGGAATTTAGGAAATGGAGTTGAAGAAATTGAATCCAAGATTGAAGAAATGAAGTTAGATGATAAAGATCATGTTCCCAACATTAAAGCATGGGCGAGTAAAAAGCAAGTTAGTGTAGCTATTTCCACTGCTGAATCTGAATATATAGTAGCAGGAAGTGCATGTGCTCAAGTTGTTTGGATTAAACATCAATTGCTTGATTATGGTATTATGGTTAAAAATATTCCTATTTATTGTGATAATACCAGTGTAATTTGTTTAAGTAAAAATCCAATTCTGCATAGTAGAATAAAGCATATAGAAATTAGGAATCATTTTATATGTGATCATTGCTTGAAAGGTGACATTTGTTTGAAGCATGTTTCCTCTAGTGACCAATTAGCAGATATATTTACCAAACCCCTTAAGGAAGATGTGTTTGTGAACATCAAATTGAAACTTGGTATGTGTGATTTAAATTCTCTTGGTTTATTTTAATTTGCTGCATACATTAGTACAATGAAATGGTCAAAACATGAGGCAAATGTGCAATTCCATCTGAAGAATACATCATCATGTTCTACACTTAAGCTAAAGTGTGATTGATTTGGAGTTTTGCAACATTCCAGTCGACTATTTGGAGTCTAAGTCGACTGAGGTAGAGGAATTATTCAAGTTAGTCGACTAACAGTATACAACTAGTCGACTAATACACCCATCAAAACCAGTCGACTAACAACACAAAACTACTCGACAAGTTTTCCCTCTGATAACCCCCACTTATCCTTTTAATTTTATTAGTCGACTACTCTCATACCAGTCGACTATAAGACTTCTGGAATCCCTTTAGAAACCTCCTTTTCCCCAAATCTCTTAAATAGCTCTTGTCTTCTTCTTCTAAAAATCTTCACTCATAGTCGACTACTCTCCCCTGCTTTTCTAAAATCTACCATACCCACTGTTAATCGATTCTCCCAAACACCAAACCCATTGATTAATTCTTCAAATCCTTCTCCTTCTCCTAAAAATCCCTTTCGACTCTCATAAACCCTAACATTCGAAATTTACTTCTATCTTCCTTAAATCTATCAATCTCTCACAATGGCTTCAAGGAAATCTTCTGGAAAAGGGAAGAAGACAACCACTCCTCCACAAGGTCCAAGAATACATGGGTCTTCTTCAAGAGGAGGTGGTGATCGAGAAAATGAGGAATTTGAAGCAAGGTTCATCTCCCGTGAAGCTCAAAACCTTTATTACACGGTGCTTAAAACAGAGGTACTAATACCTTCTATGAGATTTGAATGGGTTGAATTAGAGTATAGTGAATACAAGGATTTATTTTCTGAAATCACAAGTTATGGACTGCGTTATTTCTTAGGGTATAGTGATAACATTTATGAGGATATGGTGAGGGAATTTTATGCAAATCTTGTGGTAATTCAGAGTAATGTGGATACTGGTACACACTTGAAATCTCATATTCAAGGCAAAGAACTGTTTATTTGTGAAGATTATTTGTCTAGAGGGTTTCAATTGCCTACTGGTGGAGTTAGGCCTCATGCTTCTTTATTAGAAATGGATATTTTAAGACATGAAGATGGTGAAATGGATGAAGAGGCTGAGGATAACTTCGGTTACACTGAAGCAAAGGGCGATGATCTACTTGCTCGATTATGTTCCGACCATTCACCACCTTTTGAGGCAATGGACTTGCCCTTAAACTATAGACTATTACATTATGCTATAAATTGTGTGGTGTATCCAAAGAAGGCAAGCAATAATCACATCACGTCTCTGGATAAGGAGATACTATGGCACATGGAAGTAGGGAGAAAAATAAAATTTTCGAGCTTGATTATACAGATGATGAGAAAAAAAGGCAAATTTAATAAGGGGTGAGCTGAAAGGAAAAAGGGGCAAACACAAAGGCATGCCATATGGAGCCTTGATAACTCACTTGGCCAAGCTACAAAGATGCAATTTGAACGCCTATGATTATTATCCTTTTCCTCAAAGTTGGAGATTTACTCCTTATAATCTCCGCAGTATGAAATTTGTTAAAACTACTGAGAGAGGTTGGGTTTATTCTTATCATGTAGAGAAGCTAGGTTTAACCTTGGAGGGTGAACAAGCACCTAGGAGGTAACGTTCTAAGAGGGCAGGTGATCGCCCTAGTAGCTCCCGACCTAATAGTGTGCAAAAGGGTGAAGCATCTCAAGATGACCTTCGGGAGATTTGAGAGCAACTGGAAGAACAGAATGATCGTACTGACGATTAATAGGCTATGCTTATACAATTGGAGAAGAGTGTCAATGAGCAGAGGAGTATGCTTACTCGCCTGGAGAAAAGCATCAAGAAAATCTTTGATAAGTTGGACTATAGACATGATGATTCTTCATCGTGATGTGTTCTGCATTTTCACCTAGACCGACAGCTTTTATTATGCTCTTACTAGTGTGTGAAGTTTTTATCTATTTGTCTTCGAGTACTGCTTAAAACTTTTGGTGTTTGATGGCTTGCTTCTATGTTTAATGTGATTGCGATAATTTCTCATCTTTATATTTGTGTTTGTTTTTCATACTACTACCTATTCGTGATTCATCTATTTCCTCTTGTTGTTTTACAATAGTTGTTTTGACTATGACAAAAAGGGGGAGTAAAATTGGAAATTGGATATTCTTTTACTTGATTAAGGGGGAGTTATATTGTTAAAATGTCCTTGATATAAGATTATCTTGATTTCAACTTAGTCTTACAAATTTAATTTTACAAGGTTATTATATTCAATATTTTATATGATTAAGGGGGAGACTTCTAACTAAAAAGACAAGGCTTAAAAAACCATGATCAATGTTTTCTTGTTTTCATTTCTTAGACAATTTCTAATTATTTTGTCATTATCAAAAAGGGAGAGATTATTAGACCAATGGTGGTTGACAAATTAAATCCCTTTTATGTTTTGATAATAATAAAATGTATAGAATTGGTTAAGAAATTATTTCAGGTGTTGTGGATTGAAATAAATCAAGACAGTTTATAAATCATGGTGAAATCAATAAGGCAATAATCTTCAAACATGCTGGAAACATTAAACATAAAGATTATGGGAAGATTTGATACAATATATCCGTTAGAGTCAGTAACAAGTCGACCAGTATATCATAAGTCGACTAAGAAATCAAGGATCATCAGATGGGGGTTGAAACAAGTCGACTAATGATGAACAAGTCGACTATAAATCTACTGAATAGGAGTACTAGTGGACTTATCGATGAGCAAAGTTAAAGCCTGCAGTGAAATATGTTAACACTAGTCGACTATAACAGCTTGACTAGTCGACTATCAGATAGAGCTGAACAAGATTTATCCGAATCATTCACAGATGGAAAGGAGGAAGTTAAGCAACGTCTATAAGAAATCACGCAATGGCTAGAAAGGTTTACCAACGTCTATATTCTTCTTTAAAATCAGTATAAAGAGTGGATGATTAAGGGATAAACACTACTGAAGGCTAATAAGCAAAAGAATTCCACTATTGTTCAAAATTTGCTCCTTATTGCTCTTAGCTTGTTTCAAATTTGTATTAAGCATTGTTCTTTCATCTTTATCTCATTTCTCTTGCAAGTTGAGTGATTAGTGAAAAGTCACTTGTGAGGTAGGATTTGTGCTAGAAAACAAATCGATTGTAAAGGTAGCTTGAGCCGAAAATCAAGTAGTGTTGTAAGAGTTCACACTAAACTAAAAAGTTTGTAGTAAAGTGGTTTGCCAAATCCTAAGTGGGAGCTTACGTAGAGGACGTAGGTCTTAACACCGAACCTCTATAATAACAGTGTTTGCTCTTCTTCCTTACTCTTTATATTTAAATTTGTTTAAATTGTTTTGTTTGAATTAACTTCTGACTTCATTGTAGAATTTTACGAAAAACTTTAAAGATCTATTCAACCCCCCTTCTAGATCGTTTACATCCATCTTTTAGGAAGACTTATGAGAATCTTTCTGACATGATCTTGATTATCGTAGATTCTCCAAAGATCTTTAAGTCCGTTAGCAATCGTTTGAAATCGTCCAAACATCTGATCAATAGTCTCCTCATCTTTCATCTTGAATAGATTATACTGCAGAACAAGAATACTGATCTTGGACTCTTTCACTTGATTTGTGCCTTCGTGTGCAATGCCTAATGTGTCCCACATTTCCTTGCAGATACGAATCCATGAACCTTATCATATTCACTTCTTCTTTGGGCACAATTTAGAAGGAACTTGGCCTTTGAGTTTAACTGAAATTGAGGTTTCTGATCGGTTAACCATTTGTCTTGAGAGATTATATTGCCTTCATCGTCTATTTGTGTATATGGACCATTCTTGATGATATCCCAAAGATCAATATGTGTAGATTTTATAAAGAGTCGCATCCTGTCCTTCCAATAATGATAATCCTCAGAGTTGAATGTAGGAGGTCATGTGAACGAGGCACCTTCAGCTATAAAAAGATGTGATTCAGCCATGGATCTTTGTCCTCACTTTGTAACAGTGTTTCTTGGAAACCTCACTCTAATACCAACTGAAGTAAATCACTTGTTAATATAGAAATCATGTATAATATGTAAAATACACAAGAAGGGTGGTTGAATTGTGTAATCTTTTCAAAAATATTAATCTTTTGAGATTTCTTGAATTTTTTTAAAAAATTCAAATGATCACAAAAACACTTTACTAAAATTGATAAGTAATGCAATCTCAAGTAATATTATCTACTTTTCTAACAATAGAAAAATTAAAAGATAAGGGTTAGATAATAGATGCCACGATTTTATACTGGTTCACCCCAAACTTTAGGCTATGTCTAGTTCTCAAAGTTTGTCTGAGATTTCACTATACTCTTCAGCTTTCAAAGTATTCTTTCTACACTTGTAGAGCCTCTTCAGGTCTCTCTCATAAAGTATTCTTTATATACTATCTTAGCCTCTCCAGGCTCTAACCTTTCTTTCTCTCTTCAGGAAAGAAATTTTTTAGCTTCACTTTACAGATGTATTCACTCTCTTCTTTTGCACTTTGAATACATAATATCTCTAAGTATTGTACAATCAAATTTTATCTTTTTTAAAAATGTTATTTAGTCTTCAACTAGAACTAGTGTTCATAGCCTAAGTCTTCAACTATCTTCTTGAGAAGCTGCTTCTTGAATCTTCTAGAAATCGTTATTAGTTAAGTCCTGTAACTAACTCTATCTAACTAACTGACTGACATTCTAGAATATCTTCCTTTTGTATCGTCTGGTATAATACCTCTTTTGTTATCACATTTTGTCTATTATTGTGCTTCATCTGGTATCGCGCTTCGTTTTATATTGCACTTCATCTAGTGTTGCGCTTCGTCTGGTATTGCGCGTCATCTGTTATTGCGCTTCGTTTGTTGTTACGTTTCATCTGGTGCTTACATATCGTCTATTGTTGATGTATTATCTATTGTTGACATATCGTCTGTTGTTAACCATGAATCTTCTGGGTTTGACTAAGTGTTACTTACTTTTTTCTGCACACTTAACAAACTTATCAAAGCAATTCATACATTTCTAAGATTATTATTATTTGATTGTCATCAAAATTAATAGAAATGAAGTATTCTTAACTTAACACAATCTCCCACTTCACCTAGACCCAATCAGTCAAGAACTTCAATCCTATCTTCCAATTTTGGTTATAAAACTCCTTTGATCTAAACGCCTAAGTGAAGGGATCTGTAACATTCTCCTTTCTTTTCAACCATTTGAATTTGAACGTCCTCACGCTCAACAATTTCTCTAATTAAATGAAACTTCCACAGAACATGTTTGGATCTTTGGTGTGACCTTAGTTCCTTAGCTTGTGCAAAAGCACCAGTATTATCACACAATAAAGGAACGTCTTCCCTTATCGAAGGAACTACACCAAGTTCAGTCAAGAACCTTTTCATCCAAATAGCTTCCTTAGGTACTTCACTTGTAGCTATGTATTCTGCTTCAATAACTGAATCAGCACATGTAGGTATGTATTCTGCTTCAATAACTGAATTAGCTACAGTAGCTTCCTTGGAACTTTTCCAACTCATTGCTCCTCCATTCAAGGTGAAAATATAACCAGAGATAGATTTGTTGTCATCCATATTTGATGTAAAGCTAGCATTAGTGTAGCGTATTAGCTTTAATTCTCAAACAATTATTACCTTAATCCAAAGCTCAAATCTAACTATTTAAAACATAAACAAGTAGGAAGTTACTTGATTAAAGCCTTTAACCTTTGAAAACCACTTCAAATCTCCAACTCCCAACTCAATCACCACCCACGGCAACACCCAAAGCAAAACATCTCTCCATTATCTTCAACCCAAACTAAATGAAATGATTTAAGGGTGGAAGAAGAAGCAACTATCAAGAAGGAACCAAGAAGAAATCAAGGGAAGAGATCACGATGAAGGAAGGAGAAAATTTCTTCTTTCAAAAGCCAAGCATCGTGATTGGCAATTTCAAAGGAGAAAGGTTATAAACCTAAGGGATTAAAGGCTTGTTTGGCAAATCTAGTTGCCACAAGTCTGATCCGAACCACCTCGAGTCAGATTCAAATTCTAATTTCTCCCGAATTCCAATGGCTAAACCTTAATTCCTCAATTCACATTTCTAATATGTCCGTGCCATTGGATAATCAATTTCGGAATCGAAAATCCAATTAACCAATCATTGATCAATTTTTCCGATCCGGGCCTATTGCTCCGAAAATTCCAGAAAAATTCCTATAAATCCACAAAAATAGAAAACTTATAATGGCATACTCCAATTTCGTAATTCAATTTCCTAACTTTCATTTCTAACTCGGATTCAATTCTCGAGCACACATGCCCTAATCATCTCCAAATCCAAGTTATTTGAATCAAACCGGAAATATGTCATACATGTATGTACGTACGAATGCCAATACAATAATTGCCAATTATACATAATTCAATAATGCATGCACATACCAAATACGTACGAAAGGAACTGTACCCATCCCATCGGTGACGGGATGTTACAATTCTCCCCTCCTAAAAAAAAATTTCGCCCCGAAATTTCTTACCTGACTGATCGAACAGTGAGGTACGCCTCTCATGTGCTCCTCGGTCTCCCAAGTCGCCTCCTCGATCGAATGGTTCTTCCAAAGGACTTTCACCAATGGAATCACCCGACCTTAAGCGCTTGACCATGATCCAATAATCCGCACCGGCCTCTACATAACTCAAATCACTAGCTATCTCAATCTCTGAGCGGAATCACATGAGTCGGGTCGAACGATATCTTCAAGCATGCTCACATGGAAGACGCTATGCAATCGAGACATCTCACTTGGCAACGCCAATCTATAGGCCAACGGTCCAATCCTCTCAGTAATCTCATATGGACCGATATACCGAGGACTCAACTTGCCTTATGGCCAAATCGAGAACTCCTCTCCACGGAGACACTCGAGGAACACTCTATCACCCACAAGATACTCCATCTCTCTCGATCTTTGATCCACATAACTCTTACGCTTATCCCGAGCCGCCTTTAATGCGACTCAATCACAGTATACCTTATCCATCAGATCCTGGATCAACTCGGGACCCTCTAACATCCTCATACCCTCTTCATCCCAAAGAAGAGGGATCTGCACGTCATCCATATAATGCCTCATATGGTGCCATACCAATGCCGCCTGCATCGATTATTATAAGCAAACTCTACCAGAGGCAACATCGATCCCACGCACCTCGGAACTCCAATATACTGAGCTCTCAACATATCCTCAACGATCAATAGTCCTCTCACTTTGCCCATCCGTTCGAGGATGAAACGTCTTTCAAGTTTAATCTGCACCCATAGTCGATCGCAAACTCTCCGTAACCTCAAGTAAACCTAGGATCCCTATCTGACACTATCGATACTGGGACCCCATGCAGTCAAACTATCTCTGCCACATACTTCTGGGCCAACTGATCGAGGGTATTACTCTCCCTCACTGGCAAGAAGTGAGCCGATTTAGTCAACCGGTCCACTATAACCCAGATAGCATCACATTGCCTCGGCGTCCTAGGCAACCCCATAATAAAGTCCATCGTAATGTGCTCCTATTTTCACTCCGGAATGGGTAACGAATGCAATCTCCCAACTGGGGCCTGGTGCTCAGCCTTAACCTGCTGGCACGTCAAACACCGAGAAACAAACTCCACTACATGCCTCTTCATACCTGGCCACCAGAAATGCAACTTAAGAGTACGATACATCATGGTGACACCAGGATGCATGGCATAAGCAGCCAAATGAGCCTCCTCCAAAATCTCTCGTCTTAGATCGTCTACATCTGGAACACACAGCCTCTGACCCATCCACAAAGTACCATCTCCCAGCTGAAACTCAGAAAGCCATCCAGATCTGACTCTATCCATCAATCTCACCAACGCTAGATCCCGACCCTGCACTCTCCTAATCCGCTCATGCAATACTGGCCTGAGCCTCAAAGTCGCAATCAGAGCTCCATCCTGACCCAAATCTATCTGCACATTAAGAGCTCTCAATGAACTAAGCACGCAACCTCGAAACACGAATCGAAATGCCTACCATGCGATCTCCTGCTTAATGCATCAGCCACCACATTGGCCTTCCCGGGATGGTACTCGATAGTGTAGTCGTAATCCTTAAGCAGCTCTAACCATCTCCTCTACCTCAGATTCGGCTCTCGCTGACTCAACAGATACCTCAGGTTCTTATGATCGGTGAAGATCTGGAACGTCTTCCCATACAAATAATGTCTCCAGATCTTCAAAGCAAACACAACTGCTGCTAACTCCAAATCGTGCACAGGGTAATTAATCTCATGGGATCTCAACTGTCTCGAGGAATATGCTATAACTCTCCCATGCTGCATCAGCACACAGCCTAAACCCTACTGCTTAGCATCACTAAAAACCTCGAAACCTCCTGCTCCTGATGGCAGGGCTAACACCGGCGCCGTAGTCAACCGATGTATCAACTCCTCGAAACTCCTCTGACACTCCTCTGTCCATCTGAAGGCCACATCTTCCTCAGAAGTTTTGTCAAAGGGGCTGAGATCACAGAAAACCCCTCGACAAACCTCCGGTAATAACCTGCTAATCCGAGGAAACTCCTCGGCTCGACATCGTTCTCTAATCTCCCAACTCCTCACTGCCTCAATCTTGTGAGGATCTACCCGGATACCCTCACCAGACACGATGTGGCCTAGAAACACCACCTCATCCAACCAAAATTCACACTTAGTGAATTTGGCATACAACCGCCTATCCCTCATAACCTGCAGCACTATACTCAGATGCTCCGCATGCTCCTGTCTACTCCTCGAGTACACCAGAATATCATTAATGAATACAATAACAAACTAATCCAGGTAGGGCTGAAAGACTCTATTCATCAAAGCCATGAAGGCTGCCAGGGCATTAGTCAACCAGAACGGCATCACTAAGAACTCGAAATGCCCATACCTGCTCCTGAAAGCACTCTTAGGCACATCGGCCTCTGTGATCCTCAACTGATAGCATCCGGATCTCAAATCTAACTTGGTAAACACCCAAGCTCCCTGTAACTGATCAAATAAATCATCGATCCTAGGCAGTGGGTACTTATTCTTGACTGTAACCCGATTAAGCTGCCTATAATCAATGCATAATCTTAAAGTCCCGTCCTTCTTCTTCACAAACAATACCGGAGCTCCCCACGGTGAAACACTGGGCCTAATGAACCCCTTATCCAATAATTCCTACAGCTGAGCCTTAAGCTCCCTCAGTTCCACCGGTGCCATCCTATACGGAGGTATCGATATAGGAGCGGTACCTGGAACGAGGTCTATCTCAAACTCTGTCTCCCGATCTGGCGGCAAATTCGGTAACTCCTCGGGAAACACATCTGGGAACTCCCTGATCACGGGAACATCCTGCAGACTCTGCTGCACTCTGGAATCCATCACATGCGCCAAATAGGCCTCACAGCCACCTCGTATCAATCTCAGAGCACTCATGAACGAAATCATCCTAGCTGGCACTGCCTGACTAACACCTCGAAAAACTACACTCGGCTGACCAGGAGACTCCAATACTACCTCCTTGGTATAACAATCCATAAGAGCCCTATGGGCAGTGAGCCAGTCCATCCCCAAAATCAAATCAATCTCTCGAAGGGGCAACACAATCAGATCTGCACGCAACTCCGATTGATCAATCATGATCGGACACCCCTTGCAGACCTCTCCCAGAACTGTAGTACTACCTAGAGGTGTACTCACCTCTAACCCATACTGTAGCATCTCCCTATCCACATGCAATCTATATGCCACATACGGTGCAATAAAAGAATGCGTGGACCCTGGATCTATCAATGCATAAACCTCAATGCCAGAGATCATAAGCAAACCTGCAACCACATTGGGAGAATCCTGGGCCTCCTGCCTGGTCATGGCATAGACCCCGGCCTGGGATTGCAGCCTGCTGCCTCGTCCCTCGGTCCCCGTAAAGGAATCTCTACCTCGGCCCCTGAATCCAGATCTACCGCTACGGCTCTGCTGCACCGTCGAGCTACTACCAGCTCTCCCACTGGCCGCTAACTGAACTCCAAAGTCAGAGGACAACTCCTAATCATATGATCCATAGATCCACATGCTAAACAGGCTCCTGTCACTCTCCAGCACTCTCCACTGTGCCTCTTATCACAATGTACACAAACCGACAAAGCCTGTCCTGCCCCTCTGCCACTACTACTGCCACTACCAATCTGTCCAAATCTCCGTCTCTGATTAGAACCCGACTGTCTAAATCCCCCTACTGACCTGAACCGGCTCTGGCGTCTGCTCAAGCTCCTACCAGAGCTACCTCGATCAGAATTAGATCGCTTGCCTCGGAGCCTGACCGGCCTCACCGACTCGCCTCAAAAGTCGCTTCTATCCTCACTACAGCTACTCTCAACTCCACAAAGGTGCCCATATCTGACTGGGCTAACCTGGTACGAATCTCCAGATTAAGCCCTCCCTCGAATCTCCGGCACCTATCAGCCTCAGAGGCAATCAAAACAGAAGCATATGCTGACAACTCATTGAACCTGACCTCATAATCGGCCACTGACATCGACCCATGTCTCAGCTCAAAGAACTCCTACATCTTCATTTTCAAGTAGACCTTGGGCATGAAATTATCCCGAAAGGTCCTCAGAAAATCAGCCCAAGTCAATACACAAGGTCTGGTGGAACTACCCGGATGGTCTTCCACCACCGATAAAATTGGACCTCAAGCAAAGAGACAAGATAATCGAGCGCCTCGTGGTCGCAATCCATCCGATCTAGGACCCTCCACCCTCTCCAACCAAATCTCGGCCTCGGCAGTGCGTCTGCCGCCATAGAAATCCACGCCTCGCTTCGCAGACGATCATACCTCCGCTCCGCCTTATGGGAACTCTAGGAGGTCGCTCCTCATACTGAGGCAATCAAGACTCCCTACCGCTCGATCGATCCTTGGTCACCGGTTGATCTACCGATCACCAAGAACGGATGACCTATAACAAAACCACAAACTTGATCAATTTACGCTTTTCTTCTGAAATTCAAGCCTAAAATATACTATGCCCAAAAGATGCCAAACCATGCTCGATACCACCTAATGTAGCGCCCCTCTTCGTAGAGTATACATTTGGCGCCAGAGGTCGCATCGATGCATAACCTACGATGAGGGTGCACTACCAAACGATCATTTCTATAAACCTCATGGCATCAATATAATAAAGCAGTAATATCAATTCACTAAATTTTAAAACCAAATAGTACTTCTCCTTTCATTTCTTAAAACCACAAGTTCACAATTCTATCCGATTACAACTGTACAAAACCAAAGTAAACAGTGACAACTCCTAACTAGGTCATCCCCAAGATATCCCAATAGATCCCCAGCTGGCCGACCTGTGGGCTAAGCTCCTCTCGCCGGCACACACACAACAGGAAAAGTCTCACTGATTGGAGCTAGGAGTCAAACTATCGCTGTCCTAAAAAATAAATGCAATGTTGGGTGAGTTTGTGAACTCAGTGAGAAACCATCATCGATGGTCCACCCAACTCATTCATATTCAAACAATCACACAATATCGTACATATATCACAAACAAAAATCACATGCATTCGATTTCACATTTATAAGGCGATACGCCTATCATACAATTCACATTTGAACATTCCTATATGCAATGTACATATGACTCTTTCATTTTCTTTCGTTGTTGTGACCGTGCGCCTGAGCTCATATACGTTGAGCCATTGGCTCTGAAAACATTGGGCTCAAAAGCCCTAATACGTTGAACATAAAGCTCTGAAAATCGTTGGGCACGAAGCCCTGTGCGTTGAGCTTAAAGCTCTGAATACGGTGGCTACACCGGTCACAACTGCCTTCTATCTGATCATGCATAATGGCATGAATGCACATATCCCCAATTTTCACTAGTCGTAGCACAACCTAATATCCCTATCCAATTTGCATTTGAAAATCAATTATGAACAATTTATTCACAATTAACACTTCTATAGCACAGTCCATGTATTTCGAACACCTGTGGTTTGAAATCAATCAAAACAAACACATACAATCCATCCTTAACTCCACATGGCATATTGCATAGAATTTAGCACACATAGGTTGAGAAACCAACTAGGTTACTCACCTTATAACTTCCGAGCTATTGCCGGGAAGTCTCGCCTACGTCGGACAATCGGCGATCCACTAGCACCTCTATCACAATCAAAACATAACTAACATTACTAATTTTAGCAATTTCAATGCTCAATGATGCATATGAATCGAATAATGTACGTACTATACATGTTATGACATTCCTGACACTAATCCGAATTTCCCGATCTCAAGTTCTAAATCTCGAATTCATAATCTCCAAATTGAAATCAATCCATATTCAGTTGAATCATCAAATTCCTAAATCCCAATATCCAAAAACCTCTAAAATTACATTTTCAGAAATTGGCTCTCCTCGCCGCGGCGAGCTCCTTTTCTCAACGCCCTTCGCAGCGGCGTCCGCACGCCTCGCTGCGGCGAACCAAACGTCCTTCGTCGCGGCGTACGCACAGCGTATCTCGCGACGTGTGCCTCTCCAGATCGCCGCGGCGTGCCTTCCGCGCTCGTCGCGACGTGCGGAGCTGCTTTTCTCTCCGCGGTGTGTTCTTCGTGCATCGCGGCGAGCAATCGCAGACACGCCTAGAAAACCTAGAAATTCCCAGATTTCTCAGTTCTAATCCATTCCTTTCCATTCTAATCACTCTAAAACAACATTCTACACTTACACAACTCATTCCTAACCTTAAATCCACCAAATAAACATTATTCCATAAACACCCAAATCAAAATCCACAATTTCCCCTAAAACCTAATCATCCGAAAACTATAAATTCTCAAACAATTATTACCTTAATCCAAAGCTCAAATCTAACTATTTAAAACATAAACAAGTAGGAACTTACTTTATTAAAGCCTTTAACCTTTGAAAACCACTTCAAATCTCCAACTCCCAACTCAATCACCACCCCGGCAACACCCAAAGCAAAACATCTCTCCATTATCTTCAACCCAAACTAAATGAAATGATTTAAGGGTGGAAGAAGAAGTAACTATCAAGAAGGAACCAAGAAGAAATCAAGGGAAGAGATCACGATGAAGGAAGGAGAAAATTTCTTCTTTCAAAAGCCAAGCATCGTGATTGGCAATTTCAAAGGAGAAAGGTTATAAACCTAAGGGATTAAAGGCTTGTTTGGCAAATCTAGTTGCCACAAGTCCGATCCGAACCACCTCGAGTCAGATTCAAATTCTAATTTCTCCCGAATTCCAATGGCTAAACCCTAATTCCTCAATTCACATTTCTAATCTATCTGTGCCATTGGATAATCAATTTCGAAACTGGAAATCCAATTAACCAATCATTGATCAATTTTTTCGGTCCGGGCCTATTGCTCCGAAAATTTTAGAAAAATTCCTATAAATCCAAAAAAATAGAAAACTTATAATTGCATACTCCAATTTCATAATTCAATTTCCTAACTTTCATTTCTAACTCGGATTCAATTCTCGAGCCTAATTTAACTTAATTATCACACATGCCCTAATCATCTCCAAATCCAAGTTATCCGAATCAAACCGAAAATATGTCATACATGTATGTACGTACGAATGCCAATACAATAATTGCCAATTATACATAATTCAATAATGCATGCACATACCAAATACGTACGAAAGCAACTGTACCCATCCCATCGGTGACGGGATGTTACATGTAGGCTACATCAGGTCTTGTAGATGTTAGGATATATATAATAGCTCCCACTACGCTAGCATATGGGACCCTACTCATGTGCTTTCTTTCTTTTAGGTTTTGGGACAATCCTCCTTACTAAGAGAAATTTCAGTGCCTAGTGGTAAATAACCTTTTCTAGAATTTTCCATGTGATATCTTTTTAAGATAACATCAATGTAAATGGATTGGGAAAGCCCTAGCATCTTCGTTGACCTATCTTTATAGCTCTTAATTTTAAGAATTTAAGCTACTTCTCCCAAATCCTTCATGGAGAATTGTTCAGATAGCTAAATCTTTGTCTTTTACATAACTGGTATATTATTTCCTATTAGCAATATGTCATCTATATACCACACTGGTAAAATAACTATGCTCCCACTAACCTTCTTGTACACACATGGCTCTTCTTTGCATCTAAAAAATTCAAACTTTGCTATTGTTACATTGAAACGAATATTCCAACATTGTGAAGCTTGCCTCAATCCATAAATAGATCTTTATAGCTTACAAATTTTATTAGGAGTAGATGGGAATGTCAAACCTTCAAATTGAATCATATAGACATCTTCTTGAGCTCTCCATTAAGAAATATTGTTTTCACATCCATTTGCATAACTCATAATCATAATATGCAGCTCTAACAAGTAGAATCTGAATAGATTTGAGCATTTCCATATGGAAAAAAGTTTCTTCATAATCAATACATTCCTTTTAATTATATCACTCTGCTCCAATTTTTTCTTAAATACCGATTTACATCCTATGGGTTGATTCTCATGGATTCTAACTCAGATTTTATGGCCTTAAACCACTTCTCATGATCTGGACTTACGATAGCCTCTTTGTAAGTCTTAGGGTAATTGTCAATATGTGGGATATCATCAATATTATTATCCTCGTCACCTTGCACCATCAAGTTTATCTATCTAGTGCTTAATGATCCCTAATAGACCTTTTAAGAGGCTTATGTTCAATAGGTTCTTCCTCTACTTGATGTTATTGTTGCACTGGTTCTTAGAAAGGTTCATTAACTGATCCATTCTATTCAACAGTTGAGGCTAGTACCCAATGTGTTAATTTTAAGATATCAAGTAAAGGCTACCTAATATCCATCTGATGCTCTTGAGCTTGTGTTGACTCCTCATAATCTTGAATTTCATCAAGATCTATTTCTATACCATGAATTTATTTATTAAGGAACTCCCTTTCTAAAAGGTTGCATTTCTAGCCACAAACACTTTGTGTTCAGAAGGGTGATAGAAATAGTATCCCATAGTTTCCTTGGGAAAGCCAATAAATCTATACTTGTTAGATCTCGCTTCAAGCTTATCTGGAAGCAATCTCTTAACATAAGCTGGACAACCTCAAACTTTCAAATGTTTTATGTTAGGCTTACGTCCTCTCCACATCTCATATGGAGTTTTAGTGACTTTTTTAGTGGGAACGTTGTTTAATAAATAAGCAGTGGCTTCTAAAGCATATCCCCAAAGGAAGATAGGAAGATCAATGAATCCCATCATGGATCTTACCATATCCAATAAAGTCTGATTTCTCCTTTCTGAAACACCATTGTGTTGTGGTGTTGCTAGAGAAGTCCACTGAGGCAAGATTCCATCTTGCCTTAGATAATCAACAAAATTATCACTAAGATACTCATTGCCACGGTCAGATCATAGTGCCTTTATACTCTTATTAGTTTGTTTTTCAACTTCACTATAGAATCTTTTAAATATTTCAAATGATTTAGACTTGTGTTTCATTAGATACACAAATCCATATTTTGATATATTAACAGTGAAGGTGATAAAATACGAATATCCACATTTAGCTTGACTTTCATAGGCCCATATACATCAATATGTATGAGTCCTAAAAGTTCACTAACTCTCTCTCCAGTTCCAATAAAAGGAGATTTGGTCATTTTGCCTTTGAGATAAGATTCACAAGTTTCATATGATTCATAATCATATTGACCGAGGCATCCTTCCTTATGCAACTTGTTTACTCTTTTCTCTCCAATATGACCAAGTCTACAATGCCAAGGTAAGTTTGATTTACATGATTATCTTGCTTCCTTTTTTGACCAGAAACATTCATAATTGGATAAACAATTATTTCAAGTAAGACAAAGACCATATTGTAAATAACCATTTACATATAATTCATTACCATGAAATAGATTACATTGGTTATTCTTAAAGATTGTATGAAATCCATGCTTGTCTATTGACGAAATGGAAACAATGTTGGAAACAAACTTAGGAATATAATAAAAATATGCCAATAATAAAAACAGTAGGCATTACAAGAGAAATAGTTCCTTCATCTAAGGCATCAACACTTGGTCGATTCCCAACTTGTAGCTTAACTTCTCCCTTCTTCAATCTCCTACTGATCCTTAGACCCTGCAACATATTGCAGATGTTAAAGCTACTACTAGTATCTAATACATTTAGTAGAATCAATAGTAATTAAAGAGACCATGAAAACATTTTTCATAAGTGTCCCACCTTGTTTCTTGCCTTTTAAAGTAGCCAAATACTCTAGGTAGTTCCTCTTCCAATGTCCCTCCTTTATAGAGAAGAAACATTCAGCATCCTTTTGGTCAACTCTCTTCTCCTTACCCTTGTATTTTTTCCAAACACCGTGAGGCACAAGATGATTTTTCTTGGGTTTCTTTTTGCCCCTCCACTTACACTTAGAAGAGTTACCAACCAAGTTCATAGACCCTAATACTTTCAACTTCTCAGACGATGCTACTTGATTTTCATAATCGATCAATAGGTTGAGCATTTCATGAAGATCACAATCTATCTTGTTCATGTTAAAATTAACAATGAATGGAGAAAATTTATCAGTAAGAGATTGTAAGATCAAATCATGTGACAATCGTTTCCTAGTAAACACTCTAACTTCTCAAGTTGTTCTATAAGATCAATCATCTTAAGAATATGGGATCTCACAGGAGATTTGGGGTTCAGTGCAGACTTGAATAAGGAGTTAGATAACTGGTATCTAGCAGTCCTACTTTGTGATCCATACATCTTCTTAAGTTGCTCAATGATCTATAGAGGATTCATACTTTCATGTTGCCTTTAGAGTTGAGAACTTATTAACTCTAGAATAATAGACTTGGCATTAGTACTTTCTTCATTGTAATTAAAATATGCATCCAACGCATTAGTATCATGAATTTCCTCAGGAGGCGCTTCTTCATGGGTTTATTGATCACATCGATAAGTTTTTTTTATATAAGAACAATTCTCATATTACGGTACCAATCATCAAAATTGTTACCCGCTAGCTTGTTAGCATCAAGAATGATTCGCAATGATATAGTAGACATTTTGAGAAATCTAATAAAAAAGAAAACACCAAAATAAGAACACAATCATATATCATTAAGACGTGGACTTTTATTTAAATGATATAACATCTTTAAAACATTAATGAATCCCTTGGTTGTCAAGTCATTACTTATGCATAATTAAAGAGTGATAAATTTCTTATTTTATTATATAAAATTTATAGTAGGCTTAATACTATATAGTCCCCTAATTGTCAGGTCGTTCCTATTAGTATAATTTAAGTTATCCATCCAATGATAAAGAATTAATTAATATTATACTCCTAGGTAGTCTAGGCCAAAAGTATGAAATTAAGTAATTTTTTCTCACACATGCATCATATACAATAAAAATATTATTTATTCTTGAACTACAAGTTACCTAGTTATCGTGTCATTTCTTGTAAACAAAAATAAATATTATTATCTATTTGGTGGAAAATCCTTTTGATAAAATATCATATATTATATCAAAATACTCTCAATAATTTTAAAGGTCAATATTTCGTGTTATTAAAACAATTTTAATAACATTAGTGATCAAACAATTTCAATATGACTTTCATTATCATAATCTCCATTATGATGACAAGTGTATAAATTTAACTAAGGATTTATCACATTAGAATAAAAATAATAAATGTAATATGATAATAAAATCATTTTCATGTTATTAATTAAAATTAATAATCACAAAACTAAGATGTTCAATATATTATATAATGATTGGATCATAGGCATAATTTCAACATAAGTTGTTCAATATTAACTACTAGCACTACAAAAAATATATACAATTCATGATGTTTAAAAAAAACATTGTGAATTGTTTAGTCTTTTCGTGAAGTTTAAAAAACATCACGAAAAGAGCCAATTTTTTACGACGTTTTCATAAAACGTCACAGCTTTATCACATTTTTCACAAAGTTTTTTCAATAAAATGTTGCAAAATAGAAACCGCGATGTTTTCTTGAAAAAAATGTCGCGGTTTGTTCGATTAATATTTAAAAGTATTCATTTCCCTCCATTTTGCTAGTTTCTTCTGTCACGTTTCTTCTTCTTCTCCACCTTTTGGTCCTTAACAAATAACCCCCTCCACTCTTCTCCATTCCTCTCATCTCTCCATATCTCTCTCTCTAAAACCTAAAGCACCACTCTGCCTAATCGCATCGATAAGTTCCTTTTTGGTTATGTATATGTTTTCATCGATTTCCTCTTTGTTTGATTTGTTTTCGAATATTTTGTAGTTGATCTATGGTTTAACTTCTAGGATTCACGATGAAATGAGATAAATCAAAGTCTGATACCAAGATCGCTAAGTGAGTTTTGTTTTTTATTTTTTAGTTTTTTTTATTCTGGAATTAGGTTTCGTTGAGGTCCTTGCAGATCTTAAATCTAGAAATTTTCGGGCTCATAATGGGCAAATTTAGAAGCAAAGCTCCTCTTAACAGTTGGTATAAACTTTTGATTAATTCATCAACCAGGAAGTTCCAATATCTAAACATCGCTCATCATCTCTGTTTTGTTCGAAAGGTGAATATCTGATTTTTTTTGTTATGTGTTTGGAGATGGTTTTGCCAATCACTAATACTAAGAGATGATGGTGTTTGGGTTTATTATTTTAAAGACAATGAAGCTTCTCAAAGGAATGATAATGAGAATTCTTCTTTTGGATCTCCGGCAACACCAAGGAACTCAGGGATGAGGTCTATGTAATTCCTTTAGTAAATCATCAAAGGAACATTTTCATTTTCTAATAGTGGTTTGTAATTGTAATTTGAAATCTCTGGTATTATAGTTAAGCCTGAATGCTAAGGAGTTGATTGCTTGATTTATTTTATTCCTATGATAAAACTTTTATTATATGAACTGAGGGAGGAAAGAGAGTGAGAGATAGATGGTTTGATGACATGTGTAAAAGAAGGTTGTTTTTTTTGTTCATATTTATATTTTGTGGGGTAGGCTAAATTCCTAAAAGCTTGCAGTACTTTGTCCAAAAATCTAGTCAAAATTCGTAAAGCATTTTCGAAGCTGAAAGCTTCACCTCGTCTTAAAAATTTGAAATCTTCCACGTTTCATTCGTGGATGCACAACGAATCCACTAGTAGAATTAAACAAATTGTTGATTAGCACTCTACACTAACTAAGCTTGGCGAAGAAGAAGATCAAGCAAGAGGCTCAGTTTCTTCAGAGCTAACACCCGCCAGGTTGAGCTCAATCTTGTTCCTTTTTGATGAACTTATAGATTTATATGCCTATGCTATGGTATTACAACTCTATTTCTTGTTTATTATTTCTGATTTCTCCACAAGGCTATGGTACTTGAGGAAGAGGCCTAGCCTACATTGGATAAGTTGACTTCAAAGATTAGAACCCTCCATTTAGAAAAAGAGCAGCAAATTAAAAACCATTTGGTTGATATAAGTGGCTGAGTTCAAAAGGTTAAGGACTTTAATCCGAAAGAGATTTGATTAAAAATTTCCTGCAATTATGCTTATGATTGCATCAATTTGACTAGACTTAATTAGCCCAAAATTGAATGCCTAATTTGCAACGTATTATCTTAATCACCATCAGCTCATATATCTCTCAAGTTAGGGATCAATTGGAGCACTTACTGGATAATGATGGGAACATAGCTGAAGTGTATCTAATGGAAAAATTAGTTCAACAACAGCTTGAAGACTCTTTTAATTCCACTTTGAATGAGGGGGTGACATTAATGATACAGATCTTCACACTATCTTTGAAGACATTCTTTTCTTTTTTCTTTTTTGCCAAAATCATTTCATATGCCAATTCATAATGATAATATCATTGTATTATTTATTGATTCAGGATTCATGCTGAAGACTTGTTGCAAGTTTATGGAACTTCTACTAGGTATAAGATCAATGCTGCTGACAGCTCGGAGGGCAATATGTCCAATAAACATATCAGGGACAGCCATAGGACCAAAACTAGCTGCATTCATAGTGTTATTAGAAAGCAATTAAATGTAGACGAGCTAGAAATGTTGTTGGAGACATACTTTATAGAAGTTGATGGCATATTGAACACGCTAATGCGGTTTATGTCATGCGCATTGCTTCATATAGTCAGCAAGTATGCATTAGGAAGGAATCATGAACGAAGGGCATTAAGATCTATAACTGATGCTTTAATCTATACGTTCACTTTTAGAATGCTACGAATTTATTCTGGTCTAATATCTTGTTCTATATGGTGAAGCTGAGGGGGTATATGGATGACAAAGAGGATTACGTTAACGTAATGCTAGATGACAAATAGAATCGATTGTTTCAAATGCTAGATAACACAAAGGATTACGTGAACATAATGTCAGGTTTTCAAGTTTCATTTGATTAGCTCAGTGAAGTTGTGTGGAAACATTTTTTGGCTAAGCAATACACTAGCTATGTTTTGTGGCATTTAAATGGTTTTGATGAAAGTACTAAGAATTTTCAGCGTTCTCTTTGTTCCTTTTGTCATGTTAAAATCTAGTTATGCAAATTTCACCCACATTTCTGTTTTTTGTCTTTTATATGCCTCACGTGAATTTTCTTCCAGATGCATACCTTATGGACACAATGGTGGTAGAATCATTGTTGATGTTGATGCAGATGCAGAATGTGCTAAACTAGTAGTCAAGTTTGTTAGCTTTGATTGCAAATCATATACTTCTTTCTCTGAAGGATCTCCACCCCATAATGATTGCCATATATCCAAGAAAACTGGGTTGCTTTCCTCTAGTGAAGATAGTACACACATCAAGAAAAATACATGGGCAGATATACATAGCAGAGGTGAACTGGGTGTTACTAGCACTGTGTCTTGGTGTTGTTCTTGGATTTAATGACACTGATATGATCAACAATGCATACGGTATTTCCATATTCTTATTCCTCTCTCCCTCGGCCTTAATACTTCGGTAATAAAGAATTAAAAGTAACCATTTTGCAATTTTTTCCCTTTGTGCATTTAGGCCTGGCAGTGATCACACTGATGCTCATCATAACATTCTTGATGTTTTTTTATCATTAGCACCTTTTGGAAGCAAATATTCTTGATGGCATTACTGTTTGTATTGAGTTTTGGATCACTCGAGTTGGCCAAAGGAGGGAGAAGAGTCTATTCCTAGGTTGAAGACAACTTTGGCAATATAGGTATATAGAATTGGATTTGTACAGCGTCAGGTCCTTTAATTAAGTATTCTCCTATTTTTTTTAAAAAAGTAAATATTCTACTTCTTGTTTTTTAAATTTATTTATTTATTTTGCCATTTTCCTTTGTTCTATTCAAAGAAAAATAACAATAACACTAAAATATTAAAAATTGTATTTTAAAAATAATTATTAAATTTAAAAATTATTAAATTAAAATAATTTAAAAAGTGGAAAAAATAATAATGGAATGTTTAAAATTAATGATATAATAAAAAATAAAGAATCTTTAGATACATAAAATTCATAAATAATATTGAATAGTTATTAAATAAATAAGATTTAAAATTTATTAAAATTGAAAATTATTAAATTTAAATTATTTTTGAAAAATAAAAAATTAATAATTAAAAGAAAATAAATCTATTTGTGGACATTTCACGACTTTTTTTATGACATTTATAAAACGTCGTGGAATGTATTCTACGGTGTTTTTTTTAGATTTTGTGACATTTTTAAAACGTCACTAATTGTCTTATTTTCATTTAGTGTAGCCTACTTGCCAGCAATCGAAAGAATAACGCAAATCCATGAAAATTGCTAACAAAATTGAAGACCATTAATATCAACCATCCTTTTAAGGGAAATATTAATTGACGACAAACATGATACTGCCACAACAAGAGGAATATTACATCCATAACTACGTCACAGCTGCTCAACGACTGTCACAATCTGTGCAGGTTGAACAACAGTCCATTCTTCCAATATCCCAACATAAGGTGTAGGCACATCTTGTGAAGACAAGTGTATAATTGGAGGATCCAAATATTCATGGAAGTTTTCTATAACATCTTCTGTCAAGACAACACTAAGGCCTCCAGTCTTCTTGCGTTCTGTTAATCAGCATTTTGTATTAATTTTTGATACATAATTTGCTAAACTCTTGTTCATTTAATATTTAAATTGCACTAATTAAAAGTTATTTGTTTTAATTTTAGGCACATATTAAATTTGGAAGGTTGAAAAGCATCAAGCAAGAAAAGCTCTAAAAAACTTTAATGTGTGCATGTTTTTGCATGCAATAATGTGATTTAAAGGACAAGATGGCTAGTATAAAACGACAATGTAGAGAACAAGAGAAGAGAAGCAACAATATGCCAATATCATATGAAGGAAATGACAGCATCATGAATGGTTTGTGGAAATGCAAAGAACACTTCATGCAAAAGAGCAACAGCTACACAAAATCTTGGAAAATAGGAAAAAAACATGAGTGGGACTGTGAAAAGACCTAGAGTACAACTATGGAGACATTTTTTAAGAGAGAAAAAAAAGAATAAGAGTGATGGTGGCAGATAAAGGGATGTGTGAGCTGAAATATATTAAAACAAGATAGAAACATAGTGGAGGCAGCTGGTGGCAGAGAAAGTTGAAAAAAAAGAAGGAGATTATGCGTGAAGTGAGGCGTGAAAAGATAAGAACCAAGAGAGCAGAAAAGGATTTTGAATACATAGAAACAAGTAGCTGGTGGCGTGGACATTGAATGCATAGAAGACAAAGGAATATTGCTGGCAGCATTGAAAAGGCTGACACAGAAAGTGAAGAAAAAAAGCTGATTAAACATTGATTATAGGCATGAATTTAGCAAGCAGCTGGTGGCAACGTGAGATGGTGGCTTAAAAAAACAAAAAAAAGGAGGAGGTGGAAAGAAAATTCAGGACTCCATCACTCAACCACAACACACGCAAAACACTCTCCACTCACACAACATTGGGCATAGATCAAAACACATGAAGCAGCTAGTGGCGTGAATAAAACAACAGCTACTGACGTTGAACCTTCCACTAGTGAATAACAAAGTAGCTGGTGGCTTGAGATGTAGGCAGCAAATGATGACACGTAGCTATTGCTGGAGATCAACAACATTGCAGCTGGTGGCTTAAAAAAATAAAACACGTCGAGTTGGGAGAAGAGAAGAACTTCGGCAGTTGGAGAATGTTGTTAGCTGGTGGAAAAAGAAAACATTGATATAAAATTATGGAAGCAAGACATGTTGAGCTGGGTGGAGATAAATAAGGTAGTTGTTAGTGGTTGGAGAAAAAAAAACACTCTCTCCACATTCCCACATTGAAGCAACTGGTGGAGATTAAATGTGTTGAAGCTAGTGGCGCGAGAAAATACAGCTGCGAAAAAAGGGGTGTTTTTAATTTGTTTTCTTCTTTTTTTATTCTGTATTTATTTTAATTGTATGGATTTAATCAATGCAACCATATATTATGACCATAATTTATGTTACGTTGATGAATATGTGTGAGCAAGTTCTTTTCGGTTAAGGTTAAGATTGATATTGGATTAAGATAATTTTTTTGGTATTAATTTTTGCTTGATTAAATGCATATTTAGTCCTAATTTAGCTTGATCACCTAGATTAAGACCTTAGATGATTGAATGTCATAACCAAAAGGATTTAACTTGTCAAAAAATTAATCAAGCGATATACTTGAGACTAAATTGTATACAAACCTTAGGATCTTATGTGAGGATACCTAGGATTAACGAACTTAGTTTTAGGCATCTTGTATTGAATTCCTTTTATTCCAAATTATCTATGAACAAAGTGGGTGACTTGGATTTAAAAGAGAAGGGAACACCTATGAACATTGGGTTCGACTTGCTTAAGTGAAATAATTCCTAAATCAATCCACCGTTATAACTTTTTTTAGTGTCCGATCCAATTGAAATACGATACCTTAATCGATTTTTATCACTTGATTAAATCTAATCGTTTTAATTCATACCTTGTGTTGGACCCCGATCTTTTAGTAGAAATTAGAAATATTAAAATGAAAATTTGATAAGAGTTTTTGTATATGAATGGAGTTATAGATATTTTTTCCTTAAGGAAATTGATGAGAAAAGATTTGTTTGATTTGATGACTTTGGGTTTCAAATAGATTTGTATGGGTTATGAAAGTTCAAGTAGATGAGTGGAATGAAATGGAAGTTGAAATTAAGAAATAGAAAGTGAAAGTGTAAAATTTTGAAGAAATTAGAAAGTAAAGACAATTTATTTGGTTATGCATGTGGTGTTTTAAGTTAGATTATTGTAAGAATAAGATTTTAGTCATATGTGGAGAATGGTGGAGTTTTGTATCTTTTGTACTTGGACTTGAATACTGATGTTGTAATATGGCTTGGAATGCCTTTTAATTTTATAAAGATTTATCTTATGATGTTAATGAGACATGGATTTATATCTAGATATGAAAGATCAATTGTGTATAAATATCAATTGTGTATAGATTTGTGTGTATTGTGTTTGAGAGGAATTAGTTGAAGAGTTTGTGGTGATGTGTTGATATGTGAAGTTGATGTGTTGGAATGGTGTTTAGAAAATTCAATGGCAAATATGTACTGATCTAGATAAATTTGGCCCAAGTGGTCTTAATAAAAGTTGTAGCTCATGTTTCCAGCTTTCTAACGCCATAAAGTATGCAATTTTTTGATATCGGGGCAAGAAGTTATGATAAATTGAAGTTTGGATATTGCTTAGGTGATTTCTATCAAGGCAGCAACTTCGATTGAAAAAAAATTTAACTTAGCTAGAGGTTGAAGTTGCTTTGGAGTCCTTCATGAACATTGTAGAGCTTGTTTTTATCTTTCTATTGATATAAAGCATGAAAATATTGGACAAGAGAGTAGAAAGAGTGATCTTGGTATGAGTTGTGATAAGGAAAGAGTTAGAGACAAGATTGGTAGTGATCTGAAAAATGTTTACTGAATATGCTTCAGTCTTTTAGCCACAACGTTTTCTCTAGTAATCCAAACAAGATGATTCTTGATTTGGATTAAACTAGAGATATATGGCTACATTTTGTAAGAAGACATCGAATTTCAATTCTGTGCCTAAGAGT
This sequence comes from Erythroxylum novogranatense, assembly GCA_029891385.1. Taxonomy (NCBI): domain Eukaryota; kingdom Viridiplantae; phylum Streptophyta; class Magnoliopsida; order Malpighiales; family Erythroxylaceae; genus Erythroxylum; species Erythroxylum novogranatense. The sequence goes on along the minus strand of CM057229.1, from coordinate 79,634,893 downwards.
CTCAAATATTGTCATGAAGTAAAGAATTGGGTGAAGTGTTGGTGTAGAAATGAAAGTCTTATCTTCTGAATTTAGGGGCAATTTCTTGATTTTTAAAGATATTTTTTGGCAAAATTCACTTCTGAAAAGTTGTATATTTTTCTCTTAGCTTTCCAACGAATCAAGCCGTGTCTAATTTGGAGTTCTGAGTAGAAAGTTATGATCTTTCTAAGTGGAGATGTTCTGGAGAAAAAGTCAGACGAAGTTAATCTTCATCTTCGTCTGTGATAACGTCATCACAGACGAATCTCCATCTATGATGCTGTCATCTCCATCTGTGATGATGTCATCACAGACGAATCTTCATCTGTGCTGCTATCACTTCGTCTGTGATGACGTCATCTTTGTCTTAGTTTTGCTGACATCATCGTCTGCTTTTGGTTTTGACCCTTCTTCATTCTTTTGGCCATAACTTTTTGTGTAGACCTCCGATTGAGCTGATTTTTGAAACGTTGGATTCCTAAGAAAATTTTCTATCTTTTCATACTATATATATCAGTTTTGGCATTAAATGGAGAAAGATAGCTCGGATTATAGTGAGCTAATCAGTTGTAAAAGTTTGAACAATGTTTAGTATTTTGGAGATATCTCGATAGGTAGAGCTCCGATTGAATTGATTCTTGTTTCTGATTAAACTAGAGACATGGGGATACAAATGTTATGAAGGAGACGATCAACAATTAAGATTTTAAGACTTTCAATTTCTGGAGTGAAGCTCGGTGTAGTGTTCAGCCTCTGGTCTGAAGAACAGACTTCAGTATTTTGAAGATATCTTGAGCTATAGAGCTCCAATCGATCCGATTCTTAAAGCATTGGATTCATAAGACATAGAGGAACATTTCTCTAGAAGAAAATTTTATCAAATGGCTTCATTTACCTGACCGAAATAATTAGACAAGATGTTAGTTTTAAAGACCAATGGAGGGGAAATTTTGGAAGTTTACTTAAAGGGTTAAGTTTATAGGCTTAAATGGAGGGGCTTATGGGTCATTCCTCATTCATTAAATGTCATGGAACTATAAAAACAAGTGAGCTGTTGTTTTATCAAAGGAAGCACGACATTTGAACAAAGAAAAGAACAAAAGAAAGAAGAGAGAAGGGAGAGCAAGCTTTCGAATGAGTGAAGAAGAAAGAGAGCTAGGGCTCGATTTTTCTACCACTTAAAGAGAGATTTTAATGTCATTCCAAGAAAGAAAAAGGTGGAGGATGAAGAGAGCTTTATCTTAAACCAAGAAACTCCGAAAATGGAGGAGAAATAAGGTAAGAGCAATTTTTAAGATTTGAGTTTCTCTTTAAGTTTTGGTTTAGAACCATGGAAAATGGAATGGGTTTGTGGAGTATGAAGTTAATTTTGTTGATTGCTAAGTATTATGGGTTTAATTTTTGGATGGAAATTAATTAGGGTTTATGCCCAAATTTGGAATTTGGGGATTTTAGAAATTTGTGATTTAGAAAGCTTGAATATATGAGGGATTAGTGTTTCTAAGTTCAATTTGAGGATTAAGTTAATTATGATATTGAATTTGGGTGGAATTGCTTTAGGTAAAGTTAAATTGGAAGAAAGAAGGAATCAATGGACAAATTGGAGTGAGGAACAAGTTTCTAGCATCGATTCGAGGTGGGTAATGTGTTTATAATTTGAATTTATAAGCCACTACGGCTTTCTTTAAATAAAGAGATTTTTTGATTTCAATTGCATCATAAATATTGCATCATTGTATGAATGATTTGAAAAATCATTTTTCATTCAATAAATGGACTTTGGATGAATTGCAACATACATTGTGTTATGCCTCGAAAGATTTCATGGCATTGTGTATATTCGTAAAAGAGTATTCGATTAATTGATTTGAGCATGATATGTGCTTTTGTGCAGGCAAGAGAGCACCTATTTCGTTAAGTCACGTGCACGTTGACCCCCCCTTAGCCTTCTCCTGGCTGCCTACTTGAGGCTTAGGAGATCTGAAAAATGGACTCGTCGTGTTTACGGTAAACTTCGGTTTCTGTCGTGTTTATGGAACTCTTGAGCCATTTGTGTGCATTGCATATGTGATATGACATTGCATCTATAAATTGTCAAGTTAATGCATTCATGTTTTGTAATCTATGGATTTATGGCTGAAAGCCTAAGAATCATACGTTTTAAAAACTGCGAGTTTGACTATAGCAAGAAAAGAACTTTTAATAACGTGCTTTACGGATTTCAAAGAAATGTTTTTCTAAGACCAGAGAAGGAAAAAGATTTCAAGGGTTTTGCTTATCCATTCGTTTTATAAACATATTATCCACGAGCTTTGTGCTCACCCCCCTTTCATCCACTTCTCTAGGATTTCGAGCGGGAGATTGGATGAAAGAATGTCAAGACGTGTTATTCGATTTTGTATCGTTTGTATTTTATGAAAAATGGGATTTTGGTATTGGTTTGTATAAGACTGGTTTTGTAAATTATTGTATTACAAGTATTATTATGGGATTGTATTATGAATTCTGGACATGTGTATTGATTTAAGTTATAAATGGGATCTGGATATAGAGATGATTGATTATTGGGTTTGGATTGATTTGATTTATGAATTTTGCATAAAGATTTAGATTATGACCTTATGTATAATGACTATGGTTTGTATATTGAATTGAGGAATTAATAGGAATTGGATTTGTATAATGTGTGTTGGATATGGACATGTAGATATAAGATTGCGTTTGTTGTGTTGGATTCCGGACGGGGAGTCCGATGATACTGGTTATATTGTGAGAAATATAGAAGTGTATTTTGAACACTTTGCAGGTTTTGGGTTTAATAGAAGGCTGTCATTATGCTGCCAAAATTTTGGTGAAATGGGTATAAGAATGAGAATTGAGATTTATTTGAGTGCATAAGAAAATGATTATGAATTGAGAAATTGATTAAGGAAGGTGGAAGAAACGAAAAAGAAAGGAATGAGAAAAGAAAGAAAAGAAAAAGAAAGAAAAGAAAAAGAAGAAAAAAAATTTTATACCAGTTTTGGATTGGATCAGTCTTAGGGTTTCCAACACAACGCGACAGTGATTCCTAAAATATTTGTTCACGGATGTCGGCTCCGTTTTGTTACGTATCAGAAATTGGTTTCGATTTGATTTGTATTCGATTCGTTTTGATTCGATACCTTCGTATTTGTTAAGCGTTTGCTTCCGCATGTTGTGATTCGATTTATTCGATTTGAATATGCTTTGTTTCCTTCGTGTTTCCTTTGCTTCCCGGTTGGGATCCGGTTTCTGGATCGGGTCCCAACATTTGTGGTATCAGAGCCCAATAGTATGATGTTACTTGGGTGTATATGTATGAGTAAGAAATCGATAAGAGTTTGTAAGGACAAGATTGAGATTATAAGAAAGTGCTAAGTGATCGTTTTCTTTTGATGACAAGAAGTATGATTGAATTAGTGAGACTGTGATATTGATGTGGATAAGTTTGCTTTGAAGAACAAAGGTGATTATTTGATTGATTTTAGGAATATGTGAATGAATGAGAGTGAAATTTCATGATGATTAGGCTTCGGTAATTTTGTGAATTGATTTTGGGCATTGATGACTTGAATAATGAGATGGTGATGGAGATATATGTATAGAAAGTCAAAAGATTAATGTGAAGGATGATTTGATTTTGAATATTTGCGAGATGAAATGAGAAATGCTAGAAAGATGAGATTAATGATAGAAATATATGTATGGAATATCAATAGGTTGATTTTGAATGATAAAGATATAGATATATATATGGAAGTTCAAAAGGATTAAATTGAATGGTATTGGTCCATATTAAGGTTATTAAGAATTGGACCATTGACTTGTGTAAATCTGTTAAGACATATTGATATGATATGATATTGGTGGTATTTGATACAAGAAGTGATAACTTGTGAGTAAGTTGAGAAATATGCATGATGAGAAATTAGTTCAGAAAGTGATTGAATATGATTATTTGAAGAGATTATTTGAGAGAACAAGTTACTTGGTGATTATTCAGATAGGAATTTCGAGGGCGAAATTCTTTTAAGAGGGGGAGAATTGTTGGACCCCGATCTTTTAGTGGAAATTAGAAATATGAAAATGAAAATTTGATAAGAGTTTTTGTATATGAATGGAGTTATAGATATTTTTGCCTTAAGGAAATTGATGAGAAAAGATTTGTTTGATTTGATGACTTTGGGTTTCAAATAGATTTATATGGGTTGTGAAAGTTCAAGTGGATGAGTGGATTGAAATGGAAGTTGAAATCAAGAAATAGAAAGTGAAAGTGTAAAATTTTGAAGAAATTAGAAAGTAAAGACAATTTATTTGGTTATGCATGTGGTGTTTTAAGTTAGATTATTGTAAGAATAAGATTTCAGTCATATGTGGAGAATGGTGGAGTTTTGTATCTTTTGTACTTGGACTTGAATACTGATGTTGTAATATGGCTTGGAATGCCTTTTAATTTTATAAACATTTATCTTATGATGTTAATGAGACATGGATTTATATATGGATATGAAAGATCAATTGTATATAGATTTGTGTGTATTGTGTTTGAGAGGAATTAGTTGAAGAGTTTGTGGTGATGTGTTGATATGTGAAGTTGATGTGTTGGAATGGTGTTTAGAAAATTCAATGGCAAATATGTATTGATCTAGATATATTTGGCCCAAGTGGTCTTAATGAAAGTTGTAGCTCATGTTTCCAGCTTTCTAACGCCATAAAGTATGCAATTTTTTGATATCGGGGCAAGAAGTTATGATAAATTGAAGTTTGGATATTGCTTAGTGATTTCTATCGTAAAACAACTTCGATTGAAAAAAATTAACTTAGCTAGAGGTTGAAGTTGCTTTGGAGTCCTTCATGAACATTGTAGAGCTTGTTTTTATCTTTCTATTGATATAAAGCATGAAAATATTGGACAAGAGAGTAGAAAGAGTGATCTTGGTATGAGTTGTGATAAGGAAAGAGTTAGAGACAAGATTGGTAGTGATCAGAAAAATATTTACTGAATATGCTTCAGTCTTTTAGCCACAACGTTTTCTCTAGTAATCCAAACAAGATGATTCTTGATTTGGATTAAACTAGAGATATATGGCTACATTTTGTAAGAAGACATCGAATTTCAATTATGTGCCTAAGAGTCTCAAATATTGTCATGAAGTGAAGAATTGGGTGAAGTGTTGGTGTAGAAATGAAAGTCTTATCTTCTGAATTTAGGGGCAATTTCTGGATTTTTAAAGATACATTTTGGCAAAATTCACTTCTGAAAAGTTGTATATTTTTCTCTTAGCTTTCCAACGAATCAAGCCGTGTCTAATTTGGAGTTCTGAGTAGAAAGTTATGATCTTTCTAAGTGGAGATGTTCTGGAGAAAAAGTCAGACGAAGTTAATCTTCATCTTCGTCTATGATGACGTCATCACAGACGAATCTCCATCTATGATGATGTCATCTCCATCTGTGATGATGTCATCACAGACGAATCTTCGTCTGTGCTGATGTCACTTCGTCTGTGATGATGAAGTGACATCATCGTCTGCTTTTGGTTTTGACCCTTCTTCATTCTTTTGGCCATAACTTTTTGTGTAGACCTCCGATTGAGCCGATTTTTAAAGCGATAGATTCCTACGACATTTTTCTATCTTTTCATACTATATATATCAGTTTTGGAATTAAATGGAGAAAGATAGCTCGGATTATAGTGAGCTGATCAGTTGTAAAAGTTTGAACAATGTTCAGTATTTTGGAGATATCTCGATCGGTAGAGCTCCAATTGAATTGATTCTTGTTTCTGATTAAACTAGAGACATGGGGATAAAGATGTTATGAAGGAGTCGATCAACAATTAAGATTTTAAAACTTTCAATTTCTGGAGTGAAGCTCGGTGTAGTGTTTAGCCTCGGGTCTGAAGAACAAACTTCAGTATTTTGGAGATATCTTGAGCTATAGAGCTCCAATCAATCCGATTCTTAAAGCATTGGATTCATAAGACATAGAGGAACATTTCTCTAGAAGAAAGTTTTGTCAAATGGCTTCATTTACCTAATCAAAATAATAAGACAAGATGTCAGTTTTAAAGAGTAATAGAGGGGCAATTTTGGAAGTTTACTTAAAGGGTTAAGTTTATAGGCTTAAATGGAGGGGCTTATGGGTCATTCCTCATTCATTAAATGTCATGGCACTATAAAAACAAGTGAGCTGTTGTTTTATCAAAGGAAGCACGACATTTGAACAAAGAAAAGAACAAAAGAAAGATGAGAGAAGGGAGAGCAAGCTTTCGAATGAGTGAAGAAGAAAGAGAGCTAGGGCTCGATTTTTCTACCACTTGAAGAGAGATTTTAATTTCATTTCAAGAAAGAAAAAGGTGGAGGATGAAGAGAGCTTCATCTTGAACCAAGAAACTCCGAAAATGGAAGAGAAATGAGGTAAGAGCAATTTTTAAGATTTGAGTTTTTCTTGAAGTTTTGGTTTAGAACCACGGAAAATGGAATGGGTTTGTAGAGTATGAAGTTAATTTTGTTGATTTCTAAGTATTATGGGTTTAATTTTTGGATGGAAATTAATTAGGGTTTATGCCCAAATTTAGAATTTGGGGATTTTGGAAATTTGTGATTTAGAAAGCTTGAATATATGAGCGATTAGTGTTTCCAAGCTCAATATGAGGATTAAGTTAATTGTGATATTGAATTTGGGTGGAATTGCTTTAGGTAAAGTTAAATTTGAAAAAAGAAGGAATCAATTGACAAATTGGAGCGAGGAACAAGTTTCTAGCATCGATTCGAGGTGGGTAATGTGTTTATATTTTGAATTTATAAGCCACTACAACTTTCTTTAAATAAAGAGATTTTCTGATTTCAATTGCATCATAAATGTTGCATCATTGTATGAATGATTTGAAAAATCATTTTTGATTCAATACATGGACTTTGGATGAATTGCAACATACATTGTGTTATGCCTCGAAAGATTTCATGGCATTGTGTATATTCGTAAAAGAGTATTCGATTAATTGATTTGAGCATGATATGTGCTTTTGTGCGGGCAAGAGAGAACCTATTTCGTTAAGTCACATGCACGTTGACCCCCCCCCCCTTAGCCTTCTCCTGGCTGCCTGCTTGAGGCTTACGAGATCTGAAAAATGGACTCGTTGTGTTTACAGTGAACTTCGATTTCCGTCGTGTTTATGGAACTCTCGAGCCATTTGTGTGCATTGCATATGTGAGATGACATTGCATCTATAAATTGTCAAGTTGATGCATTCATGTTTTGTAATCTATGGATTTATGGCTGAAAGCCTAAGAATCATACGTTTTACAAACTGCGAGTTTGACTACAGCTAGAAAAGAACTTTTAAAAACGTGCTTTACGGATTTCAAAGAAATGTTTTTCTAAGACCAGAGAAGGAAAAAGATTTCAAGGGTTTTGCTTATCCATTCATTTTATAAACATGTTATCCACGAGCTTTGTGCTCACCCCCCTTTTATCCCCATCTCCAGGTTTTCGAGCGGGAGATCGGATGAAAGAATGTCAAGACGTGTTATTCGATTTTGTATCGTTTGTATTTTATGAAAAATGGGATTTTGTTATTGGTTTGTATAAGACTGGTTTTGTCAATTATTGTATTACAAGTATTATTATAAGATTGTATTATGAATTCTGGACATGTGTATTGATTTAAGTTATAAATGGGATCTGGATATAGAGATGATTGATTATTGGGTTTGGATTGATTTGATTTATGAATTTTTCATAAAGATTTGGATTATGACCTTATGTATAATGACTATGGTTTGTATATTGAATTGAGGAATTAATAGGAATTGGATTTGTATAATGTGTGTTGGATATGGACATGTAGATATAGGATTGCGTTTGTTGTGTTGGATTCCGGACGGGGAGTCCGATGATACTGGTTATATTGTGAGAAATATAGAAGTGTATTTTGAACACTTTGCGTTTTTTGGTTTAATAGAAGCGTACCTTATGCTGCCAAAATTTTGGTGAAATGGGTATAAGAATGAGAATTGAGATTTATTTGAGTGCATAAGAAAATGATTATGAATTGAGAAATTGATTAAGGAAGGTGGAAGAAACGAAAAAGAAAGGAATGAGAAAAGAAAGAAAAGAAAAAGAAAGAAAAGAAAAAGAAGAAAAAAAATTTATACCGGTTTCAGATTGGATCAGTCTTAGGGTTTCCAACGCAACGCGACAGTGATTCCTAAAATATTTGTTCACGGATGTCGGCTCCATTTTGTTACGTATCAGAAATTGGTTTCGATTCGATTTGTATTCGATTCGTTTTAATTCGATACCTTCGTATTTGTTTCGCGTTTGCTTCCGCATTTTGTGATTCAATTTGAATCCGCTTTGTTTCCTTCGTGTTTCCTTCATTTCCCGATTGGGATCCGGTTTTCGGATCGTGTCCCAACACCTTGCATTTTTCATATTTCCTTGATTTGCTTACTTTAATTTATTTTATTTTTAAATCAATCAATTCTTGATCGTCCGAGTAAGTTTTCATCATTTAATTTAATTTTCTTGCGTGTTGGAATTCCCTTGGGTATGATATCCGATTCTTACCATTTTATATTACTTGTCGACAGGATGCACTTGCCTCTAATTGGTCTAGATGGAATTCAATTTATATTGTTTTGTTTAAACTGCAGCACGTTCCTCTATTGTAAGTACGCGGTGTGTCTTCTTTACCGACTTTCCAAATGTGTGAAGATCAAATGGTTTTAGTCACCTGATATCAATTACCTCAGGATTATATCCCTTGTTTACCAAATTTTTTGTAGCCTGCATCACATGGTATCTTATCCTAGAATATGCCAATATAGTACCATTATCTCCAAGCCTAACTAACTTAGCTTCCTCAAGATTACAAATTTAATCCTCGTTTAGAATTCTCTCCTTAAGGTTATAATGCAAAATATGCTCTATATCAATCAATGAAAATTATAGTAGAATGATGGTGAAAAATGTTTACTAAAAATATATTGAATTCTTATTAACTCTCTAATATATTTGACAAACATAAGACTAGATGTTGTAAACTTTGTTAGTTTGGTTTCTTGATATATGAATAAGGTGAGTAAACTTCACTCCATAATAGTAAAGAGGATTTTAAGGTATCTATAAAGTATAAAACATTACAGGATCAAGAATGTGAAAGAAATGAATTACAAGATAGCTTATTGTACTACTGATTGGACTGGTAGTCTTGATGATAGGAAAAGGCACACCTGATTTTTTTTCTTGGGGAAGAAAGTCGATCTCATAAAGTTCAAAAAAGTAAAGAAGTATTGCATTATCATCATTAAGAGTAGAATATGTCGCATTAAGTAAAGGAATATGTGAAGCTATATGGTTACGGAGAGTCCTATCATATTTGTAAGAAGATATCTTAAAGCTTTTAGTAATTTTCTGTGACAATATGTTAGTTATTTCTATGACTAAAATTCCTGTTTCATGCAAAGTCAAAGCATATTAAGATACTTCAATATTTCTGTTGGATCCTGTTTTTGGAATCCAACTAAAACCAAAACCATAACACTTACTAACCTGCTTTGATACGGCAAATGCTGGGCCCCGTTTTTGAAACCTAACCTCGGTACAAAAATACCATCATACTGAAGCGTGGTTCACTGAAATCTTTTCTTGCTCTGCAACCAAACATGATGAGCCCCGAACTCGGAGTCCGACCATTAAACCGAAAACGTTGGCGTACACCACAGAAATCGTGAAGCTTACAATCTCATTTCATTTCTACATTCCTTTTTCCATAACACATCTCGTTGTGGTATATAAATACATATACATAACTAAAATTCACAATAAAAAAAAAAATCATATCAAAACCATAACTCCCTCCAGTAAACCAAATTCTCACTCAATCCGATCCGTATACACAAATGCGTACTTCCACTGGTGATCAGCCATACATAATTCATTTACATCAAAGAATAGAATTTACAAGCTCTCATGGCATACCAAGCCACAATACAATATCCGAATATACAAAATATACCGATTCCAAACTTTCCAATACCAATTTAACTTAGAACAATACAATAAGCACACATATAAATCAAAACCTTCACTTCCCTTCACCCGATCTTCTTCTCATCACCTGTGGATGGGAATGAAGAGGGGTGAGCTTATAGCTCGTGGGTAACAGGTTTATAACAAAGAACAAGCAAAACCGTTGAAAAATTTCATTTGTTATACAAAAATCATAATAAGTTCATAAAACGCTTTGCTCCCAAATTTTCAGTCAAATTCGAAATTCTGAGTTCAAACTCATAGTTGAAAAGTGTAATTGCATAGTGAAAATGTTATCACATCAACACAACATGTTCATTCAATCATCAATATAAAATGCTCAATTTATGCACATACTTGACGATTCATAGATGCAATGCACAAACAAACGGCTCGAGGGTTCCATAGAAACAAAAGGGAGAAACCGAAATTTACACCCTGAACAAAATGAGTCCATTCGGAGCTCATAAGCCACAAGCGGGCAGCCAGGAGAAGGCTCTTATCGACGTGCACGTGACGAACGAAATGGTTCCACTGTTGCCCAAACAGAAGCACATAATCATGCTCAAATCATGTTCTCAATGCTTTTCGTGCTCTTTTCTTTCTTTTCCGAATATACAAAATGCCACGAATTTTCCAAGGCATGACATAAAATGTTCAATGCATTTTCATCTTTATTTTGAAATTCGTCAGAAAAGTTCATATGCTGAAACATGTAGAAATTTTGCAAATCATTCAATAGAAACAAAACGATATTTATGAAGTAATTGAAATCATTCTTGATTTGGGAGAAAACTTTAGTGGCTTATTACTAAATTATAAACATGAAACCCACCTGAAATCCTTGCTCGCATACATGCTTCAAAGATACCTCTCATCTTGATCCTCTTGCCTTCCTTGATTTCCTTTATCAAATGCAAAATTCCTATTCAAATAGGAATACAAATTAGGGACCCAAAAATCGCACATTCACTAAGATAACTGCTAAACAAACCCAAACTCTGCCAAAGTCCAAACATTTGGGTCACTTTTTCCATAAAATTCCTCATTGTCTTACATGTCTATTGACTTTAAAAACATTCAATTTGGTTCAAAAACCCAAAAGTTATACCCCAAACAAGTTGAGACTATCCCTATGCCGAAACAAGAATCTATACCCAACTTATGACCAAACTTTAAGATTCTATAGTCTGAATTTCAATTTCATTGCTTCATAAAACTTGTAGAACTTTGTCTCTATTTTACAACGAATCAAAAATCACTTCAATTGGACATCTACATCAAAAGATATACCCAAAATTCATCTTTCTTTAGAAACAGGGGCTCGCCATGAAGCCCATCATCATGGCGAATGCCCGTGCTCGCCACGGCGTGCACCATTTTCTCGCACTTTGCGGCGTGCTCCTTCTCGCACGTCGCAGCAAACCCTTCCCCACACGTCGCGACGAATATAATTTCACACGCCGCGACATGTGAAATTATATTCGTCGCGACGTGTGGGGAAGGGTTCGCTGCGACGTGCGAGAAGGAGCACGCCGCAAAGTGCGAGAAAATGGTGCACGCCGTGGCGAGCACGGGCATTCGCCGCGATGAGCAGGGCTTCGTCGCGGCGAGCCCCCTGTTTCTAGCAAAGATGAATTTTGGGTATATCTTTTGATCTTGTTATGGTTCATACGCACGTCGTGACGTGCAGGCCTTGAGAACGACTCCGAACCCAATTTTTCCAGCATTTCTCATCCCCAATCTTTCCATTAACCACATACAACACATCTAAACTTTGATTCAAGTCCAATACTTCATTTGTAACTCATTTAAACCTTAAAAACAGGCACAAAATCATCAACCCAAGAAATCTATCCATTTTTCCCTTAAAACCCTAAACTACCGATTCTAACACATTCAATCCATCTTAGGGTTTAATCTAACCATAACAAGATTAAAAGAAGCTAAACTTACCAGGAAATGCTTCGAATCTGTCGGAAATCACAAAGATCGAAAACTCCATTTTCCTCTTCTCTTCTTCCTCTCCCACGGTTCTCTTCTCTCTTTCTTCTTCTCTTTTTCTCCTTCCTTCCTCTTTCTCAACTCTTCTTCTTTTAATCCTACTTAATTGTCAAATGCCCATTTTGCCCCTTTCATATAAGCCTTAAGCCTTCTATCCTTAAGTGCCATGACAAAAATGCCCTCACATATTTCACCACTTTAATACAACCAAACCATATAATAAATTTTACTAACATTTATTGAACAAGTAGATCCAAAACTTTATCCATCAAACCTCATAATTTATTTCAATCATGCTTAATTCAATACGAAAAATTCAGGGCCAACAACTCTCCCCCTCTTAAAAAGAATTTCGTCCTCGAAATTCTTATCTGATTGATCAGGAGTGCAGGAATCCATTTCCGCATTTCTCATTAAACTTCATCACTCTAATACTTTCTTCCAAATGACCGTGGATAATAGACTCACTCGATCTTTCAACCCTTTATTCGACCATTCACTGACTTAACTAGTTCCTCATTATTCTTCCTAGCACTTACAATTTTCCCACTTTCTGTGTCGATAAAACCAATACCATATCATATTAGTATTTCCTTAACATACTCACGTACATCACATTTAGAATCCAAGACATCTGTTATTAGCAGCACGAACTCATAGTGATTTCCTAATAACCAATTCATAGCAAGCTTAACAAATCCTTTGTCCTAACTTGAGCATACCTTGTAACCCATGTAAGCACACACCCTTTAAGGTGATAGCCTTAGAGACCAAACATCTTTCACTTGATAATTCACATCACTTTAGTATCAGCACATTAGCCTCTTATGTCTATCTCACTGTATTCCATGTCCATTGGCACAGATCCGCCTAATTCCTCCATCTTTCTGGAATCACTTAATCTCGTCTATCTATAACGTCTCCAATTCTAGCCTCCAATGACCAGTAGGCCTTACTCATCAAAACAAAAAAAAATAATGACTCTTTTTGTCATCAAACTCCTCATACAAAGTTCTATTAGAGTCACGACGACAACGATTTTGATTCTTAACATCAAATAGAATAGTACATTGGTCTCATATTCCCATGAACTCCACACTATAGACTTCAAACATATCGCCGACAGTTAAGACCGTCGACAATTTAAACTCTCCATCACTTGACATATTTCTTCTAAGACGTATAACTTAAATCACCACTTGTACTTTTCTGACAGTCTCTTTGCTCAATCATCTTTACCGGTATGCATACTTTTTATCTCAATCACCCAGTATCATTTTTTTCTATTCTAGCTCAAAATGCACATTCATTTTTTCTTTCTTGGAAGGGTTCACAATTTCTGAATCCTTAATTTGAGCTTTATTTATGTGAAATTGATCTTACCCTTTTCAGTGACTGATGGTACTCCATTTGCCCAAAATTCGACTTCATTTAGCACTCTTTATTGCACTAGATCTGATAACCTCTATATCTGAATTCATACTCCACTGCTATCGAATTCTCTATTCAATGCATCTAATCACAACACTAGCTTTACCATTTTTGTACTCATTTGCACAACATAATCTTCCTGTAACTCCGTTTCTTTCCAATCCTTTCAACTTAATAAGTACCTTAATCTCATGATTTGTACATATAATGTCTCCAACTTTTCGGCAATCATCACAGCAGCAAATTTCAATTCATGTATCAACAATCATCCTATGAGGTTTCAATTGTCTCCATGCACACGAATTCACTTCATTTTACTGCGTGGGATCTTATCCCGATCTCTCATGTAACACCATTGCATACTACTGAATTCCCAATTCCAAACGATATAATTAATATCGGTGTTATAATTCCTCAAACTTGTCCTTACCTTCGTCCCTCATATAATTTACTCATTTTCCTCAAGTAGTCAACCTATTTTTCCCCACTCTTCGAATACACTTAACATATCATCAAACTTCGTTTGGATCACTTTACTCTTCATTCTATAGTATTGTCTAGGAACTCCATATGTCCACAACTGGTCCTGGTAATTCCTCCATTAACTGATTCCTCAATGAGAAGTCTTACCTCTTGTTATTTTCCAATTCCCAATTGTCTTACCTTTCTTGACTGATTTTCTCCATTTTTTTTATTTCCTCATAATTCAAATTGACGTATTCTGATGTCTGCTCATTTTATATTCATTCCTCCACACACTTTAGTTTATTTGCAATGTTAGCATCTTGTACTTGTCACACCTTCATTGGATAAAATTGCATTTCCCAAACATATTTACCCAGAACATAACGTGAACCGCTATGCTCCTCCTATTGGCAATTAGTGTCTTCTCAAATTTAGGAATTCACTCGCATAGTTGGATCCCTTACATCATGCAAAAATACATACATTCTCTCCATTAGAGCAAGGAATCCAATACTTACTTTCGAGTCATGACATACTCCTCTTTTTGATCGGTTCTTTCAGTAATCAATCTTCATACAAACTATCTGATCTGCTTAATCTACCTTAGTGAAATTTTGCTTCGAAAGAGAGTTTCTTGCTACTATCACATATACTATTCGTACAAAGCTTTATCAATCACTTGCTATTATCATCACATCATCAGCTACTTTTAATCCCTCGAGAAGTCCAATTTCCCTCATCCTCATACGGTGATAACGTTCAAGTCACTCAAAACTCAAAGGGGTAACGAACATACTTGCTATCGCATATGCTTGGCTGAGCATCGTCAAAGTCATGCGACTCTGTCCACAAATTCACTCCTTAAAATCACCAATTCATATCTTACACAATTGATACCTTGATCGCCATTGATCTTGACAACAGTTCACCCTTATCGAATATACTAACACAAATTTATGCTAGTCTTTCCAGAAGTCACCGTTTCTCATGCTATATTGTTTCATCATAGGTCCATTACCATGTTGAATGCGTAAGGCTCACTTCCTTGCCTTACAGAAGCTTCATCATTTTCTGGGGCTACCGATTCATCAATACTCTCCTCTCTTGTCGGAGAGTCGGGTGCAACTGATCTTTTCAGAACTCTTCTCGTCCTTCTACGAGGTGGAGTTCTTCATTCTTTTTCTTAATCTCATTCATGCATAATATGGGAGCTTATACACATTTGCGATTTTCCCCATACTCATTTCATTCGTCTCATACAAGGTCATTTATGTCTACGTCATTTCCCTTTCTCTATGTCTTCACTTCTATCTCATTTTCCAATTATTCTTTATTTCATCTTCTACATGTATATCCTCACTCAATTCGAAATTATCGGTGCATAATTACAATGACATTCTGACCTCAATTCCACTAATTTATTCTTACTGCGGATCAGAACTCTTATCATCTTAATCGACAAACCACTCCAATTCCAAATTTCTCGTCTTAGGATCATAACAAAGTTATGCTTCCATTGCACTCTACTTGTACCCTCTAATCTCATCGTGTATACTACCAATCTATGGTAATACATTCGTATCGTATCTATAACAATTTCAAACAGTACAATATTGCCGTCATGTTCAATCCTCCAATACAATTGCCTTGAATCATTATCTGTTCCGTTTACCCATCCTCTATTTCTCCTTTCTAATTATCCACAACTTTCCTTTTTCTCAGATTGAGATAGATGGACCACAATTGATGGACCAATCATCATTTCAAATTCAACCTATTGATCTTCCATACATATATTTTTATTCTTTATCTCATCTTTCCAACTTTATCTCACACACATGGAGATTCGTCATTATTTTATCCCAATTCATCACAATATTCACAGCTCAATTTCCTTAACACATTACTAAAATCAATCCAAATTCTTGTCAATCTAAATCAAACAATCACCTTGGTTCCTCAAATTCTAACACCTCAAACTCCTAACAATTACTTATGCGTGTAACCCATACACATGCGCCCATGCAAGATCATAATGCTGGGCTCTGATACCACAAATGTTGGACCTCGTTTCTGGAATCCAACTCAAACCAAAACCATAACACTTACTAACCTGCTTTGATACCGCAAATGTTGGGCCCCGTTTTTTAAACCTAATCTCGGTACAAAAATACCATCATACTGAAGCGTGGTTCACTGAAATCTTTTCTTGCTCTGCTACCAAACATGATGAGCCCCGAACTCGGAGTCCGACCATTGAACCAAAAACGTTGGCGTACACCACAGAAATCGTGAAGCTTACAATCTCATTTCATTTCTACATTCCTTTTTCCATAACACATCTCGTTGTGGTATATAAATACATATGCATAACTAAAATTCACAATCCAAAAAAAAATCATATCAAAACCATAACTCCCTCCAGTAAACCAAATTCTCACTCAATCCGATCCGTATACACAAATGCGTACTTCCACTGGTGATCAGCCATACATAATTCATTTACATCAAAGAATAGAATTTACAAGTTCTCATGGCATACCAAGCCACAATACAATATCCGAATATACAAAATATACCGATTCCAAACTTTCCAATACCAATTTAACTTAGAACAATACAATAAGCACATATATAAATCAAAACCTTCACTTCCCTTCACCCGATCTTCTTCTCATCACCTGTGGATGGGAATGAAGGGGGGTGAGCTTATAGCTCGTGGGTAATAGGTTTATAACAAAGAACAAGCAAAACCGTTGAAAATTTTCATTTGTTATACAAAAATCATAATAAGTTCATAAAACGCTTTGCTCCTAAATTCTCAGTCAAATCCAAAATTCTGAGTTCAAACTCATAGTTGAAAAGTGTAATTGCATAGTGAAAATGTTATCACATCAACACACTATGTTCATTCAATCTCAATTTAAAATGCTCAATTTATGCACATACTTGACGATTCATAGATGCAATGCACAAACAAACGGCTCGAGGGTTCTATGGAAACAAAAGGGAGAAACCGAAGTTTACACCCTGAACAAAATGAGTCCATTCGGAGCTCATAAGCCACAAGCGGGAAGCCAGGAGAAGGCTCTTGTCGTCGTGCACATGACGAACGAAATGGTTCCACTCTTGCCCAAACAGAAGCACATAATCATGTTCTCAATGCTTTTCATGCTCTTTTCTTTCTTTTCCGAATATACAAAATGCCACGAATTTTCCAAGGCATAACATAAAATGTTCAATGCATTTTCATCTTTATTTTGAAATTCATCAGAAAAGTTCATATGCTGAAACATGTAGAAATTTTGCAAATCATTCAATAGAAACAAAACGATATTTATGAAGTAATTGAAATCATTCTTGATTTAGGAGAAAACTTTAGTGGCTCATTACTAAATTATAAACATGAAACCCACCTGAAATCCTTGCTCGCATACATGCTTCAAAGATACCTCTCATCTTGATCCTCTTGCCTTCCTTGATTCCCTTTATCAAATGCAAAATACCCAAAAATCGCACATTCACTAAGATAACTGCTAAACAAACCCAAACTCTGCCAAAGTCCAAACATTTGGGTCACTTTTTCCATAAAAGTCCTCATTGTCTTACGTGTCTATTGACTTAAAAACATTCAATTTGGTTCAAAAACCCGAAAGTTATACCCCAAACAAGTTTAGACTATCCCTATGCCAAAACAAGAATCTATACCCAACTTCTGAGCAAACTTTAAGATTCTATAGTCTGAATTTCAATTTCATTGCTTCATAAAACTTGTAGAACTTTGTCTCTATTTTACAACGAATCAAAAATCACTTCATTTGGACATCTACATCAAAATATATACCTAAAATACCCAAAATTCATCTTTGCTGGGAACAGGGGCTCGCTGCGGCGAACGCCCGTCCTCGCCGCAGCGTGCACCATTTTCTCGCACTTCGTGGCGTGCTCCTTCTCGCACGTCGCGGCGAATCCTTCCCCACACGTCGCGACGAATATAATTTCGCACGTCACGACGTGTTCATACGCACGTCGCGACGTGCGGGCCTTGAGAACGACTCCGAACTCGATTTTTTCAGCAATTCTCATCCCCAATCTTTCCATTAATCACATACAACACATCTAAACTTTGATTCAAGTCCAATACTTCATTTGTAACTCATTCAAACCTTAAAAACAGGCACAAAATCATCAACCCAAGAAATCTATCCATTTTTCCGTTAAAACCCTAAACCACCGATTCTAACACATTCAATCCATCTTAGGGTTTAATCTAACCATAACAAGATTAAAAGAAGCTAAACTTACCAGGAAATGCTTCGAATCTGTCGGGAATCACAAAGATCGAAAACTCCATTTTCCTCTTCTCTTCTTCCTCTCCCACGGTTCTCTTCTCTCTTTCTTCTTCTCTTTTTCTTCTTCCTTCCTCTTTCTCAATTCTTCTTCTTTTAATCCTACTTAATTGTCAAATGCCCATTTTGCCCCTTTCATATAAGCCTTAAGCCTTCTATCCTTAAGTGCCATGACAAAAATGCCCTCACATATTTTACCACTTTAATACAACCAAACCATATAATAAATTCTACTAACATTTATTGAACAAGTAGATCCAAAACTTTATCCATCAAACCTCATAATTTATTTCAATCATGCTTAATTCAATACAAAAAATTCGGGGCCAACAATTTCATAGGAGACATGGTAAGTAGAAACGAAATTTTCTTAGAGTTTAGTAATACTAAAGATTAACTAAATGATATTTTCATGAGTGCTATCATTTTAGACAAGTTAGTCCATTTCAAGAATTTCTTAAAAAATACAAATTAAATGGGGGTGCTAAGAAGTAATTTGTAGTTATCCTTGGAACCATAATAAGTATTTGAATTAATTATTTGTAATTATTAATTTATAATTGTTTAATAGAGTCTAGAATTCCTTAAGCCTCCATAATTATCTTTTGGCTTCTATATAAATGTATTTTATGTTCTTGAAGATGAAGATGAAGAAGCAACATCATCTGCAAGAGTTGTAGTACTGTAAAATTCCCATAACTATCCACCAAACAAAATTTAATAAAAATCATCTTTAAATATTTTCTACCTACTTTGCTTTTTTTATTTCCAATAGTTCATACCCTCAACCAATGGCCTCAATCCAATCATATTAGCTCTAATACTCATACCATTTAAGCAGTTCTCAACAATTAGAGTGTCAAGAAACTCTTACATGGCCATACTTCTTAGCCAATACCTTGGTCACCTTGTAAGAAATTTTATAACGGCCTACATCTTCACCCATGACAAATAATATGGGATCTCTTTCCATTTCTTATTCTTAGCCTTGTCTTAGTTCCTTAAAAAGTAGAAGTTTATGTTTGATTATAAATGAAAATAAGAACTAAGATAGCACCATAACCAAACAAATGCATTGTAACCAATAAGATATGGTAGAATGAATTATTGTTATTATGTCCTTTCATTCCTAGGGCTGTCCAGATATAGTCAGATAAACATCTTAAATGATAGCCAACAAAGATAAATGTGTGGGTAATATAATTGGTCCATAGCAGGTTGGGTAGACTTTTAAGGTCAAAATAGAGCTACGATTAGTCATAGATATAATAAATTGATGATTTTCACCTAGGCCAAACTCTTCCTCTTATAGTTTCCAGAATATTTGTTCTTCCTATCTTGACAAGAAATTTGCATTATTATATGGGATCTTTGAACTACTTGTGTTCCATTTCTCTTAGTCACAAAAAACTAGTTAGTAAAAATTTATGTATCAAATAGACAAAAGGTGCACATTTATGCCAAATTTAAACACCAGGATTAAGATAATGATGTGTAAAGTCTTCAGGGATTGGGGTACATATGATTTTGAACTTGTGACAAGCTTAACTCAATCAACAAATTGTTGAATGCATCTTGTTTTTTTTAATACCATGTCTACTTCTTATCCTTTCCTTTTACTAAATACTGTTGATTATTAAAATGATCCATCAAATTGCATTATAGTACTTGTAAGCTGAAGCTATAAACTAGGCAAAAACTAGCATGTCATAAAAAAATGGCTTGACACAGCATGGTTTATCAACATCCTTTTATTGATAGAAGCAAGAGGAAACAACTATTTCTTTAATATGTTCTCTTAATCATCTTTTTAATCTCTTCTTTTCTCTATTTACCTAAGTTCCACATTTTTTGATTGATTTTTTATTGTATAATTGAGCTAAATGTCATTAAATTGTAGCTTAAAAATTGACTACTATCAAATTTGGTGTCAAACCATAGACTCTAGTTGTAAAATCGCTTCCAATAATGGCCACGGAAACATCTTAGGAATGAAGGAGGATTGAGGGGAAAAATTAGAAATCTTATGTAAGAAATGGAGCTTCAGCATAAAAGAAGCCCGCAAGAGCAGAAGGAGGTGGATTATGTACATTCATCAACTGAATGGTACAAGAAAAGTATGAGGAGAGAATATGAATGGTCAAGTGCTGAGATACAGTATTTAAGGAGCATATGGAGATCAATAACATTCCTATGCAATTTAGTAGGATTGAGTATTCTATTTTCAAGGTTGAAGGGTTGTGAACATTGATATTTAAGTGCGAGAATTGCTTTAGTTGGATCAAATATCTATAGGAATTAACGTTAGGTTAGTTGCGATGCATCTATAAGGAGACTTTGGCATGGCATCAATTATACTTAAAAGAAATATTAACCTTGTAACTGAACTATTAAAGAGAATACATTTTCATTTTAGTGTTGTGTGGAAACGTTAATAAATTTGGAGTGAAAAATAAAGCAGCAATAAGAACACCAAGAATTTTATATTGGTTCGTCAATGCCTACATCCAGTTTATAGATGGCTGAGTATTTCACACCAATCAATGAGAGCATACAATAGTGTTTATCACTCAATTTTTGAAAATACCCAAATTAAACCAAGCTCACGCACTCCCACTAGGAAGAGAAAACAAAAAAATATTACAAATGTTTTTTTCTCTCTCTCACTCTAGAAATTTCTGCTCATTCCTTCCTTTGGAAATTTTTTCTACTCTCTCTCACATTAGAAATTTTCTGCTCTCTTCTCACACTAGAAATGTTCTACTCTCTTCTCACACATCCTCTTTCGCTGTTGCTACTTCTCTTTTATAGAGAAGTTAATGGGTGGAGGCCAGTTGCAATGAAATCTACCGAAAAATAAGCCACCATTTCTGACTCAACAATCATCAAAAGCAAACTATCATTTCTGACTTTGAGACAATACTCAACAATCTCCACCTTGGCTCAAATCCTTGAAGAGGAACTCCCAATGGCCGTCTCCCAATCCCCTACTTGGAAACAAAAAAAATTATAAATGCAAATCAAATCTAAGCAATGCTTAAACTTGAGTAATGAAACTGGTTTTGTCAACATATCAGAAGGATTGTCGGCTGTCCCAATCTTCTTAAGAAGAATATCTCCATCATCAATAATCTCACGAAAAAAATGGAACCTCACATCAATGTGTTTTGTACGTGCGTGATGAACTTGATTCTTTGCTAAATAAATAGTGCTCTAACTGTCGCAATAAACATCCACATGGTACTGATAGACCCCTAAGTTATCAAATGGAACATCCCATTACTTATGGGAAGGTTAGAATAATAATTATGAGTGAACATTGAGAGTTTAGAAACGCTTGTGCATTGTAGCACCCCACTCCCGCGAGACCCGAACCCTACATCGACGGTGATATCCGAGCCCGCGACCCGCGAGGGTGGTATGCTAGAGCAGTCAATGCAGTTTAAAAACTCATTATGATTTTTTTTTCAAAACAATGAAAAGTCTTGTGAAATAATAAACGATTCGGGCCCGTGATACGAAAACCCTTTTCGGTCATACACTTTACCAAAGATCACATTTCAAAACAATATTTATCAATTAGGGCCCTCAACAATTCAGTACTATTTTTGCGGAATATAAATTTATACATAATTCAAAATGACACAAATGCAGACGTGAACTGATCCCGACTTCAACCACCAACTCTCTTGCAGTAATCATACTGCCGTTCCACTAATGGGGTACTCTTCAATACCTGAAAAATAATTGCAATGTTAGGTGAGTTTGCGAACTCAATGAGAAACCATCATCGATGGTCCACCCAACGCATGCATATACAATCAATTCATATCATAGCACATATTAACACATTCCAAATTATCCCATGCATTGCCAATTTTACACATATAAGGCGACGCTTTTCACACAAATCACATTTAATCATTCATATATATGATGCACATGTGAAACTTTTCTATTTTCATTTCGTTGTTGTGACTGTGCTCGAATTGTCCCAAAGGATTCGCATATTGCGTTGAGCCCGAGGCTCGATACTCGTTAGGCGTGATATGCCTCGATACATCGAGCCGATGGCTCAGTAACATGGACCAAAGGTCCTGTGCGTTGAGCTTAAAGCTCTCATATACGCTGGGCATAGCTCGATCATCGAAATGAAGCTCTAATTACGTTGGTTCCACCGGTCACAACTGCCATTATCTGATCATGCAATTATGCATGAATGCATATGCCTCGTTTTATAATAATTTGTGTCACAACCAAATACACTAGGTCCAATTTCGCATTTAACCAATTCACTTTCAATTATGCACATTTAACACTTCTATAACACATTCCAAATATTTCGAACACCTGTGGTTCGAAATCAATCAAAACAACCACACATAATCCTTCCTTAACTCCACATGGCAATCGTACATGAAATGAAACACATATAGGTGGAGAAACCAACTAGGTTACTCACCTATTACTTCTGAGCTAATGCCGGGAAGTCTCTGCTACGTCGGTCAATCGACGCTCCAATTGGGCCTCTATAAGAATCAGAAAATAAAACGATCACTAATTTTTCCATCCGAACTAGTAATGATGCACATGTAGGTGTAAAATGCATGTTCATGATATTCCCGGCCCTAATCCCATTTTTTTTTCCATCAGAAAAATTTGTCTAATTTAATGGTGCTGACAGTACTCAATTTGGACCTCTATAGGTCCCCAATAAATCAAATAAATAATTACTATATATCTATAGATATAAGCCCTTATTTCCTTCTCTTTTTTCCCTTTTTATTGTCTGACATTCTAACTAGCATATCTCTTTACACACAATTCAGAAAATTACAAACCATACCTCTTTGGAAAGATCATGAAACCCTCTACAAGTTTCATGAAAACCATAAAAATCACATTTACCCCTAAGGGTGTCAAAATTCAATTGAAACTTCTGCCCATTCAAAACCTATCAAAGCAGAACAGTACTTGGTAAATTCAGTAACTTCCATTCTCTTCAGTCAAAAATTACACCATAAATATGCTCATAAATATCACAATGTGATCTACAGCTTTCATGAACAATATGAAATCAAATTCAATGGCTAACTAGGTCAAACAATTCAGTGAATGCTACTGCCCCTGAAAATACTCACTCTGGACAGTAATTATTAAAATAGTATAACTCCTTGTACACATGTCAAGAAAATCATTACCTTATATCACTGGAAAGATAAAACACAGTACTACACTTCTCATGAAGGGCGTCAAAGCCAATTCCATCATTAACAATTTTAAACTTGTCATGCAATTTTCTGCTGATCAGGACAGTTAATAATCTAATGCAGGTTCAGTGTTTGAAATTTCATAACTCTCAAATCTGATATCCAAAAATTACATTCTATGTACCATTTTCAAGATAACTGTTTCCTCTACAACTCTTCTGAAGACCAATTGAGCCAATTCAATTCACAGAAATTTCGAAAATTTCTTCTACTCAG
The DNA here is from genome assembly GCA_029891385.1 of Erythroxylum novogranatense. Lineage (NCBI taxonomy): Eukaryota > Viridiplantae > Streptophyta > Magnoliopsida > Malpighiales > Erythroxylaceae > Erythroxylum > Erythroxylum novogranatense. The sequence continues at coordinate 79,611,080 of CM057229.1, read as the reverse complement.
ATTGTGCACCAAATCCACCCTTAGTCTAGGTTTCCACTACATTGTACAAAATCAGTCAATATTCCACAGTGCATATCTCCAAATATACAAATCTAAAAATTGCAAAATCAGTGGGAATGGAAAGATAACTTAATAAGCTTCAATTTTAATTCAGACCATTTTCCCTAATTCCATCCCAATTAATTTAGAAAAATCAGCAAAACACTTAGGTCATAGTTTCGGTTACTATTCATTCCAGCCATCAGCAGTAACTTTCCATGCTAAAATTCACCCTCTTAAGCCAAAAATTAGACAACACTTATTTCACACAAGAATGTAGCCAACAAACCAAAGTTTAATTAGGCACAAACCCCACCTCATTTTCATAACCACCCAATGAGTTATGCTCAAAACAGTACAGTAGGGCAAAACTCAAATTTTCCAGCTTTACTTCTCAAATCAATTCCTTTCTTTCCAATGTCTATTCTACTTCACTTAGCACTCAATTTGCCTTCCTATTCAACCAAAATTTCATCAAACACTTCACCTCAACATAACCTATAAAATTTCAGCATCATATTCAATCATTTTCTTTTAAGTCTTATTCATCTAATATCACTACAATCATTTCAAACTATGACATTCAAACACTAATCATCTTCAACCTCATTAATTCTTCTATAAACATGCCCAACAATTCAAACCATATGTTTCATGTCATTAATGCATCATACATCATATTTCATAAACAATCACTTCCAATTCATGCAATTAACTATGAATTCATGCAATAAATACATAAGTAAAACTTAAACCATACACTTACCAAATCAAAGCTTTCAACTTTTCAATTCTCCAACTTTTTTACTTCTTCTCCATCCCATGCAAGGTTATCATCAAGGTAAGAAGGTAGAAGCTTTAAGTTTGCAAGCATGCAAGAAAATCACTCAAGGTTGGAGGAAAACAACAATTAAATCAAGGAAAATTTGAGAGAAATCCGATGAGAGGCAAAGGAGGAGCGTTTTCGGATGGTTGAATAAAAAAGCAAGGAAACTTGATTTTTCATGCTTTAATTAAGACAACAACGAGAGAGGAAGCAAGTAGCATAAGACAAAAGCAGTTATTCACGGGGAAGATATAAAACAAAGCTCTTGTATAGGATTTAGAAACCCTACTACAATTTGACCCATTCTAGTTCAATGGCCCTAATTTAAATTCCAAAATAAAATACCCAATATGACAGTGCCATTGGGTAGCAATTTTCGCTACCGAAAAGCAACCGGTTCACCACTTGGCGATTTTTTCGATCTGGAAATTTTTCTCCGAAAAATTCCTAAAAAATTCCTGAAAAATCCCTGAAAATACAAAACACTCAATGGCGCACTCAGAATAATTTTTCAAACCCAATAGCTACGTTAATCACAATAAAATTGCCTTAGGCACAAAAACCGGGAATGTCATGTATGCATGTACAGTAATTTCATTTTCACAAATGATACTGTGTATCAATCCAATTACGCATGAACAGTACTAATTAATCCCTATCAATCCCATCCTATGGCAAATTTACTATTTAACCCTTCCTGACGGGGGTGGGATGTTACAATTCCCCCTTCCTTATAAAAATTTCGTCCTCGAAATTATCAATCCACAGTTCAGTATGACAGTGATCATATGTCCCTACAGTTCCCATACACTACGTCACTCAATACTTCTGTTATTAAAAGATCGCAGTAAGACTGTCCGTTTCCTCTGTGGCTTTCTCGCTATCTTACCTATCTCACTTGTCATTTTCAGAGTAGCCACTACCTTTAGTTCCGATGCTATGACTCAGTTTATTATTTCTGAATCTATTCACTTATCCCGTTTTATCAATCCAATACCTTTCTCTCTAGTAATATACAGACTAATCCTGGTCCTTGGATACTCTCTTTGCCACTTCTATTCTGAGTACACCTTTTTAAGGTGATACGTATAATACAATAATTTCACTATAACCGGTGCTATCCACCTGATGCATTTATCCTTCATATTTCATTGACTCTTAATCCAGATTTAGTTTTCTTTTGACATTCACTGTTCTTTATACATTTAATTCTGTTTCATTTGTCCGATTCTGATTCACCGCACTAACCCATGCAACCTTCCTAGGTCACTTTCCTTTAGGTCACTCATTACATCACAAGTATCTCGACTCAATGATGCACTTTTCCGTGTAATACAAGCGTGTACCATTCCATCTTGTGATCACCATTAGCTTGATAATCATTCAGTCAAAACTATATAATGAGGTCATAATCCTCTGCAGTCCAAACACTTAAACACTTTTCCGATTGAACATTCAAACCTCTACGCACTTGAATCTATAATCATTTCGTTCTATACCCATAGTTATTCAATTTCACCTTTCGCATCTACTTAATAGAATGTCTAGCTTCGACTGTACACTTTCTTGTTCTATCACTTTCTGTCGGATACGCATACTTTTTCTTTGAATCATTTAATATTGTTTTTTTCCGATTTCACTCGCATATTCAGACTCATCGTAGGACTCACCACTTTAACTCCTGCACTCTTAACCTTTCTTACCGTTATCTAGTATCTCAATTTTCCAGAAACACTTCATAATTACCCATAATCTACTTGACATTCTTTGGAAATCCCTATATCTGTAATTGGTATGTTCCTTGCAACATTATCTGTTCACTATTTGAATTTAGCAGGCAGAATTGTCTGTTCATTTCAGAATTAGCGGTATAGTAGTCATTTATGCCCGTCTTTTTCCTCAAATAAACACAATGTATCCTTATAGGAATCTAAGGTCTCCAAGACTTTAAACAATTGCGATCATAAAACCAAGACCATTTATCAAAGTCAATTCAATTTATCTTATACCGTTTTAACATATTGTCCCATTTCATCACACACTGCCCACTCTCCAAGGATATGCTTATCATCAATATCAAATTCCTCAATTATTCATAAAGTTCTTTTTACTTTTTACTGTTCAACACTTTCAAGCACATTTCGTCAATAATCATAGTCACTACCATTTGCTTACCTCGCATAATTCCCTATTAGAGTCTTGTTGACTTTTTCATTGAGTCTACAAGTAGTGTATTTGCAATCCCTTTATGAAGGTAACACTACATCACGTCATCATCAGTTTCCCTTTAGAACTTCTTGTCTCTACTCATTTTCTCTTTTCAATTGATTTCCTGTCATTCACATCAACATATGCCAATACCTAGTCATCCGTACTTGGACTTCCATAAATTCCACTTTATTTAAGTATTTCACTTCGCAGTTCGGGACTATTTTCTTCTTAGTTTCAAATCAAGATTTCTCAACAGTTTTGCATCACATATGGAGATCTATTTACTTCACATTGCAATAAAATCATTTCAAATTAAAATCCACTTACGTAGTTGGATACTTTACATTTCTGTACACACAATACAGATAAATGTCCAAATCTCCTCTTGAGATATGACTCAATTTCACTTTTGATTTCGTCCGTACTTCTTTTTGTTTGACCATTAGTCTTGCTACCGTCATTATACTATTCACGAAAGTCTCATCGGCCAATTAGTGTCCCTAATTGCTTTTCAATCATTCTCAACTATACGCACTATCTTAATCAGAACAATTTTATGCCATAATTTAAAGATCAGAACAGTCCTTGCACTAAGGTTCCATGTGACAGTCACATAAACACTTTCTTTAACACTTATTCCATAATCTACACCTCACCAGAACTTATTTCATCATATTCGGAAGCCAATTAGTAACCTATACAATTTAGACTTCCATAAAACTCCTTTCCGTTTATGCTAATCCTCAAATAGAGGACTGATGCCATAATATTTTTTTTTGTTCATTTTCTCTCATAAAGGTACATTCAGTCCTCTTATGTCTTACTTTCACCCATTATGAACTTTACACTTATAAAAACTAAGTCATCGACCATTTCCTCTATTCTTTCCATGTATATGTCACATAAGTTTCATGCATCTTGATCACCTCACTATCCAGTATATACTCCCAACGGTAAATCAACGTAAATGCGACAACTCTCTTTATATATCACTATCCTTGTTTCATTAGCATTTTCATTGTTTCACTGTCTTTATCCTTGTTTTATTTCCCACACGTCATTGTACTTCTTTTTACATAGTTTTCTTCTTATATCATGAATGTGTCAGCTTGACCTTTTACGGTCATATCCACTTGGCTTATATACTGTCATCGGGTTATTGCTACGTATCTTCGTATTTTTCTGAAACACTCCACGATAGGGTATTCACAGTCCCCAAAACACGACAAAATCGGTAATACAACTCCACTGTATCTCTATCTATTTACCCATCCATTTACCATTTCTGTGTCCATATACATCTTTTCATCCAATCCAGAATTTCCCGATATACAATCGGTAGAAATTGTCAGTCTTTCTTTTTCCCTTACGATCTTATTATACTGATTTCCAAACTCTTAGCACCATATTCTCATAACCATTTCAGTCTCAAGCTTATACGCTCATAATCATACCCGTTTCACGAGTTCATTTCAGTTTCTCTGTACACTTTTCTCTCACCATTTCTACTTTTTCTTACCCTACTAGGCACTTTGCTCTTTCAGTTTTTTTTCAGTTCTAGGTAGATCGTTACGGTACAATATTGACCTTATTACAATTTCTCTATCTTCATCTACCTATGATATCTACTGATATCGAACACAAATGCAGTGAATCAATATCTGCCTGATCGGACCATCTACGTTTTACTCAGTTCCAATTTTTCCCATTTCATTGCATCTACAGTCAGAACTCTAATTCCCTAATCATCCCGGACTTTTCATCTCACTTAGTCCTACTATACCTCTCCAAGTTCTAGACATTTTCATTTTCTGTCGTCGTAATATTGCCACATTAATCAGGGAACTCAGTTTGATATCAATTCTTTCCTTAATCAGTCTAGGCCAACATAGTCATTCTAGCCACAGTACATTATAATTCTCATGATCGATGTTTCCTTTTTCCCATTCCTCATTGCCCATACACATTCTTGGGCTCACATTCTAATACGATCTCACTTTTCTCTCACTTAGTCACTTAACACGTATGCACACGTAGGATTTATCCATGTGCGACGCAAACTAGGGATCAGTTACCACGGTCTGCAACGACACGACTCAAATGCATGCAATTTGACCTATGTTTCAGACTATGCCCAGATACATTCGTATTGCCGGGCTCTGATACCACAAATGTAGCACCCCACTCCCGCGAGACCCGAACCCTACATCGACGATGATATCCAAGCCCGCGACCCGCGACGGTGGTATGCTAGAGCAGTCAATGCAGTTTAAAAACTCATTATGATATATTTTTTTATTTTTCAAAACAGTCGAGTACGCGGAAATAATAAACGATTCGGGCCCGTGATACGAAAACCCTTTTCGGTCATACACTTTACCAAAGATCACATTTCAAAACAATATTTATCAATTAGGGCCCTCAACAATTCAGTACTATCTTTGCGGAATATAAATTTACACATAATTCAAAATGACACAAATGCAGACGTGAACTGATCCCGACTTCAACCACCGACTCTCTTGCAGTAATCATACTCCCGTTCCACTAACGGGGTACTCTTCAATACCTAAAAAATAATTGCAATGTTGGGTGAGTTTGCGAACTCAATGAAAAACCATCATCGATGGTCCACCCAACGCATGCATATACACTCAATTCATATCATAGCACATATTAACACATTCCAAATTATCCTATGCATTGCCAATTTTACACATATAAGGCGTATCGCCTTTCACACAAATCACATTTAATCATTCATATATATGATGCACATGTGACTCTTTTCTATTTTCATTTCGTTGTTGTGACCGTGCTTTGAATTGTCCCAAAGGATGGCGGGCATATTGCGTTGAGCCCGAGGCTCGATACTCGTTAGGCGTGATATGCCTCGATACATCGAGCCGATGGCTCTGTAAACATGGACCAGAGGTCCATGCGTTGAGCTTAAAGCTCTCATATACGTTGGGCATAGCCCTGATCATCGAGCTGAAGCTCGGAATTACGTTGGTTCCACCGGTCACAATTGCCATTATCTGATCATGCAATTATGCATGAATGCATATGCCTCATTTTACAATAATTTGTGTCACAACCTAATACACTAGGTCCAATTTCGCATTTGACCAATTCACTTTCAATTATGCACATTTAACACTTCTATAACACATTCCAAATATTTCGAACACCTGTGGTTCGAAATCAATCAAAACAACCACACATAATCCTTCCTTAACTCCACATGGCAATCGTACATGAAATGAAACACATATAGGTTGAGAAACTAACTAGGTTACTCACCAATTACTTCCGAGCTAATGCCGGGAAGTCTCTGCTACGTCGGTCGATCGACGCTCCAGTCGGGCCTCTATAAGAATCAGAGAATAAAACGATCACTAATTGTTCCATCCGAACTAGTAATGATGCACATGTAGGTGTAAAATGCATGTTCATGATATTCCCGGCCCTAATCCTAATTTTTTTCTATCAGAAAAATCCGTCTAATTTAATGGTGCTGACAGTACTCAATTTGGACCTCTATAGGTCCCCAATAAATCAAATAAATAATTACTATATATCTATAGATATAAGCCCTTATTTCCTTCTCTTTTTTCCCTTTTTCTTGTCTGACATTCTAACTAGCATATCTCTTTACACACAATTCAGAAAATTACAAACCATACCTCTTTGGAAAGATCATGAACCCCTCTACAAGTTTCATGAAAACCATAAAAATCACATTTACCCCTAAGGGTGTCAAAATTCAATTGAAACTTCTGCCCATTCAAAACCTATCAAAACAGAACAGTACTTGGTAAATTCAGTAACTTCCATTCTCTTCAGTCAAAAATTACACCCTAAATATGGTCATAAATATCACAATGTGATCTACAGCTTTCATGAACAATATGAAATCAAATTCAATGGCTAACTAGGTCAAACAATTCAGTGAATGCTACTGCCCCTGAAAATACTCACTCTGGATAGTAATTATTAAAACAGTATAACTCCTTGTACACATGTCAAGAAAATCATTACCTTATATCATTGGAAAGATAAAACACAGTACTACACTTCTCATGAAGGGCGTCAAAGCCAATTCCATCATTAACAATTTCAAACTTGTCATGTAATTTTCTGCTGATCAGGGCAGTTAATAATCTAATGCAGGTTCAGTGTTTGAAATTTCATAACTCTCAAATCTGATCTCCAAAAATTACATTCTATGTACCATTTTCACGATAATTGTTTCTTCTACAACTCTTCAGAAGACCATTTAAGCCAATTCAATTCACAGAAATTTCGAAAATTGCTTCTACTCAGATTGTGCTCCAAATCCACCCTTAGTCTAGGTTTCCACTACATTGCACAAAATCAGTCAATATTCCACAGTGCATATCTCCAAATATACAAATCAAAAAATTGCAAAATCAGTGGGAATGGAAAGATAACTTAATAAGCTTCAATTTTAATTCAGACCATTTTCCCTAATTCCATCCCAATTAATTTAGAAAAATCAGCAAAACACTTAGGTCATAGTTTTGGTTACTGTTCATTCCAGCCATCAGTAGTAACTTTCCATGCTAAAATTCACCCTCTTAAGACAAAAATTAGACAACACTTATTTCACACAAGAATGTAGCCAACAAACCAAAGATTAGTTAGGCACAAACCCCACCTCATTTGCATAATCACACAATGAGTTATGCTCAAAACAGTACAGTAGGGCAAAACTCAAATTTTCCAGCTTTACTTCTCAAATCAATTCCTTTCTTTCCAATGTCTATTCTACTTCACTTAGCACTCAATTTACCTTCCTATTCAACCAAAATTTCATCAAACACTTCACCTCAACATAACCTATAAAATTTCAGCATCATATTCAATCATTTTCTTTTAAGTCTTATTCATCTAATATCACTACAATCATTTCAAACTATGACATTCAAACACTAATCATCTTCAACCTCATTAATTCTTCTATAAACATGCCCAACAATTCAAACCATATGTTTGATGTCATTAATGCATCATACATCATATTTCATAAACAATCACTTCCAATTCATGCAATTAACTATGAATTCATGCATTAAATACATAAGTAAAACTTAAACCATACGCTTACCTAATCAAAGCTTTCAACTTTTCAATTCTCCAACTATTTTACTTCTTCTCCATCCCATGCAAGGTTATCATCAAGGTAAGAAGGTAGAAGCTTTAAGTTTGCAAGCATGCAAGAAAATCACTCAAGGTTGGAGGAAAACAACAATTAAATCAAAGAAAATTTGAGAGAAATCCGATGAGAGGCAAAGGAGGAGGGTTTTCGGATGGTTGAATAAAAAAGCAAGGAAACTTGATTTTTCATGCTTTAATTAAGACAACAACGAGAGAGGAAGCAAGTAGCATAAGAAAAAAGCATTTATTCATGGGGACAAGTGGCAATTCTAAGGAAAAAGACAAAATAGATACAAAACAAAGCTCTTGTATAGGATTTAGAAACCCTACTACAATTTGACCCATTCTAGTTCAATGGCCCTAATTTAAATTCCAAAATAAAATACCCAATATGACAGTGCCATTGGGTAGCAATTTTCGCTACCGAAAAGCAACCGGTTCGCCACTTGGCGATTTTTTCGATCCGGAAATATTTCTCCGAAAAATTCCTGAAAATTCCTAAAAATATAAAACACTCAATGGCGCACTCAGAATAATTTTTCAAACCTAATAGCTACGTTAATCACAATAAAATTACCTTAGGCACAAAAACTGGGAATGTCATGTATGCATGTACAGTAATTTCATGTGCACAAATGATACTGTGTATCAATCCAATTACGCATGAACAGTACTAATTAATCCCTATCAATCCCATCCTATGACAAATTTACTATTTAACCCTTCCTGACGGGGGTGGGATGTTACATGCATGCTCATGAATAATGTGACATATATATATATATGTGTGAATAGTGAAATTATTGCACTTGAAAATAATTGTACATGTATTCATGAGTAATTTTGGGTATAATTAGGTTGAGTTGTGATTTTTGACTATTTTGAGAATTTTTGAATTTATTTATGTTGGAAATTCTATTGGACAGTAAGACTATTGTATTTGTAATTTGGTTGAATGTAGGCATAGATTTTGGGAAAATTATACAAATAGGAAAAGACATCAAATGAAGACTTTGAAGTAGTTAAATTGTAAAGATAAGAGTTTTGGGGAGTTAGTTTTAAAAAAACTAAGTTAGAGCTTAGATGTGAGTGAAGTGACAAATGCCACTTAGGTTTATGTACTTCTGCTAGAGGTAGGCTACTGTTCTCTGAGAGTTGATAGGTTAAGTTATATGTTTAAGTCCATTCTTGATGGGGTTCTTCTTCAAATGTTCTTCCCGTCCAAAGAGTTTTCCCTCTAACACCTTCCAAGTGATTCTCTGTTTTCCTTTCCTTTCACCAACCCCACTTTGCTATTTGTGTCTTCTACCCTAAGAAAAGCCAAAAGCGGGTCATTATCTTCAGTTAAGTACATAAATTGCATGAAGTTTAGGGCTTGAAGATTTTTTAGTTCTCAACAGGTAAGAAGTGAGTAAATCCTTTAGAATTGGTGATTTATGAAAGAAAGTTGATGAGTTACTATCATTTGCATGGAAAGTGACATTTAAGTGTATATTTATAAATACTAAGTGGTTGGGAGGAAATATGTAACATCCCATCCCCGATTGGAAGGGTAAATTGGTCAATTAGGACAGCCTAGTAATTTGTATTACATATTTTGATTGAGCATTTAATTGGCCTCTAAATTTAGAGGAATGAGTCAATTGGCACATGCAGTTATGTGTACCTGCATTCATGACATTCCCGGCATTTACTTATGACTGAGATGCGATTTGTGAATATTGTGAGATAACTGCGTATGAAATTGAATTGGAATGTCTTAGGATTTATTTTCAGTGGGTTAGTGACCCTTAGAAATTTTCTGGTTAAATTGGGAGAAAATGTCCAGACCTGGAAATTTTTACTGAGTGGCGGATCGACTGACTGTATAGTACCGAAATAATTGTTTAATGGCAATGAGGAAGTTTGATTTATGATTTTAGAAATTAGCTTGTCGAGCCATTAGAATTTGGAGATGAATTTGACTGGAAATGAGAAGGGATTTAAATGTATTGTGAGGAATGACATGTGGCATATTTGAGTAACCTTTAAAATGCCTTGGGTTCTAAGATTAAAAGAAAGGAAATCCTCTTCTCTCCTAGGGCACGATTGTTTCTTCTTCCTTGGAGATTTTCGTTCTTCCTCCCTTTGTGATTTCCATTGCTAGCTTGCTTGCTTCTTCTCTACTTGCAAAGCCAAGCTTTAACCCTAAGGAAGATGAAGATTTTGAGGTTTTGAGGGGGAGCTCGTAAGTGTTAAAGAAATTGGAGGATTTGCCGAGAGTTGAAGATTTGAGCTTGATTTGGTAAGTAAACTGATGGTATGTTGGTTATTTATTAGTTAAATGCATGCATGGGTTTAATTGTTAAAGATTGGGGTAGTTATGGGTGACTTGTGACTAGTTTTAGAGATAGAAATAAGAAAAATTCATCGGAGTAGATGATCGGAGCTTCGCACGTCACGATATGCGTTGAGGGCCTCGACGCGACGAGCAAACAGTTACTCATTGCGGCGAGCTCAGTTGGACGTCTCGGCGAGCGTGCAAATTTACGACGCGACGAGTCCATTCCTTATGCGTCGCGACGAGCCAAAATGAAGGTGTTCGCCGCGGCGAGCGACCCTTTTTACGCCGCGGCGAGGAATCCTTCATCGCGGCGAGGGTCATTTTTCTAAAAGAATGTGTTTTAGTTTATGGGGCATAACAAATAGTGTAGACCTCCAAATGAGGTGATTCTTGATTCGTTATGATCTAGAAAATGAGGTCTACAATTGAAGAAAAGAAAGAAAGTATTGAATGAAAATTGAGAATAGGTTCTATTACAACCTAGGGGTTATTTCTTGATAATTGGGGTATAAATTGTGAGATTTCTGAATGTTAGAATTGAAATTGGTGGAGTTCCGTAATATGCCATTGAAATGAAATGAGCTATTATTGATCAACTAAATGAAAGGTTAATTTGGTCAGAAGATAGTGGAAATTGGGAAATAGCACCGGGACGGTCATGAATAGGCATCATGCATCTTTTATTTAAGACATGTGTATTATTGAATCTTTCTGATTATGCAATTAGTAATGAATGATTATTTGACTGTATAGAGGTGTCGTTGGAACAGCATTCTACGGATTATGCTGGAACTTCCACGCAATAGTTCGGAAGTGCAGGTGAGTAACCTAGTTGGTTCCTCAACCTTTATGTGTTAATATTACATGCTTATGCCATGTGGAGATAATGGAGGGTTTATGTGTTTGATTTGATTGATTTCAGACCATATGTGCCTGAAATATCTGGAACTTACTATCGAAGTGCTATTTGTGTATAACTGTTTGTGATTGTTTCAATGAAATGAACTATGAATGATTATGTTTGAAATCTCGGACCAAAGGTCCGAGCAATGGGGTGATTTGACATTAAAGCAAAACTGCTTATGAATGTGAAAATTTTTATAATTGTAATACCGGACCAAAGGTTCGAAGATATGGGAATTGGACATTGAAATGTAAACTGACTGTAAATGTAAATTAGGTCATATGCATTCATGCATCAAGGCATGTTCAGATAATAACAGTTGTGACCGGAGCAGCCACCGTATTTCAGAGCTTTAAGCTCTACGCATCAGGGCCTCGAGCCCAACGTAATTTAGAGCCACAAGCTCAACGTGTCAAGGCTTCAAGCCCAATGTAATTCAGAGCCATAGGCTCACCGTTAATGAGCTCAGGCGCATGGTCAAAAAAACGTAATAAAATGGAAAGTGTCACATGTGCATTGCATATACAGATGATTGAATGTGAACTGTGTGAAAGGCGATACGCCTAATATTTGTGAAGTATTAGTGCATGTGATATTTTTGAATGTGATATTCTGTAAATTGCGTGTATATGCATGAGTTGAGTGAACCATCGATGATGGTTTCTCACTGAGTTCGCAAACTCACCCAAAATTGCAAATATTTTTCAGGGACAAAAGAGTACCCCGTTAGACACACAGGAGTACGTCTGCATTAGTGTCATTTTGATTCATGTGTAAATTTGTATTCCTGCAATTTCTGTAGGATAGTACTGTTATTATAGAGGGCCCAGTTGGTGAATGATGAAATTGTAATGTCATTATTGGAAGCGTTCAAAAATGAAATTGGGCTTAATTTGGCTATGAATTTTTGTTCATAAATTGATTTAAATACTGCTAAGTGCCTTTTAATGATTGAAATTGTGTTATGGTCGAGGTTTTCGTATTAAAGTGGGGCCTATTTGAGTATTGATTTCTACGCTTGAGTTTGTTTTCAAAAAAAAAAAAGAATAAAAATGTCATACTAGGTATTTGAACGGTTTTGACTGCCCTAGCATACCACCCTCATGAGGCACAGGCTCGGATATCACCATCGATATTGGGTTCAGGTCTTGCAGGAGTGGGATGCTACATTTGCGGTATCAGAGCCCAGAAGTACAATCTTATATGGGCTGTTATCGAATTATGGGTCAAGTTACATGCATTAGAATCATGTCACGGTAGACAGTGACAACTGATCCCCGGTCTAGTATATGAGTCACAAGCATGAGCCTGTACCAATTGTTTGAGTGGTTAGAAATAGCGAGGAAAGTGATGATATGTTAGAATGTGATAAATGGAAGTTAGGGATAGTATGGAATAAGAAAAAGTGTATTGATGGACTTATTATGAAATACAACATCAGAGTTATACTGAGTATATCCTTGAATGTGGGATAAATATGAATATATAGTTGTGGATTGATAGAGGAAATATAGAGATATGTTAGAGATGGCAAGATTAAAAGTGTATAAACAAAGTGGATGAAAATATAATGTTCTACGATCTATAGAGGCTAAAATTGGATTTGATTATCGTGAAGGGAATTTATGAAGAAGGGTTTATGACTTAGAGTCAGAATATATCAGTGGAAAATCAAGAATGATGGTACATCTATGATATTAAATTGAGTGTGAACATTCATGTGTATGATGGAATAATGAAAAGATGACAATGAAATTTGTAGATGAAAAAGTTGTTTAGGTTAAGTAGATTTGCCTCTGTGAACGCACACCTGATAATAGGAACGCCGTGGCAATGCAAATATGAAGCTTATATGTATCATACGTGTAGAGATGATATCGGAAGCAATTGGTGAGTTAGTGGATAATTGCTAGTCATAGTTCTTACAGTTTAAAGTTCAATATGAGTTAGAATAAGAAGTGGAAGTGCCTATAGTGATCAATTGGGAATGAATTGAGATTGTAAACAGGATATGATCATGGGAAAATCCTTACGAACGAGGAAAAGTGCAAACAGGGAAAAGTTGTAAAAAAAAAATCAAATGAGATCAAAGTATCCTTAGCATAAGTGACTAAATGATGAATTATCCTATGTTTGTCTCACGACAAGATGTAATGATTTTGATGGTATATATTTTACTGAATTTTATTTAAAAGGATGTTCCGATTATAAAAATTGAGGCATAATTGATCTTCATGGGATATTATGGGTTATAGTTGAAAATTGATTTCCTAAGGCATTGAGAATGGCTGTCAAGAAACGTGACAACTGTTGATGATTTGGAATTTCATGAGCAGCATCGATGAAAGTATTAAGAAATCTTCTTTCAAAGGAGAATTTCCTTGAATTGGATTAAGTCGATCAGATGATTCAATTGAACGAAATATCAATGAAAGGACAAATCAGAGATAAATTTGAAATGAACGAAAAGTCATTGTGGGAGTCCTGATCCTAGTGGAGACTCAAGCGTAAGAAATAGAATCTATTATTGAGAAGGTATGTATTATGTTAATGTAAAGAATCCGATTATGTAATAGGATTATTGAACAGTAAAGAGACATTAGTCGTGATTATGAGGGGAATATCGATTCACGAATATTTTGTGTAAAAATGTTCGGAAAGTACTAAGTTGATATGGTGAATGTGTTATTTAACCTAGAGAGTAAAGATTGCAAATAAATTGAAATATGTGGAGAAACTAGTGCAAAGGAACATGTGTTAGAGTATGTTATTATGAATCTAAGAAAATATAAGAGAATTGTTCCTCATTGGAGAAATTCGATTTTTTAAGAGTTAGGAAAGTCAATCAAGGGTATAAGGAGTTTATTATGCTACTGAAGAGTAAAGTGTTTCAATTGTATTTAGATTGGAAAGTGACTATGATCATTAATGATATATCAAATGTATTTGAAAAGTGAAGAAGGATAGTTGGCATAGTTGAGGAAATGTCATATCATGAAAAGTTTCATAAAAAGTGAATCTTAGTTGATCAAATAAATTGTAGATGAATTAGTATTCGGACATGGCACATTGGGAGACTTCATGACGATAGAGGTATTGATAAAATGTGAAATTGCAAGGGACATATGTATACGACATTTGGAGTTATTTTAGAACTGGTTGTATGCGTCCAGAAATTGTTAAGGATTTTCTGGTTTTAGCTACTTGACAAAGTGTTTGAGGAAAAACAAGTGAACCGTGTGATTGATAAATGTAAAAAGAGACATTTTAAGAAATTTACAACTCAAGTATTGATCGTACCACTTTAATTTGGAGATTTTGCAATATTTAATGAAGTGTCCCAATAAAGGTTGTAATGCGATCTATTGAAATAGTGTAAAGTGGTTTTATGTACTTAGGGATAAGTATAATCACTTTGGCGGCATTGTGATTGATGACTTGAAATTTGTTGTACTAAGTATTGTTTTGAAAGTTGGGAGACGCTATTCGTACAGAAATATTTTTGGATGTATCCATGAATATGTAAAGCGATAATGATTGTGATAATTAGTGAATTTCAAAGTATCGAAAAGGATTTTGCGAGGGAGTTTTTCAAAATTAAGTTAGTGATGAAACCTAATGTACTGAACAGAAAATTCAATGGCAGAAGATCAAATTTGAGCAATAAGGTTATTAAACCTAGTGTAGTACTGAGTGCGACTGTCAATCTATCAAAGGGGTAAAAGGAAAGTATTATTAACTATTGGAATTCCAGATCAGGTGTATATAAAAAGGATTGGCAAGGCCAAATTTGAGGATTTAGAAAATGCGGACCTTATCGAAGAATTGCAAATGGATTCAGCTTTGAAGAAAATGATATTTATGACTGGATTAGGAAGTATGTGTAATACCCACTAAAGAAACTGTTAGAGAAAACTCAAAGAACAATCGAAGCTTTATGTTCTAGTAAGAGTACACTAGAAGAGTAATTGAGGGTTTAGAATGTGAAGTCGAATGATTATATCTGTGATTGACCAACAGACTTGACTGCTGGAGATAAATGTGAAACTAATATTTTGGAGTTCATAGAGTCATGAAATTAATGGTTAGTTCGGATTGATTGTGGGTATATCAAGTGTTTTATTGGTGATACCACTCGATAGTCGACGGTCATGAGTGATTTGAGATAATGTTGATAAGAGAAATGAATCTGTAATAGGGATTAAGAAATCCAAAGTTAATGTCATTGAGTTGAGTTGATTATCTCAAGGTTATTAGAATCTTATGAAATTGGTGTTTTAACTCTAAAGGGATGTAATCTGATAAGCGATAAATAAAATATTTCGAAGTGTATCGCCTCGGCTAAAACGCATAGATGGTGACAAAAGTAAATGGGGAACTGAATTCGTTATAAAGTGGCCTCTATGTGACTGTGGTGTGAATAGAACTCTGGATGGGTAAGTCAGTTTAAATCTTAAAGGATGTTTCGTATTCACAAAGTGTTACATGGACAGGAATAGGAAACATTGTTATGATCTGACATGGGGGTTATTGATACCGAAAGTGAAGAGTTGTGAGTAATCATGAGGAAACAGTTAAGACAGTGTAAAAGAGGTAATTGATTGTATTGATTCAGTTCTTTAGCATAAATTGGTCATGTAGTGAAATAAGTGGGAAACATTATATAAATGAATGAAAAGATTCCCCCGCTTCCCTGATCAATCGTATATGAAAATTCGAGGACGAAATTTTTATTAGGAGGAGAGAATTATAACATCCCATCCCCGATTGGAAGGGTAAATTGGTCAATTGGGACAGGATAGTAATTTGCATTGCATATTTTGATTAAGCATTTAATTGGCCTCTAAATTTAGAGGAATGAGTCAATTGGCACATGCAGTTACGTGTACATAAATTCATGGTATTCCCGGCATTTACTTATGACTGAGATGCGATTTGTGAATATTGTGAGATAACTGTGTATGAAATTGAATTGGAATGTCTTAGGATTTATTTTCATTAGGTTAGTGACCCTTAGAAATTTTCTGGTTAAATTGGGAGAAAATGTCCAGACCCGAAAATTTTTCGAGTGGCGGACCGACTGACTGTATAGTACCGAAATAATTATCTAATGGCAATGGGGAAGTTTGATTTATGATTTTAGAAATTAGCTTGTCGAGCCATTAGAATATGGAGACAAATTTGACTGGAAATGAGAAGGGATTTAAATGTATTGTGAGGAATGACATATGGCATATTTGAGTAACCTTTAAAATGCCTTAGGTTCTAAGATTAAAAGAAAGGAAATCATCTTCTCTCCTAGGGCACGATTGTTTCTTCTTCCTTGGAGATTTTCGTTCTTCCTCCCTTTGTGATTTCCATTGCTAGCTTGCTTGTTTCTTCTCTACTTGCAAAGCCAAGCTTTAACCCTAAGGAAGATGAAGATTTTGAGGTTTTGAGGGGGAGCTCGTAAGTGTTAAAAAAATTGGAGGATTTGTCGAGAGTTGAAGATTTGAGCTTGATTTGGTAAGTAAATTGATGGTATGTTGGTTATTTATTAGTTAAATGCATGCGTGGGTTTAATTGTGAAAGATTAGGGTAGTTATGGGTGAGTTGTGACTAGTTTTAGAGAGAGAAATGAGAAAAATTCATCGGAATACACGATCGGAGCTTCGCACATCGCGACGTGCGCTGAGGGCCTCAATGCGACGAGTAAACAGTTACTCGCCGTGGCGAGCTCAGTTGGACGTCGCAGCGAGTGTGCAAATTTACACCGCGACGAGTCCATTCCTTATGCGTCGCGACGAGCGTTCTTTACGTCACGGTGAGTGACCCTTTTTACGCCGTGGTGAGGAATCCTTGGTCGCGACGAGGGGCATTTTTCTGAAAGAATGTGTTTTAGTTTATGGGGCATAACAAATAGTGTAGACCTCCAATTGAGGTGATTTTTGATTCGTTATGATCTAGAAAATGAGGTCTACAATTGAAGAAAAGAAATAAAGTATTGAATGAAAATTGAGAATAGGTTCTATTACAACTTAGGGGTTGTTTCTTGATAATTGGGGTATAAATTGTGAGATTTCTGAATGTTAGAATCGAAATTGGTGGAGTTTCGTAATATGCCATTGAAATCAAACGAGCTATTATTGATCAATTGAATGAAAGGTTAGATTTGGTCAGAAGATAGTGGAAATTGGGAAATAGCACCAGGACAGTCATGAATAGGCATCATGCATCTTTTATTTAAGACATGTGTATTATTGAGTCTTTCTGATTATGCAATTAGTAATGAATGATTATTTGACTGTATAGAGGCGCCGTTGGAACAGCATTCCACATATTACGCTGGAACTTCCACGCAATAGCTCGGAAGTGCAGGTGAGTAACCTAGTTGGTTCCTCATCCTTTATGTGTTAATATTACATGCTTATTGTTGGATCGAAAAAAGAAAGCATGCTTAGTTTGGAGAAACGATAGATTTCAAAACTTTTTAAGAAATCATCTTGCAGCGGAAGCAATATATCCAAATCAATATGCTAATCCATACATGATATGGTATAAGGATAATAAAACCAAGAACAAGATAAAAGGAATTACCGACTTCTTCGCCACAACTTTAAATCCTCATTGCGCTATCCTCTCCTTCCGTATCCAAATCCTTTGCCTTTGAGTCTTTCCTTTAGCAATCTATCTTCTTCCTTGTAGTAGTATCCTCTACCAATTAGATTTACCACTTGTTCTTCAAGGACAACTAGGTTAACAAAATCCTTTGGTGGGAAAGGAGAAGAAATATTTGGAGGAGATTTTCTTAGAAGAAGAAGAACCAAAATTGAAACTCTTTCAATTCTTTCACTTAGGAATTTCGGTTCTCCCTTGCATGAAAAGAGAGAATTGTCTAAAAACCATGCAAGAACCCTTTCTTACATCTCAATTTCGAAATATACATGAATGGAAAAGGAGTGAGAGGCATCCAATGCATCACTTCTTACATTAATCACTCATCAAATAGCCAATAAATGAGACTTACTTCATTTATCTTTAAAATGGTTATTTGAAAAGACCATAACCTATAATTGAATACCAATTTCGGTTTTGGCAAGAAAAAAGAAGTAAGATGGTCCATCTAATGCACATCTTTCATCTTTAATCTAATGAATGCAAATAGGGTACATGCCAACATTAAAAGCCAACCATTAAACCATTTAATGGTAAGTTCATAACTCCATTTAATAATGATGAACCATAATAAAGACCATCTTTATTTAGTATTTTAATGTCAAATGTGTGGTTACACATCTAACCTAACACAATTTCGAAATTGCTTCTTCTCCATTTTAAAAAAATTGTTTTAATATAATTAATCTAATCAATTACATTAAACCAAAATAAGCCCATTTCTAAATGAACATATGGGCTTCCAATTAACCATTAATTAGTATAAGCCCATCATTCAATTATGGACTTCTAAAGCCTCCAAACTACTTCTTACTTAGCTTGATAACCTTCCTTAAAGCCAAGTGGGGAATCTTATTGGACTTTGATAATTCAAGCTCCAATAAGCCCAGAAATAATTCAATCTCATTGGAATTAATTCTAGCTTATTAACTAAATGTCATTCCACTAAAGACAATTATTTGAACTCTTGAATTATTAAATATTATGAGAATATGTCCAATTGCAAACCCTATTTAGAACCTTATTATAGCCATCCGCACAACAAAGGGTAAAATTACCGTTTTGCCCTTATATTGGTTTTTCCTTCTAGATCTCTCATTTTACTTTATATGGTGATTAACACATAAGATCTCATCTTAGTGTTAAGACTTGATGGGTAGCTAGTCCATCAAACTATCGCACCAGCTTAATCACCAAATCTCCTTAAAACATCTAGAAGAGATGATAACACTATAAACTCTTTATTTGAGTGAATGTTCCTCGATACATGTTTCAATTAATAATTCCAACATGCGAATAATCGGATTAATACCTGTAAAAATCCATTCCGATCATATCAAGAATTATAACGAAACACGTATGAGTTCACCACTCATCAAGATTGTGGTTCATAATAGCGAATGCTTAAGTTGTATGTTTTAAGATTAAAGTAACGCCCACTTTATTCTTGAAAACATACTTGATTCCAATTCATTTAATAGTGCCATTATAGATAGTCTACTACTATCATGATATGAAACTCATCATTCCCTTTAAGTAAACTCCTTTACTTATATGGAGATAAATCGCAACACTACGCCTAAACCATAATCAAACGACCAACTTGATTATTCAACTGTGAATCAATTAATTCAGATTCTAATAATATACATGTTTCCTATACATCTCTATGTATATGTATATTACTTACAAATGAATCTTGGTACCTTATGACCAGATATATAATGCTCATACGATAAAACCAAACTCTTTTGTTTTATTAATAATAAATATTTTCATTACAAAATCAGAATCAAGAAGATAAAGTTACATGTAAATACACTTGCTTTCCAGGCACTATATTTACATAACTCCAACAATCTCCCACTTGCCCTAAAGCAAGTTTGACATATCCTTCATTCCCATCCCTTCTAGGTGACCCTCAAAGCTCTTTTGAGTCAATGTCTTTGTGAACGGATCAGCAAGGTTTTGCTCAGAGAATCTTTACCACATCCACTTCTCCACGTTGTATTATCTCCCTTATGAGATGATACTTTCGCCAATGTGTTTGGCACTTTGTGGTTCCGAGGTTCTTTAGAATTAGCCACGCCCCACTATTATCACAATAAAGTGTAATGGCTTTTTCTCGCCTCTAGAACTACCTCCAAATCATTTAGGAACTTCCGAGCGATCGCTTCCTTTCACGCTTCACAAGACAACATACTCAACCTCCATAGTCGAATCGGCAATACAAGATTGCTTAACACTCCTCCAAACTATGGCTCCACCTCCTAAAGTAAATATAGAACCGAAGTTGATTTCCTTGAATCAACATCGATTGGAAATCGAATCCGTATATCCCGTCGGAATAAGATTACTTCCAGAGTAAACAAGCATTAAGTTCTTCGTCCCACGAAGATACTTAAAGTATACACTTAACCGCAGTCCAATGTTCCATTCTGGATTGGATGAAATCGCTACCACCCCATCAAGTAATAGATATCCGGTCTAGTGCACAACATTGCATACATCAAACTACCAACCGCCAAGCATATGGAATGTTACGCATCGCTCAACCTCCTCTTGGGTTTTAGGTGCTTGTTCCTTTGAAAGTTTGATTCCATGTCTAGTAGGAGTGAAACCCCTCTTGGAATCTTGCATGGCGAACTTATTGAGCATATTCTCAATGTAAGTTAGTTGAGACAAAACTATCTTCTTGTTCTTACGATCCCTTATAAGTTTGATCCCTAGAACATAGGTAGCCTCTCCCAAATCCTTCATTGAAAACTGTTCATTCAGCCATCCCTTAACCGCAGATAACATTCCCACATCATTCCTAATGAGCAGAATGTCATCAACATACAGGATTAGGAAAGTAACCTTACCTTCTTGTATTCTTTTGTAAACACAAGGCTCATCTAGGTTTTGTATGAACCCATAGGTTTTGATAGCCTTATCAAACCTAATGTTCCAAGACCTAGATGCTTGCTTAAGTCCATAAATGGACCTTTGCAACTTGCAAACCTTATGCTCATTACCTAGCTCAATGAATCCTTCTGGTTGGGCCATATAAATGGTCTCCTCAAGATCTCCATTCGTAAATGCGGTCTTGACATCCATTTGCCATATTTCATAATCAAAATAGGTCATTGTGGCCAAAAAATCCTAATGGACTTAAGCATGGCAACCGGAGAAAAGTCTCCTCGTAGTCTATACCTCCTTTTGAGTATAGCCTTTAGCTACCAATCTAGCTTTAAAGGTCTCTACCTTTCCATCGATCCCTTTTCCTTTGTAGATCCATTTACACCCTATGGTTTTAGACACGGTGGTAGATCTACAAGGACCTGCACTTCATTAGTATACATAGAATCTATTTCCGATTCCATTGCCTTAAGCCATTTTCCCGCATCAACATCATTAATAGCCCGTATATACGTAACGGATCTGTTTCTTCTTGGTCCGAGATGGCAATTAAGCCTTCTCCTAAACCCGATACCTATCTGGTTGTCTCACAACCTCCCACTACGCCTAAGCACATCTTGATGTTCAGTTGCACTTCGATTCAACTCTTGAATCCATTTCGACATCTTGTTCTGTCATATCCAAAACAACTCTTGGTTTGGATGAAATTTGTAACATCCCATCATCGATGGGAAGGGTATTTTAGTAAATTAGGACGGATTAGGAATATTGAATTATATCTCGGCATGAACATACATCATATAGCCTCTATAATAATGATTGTTTTGCACATGCACTTGGTATACATGCATTCATGATATTTCCCGGCTTAAGTGTCAAATTGAGATCTTTTGTGAAATTTATGGGATAATTGTATTTGAAAAATTATTTGGAGTGTGCCATTGAGTGTTTTACATTTTTAGGAATTTATGGAAATTTTTCTGGAATTTTTCGAGGTTCTTGCCCGGACCGAAAAATTCCAACTGACTGATTGAGTGAGTTTTCTGTACTAAAAAGGGATTGCCAAATGGCATGAGATTAGTGGATAAATGATTTTAGGAATATTTTAAAGAGCCATTAGCATAAGATGGCTTAAAGATTAAGTGGGATTAATGTTCTTAATTAATAGGATTAACTTGATTTTTGTCTTTTTCCCATTTAAATGCCAAGTGTCCCTTTTCATTAATGAACTTTGTCCTCTTTTATTTATCACCTACGACTTTCTCTTGGCCATTTGATAAACAAAGCCAATTAAAGAGCCATTTAGTCACCTCTCATACGAAACCTTGCTTCTTCTTCCTTGGTGTGTTTCCTCCCTCCTTCGTGGGTTTTGTTCCTCCTCCTTCTTTTGCTTGTTTTCTTCTTCTTTTAAAGTGCTACCTTCCTCCACTTATCTAGGCCTTCATATCCTATGTGCTTACTCTTCTTTTATGCACAAAAAGCTCAATCCTTGCCTTAAAGAGTGGTAACCATAGGTGTGAAGAGAGGTTGAGAGGTTTGAGTGAAGCTTGGAGAAGTGAAGAGTTTACAACTTGTTTGGTGAGTATTGATGGTTGTTTTTATGCTTTTGGTAGTTAGAAGCATTCATGGGAAGTACTCGTGCATTTATTTCATGATGATAAGGGTAGTTTTGAATGGGTTTAATGCATGCTTGTGTGAGGGAATTGGTTATGGTAGTTAAAGAATGTGAAAGAGATGTTTTAATGATGTTTATGATGTTTAATGAATGGAAATAAATTATGGAAATTGTGTATATGTGTGCTGCCAACTTTTGTGTAAGTATACAAATAATTGTTGTGTTGAGTTTGTGGCTGAATTGGAGGTGTAAATGAATGTATATTAATGTAGGCAAAGTGATAGAATGGAAGAGGATGAGGTATAGATGAAATCTGGAAATTTTGGTGTTGAGCCTATTGTAATGTTTTGATCATAACTAATTTTGTAGGTGAGTAAATGAGGTGAGGTTTGTGCCCAATTAAACTTTGGGATGTTGGCTACAACTTTGTGTTAAATAGGTGTTGTTAAATTGTAATGCTAGAAGGGCGAATGTTTGCATGGAAAGTTACTGTTTTATTGTCTGTCAACAGTAACCGCAACTATGATCATAGAGTTTTGTTGATTTTTCTAAATTAATTGAGATGGAATTAAGGAAAATAGTCTACATGAAAGTTGAAGCATATTAAGTTAGCTTTCCATTTCCCCTGATCTTGCAATTTTTCGATATGTATATTGGGAGTTATGCATTGTGGCATGTTGACTGATTTTCTGTCATTTGTGGAAAGCTAGCCTCATTGTCGATTTTGTGAGCTTTCGGATTGGAGGCAATTTTAACAATTTATGTGGACTGAATTGGTGTGAGTGATCTTCTGAAAAGTTGTAGAGGAAGAAATTATCTTGAAAATGATATATGGCATGTAATTTTTGAAGGTCAGATTTGGGAGTTATGATTTTGCAAAACCGAACCTAAACTTGGTTGTGAATGGTCGATCATGACAAGAGCTTCCATAACAGTTTTGAAATTGTTAGAAATCGAATTGAGTTTGAGTTCTCATGAAAATTGAAGTTTGAGATCTTATCTTTTCATGGATATAAGGTAGTGACTTTTGTGACTTTTGTGCTAAGAGAATTACTGTTTGAAAATTATCCGTCCAGTTGGTTGATTTCAAAGAGGCAAATTCTTTGTGGAATTGTTTGACCTTGTTAGCAAGTGAATTTGATTTTGGATTGTCATGAAAGTTGTAGATAACATTGTGATCTTACTGCCTTAATTATTGTGTAATTGTTGACTGAAGAATCGAGAGTTATTGAATTTGCAATGTAACGCCTGTGTTGATAGGTTTTGAGTAGGCGATGGGATTGATAGGATTTTTGACACCCTTAGGGGTGAAATTGATTTTTATGGTCTTCTTGAGAATTGTAGAGGGTTTCATGATCTTTCCAATGAGATATAGTTGGTAATTTTCTGAATTGTGTGCAATGAGTTATTGGTGTTGAAAATTGGCTTGAAATCAGGAAAATAAAGAAGGGAATAAGGGTTATGTATATATAGGTATTAATTGCTTAATTTGAATTTTGGTTTCTTTTGTCAATTTCTTTTCCGTCCGACGTCCGATTGACCTGATTCTTGAGGCATCGGATTTGTGACATATTGAATTTCATTTTGTGAGAAATTGGGAATTTTTAGACGGGAAATTGACGTGGACCCGGGTAATTGTTCTATGATCACTGTTTTATTTATTTTTGGACCGATTGAGGTCCAAATTGGGTGCTGTCAGTGGCTATAGTTTTCTAATTTTAGATGGAATTTTTATTATGGGAAAATCTTGGATTAGGGTCGGGAATGCCATGAACATGCATTATACACGTTTTAATCATCTCATGTGCATTGGTTGATATTTCTAACTATCCAGTTGGTAACGTGTCTTTATTTTAATTGTTATAGAGGCATAGTTGGAACGTCATCCCACGGACATTGCAGAGACTTTCCGGCATTAGCTCGGAAGTTATTATGTGAGTAACCTAGATGGTTCCTCGATTAGTAAGTGTTTGTAATTCTGCACTTATAACTCTGTGGAGAATAATGGTGGGACGATTGTGTTTGTTTATGTTGGATCATGGACCGGAGGTCCGATAGATTGGGAGATTCTGACATAGAAGTGCTATATGTGATTTTCATGTGGTTACTTGTGAGTGACTTGCGTGAATATGTTAAATTGGGATCAGTTATGATGTTGGTTTTGTTTTATTTGGACATATGCATTTCATGCATAATTGCATGATCGATAATGGCGATTGTGACCAGAGCGACCAACGAGAGCTTAATGCTCAACGTGATTGGGCCTTGAGCCCACAGTGATTCAGAGCCTAAGGCTCACTGTTTAATGCGCCCTTAATGGGACAGTTTTAGGAGCTCGGTCACAACAACGTAATAAATTGGAAAAGCGTCACATACGTATTTCATGTGCATTTGAATTGGTTCCTTTGACTGGTATAGTAATCATGTGGTACTTCTGAATGTGTTTTGGTGAAATAACTGTGTGTATCTGTGTTATACTGTGTATATGCATGAATTGGGTGAACCATCGATGATGGTTTCTCACTGAGTTCGCAAAACTCACCCAAAATTTGCATCTATTTTTCAGGTCCTGAAGAATACCCCGGTTGACACGGGAGTATGTCTACTGTAGGCAAGTAAAGGATAGAGGTCGGGATCAGTCCGTGTCTACAATAGTGTCTTATCAAATTGTGTTCCGCAATCACTGTATAACAATGCATTGTATTTCTACTGAGCCCATTGTGGTTTTAATGTTTTACTCATTAACTGATTGTAAATTATTCTTGGATGACTGTAATAACTGAAACTGGTTTATTATGAACATGAGTTTTAGTTACTTACTGTTTTTGCCGCGTTAACGTGGAATCAATGGCTTCAAAAAAAAATGTATAATAGGTTTTAATAAACTGATGTAGTACGCCATCCTCGCGGGGCACGAACTCGAATATCACCAACGATATCGGGTTCGGGTCACTCGGGAGTGGGGTGTTATAAAATTGCTAACTCCTTTAGTACTACTTCACTTCTTCCTTTGTGATTTCTCACAAACTCTTCCTCTAAGAAGTTTGCATTTGTCGACACAAATACCTTCCTATCATGAGGACTGTAAAAATAGTACCCTCGAGTTCCCGTAGGATATCCTACAAACAAACATACTTCTGACCTTGGTTCCATCTTTGTGGATTCAGGCTTTAGAACATGGGCTGGACAGCCCCAAGTCCTCAAGTGCCTCAATGAAGGCACCCGGCCAGTCCACAACTCCCTAGGTGTTTTAGGCACCGATTTGGATGGAGCAAAGTTAAGAAGATATGTTGTCGTTTGTATGGTATATCCACAGAACGATTCTGGAAGGCTAGCATAGGACATCATTGATCTTAACATTTCCAATAGAGTTCTATTTCTCCTCTCTACACCATTACATTGAGGTGTACGAGGAGTCGACAAATTGAAACAATTCCATTGTCAATTAAATATTGCTGGAACTCTCCAGATAAATACTCACCACCTCGATCCGATCGAAGTTGCTTTTAATGGCTTGCCAAGTTGCTTCTCACTTGACTTTTGAATTCTTTGAACTTTTCAAAAGATTCACTCTTTTATGCATCAAATACAAATAGCCATGTCTTGAGTAATCATCTATAAAAGTTATGAAATATTCATAACCTCCTCTAGCTTGTACATTCATGGGCCCACACACATCAAGATGTACCATGTCCAATGTGGATTCAAATCATTTCCTTTAGAAGGAAATGAGGCTTTTGTCATTTTTCCTTCAATACAAGATTCACAGTGGGTAATGGATCACTATCCAAGCCCATAAGGATCCCATCCTTACTAGCTTTGTCAAGTCTTTTCTCGATTGATATGACCCATCCTTAGATGCCACAGATACTTTGAATTAATGCTAGAGATATTGGATTGTCTTGGTTTTATCAATTCGTGGTGTTTAGTGAGCCTTTCATAGGTTCTATAAAAACAATCCTGCTTAATTATCGCTTCACAAATAAAATCCTTATTCTCATATATTGAAACAACCTTTTCAAAATATAAGGAATAGCCAGATTTTGTTAGACAAAAATGTAAATCATGTTCCTTACAATCATTGGCATGTAATAAACATCTTCCAAATATAACCTATGACCACTAGGAAATTCCAAGATAACTACTCCCACCGATTCTGCTGAAACATAGGAACCATCTGCTATCTTAACTTGAAACCGGCCTTTAGGAAGTCTTTTCCTTCTTTGGAACCCTGCAAAGAATTACAAACATGGTTAGTGGCTCCTGAATCTAATATCCAAGAAGTAGATAAATCTGCCACATTTCTAGTTCCTAACAAACTTAGGAAGCCCATACCTTGTTTGCTTTTGAGGGACTCTAGTAGACCTGAGCAGCTTCTTTCCAAAGGGCCCATCTCATCACAAAGGAAACACTTTCCTTTGATGTTCTCTTTGGCCTTCTTTTTCATGGGTTTGGCCTTGACCCTATTTGGGCCTTCTTTTCATCGGACCCTTCTTCTTTTCTTGCCTTACCTTGGCTTAGAAGAAGAAGCTACATTAGCTTCGCCCATGAGCCTTAATATTCAATATTTCCTCCGTGCTCGAGGGTATTCATCAACTCACTCAAGGTGTAATCCTTGTTGTTGAGCTTATAGTCCAACTTAAACTACTGAAAGAAGAGTTTAAGCTATTGATGATCATAATCATCTGCGTGTCCGCATCCATATCCGCCCAAGCATCTCAACCTCGGGACCGCAGAGATTACCTTCATCATGTAATCCCGCACCTGCTCACCTGTGTTTCGTCTCGAGATTATGAAAGGTTTGATAGCTTTCACTCTTGCAGACCTAGTCCTCACACCAAACATCTTATGTAGGTGATGGACCATTGCACTAGCAGCTTTCATACAAGCAATTTGCTTTTGCAACATGCCACGATGTGAAGCAATTTGTTGGACTTGCTCAAGAGTTGCATCTCCACTTAGAGGTGTAGGCTCATTTTCGCTAACACCCATGAAATACGCTCATATTGAAGAACAATGTCAAGGTTACGCTCCATTCATTAAACTTGTCTCCATTTTCCAATTTGTTATTAGTCAAGAAGCGGTGGTGAGTGGATTCATTTTGTGGTTGATTATGTCCGAAAATATAAATTATTAAAACATGAGCATACTAGTCAACAATTTATGGAACTTTGTATAAAATCATGATGCATGTATGCATGATGATAGATTTAACAAAACTTAAAAAATTAAAACATTATATGACAGTTATTTTTCTTATTTATGATAGACTACGTGACGGTGGGCCATCTTATCTATTAAAAGAAAAACTGGGACCCTCCCACTCAAAAAACTACCAAGCATCTCATGCTCAATTTTTAAAGAAGCGTCTTAATTTGGTCCATACTTTTACCAACAGAGCTACGGTGGGCAGTTTATTGATAAAAAATGTTGAGTGTATAACTATTTGATTCATTCACTAAAGATACCTACAAATCATGCCTCGGTGGGAGGTCACATTTGCTATCATTAAGTGGACTTATCCTTAAGGAGACCCACACCATGCAAGATCTAGGATCCATGCCCTCCGATGGGGAGTAACACTTCACCACATGCAAACGGGCCATCATTTGGAGACCGTGGACTCTCACAGGAGCATCCTCTCCCACTCAATCTTGTTGGGCTTTAAGTTTTAAATACCATCTTGTCTAGATGCAATTTATTATCCATCCTATATTGTTTTATTATATATCTCATACATAATGAATGCATGGCAAGACCTAGGGTTGGCAATTTTCTAAATGACATGCAATCACATAATATCACATATTATAAGCATTCATTTCTCCATTCATCACATGAACTAATAAAGCCACTTTTGATTGTCCATCCTAGAAACATAAAATAATTACAAGCCTTTTAGGCCCAAAATATGCTTCTTCGTCTTGGATCTTCCGCTTCGAACTCTTCGCTAACATGATCCGGCCCATTCGGTAAACAAAATGTAATGGCATTTATGAAATTAGAATTTTGTCATTTTGAAAAAATAAAATTCCAGCACTAGATTTTTAGAAAACCAAATCTTTTGTTTTGACAAAAAATTCCAGCACTTGTTTTATTAAAACCGAAACTCATTTCATGAAAATTAAACACAGCACTTAGTATTTTAGCAAAACCGAAATTGGATTCTTTGAAACCAAAAACCAGCACTTGTTTTCCAATCATAACTGAAATATGATTCATTGAAACAAAAATTCCAGCAACTTAGTTTTCACAAAACTTATGCCAAAACATAAAAGGATACACCGAAAATTTTACCTTTCCATTTCTTCAAACCATGGCTGCTCCTTCTTCATCATTACATCAATTTGTACATTACAAAATCAAATAAAATAGAAAAAAGAAACCAAGGAGGAAACATGGTGATGATAGACCACCCTCCTTGTTACAACCAAATGAAGAAATCTTACAAGATAAAATTTAACTTCTATGGACAACTAAAAGAGCAACATACACCATATATATTTCATCACATAAAATATGCAGTATACATCAAAAGATTGCCAACCCATGCATCCACCATATAGGAACCGAAATCATGCATGAAAAACCAGCTTTGATACCAATTGTTGGATCGGAAAAAGAAAGCATGCTTAGTTTGGAGAAACGATAGATTTCAAAACTTTTAAGAAATCATCTTGCAGCGAAGCAATATATCCAAATCAATATGCTAATCCATACATGATATGGTATAAGGATAATAAAACCAAGAACAAGATAAAAGGAATTACCACTCCTTCGCCATGACTTTAAATCCTCATTGCTATCCTCTCCTTCGGTATCCAAATCCTTTGCCTTTGAGTCTTTTCCTTTAGCAATCTATCTTCTTCCTTGTAGTAGTATCCTCTACCAATTAGATTTACCACTTGTTCTTCAAGGACAACTAGGTTAACAAAATCCTTTGGTGGGAAAGGAGAATAAATATTTGGAGGAGATTTTCTTAGAAGAAGAAGAACCAAAATTGAAACTCTTTCAATTCTTTCACTTAGGAATTTCGGTTCTCCCTTGCATAAAAAGAGAGAATTGTCTAAAAACCATGCAAGAACCCTTTCTTACATCTCAATTTCAAAATATGCATGAATGGAAAAGGAGTGAGAGGCATCCAATGCATCACTTCTTACATTAATCACTCATCAAATAGCCAATAAATGAGACTTACTTCATTTATCTTTAAAATGGCTATTTGAAAAGACCATAACCTATAATTGAATACCAATTTCGGTTTTGGCAAGAAGAAAGAAGTCAAATGGTCTATCTAATGCACATCTTTCATCTTTAATCTAATGAATGCAAATAGGTTACATGCCAACATTAAAAGCCAACCATTAAACCATTTAATGGTAAGTTCATAACTCCATTTAATAATGATGAACCATAATAAAGACCATCTTTATTTAGTATTTTAATGTCAAATGTGTGGTTACACATCTAACCTAACACAATTTCGAAATTGCTTCTTCTCCATTAAAAAAAAATTGTTTTAATATAATTAATCTAATCAATTACATTAAACCAAAACAAGCCCATTTCTAAATGAACATATGGGCTTCCAATTAACCATTAATTAGTATAAGCCCATCATTCAATTATGGGCTTCTAAAGCCTCCAAACTACTTCTTACTTAGCTTGATAACCTTCCTTAAAGCCAAGTGGGGAATCTTATTGGACTTTGATAATTCAAGCTCCAATAAGCCCAGAAATAATTCAATCTCATTGGAATTAATTCTAGCTTATTAACTAAATGTCATTCCACTAAAGACAATTAATTGAACTCTTGAATGATTAAATATTATGAGAATATGTCCAATTGCAACCCTATTTAGAACCTTATTATAGCCATCCGCACAACAAAAGGTAAAATTACCGTTTTGCCCTTATGTTGGTTTTTCCTTCTAGATCTCTCATTTTACTTTATATGGTGATTAACACATAAGATCTCATCTTAGTGTTAAGACTTGATGGGTAGCTAGTTCATCAAACTATCGCGCCAGCTTAATCACCAAATCTCCTTAAAACATCTGTAAGAGATGATAACACTATAAACTCTTTATTCGAGTGAATGTTCTCGATACATGTTTCAATTAATAATTCCAACATGCAAACACCGGATTAATACCTGTAAAAATCCATTCGATCATATCAAGAATTATAATGAAACACATATGAGTTCACCACTCATCAAGATTGTGGTTCATAATAAGCGAATGCTTAAGTTGTATGCTTTAAGATTAAAGTAACGCCCACTTTATTCTTGAAAACATACTTGATTCCGATTCATTTAATAGTGCCATTATCAATAGTCTACTACTATCATGATATGAAACTCATCATTCCCTTTAAGTAAACTCCTTTACTTATATGGAGATAAATCGCAACACTACGATCTAAACCATAATCAAACGACCAACTTGATTATTCAACTGTGAATCAATTAATTGATTCTAATAATATACATGTTTCCCATACATCTCTATGTATATGTATATTACTTTCAAATGAATCTTGGTAACTTATGACCAGATATATAATGCTCATACAGATAAAACCAAACTCTTTTGTTTTATTAATAATAAATATTTTCATTACAAAACTGTAACTGAAGAAGATAAAGTTACATGTAAATACACTTGCTTTCCAGGAAACTATATTTACATAACTCCAACAATGCCATGTGGAGATAATGGAGGGTTTATGTGTTTGATTTGATTGATTTCGAACCATATGTGTCTGAAATATCTAGAACTTGATATCGAAGTGCTATTTGTGTATAACTGTTTATGATCGCTTCAATGAAATGAACTGTGAATGATTATGTTTGAAATCTCGGACCAAAGGTCCGAGCAATGGGGTGATTTGACATTGAAGCAAAACTGCTTATGAATGTGAAAATTTTTATGATCGAAATACCGGACCAAAGGTCCGAAGATATGGGAATTGGACATTGAAATGTAAACTGGCTGTAAATGTAAATTGCGTCATATGCATTCATGCATCAAGGGATGTTCAGATAATGACAGTTGTGATCGGAACAGCCACCGTATTTCAGAGTTTTAAGCTCAACGCATCAGGGCCTCGAGCCCAACGTAATTCTAGAGCCATAGGCTCAACGTATCAGGGCTTCAAGCCCAATGTAATTCAGAGTCATAGGCTCACCGTTAATGAGCTCAGGCGCACGGTCACAACAACGTAATAAAATGGAAAGTGTCACATGTGCATTGCATATACAAATGATTGAGTGTGAACTGTGTGAAAGGCGATACGCCTAATATTTGTGAAATATTAGTGCATGTGATATTTTTTAATGTGATATTATGTGATATTCTGTAAATTGCGTGTATATACATGAGTTGAGTGAACCATCGATGATGGTTTCTCACTGAGTTCGCAAACTCACCCAAAATTGCAAATATTTTTCAGGGACGGAAGAGTACCCCGTTAGACACACAGGACTATGGTTACCGCATGCAAGTCAGAGTTTAAGGTTGGGATCAGTTCACACCTGCATTAGTGTCATTTTGATTCATGTGTAAATTTGTATTCCTGTAATTTTCGCATGATAGTACTGTTATTATAGAGGGCCCAGTTGGTGAATGATGAAATTGTAATGTGATTAGTGGAAGCGTTCAGAAATGACATTGGGCCTAATTTGGCTATGACTTTTTATTCATAAATTGATTTAAATACTGCTGAGTGCCTTTTAATGATTGAAATTGTGTTGTGGTCGAAATGCTTTCGTATTAAAGTGGGGACAATTTGAGTACTGATTTTTGCGCTCGAGTTTGTTTTTAAAAAAAAAAAGAATAAAAATGTCATACTAGGTATTTGGTTAAAGTGTTAAATTATTTTTTGAAAGATTTTGGTGATTGGGTGATGTAAAGGTGAAGTTGGAGTTGAAATAACTTGATCTGAAACTTTGGTAAAACTTTTGTACCAATCTTCCTTTTCATCTTTCCAGCAGTATATCATATAAAAACTATGGACGTCTGAGCTGAAAGTCAGGGTCCTTATAAGGGAAAATGTTCAAAAGTGAAATTTACTTTTTTTTCTTTCTTAGTTTTTCGTCTTCTGTGATGACATCATCTTCCTCTGTGTTTTGTATCGTCTGGGTTTTGTATATCTTCTGTATTACTGTGCACAAATATCTTCTGTGTTTTGATGATATACTTCTTCTGTGTTTTGTATTGTCTGATTTTTGTATATCTTATATGTTATTGTGCACAAACTTCTTCTATGTTACTGTGCACAAATATCTCCTGTGTTTTGATGATACACTTCTTCTGTGTTTTGTATTGTCTGAGTTTTGTATATATTATGTGTTACTGTGCACAAACTTCTTCTGTGTTACTATTCACAAATATCTTCTGTGTTTTGGACGATACACTTCTTTTGTCTTTTGTCTCATCTTTGTTTTGATATTTTCTGTGTTTTGGACGATACACTCCTTCTATCTTTTGTATCATCTGTGTTTTGATATCTTCTGTGTTTTGGATGATAGACTTCTTCTGTCTTTTGTATCATCTGTATTTTGATATCTTTTTTGTTTTGTTCCCTCTAGGTTTTGTTCCCTCTGGGTTTTTTTCCTTCTGTGTTTTGTTTCCCTCTGGGTTTTGTTCCCTCTAGGTTTTGTTCCTTCTGTGTTTTGTTCCCTCTGGGTTTTGTTCCTTCTGTGTTTTATTTCCCTCTAGGTTTTGTTCCCTTTGGGTTTTGTTCCTTCTGTGTGTTGTTCCCTTTGGTTCCTTTTGTGTTTTGTTTCCCTTTGGGTTTTTTTCCCTCTGGGTTTTGTTCCTTCTGTGTTTTGTTTCCCTCTGGGTTTTGTTGCCTCTAGGTTTTGTTTCTTCTGTGTTTTGTTCCCTCTGGGCTATTTCCTTTGGGTTTTATTCCTTCTAGGTTTTTACTTCTTATGTCTTTCTTCGCCTGGCCATAACTTCTTCTACAGGAGTCCAAATGAATTGCTTCTTGAACCATTGGACTTGTAAGACATTACCCTACTTCTTCACCTAAAAATCATAGCCATCTGAAATGAATTAAGAAAAATTGAATAAGAAACGTTGAATAGGTACGGTGAGTGCGCCTTTATATTATATGAACTAGGGTTATTCCGCTGAACATAATTCAGTGTCTCGATTATGTCTGGATCTATAGGATTCCAAATGAGTGATGAATTGTAATTTCGATGGTTTTAGTGAGGCATAAACCTAAGCTTGAATCATACTTAGATGAGTTTCAGATATAGAACTGATAATATGATCGGAATAAGGGAGCGATACTCAGGATTATCATGAACATACATTATACATAAATTTTGTCATACATGTGCATCATTGGATACTTATGATTGAAGAAATTGTGATATTATGTATATTATTTGTTATAGAGGAGCAACTAGAACGTCAACCTCTATACGTTGCCGGATCTTCCAAGCATTAGCTTCAGGAGAAACTTCTGAGTAACCTAGATAGTTTCTCTTCATTATTGTTTGCTTATAATTGTGATATGAGTAATGAATGAATGAGATTTGATTTTGGATTCCGAACAAAAGGTTCGATGATTGTGCAATAGGGGTTGAGATATTGAAGTGTTGCTTGAATGTGAATGTGCAGACCTATGTGTTTTATCAAATGAACGATCGTGTTACGCGCATTCCATTCATGCATGCAAAGTCAGATAATGGAAGTTGTGACTAAAGTAGCCAACGATTAGAGCTTAAAGCTCAATGTGTGGAAATGAACCTCAAGCTCAAAAGTGTTTCAGAGCCTCAGGCTCAATGTATAATGAGCCGTATCCTCCACGGATAAGGGATAGTTATTAATGAGCCCAGTATCCAAAATGGATACGGGACAGTTCAAGCACTCAGTTACAATAACGTAACAATTAGAAAAGAGTCTCATGATCATTTCATATGCATTTGGTTATGCAAGTTTGATTCTGTTTAAGTGAAAATGTAATACTTACGTTAATTACAAAGTTGTGAAATAATTTTTATGTGCCTTGAAGTGTTGTATGAATTGAGTGAACCATCGATGATGGTTACCTCATTGAGTTTGCAAAACTCACTAAAATTGCAACATTATCTTTTTAAGACTGAGAGATGACCCTAACTATTGAGAGGATCCACTACCGTGTGGATTGTGTTATAACAAGAGAAGTCATGTCTCAAAAGTCGGTCAGCTGGGATTTTGGATGGTTTAGATAGATTTATTATATTTTCCTCTTTCATATAGTACCTTTTTACCAAGTTTTGTGAATGTACGTGTAAAAAGGGTTAAAAGACAATGTAGACTTTTGATTTGAGAAATGAAATGAGGAAAAGTTGGCTTTTAAATAATTGTGATTTTTTATTGATGTTTTAGAAATGATAAATGATACAATGCTATTTGAAGTGATTGTAGTGATCATACGTAGCGTTACCTTATCCTAGGGTATGTGCCAGAATGACCTCTGGGTGTTCCGATGGGTACCTTGCGGTGAAAGGGCACTACATCAAGTAACCCTTGAAGCCAAATGGCTTCTTTAATTGCTTCTATTACTACCATGTATTCTGCCTCAGTTGTTGATAAAGCAACTGTAGATTGCAAAGTTGATCTCCAACTTACTGGCACTCTAGTAAGAGTGAATACAAAACCTGTAGTAGACCTACGCTTGTCTAAATCACCTGTGTAATTAGAATCTACATATCCAACAATACATTGAACATTAACTTCATCTTGCTGAAATGATAAACCAACATCCACAGTGCCTATAATATACCGTAGAATCCATTTCATAGCTTGCCAATGTCCTTTTCCTGGATTATGCATATATCTACTGACAATACTAACAGCTTGTGAAATATTAGGCCTAGTACACACCATAGCATACATCAAACTACCAACAACACTTGAATATGGAATGTTAGCCATCTAATGACTCTCCTCATCTGTGTTAGGAGACATAAAAGCACTAAGCTTGAAATGAAGAGCAAGAGGTGCACTAATCGGTTTTGAATTTTCATTCGTCCCGAAACGTTGTAGTACCTTCTTCAAATACTGCTTTTGACACAGATCAATCGTGCCTTTTGCTCTATCTCTTTCAATTTCCATACCTAGTATCTTTGGAGCTTCTCCTAAGTCCTTCATCTCAAATTCATTACTCAGCTGAGTCTTCAATCTTTCAATCTCCACTTTGCTTTTACATGCCATAAGCATATCATCAACGTATAAAAGCAAAGAAATAAGGTTCCATCTTATAGCTTGCGAAAGTATACACAATGATCATAATGACTTCTTATGTACTTCTGCCCGATCATAAACCTATCAAATCGCTTGTACCATTGTCTTGAAGACTACTTCAAACCATACAATGATTTTTGAAGTTTGCAAACCCAATTTTCTTTGCCAACAACCATAAACCCTTCTAGTCAAAAACTTGTTGCAGTCTAAACAAAGTAATATAAATTAAATTCTATCTAGACCAACTAAAAGTAAGTGGACCCCGTCGACAAGTAAAATAAAACGATAAGAACCGGATATCGTACCCAATGGAATTTCAACACACAAGACAATTAAATTAAATGATGAAAAATTACTAGGAAGATCAAGAATTAATTGATTTGAAAATAAAATAAATTAACGTCTTTGCATCGACCTTTTGTTTCTCCATAACTAACGTGTTTTTCTAGCTCTTGCTTTCTCCACCAACTATCTTCAATTGTTTATCTCCACGAGCTCATGCATAATCCCTTTTTTTATGCACCAACTGTCACGTTTTTCTCTCCTCCCTTAGCTCACACGTAAACCTTTCAAACCTCTTGCTTCAACAGTTGTCTACGTCTCTCTCCTACCACTTGCGTTTTATTCTCCTATCTACCAGCTGCCTATGTAGGAGTCTCTACCAGGCCAACGTGTTGTTCTCCCACCAGCTGCAACATTATTCTCTCCACAACTGTCACATTATTCTTATGCCACCACAGCTTCCTTAGCCACTTGCTACCAACTTATGTGTGGAGAGTGTATGGTGAGTGAGGGCTATGTGTAAGTGTATGGTGAGTGGCTATGTTATTTTGTTTCTCCTGGTGTAACGTGAGTGTGTGTTGAGAGGTGGCTTTGGCTTGAGTGCGATAAGGAGTTACTTTCATTTCATTTTTTTTCTCTCCATTCCATGCCACTAGCTGTTTGTTTTTCGTTTTATTAGCCACCATCCGTTGCTTTATTCACGCCTATAATCACGTTTAATCAACCCCTTTTTTTCTTCACTTTCTACGCCAACCTCTTTAACACTGTCAGTCTCCTTTTGCTCTTTCTTTTTTTCTTCTATTCTTTCCACACAAGCCACGCCTAAGCCACCAAAACTGACGCATAGCTTACCTCCTTTTTACTTTAGCTGATGTGTGACAATTTAACTTGTAGTCCACTTTTCTGCTCATTCTCAAAAACTCTTGCAACCAATGCCACCTTCCAACCCTACCATTTCTTCTTCATTCTCTTCAGACTATTCTATCATTTTGGAAACTTGTCATTTTGTGGCCATCTTGTCCATTAAATCATCTTGCATGAAAAAAATGCACTCGTTAACGTTTTCTAAAGCTTTTCTTGCTTAATGCTTTTGAACCTTCCAAATTCAATATATGCCCAAAATTAAAATAAATACCATTTAATTAGTGCAATTTAAATATAAATTGACAAGAGTTTAATAAATTATCTATCTAAAATTAATATAAAAATGCCCATTAACAACACCCCCACACTTGAATTATTGCTTGTCCTCAAACAACTTACTTAGGTCACAACCCACATATTCAATCATTTCATTTTCAACGAAAATCAAGTGTTTGCAATCCCTTAAAATTCAACAAACTCAAGTATCAAGCTACAACACGTATCATAATATTTTCATCAGTGCACATAAACAAAATCAAAGGTAGATATCTTTGATTAAAACCAAACATAAAATTAAAATGGACTTCCTCACGATATTCACGAGTTGTGTTTCACTCAAAACTTCCGCTAAGAAATTACACTACCATAAGCTTGCAAATTCACCTATTTTCCACTACATAGAGTGTAACACCCCATTCCCGCGTGACCCGAACTCGACATCGATGGTGATATCCGAATTCGTGCCCCGCTAGAGTAGCGTACTACATCACTCAGTAAACTCAGTATCAAAGTTTTTTTTTTGTAAACATTCATACGCGCGAAAAATAGTAGATAATCGAGCCCGCATTAATTTGTATACCATTCCAGTCATTCCCAATCATTACAAACATTCAACAATAATTTAAAATAGCCATTTAATGTATACCAATCCATAACCAAATTGGGCCCGCTACAAATACAGAGTATTAATTTACAGAGCTTGCGAAATACAATTTTATGAATAATAGAAGGATGACACTAATGCAGACGTGGACTGATCCTAACCTCTATTCTTCATTTGAATGCTGTAGACATACTCCCGTGAACCTAACGGGGTATTCTTCTAAGTCCTGAAAAATATTTGCAAATTTTGGGTGAGTTTTGCGAACTCAGTGAGGAATCATCATCGATGGTTCGCCCAATTCATGCAACATGCCATGTCATATAACGTATACTCTTACTGTTACAAACTTGATTACATTTCACAATTTTCCTTGACAATAAGCAATAACGACAGTTTATACACAACATCCAATTAGTCATACATAACCAAAGGCACATATGTACCACTTAAATATAACACTGTTGTTTCATATTCCGCATTCAGAAGTACAACGTGATATAACCCATGTTCAAAAGTACCGCATGATTAAATCTAAGAGCATAACTGCACATTCAGAAATACCACAGTTTTGCACCTAAGCAAAGCACAGTTTATTTTACATTAGCACACTCCGCAGTATATAGAAGGCTTTTTTGCCTTTCACCCATTCAAAATGTTCAATCAAATATGTATGCAATGCATGTGTGACACTTACCCATTTTATTTCAGTGTTGTGACCGAGCGCTTAAACAGTAAACAGTAGACAGTAGACGCGTCTAGGGAGTAGGAGAGCACTCTGGGTATGCACTAACTCCCTTCGAGCTCGAGGCTCTTTTTTAGTATCAGTGGTGACTCTGGTCACAACTATTGTTATCCGTTCATGTATTTGGGTATGAAATGCAGTATGCCCAATATATCATAGCCAATATAAAACAGTCTGTCACAGTAGAGGCAACGCAATGTAGCACAGTAATAGCAAGCAATTTGACAATCGGCACATAAAGGACACTTCTATGTCAAATCTCCCAATTCATCGGATCATTCGTGTCCGGAACTCAGTCATAAACAAACGCAATCACTAATCCCACCATTATTCTCCACAGTGGTATAAGTGCAAAATATAAACAGATAATAATTGAGGAACCATCTAGGTTACTCACCTGTACTACCGAGCTAATACTTGGAAGTCTCAGTAACGTCGGTAGATCGACGCTCTAAATGTGCCTCTATAACAGTTATAGTATATAAACATTACCAATTGTCAAATCAGAAATATTTACGAATGCACATGTAGCGATTTAAAATGTGTACAATGCATGTTTATGATATTCCCGACCTTAATCCAAAATTTCCATCACACACATTCCATCTAAAAATTAGAAATCGAATGACACTGAAATTACTCAATTCGGGCCTC
Source organism: Erythroxylum novogranatense (assembly GCA_029891385.1). Taxonomy (NCBI): domain Eukaryota; kingdom Viridiplantae; phylum Streptophyta; class Magnoliopsida; order Malpighiales; family Erythroxylaceae; genus Erythroxylum; species Erythroxylum novogranatense. Next base: position 79,571,754 of record CM057229.1, on the reverse strand, counting down.
TATAGGTCAAAAAATAAATAAAACAGTGACCAAGGAACCGTTACCCGAATCCACGTCAATTTCTCATCCAAAAATTCCCAATTTCTCATAAAATGATATTAAACATTTCACGATTTCGATGCCTCAAGAATCAGGTCAATCGGATGTCGGACGGAAAAGTTATAAGCAAAAGAAGGAAAATATATGATCCTACTCGACTTATGCTACTGTGCATGTCCTAATCGACTTGTCTGAGGATACAAGTCGACTTACACACTACAATGGCAGATCTGGAACAAACGTCCTCCGACATCCTAACTTCCACAGGGCATAACTCCCTACTCCAAACTTCAAATTGGACAAACTTGGTGTCTATTTTATAGAGAAAAGAGAGCTCTACAAGTTTCGTGAAGGACACAAAAACAAATTTCACCTCTAAAGGTGTCAACAATATATTCAAAGTTACTGCCTTCACAATTCCTCTCAAAACAGTGCAACATTTTTGTCAAAACAGTGCAACATTTTATAAAATCTATAACTTCTCATTCCCTTTGCTAAAAATTACAAGATTTATTCCAAATGAAAGATCCGAATGTTACCTACAACGTTCATGAACAACATGAAATTAAATTCAATTTCTAAGTAGGTCAAACAATTCAATGAATGATTCTACCCACTGAAACCACCTGAACTGAACAACAATTTTATAAAAAGCATACCTTTTTCCACAAATGTCAAAAAATTGCATACTTTATACCTATGAAAATATCAAACAGAATACTACACTTCTCATGAAGGGCTTAATAGTCAATTCCACCTCTAACAAACTCAAAACTGTCTTGCAAGTGGCTGCCCTGATCACTAGTCAATGACCTAACTTAGGTCTAGTCTTTGAAAATTCAAAACTCCCAATTCTGACATCCAAAATTAACATGCTACATCTAATTTTCAAGCAAATTTCTTCCTCTACAACTTTTCACAAGATCACTTGAGCCAATTCAACTCAAAAAAATCTCTAAATTTGCTTCCAATCACAATACTCACAAAACCTACACTTATGGTTAGGTTTCACCAAAATGCACATAATCAGTCAATAGTTAACAGTTCATAACTCCCTACATATAGACACAATGTTTTTTTTCAAACTTTCCAGACCTCTAATTAACACATAACTTTACATTTCTTATTTTATAACCATGGTCTAATTCAGTCATTAAGGGCATTCAAATCTTCCATTAACAATCAGCTTTAGCATGCAGTCACAGGTTGGACCCTATCTGACTTAAAACCTTATAACTCATTCATTTCACATCCAATTAAGGTGATTCAAAGTTTCATTTTCCATAAACGCATATGGCTATCACATATTCAAAGCCGATTTGAAAATAATATAAATTGGATTTATTGTGAATTTTACACACCTGGCCTATTTCTGTTCTCTTCTGTATCACTAAGGTTAGGAACAACCTTCACTTATTCAGACATAGCTAGCAGAATCCTCATCCAATTAAACTTTCCTCTCTACAACTCTTAAATCACACATTCTTGAACATTTCGTAAGCAGAGCTCATCATCCAATTCCAACTCTAAGGCCCTCCAACAATTAACTTTCAGGTCTTAGTTCAATCTCGTTGGTGTTCTGAACCCGATTCAATTAGGGGCCTATTACTCGCCTTTGGCTCACCCTAAAATCGTGGAAACATTCATGGAGATAGTAGACCTCTAGATCTACAACTTCTATTTTTAGAGTTTCTCTAGATTCGAACGTTAAACAGCTCAAAAAATTAAACAAGTGGAGTCACGAATCTGTCTTTGCAATCTCTAACCATCCCAACTCAAGTTAATCATCATTTTTGTTCAACTTAGCCATGCAATTAACCTTAAGTAACATCACAAGTAACTATAAAACCATCATATAAACATATGATTTACCTTAAACAAGCTTCACTCTTCTAGACTTCACAATCTCACAATCCTCTCTAATTCTTTCCACCACACAATCATCATCATCACTTTGCAAGGAAAGCTAGGTTAGGCTCTTAGAAGCAAGATGAAGAGTAACAATTTTGGCTAGAACAAATGGAGACTTCAAGGGAGGAGAACCCACGAAGGAGGAGAAGAAAATCTCCCAAAAACTCTTTTTCTCCCTCTCAAAATTAGAAGTGTCGAGAATGAAGAGAGGGAGAGCATGAAGACAACCTCATTTTGGCCTTTGGAAAATGCAAGTGTCGTGGAGGATTAGTGAAACACCAACATTAAATCAATTTAAGGTGAGTCATAGGACACTTGTCCATTTAGAAGAAAAGACAAAAGAAGGATAAGACAAAAACATGTAATAGGATTTATCAAGAAACACTAATGAAATTTGACCCATTCAATTCTAATGGCCCTAATTCTAAATCCAAAATAATATACCCAATATTGTAGTGCCATTGGACAACAATTTTTACTACCGAAAATCAACCGGTTCGCCACTTGACGATTTTTTTCTGGTCCGGGAATTTTATCCGAAAAATTCCTGAAAAATTTCTGAAATTCCCTGAAAATATAAAACACATAACAATCCACTCCAATTAAATTTTCAAGCCCATAAACCACATTTTACAAAATAAAATCCCATTTAGGCACAAATACCGGGAAATATCATGAATGCATGTACAGTTATTTTTCATATGCAACAATTCCACTATTTACAAATACCAGTATGCATAAAATGCCAAATCTATCCTAATCACTGTCACCCCTGACCAAATTACTATTTTACCCTTCCCGTCGAGGGTGGGATGTTACAACTCCCCCCTCCTAATAAAAATTTCGTCCGCAAAATTCATAGTCGAAGGGTCAATATGGTAGAAAATGATCATTTGTCATAACCCCTACATTTCCCATACACCTCATCACTCAATTACTCATTTTCCGAAAGATCACAGTAGACAGACTCAATAAGTTTTTCAGTCACTTATTTGGCTATCTCTCTATCTTAACTATCTCACTTGACCATTTCAGAGTAGACACCAACTTTATCCCGTATGCTATGGATCAGATCATTATTCCGAACCTATTCACTTATCACGTTTTATAAATCCAATACCTCTCTCACCAGTAACATACAGACCAATTCATATTGCTTCATTGATACTTTTTTTTCCAATTATGAGTACACCTTTCCAAGGTGATACTTACAAAAACACTTCACCTGGTCTTCGATTCTTCACTTTCCTTTGGTGCTAACCTATTGACACTTATGTCCATTTCACTATACCAGGTGTTCATTCACCTAACCCATTGATCCTTTATATCTCATTGACTATTATTTCAGATCCATTTCTTCTTTAAGAATTCACTGTGCTTTAGTGTTCACGCACTCAATGCAAGAATGTACAATCCCGTCGTGTAATCACCATTGTTATCAAGCTCATATTCCTATGAATTCCAAAACCCTTAAGCACTTCCCACTGTTGGAAATTCCAACATGTAATCATAGAGTTCTATATCCTTCGTCGCTAAAATACACTTGTGTATTCCGTATGTACGCTTCTCTAACAATTCCTTTGCTCAAGTCACTTTTGTCGGGTACACATACTTCTTTAAATTACCAAATATCGTTCTTCCGATGTCACTCGAACAGTCCGATTCATTATGGAACTCACCAGTTTGACTCCTGAACTCTTAAACTCTCTTACCTCTTTCCAGTAGAGCTGAATCTAAACCTTCAATACACTTGTAACATCTCAGTTTCCCTATCTTCTGCTTGACATTTTACACTCTTTATTGTCCTAGATTTGGAAACCCAATATCTACATTCGTTCTGTTTACTTTAGTATTGTCTGTTCACTGTTTTAGACTACACTCTACCTTTACCAGTATAGTATTGATTTGTGCATGCCTTTCAAACTCAATAATGTTCTCGAAATTACACAATTTGTGTATTATAGGAATGCCTTAGCATATCTAAGGTCTCCAAAGCTTCGAACAATTTCTATCATAGCACCAATACCACTTAGTGAAACTTCAGTATACATTGCCCAATCTCCAAAGGATATTCTTATCATCAGTGTCAGATTTCTCCATGATTCATCTCATTTATGATCATAGTCACCAATTGATACCATTTACTTACCATGCATAAATCTCTATTGGGGTATTGCTAACTTCAACAGACATCACTCAATTTTGTTTTCATTGAGTCTACAATTGCTTTATTTACGATCCCTTAATGAAGGTGACATTACCTCACGTCATTTTCAGTTTCCCCCTTAGGACTTCTTGTCTCTATTTCTCTTTTCATTTAATTTCCTTTCCGTCACATCGACATATGCCAATGCCTATTCATTCGTACTCGTACCTCCATACATTCCATTTCATTGAGTATTTCACTTTGTGGGTTGGTATTATTTTTCTTAGCTTCAATTTAGATCTCCCTTTGCATCAAATCTTATGGAGACCAATTTTCTTCACATTGCAATAAATCCACTCATGTAGTAGAATCCTCTACATTACTGTACACACAATGCATATAATCTCAGCAGTATATTCCACTTGTTATGCCTGAATCTCCCCTCGAAACATGATTCCATTTCACTTTTGATTTAGTACAAACTTATTTTCGATTTGTTCCCATCATGACCGGTTTTAACTTGAATCGTCTGTTCATCTTAACTCAATTTCTTGCTACAATCATCGATACAGTTCACGAAATTCTCATCAACCAACTATTTTCCATAATTGCTTTTCAATCGTTTAATCGTTCGTAGTATCTCACAAGGATCAATTTCAACTATACTTACTGTCTCCAAGTTTATGCCATAACCTGAATGCATAACTTGAATGATCAGAACATCCTTTGCACTAAGATTCTGTGAGGCACTAAACAATTTCTTTGACACTTCCTCTTGGTATATACATCATCAAAATCATTTCATTTCATCCGGGGACCAATTAGTAGCTTATACTTCTAAGGATTCTACAAAACTCTTTTCCATTTTTGCCAATCCTCGAACAGAGGAATTATTTCATAATCGTGTCTTTCTTCTTTCCTCGAATTCTTCACGAACGTTACATCATTTGAAATTTTAATTTTGTAACACCCCCTTACCGTAGAACACACACCGGGATGCCCAGAAGTCATTCCGGTACATTTCCTACGATAAAGGCGAGCTACGTTCTATCATTTTATTCATGTCACATGGCTTCACATTAAAATTTGCTTCTAACGCATCAACAGAAAATTCACAATATTTTGAAACCAACTATTTTCCTCATTTCATTTCTCAAGACAAAAGGTTACAGAGTCTTTCAATCTTTAATACAATGTCCATCCACAAAATATATTACCAAAAGCACTACAAGGATGAGGAAATTATGAAAAAATCTAACTATGCCATCCAAAAAGCCCAGCTGACCGACCTTTGCGCCATGACTTCACTTTAAACACACTCTACACGATAGTGGAGCCATTCAGATGCTAAAGTCGCCTATCGATCCTGAAAAGACAACATTGCAATTTTGATGAGATTTGTGAACTCAGCGAGAAACCATCATCGATGGTTTACCCAATTCATACAGCACTCAAGCAAATTGCATAACATTGCACACTAACACATGCAGAAGTACCACATGAGGATATTTAAGTAAATCACAAATGAATAAGGCATTTTGGCCTGTCACCCATTCACAATATCCAATCAATTATGTATGCATTGCATATGACATGTTCCCATTTTAGTTCGGTGTTGTCATCGAGCGCCTGTACTGTCCCAATCAGGGCACATTAAGCGGTGAGCCCGTGGCTCTGAATCAGCGTGAGCTCGAGGTCCAATACGGTGAGCTTTTAGCTCTCGGTGGCTGCTCCGGTCACAACTGTCTTTATCTATGCATGCATTTATGTATGAAATGCATATGTCCTAATTAAACAGTACACGTATCGCAATCAGTAAACATGTCACATTAAAACAAGTAAATGCACAGATTCACAACCAGATCACACTTCTATGTCATATCTCCAATACATCGGACCTTCTGTTCGGAATCCACAACATACACAAACACAAAACCCGCCATTATCCACAACAGTAGACATATAATAATTGAGAAACCTATCTTGGTTACTTACCAACTGCTCCCAAAGCTAGTGCATGGAAGGTCTGGCAACGTCTGTGGGTTGACGTTCCAATTGCTCCTCTATAATGAATAACATACATATAATCACAATTTGTACCAGTATCGATGTTTAATAATGCACACGAATGAAAAGAAAATGAACAATACATGCATGACAATCCCGGGTAGCATTCTATCACTTTCATTGCAAGGTCATTCTCAAAACAAAACTCATCTTTCGCTAAATCACACTTTCGGGTCTATAGTGAATCACATTAAATTAGAGAGTGAAGAATATATCTTTTGATCATACTCCCTTATAGAAATGTGTTCCCCTAAGTCTTAAGATTCCATTGGCACCAAAATCACTCAATTTGGGTTAGTAGATTGGGAGATATACCTCAAACATTGATAGACCGTTTAAAGTGTACTAAACCCGATTCCATCTAGCATTTGAACATCTTAGAGATTGAATCAAAATTGAACTTCTTCATATGATTTGTAGCCCTATATCTTAAATTTACTAAAAAGGAAGAATCATCTCATATGGAATCCTATAACTCTAGATATAAGCAAAACATTGAACTCTGTTCAGTAAAACTACTCCCAGTTACAATGTTCCAATAGGCTCTCACAGTTACATTTGATCAATCTCTTTCAATTTAACTCCAATTAATAAAAATTTTGGTTCAGATATAGCACAATGTGCTAGGAATTCATTTCCACAAGAATCAAGGCATTTGGAGCTCTAGATAAGGAGTTATAGTCAAAAGAAACAACCATGTTCATAACTGTCCTCCAATCGAACATACTTTGGAGGAAATGCCATAACGTTCGTTATAGATGTCGGAATTACTTCGTTCTTCGACTTTGTGAAAGAAGACATCTAGGGATACAACTTTCATTAAGATCACAAATTCTAATTCTGTCGTTAAGGCGGTCACACGGGCCGTGTAAAGCCACACAGTCAGACCGTGTAACCTTCGGGTGAAATGTGTTCCCTGAGCCTGGATTTACACGGGCCGTGTAATGGTACACGGGCAGACCGTGTAAGCTACGGATTAACTAAATTTTTCACTTCTAAAACTCCTCCAAAAGGTCCTAAACCCATTCTAACCTTTCATACACTCTTAAACACTTCCAAATTCACCAATTCTAGCATAAAACAACTTAAACATCAATGATATTCCATCCTTTCCCATCTCACATTTTATTCCTCAATACCAAACACTTCCTACTCACAATTCATCATGTTCAAGTTAGTGACTACACACATAAACACCTCAAATATAGTTCAAAATTGTTCATACTCAATTCATATTCCCTAATGGCTTATACACATCCAAAATGAAACACAATCATATGCCTTTATTCACAACAATTTCAACACTCAATTACCTATCTTCATACCAACATTTGGGACTCTTCAAGACCAAATTCACAATCAACATCTTCATAAGAATTGTAGTCAATTTCCTCTAGTTTAATTTAAACTAAGACTTAACTCATTTGGCCAACTATAGAAACAATTATGGCCACTCAAGTGGAGCACACTCAAGATCAAGCTATTGAAATTTTCCAGATTTTTCTTCTTCAATCATTTAAGCAACATTCAACTCATCTATACCATCTCATGCCTAGATCATCTTTTCCATGAATATTCCTCATCAATCCCTACCTAATTCAATTCAAGAAATCACTCACAAACAAAGCAAAAGCTACAATTTATCATAATCCCAAAACAGGGCATACACAAATGTATATCCATTATAACCACTTTCTACATTCAACCATCAACTCTTTTGAAAAACATCAAGTCCTAAACTTCTCCATACATTTACATGAAGGTAAACTCATCATACATACTTCCAAAACACAACCATGAACATCTATGAGCATCAATTAACACACATACATAAGTCTTTCACAAGCATAAGTCAATCATCAATTCATGAGTTTCAATTCTGCCATATACACTACATATAACACAAAACTTACTTGTTTTAGCTACAAATCTTCAAGTAATCCAAATAACACACCAAACCCTAGCTCCACCCATCACCATCGATCACCATCATCCAAAGGAGTAGAGAGGTAGGTTTGTGACAAGTAAACAAGAGCAAGATGACAAGGAACAAGGAATAGATGAAAGCTAATCTCAAGTTGAAGGAAATCACAACACATGAAGAAGAGGGGAAGAAGTTCACGAAGAAGAGAGAAGAAAATGACCTAAAATACAATTCCAAAGGGTCTTGAAGAATGAGTGTCGTGGGAGAGACAAAAAGGAGCTTCAATTTAGATAGTTATTTAACCTAACACATGGCTTTAAACATGCCATGTGTCAAGCCAAGACTTATCCCTTAATTTCTTCTTAAATTAATCTATTACAAGCCCAATTTCCCATAAATAATACTTGTCAATTATTCCTATAACCATATAGCAAAAATTCAATTCCATAGGCACTAAATTCTAATACTAATTATCAGTTGGTCTGCCCCTCGACATTTTTCTAGTCCGGGATTACCCCCTAAAAATTTCAGAAAAATTCCTAAAATTCTCCAAAATAATAAAATCAATAATGTCACTCTCCAAATAAATTTTCAAAATCAATAACCCATAATTCTCAACCCATTCACAAGTAGAACCAAATATACCAGGAATGTCAATGAATGCATGTACAAAAATTTCATGTGCAATAAATTCAGTTTTCACAATACAAGTATGTCACAAAATGCATGAACATGCAATTGCATTACTAAGCTCTCACTAAACACCCATATTTCCTATTTTACCCTTCCCGCTGGTACTGGGATGTTACAAATTTCCTCCAGAACAAGCACTATCAATTATGACCCTTGCACTATAGGAACTATGATTAGCACTTAGTCAATAAATTTTCCTCTATTATTTTCCACGTATACTTTTTACATAAGCTCAATTGTTTCACCAATCATGGTGAACTCACTATCCAATGTATACTCACAAAGGTGAACCAACCCAAACGCGACAATTCGTTTCATATATCCACTTGTCATTAAATTTCATTTCACACCGCTTTATTCCCATATCAAAACATAATTCTTATGTCAATAAGTCATACAACCATTTTAAGTTCAAGCTTGACCTTTTCAGGTCATGTCAACTTGGCGTATACACTTTAATCTCATTATTGCTACTTAGCATTTTATCTTTCCTCAAACAATCCATGATAGGATATTCACATTTATATCACATTCGAAGACATATCACCAAAACACAACAAAATATTACATTGATACAGATACACTGCATCTTTATCTGTTTATCCACCCATTTACCATTTCTTTTTCCCTTAGATATATATACATTCAACCACTCCAGAATTTCTGATGTGCAATCAGTAGGAATTGCCAGTCTAAATTTTCCCCTAATATCCCCTTATACTGATTTACAAACTCTTAGCACAAGATTAGCATAACCATTTTGGGTTCCACGCTCACGTGTTCATGATCATAACCATTTCACGAGTTCATTTCATTTCATCTATACACCTTAGTCTCCCTTTTTCTCATATGTTCATTTCCCTCAATCAACCCTCAACAACATACCTATTATCACCCCTAAGGATCCATATCCTAATAGAGGTGAACCTGTTTCCATCATACAAGACCAGATACATTTCTTATTTCCAAAATATCCATAACCCTCTATTTTCTCATATTCTGTCAAACCACCAATTTTCTTAGTGCTATTAACCGTCCCAACTCTTAAGGGAAATGCTCATGCGTGTGACTCATACTGGGGGATCAGTCGCTGTTGCCTGCTATGACGTAACTACTATGCATATGCATATCACTTGGTATATATTTCAGAATGCCCATGTAAGATTGTACTTCTAGGCTATGATACCACCTAAATGTAACACCCCACTCCCGCGTGACCCGAACTCGACATCGCTGGTGATATCTGAATCCGTGCCCCATGAGGGTAGCGTGCTACGTCACTCAGTAAACTCAGTATCAAAGTTTTTTTATGCAAACATTCATACGTGCGAAAAACAGTAGACAATCGAGCTCGCGTTAATTTGTATACCATTCCAGTCATTCCCAATCATTACAAACATTCAACAATAATTTAAAATAGCCATTTAATGTATACCAATCCATAACCAAATTGGGCCCGCTACAAATACAGAGTATTAATTTATAGAGCTTGCAGAATACAATTTTATGAATAACAGAAGGATGAAACTAATGCAGACGTGGACTGATCCCGACCTCTATTCTTCATTTGAATGCTATAGACATACTCCCGTAAACCTAACGGAGTATTCTTCTAAGTCCAGAAAAATATTTGCAAATTTTGGGTGAGTTTTGCGAACTCAGTGAGGAACCATCATTGATGGTTCGCCCAATTCATGCATCATACCATGTCATATAACGTATACTCTTACTGTTACAAACTTGATTACATTTCACAATTTTCCCTAACCATAAGCAATAAAGACAGTTTATACACAACATCCAATTAGTCATTCATAACCAAAGGCATATATGTACCACTCAAATATAACACTGTTGTTTCATATTCCGCATTCAGAAGTACCACGTGATATAACCCATGTTAAAAAGTACCGCATGATTATATCTAAGCGCATAACTGCACATTCAGAAATACCACATTTTTGCACATAAGCAAAGCACAGTTTATTTTACATTAGCACACTCCGCAGTATATATAAGGCATTTTTACCTTTCACCCATTCAAAATGTTCAATCAAATATGCATGTAATGCATATGTGACACTTTCCCATTTTATTTCAGGGTTGTGACCGAGTGCTTAAACAGTAAACAATAGGCAGTAGACGCATCTAGGGAGTAGGAGAGCCCTCTGGGTATGCACTATCTCCCTTCAAGCTCGAGGCTCTTTTTCAGTATCAGTGGCGACTCTGGTCACAACTATTATTATCCGTTCATGAATTTGGGTATGAAATGCAGTATGCCTAATATATCACAGTCAATATAAAACAATTTGTCACAGTAGAGGCAACGCAATGTAGCACAGTAATAGCAAGCAATTTGACAATCGGCACATAAAGGACACTTATATGTCAAATCTCCTAATTCATCGGACCATCCGTGTCCAGAACTCAGTCATAAACAAACACAATCACTAATCCCACCATTATTCTCCACAGTTGTATAAGTGCAAAATATAAACAAATAATAATTGAAGAACTATCTAGGTTACTCACCTGTACTTCCGAGCTAATACCTGGAAGTCTCAATAACGTCGGTGGATCGACGCTCCAAATGTGCCTCTATAACAGTTATAGTATATAAACATTACCAATTGTCAAATCAGAAATATTTACGAATGCACATGTAGCGATTTAAAATGTGTACAATGCATGTTTATGACATTCTCGGCCTTAATCCAAAATTTCCATCACACACATTCCACCTAAAAATTAGAAATCTAACGACATCGAAATTACTCAATTCGGGCCTCTATAGGTCAATAAATAAATAAAACAGTGACCAAGGAACCATTACCTGGACCCACGTCAATTTCCCATCCAAAACTTCCCAATTTCTCATAAAATGAAATTAAACATTTCGCAAATCTGATGCCTCAAGAATCAGGTCAATCGGATATCGGACGAAAAAGTTATAAACAAAAGAAGGAAAATATATGATCCTAGTCGACTTGCCTGAGAATTCTATTCGACTTATGCTACTGTGCATGTCCTAGTCGACTTGTCTGAGGATGCAAATCGACTTATACACTACAATGGCAGATCTGGAACAAACGTCCTCTGACATCCCAACTTCCATAGGGCATAACTCCCTACTCCAAACTTCAAATTGGACAAACTTGGTGTCTATTTTATAGAAAAAAAGAGAGCTCTACAAGTTTCATGAAGGACACAAAAACTAATTTCACCTCTAACGGTGTCAAAAATACATTCAAATTTATTGCCTTCACAATGCCTCTCAAAACAGTGCAACATTTTGTCAAAACAGTGCAACATTTTATAAAATCCATAACTTCTTATTCCCTTTGCTAAAAATTACAAGATTTATTCCAAATGAAAGATCAGAATGTGGCCTACAACTTTTATGAACAACATGAAATCAAATTCAATTGCTAAGTACATCAAACAATTCAATGAATGATTCTACCCACTGAAACCACCTTAACTGAACAACAATTTTATAAAAAGCATAAATTTTTGCACAAATGTCAAAAAATTGCATACTTTATACCTATGAAAATATCAAACAGAATAATACACTTCTCATGAAGGGATTAACAGTCAATTCTGTTGGATCGTGTACGGTCCGAGTATTCACAATACACTGCAGAAAAAGACCATACAACAACATGAAGTATAATCGAAAATACCAAGGATGTACGAAAATACCTTATTTCCATGAATTGGTTGTTTCTTTTTCGGATTCCAAGATACTGCAAAACGCGAATGCCCTCTATCGGTATCCATACGAGTATGCACGATCCGGGCTGCGGCTATGGTGTGCTAGCACGTCCTGAAACTCTTCACGAACGCCGCACGATTTTCCTCTCGGATGGCGGCTAGGGTTTCCTAACAATGGTGTCTCATCTACCTAATGAGACCTAAGCTTTTCTATTTATAGAGAAACCCTAATCTCATTGAGGCCCCAATAAGTTTCGGCCCATTATATCTCATATAATAAAAGCCCGATAACTTAATTCACTCTAGCCCAATAAATATATCTACATATATTTATTCAATACCTAATAAATTAGGCCCAAGAGAATAAACCCAGATCACATAACTCTTTGTGTGTGACCCTGTAGGCTTATTTGATGTTGGCAATGGGTTTGATCACACTTCAAGGCCCATAAGTCATAAGCGGCCTCTAGCAAGACATTATGACTACCCAAATCAAATGGGGATCGATAATCCAATTTAACCTGTAACTATGGTTATAAGCTCAGTCCTTTTGTAACACGATATCAAGGTTAATCACAAGGCATGGTACATGTCAACCTTTGATTAATCATAGTTTCTTGATCCCCAAGTTGACTAATTATAACAAATGACATTGATGACTCTTCATCAATTCATTTGAGCACGGCCATGCATTTCTTCAGTCACACTTGTCAAGAGGCCCAAATGATATCTCTCTCATTTAAGAGAGGTACAAATCCCATCTACGCCATTCATATCCTCCGCATGATTCATTTAGTGTCCAACATAAGACTATTTGTTATTCGGTTAAAAATAACTTAGTCTAATATCAAAACACTAAATTCCTCATGTAGGGAACCATGATGACTTCAGGTCAAAGGACTAAAGTCAAACCATATAAAGAATCACTAATGACATGAAACCATATAGTATTCTTTATGTGGGTCGGTCCAATATATGTTCTCTAACATATATCTATGTTTTTGATTTGATATCTCATATCTATAATCAGTAAAACGTGATCATCAATCAGAACATATACTAGTCTTAATTCATTATTGTTCCACCAATAATGATCGACCAGGGACAGTCTAGAATAGTGTTATAACGCTTATGGTTTTACTATCAATTCACATACTTGATGACATAAGTCTAATACTATTCATGGAATGTAAATCACATTACATAAACGAAATACATGCATATATAAAGGAATACCTCATAATATATTATTAACAAGTCATAATGTTAATACATGAATCACAAATATCCATTGGCCTAAGGAACACTACTAACAAATTCTACCTCTAACAAACTCAAAACTATCTTGTAAGTGGCTGCCCTGATCACTAGTCAATGACCTAACTTAGGTCCAGTCTTTGAAAATTCATAACTCCCAATTATGACATCTAAAATTAACATTCAATATCTCATTTTCAAGATAATTTCTTCCTCTACAACTTTCCAGAAGATCACTTGAGCCAATTCAAATAAAAAAAACCTCTAAATTTGCTTCCAATCATAATACTCACAAAACCTACACTTATGGTTAGGTTTCACCAAAATGCACATAATCAGTCAATAGTTAACAGTTCATAACTCCCTATACATAGGTACAATGTTTTTTTTCAAACTTTCCAGACCTCTAATTAACACATAACTTTACATAACTTTACATTTCTACAGCTCTTAAACGACACATTCTTGAACATTCCGTAAGAAGAGCTCATCATCCAATTCCAACTCTAAGGTCCTCCAACAATTAACTTTCAGGTCTTAGTTCAATCTCGCTGGTGTTCTGAACCCGATTCAATTAGGGGCCTATTACTCTCATTTGGCTCACCCTAAAATCGTGGACAAATTCATGGAGATAGTAGACCTCTAGATCTACAACTTCTATGTTTTGAATTTCTCTAGATTCGAGCGTTAAACAGCTCAAAAACATTAAACAAGTGGAGTCACGAATCTGTCTTTGCAATCTCTAACCATCCCAACTCAAGTTAATCATCATTTTTGTTCAACTTAGCCATGCAATTAAACTTAAGTAACATCACAAGTAACTATAAAACCATCATATAAACATATGATTTACCTTAAACAAGCTTCCACTCTTCTAGACTTCACAATCTCACAATCCTCTCTAATTCTTTCCACCACACAATCATCATCATCACTTTGCAAGGAAAGTTAGGTTAGGCTCTTCAAAGCAAGATGAAGAGTAACAATTTTGGCTAGAACAAATGGAGACTTCAAGGGAAGAGAACCCAAGAAGGAGGAGAAGAAAATCTCCCAAAAACTCTTTTTCTCCCTCTCAAAATTAGAAGTGTCGATAATGAAGAGAGGGAGAGCATGAAGACAACCTCATTTTGGCCTTTGGAAAATGCAAGTGTCGTGGAGGATTGGTGAAACACCAACATTAAATCAATTTAAGGTGAGTCATAGGACACTTGTCCATTTAGAAGAAAAGACAAAAGAAGGATAAGACAAAAACATGTAATAGGATTTATCAAGAAACCCTAATGAAATTTGACCCATTCAATTCTAATGGCCCTAACTCTAAATCCAAAATAATATACCCAATTTGTAGTGCCATTGGACAACAATTTTCACTACCGAAAATCAACTGGTTCGTCACTTGATGATTTTTTTCGGGTCTGGGAATTTTCTCCGAAAAAGTCCAGAAAAATTCCTAAAATTCCCTGAAAATATAAAACACATAACAATCCACTCCAATTAAATTTTCAAGCCCATAAACCACATTTTCCAAAATAAAATCCCATTTAGGCACAAATACCGGGAAATATCATGAATGCATGTACAATTATTTTTCATGTGCAACAATTTCACTATTCACAAATACCAGTATGCATAAAAATGTCAAATCAATCCTAATCACTCTCACCCCTGACCAAATTACTATTTTACCCTTCTCGTCGGGGGGTGGGATGTTACATAGAGTATATGCCATCATGGATCAAAAGGGTTTTTACTAAAGGTTGTAATGGGGCTTAGGTTAAGGTTAAGTAAAAAAGAAAAAGGCTACTCACAAGCATTCACAAAGCACTAAGTAATGTGGGACAATCAAAAAGAAATTCTGAGATGTCTAAATAGAAACACGGGACTACAACTACTAATCACTATCCAATGCTGCTGTTTGATCTTTTTTTTCTTGCTTTCTTTTCTTTTTTTCTCATTTTTTGTTTTTGTTTTTTTTGTTTTTTGTTTTTTTTGTAACAATAAACATATAAAAAAGGTAGTAGTAGCACAAATCAACAACAAATGAGTGAATGTGCCTTTAAAACATCTCAAAATAACATGTAAAACAAAAGTCTCTTTTTCAAGGAATCAAATACTTATTACTTCATTCAACTTGTGAAAGGGTCATACCAAAATCAGGTTTCACTGCAATGTTATTAATACAAAAACAAACACGGTCAAAGGGTCAATGGGGGTAACAAGGGAAAAATGACTTGGTGGGATATTTAAACTAAAGGTTAAAAATAAAGAAGGCCTTTATCATGTCCATAAAGCATGTAACTAGCTATATCAAACAGGTTCAGAGCAAGTTTTGAAGGTAATCCACATAAAGAAGCCTCACATACATCAAAGAAAATAAATGACTATGAGATGCAGTCATATAGCTCAAAACCTCACATATGTTTAAATGAAAATCCATGAAAACTCCATACATTGCCTCATCACTCAGCATCAGTTATTGAATAAGTTTTTGCAATTAACTACTTTAATCAATCCACATGGTTCACTATCCTCTCAAGATACCTATTCCAAGTTCATGCATACAACTCAATTCTCCATCCAACTACTTTGATAGAATTGTATGGTCAAATTCATAAAAAATGGGGCCCAAGTTAGCTACCAAAAGAGTAGCAACCATTCAAGTGTGTATCTCTTAACATCAACATGAATATCATCAGTATGCACATAAACTCAATCCCCCCAATCTTAATATGAACATTGTCCCTAATATTCAAATAGCTAACAATCAAACACAAAGAGAGAAAAGAGGAAGAAGAAACTTCCTTGAAAAAGAATCGTCCAAGAACTCTTTGTCACCAACCACGCAAACCTAAAGAAAACTCAAAACAACTCAAATAAATGCATTAAACTATAAAGAAATGAAAAAGAAACAACGAGAAAAGAAAAGAATGAAAATTACAATCCTACTGGAAAGCATGCACTGCGATCAAGGAGGTGAAGTGTCATGAAATATTAAACCCCGAATTTTTTCAATTATTATTGATTTATTTGTTTCATTATTTTTAGAATTGAGTCATTAATTTTATGGGTATAAATAGAGATTTGAAATTAGAAGGAAAGATTTGAATTAAGTTAGAGTTAATATGGTGTTTAAGAATATTAAAGGAGTTAGGAGGTAAATGAAAGAAGGGGTAAAATGGGGAGACCAAAGGAGAGGAGGGGTATTTTTGGAAGGAAAAGACCAAAATGTGGTCATCTATTTAAGAGAAGGAGAAAACGTGAATTGGGACAGAAGAAGAGAAATAAGAAAGAGAAAGAAGAGAGATTTCAGTGGTTGAGAGAAAAGAAGAGAGTTCAAGTTTCTTCATTTCTTAGCTTTGAGAGAGATTTTAAAATGGTTCAAGAAGAGAAAAAGGTAGAGGAAGAGAAGATCTTCCATTTGAGCTAAAGATCTCTTTATTTGGTGAAGAACCAAGGCGATCAAAGAGGCAAGAGGAACAAGAGAAGAGGCGCTTTCAACAAATCTTTAAGCAAAAAAATCAAAGTGGGTTACATGTTTATAATAGAGTTATGACCCAGTAATGTTTTTACAAATCAAGAAAGTAAAATAATTTCAATTACTTCATAAATGATGTTTAAAATGTTTTTGAGTGATTTGAAAAGTTGCTACATGTTGGTGCATGAATTTTAATTATAAAATGGAAAACGGTTTTGAAATATTTATGTAATGCCTTGAAACATGTCATGGCATTTTGTATGAACAAAAAGATGTGAAACCATGAAAGCATAAGCATATGATAAAATGATTTAAGCATGGTTATGTGCTTTTGTTTTGGTGAGAGTGGAATCATTCTATTCATCACGTGCACGTTGACAAGGGCCTTCTCTCGGCTGCCCACTTTTGGCATATGAACTCCAAAAAGTGGACTCATTCTATTCATGGGGTAAATTTCGGTTTCTCCATTCTGTTTCTATGGAACCCTCGAGCTAATTGTTTGTGCATTGCATCTTTGAATTGTTAAGTTTGTTGCATAATTTCAATGTTCTACTATCTTGATGTGATGATACTTTAACTGTGAGTTTTAAGAAAGAATTGTGAATTTAACTGAAAATTTGAAAATAAAGCCTTTTATAAATTCTTTATGACTTTTATAAGACAAGAAACATTTCAACAATTTTGCTTATTCTTTGCTATAAACTTGTTATCCACGAGCTTTCAAGCTCACCCCCTTTTATCCCCTCTTTAGGTAATAGCTAAGAGGTCAAGTGATCAAAAGCATAAGGGAATATCTCCATATTTGTTTATTTTTTATTTAGAGTTAATTTTGGGAAAGCAACAAGTTTGTTGTTCAAGAACCTTTTGTAAATTTGAGATTTTGAGACGATGACATAATGTGGTTTGAAATGCCATTAAAGATTTGTAAAACTTTATTCTTTTTATGTTAATGAAATGTGAATGGTGCATAGATGATGTGAGTTGAAGTTAGACATACGTAAAGAAGTAATCAATTTGAGTTGATTATATATATGTATGTATGTATATATAGTTATGTATGTATGCATAAGCGAGATACTATGGAAAGGAAGATAGGAATTATGACTAATCAAATGTAGTTGAAGGTGATGAGGCAAATGAGTTGAAATTGAAGAGTTTAATGAAGTCAATTTGGTAACTGAATGGTTAAGCTCAGGGCATTCCAAGTTTGCAAAATGCAAAATTTCAAGTCTTCCATAGGGAAAAATTTGTGTTATGAGTTCATAGGAAATTTGGAATGATCTAGGTTGAATTTGCTAAAGTTATCTTCATGGAAGTTATAGCTTAACTCTCTAGCTTTCCAACGGTATATAGTATGAAATTTTTAGATATCAAAGTCAAAAGTTATGGTCCTTATAAGTGGAGATCCTCAGGATTATAGGACGTATTGTCTAGTGATGACATGTTGTCTGGTGAGGACACATCGCTTGGTGAGGATGTATCGTCTGGTCACGTCAGATCGTCTGGTGATGACGTATCATCTAGTAATGACATGTTGTCTAGTGAGGACGCATCGTCTGGTGAGGACGTATCGTCTGGTGAGGATGTATCGTCTGGTGAAGACATATCTTATGGTGATGATGTGTCGTTGTTGGACCAATGGTGGTTGACAAATTAAATCCCTTTATGTTTTGATAATAATAAAATATCTAGAATTAGTTAAAAAATTATTTAAGGTATTTTGGGATTATTATTCGATAAAAGAATTGTGCAAATCAAGATGGGCAAGTGATTAATCATTGAAGAATCAAGATGGAAGTTTCCTTATAAGTGCAAGAGACATTAATAATGAAGATTATAGAAGATTTGATTGGATATTACCATTGAAGCCAACATAAGTCGACTTATATATCAAGATCTGTCAGGTTGAGAACAACATAAGTCAACTAGAACATCATAAGTCGACTAATATATGAAGATCTGTCAACACAAGTCGAGTAATAGTCCATAAGTCGACTTATCGAAGGCCACAAGTCGACTTACACTGCAAAAGTCGACTTATAGAAGAGCGGAGATAAAATTTTACGAAAAACGTTGGTACAAGTCGGCTTACACTCCACGACAAGTCGACTTATGAGTACAGCGAACTGATTTTGACAAAGTCAATTAGCCACAAATGGAAAGGAGAATATCAAGGAACGGTCATATCAATTATGCAACGGCTAGAATATGTTCCAATAGCTATTTTCTTCTAAATATAAGAGTGGATGATCAAAGGAGAAGGTACCAAAAATTCTACAAGTGAAAATACTATTCTATTGCTCCAAAATTGCTCATTATTGCTCTTATCTTGTTACACAATTGTATTGAGCTTTTTTCTTCAATCTTTATCTTATTTCTCTTACAATTTGAGTGACTAGTGAAAGGTCACGTGTGAGGTAGGATTTGTGCCAGAAAACAAATCGGTTGTAAAGGTTGCTTGAGCTAGAAATCAAGTGGTATTGTAAGAAGTTCACACCCAACTAAAAAGTGTGCAATTAAGTGGTTTGCAAAATCCTAAGTGGGAGCTTAGGTAGAGGACGTAGGTCTTAGCACCGAACCTCTATAAAAACAGTGTTTGCTCTTCTTCCCTACTCTTTACATTTAATTTTGATTAAATTGTTTTTGTGTGAATTGACTTCTAATTTTGTTGTAGAAAATTACAAAAATCTTTAAAGATCTATTCAACCCCCCTTCTAAATCGTTTACAATTGGTATCAGAGTAGAAGTATCCAGGGATGGCACACAATAACCTAGCGGAAGAAGGTAACACAAACAATCGCCCTCCTTTATTTAATGGTACTAACTATTCTTCTTGAAAAAATCCTATAAAGTATCATATTATAAGTGAGGGAGTAGAATATTGGATCATCATCTTCGGTCCACAGGCACCGTTGAAAGAAAATGGTGAGTTAAAAACGGAGCTGGAATACGACGACAATGATTGGAAGTAAGCCTACATCAATGCGAAGGCTATGAAACTGATATATTGCACTCTCACGGTTGACGAAAGAAATCGAGTAAACTCCTATACCAGTGCTAAAGAAATGTGGGAAAGACTTCGCATCACTCATGAAGGAACTAACCAAGTTCGAGAAACAAAGATCAACATGCTTCTCCATGACTATGAAATGTTCGTCATGAAGGAAGGTGAGTCTATTTCCACAATGCTTGATGGTTTTGCAGAAATCATAAATGGATTAGGCAACCTTGGAAAGCATATGACGGATAGCGAGAAGGTGAAGAAGATTCTTCGCTCACTACCAAAAGAATGGGATTCACAAGTCACCGCTATTATGGAGTCTAAGGATCTCAATCACTTGGAATTCAATGCCTTGGTGGGATCATTCATCAACTATGAGATCATTCTCAAATCAAGAGGAGGTAGAGGTAAGTCACAAAAGTCAATTGCTTTAAAAGCTAATGCTTCTTCTCTTGATGAAAGTGATGAAGAAATAGATGAAGAAGAGGAAGACGAAAAAATAGCTATTTATGCCAGAAATTTGAAAAAGTTCAAAGGACTACTCAAAAATAGGAGGAAAGAATTAAATGGTGGTAGAAATGGAGAAAGAAAGAAGTTTACCATGGAAATAAGATCAAAGGGGTATGATGAAAAGAAAAGCAATGAAGAATGCTGGAAATGTGGAAAAATGGGACATCATGCTAAAGAATGCAAAAGCTCATCTTCCACTTCAAATTTCCAGAAAAGTGACAAATATGACAAAGGGAAAAAGAAAGCTAGCCTAGTAGCCACTTGGAAGGATGATGAGGAAGCATACCAAAGCAATGAAGAAAACAACCTAGCTCTTATGCCTAATAGCTCCTCAACAAGTGATGACAAAGAAGAGGTAACTTTATTTGATCAAGATCTTAGAGATTATTTTAATGCCTTACAAATTGATTTTGAAGAAGCTATTGAAATCAACAAGAAATTGAGAAAGAAAATAAGGGAATTGGTTGCTGAAAATAATGTTTTACATAAGACTATTGATGATTTAGATTGTCCTAAGGAAGATCATTCTGCATGTCTTCTTGAAAAGGAAAATCTTATTTGTGAGCTTGATAGACTTAGAAAGGAATTTTCTTATGTGGTTGAAAATTTGCAAATGGAAACGAAAAGTTTGAAAATGTGTTATCTTTGCAAAAATATTCAATTTCTAGACATGGATTAGGATATGATCCTTTTGATAGAGATTGTTCTTTAATTTCCAAATTTAATAAGGATGGAAAAATTGCAAAATTTGCTAGATGCTTGAAAGATGGTCATATGGAAATCGCTTGTAAAAGTATTAGGAGATGTATCAATGTTAAGAAAATTTGGGTGATTAAAGGTACCACACCTCCTAATGTGGTTTATGTTGCTAACCAAAATGGACCCAAAATGGCTTGGGTACCTATAAGAAGAAAAGATGTTGCTATTGTAGGTCCAAGAAAAGGATGAAAAGTCGTCAAGCACTTGGTACATTAATAGCGGATGTTCAAGGCACATGAGTGGAGACAAGAACCTATTTGCGGAAATTAAGCCAAAGAATCAAGGATATGTCACTTTTGGAGACAACAACAAAGGTAAGGTCATTGGTATTGGTAAAGTGGGTAAGGAACCTTTGCCAACCATTGAAAATGTCTTGCTTGTTGATGGTTTGAAACACAATTTGTTAAGTGTTTCTCAACTATGTGATATGAATTTTAATGTAGTTTTTGAATCATCACATTGCATGGTTAAGAAGGATGGTCATGCTGCTTTCATTGGTTTAAGACATGGAAATACATACATTGTCGATTTACATGATGACAGTTCTTTTAATGAAAAGTGTTTGGTGACATTAGAAGAAAATACATTTTTATGGCGTAGAAAATTAGGACATGCTCCTTTGCCTTTTAATTTCTAAGCTTTCAAAAAATGACATTGTGAGAGGTTTGCCTAAGATAAAATTTGTTAAACATCACTTGTGTGAATCTTGTTTAAAAGGCAAACATGTAAGAGAATCTTTCAAACCAAAGAAAGAAACTTGCACATCTAGAATTCTTGAACTTGTTCATAAGGATTTGATTGGACCTTCGAGACATGCTAGTCTTAGTGGTAAATTGTATGTCTTTGTTATTGTGGATGATTTTTCTAGATTTACTTGGGTGAGATTTCTTGCTAATAAAAGTGATGCTTTTAACGAATTTACTAAGTGGTGTAGGTTGGTTCAAAATGAGAAGAATTTGACAATTATTGCTATTAGAACCGATCATGGAGGTGAATTTGAGTGTGAACCATTTGAAAGTCTCTGCAACAAATATGGGATTGAGCACAATTTCTCAACACCAAGAACACCACAACAAAATGGTGTAGTAGAAAGGAAGAATCGCTCTCTTGAAGAAATGAGTAGAACTATGTTAAATGAGTACAATCTTCCTAAATCATTTTGGACGGAAGCAATCAGTACCGCATGCTATGTTATCAACAGGGTGCATTTACGAAGAGACAAAAATAAGACACCAAACAAGCTTTGGAAAGGTAAGAAACCCAATGTTTCTTATTTTCATCCTTTTGGTTGTAAAGTTTTTACTCATAATAATGGAAAGAACAATTTAGGAAATTTTGATTCAAAATCTGATGTTGGTGTGTTTATTGATTATTCTCAAACTAGTAAGGCTTTTAGAGTTTATAATAATAGGACTAAGTGTGTTGAAGAAAGTATTCATGTTAAATTCGATGATATGATTTCACCCCCAAGAAAGGTTTGTTTTGATGATGATGCAGGAAATTCAGGAAATAAAGTTGAAGAAATTGAATCCAAGATTGAGGAATTGAAGTTAGATGAAGAAAATCATGTACTCGACATTAAAACATGGGCGAAAGCAAAGAACCATCCTATGGAGCAAGTCATTGGTAGCTTGGATGATGGTTTGAGGACTAGGAAAAATGTCTATGAGCAAATGAGCAATTCAGCCTTTATCTCATTAGTTGAACCCAAAAACATAAAAGAGGCTCTTGAGGATGAAAATTGGCTATTAGCTATGCAAGAAGAACTTAATCAATTCAAGAGGAACAATGTATGGGATTTGGTAGCTCCACCAAAGGACAAGACTATTATTGGAGTCAAGTGGGCAAACCAGATAAAATATGATGAGAATGGTGAAGCGATTAAGACTAAATCAAGGTTAGTAGCTCAAGGATTTTATCAAGAAGAAGGACTTGATTATAATGAGACATATGCTCCTGTAGCTCGATTGGAGGCAATTAGACTATTATGTGCTTTTGTGTCACATAAAAGGATCAAATTAAATCAAATGGACGTCAAGATCGCATTTCTCAATTGATACATTCAAGAGGAAGTTTATCTCAAACAACTACCGGGATTTGAAGATCATGAACATCCGAATTATGTCTACAAAGTCAAGAAGGCACTCTATAGGCTAAAGCAAGCACCTAGAGCCTGGTATGAAAGGTTAAGTACTTTTCTAACTGAACATGGGTATGTTCGTTGTAAGATTGATAGTACTTTGTTCATTAAACATGTTGATCAAGATATGCTTATTTGTCAAATTTATGTTGATGATATTGTGTTTGGTGCCACTAATGAATTTTTGTGCAAAGAATTTAGTGATTTAATGCAAAGTGAATTTGAAATGAGCATCTTCATTCACCAATCTAAGTATACCAAGGAGCTTCTAAAGAAGTTCAAAATGGAAGGATGCAAAGTGGCAGCAACACCAATGGCAACAAATTTGGTCTTGGAGAAACATGAACATGAAGAAGATATTGATCAAAAACTCTATAGAGGTATGATCGGCTCTCTCTTGTATTTAACTGCTTCTAGACCTGATATTATGTTTGCTACGTGTCTTTGTGCGAGATTTCAATCTTGTCCTAAAATTTCTCACTTGAGTGCTTGCAAAAGAATTTTTAGATATTTGAGTAGAACTGTTAATCATAGTTTATGGTATCCTAGTTGTGAATCATTTAACTTATATGCTTTTAGTGATGCTAATCATAGTGGCTGTAAGATCGATAGAAAAAGCACTAGTGGCTTGTGTCATTTCTTAGGCTCATCGTTGATATCTTGGGCTAGTAAAAAGCAAGTTAGTGTAGCTATTTCCACTCTTGAATCTGAATATGTAGCAGCTGGGAGTGCATGTGCCCAAGTTCTTTGGATTAAACATCAATTGCTTGACTATGGTATTGTGGTTAAAAATATTCCTATTTATTGTGATAATACCAGTGCAATTTGTTTGAGTAAAAATCCAATTCTGCATAGTAGATCAAAGCTTATAGAAATTAGACATCATTTCATCCGTGATCATTGTTTAAAAGGTGACATTTTCTTGAAGCATGTATCATCTAGTGACCAATTAGCTGATATTTTTATTAAACCTCTTAAGGAAGATGTGTTTGTGAATATTAAATTGAGACTAGGCATGTGTGATTTAAATTCCTTTGGTTGAATTAGTTTTTGGCTACATTCATTAATATATCAAATGGTCAAATTATAAGGCAAATGTGCAATCACATCTGAAGATTCATTCATCATGATTTACACTTGGGCTAAAATGTGACTAATTTGGAGTTTTGACACATTCTAGTCGACTAATGGGTGTCTAAGTCGACTAATTGGTAACAAGTCAACTTGTGAGGGTCAATAAGTCGACCTATGATATGCACAACACTATGGATATGAAGAAATTTCAGGATAAGTCGACTTATAAAGATCGGCAAGTCGACTTATGAAGGTCGACCAACATTTACTCTTATGTTTTTTTTTCAAGTGTGTGGTGTTTTTTTTATGTTTGTTGGATTGTTATGTTATGACTATTGCATTTATTTGTGTTTGCTGTTTATGAACTACCTTGCGCCTATTTTTGGTTTTTGATTTTTCCCATTGGTTTTTTATTATGACAAAAAGGGGGAGTAATATTATAATTTGATAATTGGTATCCTTTAGTCACAATCACTTAATTAACGGGGAGACTATTTGAGAATATCTTGATTTCAACCTCTGTTTATACACTTAATTCTTACAAGATTATTAAATTCATTGGTTTATTAATTAAGGGGGAGACAAACTAACCATTGAGACAAGGGATTAAAAACCTTGATCAAGTTTCTTGTTTTTCAATTTCTTTTCAATTTCTAAATATTTTGTCATTATCAAAAAGGGGGAGATTGTTGGACCAATGGTGGTTGACAAATTAAATCCCTTTATGTTTTGATAATAATAAAATATCTAGAATTAGTTAAGAAATTATTTCAAGTATTTTGGGATTATTATTCAATAAAAGAATTGTGCAAATCAAGATGGGCAAGTGATTAATCATTGAAGAATCAAGATGGAAGTTTCCTTATAAGTGCAAGAGACATTAATAATGAAGATTATAGAAGATTTGATTGGATATTACCGTTGAAGCCAACATAAGTCGACTAGCATATCATAAGTCGACTTATATATCAAGATCCGTCAGGTTGAGAACAACATAAGTCGACTAGAACATCATAAGTCGACTAATATATGAAGATCTGTCAACACAAGTCGACTAATAGTCCATAAGTCGACTTATCGAAGGCCACAAGTCGACTTACACTGCATAAGTCGACTTATAGAAGAGCAGAGATAAAATTTTATGAAAAATGTTGGTACAAGTCGACTTACACTCCACGACAAGTCGACTTATGAGTACAGCGAACTGATTTTGACAAAGTCAATTAGCCACAAATGGAAAGGAGAATATCAAGGAACGGTCATATCAATTATGCAACGGCTAGAATATGTTCCAACAGCTATTTTCTTCTAAATATAAGAGTGGATGAGCAAAGGAGAAGGTACCAAAAATTCTACAAGTGAAAATACTTTTCTATTGCTTCAAAATTGCTCATTATTTCTCTTATCTTGTTACACAATTGTATTGAGCTTTGTTCTTCAATCTTTATCTTATTTCTCTTACAATTTCAGTGACTAGTGAAAGGTCACCTGTGAGGTAGGATTTGTGCTGGAAAAAAATCGGTTGTAAAGGTTGCTTGAGCCGGAAATCAAGTGGTATTGTAAGAAGTTCACACTCAACTAAAAAGTGTGCAATTAAGTGGTTTGCAAAATCCTAAGTGGGAGCTTAGGTAGAGGACGTAGGTCTTAGCACCGAACCTCTATAAAAACAGTGTTTGCTCTTCTTCCCTACTCTTTACATTTAATTTTGATTAAATTGTTTTTGTGTGAATTGACTTCTGATTTTGTTGTAGAAAATTACAAAAAGCTTTAAAGATCTATTCAACCCCCCTTCTAAATAGTTTACAGTCATTTGGTGATGATGTATCGTCTGGTGGTGAGGACGCTTCGTCTGTTAAGGACGTATCGTCTGGTGAGGATGAGGACATATCATCTAGTGAGGATGCTTCATCTGGTGAGGATGTATCATCTAAGGAAGACGCTTTGTCTGGTGAGGACATTTCTTCTGGTGATCATGTATCGTCCGGTGACGTCATATCATCTAGTGATGACATCATATCGTCTAGTGCACTGTTCACCTATTCCTATCTTCTGGTCACATTTTTGACCCCGTAGATGATCGAATTTATCTTCAAGATCTTCATGAAAGTTGTAGATCTGGAAGTTCTCTTTTTAATCATCTAAGAATGACCTTGATCTAACATCTCTAGTTAAAGTTATGCTAAATTGTTCCGAGATAGGTACAACATCATTGAGGACATGAGCATGGTTGATTCTTTTAGCCATAACTTCATAATCTGACCTCCAAATTTGATGAATCTTATTTCTAAACAAACTAGAGATATAGAGCTACAAATGATATGAAGGAATAGAATTTTAATCCAATCTCAATTCCTGGATGGAAATTGTTATCCGAACAATCTTCGACCTATAAATGAAGTGATCCTTGAGACAATAGATTCCTCACTCATCCTACTATCTCTCCACAAAAATTGACAACATTCTAAATTGATTAGCAAAAGGTTTTGATTAAAGAAAAGTAAAGGAATCTGTTGGAATACTTGAACTGATGTTATTTTACTGAACATGCTTCGGCATTTTGAATATATCTGGATCTGTAGATTTCCAACTGAGATTGTTCCGATGTGAGTAAACTAGAGAAGTAGGTTTACAAATTTTATGAAGAGGTCAAATTCTGATTCAGCCTCTAAGATGTTCAATATCAAGATGGAAGTTTAGCATAGAATATTTGCATCAGTATAAGAATGATTCGAAAAATAGAGCTTGACACTTACGGTATCCGAGAATGAAGATGAATCGAGGATGACTAGTGAGGGTTAATTGGAATAACCATACATGGTAACAAGCACAAGCACATGTTTTATGACTCTGAAAGTTGGGCACGGCATGCGGTGCCCAATAGTTATGGTATCAGAGCAAGAGTTGGGTTCTGACATCAGTGCCCAACAATTATGGTATCAGACTGATAGTTGGACTTTGGAAACGGAGTCCAACATCTTGTGGTATCAGAGCCCATAATTGAGATCTTACATGAGCATTTTTGAAAGACATGTCAAGTTACATGCATTTTAGTCATGTCATAGCAGATAGTAGTACCTGACCCTTAGTCTATGTCACATATGTATGAATCACATTTATGAGCATTTGTTAATAGTTGAGCTGATAAAAGTAGTAAGAGGAGAATGATGATCTGGCAGAATGTGAGAAAATGAAAAGTTTCTAAAGGTTTAGAAATAAGAAATATTACATAGTTCGATATGATTGATATAGATTCAGTATTTGTGATTTTTTAAGTGAATATGGTGAAGAAATTTTGTTGTGGATATGTGCTTGAATTGATATGGATATGAAAATCTTTTTAGGAATTGACTAAGAAGAAATAGAGACATAAGTGAAAATGACCAGATTTAAGGTGTACAAGCAAAGTAAAATTGAAAGGTTGAACTTGAAAGTTAGAATGATTGTTTGATTGTTGTGATAAGAGTTACGATCCAGTATAAGAAGATATTACTAGAATTGAATATAACATCAATATTATACTATGAAGGTGTACCCTTGACTGTGATATGGATGTGAATATATTAGCATAGATTGTTTGAGGAAAATAGGGAGACAAGTAGAAATGATGAGATTAAAGTGTACAAGTAGAAGGTAAGGAAAACATAAGTTACTATGATCTTA
Source organism: Erythroxylum novogranatense (assembly GCA_029891385.1). Lineage (NCBI taxonomy): Eukaryota > Viridiplantae > Streptophyta > Magnoliopsida > Malpighiales > Erythroxylaceae > Erythroxylum > Erythroxylum novogranatense. Next base: position 79,543,381 of record CM057229.1, on the reverse strand, counting down.
AGAAGATGAAATTGGAATCTAAATGGTTGTTTGATTAATATGAAAAGAGTTATGATAACAGATGATTGATAAAGATTGCATGAATAGTATAGATGATACTAGCAAGAAATTTTCTTTCGAAGACAAATTTCACTGAATTAGATTAAGCAGATCAGATAGTTATGTTAAGAATGATCAATGAAAGAATAAATCACAAATGATATTGGAGTCCTAATCCTAATGGAGACTCAAACATAAGATATAGAATATGTTATTAGGAGTATATGCATTTCTTGATGTAAAGTACCCAACTATATGATCGGATTCTTGAATTTGAGGTGACATTAAGTATAAGAGACACAAATAAGATCTGATGAATGTGTTACCAACAAAGGAAATTAAGATTGAAAATAAATTGAAATGTATGGAGAAATTAGTATGAATGAGAAAACAGTACCATAATTCAGTGTGTAATCAGAGGAAATCGAATGAATTGAGAAAATCATTCAAGAAAGGAAATCAATTGAGAAATTAGTTATTTAAGGAATTATGAGAACTAATCATGGGCATATGGAGTTTAATAATAATTTTTTGAAGTTAGCAAATTGCCCCAACAGTATTATGGTACTAAAGATTAAAGTGATCCAAGAAAAAATTTGATCATGTATTAAAGGTGTTCGAAAAGCTTAGAAGAATAGTTTGAATACGTGAAGAAAAACATGTAAATCGTATGAGTAATGAAAGTAAAAAGAATTTTGAGGAATTATACTAATATTAATTATATCATATGGATTTGGAGATTTTATAGTATACAATGATGTTATACAAGAGATTTGGGTAAAATCCAATGTAGCATAATAAAGTGATTTTACATGTATGGAGACAACTAAAGTCTTATGAGTTGACTATTTGATACATGATTTAGAGCTACTATATTAGTGATTGCTATGAAATTTTAGAGACAGTATATATATAGGAACATCTTGGATATATATATACATTTACAGATCATTAAAGTTTAAGGAAGTTATTGAGTTAAGCAAAAATTGAATACGAGACTAAGTCAATGGATGTAAGTACTGAAAGACTATGATTGTACAAATGAGTAATTCTAAGTAAAGTTAGTGTTATATCTGATACATTAAGCAGAAATTCGATATTGAGGTTATCAGATCTAGTGAAAAAAGGAACATAGAATGTGGAGTTGAATTTTTGAGCAAATCAAAGTACTATTTGCTATGGAATTAAAGATCAATTTCACATGAAAGGATTAACCAAGCCCAAATTAAGGATTCAAAATTCGTGAATCTTATTGAGAGATTGAAAACAGGTCTGAATTTTGGGATCAAATAGGAAGAATGATACATTGTTATTGAAATAAGAAGTATATATACCAATAAAAGATGATAGAGCAAAGAGATTGTTAGAAAAGTACAAATGGTAACGTAAGTTATACATCCTAGTAGGAATATACTGAAACATCATTTAGCGACTAAGAATGTCGAATCAAGTGAGTGAATAACCGTCAAAGATATGCTTAAGGCTTATAGTTTGGAGTTCATAGGAACATGAGATCCATGTATATTTCTGAATGTTTAAATTGCCGACGATCTTAACTGTCAAAGATATGCTTAAGGCTTATAGTTTGGAGTTCATAGGAACATGAGATCCAAGCATAGTTCTATTTGACTTCAAGCATAACAATCATTATCATGGTGATTTCATTGAAATACCGTCTGAGGAGTTAGATGATAGAAAGAGGCGTTTGCTTTTGTATTATGATGATTAAGGCCGAAAAATAGTTGAAGGCTAGAATTGATGGAGATGTTACTGATAGGTGAAATTGATGAATATTAGAACTTAAGTGATTCAAGAAGGATGAATGAGTTAGGCGGATCAACAACCACAGTATGGATTATAGTGAAATAGACATAAGAGTTGTTGGACCCCGATCTTTGAGTGAAAATTTGAATTATGAAAATGAAATTTAAGGAGTGCTTTGTGTACGTCTTGTATAAAAGATGACTTAAAATTTAAAGAATATTGAGAAGAAAAGAAATGATCTGATTTTGATATCTTTGGGGTTTTGAGTGGATTGGTATGGTTTATGAAATTAATTAGATGAGTTGATTGAAATTAAGTTGAAAATCATGACTAAAAAGAGAAAGAGTGAAAATATGAAAAATTGTGAAATAGTTGACTTTTGGCCTTTGAAAGTTGACTTTTGATTTAGGCAAAATTTGATAAAATGGTCTTCTGGAAACTTGTAGGTTATGTTAAGAGCTTTTTGTAGCCATAAAGTTTGCAATTTTTCGATATCGGGAGTGGAAATTATGATCAGTCAAAGTTTATGTTTGAAAGGTTTGACTTTTAATTATGATTGAAATTTTGACTGAGAAATTAACCTAGTTAGAGGTTAATTGAGCTTTGATGTTCTTCATGAAAATTTAAGGATTTGTTTTGATCTTTATTTCGATATAAAGTATGCAATTTTTTGATCTCGGAATAATAAGTTATGATTTTTACAAGTTTATATTGTGGTTTTAGCATGATTATTAGAGGATAGTATCTTTGACCGGAAAATGGACTCCTTTATGAGTTGAATTGATTTGTATGTCCTTCATGGAAGTTGAAGAGCTTCCTTCAAGCTTTCTATAGAGACTAAGTTTGTCAAAATTGGAGTTCGGGATTAAGAGTTATGAATTTTGAAAGTTTTGGATTTTATGTGAAAAAAGAAAAAAAGAAAAAAAAAAGGAAATTTGTTTTATCCTCATCATTAGGCGACGATCGCCTAGCGATGGCGAGTGTTTAGCAGCGTCACTAGGGCGACGATCGCCAGTAGTGATGGCGGGCGTTCGCCTGCGTCACCAGGCGACAACGTCTCCGGAAGCGAGCCTTCGCCTCGCCTAAATAGCCATGCCTGCTTCCATACATACCGCTTTTGTTTCTCCAATACGACGCCGTTTTGATTTTTCTTGCTTGTTATTTCCTCCAATCCGACCTTTGTTCACTATTTTGCTTATATCTTTTCCGTCCGACATCCGATTGAGTTGATTCTTACGGCGTTGGATTCCTAAGACAATTCCCTACATCCTCATAGGAAATTTGTAATTTTATGAGATTAAATTAATGGTGATTAATTTAATCAAAGTGAGTCGGGAAATTTTTCAAACATAGTTCAGTATTTTGTGAAATTCGGGATCTGTAGAGATCCGATTGAAGTGATTCTTGAGGCAAAATAAAGATAAGACAAGGGGCTACAAATCATATGAAGAAATGAAATGTCAATTTTGCCCCTAAGACCTTCGAATTATGAATGGAAGTTCGGATTAGGGTGTAATTTTTGGATTAGGAACACCTGAGAGTATTTTGAGCATAACCTTTGATCTGGGAATCTAAATGAGACGATTCTTGTTTTGAATTAAACTACAGACATAAGGCTACAATTGTTATGAAGACATCGAGTTTCAATTCTGGGATGAAGAATGTGAATTTCTGGACGGAAATAATCGTACATGGAAAATGTGTTAGAATATGGATATACCCGAACTGTTTTGCGCATAACTTTTGATGTAGTGATCGGAATTGAGCGCGGTCAGTGGCGTTGGATTCGTATGATTGAGAGGAACATTTCTCGAGAAGAAAGTTTTAACAAATTCCTTCAAATTGATAGTGAGAATCAGATCCGCATGTATAAATGAAGTTAGGGACAATTTTGGAATTAGGTCAACAAGTGAGGGCATAAGGGTCATTTGTGCCCCATTTTAAGTGACATGGAAAAACACCATAGGAACTGTCGTTTTACCCATTTATTATAGCAGAAGATTCACGAAAATGAAGAGAAAAAGAAGAAGAAATAAGAAGGAGAAGAAGAGTGGAGAGATTCGTCCATGGTGGAGGAAGAGAGAGAAGTGAGGGTTTTCAAGTTTTAAGGCTTCTACCATGAGTTTTTGCATGGATTTCAAGGGGGAAAGTGAAGAAAGGAGATGAAGCTACCATTGGAGCTTGGATTTTCGAAAATCTAGAGAGAGAAAGAGGTAAAAGAAATTTCAATCTTTGAGTTTTATTTTGGTTTAGATTAATTAGAAATGATGTGGGTTTATGTGCTATGAGATTTATTTAGTGATTTTCAAGTATAATGAGTTAATTTTGGTTATGGAAGATTCTAGAGAGAGAAAGCTTAGTGAAGAAGATGATGAATAGTGAAATTTGGGGGTTTTTGAAATTGTTGCTTTAGATTGCTTGAATTAGTGATGAATTTGAGATTTCTTAAGTTAATTTTGATGTTTATGCTTTAGGTGAAGTTTAATTTGAAAAATTGTAAATTGGAGGTTTAGGCCAAATTAGAAATTTGGGGATTTTGTGAATTAATGGTGTAGAATCATCAATAATAGCATGAATTGATGAAATATGGAATCAATTTTGAAGAAATTGTGATTTATGGTATTGAATTTGTGTAAATTGGTTTAGGCCAATTTTGAAAATTGGAGATTTTCAAAATTGGAGATTGAAATAGCTTGAATATGAGAGGAATTGATATTTCCTAAGTTCAATTTGAGAAATTAAGTTAATTATGATATTGAATTTGATTGGATTGATTTAGGTTCAATTTGTAATTTGGGGGTTTTTGGAATTAGTGATGTAACTATCTTGGAATTAGTAAGAATTGATGACTTATGCATCAAATTGAAGGATTAAGTTATTTTGAGATTAAATTTTGATGAAATTGATTTAGGAATTTTCAATTGGAAGGAAGAAAGGAGAAAAGGTCAAATTGAAGCATTGGACAAGATGCTAGCATGGATATGAGGTGGGTAGTATATTTATTTATTGAATTATAAGCTAAATGTGAATTTTGAAAATTAAAGAAAGCAAAATTTGATTTTGATAAATTATTATGGATAAAATGTTTGAAAAAGGATGTAAATGTTTGAAATTATGATTTCAAATGAGTAAAATGAGTTTTAGAAAATACAAGACTTATGAATTTCATGGTTTCCAAATTATGTGATTTATGATTTGAATGATTTAAAGAATTATTGCATATATTGATATGTGATTTACGTGAATTGCATTAGATTGATTGTGTGCAATTATGTGGATATATGCTTGTGTCATCTATGACACAATTTGATGATATGAGTTGAAAAAGGTAAAAAATCAAGATTTTCGAAAAGTCCCTTCGGGCAATCTGAATTCCATTTTGGCTATGTGTTAAGTGAGTTTGGTCAGGTCCTTTTGTGAGTCAGCGCTGTCTTTACCTGTTTAAGCCTTCGCCCGGCTTCCTGCAATAGGCAATGGAGATCCGATTACGGACTCTTTTCACGGCTACACTGGACTGCTATGCGGGAAAGTGTAGTACGTCCTGTTCACAGCTGCACATGATCGTTATGCGGGAATGTGCAGTACGTCCTGTTAGGACCGAACCAAACCAATTCTGATTTGTTATGTATTTTTAATTTGATTATGATGTGATACACTATGATGTGATGCATTCATGTTTAAGACTGTGCATGTTTTAAAAAATGTTTGAGATTTTTAGAAACGAGAAAGTAAAATTTTCAAGCATGAAATTCCTGAAACTGGATATAAATGTTTTGAAACAAATGAAAATTTTGAGAAAAATCTTAGAAAATGTTGATGAAATTGAAAAGTTTGAAAATGAGTTTTTGGAGAAATTCTTAAATGGGAAATGTTTGAAAAGTTTGAAAAATAAAAGATTTTTCCGCTTATTGTTCGGTTTATAAATGTATTATCCACGAGCTTCGAAGCTCACTTCCTTTCATCCCCATCTCCGTGTTTTCACACGGAGATCGGATGGAAGACGAGTATGATGTCAACCCGATAGTTTTGTATTGCTTTTGTTTATGGCTTGAAAAGTCATCATGTAAATTTATGATGTATTTCATTATGAGTTATGTATGATTGTGGAATAGATTTTGTACGTAAATTTGAATTGAGATGGATATAAATGGCAATTGGAATGTATATGAATGGCTTGTGATTGAATTGTGGATATTTGGATTGAGATGTATTATGGAATGCATTTATGAAGTGTTTAGAACTAAGATTGTGTTGTTATCGGTGTTTGGATTCGGACGGAGGTCCAAGATGCCTTGTGTTATTGAGTTGTGATATTAGAAGTGAGTTTCTTGTGTTTTAATTTTTAGGCTGTCAAAATACAGGCGTTATGCTGCCGAAATTTCGGTAAAAATTTTGGTAGGTTGGGTTTAAAGAAATGAGTTTGAGGATTTAGATGATTGTATAAGAAATGAATAAGATGAATTAAGTGAATTGAAATTGGTGAGGATGAGTTTCCAAAAAGGGAATTGTATGGAATGGTTATGATTTGAATGAGATTGATTAAAGAGAAAAAGAAAAAGAAAAAGAAAAAAAAATTATACCAGATTGGAAATGTCGTAAGGTTTCCAACGCGATGAGTTTTCTATGCTTCATGTTTGAAACGGATGTCGGTGTGTGTTTCAGTTTGATTATTTCGATTCGCATTCGATTCGGAAATTCTGCCTTTCGAGTTTCTCCGCTTTATTATTCGTATTTCCGATGCACAATTTTCGGAGTATTCGTTTCGCTCCGATGATGCGATTTGTTTTCGATTAGCGATTTCGCCGATTCAATTTCGTTTTCGTGTTCGTTTTGGTTGGGATCCGGTTCCCGGATCGGGTCCCAACAAGAGTTAAGTGTACTGATGCTATAGTGATGTGAATTATTAAGTGAAAGATAAATTATCTCTGAGAGTATAATCGTGTCAAGGTGTGCTCAGGCTAGAAAAAAAGGATTAGCTAATCTCGACATGAATAGGTTTGTATGAAATAGTTACGCAAAGTGCTACTGATGAGAGATGTCTTAGATTCGTAATGTGATATATGTGAGTATGTTAAGTAATATTGATATGATATGATATTGGTGTTATCCCCACAGGAAGTGAAAAATTGTGAGTAATCTAAAATATATTGAGGGAACAAATAAGATAGTGTGATGTCAGAATAAGTTATGGAAGAATGGATTGAATCCGTTGACTATGGTCATTGAAGGAAAAATTATTTGAGTGATAAAGTTAAATGGAAAATGGAGAAGCACAAGAGGAAGCATACTCTTGCCTTTCATATCAAATAGGTAAGAATTTCAAGGACGAAATTCCTTTAGGGGGAGAATTATTGGACCTTGAATTTTTTCAATTATTATTGATTTATTTGTTTCATTATTTTTATATTTGAGTCATTAATTTGATGGGTATAAGTATGGATTTGAAATTAGATGGAAAGATTTGAATTAAGATAGAGTTAATATGGTGTTTAAGAAGATTAAAAGAGTTAGGAGGTAAATGAAAGAAGAGGCAAAATGGGAAGACCAAAGGAGAGGAGGAGTATTTTTGGAAGGACAATACCAAAATGTGGTCACATATTTAAGAGAAGGAGAAAACATGAATTGGGATAGAAGAAAAGAAATAAGAAGGAGGAAGAAGAGAGATTTCGGTGGTTGAGAGAAAAGAAGAGAGTTGAGCTAGGGTTTCTTCATTTCTTAGCTTTTGAGAGAGATTTTGAAGTGGTTCAAGAAGAGAAAAAGGTAGAGGAAGAGAAGAGCTTCCATCTAAGCCAAAGACCTCTTCATTTGTTGAAGACCAAGGGGATCAAAGAGGCAAGGGGAACAAGAGAAGAGGCATTTTGAGCAAGTCTTTAAGCAAGGAAATCAAGGTGGGTTACATGTTTATAATAGAGTTATGAGCCATTAACTTTTTTATAAATCAAGAAAGTAAAATGATTTCAATTATTTCATAAATGTTGTTTTAAATGTTTTTGAGTGATTTGAGAAATTGCTACATGTTGGTTCATGAATTTTGATTATAAAATAGAAAATGGCTTTGAAATATTTATGTAATGTCTTGAAACATGTCATGGCTTTTTGTATGAATGAAAAGATGTGAAAGCATGAAAGCATGAGCATATGATAAAATGATTTGAGCATGATTATGTGCTTTTGTTTGGGTGAGAGTGGAACCATGTTGTTCATCAAATGCACGTTGACAAGAGCCTTCTCTCGACTACTCGCTCGTGGCATATGAGCTTCGAAAAGTGGACTCATTCTGTTAATAGGATAAACTTTGATTTCTCCATTCTGTTTCCATGGAACCCTCGAGCTATTTATTTGTGCATTGTATCTTTGAATTGTCAAGTTTGTTGCATAATTTCAGTGTTCTGCTATGTTGATGTGATGATACTTTAACTATGAGTTTTAAACAAGAATTATGAATTTGACTAAAAATTTAAGAACAAAGCGTTTTATAAATTCATTATGAATTTTAGAAGATAAAAACATTTCAACGATTTTGCCTATTCTTTATTATAAACTTGTTACCCACGAGCTTTCAATCTCACCCTCTTTTATTCCCTCTTCAGGTAATATCTAAGAGATCAAGTGACCAAGAGCCTAAGGGAATATCTCCATATTTGTTTATTTTGTATTCATATTTGATTTTGGGAAAGCAATAAGTTTGTTGTTCAATAAGTTTTTGTAAATTTAAGATTTTGAGACGTTGATGCGATGTGGCTTGGAATGCCATTAAAGATTTGTAAAACTTTATTCTTTTGATGTTAAAAAAATGTGAATGGTGCATGGATGATGTGAGTTGAAGTTAGACATACATTAAGAAGTAATCGACTTGAGTTGATGATTTTGGAGCATAAATCGTTGATATATATATATGTACATAAGCGAGATAATATGCAAAGGAAGATAAGAATTATGACTGATCAAATGTAGTTGAAGGTGATGAGGCAAATGAGTTGAGATTAAAGAGTTTAATAAAGTCAATTTGGTAACTGAATGGTTAAGCTCAGGACATTCCAAGTTTGCAAAATGCAAAATTTCAAGTCTTCCATCGAGAAAAATTCGTGTTCTAAGTTCAAGGGAAAATCTGAAATGATTTAGGTTGAATTTGACAAGTTATCTTCATGGAACTGTAGCTTAACTTTCTAACTTTCCAACGATATATAGTATGAAATTTTCAGATATCGGAGTGAAAAGTTATGGTCCTTATAAGTGGAGATACTCAGGAGTATAGGACGTATCGTCTGGTGATGACGTGTCATCTGGTGAGGATGCATCATCTGGTGAGGACGTATCGTCTAGTGATATCATATCATTTGGTGATGACATATCATCTGGTGATGACGTGTCATCTGGTAAGGACTTATCGTCTGGTGAAGACATATCGTTTGTTGATGACGTATTGTATAGTGAAGACGTATCGTCTGGTAAGGATGCTTCGTCTGGTGATGACGTATCATCTGGTGAGGACGCTTCATCAAGTGAGAACGTATCGTCAATGTTGGACCCCGAACTTTTCTTGAAATTTTGAAGTATAAATTGACATTAAATGAGAAAATTGTGGTGAATTATTCATGTGCAAAGAGAAAGAAAATTGAAGAATGTAATTTGTAATATGAGATTAAGATAGGTGAAATATGTTTTTGTTATTGATGTTTATGATTAATTATGGCCTAAAATGGTGTTTTTAGTTTAAATGAAATTGATAGTGAATGAATTGCTTTAAATGGAGTTGAAAAGCAAGAAATGATTAGTTAAAGAGTTAAAGTTTGGAGAATTGAAAATCTGAAATTTTGGGGATGAATAGTAGCAGAAAGTGGCAAATTTGATCTAAAACTTTGTGAAATTTTCTGGCTTGATCTAGGCAGAATTGGATAAAATGATCTTCATGAAACTTGTAGCTTCTGTTGAGATCTTTCTATCGCCATAAAATATGATATTTTTTGATATCGGGATTGAAAGTTATGATTATTCGAAATTAAGTGTATTTTGCTTTGCTTTTGAAAACTGTCCATTAAGTGTAGGATTGTGTACTGTATTTTGAGGCAAATTCTGGAATGATATGTTTTGAATTGGAGTAAGTGGTCTACATGAAAGTTATAGAGAATTTGCATAGCTTTTAAATGATTTATAATATGTTATTTGTGGATGTGGGAATTGAAAGATATGAAATTTTAAAGTTTGGATGTGGTATAGGATGACAATTTCTGAACAAAAACTTTGATTGACAAATTGACTTAGTTAGAGGTTAAAATTGCTTTTAAGTTCTTCATGAAGGTCTTATATTATGTTTTGATCTTTCCATTGATGTAAAGTATGGAAATTTTGGGCTATGAAATAGGAAATTATGATTTTTACAAGTTGTTGTTATTGTTTGGGAAGAGTATTAGTGGACAGAAACTTTGAAGTAGTTTTTGACTCCCTTAGAGGCCAAATTGATTTTTCTATCCTTCATGATAGTTGTAGGTTGCTTTTTTATCTTTGCATTGATATAACATATGACATGTTTGGACCTTAGAGTTGAAAGATAGAAATTTTCAAAGTTGAGCTATTGTTTAGGGAGACATTATTTGGACAGAAACTTTGATTGGAATTTTGTCCCCTTTAGAGAATGAATTGGTTTTGCAATTCTTCATGGACGTTGTAGAGCTTCCTTTTAGCTTTCTATTGATACCAAATTTGTCAAATTTCGAGCTCGGGATCAAAAGTTATGAATTTTGAAAATTTCAGTTATATATATATACATATACGAAAAAAAATAGGAATTTCGGATTGCGAGCGCCTTGCCCTATGAGCGCCTCGTCCCTGCGAGCGCTTCGCGATTGCGAACGCCCTCGTGCGACACCATTTCGCTCTACTCCTTCCTCCTTTGCGACACCGTTTTCATTTGCTTGTTTTCCTCCAATCCGACCCTCTTCATTCTTTTGCTTATTTTTTTTTTGTCCGACATCCGATTGACTTAATTTTTGAAGCGTTGGATTTCTAAGACATCCCTCTACTTCTCCATGGGAAATTTGGGGATTTTTGAGATTAAATTGAGGATGATTGATTTAATCAAATTGAGTTGGGAAATTTTCTGAACATGGTTCAGTATTTTCGTAAATTCTTGGTCTGTGGAGATCCAATTGAACTGATTCTTGTTGAAAAATAAAATAGAGACATGGGGCTACAATTAATATGATGGAATTGAATTTCAATTTAGCCCCTAAGACTTTCAATTTCTGAATTGAAGTCGGGTTTAGTGTTTAGTCTTGGATTAGTAAGAGCTGAAAGTATTTTGGCCATAACTTTTGTTCTAGGCATCCAAATGAGGTGTTTCTTGATTTGGATTAAACTAGAGAAATAAAAATTCAAATGTTTTGAAGGAATTGAGTTTCAGTTTATTCTCTAAGAATATCAATTTTTTTATGGAAATAAATCGCTGGAAATTGTTTTAGCATAAGAATAGTCTGAAATGTTTGGAGTATAACTTTTGGAATAGTGTGCCAATTTAAATGATTTTGGTGGCGTTATGAAATTGAGACAATGAGGAACATTTCTATAGAAGGAAGTTTTAGAAAATTCCTTCAATTTGATGGTTAGAAAAATGTCCTAATATAAGCATGAATTAAAATGAATTTTAGGGGCAAATTTGGAAGATCACTTAAAGTGTTAAGTTTTAAGGCTTTTAAGGAAGGGCAATTGGGTCTTTTTGCATTCATTAAAGGGCAAGACATATGGCTGTCGTTTAAGAAGCAAGGGAAGCATGAAATTAAAAGGGAGAAAGAAGAAGGAAACAAAGAAAGGAGAAGAGTGGCTTCGGTGGAGAAGAAAAGGCGAAAGAAGAAAGAAACCAGGTTTCGATTTTTATAGGTCTTCAAGCAAGATTTTTTAAGTTGATCCAAGAAGGAAAAATATGGAGGATGATGAGATCTCCAATATGAGCCAAAAAAATTTCGAATTTGGAGAAGGTTAAGGTAAGAGACGATTTTTTATTTTTGAATTTTTTTGAGAGATTTTGATTTAGATAGCTTGGAAATGTTATGAGTTTGTGATTCCTAAAGTTAATTTTGGTGATTGCATGGTGTGAATTATTCAATTTTGGATGTTTATGAATTAGGGATTTTTGTCTTGGAAAAAGGAAATTAAGAGAGGAAATGGAGAAATTGAGGCTTTGAACAAGTTCCAAGCATGGAAATGAGGTGGGTACCATATTTATAATTTGAATTATAAGCTATGTATGTGTTTTCGAAAAATTAAGAAAAGAAAAATGTTTGAAAAAAATTATTTTCGAATAATTAAATTCATTGATTTTGTAATGATTTAAGAAATTGCTAAAATTGTTTTCGGATGATTTGATAAAATCGATACAATTGTTACATTCATTGTTTTGAATGATTTGCTAATTATGAAAAATTATTGCATTCTTTGACTTTGATGTTTGAGAATCCTTTGGTTTTGAATGATTGAAGCATTGCTATGTGAATTTGATTGTTATGTGAATTTTGAAATTTTGGAAATTATGAATAGAATTTGTTTGATATGACATGACGTGAAAAGTAAGTTTTCGAATCATGCGTTCGGGCAATCCGATTGTCATGTGTGAATTATCTGTTATGTGAGTTTGGTTAGGTCCTATAAGAGGGCCAAGTGCACTTGTCTAGGCTTCGCCCGCCTACCCGCTAGTGGTATTAAAGCTCCGTTAAGGACTCCCATAAGTTCACGGCTACACCGGACCGCTATGCGGGAAGCTATAGTACATTCTGTTCACAGCTGTACATGACCACTTTGCAGGAATGTGCAGTACGTTCTGTTTCTGGTCCGACCCAATCCATTTCTGATGTGTTAAGTGTTTTGTTCTGTTAATAGATGTGATTTCGCTTATATTTGTGGTCCATTCATGTTTTGAATTATTCATGAATGATTTGAAACAAATTGAAATTTTGAGAAATAAATATTTGAGGTTTTCAATCGTGAAATTTTGAAATTGATGATGAATGATTTGAAAAGTTGAAAAGTTTGAGAAATAAGCATTTTGCCAAATTTCTACTGTGAAATTTCCATAAAATGGAAAAAGTTTTGAAAACATGATTTTTGCTTATTTTCTATTATAAACATGTTATCCATGAGCTGTAAAGCTCACCCCCCCCCCTCCTTTCATCTCCATATCCAGGTATCGAGAAGGAGATCAGATGAAAGCTAGTCAAGACCTCCGTTCCTTTGTATTTATGTTGTAGGGTTAAGTTCTGTATTTGTAAGAATAAGATTTTAGACTTTTGTGAAGGATTCTGGAATTATTATATTCTTGTGTATTTTCAGATTTTGGAATTGATGTTGTATCGTGGCTTGAAAATGCCACTTTTGCTTAGTGATGTATCTTTTTTTGGATGATGTAAATGAATTATGGATGTGTATATAGAATAAAAAAAGTGAATTATGGTTTTGTATATAAATTGCATATGATTATGAATGGGATTGATTGTGTTTGGATTTCAGACAGGAGGTCCGATGATTCTGGTTATTGATTAAGAATTATTGAAGTGTTACAGGTATAGAAATGTGTTTGTTTGTGTTGGGATTCTGGACAGGAGGTCCGATGAATTGTGTTGATTGAGCTAGAAATATAGAAGTGCTTATTTGTGTATGAATTGTGGGTTTATTGTCATGTGTGTAAGGTGCCTTATGGCAAAAGCAAAATAAGTTTTTTGATTAAATTGATAGTTATGATTCGCATTTGAAGGATAGAAAATTGTGGTTATGGAATTTATGAATTCCAAATTGAAAAAAAAAGTGTATTGCTTTGAATAAAGATGAATAAAATGAAAAAAAAAATTACACCGATTCGGGTTGGTTTCGATCAAGGGTTTTTATGGTTTCCAACGCGATGTTTTCCAAAATATTTGTTTTCGGATGTCGGAGTTAAGTTTTTGTTCTTAAATGATTTGTTTTTGTTGAATCCGTTCTTTCGATTCCGCTTTGGATTTTGTTTCCGCTTTATGACTTCCGATCCGATTTGTATTTTCGCTTTTGTTTCGGCTCACTTTGACTTTTGCCTTATGTTTCTGTTTCAGATTCTTTGGCGTTATGATCGGTTCGTTCGTTTCTGTCGTTTTGTTTTTGTTATGTTTTTTCATTTTTTCGGTTGGTGTCCGGTTCCAAAATTGGGTCCCAACAGTCTGGTGAGGACGTATTGTCTGGTGAAGACATTTCATCTAGTGAGGATGCTTCATCTAGTGACGTCATATCGTCTAGTGATGACGTCATATCAGCTGGTGCACTGTTCACATAATCCTATCGTCTGCTCACTTGTTTAACCTTTAGACGATCAAATTTGTCTTTGAGGTCTGCATGAAAATTATAGATCTTGAAGTTGTCTTTCTAATCCTCTAAGAATGACCTTAATCTAACATCTTTAGTGAAAGTTATGTGAAATTATTCTGAGATAGGTACAACGTGACTGAGGACATAAGCTTGGTTGATTCTTTGGCCATAACTTCATAATCCAACCTCCAAATGAGATGAATCTTATATCTAAACAAAGTAGAGATATAAAGCTACAAATGATCTGACTGAATAGAATTTTAATCCGGTCTCTAAGACTTACAATTTCTAGATGGAATAGAATTTTAAATACTTCTTTTGACACAGACCAATCTTGCCTTTTGCTCTATCTCTTTCAATTTCCATACCTAGTATCTTCTAAGCTTCTCCCAAGTCCTTCATCTCAAATTCATTACTTAGTTGAGTCTTCAATATGTCAATCTCCACTTTGCTTTTACATGCTATAAGCATATCATCAACATATAAAAGCAAATAAATAAAGGTTCCATCTTGTAGTTTACAAAAGTATACAAAATGATCATAATGACTTCTTGTGTACTTCTGCTCAATCATAAACCTATCAAATTGCTTGTACCATTATCTTGGAGACTGCTTCAAACCATACAATGATTTTTGCAATTTGTAAACCTAATTTTCTTTGCCAACAACCGTAAACCCTTCTAACTGAGACATAAAAATATCTTCCTCCAAATCTCCTTGTAAGAACGTCGTCTTGACATCAAGTTGAGCCAACTTAAGGTCAAACTACATAATCAAAGCCAACAAAATATGAATGGAAGAATGTTTTACTACAGGAGAGAATACCTCGTTTTAGTCAATGCCTTCCTTATGAGCATAACCTTTAGCTACCAATCTGGCTTTGAATCTTACATTGCCTTTTCCCAAAGATTCCATCTTATTAGCATATACCCATTTACAACCAATTTCTTTCTTCCCTTTTGGTAACTAAACCAACTTCCACCTCTTATTTTTGTGAAGAGATTTCATCTC
This sequence comes from Erythroxylum novogranatense, assembly GCA_029891385.1. Classification (NCBI taxonomy): domain Eukaryota; kingdom Viridiplantae; phylum Streptophyta; class Magnoliopsida; order Malpighiales; family Erythroxylaceae; genus Erythroxylum; species Erythroxylum novogranatense. Next base: position 79,528,246 of record CM057229.1, on the reverse strand, counting down.
CTCATCCATATATTTTTTCCACTCCATGCTCTCTGAACTCCTAACAGCTTCTTTGTAGGTGGATGGAATATCATCTTTAATAACTGGAAGTGTATATGCCATAATATCAGTAAACTAAGCACGCTTTCAAATATTCCTTCTTGATCTTCTGGTTGTAATAAAATCTTATTGTTGTGGGGGTTCTTGGGTAGGTACGTCCTCTTCATTATCCTCGTCCTCCTCATCAAAATCAACTATAGGACTAGTGTCTATAACATCAGACCTTACGGGATCAACTGGGGTTTTCAATAACTCCACCTGTTTTGAACTACTCATGGTTTTGATCGCTTCAATTTCCCCTTCATACTTGTTCTGATTGACCATAGAAGTCTCATCAAAATTCACATCTCTGCTTATAACAAATTTCTTCTCATTTAGACACCAAAGTCGGTATCCCTTCACGCCAGTGCTAAAGCCCATAAATAGAGCTCTCTTTACTCTTGGATCCAACTTGCTTTCCCTGACATGATAATAAACAGGACAACCAAATATGTGTAAATACTTTTAATTAGTACAAGGTTTATCAGGCCATACCTCCATAGGTTTTTGGCCTTTGTTCGCAGTAGTAGGCAGTCGATTAATAATATGGCTTGCATAAGTAATTACCTCAGCCCAAAACACTTTGCCTAAACCAGCATTAGATAACATACATTGAACTTTCTCAAGTAAAGTATGGTTCATGTGCTCTACCACACCATTCTGTTATAGTGTCTCCCTAATCGTGAAATGCCTCATAATTCCCTCATCTTGACAAACTTCCAAAAAAGGATCAGACTTACATTCACCACCATTATTTGATTTGAGAGTCTTGATCTTTTGACCACTTTACATTTCAATCATCTTTTCCCACTTCAGAAATATCTTTAAGACTTCATCTTTACGCTTCATGGTGTACACCCATACACTTGTAGAGAAGTCATCAATAAAGGAGACAAAATAATGGCTACCTCCCTAAGATGCATTCTTGGAAGGTCCCCAAAATATCAGTGTGAACATAATCTAGAATGCCTTTAGTATGGTGAATATTAGTGCCAAATTTCACTCTAGTTTGCTTACCCAATATGGAATGTTCACAGAATTCTAATTTAATTGCCTTTTCACCTTTCAATAAGCCTTGCTTCACTAATCCTTGCAATGCTTTTTAACCAACCTACCCAAGATGCATATGCCATAACCTTGTAGTGTCTGAGCTATCTACATCAGCAGCTTCAGTGATAGCTGCTCCACCAATAACGGTACTCTCCTATAAGAAATATAAGTTATTTTTTCTTGTACCTTTCATCACTACCAGTACCCCATACACAACTTTAAGAACTCCACCCTCTATGGTGGTCTTGATACCCTTGGATTCCAATGCTCCTAATAAGATAAGATTCTTATTCATATCTGGTACATACCGAACATCACTTAATTCCCTGACTGTTCCATCGTGCATCTTCAAATAGAATTTGCCTATCCCTTATGTTTTACAGGCATTATTATTTCCCATCAAAATAACTCCACCATCCAACTCCTGGAAGCTAGAGAACCATTCTCGAATGGGACACATATGATAAGTGCAACCTGAACCCAAAATCCACTCTTTGGAGTAACCATTAGCAGATGAACTAGTCAAAGCAAACTCAAAATCATCATCTCCAGATTTTGCAACATTTGCTACAGAACTCACTTTCTCCTTCTCTTTGTTCTTCAATTTGGGGCAGTCTTTCTTCCAATGACCATTTTGGTGACAAAAGGCATGTTCATCTTTAGCAGGAAACTTCCCTCATGACTTTGAATGAGATTTTACTTACTTCTCGTGTTTTCTTTCCTCTGTTCATCCGCTTGCAATGAGTGTCTCAGTTTTTGAACTATGAGTCTTCTGTTCCTTCTTACGACACTCATGATTCACCAATGCTGCAGAAACCTCATCAAGTTTCACCTCAGATTTTCCATACAACAAAGTAGTTGTCAAATGATCATAATCATCAGGCAATGAATTTAATAAACATAGTGCCTTATCCTCATCAGGAATTTTCACATCAAAGTTTGCTAAATCAACAAGTATTTTTTATAATCATTTAGGTGTTCGTGCATAGAAATACCTGGATGATACTGAAATCGAAAGAGTAGCTTCTTCAAGAATAGCCGATTTTCTGCGCTCTTGGTCATATATTTTTCCTCCAATTTCGTCCATAAATCCTTAGCAGAAGTTTCCTTCATATAAGGATATTTCAGCTCCTTATCAAAGAATGATCGAATAGAGGCACAAGCATGGAGATTAATTCACGTCCAGTGCTTGTCATCCATATATTCGGGTTTATCTTTCAGAACCATATCCAACTATTGTTGATACAATACATCCATAACTTCACATTGTCACATACCAAAATTATTAGAGCAATTGAATTTATCAACCTATAACCCTGTAGTAGCGATTGGATGTCTATTGGATATAGGTGTCAACGATCACAATATCAATTCCCTCTTAACGGGCTTGTCTTTATCTCCAGCCATCTACTCACCACTATTCACAAATACGTACTGTTTGTAAATTCTATTCACACAAACTATAGCTCCGATACTATTCACAGCACTGTAGCACAGGACTATAGTACTGGCACTATTCACGGGGACTGTAGCACTGGCACTGTTCACAAGGACTGTAGCACCGACATTGTTTATGGGAACTGTAACACCGACACTATTCACTGACATTGTAACTCCACAGATTTTCACTCCTATAACACCCTAGTCGAAAAAACTGGAGCTCTGATACTACTTATTGTGCGAAAACGTTAATAAATTTAGAGTGAAAAATAAAACAACAACAAGAACACCAAGATTTTTATACTGATTCAACAATGCCTACATCCAGTTTGGAGACGACTGAGTATTTCACTATAATCAATGAGAGTATACAATAGTATTTATCACTCAATTTCTCAAAAGAATCAAATTAACCTAAGCTCATACACTCCTACTAGGAAGAGAAAACAATAAAATATTACAAATTTTTTCTCTCTCTCTCCCTCTAGAAATTTCTGCTATCTCCTTCCTCTGGAAATTTTTTCTACTCTCTCTCGCATCAGAAATTTTCCGCTCTCTTCTCACACACCCTCTTCCGCTATTGATACTTCTCTTTTATAGAAAAGTTAATGGGTGAAGGCCAACTGCACCGAAATCTACCGAAAAACAAGCCACCATTTCTAACTCAATAATCACCGAAAGCAAGCTACCATTTCTGACTTTGAGATGTTACCATTTCTGACTTGGAGACAATACTCAATAGTTAGAACAACAATTCGAAGATGTTATGTTGGAAGACCCAATTGGCTAGTTAAAGGAGCTCTGACAACTAGGAAATGTTAAAGAATACAATGCAAAATTTGATATGTTATTGCACAAACTAGTCATATCAGAACCATAGTTAGCTTGTTTTTGAAGGGACTGAGACCATAAATGAAATATCATGAAAAGATTTCGAACCTTAGAACCCTACAGTAGGTATATGAATCAACAATGAAACATGAGATGTATATGTTACATTGCTAAGGATCTAACAATAGCTTAAGGAATTCTTATGCAGCTTTATTGCAAAATAATCTTTTAAGAGGCTCTAAGTAAATTGCTACGTCTTGTAATGAATGTGGGAAAAAAGAACAATGCAGAGCCAAAGATTATGAAGACAGCTATAAGCAGAGAGTTGGATGAGAGGCGAGGCAAAAGGTTATGCTTCTACTGCGAAGAATATGTACCAGGTCATAAATGTAAGAAAGAAATATTTAAATGTACATGGCTAAAAGAAAGAAGATATCGATGTGAGGAACTGGGAATAGAGGAAGAAAATCAACTATCCATGTCATTTTAAGTCATGCCTAATATGGGCGCACTGAACTATTACAAAATGAGATTTAATGCTCACGTTAACAGCTGAAACATACATATGCTTATAGATGGTAGAAACACGCATAATTTTATAGATAAATACTTAATATAGGAGGAAGGATGATTAACAATTGGAGGAGATTAGACCAATTACCATTTGTGTAGGGGATGGCCTCCATATTCATGTTATCAATTGTATAAAAACTTCAGATGGAGAATGAATGGCTAAATTTTTACAATAGACGAATTGGTGGTTAAAATTAAAGGAAGTGACATGGTCATAGGTACGCAATGTTTATTATCTCTCAATGATATCCTTTGTAATTACCAAAAGGGTAATATGAAGTTTTAGTGACAGGGAAGAAAATTAGAGTTGCATAATGACGAGAAAAAGGATCTGAAGGGAGTTCTATAAAAGAAATTGGCGAGGCTATGGAAGATAAATGATGTATTATGCAATTTTTTAATAATTTAAGAGAAAAGTCAACAAAAATTAAAGATATGTAATATCGTTTTCTATCAAAGAGGGTAGATTTGAAGGATTGGTAGCTATTAGAGGAAGAAAAAACTCAATTCAATTTGTTGTTAGATGGATAGTTTAAGGTTTTGCTAAAACCTAAGGGCTTACCTCCTAATAGGTTCCATGATCAACGATTAACTCTTATTGAGGGCGATAAACCTGTTAACTTAAAATCCTATCACTTTGAGGATTTAGAAAGAAGCCATTTAAGAGCTTGTAGAAAAGATGATGATGAATCAAGGAATAATTAGACATAGAGTTAGCCCTTTCCCCTTGATGGTAATCCTTGTTAAGAAAAAAGATGGCTCTTGAAATTTGTGTGGGTTATATGGCCCATTAATCAGTGTACAATAAAGAATAAATTATCAATTTTGTTAGTGGAGGAGTTGTTTGATGAGTTACTTCGAGTGAACTATTTTTCTAGACTGGATCTTCGTGCTAGTTACCATTAAATTCGGGTGTACAGAGGAGATTTTCTCAAGACAACTTTCATGATACGTTAATGTCATTATGAATTTCTCATAATCAGTGTCTAAAGGGCTTTCCACTTACACAAAACAAAATTCAGGCAGTTCAAGATTGGCCACAGTCAAAGGAACAGAAAGGATCTCCGGGTCTTTGTGGATATTACCAACTCTTCAAAAAGAATGCATTTATTTGGAATGTTGTAGCTTTTCAAAAGTTAAAAGAAGCATTATCCTCTACACTGGCATTAGCTTTACCAAACTTCTCCAAATCGTTTGTGCTTGAAGTTGACGTTAGTGGGGAAGGCATTGGTGCGATGCTGATACAAGAACGTAATCCCATAGCTTATGCGGTTAAAGTTTTATCTAAATCAATATAAAGCGTTTATCTATGTACGAGAACAAATTTTTGGCAATAGTTATAATCAGAAGGCAGTGGTCGCACTATATGTCAAGAAGATGATTTTTTTTTAATTCAAAATGATCACCAAAGTCAATAGTATTTGTTGGATATAAAAAATAATGACGCAGTTCTAGGAAACATGGTTGCCTAAGCTCTTGGAATTTGACTGTGGTATCAAGTGTATGAAAAACTTATTACCATTTAGTTTCACTTCTATTTTTCTTCTGTCATTTATAGTTTTTTTTATGTGTTCTTGGTTTTTATTTTTTATTAAAAAGCAAAAAATTGGTTCGTTGAAATTTGTACCCAAAAAAAAACCTGAAAAACTTATTTATTTTAGATTTATAATAAAACTAAAATAAAAATATGGTTTTACTGCATAGTATTGATAAACGATAAATCTAAAACCAATAATGTAGATACACAAATAAATAAATAAAACTAGAAACGGAGAAACCGAAACACAAAACACAAACGTAAAAACGTAAAAGCCAAAATAAACCAAATATGTGGAATAACAAATAATTGGAAATGCAAAATGTAGATAAATGATATATAGAAAACTAGTAAAGTAGAAAAGTAAAAATAAAAACTAGAAAAACCAAAAACACAGAAAAATCAAACATTGATGGAAAATATGAAACAAAGAAAACCAGAAAAATAACACAATATAATTAGAAAATATCAAATTAGTTTTGAAAACTCATATAGTTAAAAAGCCCAAGTTTTCGCTTTCTGCACGGATAGAAAAAGGACGTAAGATATGAGTTAGGTGTTGGATTTGTGGAGTCCACTTACATGGAAGATCTTCATCATAGACCTAGTGATAGAACATACTTGTGGGCTTTGACATCACACGTCAACCCAAAACTTTAAAGCATTAGGTTTGTGGATCTTTCCTACTCACACTTAACATCCCAACAATCTCTCCCTTAATTGTGAACTTTCACATTGGGCTTGGATTCTCCCTTGAGTGAAAGCCCTTTTCTGCCTTTTTCTTAATAGCTCGAGTATATGATAACACCAAGAGCCCTTCTACTCCACTAGTCTGGGCTCACCAAGGGTCTCCTTGCTCTTCTTCGTAGGGAGGAAATCGCGGGAGCCATCAAGCCACTCTAATGAAGAGTACAAAAATGCAATTATATTAGTGGAGCATTTAATTAAACTTGATTCATTATTTGGTTCATGTATTGTGATATTTATTGTATTTTTCTTATGTATATATCTCGCATTTACTATCTTATATTTTCCAAGAGTTGTATTGTTTCAAAGAGGTGTCTTATGTATCTATAAATGCCATGTACTAGTTTATTTCCAAAATGGGACAAGAAATTCAAAACAAGTGAGTTATTTAGATTGTTTGAGTGTTCTCTTTTATCTTTTTATCTTCCTTATCTATAAAGTAGTATCAAAGTCATATTATTTTGAAGATGTCTACTTTTGTTGTTGCAGTCTCCAGAGTCATAAAAGAAAATCATGATAAGTGGTGTCTGTGTATGAAGGTGATTCTTGGCTCTTAAGATGCATGGGAGATAGAAGAACTAGGATATGATGAACCAGAGACTTAAGGAGCTTTAAATCAACACAAAGGAATACATTACAAAAGAATCATAGATTCGATCAACATGCTCTTAGCATCATTCATGCAGCATTAGATGATGAAATGTTTGAAAAAGTGTCAAACGCAACAAAATCAAAGGAAGCCTGGGTGATTCTTCAAAAGGCCCATAGAGGAATTGACAAGGTGAAAAAGGTGTGTCTTCAAACATTGAGAAGAGAATTTCAATCCTTACATATGAAAGAGACCAAATTCATTCGTGACTATTTCACAAAGGTCTTGGAAACTACCATTCAAATGAGGAGATATGACGAGAATTTGGAAGACGTTCTTGTTGTGGAGAAAATTATCCGTACTCTTGATTCAAAATTTAACCTTCTTGCTCTGGCTATTGAACAATCTCAAGATTTAGAAGCCATAACCATTACTAAACTACAAGGATCCTTGAAAGCTTGTGAAGAAATATTGAAGAAGAAGGAGCCATTAGTTCAAGCCTTTTAAACAAAGGTCTCTTTGAAAGACAAGAAGCAAGAATCCACTAGCTCACAAGGAAGAGGAAGAGGAAGAGGAAGAGGTTGTATTCAAGGCTATAAAAGAGGTAGAAATTATCATGATCATGGTCCTGGTCCTGGTCGTGGAAGAGGCACACGTCACTTTAATAGTGAAGAGTCAACCCAATAATCTCAAAACTTAAGATGTTGCAACTGTCACAAATATGGTCATTATTCCATGAATGTTGGAGTCCTCACTAGCAACCAAGGAGAGGCTTATCTTGTGGAGATGAAAGAAGAAGAAGATGAACTACTTTTTTTATTGGCTAATAAAGGAGAATAAAATAAATTTTTATGGTATCGCGACACTAGTGCTAGCAACCATATAAGTGGAAATAAAGAGCTATTTAAGGAGCTTGATGAGAAGAATATAGGAGAATTTGTTTTTGGAAATGGATCAAAACTTTCAATTGAAGGAAAAGGGTATATTCTTGTCTTTACAAAAAATGGTGGTCATAGACTTATTTCACAAGTCTATTATGTTCCTTCTTTGAAAGCAAATATCTTGAGTATGAGACAATTGCTAGAAAATGGATATCATATCCATTTAAAAGATGCTTGCTACACTTTGAAAGATAAAGTACACAACTCAATAGCAAAGGTGACTATGCCAAATAATAGAATGTTCAAGCTTAATGTCAATGTTGATCACCTAAGATGCTTGAAGACATATGTCAAAGACTTATCTTGGCTTTGGCATATGAGATTTGGTCATCTAAATTTTGGTGGATTAAATTTATTAGCAAAGGAGAATAAGATGAACGATTTACCTCTCATTACTCAACCCAATCAATTATATGAAGGTTGTGTCATGGGAGAGCAAGTGAGAAAGCCTTTTTTAAAGGAGTACACCATGAGAACCATCAAGCCACTTCAACTTATTCGTGCCAATATTTGTGGCCCAATCAACCATCTTCTTATGGTAAAACAAACTATTTCTTACTCCTCATTGGTGATTTTTCTCGCAAAACTTGGGTTTATTGTTTGATTATGAATGATGAAGTTATTGGAGTTTTCCAAAAGTTCAAAGCCCAAGTTGAAAATGATAGTGGATTTGTCATCAAATCTTTGAGGACGAATAGAGGGGGAGAGTTCTCTTCCTTAGAGTTCAACAAATTTTGCAAAGCTGAAGGCATTCATTATTTTCTTATGGTTCTATACTCTCTGGAACATTTGCGAACTTTTGTTAGCATAGCATATGCTCATGTTCCTAAAGAGATGAGATTGAAGTTAAATGAAAAAAGTGAAAAGCAAGTCTTCATTAGCTATAGCTCTAATTCTAAGGGTTATAAGTTGTATAATCCTACCAATCAGAAGATTGAAATTAGTAGAGATATTGATTTTGATGAAAAAGTTCGTGGAAGTGGAATGTCTCTAAAATTGAAGAAAGTATTTCATTTCCTATAATTGAAGATTTTAACCATGACAGGCATAAAGATATTCATACTCCTCCTCAATCACCCAATCCTAGAAGAAATGAAAGTCCTCCTTAAAGCTCGTCTGAGGTACCTAGAGGAAAAAGGAGTTTATGAGATCTCTATAAGTCCACGGAGATGGTAGAAAATACAACACTATTTTCTCTCTTTGCCAAATTTGAGCTGCTTCACTTTGAAGAAACTATTCAAGAAAAAAATGGAGATGTACAATGGATGAAGAGATTCAAGCAATTCAAGAAATGAAAAATGGGAACTTTCTACCCTTCCGAAGGGGAAAAAAGTGATTGGTGTGAAATTGGTATATAAAGTCAAAAGAAAGGCTATAGTTAACAAACATGAAGTAGATTATGATGAGGTGTTTGCTCCTATGGCTCGACTACAAACCATTCGATTAATTGTTTCCTTGGCAGCAAAAAAGAGATGGAAGATTTATCAAATGGATGTCAAATTGGCATTTTTTAATGGCTACCTTGAGGAAGAGGTGTTTATCTAACAACCATTGGGGTACTTGGTAAAAAGACAAGAAGATAAAGTGTTGAAGTTTAAAGAAGGCTTTATATGGCTTGAAACATGTTCCAAGGGCTTGGTACAGCCACACTAATAAGTATTTCCAAAGTCATGGATTCATCAAATGTCCCCAAAAACATTCTCTTTATGTCAAAAAAGGTGAAAATGGAGGCATTCTTCTTGTATACCTATATGTTGATGACTTGTTCTTCACGGGTAACAATTCAAAAATGTTTGAAGAGTTTAAGAAGGTGATGACTAAAGAATTTGAAATGATTGATATTAGACTTATGTCATATTTCCTTGGCATTAATGTGAAGCAAGATAAAGATGTATCTTTATTTCTCAAGAGGCTTATACAAGAAAGATTCTTGAGAAATTTAAGATGAAGAATTGCAGGCCCATTAATACCCCAATTGATTCTACAACAAAATTTTCAAAGTTTGATGAAGGTGAAAAGGTGGATCCAACTCTTTTTAGGAGTCTTGGTGGAAGCTTGAGGAATTTGACTTGCATAAGACTTGATGTTCTCTTTAGAGTGGGGGTTATAAGTCATTTTATGGAAGCTCTAACTAATACTTCTATGACAATAGTTAAAAGGATTTTTGCGATATATCAAAGATACTATTGACTATGCTTTGCACTATTCTTCTTCATATAATTTTCAACTTGTTGGTTATAGTGATAGTGATAGTGATTGTGGAGTTGATGTTAATGATAGAAAGAGCACAAGCAGATTTATATTTTTCATGGGTGACACTACTTTTAGTTGGAGTTCTAAACAACAACCCATTGTGACTTTATCTACATACGAAGCTGAATATATTGCAGCTACTTCTTGTATTATACGTACAATTTGGTTAAGAAGGTTGTTGAATATGCTACATGTGATTCAAGATGGAGCTACCTCTATTTTTATTTATGGATAACAAATATGTTATAGCATTAAGGAAGAACCCTATGTTCCATGATCGAAGTAAGCACATAAATATAAAGTTTCATTTCATAAGGAAGTGTTAAGAATAAAAAAGTTAAGCTTTCTTAAGTGGGAAGTGATAGTCAAGTAGCCGACATTTTTATCAAAAGAATGAAGTTTAAAAGTTTTGCTAAGCTTTGTGCATGGATTGGAGTTATCAAGAAGAATCAAGTTTAAGGGAGGATGTTAAAAAATGCAATTATATTAGTGGAGCATTTAATTAAACTTGATTCATTATTTGGTTAAAGTATTTTGAGATTTATTATATTTTTCTTATGCATGTATCTTGCATTTACTATCTTGTGTTTTCCAAGAGTTGTATTATTTCAAATAGGTGTCTTATATATCTATCAATAGCATATACTAGCTCATTTCCATAATTAGACAAGAAATCCAAATGAAGTGAGTTAATTTAGATTGTTTGAGTGTTCTCTTTTAACTTTCTATCTCCCTTATTTACAACATTAGGGACGTAAGAGAGGAGAAAAATAAAAAAGCAAGAGAGAGGAAAGATATGAGTTTGGGACAAATGAGAATAGAGAAGAGATACAGCCACTACAATAAAAAAGTTTATAAGAAGAGAAAGTAGTACCATAAAAGTGTCAATTAAAAAATATCTTTTTTAAGTTTATGTAAATTTGTTGTGTTTTTTTATTTTTAAAAACAGAAATAATAACAATATTCAACTAAACACATTTTAAGGACTAGTTTCTTTTTTAATAAAAATCACAACAAAAAAAAAAAAAAAAAAGAAACAAATAGGCCAGATAATTTAGTTGTCGTTGCTTTATCACGAAAGACTAGTTTTGAATTGTTTACTTTAATTCTTTATAATGTTTATTGTTTAGACAGATAACAAGAAATTCAGAGTAGCTCAGTAACAGACGATACTATTCAGGCTATCATCAAACGGTTGAAATCTTGGGCTCACACAAATTCATCCTGTACTTGGTCCAATAGTATTTTATACCGGAAAGGTCGTGTGGTGGTTGGATTACGCGCCCGAACCATATACTCTTTTCATACTACTGTAGCAGTTAGACATTCTGGTTTCATAGGTAGGAATAACAAAACTTGTATGTACTTTTTCGGTAGGAAAATGAAACTAGAACTGCTTGAGTATATACGTCACTGTGAAACCTGCCAACGTAAAAATATTAGACAGTCACATGGTCGAGACTCTTACAACCCTTATCATTTCGGCTCAGTTATAGACTAACATGAGTTTGGATTTTCGTTGATGGGTACAATAAATCTGATGGATATTTTCGATGCTTGATCGATCAAACACGCCCATTTCATTCCATTATATCACCCTATTCTGCTTCCAGTGTTGCTCGAGTCTTTCAGGATAACGTGTATAAATTATGACTGCCTAAGATATGAGTGGCAGACAGTCTTCATCAGCTCTATTTGACATGAATTATTCCATTCACAAGGAACGTCTCTTAACATGTCAATTGCCCATCATCCACAAATCGATGGGCAAACAGAAATTTTAAATTAAATGTTGAAAACTTATTTGGCGCTCCTTGTCAGGTGATTATCTGGCACAATAGGCCAGACTGTTATCTTTGTCTGAATGGTGATACAACCCCACATTTCATTCCGCTGTGTCAATCACCACGTTTGAAGTTGTCAATGGTTAAGCACCTCCTTTGCATAATGTGCCTTACCTGACTGGTGAGTCCTAGATTTTAATATTCATCAGATGCAAGGATCACGAGGCAATTGCCGGGTTGTTCCAATTTCAGACGTTACGTGCCCTATATTGTATGAAACATATAGCTGACCAACATCGTACTGAGTGTATTTTCGCAGTAGAAGACTGGATGTATAGTAAGCTTCGTCTTTGGCGTCAACAGTGCGTACAAGCTCATACTTCTCAAAGCTTTCTCCATTACCTTTTGTCCTTTTCAGGTTACCTATCTCTTATGTTGGTTTTTTTTAAGGAGAATACATGTACCAAGAAGACTCTTATTTATTTCATATCAACTTTGAGTTTAAATAACTGAGAAAGTAACAAGAATTTAGAAAAATAAACAATCCTAATCGTGATCTCTATGAATCATATTATAGATAACAATCCCTTTAGAACATGATTACATATTGACAAGGACTTTTATTTAAAAATGAAAAACATAGGAATCGTGTGCATAAATTTAAATCAAACATTTTAAAACTCCTTGCTTTAAAGTTTGCAAAGCTTTAATGTCAAAATAATTTATCCTCCTTAAGTTGATCGTTTGTAGCTTGATTGGCTTCTCTCATATTTTGTTGCACTTTACATATCCTTTCAACGTGACCTAGTTGTCCACACTTGTTGCATCTTACATCTGGCTTCCACCAACACTTGTATTCTGGATGATTTGTTTTCTTGCAATACGAACATTATGGAAAACTCTGAGCATTGTTGTTATTAATCCTCCTTTTGTTGTATGATTTTACTGAAAAAACGCCTTCTACGATTCCTTCTTGTCTCATGAGTCTCCTTTGTTCTTGTGCCTGTAATGCACTTAACAATTCTGTTAAACTAATTTTTGTCAAATCCTTTGAGTTTTCGAGTGATGAAATTGTAGCCTCAAATCTTTCTAGAATGGTTACTAGAATTTTTGAACTATTATAGAATTATCAAAATTAGAACTAAGGAATCTTACGTTATTGACAATGACAACGATCCTATTGGAGTAATCCCTGATTGTTTCTGACTCCTTCATTTTTTGTATCTCAAATTCTCTGATCAAGTTAAGCATTTGTATTCCTTTGATTCTTTCGTTCCCTGCATATTCTTCTTTTAAGAAATCCCAAATTTCTTTGCTCGTCTTGAGCGTCATAATTCTGAAAATAATTGTTGGTGTAACTGCTGAAAATAAGCAAGCTTTTGCTTTGGATTTCCTCTGTTTCTTTTCTTTGTGGATTTTGATTTGAGCCATCGTTGGATTTGTAGGCAAGTTCGGAACATCGTAGTCTTCATCTACAGCTTCCCACAAGTCATTTGCATCAAGGAAGTCCAACTTAGATAATTTCTTCCATCAAACACTGACAGATTAATGGCAGTGAACGATAATTCTGAATCCATTGTCATGTGGTTTTTGTTTGTAGTGTGGGAAAGCGTATAATGAGTTATGGGTTATAGTTATAGGTTTGTAAGTTTAGAGATCCCTTAAGATCAAGAGAGCTCTGATACCAATTGTTAGTTTTTTTTTGTAGGGAGAATATATGTGCGGAGAAGACTCTCATTTATTTCATATCAATTTTGGGTTTAAATAGCTGAGAAAACTAACAAGAATTTAGAAAAATAAGCAATCCTAATCGTGATCCCTATGAATCACATTATAGATAACAATCCCTTTATAATAGGATTACATATTGACTGAACTTTTATTTAAAAATAAAAAACATAACAATCACGTGCATAAATATAAAGCAAACATTTTAACATCTTAGCTTTTCCAGCATATGCACGTATTTATTCTACTTTCGAAGTCTCTCAATCGAAGAAACAAGTCTGATGGCTCGTGAGTTCATTCCAGTTTTCCAACTTCTGTTCCTTCTACTCTCCTTTTCCCTATTGCCATTAAGGATCATCGATTGGTGAATTGCAGAAGTTAACCAGTTTTATAGATCTTAGTTCAATGGCCTACGCACGATGATGAACGTGATGTGACATGGGAATATGTTCATGGCATTTTGTGCCGACATCCTAATGTTAACCTAGTGGACAAGGTTATCGATAGAGGGGGAAGTGTTAGTAACACGCAAAGTTAGATAATAATGATGGCATTTAGTGAGCTGAAGAAAATGAAGGATAAAAGGAAATGTCATCAAAGAAGTTGAGTATCATTAAGAAGAGGGACATGTGTAATGATTGTACGGCAGGGTTCAACGGTTACAATGGTTGTTATAGCTCAAACGATTGTAACGCTTTTTCAATAATGAAGATTAACTGTCTTTCTTTTCTACATGCTCTATCAATCATCTATTCTCTCTATTCTTTCATTTCTTTGCCTAACTTCCACAATTCTTAATTGTCTAGTTGAACTAACCATCGTCAAATTATAGTTTAAAAAACAATTACTATCGGAAGATCATCGCAAAGCTCCAAATTAAGAATAATGATTATTAGTAACATTGCCAGATGCTGCAAGAAGCTATAGAACTATAATGCTTAGCATAAAGAAGTAAATACTCATGAGCTAAAATTAAGGTTCCAACACAAAAACAAAACCACAAACAACTAAAAGGAACATCTAAAAGGGGTTAAGAGATTAACTAACTGCAACTGCGTTGGCAATGCAACTATGTTACCTTTGGAATTACAATGCAAGATCAAATTAACATTTACATCTGATCTAACAAGGAAGAAGCTATTAGGATTGACAACCATAAACACACAATAATAATAAATTTGTAGGAAAGAAAATTAAATGACAAAATATTTTTACATGGTTCAACAACGTGCCAATGTCCATAGTTGCATTAGGAATTTTATTCTCTTTTATCATGTGGTGTAATACCAAGGCTCTTTATATACTAAGAACCTCTAATAGAATATAAAAATATAATTCTACCCAGACTACATTAGAATATTGAAACAAAATCCTTCCCAGTTTAGGATACTAATTAACAACCATATGATAAAGAATACAAAGTACGTTTTGAGGGAAAATCCTGTATTGTATTTAGAGTATTTAACAATAGCATTACATTTTTGGAAAGAGAAGAAAAAATATATAATTTACCTTGATGATTTCTCTAATCCAAATATGAAATGTTTAAGGTCTATTAATGAAGATGCATGATTTGGAATAGGAGGCTTGGATATGTAATTATGGATCTCATATCCAACTTCAACATTGATAAACATTTCAATGTACTTACAAGGGTCAAATTTGAGAAACACAAGGTTTGTGGAGATTTCCAAATAGGAAAAAAAATCCAAGATTTAATTCAAAAACAAAAATAGTAACTTCCATTAGACTTTATAGATTATTTGGCCCAATTAGAGTTGTTAGTTTGAGTGGAAAATTTTATGTTTTTGTCATAGGATATGAATTTTATAATTTAACATTTATTATTGACTAGAAAATATTGAATGCTTTAGGGAATCTTTTAAGCTTGTATTGATAGCTCAAAATGAAAAGGAACTCTTTGTTGCATCAACTAAGAGTGATTAAGGTAGGGAGTCTGAGAATGAAAGGTTTGAAGCCTCTACTCCAAAGACCATATAATGGTATCTTTTACAATTTATCCATTCCATGGAACCCACAACAAAATGGATTTATTAAGAGGAAAAATTGGATATTTCAAGACATGCCTAAGAATATGTGAATATACATGATTCTTAAAGGTTTTTTGGGTAAATGTTATAACAACCGTATGTCATATTTCTAATGTAGTCTACATAAGAACAACTTTGGATAAAATACTTTATGATCTTTGGTAAGGGAATAAACAAAGATTAATCAGTTTAATTTTTTTGGTTGTAAGTGTTGCATTTTGAACACTAATATAACTTAGGAAAGTTTGACTCCAAAGTAGACGAAGGAATTTTCCTTGGTTATTCATTAACTAGTAAAGAATATAAAGTGTTTAGTATGAAGAGCCTTATTTTTTAAGAATCTAACCCTCTTATATCTAAAAAAGTTGTAAAGATGATTGTTGTTTGTTTTAATTAATGTTTGAAATGACGTAAGTATACAGATCATATATCATAGTACACATGATATTGTTCCCACGAGTATTAAACTAGTCACCTAACAATCTGAATGGACTTTGTCAAAGGTAATAAAAGATTTAATGAATTAAAATAAAAATAAATTAACAAAAATTAAAATGAACTAATAAAATGAATAAGCGAACCAATAAGATAGCAATAAAAGAAAATTTAATCAACAATGGAAACTTAGGGGTTATTTTATCCTTGTTTTGTTTTCCTTTTCTCTTAATAATTTAATCATGCTTGATCCTAAATATCCAAAGATTTTGATTACCATCTCTTAAGATATAATCAAGCAATCCTAATTGAACTAGATAAAAGTTTATTTACAATCTCTCGATTCCTAAAAGTACTCCTAACTACTCATTTGGATTTGAAGCAATCATAAGGATAATTAACTCACAATTAAGATCTCTCTTATTTGTTTATTAACTTGATAATTATAAGTCTATTAAGGAATTAACTCTAGTTACGTAACTTAACGCAGATAACTTTGATTCAACCTCTCAATTTCTTATCAAGTATGATTTCAACAAATACCACAAAGCAATACTATGTTGAATTCAACAAGATAAAAGTTAAACAAAACAATTTAAGAATAAACCTTTATATAGATTTAAAATTCCATAATCATGTTCACAACACAAATATTCAAAATTGACATATAAGGAAATGAAATATAATAAGAAAATAATGATTATGCTTGAAAGCCTTAATCTAGAAATTATGGAAGGCCAGAGTTGAGTTGATGTTTCCATTATTTGATCTCCTTTTTTATGATGTGTAGACTATTTTTGCATTTTTAATCTTCCTTTTCAAGTGTCTTTGATGAATCTCATTACCTCTTCATGAATTCAATCATTGCTATTATGCCTCTTTTGATGCAGCCTTCTTAATTTGCTTATGTATCATCAAACTAGGGCTTTCGGGATATATATGAGCATTTACATGGTTTTATAGGTGACTGTGTATCTCCGAAAATACATTAATTTATGACTTTATACTTTCACAAAAACTCACACGAGTAATATACATGACTGTGTATGTCAAAAAACATAAGTGTGCAATATCACATAGGATATCTCAAGATGTCCTACCATTGGAATCAAGACCTCCTCTATCCATTTATCACAATTAAGCTTCTTGCCTCTTAATCCGTTGCAATAGTGCCTTATCATAGGCCTCTTATAGCACCCCACTCTCGCAATACCCGAACCCGATATCGATGGGTGACATCCGAGTCTGTGCCTCGCAAGGGTGGCGTGCTAAAGCACTCAATCATTTAGAAAACGACATATATTTTTTAACCACAACACAATCTACAAAAATCAATACTCAATTTGGACCCATATTCATTCATAACCATTTTCAATTAACACAAAACCATCAACAAAATTTTCAATAGACATTTGGGCCTTTCACAAATACAAAACACTTTAGTCATTTCGGAATACAAATTTATACAAAAAGTTACGGAATATACAATTCAATACAAAATAGAGAAATGCAATGTAGACGCGAATTGACCCCGAACTCTATCCTTCACTTGAATTGTTGGGCCCGGGCCCCAGATCCCTATTCCCGAGGCGGCCCATCGGGTCGCACCGACGACGGGCGCCCAAATACCTTCGGACCCGATCCCAACATCCATACATAATTTGATAGAAACACATATACTCATACATGCAATTTCGTACACAGTAAAATATAATTAAACACCCCAAACAAACATTAAGGGGCTTCATGCCATTACAGTCTTAGGGAAATTCAACAAATATTCTCAACCATACATAGCATAATACAAAATAAAATTTAAATCCAAAATACATGAGTTTGCTCCATGAGTATATGCTGGCGGGCTAACCAAAATACTAACTTAATACACAGCTCCTAACTAGCTTAAAGTATCCGATGCCTTGCAAGATCAACGATCGTCTCTTTCTGCACCTGAGGAGGGGAGAGTAATGGGGTGAGCTGCGAAGCTCAGTGGCATATACGTTTATAGCCATTGGCAACGAGCCACACAATTAAGCAATATGTACATATATATAGCAAGTCCAAATTCATCAAGCATTTCACATTCATATAAACATATGTCATGCCATAACATAACGATTATTATGCATCATTTCTATCAAATCAATCATGAATGCACACAAATGGTTCGAGAGTTCCGTAAAACGATCCGAATAAACCGAAGTTTATTCCGTAAACTATCCGAGTCTGATTTCTCAAGGATCTCGTTGCCTCAAGCGGGCAGCCGGGAGAAGGCTTTATGTCGACGTGCACGTGACTCCATCCGTAACTCTCTCACCCAAACAATACACATAACCATTCGTTCCATGTTCAAAGCATTTTTCAAAGCTTTCATAATTCATTCTTTTCATTCTCACAAAATGCCATAAGGCCTATCAAGGCCATGCATAATCATCATCACAATGCATGTTCAATATTTCAACACAAGTAATGTCACACAATGTAAGCAAACATACATAAGGCAATTTGCCCATACATACAATAACCATAAACATATTACCCACCAAATATTGCTCGAGTATCCGACTCACTGGTGTCCTTCCTCTTGCGATTGGGTCAGGTCAGCTTGGTTTCCTATAATAAACCAAGTTCTCATTCAATCAATACGCAAAAGAAATATTCAAAAGCTTGAAAATCCGAAAAGAAAAGCACTAAAAGTCTACATTTGACTTCCATCTAAATTCCTGAACCCTTAAAGGCTGATTCCGAACTTTCTTTCTTCATACAACTTGTAGCCCTTTATTTCTAGACCACAACGAATCTGAAATCACCTCAATTGGACATCTACACCAAAAGATATGCCCCAAAATACCAAAAATCATCTTTGCTGACCTTTGCTGACCACAGGGGTTCGTCGCGGCGAAACCCCGCTCGCCGCGGCGAACACCTCTTCGCACGTCGCGACGTCGCCCCTCTCGCACGTCGTGGCGTGCCTCCTTGGCACGTCGCGACGAATGCTTCTCCTCTCGTCGTGACGAATTTATTTATTATACGTCGCGACGAACTCCACGTCGTGGCGTGTTCATACGCACGTCGCGACGTACGGGTCTGGAGCTCGACTCCGAAACCCGATTTCCTGCATTTTCCAACTTCAATCCTTTCCCAAACTCAAATACAACACACCTAAGCCTTAGATCATGACTTATACTACATTTCTAACCCAGCAGTAACTCAAAATCAGTCCTAAACACATAAATCCACAAAATCTAACCATTTTTGCCCTAAAACCCTAAATCCTCCGATTCTCCTACTTTCATCGTATCTTTTGGTTTAATCCACCCGAAACAAGGTTAAACAAAGCATAACTTACCCAGAAATGGCTTCACACTGTCGGAAATCCTCAACGATCGCAATCCCTCTTCTCTTCTCTTCTTCCCTCCACCTACGACACTTCTCTTCTTCTTCCTTCTTTCTATCTTTTCTTTTCCTTCTTTCTATTTTCTTTCTAACTCTTTTAAGCCTAAGTCAAAGACCATTATGCCCTTCCTAACAAAGCTTTAACCTATCCAACTTAAGCATTCTTCCTAAAATACCCTCATGTTCTTTTACCCCTTTTAATTCTCACTTAACCACAATTAAACCTTAATTATCCAATGATACTCCCAAATAAATCAACTAAGGCATAAACACATAATTAACACAATTCATGCTTAATAACATCATAAAAAAATTCGGGGTCCAACATTTCTCCCCCTCTTAAAAGAAATTTTGTCATCGAAATTATTACCTGAATCATTGAAGAGATACGGATACTTTTCCTTCATAGCTTCCAAGGGCTCCCATGTAGCCTCCTCTACCGAATGGTTCCTCCACAGGACTTTGACTAGCTGAACCATCTTGTTCCTGAGGACTTTTTCCTTGGTATCTAAGATCTCCACTGGTTGCTCCTCATAACTCAGATCATCCCGCAACTGAACCTCACTAGCCTGAATAATATGAGACGAATCTGATCTATACCTCCTCAACGTGGAAACATGAAACACATCATGAATCTGAGACAATTCCGGAGGTAACGCCAACCTGTAGGCGAGTGGTCCAATCCTCTCAAGGATCTCAAAAAGACCCACATACCTCAGACTCAACTTACCCTTCTTGCCAAATCTCATTACTCCTTTCCAAGGTGATGTCTTGAGAAATACCTTTTCACCGACTTCAAACTCCATCTTCTTTCGGTGTGCATCAATGTAACTCTTCATCCTATCCTAGGCTGCCTTCAGCCGCTGCTTAACCAGATTGACTTTCTCAACTGTCGCCTGAATCAATTCTGGTCCTATCAGTTTCCTCTCTCCTTCTTCATCCCAATAGATTGGAGTCCTACATCTTCTTCCATACAAAGCCTCATATGGAGCCATCTGAATGCTCGAATGGTACGAATTGTTATAAGCAAATTCGACCAATGGCAAATGCTCATCCCATGCTCCTCGAATATCCATCACACAAGCCCGAAGCATTCCCTCAAGTGTCCAAATGGTCCTCTCAGATTGACCATCCGTCTGAGGGTGAAACGTCGTACTAAAATTTAGCATAGTCCCCAAGGCTTCCTGCAAACTAGCCCAAAACCTTGAAGTAAACCGAGGGTCCCTGTTCGAAACAATCGAATCCGGAATCCCATGCAATCTCACTATCTCATCGATGTACTTCTTTGCTAGCACATGCAAAGAATCAGTCTGCTTAATCGCCAAAAAGTGAGCTAACTTCGTCAACCGATCTACAATAACCCAAATAGCATCATGTTTCCTACTGGTCTTAGGCAAACCCATCAGAAAGTCTATAGTCACCCTCTGCCACTTCCATTCCGGAATAGGCAATGGCCTCAACTTGCCTGAAAGTGCCTGGTGTTCAGCCTTCACTTGCTGACACACTAGAAACTTACTGACAAACTCTGCTACATCTCTCTTCATGCCTTTCCACCAAAAATGCTCTCTCAAGTCCCTGTACATCCTGGTGCTACCCGGATGCATGGCATAAGGCGCATTGTGTGCCTCATTCATAATCTCATCTTTTACCTCCTGCACATCTGGGATACACAATCTGTTCCCCACTGTCATAAGCCCATCATCTCTCACCTCTACTTCTGAAAGCTTACCCTTCTGAATTTCATCTCGAAGCTTGCTCAAATCTACATCTTGAACCTGCAATTCTCTAACTTTCTCCCTGAGTATCGGTCTCACTCGGAAGTTAGCTAGAAGGCAATCCGACTCCTCCTGCTTCAAACTTATCTTAAGCTTGGCCATCTCTTCCAATAAAGGAAGATAAACCGTCGGAACATGAGCAATCAAAGACTTTCTGCTCAAAGCATCCGCCATTACATTGGCCTTGCCCGGATGATACTCAATCAGCAAATCATAATCCTTAAGCAATTTGATCCATCGTCGCTGTCTCAAATTCAATTCCTTCTGACTCAACAAATACTTAAGACTCTTATGATCGGTAAAGATCCTCGTTTGAACTCCGTACAGATAATGCCTCCAAATTTTTAAAGCAAAGATCACAGCTGCCAACTCCAAATTATGTGTCGGATAGTTTAACTCATAAGGCTTCAACTGCCTCAAAGCATAAGCAATCACCCGATCTCCCTACATCAAAACACAACCGAGACCCTTCCTCGAAGCATCACTATACACAGTATATCCCTCATCACCCGATGGCAAAATCAAAATCGGGGCACTCGTCAATCTATGCTTGAGCTCCTTGAAGCTCTTCTGACACTCATCATTCCAGAAAAACTTCAAATTCTTCCGCAACAACTTAGTCATCGGAGCGGATATCATAGAGAATCCCTCCACAAACCTCCTGTAATAACCTACCAAACCCAGAAAACTTCTCACCTCTGCTACATTCTTTGGTGCTTCCCAATTCACAACCGCTTCTATTTTCTTTGGATCCACATGCACTCCTTGCTCCGAGATCACATGTCCAAGAAATGAAACTTCCCTCAGCCAAAATTCGCATTTATCGAATTTAGGATACAACTCGTTTCTCCTCAAAGTCTCTAAAGCAATCCTCAAATGCTCTTCATGCTTCTCATCACTCTTGGAATAAACCAATATATCATCAATGAAGACAATGATAAATTGGTCCAAGAATGGCTTAAAAACCCGATTCATCAAATCCGTATATGCTGCAGGCGCATTCGTCAATCCAAAGGGCATAACCAATAACTCAAAATGCCCATACCGAGTCCTGAAAGTAGACTTGGGCACATCCGACTCCTTAATCCTCAACTGATGGTAACCTGATCTCAAGTCTATCTTAGAGAAGACCCCCTTGCAATTAATCAAACAGATCATCTATGCGAGGAAGCGGATATCGGTTCTTCACCTTGACCTGATTCAGCTTCCGATAGTCCACACACATCCTCAACGATCCATCTTTCTTCTTCACAAAAAGAACCAAAGCTCCCCAAGGTGAAGAGCTCGATCGAATATACCCTTTCTCCAACAACTCCTCTAACTGCTCCTTAAGCTCTTTCAATTCCGCCGGAGCCATCCGATAAGGCGGAATTGAAATCAGGGCTGTACCTGACAAAAGCTCAATGGGAAACTCAATTTTTCTAACTGGCGGTAGTCCTAGAAATTTCTCGGGAAAGACATCCGAGAATTCCCTGACTACTGGAATATCCTCAAGCTTCCCCCTATCTGCCCTAGTGTCGACCACATAGGCCAAAAATGCCTCACACCCCTTCCTCATCATCTTCTCTGCTGTCAAAGCCGAAACAATGCTGGGCGGACTTGCTTTTACATCCCCACAAACACCACTCTCCTGTCGCTATCCAATTCAAATTCTACCGTCTTCTGCTTACAATCCAGACGAGCGTTGTACCTTTCCAATGTATCCATACCCAAAATCACATCTAATCCTCCCATCTTCAGTGGCATCAAGTCGACCATTAGAAGTTCTTTACCAATACAAATCTCACAACCTCTAAATACTTGACTAACAATAATATACTGACCGATTGGAGTACTCACCATCAGCGGAGTCTACTCGAAGAAACAAACGAATGAGTAAAACCCGGATCAATCAAAGCAATCACATCATCAGAAAAGAGTCGAACCATACCAGTGACAACATCAGGAGCGGTCTCTGCATCCTCCCTATTCATCGCAAACACCCTAGCCGGTGCCTACCCCCTCGGTCTCCCCAGAATACCCACTCTCTTAGCTACATCCGAACTACCCACTTCTGTTACGGTCCTCTAACCCACAATCTCTGCTCTCCTAGGAACTTGCATCTGACTATGCTCTTGTCGTGGAGGCTGAGGACACTTTCTAGCAATGTGCCCCTTCTCCCCACAGTTGAAACAAGCTCCTGTCAATCTGTAACACTCTCCTCTATGGGGTCTCCCACAATGCTCACACTTCGGAATGAATGACCTATCTCCATCTCCCCTTCTACCGCCGCCCACCGTTGAGGGTTGGTGAGAAACAGTAGAAGTCCTCATCGGCCTAAGTCGGCTCGCACCACTGCTCCTCTCCTCCGATTGAGCAGGAAGCTCCGACACTCTATGCAGCATAGGAGTACTAGTACTGCCTCCCCTCTTGAACTGCTCTCTTCCTTTTCTCTTCTTGTTCACAGCACTCTTGATATTCTCAATATTCTCAACCCTCAGAGTTGCCTCAACCAACTGCTGAAAATCACAGAAGTTCTGCACAATCACTTTCTCTCTGATGGCCAAATGCAGACCCGACTCAAACCGGCGATATCTAGCAGCCTCACTCAGCATCAAATCCGAAGCATACCTCGCCAACTGATTGAACCGACGCTCATACTCACTGACCGTCATCTCCCTCTAAGTCAAACTGAGGAACTCCCTTTGCTTCTGCTAAATATATACCACAGATAGATATTTCTTCCTGAAAGCAGCAAGGAAGTCCTGCCATGCCAACCCTACTGGCCTCATCTGACTCCTTGGCACCAATAATGCAGAGCATCTCTCTGAAGTAGACTGGCAGCATAAATAACTCTCTCGTCATCCTCACACTCCATCTGATCTAGCACCCTCTCAGTCTTTCTCAGCCAAGTCTCGGCTTCTTCTGGATCTGTTGTCCCAAAGAAATCGACTGCCCCATACTTTCTCAACTTATCAAACCGCTTTCCCTTCTTAGATGGGGCTGAAGCAGAAGGCTGTGGCATCTGGCCCATAGCCTGAACAAACGCCTGGGTGAACGCCTGAAATAGCCTCGGATCCAATGGAGGCATTTGCTCCTGCGGAATCGGAGACTCCTGCGTCTGCGACGGAACGGGCTCACTACCTAGCCCTACAGAAGCCTCAGCATGCCCTGGGGCTACTGACTCATCAGTCCTCTCCTCTCCAGTCGGAGAGTCAGGTGCAACAGATCCTTGCATAACTCCTCGTGTCCTTCTACGAGGGGGCATCGTACTCCTTCAAATGAAAACACTAAGGATTAGCTACAGGTCAATCTACATGTATGCATGATATGCATGTCACTTAATCAATGCAACAATTAATCATATAGCAAACAATTCATCCTACTATGCATTCTAAGCCGAGGACACTAAACCTAGGCGCTCTGATACCAAACATGTTGGGCCCAGGCCCTGGATCCCTATTCCTGAGGCGGCCCCTCGGGTTGCGTCGACGACGGGTGCCCAAATACCTTCGGATCCGATCCCAACATCCATACATAATTCGATACAAACACATATACTCATACATGCAATTTTGTACACAGTAAAATATAATTAAACACCCCAAATATTAAGGGGCTTCATGCCATTACAGTCTGAGGGAAATTCAACAAATATTCTCAACCATACATAGCATAATACAAAATAAAATTTAAATCCAAAATACATGAGTTTGCCTAAGCCTTAGATCATGACTTATACTACATTTTTAACCCAGCAGTAACTCAAAATCAGTCCTAAACACATAAATCCACAAAATCTAACCATTTTTGCCCTAAAACCCTAAATCCTCCGATTCTCCTACTTTCATCCTATCTTTTGGTTTAATCCAACCGAAACAAGGTTAAACAAAGCACAACTTACCTGGAAATGGCTTCACACTGTCGGAAATCCTCAACGATCGCAATCCCTCTTCTCTTCTCTTCTTCCCTCCACCTACGACACTTCTCTTCTTCTTCCTTCTTTCTATCTTTTCTTTTCCTTCTTTCTATTTTCTTTCTAACTCTTTTAAGCCTAAGTCAAAGACCATTATGCCCTTCCTAACAAAGCTTTAACCTATCCAACTTAAGCATTCTTCCTAAAATACCCTTATGTTCTTTTATCCCTTTTAATTCTCACTTAACCACAATTAAACCTTAATTATCCAATGATACTCTCAAATAAATCAACTAAGGCATAAACATATAATTAACACAATTCATGCTTAATAACATCATAAAAAAATTCGGGGTCCAACATGAATGCCATAGGTATACTCCCATTAGCCTAACGTGGTATTTTTTTGATCCTAAAAAATAATACTAAAATTTGGGTAAGTTTTGCGAACTCAGTGAGTGACCATCATCGATGGCTCACCCAATCACATAACACGTAAATCACATCATTTCACATTTTGCACTCCACATTCAATACAATTTAATCACTCATATAATGCATATGCAGTGCACATGAGACTCACTTTCTATTTGTTAATTTGTTATGACCGAGTGCCTTCCCATATAGGGATCATTGATAACTGTCACATATAGGGCTCATTAATAATTGTCCCATATAGGGCTCATTAAACACTGAGCCTGAGGTTCTGAATCACTTTTGAGCTCGAGGCTCTTTTTCACTCATTAAACTTTAAGCTCTGATCGGTGGCTACTCTGGTCACAACTCATTTATGTTCCATGCATTCATGAAATGGAATGCATCACTCACTTTTGCATAATCCCATTCATTCATATTCACATATCATCGGACCGTAGTCCGACATTCAACATTTAGTTGAATGACACCCTATCATTCATATGCAAATGCTCATTTAGGATACATTTAACAATCACATTAAGTACACATAGTTCATCCAATTCACATTCAGGTAGCACTTCAATATCCAAATCAAACATCACAATCATCAGACCTTATGTCCGGAACCAACATAAGCAATCACATCTATATAATCAATAGTCATATAATACAAAATTTCAAATAACAAACAATAAAGTGAGGCCATCTCGGTCTACTCACAGTACGCTCCAGATTAACATTTGCTTTCAAATTTTGAGAATGCCTGAATGCAGATACTTGACATGCACAACCCATTTATGCAAGACACATATTGCACACTCATCAATAATTTCACACGTATAAACATTTATTTATACACAATTGTATAAATGGACTATGTACAATGCATGCTCAATGACAATCCTGGGCATATGTTCTAGAACACATATTATGCTCATTCCCATTTTGTAATTCATATGTGTCTAATTTAACTTAGCTTTACACTTCATTTGTACATAATCTTCCTAAATTCTCCTTTCAATCTTTACCCTTTGCATGTGTCTAGCTTATTTATAAGTTTACACCTCAAGAACACTTGGTTACTTTATATCATAACTCAACAAAATATCCAAATTCTCATCCAATAAGAATCCAATTGAAAATCTCATAATGCAAAATTACTAAAATTGATTGTAGAATACTTAAACCCAAGCATTTTCTAAACTCCCTGAACTAGAATCCTTTTAAAAATCCAAAATATTCAAAATGATCTGTAACATCTCATCTCCATATTAAGGGTTAAAACCCAGATTTCAAATGGAGAGAATAGCAATGTGAGAGTTAGGAAAAAAATTTACATTTCATACCCAGCAGTATGTCAGCATACATGTATGTGAATTTGAATCTTTACACATACAATACTAAGTGTACATGCATTCAATGACAACTTCCAGGTATGATTGTTTTTAAATGTGATTTTATTAAAAATGAGAAGTAGAGGGAGTTAAAATAGTGATCTTGGTATGAGTTGTGATAAGGAAAGATTTGGAAACAAAAGTGGTGTTTGATTTGGAAAATGTTCACTAAGTATGCTTCGGTTTGTTAACCATAACTTTTTCTCTAGTTATCCAAATGAGATGATTCATTGTTTGGATTAAACTCTAAACATATGGCTACATTTCTTATCAAGATATAGAATTTCAATTATGTCTTTAAAAGTCTCAAATTTTGTCATGAAGTGAGAACTGAGTGTAGTAAATTGGTGGATGAATGTAAAATTCATCTTCAAATTTTAAGGGAAAATTTGGGATTGATATAGATAGATTTTTGGAAAAGTTGCCTTCTAGAGAGTTGTAGATCTTTATGTTATCTATCCAACGGTATATATTATGAGAATTTTGGACATTGGAGTCGAAAGTCATACGTAAAACTTCTTATGTGTTACCGTTTATGAATTTCTTCTGCGTTACTGTTAATGAACTTCTTCTATGTTATTGTTCATGAACTTCTTCTATGTTCTTGTTCATGAACTTCTTCTGTGTTACTGTTCATGAGCTTCTTTTGTGTTTTGTTCCTTCTGAGTTTTGTTCCTTCTATGTTTCACTTCTTTTGTGTTTTGTTCGTTCGGTGTTTTGTTCCTTTTAAGTTTCGCTTCTTTTGAGTTTTGTTCCTTCTGGTTTTGCTCTTTCTGAGTTTTGTTCCTTCTGTGTTTTGTTCCTTCTAAGTTTCACTTCTTCTGAGTTTTGTTCCTTTTGTGTTTTGTTCCTTTTGTGCTTTGTTCCTTTTATGTTTTGTTCCTTCTGTGTTTTGTTCCTTCTGAGTTTTGCTTCTTCTGTGTTTTGCTGAAGCGTCTTCTTCTATGTTTTGCTGACGCGTCTTCTTCTTTGTTTTGCTGATGCATCTTCTTCTGTGTTTTGCTGATGTGTCTTCTTTTGTGTTTTACTTCTTTTGTGTTTTTTTCTTCTAAGCTTCGTTCTTCTATTTTTTTTTCGTCTGGCCATAACTTCTTCTCTAGACACCCAAATGAATTGATTCTTGAACCATGGGACTCGTAAGACATTACCTACATCTCCATCTAAAAATCATAGCCATTTTAAATGAATTGACAAAAATTGAGTGAGAAACGTGGAACGGGTACAGTGAATGCGCTCTTAAAATTTTATGAACTAGGGTTATTCCACTGAACATACTTCAATATTTTGATGATTTTTGGATCGGTAGAGCTTCAAATGAGATGATTCCTCATTTTTGGTGAACTAGAGACATAGAGCTAAAAATGATATGAAGAAATTGAATCTAATTCAGTTTCTAAGATGTTTAAATTTCGTATAAAAGTTATGCATAATGTACTGATTTGGACAAGAACAGTCCAAAAACATGTTTGAAGTATATCTTTCAAATCACTGAACCGAATTGAATGATTTTGGTGTCATTAGAAACTTAAGACAATGGGGGACATCTTCTAGAAGAAAGTGTTATGTTAGAGTGTTCAAGGGTAATGTCGACAAGACACTTAAGTAGAAAAGACATAAGGCATAATTGGAAGAGCAAATGGGGCAATTCTTAATCATTAAGGGCATAATTGGAAGAAAAAATTGTGAATGGGAGGAGAAGCAAAAGAGAACAATGAAAATGAAAGAGAAAGAGAAAGAGAGTTTGGTGGTTTGAGAGAAAAAAAAAGTGTGGGATAGGGTTTAATTCTTCTTAGTCTTCAAGAAAGATTTTGCAGTTGTCCAAGAAGAGAAAAAGGAAGGGGAAGAAAAGAGCTTCGATTTGAGGTAAAGATCTTTTCATTTGGTGAGGAATCAAAGTAAGGTCATTTTGAGTCTTTTGAATTTTTGGAAGGATTCTTGTTCATAGAGTTTAGAAAATGCTTGGGTTTAAGTATTCTAGAATCAATTTTAGTGATATTGCATTATGAGATTTTCAATTTGGATTCCTATTGGATGAGAATTGGATATTATGAAATCATATGAGGTTAGGAAAGAGATGATGAGATATTGAGTTGTGATATAAAGTAACCAAGTATTCTTAAGGTGTAAGTTTATGAATAAGCTAGACCCATGCAAAGGATAAAGATTGAAAGGAGAATTTAGAAAGATCATGTACAAATGAAGTGTAAATCTAAATTCAATTAGACACATATGAATTATGAAATGGGAATGAGCATAAAACATGTTCTAGAACATATGCCTGGGATTATCAGTGAGCATGCATTGTACATAGTCCATTTATACAATTGTGTATAAATAAATGTTTATACGTGTGCAATTATTGATGGGTGTGCAATGTGTGTCTTGCATAAATGGTTTATGCAAGTCAAGTTTCTACATTTAGGCGTTCCCAGAATTTGAAAATGTTGGACCAAGTTGACAAATTAAATCCCACTTATGTTTTGATAATAATAAAATGTATAGAATTGGTTAAGAAATTATTTCAGGTGATTTAGATTCAAATACATCAAGACTACATCAATCTTGAATGGGCAAGACATAAATCATGATGAAATCAAGAAGGAAATAATCTTCATCAATCTTGAATAGGCAAGACATAAATCATGGTGAAATCAAGAAGGAAATAATCTTCATCAATCTTGAATGGGCAAGACATAAATCATTGAAGAATTAAGATGGAAGTTTCCTTATAAGTGCAAGAGACATTAATAATGAAGATTATAGAAGATTTGAGTGGATATTACCGTTGAAGCTTACATAAGTCGACTAGCACATCATAAGTCGACTTATATATCAAGATCCGAAAAGCATAAGTCGACTAGAACAGCATAAGTCGACTAATATATGAAGATCTGTCAACACAAGTCGACTAATAGTCCATAAGTCGACTTATCGAGGGACACAAGTCAACTTACATAGTATAAGTCGACTTATAGAAGAGCGGAGATAAAATTTTACAAAAAACGTTGGGACAAGTCGACTTACACTCCACGACAAGTCGACTTATGAGTACAGCGAACTTATTCTGACAAAGACAATTAGCCACAAATGGAAAGGAGAATATCAAGGAATGGTCATATCAATTATCCAATGGCTAGAATATGTTCCAACAGCTATTTTTTTCTAAATATAAGAGTGGATGATCAAAGGAGTGGGTACCGAAGTTCTACAAGGGAAAATACTCTTCTATTGCTCCAAAATTGCTCATTATTGTTCTTATCTTGTTACACAATTGCATTGAGCACTTGTTCTTTCATCTATATCTCATTTCTCTTACATTTGAGTGACAAGTGAAAAGGTCACCTGTTAGGTAGGATTTGTACCGGAAGACAAATCAAGTGTAAAGGTAGCTTGAGCCGGAAATCAAGTGGTGTTGTAAGAGTTCACACTAAACTAAAAAGTGTGCAGTAAAGTGGTTTGCCAAATCCTAAGTGGGAGCTTAGGTAGAGGACGTAGGTCTTAGCACCGAATCTCTATAAAAACAGTGTTTGCTCTTCTTCCCTACTCTTTATATTTAAATTTTTTTTAATTGTTTTTGTGTGAATTAACTTATGATTTTATTGTAGAATTTTTTAAAAAGCTTAAAGATCTATTCAACTTCCCTTCTAGATCGCTAACAATTGGTATTAGAGTAGAAGTATCCAGGGATGGCACACAACAATCTAGCGGAAGAAGGTAACACCAATTATCGCCCTCCTTTATTTAATGGTACTAACTATTCTTCTTGAAAAAATCCTATGAAGTATCACATTATAAGCGAGGGAGTAGAATATTGGAAGATCATCATCTTCGGTCCACAAGCAACGTTGAAAGAAAATGGTGAGTTAAAAACGGAGCTGGAATACGACGACAATGATTGGAAGCAAGCCTACATCAATGCAAAAGCTATGAAGTTGATATATTGCGCTCTCACGGTTGAGGAAAGAAATCGAGTAAACTCTTGTACCAGCGCTAAAGAAATGTGGGAAAGACTTCGCATCACTCATGAAGGAACGAACCATGTTTGGGAAACAAAGATCAACATACTTCTCCATGACTATGAAATGTTTGTCATAAAGGAAGGTGAGTCTATTTCCACTATGCTTGATCATTTTGCAGAAATTATCAATGGATTAGGAAATCTTGGAAAGGTCATGACGGATAGCGAGAAGGTGAAAAAGGTTCTACGTTCATTACCGAAAGAATGAGACTCACAAGTCACAACCATTATGGAGTCTAAAGATCTCAATCAATTGGAATTCAATGCCTTGGTGGGATCACTCCTAAACTATGAGATTATTCTCAAGTCAAGAGGAGGAAGAGGTAAGTCACAAAAGTCAATTGCTTTAAAAGCCAATGTTTCTTCTCTTGATGAAAGCGATGAAGGGTTAGATGAAAAAGACGAAGATGAAGAAATAGCAATGTATGCTAGAAATTTGAGAAAGTTCAAAGGACTACTCAAAAATAGGAGGAAAGAATTACGTGGTGGTAGAAATGAAGAAAGAAAGAAGTACACCATGGAAATAAGGTCTAAAGGCTATGAAGAAAAGCAGAGTTCAAATCTTCAGAAAAATGACAAACATGACAAAGGGAAAGCTAGCCTTGTAGCCACTTGGAGTGATGAGGAGGAAGCATACCAAAGCAATGATGAAAACAACTTAGCTTTTCTGGGAAATAGCTCCTTACCAAGTGATGATGAAGATGAGGTAACATTAATTGATCAAGATCTTAGAGATTCTTTTAATGCTTTACAAATCGATTTTGAAGAAGCTATTGAAATCAACAAGAAATTGAGAAAGAAAATAAGAGAGCTAGTTGCTGAAAATAGTGTCTTGCATGAGACTATTGATGATTTAGATTGCACTAAGGAAGATCACTTTACATGCCTTGCTGAAAAAGAAAATCTTACTTGTGAGCTTGATAGACGTGGAAAGGAATTTTCTTGTGTGGTTGAAAAATTTGCTGGTGGGAATGAAAAGTTTGAAAAGATGTTATTTTTACAAAGATATTCAATTTCTAAACATAGTTTAGGATATGATCCATTTGATAGAGATTGTTCTTTGATTTCTAAATTTACTAAAGATGGCAAAGTTGCTAAATGTGCTAGATGCTTAAAAGATGGTCATATAGAAATTGCATGCAAAAGTATTAGAAGATGTATTAATGTGAAGAAAATCTGGGTAGTAAAAGGTACAGCTCCTCCTAATGTGGTTTATATGACTAACCAAAATGGACCCAAAATGGCCTGGGTACCAATGAGTAGAAAGAATGTTTCAATTGTAGGTACAAGCAAGGAATGAAAATCCACCAAGCATATGGTACATTGATAGTGGATGTTCAAGGCATATGAGTGGAGACAAGAACCTATTTGCAGAAATTAGACCAAAGAATCAAGGATATGTCACATTTGGAGACAATAACAAAGTCGACTAATGAGTGTCTAAGTCGACTAATTGGTGACAAGTCTGCTAACAAGTAGACTTGTGTGGGTCAATAAGTCGACCTATGATATACACAACACTATGGAAATGAAGAAATTTCAGGATAAGTCGACTTATAAAAATCAACAAGTCGACTTATGAGGGTCGATAAGTCGACTTATGGAGGTAAAACAAGTCGACTTATGTTTAAACAGGTTCCATTGTTGGATTGTTATGTTATGTAATGACTTTGCATTTTCTTTGTGTTTGCTTATGAACTGCCAGTCGAATATAAGTCATCTAGGTCTTCTTTAAAAATTCTCTTTTTCCCCAAATCTTCGAAAACATATTCTCTTCTACTTTTGAGATTTATTCATGATGATGTTTCTCCACCATGATGGTTTTTGTATCTAGCCAAGACCAACATTTCATATTATTTATATTTGCCTGCTATTTGAGACAATTTGTGTTTGATGACTTGTTTTTGCGATAATTTTTTTCTCTTCATATTTGCGACATTTCATATTAGTTGTTTTGATTATGACAAAAAGGGGGAGTAAAATGGGAAATTGGATATTCTTTAGCTACTTGATTAAGGGGGAGTATGTATGTTAAATAGTCTTTGAATTGAATTTATATTAAATTTATGAATTATACAACTCTTATGCATTTGATCTTACAAGGTTGTTAAATTCAATGATTTATATAATTGAGGGGGAGACTTCTAACTAAAAAGACAAGACTTAAAAACCTTGATCAATGTTTCTTTGTTTTTAATTTCTTAAACAGTTTCTAAATGTTTTGTCATTATCAAAAAGAGGGAGATTGTTGGACCAATGGTGGTTGATAAATTAAATCCCACTTATGTTTTGATAATAATAAAATGTATAGAATTGGTTAAGAAATTATTTCAGGTGATTTAGATTCAAATACATCAAGACTACATCAATCTTGAATGGGCAAGACATAAATCATGGTGAAATTAAGAAGGAAATAATCTTCATCAATCTTGAATAGGCAAGACATAAATCATGCTGAAATCAAGAAGGAAATAATCTTCATCAATCTTGAATGGGCAAGACATAAATCATTGAAGAATCAAGATGGAAGTTTCCTTATAAGTGCAAGAGACATTAATAATGAAGATTATAGAAGATTTGAGTGGATATTACCGTTGAAGCTTACATAAGTCAACTAGCACATCATAAGTCGACTTATATATCAAGATCCGAACAGCATAAGTCGACTAGAATAGCATAAGTCGACTAATATATGAAGATCTGTCAACACAAGTCGACTAATAGTCCATAAGTTGACTTATTGAGGGACACAAGTCGACTTACACAGCATAAGTCGACTTATAGAAGAGCGGAGATAAAATTTTATGAAAAACGTTGGGACAAGTCGACTTATGAGTACAGCGAACTTATTCTGACAAAGACAATTAGCCACAAATGGAAAGGAGAATATCAAGGAATGGTCATATCAATTATGCAACGGCTAGAATATGTTCCAACAACTATTTTCTTCTAAATATAAGATTGGATGATCAAAGGAGTGGGTACCGAAGTTCTACAAGGGAAAATACTCTTCTATTGCTCCAAAATTGCTCATTATTGTTCTTATCTTGTTACACAATTGCATTGAGCACTTGTTCTTTCATCTATATCTCATTTCTCTTACATTTAAGTGACAAGTGAAAAGGTCACTTGTTAGGTAGGATTTGTGCTGGAAGACAAATCAAGTGTAAAGGTAGCTTGAGCCGGAAATCAAGTGGTGTTGGTAGGATTTGTGCCGGAAGACAAATCAAGTGTAAAGGTAGCTTGAGCCAGAAATCAAGTTGTTGGGCCCCGAACCTTTTTTGGAAATTAGAACTATTAAATGAATTATTGGAAATCATTCATGTGTAAAGATATAAGAAATTCATGAAATGGAATTCAAATGAAAAATATGGTATAGATATAAGATGGATTTTATGTGATATGTTGAAGTTAAAGAACAGGAAATTCCAAGTGAAATATGTTCATAGAGTATGCTTCGGTGTTTTAGCCATAACTTGATCACTAGTTATTCAAATGAGATGATTTTTGTTTTGGATTAAATTAGAGGAATAGGGCTACACTTGTTATGAAGGAATCGAGTTTCAATTTGGCCCTTAAGAAGGTTAATTTTGAAGGGAATTAAAGTACTGGAAAATGTGTAAGTAAAATGATATGTCCTACATGTTTTGAGCATAACTTTTGATGTAGTGCTCTAAATTGGATGATTTTTGTGGCATTATGAAATTAAGACATAGGGGAACAATTCTCTAGAAGGAAGTTCTAGCAAATTCCTTCAATTTGATGATTAGAAAAATGTTCTAAGTTAAGCATGATTTTATGATATTTGAGACTTGGTCATATTTGATGACTTTGAGGAATTAATTAACATGTTAATGGGATTTAATTAACATGTTAATTTGACTAAGATCATAGGGTATGAATTAAGTGTATTAAGCTGGTAAATAGCATGGAGGGCAAAATGGGAAGACAACTTAAGTCATTTGGGTTGCAAGGCCATTCATTAAGGGTATTATGGGCAAAAGACATGTGGGCTTGGTATATAAGGCATGAGATCCACGAAAATGAGAGAAAAAACAAGAAAAAATAGAGAAGAGAGGGAGAGATGTCGTGGAGGAGAAGAGGAAAAAGAAGAGGGAGAGAAAGAAGAGAAGAAGAGAAGGAAACCAAGAGAAAAGTGAAGGAATTTCGTGGATCAAGGAGAGGAATCAAGCTTTCTAAGGTAAGTTCTCCCACTTTTCATCTTCTTTGTTGAGAAATGGTTAGGGTTTGTTCATGGTGAAGTTCTAGAGAGAGAAAGTTAAAAGGAAGAAGAAGATGGTGAAATCCTTTGGAGTTTTGGGTTTCTAAACTAGATTTGAAGTTTTCTAACCCACATGAACCATGGATGGGTTAGATTATAGATTGATTAGGGTTTATGGAATTTATGTGATAATTAGGGAAATTTGGGGGTTTTTCAAATTTAATGGAAATTTATGGAATTTTGTTTGTGTTAAGGTTATTAAGGACCTTTCCAAGGGCAAGAAGGAGGAAGCCATTGATTTTGGATTTCCAAGAATAAGCGAGGATTTAAGGTAGGTTTTCATGTTTATAGTGAATAATGAGCCATAATGTGCTTTCAAATATCAAAATGAAAAAAAAATGATTTCAAATTCATTGTTTAAATGATTTGAGAAATTATTACAAGTAATGCAAAGCTTGGTTTTAAGTGATTTGAGAAATTGTTATACATGTTGCATTTATTGTCTTTGAATGTTTTGTGATAGTGCCGCATGTTTTGGTGTATGCATTGTGATGATGAATTGAGAATTGATGATGACCTTGCATATGGAATGTTACATGCTCATGAAAGGATTCATGAAAATTTGCATGATTTATGAAAAACAAGAATTCAAAGAGTTTTTCCATTTGGTGCAATCATTTTTCAAGAGCATGATTACATGTTATGTGGGTTAGGTATAGTCCACCCAAGAACTGTCGCGTGCACGCTGACCATGAATAGGCTTCTCCTGCCTGCCCGCAAGTGGCAAGGAGTTCCTTTTAGGACTCCTCAAGAATTTACGACTACACAAGGCCATTATATGGAATTGTGTAGTTAAATCATAATTAATGGACTTGCCAAACCATTATGATGTGTTTATATGTTTATGAATTGTGACAAGTTGATGCATTCATGATTTATGAAAAAGTTAAAAATGCAAGAAATTGTGTTGTTTGTGAGTTTTGGTTATTTGACAAGGATTTTGAGAAATATGGGTTTCACGACTCAACAAGAATTTTAAGAATTATGCGTTTTATAACTCAACAAGCATTTTCCATGGTAAAGAATGTTTTCGAATGGTTTTGCTCCTTAATTATTATAAGCATGTTTCCCCATGGAGCTTTCGAGCTCACCCCCACTCTCTTTCCCCATTCACAGGTGATAAGCAGGAAAACAGAGTGAAAGTCAAGACTTTTCTCCGGAATTGCATGTTTTGTTATGTTTTGGATTAAATGATGTAAATTAAGGTTTTACATGTATTTTGAGGATTATTGAGTTCTGCATATTTTGGATATTCAATATTGTTATTGGTAATCTATTGTGGCATGTGTTGCCATTGAAGATTGTAAAATGTCATGTTATGGGATTGGTATATGAATATGAATTATGTATTGTGTATGATGATGTGGGTTGAAATTAGAGGCAAGTGAATAATGATACCCTTTTGAGTTAAGGAATGACATATTGTTATATATGTAAATGAATGGTTATGATGAATGCTGAGCATGAATGATGGGTAGATACATATGCAAATGTATATATATATATGTGTGTATCCATCAATGAGATGTTATGGAAAAGAACAACAGGAATTGTGATGGTTTTGGATAATGAAATGTGAAATTGTGTATGGATGATTGTCAAAGTTGAATGTGAGACTGGGTATGGATTACGATAGAGAAAGGATGAGTTTAATTTGGAATTGAATACAATTGAAGAAGTGATCCATGTGAGTAATGAGTTATGTATATGAATTGATATGTATATATATAAGTGAGGCAATATGGATAAGGAATATTGGAGTGCTAAGATGATAATCATGAGATGTTTTTGCCCGAATTGAAGTTGATGAAGTGATGGATTTTTTAATATGAGTTGCCATTATGTGTAATTGAAATGTTACGGAAAAGAAGAATTAGTATTTGACGAACTCCAAATTGGTATTTGAATGAATAAAAATGGTGGTGTATTAGCAAAGGAAGTGAAATGTAGCAAAGCTCAAGTCTTTATAGGGATATGATGTTATGAACATGATAGTTTTGATGTATGATGAGAATTTGTGGTATTGATAAATTATTTAAGACAAGAATTGAGAGATTGATAAATTAAGTTTGATGTTTGAGTTGTTATGAAGAGTTTAGACATTTGAATAAGTATATATGTGAAGATTATAAGTGGTTATGATGGTAGTTGGATGTAAGAAACTTTGGAAAAAGGTTGAAGAGGTTTTGGAAATCGCATGTCCGTTAAACGGACATGGAAGTCTGTTTAACGGACAGCCTCAGGTCAAAAGGACCCCTCCCCTTGCTCATGTCCATTAGACGGACATGGATGTCCGTTTAACGGACATTCTCGGATGGTTTGGTGCAGTTTGGGCCGTATGTGTCCGTTAAACGGACATGCATGTCCGTTTAATGGACAGCTACAGGTAACCTTGGGAAAAATGCGATTTAAACCAGTTTTGAGATCGAATCTCGTTTTGAGGCCTCTAATAAGAGTTGTAGATCTCGATGTTATCCTTCAAATGGATCAAGAACGAAGGAATTTAGATTTGTTTAGGAAAAGTTATAGTAATCGCGCCAAAGTATGTTCAAATTGATTTTAGGGAATGAACATGTTGAATTCTTTTGATCATAACTCCCTCATCCGACCTCCAATTGAAGCGATTCTTGAAACAATGGATTCCTAAGACATGTAGGTATCCCTCCATTTAAATTTGTATCTTTTGGAGTTTATTTGAGAAAGTGTGAATAAAAACAAGGGAGAGGTCGGATAGGAGGGCTTGTTTAGGATATGAACACATTATGGTATTTTGATTATATCTTGAGTTGTAGAGCTCGGTTTGAAATGATTCTTGTTTCAAAATAAACAAGAGATATAGAGCTATGATTTATATGAAGAAGTCAAATTGAAATTATGATTTAAAGTGTTCTAATTTGATTAAAAGCGGTAAAAGTGAGTTCTAGTAGGGTGACTATGTTGTGTGGAACACCATGGAATGAATTGTAAGTAAAATTTTGGAATGTTATAAGCATGAAGATAAATAGATGATGCCTAAATGGATTAAGAATGAAAAAAAAATTAACCCTCTAAGGTTATGTTCACACTCTCGTTACATGATCCAGAATAAGTAAGGCTTCTTAAGTTGAGCAAGAGAGTTGGGTTCCGGTAACGGGATCCAACACAAGTGGTGTTGTAAGAGTTCACACTAAACTAAAAAGTGTGCAGTAAAGTAGTTTGCCAAATCCTAAGTGGGAGCTTAGGTAGAGGACGTAGGTCTTAGCACCGAACCTCTATAAAAACAGTGTTTGCTCTTCTTCCCTACTCTTTATATTTAAATTTGTTTAAATTGTTTTTGTGTGAATTAACTTCTGATTTTATTGTAGAATTTTTCAAAAAGCTTAAATATCTATTCAACCCCCCCTTCTAGATCACTAACAGAAAGCAAATGCTAATCTGGAGCATACTGTGAGTAGACTTAGATGGTCTCATTCCACTGTTTGCTTTGTTTGACTTTTTGATATTGATTGATTTATGAATGATCATGTGAAAGTGTTTGACTGTGTTGGTTTCTAAATAGGAGGTTCGATGAATGTGTTGTATGAATGAAGTATTGAAGTGCTCATTGTATGTGAATGATATGAAATAAGTGTGCATAATATGATTGCTAATGTCAGACCACGGTCTGATGACAAGTGTGTTTTTGAATGTGCATTTGCATGTGAATAAAAGGGTGATTATCAGCTTTAATATTGAATGCCGAACTAAGGTCCGATGATATGGGAATGTGAGTGAATAGGAATATGCAAATGTAATTGATGAGTTCCATGTCATGAATGCATGAAACGTAATGGATGTTATGACCAAAGTAGCCACCGATCAGAGCTTAAAGCTCAACGAGTGAAAGTGAGCCTCGAGCTCAAAAGTGATTCAGAGCCTCAGGCTCAACGTTTAATGAGCCCTATGTGGGATAGTTATCAATGAGTCCTATATGGGACAGTGTCAATGAGCACTATATGGGACAGTATCAATGAGCCCTAAATGGGACAGTTTAGGTACTCAGTCACAACAAAATAATAAATGAAAAATGGGTCTCATGTGCACTGCATATGCATATTGAGTGATTAAATTGTATTGAATGTGAAGTGTGAAATGTGTAATGATGTGAATTATATGTTATGTGATTGGGTGAGCCATCGATGATGGTCACTCATTGAGTTCGCAAAATTCAACCAAAATTTGTAAATATTTTTCAGGATCAAAAGAACACCCCGTTAGGTAAACGAGACTATACCTACAACATTGAAGTGAAGGATAGAGGTCGGGATCAATTGGTTTCTGCATTGCATTTCTTTATTTTCGTATTGCGTTGTGTTTATTATGAAATTTTTGTATCGAATAATGTATTCAGAAAATTTTGCACAATGTGTATACAAATGTATTCATGTTGTAATGTAAAGACATTATGATCAAATTGTTTTGTTTTTGTAATGGGCCCTAATTGGCTATTGAAATCTTATTGATTGTATTGTGTTGATTGAAAAAGTTTATGATTGAAATTTGCCCGAATTGATTATTGATTTTTTGCAAAAGTGTGCATTGTTTCAAAAAAAAAAGAAAAAAAAGACTTTGTATTGAGTTTTGACTGTTTGAGTGTTCTAGCATGTCACCCTTGCGGGCCACGAATTTAGATATTACCCATTGATGTCTAGTTCGAGTCTTGCAAGAGTGGGTGCTACATTTATGTGGTATCAGATCCCAGAAGTACTATCTTGTATGGGCATTCTGAAACATGTGTCAAGTTGCATGCATATTAGTTATGTCATAGCAAACAGCGGCAATTGATCCACAGTATGAGTGACATGCATAAGCATTCCTTAAGAGTCTGAAGCATTGAAAAAAAATGATGTTCTAACAAAATGTGAGAAAATAAAGGTTTACGAACATTTGGAAATGAGAAATAGTATCTGGTTTTGTATGATAGATAAAGGTTCATCAAAAGGGGGTATGTATCCTTGAGGGTGATATAGGTATAAGTAGGTATATTGCCACGGATTGATTGAGGAAAATAAGAATATGAGTAGAAATGAGGAGGCTAAAGTGTACATACAGAATGAAATGAAATCATTGTTATGATCTGATCATAAAATGATGAATTTGGAAATCGAAATGGTTAGGTGAGTATTATAATAAGAGTTTGTAATTCAGTATAAGGATATATTAGGGGAAAGTTAGAAATGCTTATAAAATAGGATTTTTGGTAAGAATGAGAGTGGAGGAAAGTTGAAGGACTTCTAAAATAATGAGAAATAGTATATGGTTGGATATAATAGATAAAGATTCAGTGTATTTGTATCGATGGATGTACCATTGAATATGAAATCGATATTGCGTTCTAGTGAAAGATGATATAAATGTGAATGCACTGTCATGGATTGTTTGAGGAAAAATAAGGATATAAGTAGAAATGATGAGAATAAAGTGTATCAACCAAGTGGATATGACCTTGAAAGGTTGAACTTGGACTTAGAATGGTTGTGTGATTATCGATATAAGAGTTTATGATTCATTATGAGAATATATTTGTGGAATGGAGATCTAAGTTTCATATGGGTTATTCCCCTATAATTATGAATTGATTGAGAATATATATATGTGTGAGATGAAATAAATGACAATTGGAAGAAGAGATGATGATAGCGATATATGAAAAAGTTATTGAGTTTAGGTTGATTCGTCATTGTGAGTGCACATCTGATAGTGGGATCACCATGAAAAATGGAAATGTGTATAATATGCATGGAAATGATATGGGAAGCAATCGGTGATTTATTGAATAAGTGCTAATTATAGTTCCTATAGTTCAAAGTTCAAGATGAGTTAGAGTAAGACATGAGAGTACTTGTAGTGATTGATTGGGAAGGAATTGAGATTGTTAATGATGTTATCATATGTGATCAATTTGAAGAAAAAGAAGAAGGACACGATTATGGCATAATCCCCACGATCGAGGACTGACACAAAAGGAGAAGAGTTATCTAGAATTTGTTGGAGTTATATAAATATAGTGCCCTGGAAAGCAAGTGTATTTACATGTAACTTTATCTTCTTGATTCTGATTTTGTAATGAAAATATTTATTATTAATAAAACAAAAGAGTTTGGTTTTATCTGTATGAGCATTATATATCTGGTCATAAGGTACCAAGATTCATTTGTAAGTAATATACATATACATAGAGATGTATGGGAAACATGTATATTATTAGAATCAATTAATTGATTCACAGTTGAATAATCAAGTTG
This sequence comes from Erythroxylum novogranatense, assembly GCA_029891385.1. Lineage (NCBI taxonomy): Eukaryota > Viridiplantae > Streptophyta > Magnoliopsida > Malpighiales > Erythroxylaceae > Erythroxylum > Erythroxylum novogranatense. The sequence goes on along the minus strand of CM057229.1, from coordinate 79,486,769 downwards.
GTCGTTTGATTATGGTTTAGGCGTAGTGTTGCGATTTATCTCCATATAAGTAAAGGAGTTTACTTAAAGGGAATGATGAGTTTCATATCATGATAGTAGTAGACTATCGATAATGGCACTATTAAATGAATTGGAATCAAGTATGTTTTCAAGAATAAAGTGGGCCGTTACTTTAATCTTAAAACATACAACTTAAGCATTCGCTTATTATGAACCACAATCTTGATGAGTGGTGAACTCATATGTGTTTCATTATAATTCTTGATATGATCGAATGGATTTTTACAGGTATTAATCCGATGTCTGCATGTTGGAATTATTAATTGAAACATGTATCGAGGAACATTCACTCGAATAAAGAGTTTATAGTGTTATCATCTCTTCTAGATGTTTTAAGGAGATTTGGTGATTAAAGCTGGCGCGATAGTTTGATGGACTAGCTACCTATCAAGTCTTAATACTAAGTTGAGATCTTATGTGTTAATCACCATATAAAGTAAAATGAGAGATCTAGAAGGAAAAACCAACATAAGGGCAAAACGGTAATTTTATCCTTTATTGTGCGGATGGCTATAATAAGGTTCTAAATAGGGTTTGCAATTGGACATATTCTCATAATATTTAATAATTCAAGAGTTCAACTAATTGTCTTTAGTGGAATGACATTTAGTTAATAAGCTAGAATTAATTCCGATGAGATTGAATTATTTCTGGGCTTATTGGAGCTTGAATTATCAAAGTCCAATAAGATTCCCCACTTGGCTTTAAGGAAGGTTATCAAGCTAAGTAAGAAGTAGTTTGGAGGCTTTAGAATTCCATAATTGAATGATGGGCTTATACTAATTAATGGTTAATTGGAAGCCCATATGTTCATTAGAAATGGGCTTGTTTTGGTTTAATGTAATTGATTAGATTAATTATATTAAAACAATTTTTTTAAATGGAGAAGAAGCAATTTCGAAATTGTGTTAGGTTAGATGTGTAACCACACATTTGACATTAAAATACTAAATAAAGATGGTCTTTATTATGGTTCATCATTATTAAATGGAGTTATGAACTTACCATTAAATGGTTTAATGGTTGGCTTTTAATGTTGGCATGTAACCTATTTGCATTCATTATATTAAAGATGAAAGATGTGCATTAGATGGACCATCTTCCTTCTTTCTTCTTTCCAAAACCGAAATGGGTATTCAATTATAGGTTATGGTCTTTTCAAATAGCCATTTAAAGATAAATGAAGTAAGTCTCATTTATTGGCTATTTGATGAGTGATTAATGTAAGAAGTGATGCATTGGATGCCTCTCACTCTTTCCATTTATGCATATTTCGAAATTGAGAGGTAAGAAAGGGTTCTTGCATGTTTTTTAGACATTCTCTCTTTTCATGCAAGAGAGAACCGAAATTCTAAGTGAAAGAATTGAAAGAGTTTGATTTTGGTTCTTCTTCTTCTAAGAAAATCTCCTCCAAATATTTCTTCTCCTTTCCCACCAAAGGATTTTGTTAACCTAGTTGTCCTTGAAGAACAAGTGGTAAATCTAATTGGTAGAGGATACTACTACAAGGAAGAAGATAGATTGCTAAAGGAAAAGACTCAAAGGCAAAGGATTTGGATACATGAAGGAGAGGATAGCGCAGCGAGGATTTAAAGCTGTAGCGAAGGAGTCGGTAATTCCTTTTATCTTGTTCTTGGTTTTATTATCCTTATACCATATCATGTATGGATTAGCATATTGATTTGGATATATTGCTTCCTCTGCAAGATGATTTCTTAAAAAGTTTTGAAATCTATCGTTTCTCAAAACTAAGCATGCTTTCTTTTACCGATCCAACAGAATTGAATGGGATTAAGGAATCCTTAGTCTAAGCTACTAATTGGTGAATCGATATAAATACATCTCTAGATAAGATGTAATGATTTTGGTGATATATGCCAAGGTATTAGAGTAAATGAAATTGTTTAGTACCTTACAGAACCTCATTACAAGGGATGTTCCGATCATGTAAGCTACGGCATAAATTGATCCTATTGAGATATTATGAATAGTTAAAATTGATCTTCTTGAGGTACTAAGAGTGACTCATAAGTTGTAACACCCCACTCCCGTATGACCCGAACCCGACATCGATGGTGATATCCGAGTCCATGTCCCACGAGGGTGGCGTGCTACATCACTCAGTCAGTCAAAACTCAGTATTAACTTTTTTTTCTCTTTCCTTCACACACACATACACATTATAACAAATACGGAAACAATTTACATACACCATTCAATGGACTCGGGGCCCTGTTCATAAATACAATTAACTCCAGTCTGTTGATTTTACAAACTGACTTAAGCAATAATACAGAAAATCAGGGAATAGAAATACACTAATGCAGACGCAAACTGATCCCAACCTCTATCTTTTACTTGCTTACAGTACTCCCGTGTCAAACGGGGTATTCTTTAAGACCTAAAAAATATATGCAAATTTTGGGTGAGTTTTGCGAACTCAGTGAGAAACCATCATCGATGGTTCACCCAATTCATGCATCACGCGAATAGCGTACAAACTATCACCATTGCACATTCAGAATATTATATGGCAATTTACAGATTTTCACAACAGCATAATCAAAAAGAATTCAAATCAGTGTCACAAAAATGCAAGGCATATTGCCTCTTTCCCAATCCAAAAGTCAATTTAATGCATACTTACTCAAATACATGACATTTTCCATTTTATTGCAGCGATTCGGTGCTTTTCCCAATTCACAGTACAATCAAATACATGCATAACATTTTTCTATTTCTTCCCATTTAGATTATGTGTTGTGACTGAGCGCCTGTACTGTCCCAATCCGGACGCATTAATCAGTGAGCCTATGGCTCTGAACTGTCCCTTTCGGGCTCATTAAGCATTGAGCATAAAGCTCTGAATTGTCCCTTTCGGGCTCATTAAGCATTGAGCATAAAGCTCTGAACTGTCCCTTTCGGGCTCATTAAATGTTGAGCATATAGCTCTCGGTGGCAGCTCCAGTCACAACTGTTATTAATCATGTACAGAATTCATTTATTACAATTCTACCATATCACATTGAAAGTCAAAACTAATTTATCGAACAAACAAGTAACACTTCAATATCAATTTCCCATTCCCTCGGATCTTTGGTCCGAGATCTCAAACGTAATCATTCACAAACAATTACACACAAGTAGCACTTCGATAACAAGTTTTCAATATTCCGGACACCTATGGTCCGAAATCAATCAAAAGCAAACACACATAATCTCTCCATTATCTCCACATGGTATAACCACATAATTTTCATCACATATAGATTGAGAAACCAACTAGGTTACTCACCTGTACTTCCGAGCTAATATCTGGAAGTCTCAGTAACGTCGGTAGATCGACGCTCCAAATGTGCCTCTATAATAATCAGAAAATATAACCATTACCACTTGTCCAATCAGAACTATTTAATAATGCATATGAAGCAATTTGCAGGTGCACAATGCATGTTCATGATATTCCCGGTCCTAATCCTACTTTTTTTTCATCAGAAAAATCTCTCCAAAAATTAGAAACCTATTGGCACTGACGGTGCGCAAATCGGACCTCTATAGGTCCCCAATTAAACAAAACAGTGATTACACAGACTTTTACCCGGACTCACGTCAATTTTCCGTCCAAAAATCTCCAATCTCTCAGAAAATGAAATTAAATATTCACTGAATCTGATGCCTCAAGAATCAGGTCAATCGGACGTCGGACGGAAAAGTTATTCACGAAAGAAACCAAAATTCAACAATTAATATATACATATTGCCCTTATTTCCTACTCTTTTTTTCCTTTCCTTTAAAAAAAATTCATAACTTATTCTACACAATTCAGAAAAATGCAAACCATATCTCATTGGAAAGGTAATGAAACCCTCTACAAGTTTCCTTTAGTCTAGAAAAATCAATTTCACCCCTAAGGGTATCAAAAATTCAATGCAAACTACTGCCCATACAATCACTTCCCAAAACAGAACAGTCATTAGAAATTCACTATCTTTCATTCTATGCAGTCAAAAATTACACAATAAATATGCTCATCAAGGGCACAATGATATCTACAACTTTTGTGAAACAACCCAAATTTCAATTCCTTTGCTAACTAGGTCAATTAATTCATTCAATGTTACTGTCCCTGAAATCATTCAATCAGAGCAGTAACTTTCTATCAATCATAACTCCCTGTACACAAATCAGAAAAATCACCACTTTATATCCCTGAAAATATAAAACCTCAAATTTCAATTCTTCCTGAAATAACCAAACTCCAATTCAGCTTCTAACAATGTCAAATCTGTTATGTAAGTTTCTGACCTAATCAGCAATTAACATCACAATGTAGATTCAGATTGTGAAAATCCATAACTTCCACATCTGATTTCCAGAAATTATATGCCATACACCATTTTCAAAATCAATGTGTCATATAAAAATTTTCAGTAGACTTTCAACACCAATTCAATTCACAAAAATTGCTCAAATTCTTCCAAATCAGAATGTGCACTAAATTTGTCATTCCAGCTAGGTTTCATTCAAGGCATAAAAACAGCCAACACTCATTAGTCCATAACTCCTACTATACATATTGAAAAATTGCAAAAACAGTGTCATTATAAAAATAACTTAATAGGCTTCAATTTTCCATCTAATCCATTTGTCCTAATTCCTTCTCAATTAATTCATAAAAATTAGCAAACTCTAGGGTATACTCTCGGGTACTGTTCATTCCAGTTAAGAGCAGTAACTTTCCATGCAAAAATTCACCATCTTAAAGCTAACATTGGACAACACTTATTTCACACAAAAATGTAGCTAACATCTTAAAGTTTCAGTGGCCACAAACCTTACCTCATTTTCATTCCTACACAATGAATTATGATCAAAACAGTGCAATCGATAAAAACCCTAATTTTCCAGATTTGGTGTTAACCTTAGTTCTATCATTTCCAATGCCTTTAACACATCATTAGACATCCAAATAGACACAATTTAGGTCTTACCACATTCATACATATACTAGGGCTAATACTTAAAAATTGCAGCACTTAATTTCACAATTCATGTGCTAGATTAGTCATCCATGTTCAATTCAAAATCAAGCCATAACCACTTCTATCATACTACTTTCAATTCCTCCACAACCTAGCCTTACACCCATTACTTCAAACCATCATTATCAACAATTTAATACATCCCTAAGCATAATAAATGCTCCATTAATAACTCCTAACTACCATGGCATTCAATTCATCATTAAACCAACAGGTAAAGCTTAATTAAAGCTTAAAACCTTCAATTAGCACTTACCTCCTATAAAGCTTCCCTTAAAGCGTCAACTACCAACTTTAACTTCTACACTTGAAACACCAAAACACCAACCTTCATCACTTTTCTAGCATGTACAACAATCATCATACCAAGAGGAGTAGAAGAAGAACTACAAGAAGGTTCCACTTTGAGAGAGAAAAAGAAGAAAATCGATGATGAGAAGCAAAAATGGGAGAGGATGCCTTTTGTATGAGTCTTTTTCACATATCAACTTGTTCTATCTTGTTCTTAAACAAGGAAAACCGATAGGATCAAGCAATGGACATTAAATGAAGGTGTTTGGTGTCAAAATTTCATTTGTCAAAGGTTTCCAAAGAAAAGTCAACATAATATATTATAATCCAGATCAAAAATGAACCCAATCAACTCAAATGACCCTAATTTCAATCCCAAAATAATATACCCCACTATACAGTGCCATTGGGTAGCAATTTTCGCTACCGAAAATCGACTGGTTCGCCAATTGGTAATTTTTTTCCGGTCCGGAAATTTTCTCCGGAAAAATTCAGAAAAATTCCTAAAAATCTCTTAAAATAGAAAACAATTTATGGCGCACTCAGAAAAATTTTCCAAACCCATTAACCACGTTAATCCCAATAAAATTATCTTAGGCACGCAAACCGGGAATGTCATGAATGCATGACTAGTATTTGCATGTGCACAATTGTGACTGTGTACCAATCCTATTATGCATGAACACTCCTATGAAGTCCCAATCTAGCACATCCTATGCCAATTTACTATTCTACCCTTCCAATTGAGGGTGGGATGTTACATAAGTAATTATGTAAAATAGATGATTGATAAGGATTTCATGAACAGTATCGATGATTGTAGCAAGAAATCTTCTTTCAAAGAAGAATTTCCCTAAATTGGGTTAAGTTGATCAGACAATTCAGTTTAAGAGTGGTTATTGAAGAATCAAATTGGAAATTAATACGTAATAAATCAAAAGTGAATAATAATGGAGTCATATCCCAAGCGGAGACTCAGACATAAGAAGTGGAATATGTTACTGAGAGTGTATGCATTTTGTTTGATGTAAAGTATGCAACTCCGTGAGTGGGTGTTAAATTCGAGATCACACTATTGCAAATGTGAGGAGAATAGAGGTCCACATTATATGCGATGTAACTATGTTCGGGATATCCAAATTGAATATGAGGAATGTAATACCAACACCCAAAGTGAAGCACGCAAATAAATTGAAATGCATGGAGGAACTAGTATGAATGAATAGACGTTTGAATAAGTTGATGTGTATTAAAGGAAATTTGATATAAAGAGAAAATCATTAGAGAACAGAAGTCAAGTGGAAAACTGAAAATGACAAGAGATAATATTACCTTCATTAAGAAAATTATTGATTTTGAAAGGAATGTATAAACGAGTGCTACACTGGTAAAGGTAGTGTGTAATTCGACACCTTAAACAAAAAATTCTATAATGGAATAGTACAAATTCAGATATTTAGGTTTCCAAATCTAGTGCAAGGAAGAGTGCAAAATGTTGAGTGGAATATAGGGCAAAAATGAAGTGTTACTAGTTGCATTGAAATTTTAGATCAGTTTCACTGAAAAGAAGTAAGTAAGCTTAAAAGCTATGGATTCAGAATTGTGAATCCCATAGAAGAATTGAAAACGAATATGAACTTTTGAGTAGAATGGGAAGAATGATGTTTAGTGATTGAAATATGAATTATGTGTACCTGATAAGGATGATTGAACAAAGAGATTGTTAGAGAAACGCAATAACAACCTAAGCTAGACATCCTAGTAGGAATACGCTAAGATTGTATTTTAGCTGCTAAGGATGTAGAAACAAGTGGTTGAATGTTTGAACTACCAACAATTTTAACTGTTGGGAATATGCTTGAAGCTTATATTTTTGAGTTCATAGGAAGATGAGATTGAGGTATAATTCAAATTGATAGCAGGCATTACAATTGTGACCATAGTGGCATCATTAGAAGCGAAATGGGGCATTGTATGACAGAAAGGTGGTCATTCACCCTTACATTGAGATGAAGAGGGCCTAAAATGGTATAAGGCCATAATAAATGTGAGATACTATTAGTGAGTGAGATGAATATGAAATAAGAGTAAAATGACTCATGAAAGATAAATGAGTTAGGTGGATCAACAATGGATTTAAGGAATATAGTGAAATGGACATAAAAGTTGAATGTATTAACACTGAAGAGAAGTGAATTGTCAAAGGAGAGATGAAGTGTTTTTGTGAGTACCATCTTGGAAAGGTGTGCTCAGATTTGGAGAAAGGATAAGTTAAGTTATTATGAATTGGTCTGTATGAAAATTATTATGAGTTAGTGTTATTGGTGAAAGAGGTTTTAGATTCATAATATATGATATGTGAATATGTTAAAAAATAATGGTATGATCAACAAAGATAGATTGACAAGGTGTGCTCATATTTGGTGATCGAAATAAGAAGTATGTGTACCCGATAAAGATGATTGAGCAAGAAAGTGTTAGAGAAGCTTAACACTGTTTGAGTGTTCTAGCACGCCACCCTCGTGGGGCACGAACTCAGATATCACTCATCGATGTCGGGTTTGGGTCTTGCGGGAGTGGGGTGTTACATGATCTTACCTTGATTCTTCACCAAATGAAGAGATCTTTAGCTCAAATGAAAGCTCTTTTCTTCCTCTTCCTTTTTCTCTTCTTGGACAACTTCAAAATCTTCTTGAAGACTAAGAAGAATTAAACCCTAACCCACTCTCTTTTTTTTTCTCTCAAATCACCAAACTCTCTTTCTCTTTCTCTCTCATTTTCGTTGTTCTCTTCTGCTTATCCTTCCATTCACGTTTTTTTTTCTTCTTTTATAAGCAAGACAACACTTCTTCTTACAATTATGCCTTTAATGATTGAGAATTGTCCCATTTTCCCTTTCAATTATGCCTTATGTCTTTTATACTTAAGTGTCTTGCCAGCAATACACTTGAACATTCTAACATAGCACTTTCTTCTAGAAAATGTCCCCCATTGTCTTAAGTTTCTAATGACATCAAAATCATTCAATTCGGTTCAGTGATTCGAAAGATATACTTCAAACATTTTTGGACTGCTCTTGTCCAAATCAGTATACTATGCTCAACTTCTATATGAAATTTAAACATCTTAGAAACTGAATTAAATTCTAATTTGTTCATACCATTTGTAGCTCCATGTCTCTAGTTCATCAAAAATTAGGAATCATATCATTTGGAGCTCTACCGATCCAAAAATAGTCAAAATACTAAAGCATGTTCAGTGGAATAACACCAGTTCATAGTATTTTAAAACACACACACTGTACCTATCCCACGTTTTCACTCAATCTCTATCCCTTCATTTAAAATGGATATGATTTTTGGTGGATATGTAGAGAAATGCCTTTTGAGTCCAATGGTGCAAGAGTCAAGTCATTTGAGTGTCTAGAGAAGAAGTTATGGTCAAAAGAATCCAATCTGGTTTTATCCTCAATCATATTAAACCTATCATGGGAAAATTAGTATACTTTATATAAAGATATCAAATTTAGGTGTTCTTTATACGGTTAGAAATAGAACTTCAATAGCTACAACCTTCATGAAGACCTAGAAGACAAATTATATCTTTTGATGGATCAAAAATGGAACAGAAGATATAATATGAACAATAACCCAGAAGAAGTTTATGAACAACAACATAGAAGATGTTTTACAATTGTCATAACTTTCTCTACAGATATTTGATTTAGGTTTTATTTATATGGTTTGAAATAGGACTTCAATAGATACAACTTTTATGAAGACCTTGAAGACAAATTCCATCTTCTGAAGGATAAAAAATGGAACAGAAAATGTAAAATGAACAGTTACTCAGAAGAAGTTTATGAACAGTAACACAGAAGATATTTTTCAGTTGGAATAAATTTCTCTACAAATATCTGATTTAGGTTTTATTTAGTTGGTTTGAAACATAACTTCAATAGCTACAACATTCATGAAGATCTCAAAGACAAATTCCATCTTTTGAAGGATAAAAAATGGAACAGAAGATATAAGATCAACAGTAACCCATAAGAAGTTTATAAACAGTAACACAACAAATGTCTTACAATTGTCATAAATTTCTCTAAAGATATAGGATTTAGGTGTTATTTAGATGGTTTGAAAGAGGACTTCAAGAGCTACAACTTTTATGAAGGAAAATTTTTCAAAATATATCTAGATCAATTCTAAATTTTCCCTTAAAGTCCAAAAACGAATTTTACATTCATCCACCAAAGTACTACACTCAGTTCTCATTTCATGACTAATTTTGAGACTCTTAGAGACAGAATTCAAATTTGATATCTTCATAAGAAATGTACCCATATGTTTCTAGTTTAATCCAAACAAATAATCTTCTCATTTGGATATCTATAGAAAACGTTATGGTTAACATACCTAAGCACACTTAGTGAACATTTCCTAGATCAACCACCACTTTTGTTTCCAAATCTTTCCTTATCACAACTCATACCAAAATCACTCTTTCAACTCCCTCTACTTATCATTTTCAATAAAATCACATTTGAAACAATCATACCTGGAAGTTGTCAATGAATGCATGTACACTTAGTTTTGTATCCCCTTAATAAATTTTGTCCCCAAAATTCTCATCTGATTAATCAATACGGTAGAGGTATTAATTCCTCATATGCTTCTCCATTTCCCATATGCTTCATCAGATACTCTTCCAAATGACCACAATTGATAACTCAATAGGTCCTTCAATCATTGATTCAGCTATCATACTATCTTACCGACTTTTATATTACTCACCAACTTTTACCGAGAGTGTTATCAATCTATCTCTGTTGATCATACCGTTATTTCTTAACCTATTCACATATCACATATTATGAATCTAAAACCTCTTTCACCAGTAACACTAACTTAAAATAATTTTCATATAAATCAATTCATAATAGCTTAACTTATCCTTTCTCCAAATCTAAGCACACCTTGCCAAGGTGGTACTCATAAAAACACTTCATCTCTCCTTTGACAATTCACTTCTCTTCAGTGTTAATACATTCAACTCTTATGTATATTTCACTATATTCCCTAAATCTGGTGTTGATCCACCTACCTCATTTATCTTTCATGAGACACTTTACTCTTATTTCAGATTCATCTCACTCACTAACAATATCTCACATTTATTATGGCTTTATACCATTTTAGGTCCTCTTCATCTCAATGTAAGGGTGAATGACCACCTTTCTATCATACAATGCCCCATATTGCTTATAATGATGCCACTATGGTCACAATTGTAATGCCTGCAATCAATTTAAATTATACCTCAGTCTCATCTTCCTATGAACTCAAAAATATAAGCTTCAAGCATATTCCCAACAGTTAAAACTGTTGGTAGTTCAAACATTCAACCACTTGTTTTTACATCCTTAGCAGCTAAAATACAATCTTAGCGTATTCCTACTAGGACATCTAGCTTAGGTTGTTACTTAGGCTTCTCAAACACGTTCTTGCTCAATCATCTTTATCGGGTACACATACTTCTTATTTCGATCACCAAATATCATTCTTCCGATTTCACTCGAAAGTTCATATTCGTTTTCACTTCTTCTATTGGATTCACAATTCCGAATCCTTAGATTTTAGGTTTTCTTACTTCTTTTCAGTAGAATTGATCTTAAATTTCAATGCAACTAGTAAAACTTCATTTTTCCCCATATTCCACTCAACATTTTACACTCTTCATTGCACTAGATTTGGCAACCTCAATATCTGACTTTGCACTATTGGAATATAGAATTGTCTGTTCAATGTGTCAGATTACATACCACCTTTACCAATATAGCACTCATTTGTACATTCTAGAATTGACTTTGTACATCAAATGTCTCCAAGACCTCAAAGCGATTTCTATCATAACAATTCTAAACCATGTATCAAAATCAACTCATAAGACCTTAATTGTCTTTATGCATACAAAAACCACTTTATACTATTACAACATATTGTATCTTAATCTCTGATGTGGAACTTCATTATATACTGCATAATCTCCAAATCCAAATGATATTATTATCATCAATGTCATATTCCTCAAATATTCAAAACGTCCCTTTGTACTTTTTAAACGCACTCAAAATACCATCTATGATTGTAGTCACTAATTGTAACATCCCGTTACCCTAGTAAAGGCAAAAATAATATATGAGAGAAAGTGCTGAGGAAGTAGGAAACACATTCCATGCTCATGCATAATATGACATACACATACATATTAAATAGTAAATGTTCCTGCCCATAAAAATAATTGTACATGTATTCATTGACAATTTCTGGTGTCAATGGAAAGATTTAGAAATGGAAAAGTGGCTAAGAATTGGACCGGTGTCCTAGTTAAAGTGGAGTTCTAAATAACCTTGAACGAGAAGTCATGGTACTTGCCTTCATTTCTTTCTCTCAAAACTTCTTTCTCAAGAGCTCCTCCAACCTAGAGCTTTTCATCAAATATTCCCCGAAGTTAAACCTTGCTTTTCTCTATTGTCATCACTTCCACTCTGATATTTCTTTCTTCTATTCTAAGAAAAGACTGAACCCGCTGTCAATTTTCAAGATGAGGTACGTGGGCTGCATGAGAAACTAGGGTTCACGTGATTTGAAAATGTTAGGTATTTGTGATGGTTGCAAGTTTTGGAGCTTTAAACAAGTAAGCTTATTATGATTACATAGTTTTGCATGAACTGAAGCATGCATCGTTAGTTCACTGCTAAATGGTTAAGAATAGTGATATTCATAATTGTTGAAAAATGAGTGAGGAGATTTTAAGTATGCCATATATATGATTTTCTTTGGATTTAATGATCAAATGTTATAAGAAATTGTAGAAATGATTTTGGAGTCGTAAGATCAACGAAAAAGTGTATGATGATGTTTAGAGCTGAGAAAGAAAGATTTAAGTGATAGCTAGAAAAAAAGTGAAGTGAATGAAAGTGTAGTAATGAAGAAAATGAGATGAATGTACGTAATGAATGTTTTTGTTTTTGATGATTATAAAAAATGATAGATTTTGATGAAGTTGGGAAGTTGATAAGGTACTCGGGATTGTCACCGAGTATGCATTTTACATAGTCTATGTAGCTATTTGTGCATAAATAAGTTTTGTAACGTGTGTGAATTGTGTATTGCATAAATGGTTTGTGCAGGTAAAGTGTTCGCATTCAGGCGTTCCGAGAATTTGAAAGCAAATGCTAATATGGAGCGTATTGTGAGTAAACCTAGATTGGTCTCATTCCATTATTTGTTTTGTTTGACTTTTTGGTATTAATTGAATTCTGAATGATTGTGTGAATGTGGTTGTTTATGTTGGTTTTCGGACAGGAGGTTTGATGATTGTGATATTTGATTTGGATATCAAAGTGCTGATTGCATGTGAATATGCTGAACTAAGTGCACTGAAGTGATTGCTAAGTGAATTCTGAATATGAAATTGCATGCAAGTAAAAGTGTAAATTCTCAACTATATGTTGAATGTCGGACAACGGTCCAATGATAAGTGATTATGACTGAATAAGAGCATGCAATGAAAGTGATGCATTCCATCTCATGAACGCAAGAAATATAAAGGCGTTGTGACTTGTGTTGCCTGTATGAAGCGCTTCCATGTAGCCCTATGGGCTAGTATTCTATTCTAACTGAGCCCTATGGGCTAGTATTCTGTTTTGACTGAGCCCTATGGGCTAGTATTCTATTCTGACTGAGCCCTATAGGCCAGTATTCTGTATAAGTGAGTGACAGGTACTTAGTCACAACAATAAGCACGAAAGTGAGTCTCATACAAATGACATATGCATAATATGAATGTTTGAGTGAATTGAATATGAAGTGTGAAAGTGAAATAGTGTGAAATGTGTAATATGTTAATTTATGGGTTATGTAACTGGGTGAGCCATCCATGATGGTCACTTATTGAGTTTGTAAAACTTACCCAAAATTTGTAATTATTTTTCAGATCAGAAGAATACCCCGTTAGGCCATCGGGAGTATACCTGCAGCATAAGTGAAGGATAGAGGTTGGGATTAGTTCATGTATGCATTATTATTTCTTGTATTTATATCAGATTGTGTTTTCAGTAATGATTGTATCAACTTTCCAGATTGGAAATGTTAGTAAATGATTTTAAAGTGTAATGAAATTATGACTACAAGTCTTCTGTTTTTGTAATGGGCCTAAATGGCATAAAAATTTTATACCGATTTATGAATGTGCTAAGTGCCTTAGCACGTCACCCTCATGGAGCACTGTTAGCACGTCACCCTCGTGAGGCACGGACTCGAATATCACCATTGATGTCATGTTTGGGTCATGCGGGAGTGGGGTGCTACATTGGTTGGTATCAGAGCACAGAAGTACTATCTTATATGGGCAATTTTTTGAAATGTGTCAAGATACATGCATTTTATTCATGTCATAGCAAACGATAGCGACTGATCTGTAGTCTGAGTCACATAAGCATGAGTCACACGCATGAGCACGTGTTAAGTGCTTAAGTTGATTGAATTAGTGAGAAAGATGATGATATGTCAGAATATGAGAAAATGAAAGTTTGCGTATATTTACAAATGAGAAATAGTACATGATTGGATATGATAGACAAAGATTTAACACAATCGTATTGGTGGATGTATTACTAAATATGACACCAAGATTGTACTGTGAGGATATATCCTCGATTATGATATAAATGTGAATGTATTGTCATAGATTGTTTGAGGAAAATAAGGATATAAGTAGAAATAATGAGATTAAGTGTCAAAGCTAAGTCAAAAAAAAAATTCCTATGACCTTGAAAGGTTGAACTAGGACATAGAATGGTTATGTGAGTATCCAAATAAGAGTATATGATTCAGTATAAGAATATGTTTGTGAAATTTGAGACTAAAATTTCATAATGATTATGCATCAGTAATTCTGATGTGATCGAGAATATACATATGAAAGATAAAATGAGTGATGATAGGAAGATGAGATAGAAATGAGGAAAAGAATAAAAAGGGAATGAAATAGACATAATTGGCTTTACAAGAGATGAATGATTTGTAGTAAGGAGAAGGTTAGAAATGCATATAAGATAGGGTTTATCCAAGAATGAGAAAAAGGTAAGCGAAAGCCCCCAAGGTTAAGTTAGTTTGTTATCATGAGTACTTTTTGATAATGGGGATTATTATGACAAGTGAGAATACTGGGCACATATGTATTATATGTGTGGGATAATATAGGAAGCAATCTAAGAATTATTGGGTATTACTAGTCATAGTGCCCATTTGTTAGAACAATACATGAAACTGCTATTTGTTATTAATAGATGATAGATTGAGGTTATTAATGATGATACTATGAGTGATGAATTTTGCGAAAAAAGAGAAGAAGGGCACAATCGTGGCACAGTCCCCATGATTGAGGACATATAGAAATGGGAAAGATTGTTGTCCTGAATCAAATGAGATTACAGTATCCCAAATGTAAGTCATTAATTGGTAAATTGTCTTAAAAGACATCTATGGAAAAAGATGGAATGATCTTGAGGATATATATATATTAAGGTATTAGAGTAAATGAATTGCTTGATGCCTTATTGAGCCTGATTATAAAGGATGTTCTCCTCACCTAAGTTATGGCATAAATTTATTGTATTGAGATATAATGAAAGGTTGAAATTGATCTTCTTGAGGTACTAAGAATGATTGATAAGTAATTGTGAAAAAATAGTTGATTGATAAGGATTTCATGAGCAGTACCGAGGATTGTATCAAGAAATCTTCTTCCAAAGAAGAATTTCATTAGGACGGTTTCAGTAAACCGAAGGATTCAAATTAAGAATGATTAATGAGGGAACAATCAGAAATGAGTAGTTAGTAACTCAAAGGTGAATAATGGGTCATATCCCAAGCGGAGACTCAGACATACGAAATGGAATATGCAACTGAAAGTGTATGCACTTTGGTTTGATGTAAAGTATCCAACTACGTGAGTGGATTTTAAATTCGAGGTGACATTATTACAAACGTGAGGAGGATATACATCCACATTATATTCAATGTAAATATGTTTAGGAGATACAAATTGAATCTGAGGAATGTGTTACCAACACACAAAGTGGAGTATTCAAATGAATTGAAATGTGTGGAGGAGCAAGTACGAATGAATATGCATTTGAATAAGTCAATGTGAATTAAAGGAAATCGAATGAAAAGAGAAAATCATTAGAGAAAAGAAGTTGAGTGGAAAACTAAAAATGACAGAAAAAAAATCAATAGCTGTGTAACACAAATTTAGGTACTAAGATTACAAAAGCAAGTGCAAGGAAAAGTATATAATTTTGAGATGAATTTGGACAAATAAAAGTACTCTTAGCTACTGAATTTAAGATTAGTTTCATATGGAAAAGATTAGCAAAGCCCAAATTGAGAATTTGGAAATTGTGGATCTTATCAATGAACCAAAAATGAATCCACAATTGAGGTTGAACTGGAAAATGCTATTTGGTGACTGAATCAAAGAAGTATATGTACCTGATAAAGATGATTGAGCAAAGAAAGTGTTAGAGAAGCCTAAGTAGCAACCTAAGCAAGAAATCCTAGTAGGAATATGCTAAGATTGTTTTTTAGCTGCTAAGGATGTGGAAACAAGTAGTTGAATGTTTGAACTACTAACAGTTTTAACTGTTAGAAATATGCTTAAAGCTTACATTTTGGAGTTCATATGAATATGATATTGATGCATAGTTCCAATTGATTATAGGTATAATAATTGTTATTATAGTGACATCATTAAAGCACTCTATGAGACGTGGTATAACAGTAAGGGGTTGTTCACCCTTACATTGAAATGAAAAGTGTCTAAAAATGGTTAAAGACCAAAATTGATTCGAGATACTAGTGATGAGTGAAGTGAATTTTCAAAGCAGAGATGAAGTGTTTTATGAGTACAACCCTGGTAAGATGAGCTCAAATTTGGAGAAAGGATAAGTTAAGCTATTTTGAATTGGTACATGCGAAAATTATTATGAGGTAGTGTTATAGATAAAAGACGTCTTAGATTCACACTATGTGATATGTGAATAGGTTAAAAGATTTGTGAGTATTCAATGAAATAGTTAAGATAGTGTGATAGCTGAATCAGAGATTGAAGGACCTATTGAGTTATCAGCTAAGGTCATTTGGAAGAAAGAAGTTGAGTAATGAAGTATATGGGAAATGTAGGAGCATATGAGGAAACAATAACCCTGCCTTATTGATCAATTAGATATAAATTTTGAGGACGAAATTTCTTTTAAGGGGGGAGATTTGTAACATCCCGTTACCCTAGTAAAGGCAAAATTAATAGATGAGAGAAAGTGCTAAAGAAGTAGGAAACACATTCCATGCTTATGCATAATATGGCATACATATACATATTGAATAGTAAATGTTCCTACACATAAAAATAATTGTACATGCATTCATTGACAACTTCCGGGTATGATTGTTTTTTAATGTGATTTTATTGAAAATGAGAAGTAAAGGGAGTTGAAAGAGTGATCTGGAAATGTTCACTGAGTGTGCTTCGGTTTGTTAGCCATAATTTCTTCTTTAGACACCCGAATGAATTAATTCTTGAACCACTGGACTCGTAAGACATTACCCTACATCTCCACCTAAAAATTATAGCCATCTGAAATGACTTGAGAAAGATTGAGTGAGAAACGTGAAATGGGTACAATGAGTGTGCTCTTGAATTTTATGAACTGGGGTTATTCCACTGAGCAACACTTCAATATTTTGAGTATATCTTGACCTGTAGGATTCCAAATGAGATGATTGTTGTTTTAGAGTGAACTAGAGATATAGGCCTACAAATTGTCTTAGAAGTATATTTGTGATTCAGTTTATAAGATATTTAAGTTCTAAACGTAAGTTGGGCATATTACACTATTTTGGAATATGACAATCCAAAAATATTTAAGACACATCTTCCGAAGTACTGAACCAAATTAAGTGATTTTGGTGTCAATGGAAAGATCTAGAAATGGATAAGTGGATAAGAATTGGACATGTGTCCTAGTTAAAGTGGAGTTTTAAATAACCTTGAAGGAGAAGTCACGGTACTTGCCTTTATTTCTTTCTCTCAAATCTTCTTTCTCTAGAGCTCCTCCAACCCAGAGCTTTTCATCAAATATTCCCCAAAGTTAAACCTTTCTTTTCTCTGTTGTCATCACTTCCATTCTGATATTTCTTTCTTCTATTCTAAGAAAAGACCGAACCCCCTATCAACCTTTAAGATGAGTTACATGGGCAGCATGAGAAATTAGGGTTCACGTGATTTGAAAATGTTAGGGCTTTGTGATGGTTACAGGTTTTGTAGCTTCAAACAAGTAAGCCTATTATGATTACGTAGTTTTGCATGAAATGAAGCATGCATCGTTTGTTCACTGCTAAATGGTTAAGAACACTAATATTCGTAATTGCTGGAAAATGAGTGAGGAGATTTTGAGTATGCCATATATATGATTTTCTTTAGATTTAATGCCCAAATGTTATAAGAAACTGTAGAAATGATTTTGGAGTCGGAAGATCAACGAAAAAGTGTATGATGATGTTTAGAACTGAGAAAGAAAGATTTAAGTGATAGCTAGAAAAAAAAAAGTAAAGTGAATGAAAGTGCAGTAATGCAGAAAATGAGATGAATGTACATAATGAATGTTTCTGCTTTTGATGATTATGAAAAACGATAGATTTTGATTAAGTTGGGAAGTTGGTAACGTACCCGGGATTGTCACTGAGCATGCATTTTACATAGTCCATATAACTATTTGTGCATAAATGAGTTTTGTAATGTGTGTGAATTGTGTATTGCATAAATGGGTTATGCAGGTCAAGTTTCTACATTCAGACGTTCCTAGAATTTGAAAGCAAATGCTAATCTATAGCATAATGTGAGTAGACCTAGATTGGTCTCATTCTATTATTTGTTTTGTTTGACTTTTCAGTATTAATTGAATTCTGAATGATTGTGTGAATGTAGTTGTTTATGTTGGTTTCTGGACAGGAGGTCCGATGATTGTGATATTTGATTTGGATATCGAAGTGCTGCTTATTTGTGAATATGCTAAACTAAGTGCATTGAAGTGATTGCTAAGTGAATTTTGAACGTGAAATTGCATGCAAGTAAAAGTGTGAATTATCAACTATATGTTGAATGTCGGACTACGGTCCAATGATAAGTGATTATGACTAAATAAGAGCATGCAATGTAAGTGATGCATTCCATCTCATGAATGCAAGAAATATAAAGGCATTTTGACTTTTGTTGCTTGTATGAAGCACTTCCATGTAGCCCTATAGGCTAGTATTCTGTTCTGACTAAGCCCTATGGGCTAGTATTCTGTTCTGACTGAGCCCTATGGGCTAGTATTCTATTCCGACTGAGCCCTACGAGTCAGTATTTTGAATAAGTGAGTGACAGGCACTCAATCACAACAATAAGAACGAAAGTGAGTCTCATACAAATGACATATGCATAATATGAATATTTGAGTGAATTGAATATGAAGTGTGAAAGTGAAATAGTGTGAAATGTGCAATATGTGCAATATGTGAATTTATTTGTTATGTGACTGGGTGAGCCATCGATGATTGTCACTCATTGAGTTCGCAAAACTCACCCAAAATTTGTAATTATTTTTCAGATCAAAAGAATACCCCGTTAGGCCAACGGGAGTATACCTACAGTATAAGTGAAGGATAGAGGTCGGGATCAGTTCACGTCTGCATTCTTATTTCTTGTATTTATATTAGATTTTGTTTTTACTAATGATTGTATCAACTTTCCAAATTGAAAATGTTAGTAAATGATTTTGAAGTGTAATGAAATTATGACTACAAGTCTTCTATTTTTGTAATGGGCCCAAATGGCATAAAATTTTGTACCGATTTATGAATGTGTTAAGTGTCTTGGCATGCCACCCTCGGGCCACGGACTCAGATATCACCATCGATGTCATGTTCGGGTCATGCGGGAGTGGGGTGCTACCATAATTGATATAATTTTGTTTGGATCACTTAAATCTTCAATATCATAATGCTATTGGGTATTATTAATTCCAACAAATATCAATCAAATTTTCCTTGTGTCCTTAAGTGATTAATTCCTCAATTAAGGTAATATTATCCCAAGTCATTTTTCAGTCTCCCACTTGACTTCTTGTCTCTAATGATTTTCTCTTTTCATTCGATTTCCTTTAATTCACATTGACTTATTCAAATACCTATTCAATCATACTAGTTCCTCCACACATTTTCAATTTATTTGTATACTGCACATTGCGTGTTGGTATCACTTCCTCATATTCAATTTGTATTTCCCGAAGATATTTACATTGAATATAATGTGGACCTATATTCTCCTCACATTTGCAATAGTGTCACCTTGAATTTAAAATTCACTTACGTAGTTGGTTACTTTATTCATTCCCAATTAATCACCACAAGTACTCTAACGTCTTACTCTAACTCATCTTGAACTTTGCACTATAGGAACTATGATTAGCACTTATTCAATAAGTCACTGATTGTTTCCTCTATCATCTCCACGCATATTATACCCATATGCTTGATATTTTCAATTGTCATGGTGATCCCACTATTAGCTGTGCACTCACAGTGGCAAATCAACCTAAACTCAACAACTTTTTCATATATCGCTCATCATCTCATCCTCCAATTTTCATTTATTTCATTTCACACATCTATATTCTCAATCAATTTATAATTGTAGGGGAATAATGTTGGACCCCATTTTTGTAGCCCAACATCAGACATGGGACCATGAAGCTTGAGCATGGAAGGAGGCTTGGAAATTTCAAAATTTATAAGAAAACTTCCTCGTTAGCAAAAGCGGGCGTTGCCGCAGTGAACTTATCAAGCCAGCGACGTTTTCAGAGCCCATCATTGAACATGGGACCATGAAACTTGAGCATGGAGGGAGGCTTGGAATTTTCAAAATTTAAAAGAAAACTCCCTCGAAAGCAAAAACGGGCGTTGCTGTGGCGAACTTATCAGGCAAGCGAAAATAAAAAGCTTCGGGTTAATTATACCGCGGCAAAAACCCCTGAAGCAACACCCAAAATCAACAAACCTCATTTAATGCAACTTAAACTCTCTCAACTACTCGACCCTAACATTAACTCTACTAAAAGAAACCATCCTCAATTCAAAATCCAAAACAAAATGAACTTATATATGAACACATGCAATTTCTAAAATCCAAATACTTTGCAAAAACATGAAAATTCATAAACAAATCCAAACATATATTTCATTAATATCAAAAGTGAGAGTTTTACAAAGCTTTAATGGGCATTTCAAGCCACATTACAACATAAACCAAAAATAAATCATTTGCAAAAGTAGAATTTCTTGAAATGTAACTAAATCCTTGTTTTACAAAAATAACTTCAAACACAAAATAAGCCTAATCGGAGTGAAGTCGTACTCTTGATCTACTCGATCGCTTGCTCTTCACCTAAATAATGGGGGGAGTGGAGGTGAGCTTAAAGCTCGTGGATAACAATTTTATAACCAGTAACAAGCAAAACCATTGAAAACTTATTTTTCGTTGTAACAAATTTCACATTGTGTCACAAAGCATATATTTCTCAAATTCTCAACCAAAATCTCAATAATGCAAGTCAGGTATGCATCAATCTTGTCAATGTATCATGAGCAAATATGCACATCAAAATGGTCTGGAAGGTCCATAAATAGAAAGAACTAAAATATTTCCTATATAATGGTCCTGTGAAGTCGTGAACAGAACGAACTAACACAATCCCATATAGTGGTTTTGTGTAGTCGTGAACATGAGGGAATCCATAAAGGAGCTCCATACCACTAGCAGGCAGGCGAGAGAAGCCTTTAGTCGAAGTGCACTTGACAATAGAATGGACCAAACCAAACCCACATAACATGTATTTCATAATCTTGTAAATTTGTTGCCCAAAATGGCAAATTTTTTAAACTTGATCTTTTTCAATCATAATATCTTTTCAAAAATGATTTTCATATTCTTCTCATAAATCATCAACACCATAAGCTCATACCAAACACATAACACTTTTCAAAGCATTCAAAGCGTTATAATGCATATTCATGAAGTAGTTGAAAGCATTTATTTCCATCATTTGAAAGAAAAAATTTATGGCTTATTACTAAATCATAAAATTTTAACCCACCTTGAAATCCTTGCTTGTTACTTGCTCAAATGTGTCCTTCCTCTTGCTCCTCTTGCCTTGCATGATTTCCTTGAACAAAAACAAAAATTCCATTCAATTCGGTTCAATAATCGAAAAGTTACTACCTAAACAATTTCAGACTATCCTTATGCATGAAACAAAATTCTATGCTCGACTTCCATCCAAACATTGACTAAATTTAGACTTGATTACTTCATATCATTTGTATTCCTATGTCTCTAGTTTACACCAAATGAAAAATCATCTCATTTGGACATCTACACAAAAAGTTATGGCCAAAATACCAAAACATGTCTGTGTAGGAAAAATGGGCTTCGTCACGGCGAACGTCTCTAGAAACCCACACCGATGATCCATTTTGCTACATTTTCCATCCTTTCACTTCTCCCCTTTCATATACAACCCATATTAACACAAACCCATCTTTTCTATTTCATTCTCAACCTAAAACATTCTCAAACCAATTCATGATCATTAAGCAAATAATAAAACATTAACTTAAACCATTCATCATCAACTTCCTACCCACATTCAACCATGTTTTCTCTTCTAACTAACCCTAACTATGCTTCATCCAACAATCAGGAAGGGTTAAAGCTTATACTTACTTGTTTTAGCCTCAAAGTCTTCAAGATTTCCCAAAACCTTAGCTTTCCTCTTCTTTTTCTCCTTCCTTCTCCCTCACTCATGATTCTTTCTTCAATTTCAATGCAAGACAACAATTTCTTTCACTTATGCCTTAAATGAATGAGCAATGACCATTCTGGCCTTTCATGTAATGCCTTTGCCTTTTAACCTTAAGTGATCTTCCAATTTTGCCCTTATTCATTCTTACTTCTTCAATTTAACTTACACCATACTATACTGTAACTTAATCTTAATTTCTCCATTTAATACTTCCAATTCTATCAATCTAAGCAATAAATCCGCCAATTATTGACATGCTAATTAAACTTCAAATAAAATAATTTATCTAGCAAAACCACAAAATCTAATCAATTCATGCTTAATAGAATAAATAGAAATTTGAGGCCTAACATTTCTCCCCCTCTTAAAAGAATTTCGTCCTAGAAATTATTACCTGAGTCATCGAAGAGTTGTGAATACTTCTCCTTCATGGCTTCCAATGGTTCCCACGTGGCCTCCTCCATGGATTGATTTCTCTACAAGACTTTGACTAACTGAACTGTCTTGTTCCTAAGGACCTTTTCCTTGGTGTCCAAAATCTCCACTGAAATCTCCTCATAACTCAGATCATCTCTCAACTGAACCTCAGTGGTCTGAATGATGTGAGAAGGATTCAACCTGTAACTGCTTAGCATGGAAACATGAAAAACATCATGTATCTGGGACAATTCCGATGGCAACGCCAACCTATAAGCTAGCTGTCCAATCCTCTCAAGAATTTCATAGGGACCCACATATCTCGGGCTCAACTTGTCGTTCTTGTCAAATCTCATTACTCCTTTCCAAAAAGATGTCTTAAGGAAAACTTTCTCACCTACTTCATACTCCATCTCCTTTCTGTGTGCATCCGTGTAGCTCTTCATTCTGTCTTGAGCTACCTTAAGTCGTTGTTTAACCAGATTGACCTTGTCAACTGTCATCTGGAGTAACTCTGGCCCTATCAGTTTCCTTTCTCCTTCCCCATCCAAGCATATCAGAGTTCTACATCTCCTTCCATACAGTGCTTCGGAAGGAACCATCTGAATGCTCGAATGGTACGAATTATTATAAGCAAATTTGACCAATGGAAAATGTTCATCCCAAGCTCCTTTTAAATCCATCACACATGCCTTGAGCATTCCCTCAAGTGTCCAAATAGTCCTCTCTGATTGACCATCTGTCTGGGGATGGAAAGCCATGTTAAAATTCAAGTTGGTTCCTATAGCCTCTTGTAAGCTTCCCCAAAATCTCAAAGTGAATCGAGGATCCCTATCAGAAACTATGAAATCGGGAATCCCATGTAATCTCACTATCTCATCGATATACTTCTTTGTTAGCACATGCTGGGAATCAGTCTGTTTGATTGCCAGAAAATGGGCTGACTTCTTCAACCGATCAACAATAACCCATATGGCATCATGCTTCTTACTGGTCTTAGGTAAACCCATCAAAAAGTCCATAGTCACTCTTTGCCACTTCCACTTAGGAATGGACAATGGCTTTAGCTTGCCTGAGGGTGCCTAGTGTTTAACCTTGACTTGCTGACACACTAGACACTTACTTGCATACTCTACTACATCCTTCTTCATGCCCTTCGATTAGAAATGCTCTCTCAAATCTCTATACATCCTGGTGCTACCCAAGTGCATAGCATAAGGCGCATTGTGTGCCTCATCCAGTATCTCATCCTTCACCCCCTTGACATTTGGGATACAAAACCTATTTTTGACAGTCATGAGTCCATCATCCCTCACTACCACTTCAGACTTCTTGCCATTTTGAATTTTTTATCGAAGCTTGCTCAATTCTGTATCTTGTGCCTGTAACTCCTTAACTTTCTCCTTGAGTATCGGTCTCACCCTAAAATTGGAAATGATACAATCCGATTTCTCCTGTTTCAAACTTATCTTAAACTTAGCCATCTCTTCCAATAAAGGCAGATAAACTGTCTGAACCTAGGTTATTGAGGATTTCCTACTCAAAGCATCTGCCACGACATTTGCCTTGCCTGGATGGTACTCGATCAACAAATCATAATCCTTAAGCAACTCAATCCACCTTCTCTATCTCAAATTCAGCTCTTTCTGACTCAACAGATACTTAAGACTTTTATGATCTATAAAAATCCTCGTCTGAACCCCATACAAATAATGCCTCCAAATCTTTAAGAAAAAAATCACTGTTGCCAATTCCAAATCATGGGTCGAATAATTCAACTCATAAGGCTTCAATTGCTAAGCATAAGCTATCACCCTGTCTCCCTACATCAACACACAACCCAAACCCTTTCTTGAAGCATCACTGTACACTG
The DNA here is from genome assembly GCA_029891385.1 of Erythroxylum novogranatense. Taxonomy (NCBI): domain Eukaryota; kingdom Viridiplantae; phylum Streptophyta; class Magnoliopsida; order Malpighiales; family Erythroxylaceae; genus Erythroxylum; species Erythroxylum novogranatense. The sequence goes on along the minus strand of CM057229.1, from coordinate 79,462,116 downwards.
TATAACCCTCATCTCCAGTAGGCAAAATCAAAACTGGAGCACTTGTTAATCTGTACTTGAGCTCCTCAAAACTTTTCTAACATTCATCACTCCAGATAAATTTTTGATTCTTCCTTAATAGCTTAGTCATCAGAGCAGCTATCATAGAGAATCCCTCAATGAATCTCCTGTAATATCCTGCGAAACCCAAAAAACTCCTAACCTCTGTCACTGTCTTAGGTGCATGCTAATTCACCACCACTTTAATCTTTTTCGGATCAACATGTACCCCATCTTGAGAAATCACATGTCCAAGGAATATCACCTCATGAAGCCAGAATTCACATTTTTTGAATTTGGAATAAAGTTCCCTCTCCCTCAATGTCTGCAACACTATTCTGAGATGCTCCTCATGTTCCCCTTCACTCTTGGAATACACCAGAATGTCATCGATAAATACTATGATAAACTGATCCAGATATTCCTTAAAAACCCTATTCATAAGGTCCACGAATGCAGTTGGAGCATTGGTCTAACCAAATGGCATGACTAGGAACTCGTAATGCCCCATACTGAGTCCTGAAAGCTGTCTTACTTACATCAGACTCCCTGATTCTGAGCTGATGATAGACCCATCTGAGATCATTCTTAGAAAAGACCCTTGCTCCCTGCAGCTGGTCAAACAGATCATCAATACGAGGCAAAGGATACTTGTTCTTAATAGTCACCCTGTTGAGTCTCCAGTAATCAATACACATCTGCCATATCCCATCCTTCTTAACAAACAAAACCGGCACTCCCTAAGGTGACGAACTCGGTCTTATATACCCCTTCTTCAACAGTTCTTCCAACTATTCCTTAAGTTCCTTCAGCTTAGCTGGAGCCATTTTATAAGGTAGTATGGAAATAGGCGTGGTACTGGGAATCAAGTTAATAACAAACTTGACTTCCCTTACCAGTGGCAAACCAGGTAGATCCTTTGGAAATACATCTGGAAATTCCCTCACAATGGAAAAATCTTCTAACTTCATTTCATTCACATCTGTGTCCACAACATGCGCTAAGAAGGCTTCACATCCCTTTCCCATCATTCTGTCTGCTATCAAAACTGAAATAATTCTTGGTGCTGGTGTTTTCTTGTCCCTCCTAAAAATTACCTTCTCACTGTTACCCAAATCAAACTCCACTTCCTTAAGGCCACAATCCAACTTCGCATGATATTTCTCCATAACTTCCATTCCCAGTATAACATCTAAACCTTTTAGGTCTAAGGTAGTTAGTCCACTACCAGTCTAGCACCATTAATGAAGAGCTCACAGTTTTTATAAACTTGACTAATTATCACATTCCTCCCTAGGGGTGTAACATCCCACCCCCGACGGGAAGGGTAAAATAGTAATTTGGTCAGGGATGAGAGTGATTAGGATTGATTTGGCATTTTCATGCATTCTGGTATTTTGTGAACAGTGAATTTTTGCACATGAAAAAAATTGTTGTACATGCATTCATGATATTTCCCGGTATTTGTGCCTACATGGGATTTTATTTTGAAAATGTGGTTTATGGGCTTGAAAATTTAATTGGAGTGGATTGTTATGTGTTTTATGTTTTAAAGGAATTTTAGGAAATTTTCTGGAATTTTCGGGGAAAATTTTCGGACTGGAAAAACCGCCAAGTGGCGAATCGGTTGATTTTTGGTATCGAAAATTTCTGTCCAATGGTACTGAAATATTGGATATATTATTTTGGATTTGAAATGAGGGCCATTGGACTTGAATGGGTCAAATTTCATTAGGGTTCTTAAGAAATCCTATTACATATTTTGTCTTTTCCTTATTTTGTTGTTTTCATAGAAAAATGCCAAGTGTCCTAAGGATTTATTGCATTTGTCTTGTTCCTAGCTCTTGTTTTCGGCTACTTCAATGTGAAAGAAGGGAAAACAATTCGTTTTACTTGCTTTATTTCTCTCCCATCCGAAGCTTCATCCTTTCTTCTCTCTATGGAATTTCCTTCAAGTTTTCTAGCTACAATTACTTATCTCCTCCTCCTTCCACTTTGCTCTCTTTTCTATTAACTCACCTAAAAGGCTTAGCATAACCTAGCTTCCTTGGAATGATGATGTCGTGGGTGTTATATGAGAGTTAGGAAGTGGTTTAGTGAAGGATTGAAGGATTGGAAACTTAGTGAGGTAAGACTATGTTTTAAGCTTTCATTTATGCATTTAATGAATAAATTGGTTGTTAGATGCATTGATTGGTATATATTGGTCATTATCTATGATTTATGATGCATTAACGTCATGAAATCTATGGTTTGATTTTTTGGGCATGTTTGTGGAAGAATTGATGAGGTTATGATGATTAGTGTGGGAATTGTGTATTTTCAAGTCTTTTTAGTAATGTTAAATGGTTAAGACTTAAAGGCAATTAATTTATGATGGATGCTGAAAATTATGGATCTATGTTGAAGTGAAGGTCTTGATGACCTATTGGCTCAATTCTTGTGTGATTAGGATGCTTATGCATGTGGAATTGGTATTAGAAGTGATAGGATTTAAGTTGAGTATCAAAGCTGGAAATTGTCATTTGTACATGGGTTAATGTTTTTGCTATAACTAGTTTTGTGCTTAAGCAATTGAGGTGAGGTTTGTCTTAAATTAAAATTGAGACATGTGGTTACAATTGTTGTTAAGGAAGTGCTGGCCAATTTTGATTATAAGAGTGTTGAATCTTGCTTTGAAAGTGAAGTTTAGGTACAGCATGAACAGTAATTCGAGCTTGATGACCTGAAACTTTGATGAGTTTTCTAGATTGATTTAGGGGGAATTGGTGAAAATGGTCTTAATGAAAGTTGAAGCCTATCTTTTTAGCTTTCCATTTCCACTGATTTTGCAATTTTTCTATATGTACGTTGGGAGTTATGAATTGTTAACTATTGACTGGTTATGTGCATTTTGGGTGAAGCCTAGCTATAAGTGTAGGTTTTGTGAGTATTGTGATTGGACGCAAATTTAGAGATTTATGTGATTTGAATTGGCTCAAGTGATCTTCTAGAAAGTTGTATAGGAAGCAATTATCTTGAAAATGAGATATACTATACTATTTGTGGATATCAGAATTGGGAGTTATGAATTTTCAAAGATTGGTATTAAGTTAGGTCATTGACTAGTGATCAGGGCAGCCACTTGCATGACAGTTTTCAGTTTTTTAGAGATGGAATTGGCTGTTAAGCCCTTCATGAGAAGTGTAGTATTCTGTTTTATCTTTTCATAGGTTTAAAGTATGCAATTTTTTGATATTGGTGCAAGAAGTTATGCTTGTTAGAAAATTACTGTCCAGATTGGGTAATTGCAGTGGGCAGATTCTTTGTTGAATTGTTTGACCTAGTTAGCAATTGAATTTGATTTCAGATTGTTCATGAAAGTTGTAGAAAACATTGTGATCTTTCGTTTGGCATAAATCTTGTAATTTTTAGCAAAGGGAATAAGAAGTTATGAATTTGACAAAATGTTGCACTGTTTTGACAAACTGTTGCACTGTTTTGAGAGGCATTGTGAAGGCAGTAACTTTGAGTGTATTTTTAACACCCTTAGAGGTGGAATTTGAAGTGAATCACAAGTTAATACAATACTTATAAAACGATATAGAATGCACGAGAAGGGGGGGTTGAATTGTGTATTCCCTTTTTTGATAAATCTTTCAAAACTGTTTGTTAGAAATAGAATTCTTTACAGAACTTCCGATAGATTCTAATTAATCAAAACTTTTGAAAACTTTGTTTACTGATTAAGTATTGATAAAGCTTGAATCTAAAATAGAGATAGAGTGAGAGTAGTCGACACAGCAATTTATCCTGGTTCACCCCAAACCGTGGGTTACGTCCAGTCCTCAGAGTTCTTTCTGAGATTTCCACTATCTCTTTCAACTTTACAAGTATTCTTTGCGAGCCTCTTCAGGTCTCTACAATCAGTATTCTTTCACACATAGCCTCTGCAGGCTATCTGCACTACTTTTTCTCAGAAAAGTGTTTGAACACTTGTTACAGTAAAATAGCTCTCAGCTAATTCGCACAATAAGCTCTTTACGATCACGTAGATGTAAATCTGCTAATTTTTCAACTTCACTAACTTTTTCTAATCTTTGCAATCTTCGACTTCGACTTGTATTTATAGCCTTCGTCTCCAACTACTTCTTGATTCTTGTTTCTTGAATCTTTAAAGAAACGGTTAATCAGTTGAGTTCGGTAACTAACTCGAACTGACTCCTTCTTCTTCTTTTTGAATTCCGCATCTATTTTTCTTCGTCTGTATTTTATCGTCTGTGTTTCTGCGTCTGCGTCTGCTTTTTCTATTTTGCGTCTTCGTCTGCTTTACTATTCGCATCTGCATCTGCGTCTGCTTTTACTATTTCGCGTCTTCGTCTGCTTTACTATTCGCATCTGCGTCTGCGTCTGCTTTGCTTAGCATCTGTGTTTGTGTTCCATTTTGCGTCTGTTTCATTTAGCGTCTGCTTCATTTAGCGTCTGCGTCTGTGTTCCTTTGTCTGTATGACTTCGTCTGTCTGATTTCATCTGTATTGCTTTTCTTTTTATTGATTCTCTTTATTATACATCAAAATCATATCTAAGTAAAGTCATTTGGACTTAACAGAATTAGTTTTTGTGTCCTTCATGAAACTTGTAGAGCTCTCTTTTCTCTATAAAATAGACACCAAGTTTGTCCAATTTGGAGTTCGGAGCAAGGAGTTATGTATTGTGAAAGTTGGGATGTCGGCAAAAAGAAAGAATAAAGCTTCCAGTCGACTACAACCTGCACTAGTAGACTAGGACATGTATTTTTCCTGCACTAGTCGACTAAAACCCCTGACTAGTCGACTAGGATATGTATATTTTCCTTCTTTTGCGTATAACTTTTCCGTCCGACATCCGATTGACCTGATTCTTGAGGCATCAGATTTGTGAAACATTGAATTTAATTTTATGAGAAATTGGAAATTTTTGGACGGGAAATTGACGTGGGTCCGAGTAATGATTCTTTGGTCACTGTTTTATTTATTTTTGGACCTATAGAGGCCCGAATTGAGTAATTTCGGTGCCGTTAGATTCTAATTTTTAGATGGAATGTTTATGATGGAAATTTTGGATTAAGGCCGGGAATATCATGAACATGCATTGTGCACCTTCTAATTGCTACATGTGTAATATTAAATAGTTCTGATTGAGCAATTGGTAATATTTATATTCTGTAACTATTATAGAGGCACTTTTGGAGCGCCGATCTACCGATGCCACTCAGACTTCCAGGTATTAGCTCGGAAGTATAGGTGAGTAACCTAGATGGTTCATCCAATTATTATATGTCCAATATGGGGAATAATGGAGGGATTAAGATTGTGTTTTTGTTTATGCCTGGATTCCGAACAGACGGTTCGATGAATTGGGAGAACTGACATAGAAGTGTCTCTGTTTGTGATTCTGTGAGCTGACTTGCTTCTACTGTGTGGTCAATTGTGATTAGTAGAATTGTGTTATATGAGTACATTGTGAACTGTTTGATATTACTGTGATATACTGTGACCAACTGCTTGCTATACCGTGCTTCATTTCATTGCCTCTACTGTGGCAGACTGTGTTATATGGACTGTTAAATTGGGCATGTGCATTTCATACACAAATGCATAAACGGATAATAACAACAGTTGTGACCAGAGTCGTCACTGATACTGAAAAAGAGGGCTCTCCTACTCCCTAGACGCGTCTACTGTATACTGTTACTTTTTAAGCGCTGGGTCACAACATTGCAATAAAATGGGAAAGTGTCACATACGCATTGCATATATACTTGACTGACTACTTGAAATGGGAAAAAGGCATGAGTGCCTTGTTCAATTGCGATTTGCTTGTAGGTAATGATATGGTACTTCTAACTGTATTATTGCAAACTAAATTGTGATTGCCTATGTGTTATGTTATTACTGTGACGCGATTAAGTGATGCATGAATTGGCCGAACCATCAATGATGGTTCCTCACTGAGTTCGCAAAACTCACCCAAAATTTGGAAATATTTTTCAGAACTCAGAAGAATACCCCGTTAAGTTCATGGGAGTATGTCCACAGCATTCAAATGAAGAATAGAGGTCGGGATCAGTCCACGTCTGCATTAGTGTCATCCTTCTGTTATTCATAAAATTGTATACCGCAAGCTCTATAAATTAATACTTTGTATTTATAGCGGGCCCAATTTGGTTATGGATTGGTATACTTTAATTAGATATGTTAAATTATTGTTGAATGTTTATAATGATGGGGAATGACTGGAATGGTATACAAATTAACGTGGGATCGATTGTCTACTGTTTTCACGTGTATGAATGTTTTTAAAAACATTTGAAACTGAGTTTAGTGAGTGATGTAGCACGCTACCCTCGCGGGGCGCGGATTCGGATATCACCATCGATGTCGGGTTCGGGTCACGCAGGAGTGGGATGTTACACTTTACCCTTTGCATGTGTCCAGTTTATTCATAAGCTTACACCTCAAGAACATTTGGTTACTTTATATCATAACTCAATTTCTCGTCATCTCTTTTCTAACCTCATATGATCTCAAAATATCCAAATTCTCATCTAATAAGAATCCAATTGAAAATCCCATAATGCAAAATTACTAAAATTGATTCTAGAATACTTAAACCCAAGCATTTACAAAACTCCCTGAACTAAAATCCTTCAAAAAATCCAAAAGATTCAAAATGATCTTACCTTGATTCTTCACCAAATGAAGAGATCTTAAGCTCAAATGGAAGCTCTTTTCTTCCTCTCTTTTTTTTTTCTCTTCTTGGACAGTTTCAAAATCTTCTTGAAGACTAAGAAGAATTAAACCCTAACCCACTCTCTTTTTTTTCTCTCAAACCACCAAACTGTCATTCTCTTTCTCTCTCATTTTCGTTGTTCTCTTCTGCTTATCCTTCCATTCACTTTTTTTTCTTCATTTATAAACACGACAACACTTCTTCTTCCAATTATGCCCTTAATGATTGAGAATTGTCCCATTTGCCCTTCCAATTATACGTTATGTCTTTTATACTTAAGTGCCTAGCTAGCAGTACCCTTGAACATTCTAACATAACACTTTCTTCTAGAAGGTGTCCCCCATTATCTTAAGTTTTTAATGACATCATAATCATTCAATTCGGTTCAGTGAATCAAAAGATATACTTCAAACATTTTTGGACTGCTCTTGTCCAAATTAGTATATTATGCACAACTTCTATCAGAAATTTAAACATCTTAAAAACTGAATTAGATTCCAATTTCTTTATAACATTTGTATCTCCATGTCTCTAGTTCACCAAAAATCAGGAATCATCTTATTTGGAGATCTACCGATCCAAATATCATCAAAATACTGAAGTATGTTTAGTGAAATAACACCAGTTTATAGTATTTAAAAACACACCCATTATACCCCATCCCATGTTTTCATTCAATCACTCTCCCTTCAATTCATATGGCTACGATTTTTGGTGAAGATGTAGAGAAATGTCTTATGAGTCCAATGGTTCAAGAATCAAGTTATTTGAGTGTCTAGATAAGAAGTCATGGGAAAACGAATCCAATCTGGTTTTATTCTCAATCATATTGAACCTATCATGGGACAATTAGTATAACTTTCTCTCAAGATATCAGATTTAGTTGTTAATTATATGGTTCGAAAGAGGACTTCAAGATCTAAAATTTTCATGAAGACTTAAAAGATAAATTCTATCTTTTGAAGGATAAAAAATGGAACAGAAGATATAAGATGAACAGTAACCTAGAAGAAGTTTATGAATAGTAACACAGAAGATATTTTACAATTGTCATAAATTTCTCTAAAGATATCTGATTTAGGTGTTCATTGGATTGTTTGAAATAATACTTCAAGAGCTACAATTTTCATGAAGGCCTCAAAGACAAATTCCATCTTTTGAAATATCAAAAATGGAACAAAATATGTAAGATGAACAGTAACCCATAAGAAGTTTATGAATAGTAACACAGAAGATGTTTTTCAATTAACATAAATTTCTCTAAAGATATAGAATTTAGGTTTTATTTAGATGGTCTGAAAGAGGATTTCAAAACCTACAACTATTATGAAGACCTAGAAGACAAATTTCATCTTCTGAAGGATCAAAAATGAAATAGAAGATATAAGATGAACAGTAACCCAGAAGAAGTTTATGAACAGTAACACAGAAGATATTTTACAATTTTCATAACTTTCTCTAAAGACATCTGATTTAGATGTTATTTAGATGGTTTCAAAGAGGACTTCAAGATCTATAACTTTCATGAAGGAAACTTTTCCAAAATCTATCTAGATCAATCCCAAATTTTCCCTTAAATTCCGAAGATGAATTTTACATTCATCCACCAAAGTACTACACTCAGTTCTCACTTCATGACAAATTTTTAAAATCTTAGAGACATAATTGAAATTAGATATCTTCATAAGAAATGTATCCATATGTTTCTATTTTAATACAAACAAAAAATCTTCTCATTTGGATAACTAGAGAAAAAATTATGGCTATCAGACCGAAGCACACTCAATGAACATTTTCCAGATCAACCACCACTTTTGTTTCCAAATCTTTCCTTATCACAAATCATGCCAAGATTACTCTTTCAACTCCCTCTACTTCTCATTTTCAATAAAATCACATTTAAAACAATCATACCTAGAAGTTGTCAATGAATGCATGTACACTTAGTTTTGTATGTGCAAAGATTCAAATTCACATACATGTATGTTCACATGTTGTTGGGCATGATATGCAAATTTTTTTCCTAAGTCTCACATTGCTATTCTCTCCATTTGAAATATGGGTTCTAACCCTTAATGTGGGGATGGGATGTTACACCTCTTTCCTTTTTATTTGCTTCTTCATGCATCTACTATGAGCTTTGAAATGCTCTATTTACTCTAGCAATGTTACCTGTTGTGCTCAAATAATACACTAAACACCCAAGATATGCCCAATGTATTTCTCCAGCTGAGCTATCTTTAGCTGGTTTTGGTGTGGTATTTATTCCCTGGATAATTTTGCACTAGCCTCCTCTTGTGCTACTTCTCCCATCTAGAATGGCTATGAGCTCAATTATGGTAGCTCTCAACTATATGTGGGCGATCCCTGTCTTCTTCCAATGTCACCAGTTTGTCTAGAACCCTAATTAGATGATAGATGTCCCCTATAGATTCCCGCTTTTTGCACATAATGTGCAACTATTTAATCACATCTAGGTTCAGGGCTTCCATAGTACCAACCATTCGCATTGAAGTTAGTCTCTTGACCCATATCGTCTATACTAGCATCATCATATAAGGCCCGACACATAATGTCCAAACCTTCTTCTTTTCACTCTAACACCAGAAGAATTGGGTCAAAGCACACGCTAGATGAATTGACGTCTACTCCATCATGCTTCATAAATAGGACACATCTAAGTTCCTGACAACCTTAAGGATATCATCCCACTCGCTCAACATACAACTCAGAATCCCATCTATGTATCTAAGCCTAGGGTGTTATAGGGATGGAGCGTTGGATCTACTAGGGTTGTACTCATCCTCTTTACTGATAGTACTCTATAAATATCGAGGAGACATCCCATACAAGAGGTTTATCCATAGGGCTACATAATTTGGCATCCCTATAAACTCCTGGTTTTATAAACCCATAATGATGGAGAAGTCTGAGTAGTTTATTTGAACCATCTCCCCCATCATTCAAAACTTGATCTTGCTTGGCTTGTCCTAACCATAGTGGCCCTTCTTAATGAACAACAAAGAGAGTACCTAGAGCATATGCTCACATTATTAGGGATCTACGATCTTAAAGAAGCAAGATTGTACTAAAATGTTTATGAGATCTTGAACCCATTGGACCAAGTTGACATACTCCAACTCCTCCCAATAAATTCTTCTGTTGGTCTCGAACTTCTTATCCTTAAATGTTTGGTACTACTCGTTATAGGCTACGACATTGAACAATAACATGTTAAATCGGTCTAGTGACTGGACTATGTTGCTCTTTCTTTATGCCTTTTTGACTCATCATTGTTCTGTCATTGCGCTTGAAACTTTAAATAAATGTGAGAAAATAGAAAATAAAATTACAAAACATAATTGTTCCCTACACTTATTTTGTATGCTTACTATATCATAGAAAAGTGAAAATGCACGATTAAAAAATATTTTATTTAGGGTTTAAGAACTATAAAAGAGGGGAGTTTAGGATAGAAGGGGAGCAACACTCCTAGAGGTGAAGAGAAAGAGAGCGTGAAGGGAAAAAATGAGGTTTGGATGAAGAAGAAGACTTGATTTCCAGCATTAGGTGAGTGGGATTGCATCCTTTCCTAAACACCTCTTTAAACAAATTTATATGTGATGAATTTAAGTAAAATTTTTCTTTAAAAAACTAATCATTCATGTCAGTTTATATGTGTTCTAATTGGCTATAAAAGGGTTTTAGGAAATATGGTTTAGTTTGTGATAAATAGGTTAATATATGTAGTTGTTCTATTTTGGACATGAATAAATAGGTTAATAGGGTGTATACTCTGATTTTTTTAGATCAAAAGTTAAGAATCGACAAAGTTTAAAATGTAAAATTTGTAAACATACATGTCTACTTTATTCCTATAAAAGGGAAAGTTCCAAATTTTACAGATTAAGGGATATTGTCAAATTTTAAGACTTGTTTGTATACTAGAGCTAAAGTTGAGTCCATGATTATACTCATGATTTAAATGCCTAGAAAATTGCTTTAGAAGTTTTTTAAAACATAAAACTTGTTAGATATTTAGTAATTGTTTATAAAATGGTAATTCGTAATAGGTTGGTTAAATAGTTGATTTACCATAAGTTGTTAAGACTATTATAGCATTAGATGTACTTATTGTTGGAAGAAAAATTTGGGGGCTATAAAAATTGAATTTGGGAAGATGTTTAATATGAAAATTGTATATGTGGGGCTATAAAACTAATGATGGAAAATAATTAGTTTACCATAATTGAATTAAATTAACAAAATTAATGATTGTAATCATAATCACAGTACTAAATGCATACATGAATGGTCTAACAAGCCCCCACCCTAAGTTGTACATCTATAATCATAAACTTTAAACACAAAATAATATAATTAATTTTGAAAGAAAGATAGGAACAACTTTATTAGGATTGATCAATGTAGAAACTTGTTACTAGACCTCGATATCCCCTTTTAACTGGAATAAAGAGAATTAGCCACACATCATTCTTCAAGGTATAGTCTAAATTGAAGAATATGCATCCTTATGTGTCTCTCTTGTATATCCCCTTAAATTGGCATATTAATTGCCTTTTATACTTCACAATTAATGTAAAGTTGTGAATATACATGTTTTTAAAGAGTCAGATAGGCAATAAACATAGCCATGTAACTACTTACAAGGTGTGTATGTTTCCATATGATAGAAGCAAAATAATCAAGCTTTTACATGTTTATAATGACTTACGTGGTCCCTCACATAGTGGTTGATAGTTATAGGTTGCATTATGTTTTAGTGGGTAATTTAGTACGCTTTTAGTTGTTAATTAGATTATTTGTGCATGTATAGGTTTAGAATTATGTTAGTGTGATTAAGTGCTTGTTTTTTTTAGTGTAATAAGGTTTGGAGCATGATATCAGGCTTTAATTTTATGTGTTTGAAGTGTTTTGATGAGTTAAGCAAAATTTTAAGTGTGGGGATTATCATAGTTATAAGTTGCATTATGTTTTCTTAGGTAATTTAGTATGTTTTTAGTTGTTAATTAGATGATTTGTGTATGTTTAGGATTAGAATTGTGTTAATGTGATTAGTGTTGTACTTCTTCACATGGATGAATAGCTCTAAAATCACTCTAATTCTAACGCTCTTTGTCCCAATTTCACCCTAACTCATCTCCTTTCACTTTATGAAGACAAATAAGATTGAACATCAGTAAAACTGCACCAAAGTTATAGGTTTAGCTTTTTTGGGTTCTTTTTCTTCCATTATGTACCTAAATCAAAATAAGTTTCTTAGATACATAGAAAACATTAATTAGTAAGCATTAAGGAATAAAAAAACGAATTAAGCACTTATCAAATTCCTCCACACTTAATTTTTGGCCAAACTCGATGATAACTAAAGATCAAAATAAAAAGAGTTCCTTTTTAACAATATTGAGAAAGAAGAAATAACTTCCAAACATTAAGATAAATTTCTTAGAAAACAAATGGATTTCCTTCTTAATAACATCTATTCTTTTTTATCTTTCTTTTAATTTAAAAGAAGAACAAATACAAAGATATAAAGAAACTACAACAGTAATGGAACTCGCTGATAGGAAATGAAGATCATGTTCCAACAGCTATAACCAACCCTTATATATGAGCACCCCAACGTGTATTCTTTTGTTTATCCACAAACATCAACAATCACAAATGCTTCACTATTTTTAAGTAATAATGTGTGTTGAGTGCATTGCAAAATTTTCCTGACTCTGCACACTAAAATTTATAGTTATGGTGAGTTAGGACCAAATCCACAAGGAATGTTATATTAATTTCTCGAATGAAATCAATTGATACTAGGAAAATATAAAAAAAAAGGAGGGTTTTGGATTTTAAGCAATTTAAAAAATACAATAAAAGTACACCATCGAAAGCAAAATAAAGTAAACAATTGAAAATGATAAAATCATCAAATATAGGTAAGGTCCAGTTCTAAGGTCAATCTCGACCTAAACACAATCAAGCATATTCATCATCCTAACATCTTTACACCTCTCTTTGAACTATTGATCTGAGACTAACAATACGCTCTGTTAATCTCGGTTTTCTCTTAGGTTGTGTTTAATTAAGATATGACCATTAATTAAACCTAACTACTGAATAACTCAGGATACGATCTCTAAATTCAATTTGGAAGCATCATTACGAAGTAGAAAATGATCAATATAGGCAGTAGCCTCACATGTTCGGGATATCTAACCTAAGTTATGTTGTCCCTAACAATTCAAGATTAGATGTTATTAACAAACATCAAATGTAATGATTATGGATTATATTCAATATTATAGCAATAGGTTCATAATAGAATAATCAAAATAACGTATTAAGATCATCTACACAAAACCTGATTCAATCAACACAAATAACACAACAATATGAAAAGAGATTACAACATTAATATAATGAAATAGCTTAACCATGACTTGGATTTGATATCCAAGTTAAACCGGAGTTGGGAAGTTAGCCTTCCATCTCCATCTTCAAGCACCCACCATTGTTATCCACTCTATTACCACTGTCATTGTTAAAGAACAAAGAAAAACTAAAGAGAAATGACATAAAAACATTTTCAGCTAGGTCTGTCCCCAATGCTCATTTCTGCCGCCACACCTTTCCTCATGTAGTAAAGATTTAGGTTTTAACTGAGGGACACCTAGCCTTCTAGGACATCTGGCCTTCTCATGCCCACGAGTTACTTCTCATGGATGTAAGAACACCTCATGGTTGTGAGAGCGCCATGCACAACCGAGAGGTGCTGCATGGGTGTGAGAAATATTTTACCGTAAGAATTATTCTTTCTTTGTTCTTTACTTGACCTTCTAACTTGCCTCTTTTACTTTGAATCCTCTTCTTCTTTATGCTCTATGAATCAATAGAAAATGGAAATTGAGAAGATGGCTTCAATGAATATGCTTTTAGGTCACTTTAGCTCCTTTACTTGTGAAAGGCACCTATAATCAAATATAAGCTAAATTGAGTATCCTAAGCATTTCTAAGGCATTAATCACTAAGTGTAGCATTTCAAATGATTCAAAATTTAAACACATATCAAGTTCCCCCATACTTAGGTATTGACCATCCTAGAGTAAATTGTCAAATCAAAATCACAAACCAAAACTTTTATTCATTTATGATATTTCTTAAGAATAGATAATCATAAGTGAAGATGAATGACTTTCAAAACCTATAGCAATAACTCAACATTCAAACCTTCTAATCATGATCAATTAACTTTCATCACCCTTAGAAAATGAGTAAACTAGAGGTAGACTTAGATAAAAGGTATTTAAATAAGATATTTCCATGGGTACATTCAAGCATCATTCATAATCACAACAATTCATAACTTAGCATATCATTTCATTTCTCCACCATTAAAAGTCACGTGCATAATCATGAATCAAAGGAATTTTCTAGGGTTATAATGTGGGTAAGGGTAAGGTGAGATATATTTTGGGTAATGTAGCATAAAATCCATCGAGCTAGTGAAGCAAAATTTACACTCAATGAGATATCAAGTGCACAAGTTAACATTCATTCAAAACTAGGTATCATCAGCCATAAAGAATGCAACAACTATGTTTCACAACTGAATTCAGCTCTCACACCATAAGCCAAATGAACATAATACAAAAAGTGCTCCATCCAAAGCAACATCCACCTCATATGCAATATATTCAAACAACCAATCAATACAACTTAAGGAAGATAAACTATTAATTAACAACTTTTCACAAAAATTGTATTTCCTCCTTGATACTTTTATTCAAACTCATTTTTTCCAAATATATCATTGATAGAAGCTACATCAATACGAGATTCATAACATGACATTTTAACAAATATAACCATCCTATATGTATACATACCCACACACTTAGGCTTTTGTACAATCACTATCATCAGAAGTTAACAAATGCTCCACTAGCTTTAAGGCTTGGGTAGGGCATTTAGTTAGGTGCATGTAATATGGTTTAGATAAAAGGAAAGGCTAATAAAGAACAAAGGGGTTAACAAAGGAAAATTGACATAAATGGGTAGGCTATTTGGCTAATGTATCTCGTAATCAATAAAGAATGCCTAATCATTTTTATAAAAATGCATTTGATAAAAATGTTATCTTGAATAGAAAATCAAAGAAAAGTAAGAATGTGTATGTCATAAAGGTCACACATATAAAGCACAGTGAGACTGATATGGATATGTCAGGTTAATACGGCTCAAAACCTCACTAATTTTTTTCTAACACTAGTCACTAATCTTCTAAGAATAATGCACATTAACCAATTATAAGAGAAAAAATACATGCTAAGGTTGCCATGGATTTTTCTATTCAAGTCACACTTTAATTATGACTAAACAATCTTAAAAGCAATAGAAAACAAAATTTTTTATTTTCTTTTTTTAATTTTGAAAACTACCTAAGAAGTCACATAAGTTACCATTAAGCTTAAAAACATGCATAAAAACTAATATGCCCACCCTCACACATGAAACTTACATTGTTCTCAATGTAAAATAAATGTAAGAAATGGAGTAATTTACGAATATAGTAAATGTGAAAATATAAATAACAGAAATTAACTTCCCTTAGGTTGCCTCCCAAATAGGGCCTTTGTTTATAATTGTTAGCTCACTTCCTGTTGCGTGCATCAAGTGACACCAGTCAAATCGTTCAGCATCAACACCTCCAAATCCTTTTCTTGGAAGCCTTCATAATGCAGCTTCAAGCGATGACCATTCGTTTTGAATGTCTTGTCAATTTTGAGATTCCGTATCTCTACTACACTAAAAGGAAAGAAGTGAGTGATAACAAATAGACCAACCTAACAGGAATGCAACTTACCTAGAAATAGTTTGAGTTTTGAGTGATATAGTAGCACATTCTAGCCCATCGAGAAGCTTTTCCTTGAATTCATCATATCATGAAAAGCCTTTGTCTTCTCCTTATATAATACTACATTTTGATAGAATTCATTTCTCATCTCCTCTAACTTTTAAAACCACAATATCCTATGCACCCCCCATTATCCAAATTCATGTTGCATCTTCTAATAACCTAGTATGCCTCATGTTGTAATTCCATCGGTAGATGATATGGCTTCTCAAACACTAGTCTATTAGAGAAATCCCTATTGTTGTTTTGTCAGCCATCCTATAGGCCCATAGTGCATCTTCCAGTCTTGCACTCCAATCCTTCCTATTGGGTTACATGGTTTTCTCCAGGATTAACTTGATTTCTTGATTTGAGACTTCAGTTTGCCTGTTAATTTGGGGATGGTAAGCAATGGAAACTTTGTGCATGATGATATATTTTATAAATATTGCTATTATAACCTTATTACAAAAGTGGGTTCCTTTATCACTAATGATTGCCTTCGGTATCTCGAACCTAGAAAGAATGTTAGCCTTCTGTATCATTAGACCTGGTAGCTTTGGCTTCCACCTAATTAGAAACATAATCAACTAAAAACAATATATAAGTAAAGCCAAAATATGAAGGGAAAGGTCCTATAAAGTCAATGCCCTAAGCGTAAAAAATTTCACAGAAAAGCAAAGAAGTTTGTGGTAATTGACCCTTACGAGATAGGCTACCTAGCCGTTGGCTATCATGGGATTTGTAGAAGGTATATGCATCTTTGAACAATGTTGGCCAATAGAAGCCACTCTCCAAAACTTTACAAGTCATTTTTTTCACTCCAAAATGTCTTCGCATGCATATGAATGACAAAAGACTAAGATTGAGGATGTTTCTTTTTTCGATACACACCTCCTGATAACTTGATCTACATAGTGTCTCCAAAGACACGAGTCATCTCATACATAATACTTCACTTCACTCCACAACTTATCCCTCTAAATCATCGACAAACCAATAGGTGATTCATTAGTAACTAAAAAATTGACAATGTCGACAAACTATAGTGGTGTTGCATCAGCAGAAAATAATTGTTCATCCAGAAATGTTTCTTATAGAAGGATATCATCTTCTCCCTTTATCAAATGGTTGAGATGGCCCATATGACATTTTCTGCCCCCTTCTTATCTCTAATCTTCAAGTTGAATTCCTGAAGGAGGAGAAACTATTTGATCAACCTCAATTTTTCTTACTTCTTGGTGAGCAATTATTGTAAAGCTGCATGGTCAAAATAAATAATCACTTTAGCACCAAACAAATACGGTCAAAATTTTCCAAAGTAAAAAGCACAAATAAGAGTTCTTTTTTAGCAGTGGAGTATTTCAATTGTGTTGGGTTTAAAGTCTTGGAAACATAGTAGAAGGTATGTAAAGCTTTTCCCATTTGTTGTTTTAGAACTGCCCTTATTGCATAATCGCTTGCATCATACATGATCTCCAAAGGGAGGTTCCAATTTAGTGGTTGAATCACCAGTGGGTATGTCAGAAGCTCCTTAAGTTTGTTGAATGCTTCCTTACACTTTGCATCGAACTCAAAGGAGACATCTTGTTGTAGAAGCTTGTATACTGGTGTGACTATCTTTGAAAAGTCCTTAATGAAACTTTGATAAAAACTTGCACGCCTAAGAAAAGAATGCACTTCCTTCACATAGAGGGGTAAGGTAAAGAAGAAATAAGATAAACTTTAGATTTATCTACTTTAATACCCTTAGTAGATATAATATGGCCTAAAACTATATCTTAATTCACCATAAAATGATATTTTTTTGCGATTCAACACACGGTTAGTTTCTGTGCATCGTTCAAAAATAATGGTAAGATTCTTAAGATGTTCATCAAAAAAAGATCCATATACACTAAAATCATCTATAAATAACTCAATAATCTTCTCAACATATTTAAAAAATGTTTACCATACACCTTTGGAACATAGCGAGTGCTTTACATAATCCAAATGGCATTCTTTGATAACCAAACGTATTAAAGAGGCATGTAAATGTGGTCTTCTCTTGATCTTTTGGTGCAATCAAAATTTGAAGAGAACATGATAAGCCATCTAGAAAGTAATAATAATCATAACCAGCCAATTTCTCAAGCATCTAATTAATAAAGGGAAGGGGAAAGTGGTCTTTATGAGTTACAAAATTTAAGTTTCTATAATCAATGCATACTCACCACTTGGTTTGTGCTCGATGGGAATAACTCACCTTCCTGATTATCACAACAGTGATTCTAGACTTCTTTGGAACCAACTTAACGGGACTTACCCAGTTACGATTGGAGATCGGGTAAATCACCCTAACATCGAGATGTTGGAATTCAACCGTGATTGAATCACGAGCATAACGGAAAACAATATTTGTACATATTTCAAGTGGATCCTGATAATTGATTAAACTTGAATAAAACACATATCGATTTAGAAATCATACGTTGTTCGCTTTTTGTTGAAAATTCTTTGAAACTTTTTTTAATTGATCAATAACAAGTTGTCCAATTGTCCAACCTTTGATGGTATCGACACGGCAATTCCTAAACTACTTTGAGAGGAAGAAGACAAAAAGTGCTAGTGTCTAAAAAGCTCTTCCTTTTAAATAGAAAAATCATGACAATCTTTTATTAAAATTAAATCTCTTTAATTATAATTAAAATCAAATTCTAATTCTAATTAATTTAATTTTAATAAAATCAAATATCTCATATTTGATTCCCAAAGTTTCTTAAACTTTATAATTAAGTCCAACTTAATTAAATCGATTTTTCTTTCTCAAATTGCTCTTTAATGAGTGACCATATTCAATCCTAATAAATTGGCAATGATTATAAATTCTAACTCTAATTCATAATTAGAATTAGATAAATTAAAACTTTTTTAATTTATCTTTAATTCTCTAATTAAATAATTCATAATCATAAATCATGCTTGACGTCTAGCAATATGTCATGATTACCCAAATATCAGGAATGTCAAAGTGATTAACTTAACCTTTCCATGCATGGCTATAATGTATAATTTAATCCTTTCGTCATTTAATATTCTAATTGGACAGAGTATGGATACAATGTCTACTCTCATCATCCAATCATGTTCGTTCTTGTTAATTAGTAATTGATTTATAATTAAAATTTGAAAATTTCTTTTCAAATATCAATTCACTCTGGCCAGAGAATTCCACAAATCATTACTAATCAAGAATAATCATTCTTTCTGGAAAAGGAGACTTCAACATTATAAAGTAAATTTTATAACTAATTATGAATAAAATTACAGATATATTAATATATTTGCAATCAAAATTAGGGCGGGATGCAATTCTTATCAACCAAACTCTCTCTAATTACTATAGAGTGACGAATCCTATATTGAATTACTCGATTATCTACATATGGTTCGTACAGTATCCAATTACTACTAACTAAATTATCCTAGAACGATTCATGAATAACATCAAAACACAGTAATTCTCACACTAGATACCTTGGTAATCTCAAGTCTAAGGATCAATTATACAACCATCATTATGAGATAATCCATAGACACATAAGTAATATTCCATTTGGAATTCTCATAATCAGGTCAGTTTAGTGACTTATTCTCTAATAATCACCTACATATTAGTTTAAGTATCTCGATACTTTAATTTATGAGATCATTTACTTTCTTCATAAGAAAGAAACATAATGTGTGTTAGTTTTATCGTTTCAATAATATCCAATCTTGATGAAACTACAACTAGGAACATTTAGGAATAACATATAAGTGAAAATTGAATCTCAAAATTGTTATCTAGTCATAATTTCAATTACACAGTAATTATTCCAAGGATTTTATCTTTAGTATTAAAACATAAAATATTAATTAAATTAATACATGAAGATAAATAAAACCTTTTCATTAATTCAAAAAAATGTCATACATTAATTTGCATCCAATTAATTGGCTGCAAGGGTATAAACTAGCACGAGAAACTTCAACACCTTCTTCTTCATAACTTCCATCATTGGAGGTTTCAGCCTACGTTGAGGTTGCTTTGCAGATTTTGCATCCTCCTCCAAAAAATGAGGTGCATGCAAATAGAGGGGCTTATTCCTTGAATATCTGCAATAGTCCACCTGATCGTCTTCTTTTGCACTCTTAGCATTCGAACCAGTCTGACCTCTTGATTTGAAGTCACCTCTGCTGAAATGATGACTGGAAGAGTTTGCTTATCTCTCAAACTAGTATACTTTAGGTGTGTAGGTAGTGGCCTCAATTCCAATTTTGGTGCCTGCACATCAGAAGGTAACAATTTCTAGTGAGATTCAGCTTGATTTATCAAAGTCAAATCATAAATTTTTGGAGAGTTTTCCAATTATTCCATAGCGGTCATCATTTCCATAAGTTCTTCTCCCATCTCAACATCACTGTTGGCTTCTTCTTCCATATCCTTAGTCAAAACCATTTCCAAATGATCCTTTTAACTTAATTTAAACATTTCTTGTACCAAAGGATCAATCAAATCAATAGAAAAAACACAATGATCATTAGGAAGATGTTTCATGGCATCAAAAATATTGAAATGAGTCATTTCCTCTTCAAATTCCATTGTGAGAGTGCCCCTAAGAACATCTGTCTTAGTTTGAGTTGTATTAAGAAATGGTCCCCCCATTAAGGTATGTATCAGATTATACGAAGTGCCACCATTCTTATCCACAACATAAAAATATGTAGGAAACACTAGTTTATTCACTTGCACCTTAACCACACCATTAAGATAAATATTAGTGTGGTCAGCCAATTGTATGATCACACTCGTTTCTTTTAATAGACCTAAATTCAAAGAAACATAAATCGAATGAGGCATCACATTAATTAAAGCACCCAAATCTACTATAACTCTATTGATAACAGTATTTCCAATTTTGCAAAGAATGGTAAACATACCTAGATCCTGGCATTTTGTAGCCATCTTTTTTCTAAATACTACATACACATTTTCATCCATCATTACTTTTTCATCACCCCGTAATTTCCTCTTATGTGTACATAACTCTTTAAGGAATTTGTCATACCTTAGTACTTGCTTAATTGCCTCAAGAAAAGGTATGTTGTCTTCCACATTTCAAAAAGTCTTCAATATCTCTTTGTCCTTGTCCTCCTTGTTCAGTTTTGTTAATCTACTAGGAAATGGTGGAGGATTAGTCTTAATAACATTGGGACTTTTGAAATTAACCTTCGTACTCGATGATGGATTTTCTTCCTTTCCCAATTCATTTTCAATCTCTTCCTCAGTAGTAATCTTTCGAGGAGTTCTCTTAGGACCCTCATTCTTTTTCCCACTCCTTAGGGTTATGGCAGTGAAATTCTTTAGGTTCACCTCGGGTTGGTATGATAACTTTCCTCCAATTTGTGATTCAATAAGGTTTAGCCTCACTGCCATCTGACCCATTTGGTTTTCCAAGTTCTGTATGCTTGCCTTCATATCCTGCTGAATCTATTGTATGCCCTATTGAAGTTGGAGACTGTTAGTAGTAAAAGTTTTAATCAATTCTTCCATAGAATTACCTAAACTAGAGGACGAGGCTCCCTGTGCTCCTTTTTGCCTTAGTTCAAATCTTTATTCTCCTTACAACCGATTCTGAAAGTAATTTTACAGTTTGTTCTCTCTGTAAATCAAGTTGGGGTGATGCCTTCAACCTGGGTTAAATGTCTGTGAGTACGTTTTATTAATTCAAGAAGTTCCCGCTTGTAGCATTTACATATTCCATACTCCCATTTTATAGTGTCAGGCAATTATCAGTTGGCTAGCTCGTATTTGAACATATTTTGCATGTTTTCACCTGTGCCTATCCAACTATAATGTGTCTCACAAAAGATGTTAGTTAATCTAGACAATGTTTTGTAGATGAAGTGCTTACCTCGTTTACAAATCAAACATCTTTGAGAGTGCCAAATTCTTGAATGTTAGCAGCCATCTGATCAAACAGGATCCTGGCTTCAATGGGAGTCTTCTTGTAAAATGTCTCAACACTCACTACATTAACCAAACTCTTCTCCATCGGTAGTAGTCCCTTATAGAAATATTGGATGAGAGGTTGCTACAGTATGTTATAGTGTGGACAATTGGCATATAGCTTCTTAAAATGCTCCCAATTCTCATAAAGAGACTCTCTATTATGTTGCTTGATGCCACAAATCTCCTTTCGAATACCTGTTGTCTTTGATTCTGGAAAATATTTCTCTAAAAATAATCTCTTCATCCCCAAGCAAGTTTTTACACCCCCAACTAGTAAATCAAATAACTGAAGTAAATCACACGTTAGTACAATGCTTATAAAACGATAACGAATACACAAGAAAGGGGGGGTTGAATTGTGTATTCCCCTTTTTGAAAATTCTTTTAAAGTGGTTTTGTAAAAACGAACTTCTTTTACCGAAACTTTAGTAAATTCGAATCAATCAAAACTTTGAAACTTGTTTCAGAATTGAGGTAATAACAAAACGTTAAACTTTAAAAGTAATAGGGTAGAGAGAAGTTGACACGGTGATTTTATCCTGGTTCACCCCATACCATGGGCTACGTCCAGTCCTCAGAGTTCTTTCTGAGATTTCACTATCTCTTCAACTTTTACAAGTATTCTTTACGAGCCTCTTCAGGTCTCTACACTTAGTATTCTTTCACTCTTAGCCTCTACAGGCTATCTGCACTACTTTCTTACAAAAGTAATTCGAACTTGTTATAGTAAAATTAGCTCTCAGCTAATTTGCACAGAGTTTGCGTACGTAAATCAATTATCTCAGCTTTTTCTCTTTTTGTTTTTGCACTTGCTAACTTTGCAATCTTCGACTTCGACTCATATTTATAGCCTTCGTCTGCAACTGCTTCTTGATTCTTGCTTCTTGAATCTTGTTTCTTGAATCTTTAAAAAGCAGTTAATCGATTGAGTTCAGAACTTAACTCGAATCGACTCTTGCGTCTTCTTTTTGAATTCTGCGTCTGCTTTTCTCCGTCTATATTTTTACATCTGTGTTTCTGCGTCTGCATCTATGTCTGCGTCTATTTTTCACTTTGCGTCTGCGTCTGCGTCTATTTTTCACTTTGCGTCTGCGTCTGCGTCTGCGTCTGTTTTTCACTTTGCGTCTGCGCCTGCGCCTGCGTCTGTTTTTCACTTTGCATTTGCGTCTGCGTCTGTACCTATTTTTCACTATGCGTCTGCCTTTGCTTTACATCTGCGTCTGCTTTTATTTTGCATCTGTGTCTCTACTTCTCCGTCTGTTTGTTTAATCTGCGTATGTATTTCTTCGTCTGTCTTTTAACTTCGTCTGAGTCTGTGTTTTATTCTCCGTCTGTCTATTTTCTATTTTGCTTCTTCTTTTACTACTTCTTTGTTATTCATTAAAATCATATTTATGTAAAGTCATTTTGACTTAACAATCTCCCCTTTTTTTATGATAACAAATTATACACATAAAAAAGAAAAACAAAATACAATGTTTTAAAAACAACACAAAAAAACTTATCTTCAGAACTCTTATTTCTCTTCTTCCTTTCTTTTCTTCGTCTGCTTCAGTCACACCTTTGGAGATTCTTTTCTGAACATTCTCTTCTCCTCTGATCATTCCCTTCTCCCCCTATTTGTTATAATAAAAAATGATTAAAGACGATGGCTCTTCAACAGTTCTGTCATCATCTTCTTCAAATCATTCATTGTCTCCTTTATCAAGTTGACTTCTCCGAGTAATTTGTTGATTTCAGCTTGTGAGTCCAACGGTGAAGATGATTGATCGTTATCTGCTGAGGGTGAAGTGAACGCAATTGTTGTAACATATGCGTCCGAGGATGGAATGTAATCTTCATTAATCTCAATAGTTGGTGGACGAATAAATGTATTAGATTCAGGAAGATCTAAGTCATACGGGGCAAGTAGCATGAGCAACTGTCTTCCTTGCAGGGGTATGGCTTCATTTTGTAAAGACAGTGTATCAGAAAGTGGTCTAATCGTATCTTTCTCGCACAAGTGATTCAATGAAAGTGCCTGTAAGCAATCTTCCCCCTACTGGACAGTGTTCATTTCTATCCGGCGATCGTAGTAATGTCTGAGCTCAAGAATCACACACCATATATCTGAAAAGTCATTTCAAGTATTCAGTCCAGTATGCAATGCACATGTGACTCTTTATCAAGTTTTATTTCAGTGTTGTGACCGGCGCTTAGCGATGTCGATGTCGATAGACGTGTCTCGGGAGGATTATCTCCTTCGAGCTCTAGGCTCGTTTTGATTTCGATGGCGACTTCGGTTCACAATTATTTTATCCGCTTATGCATCGTGTATGAAATGCCTATGCCCAATTGAATAGTTAATTAACAGTCCATAATGCACAATTAACAGTCCATCACCACAATTAACGATACCTATAATTCACAATTAACGGTCCATAAGTCACAATTAATCACAGAATCCCAAAGAAGGGGCAAACAATTCACACAATTTACATTTACGATCCCGCCATTATCCCCATATTAGACAATTAATAATTGAGAAACCCATCTAGGTTACTCACCTATTACTTCCGAGCTAATGCCGGGAAGTCTCTGCTACGTCGATCGATCGACGCTCCAATTGTGCCTCTATAATAATCAGAGAAGATAACTATTACTAATTGTCCAATCAGAACGAGTTAATGATGCATACGTAACAATTAAAAGGTGTACAATGCATGTGCATGATATTCCCGACCCTAAACCAAAATTTTTCATCATAAAAATCCGTCAAAAAATTAGAAATATAATGGCACTGACGGTATTCAATTCGGACCTCTATAGGTCTAAAATTAAATAAAACAGTGATCAGAAAACAATAAACCGGACCCACGTCAATTTCTCGTCCAAAAATTCTCAATCTCTCAGAAAATGAAATTAAATATTCTATGAATCCGATGCCTCAAGAATCAGGTCAATCGGACGTCGGACAGAAAAATTATTCCCAAAAGAACACAAAAAAAAATCAAATAAAAAAATTAATATATATATATATTGCCCCTATTTCCTTCCCTTTTTCTTATTTTCAAACCAAAATTCGAACACCTATAACTCTTTGCACACAATTTAGAAAATTACAAACCATATCTCGTTGGAAAGATCATGAAAATCTCTACAAGTTTCATGAAGACCATAAAAATCAATTTCACCCCTAAGGGTGTCAAAAATCCAATTAAACCTACAGCCTAGTCAATGGGTTCTAAAACAGTACAGTATCTTGTAAATTCAATAACTTCTCATTTGCTTTGTCAAAAATTACACAATAAATATTCTCAGAAAGATTCCGATGTTATCTACAACTTTCATGAACAACCTGAAATCAAATTCATTTGCTAACTAGGCCAAACAATTCACCAAAACAGCTGCCCATTGAAATTTCCTAATCTGAACAGTACATTTCAAAGCAGCATATGTCCTAGAAAAAACGTCAAACAAATCACTACCTTATATTACTGGAAAGATAAGATCTCATACTTCAATTTTCATGAAGGATTCAAAATCCAATTCCATCCATAACAAGTTCAAAACTGCCATGTAAGTGACTGCCCTAATCAGTAGTCAATGACCTAATTTAGATTCAGTTTTTTCAAATTCATTACTCCCAAATCTGATATCCAAAAATAGCATGCTATATACCATTTTCAAGATAATTACTTCCTCTACAACATTTCAGAAGATCACATAAGCCAATTCAATTCAAAGAAATTGCTAAAATTGCTTCCAATCAGAATGCTCACAAATCTGACACTTAGGCTAGGTTTCACCGCAATGTACAAAATCAGTCAATAGTTAACAGTGGATATCTCCCAATATACATATCGAAAAATTGCAAAATCAGTGGCAATGGAAATTTAACAACATAGACCTCAACTCTCATGAAGACCATTTTCATCAATTCCTTCTAAATTAATTTAGAAAAATCATCAAAACACTTAGGTCATTGGTTCAGTTACTGTTCATACAGACATCAACAGTAACTTTCCAAGCCAAAATTCACCCTCTTAAGGCTAAAATTAGACAATACCTATTTCACACAAAAATGTATCCAACAAGCCAAAGTTTCATTTGGCACAAATCTCACCTCATTTGCATAACCGCACAATGAGTTATGCTCAAAACAGTACAGTAGGTCAATAATTAATTTTCTAGCTTTCATCTTCAACTTAAATCCTATCACTTCTAATACCAATTCCACATGCATAAGCATCCTAATCACACAAGAATTGAGCCAATAGATCATCATAAATCATGATTAATGACCAATACATACCAATCAATGCATCTAACAACCAATTTATTCATTAAATGCATAAATGAAAGCTTAAAACAAAAACTTACCAAATCAAGCTTTTCCCCCTTCAATACTCCAACTACTCTACTTTCTCAACTTTCTAATCCTCATACATGGTTGTCATCATGGTAAGGAGGTAGAAGGTTTAAGTTTGTAAGCATATAAGGAGGGTTCTTAAGGTGGGAGGAAGTAACTTAAAGAAGGAGAAAAAAAATCAATGGAGATGACAAAGGAAGGAAGGTTTTCGGATGGTGAGGAAAATAAGCCATCCAATTCATCTTTTCCTTCTTTTGTTAAGGCATAACCGAGAAAGAGCTTTAGCATAAGACAAAACTCATTAAAACTCTTTAGGACAAGTGGCAAATTCTAAGAAAAAGGACAAAATAGGCTAAAAACAATTTAGTAAATAGGAACCCTAATGCAATTTGACTCATTCTAGTCCAATGACCCTAATTTCAATCCCAAAATAATATACCCAATACTACAGTGCCATTGGATAGAAATTTTCGCTACCAAAAATCAACCGGTTCGTCGCTTGGAGATTTTTTCGGTCCTGGAATTTTCTCCAGAAAATTTCAGAAAAATTTCTAAAAGTCCCTTAAAATATAAAACACTTAATGGCACACTCAGGAAAATTTTTCAAACACAAGAATCACGTTAATCACAGTAAAACTACATTAGGCAAAAAAACCGGGAATGTCATGTATGCATGTACAGTTATTTCATGTGCACAAAATTCACTGTGTACCAATACTAGTATGCATGAACAGTCCTAATGAAGCCCAATCACTCTCATCCTATGCCAAATTACTATTCTACCCTTCCCGTTGAGGGTGGGATGTTACAATTCTCCCCTCCTAATAAAAATTTCGTCCGCGAAATTGTTACCTGATTAATCAAATAAATGAGGATACTGTCTCCTCATATGCTCCTCGGTCTCCCAAGTGGCTTCCCCAGTCGAATGATTTCTCCATATAACTTTCACTAATGGAATCATCTTATTCCTCAACTATTTAACCCGTGACCCGATAATCTGGATTGGCTCCTCTACATAAATCAGATTACTAGACACCTCAATCTCCTGAGCCGGTATCACATGTGTCAGATCTGACCAATATCTGCGGAGCATACTCACGTGGAAGACGTCATGTAACTGAGACATCTCGGTCGGTAAAGCCAACCTGTAGGCCAAAGGTCTTATCCTCTCAGTAATCTCATAGTCACCAATGTACCTAGGGCTTAACTTCCCCTTCTTACCAAATCTCAGTACACCACGCCACGGGGACACCCGTAAGAATACCCTGTCTCCCACATTATACTCTATCTCCCTCCTATGCTGATCCACGAAACTCTTTTGTCTATCCTGAGCCGCCTTGATGCGACTTCGGATCAGTTTCACCTTATCTACAGTATCCTGAACCAGCTCAGGACCCTCAATCATCCTCACACCCTCTTCATCCCAATACAGAGGCGATCGACAATGCCGCCCATACAGAGCCTCATATGATGCCATCCCAATACTGCTATGATAATGATTATTATAAGCGAACTCAATCAGAGCCAAATACTGATCCCATGCTCCTCTGAACTCCAATACACAAGCTCGAAGAATATCCTCAACAGTCTTAATTGTTCTCTCACTCTGCCCATCTGTCTGAGGATGAAATGTTGTACTGAAATTCAGCTTAGTACCCATAGCAGACTGCAAACTCTGCCAGAATCTCGACGTGAATCTGAGATCCCTGACAATATCGACACTGGGACCCCGTGCAGTCTCACTATCTCAGCCACATATTTCTGGGCCAACTGATCCAGGGTATTGGTCTCCCTCACTGGCAAGAAATGGGCTGATTTAGTTAACCGGTCCACAATAACCCAGATAGCATCATGCTGCCTCGGAGTCTTGGGCAATCCCATAATAAAATCTATAATAATTCGCTCCCATTTCCATTCGGGAATAGGCAACGAATGAAGTTTCCCTACTGGAGCTTGGTGCTCAGCCTTAACCTGCTGGCACGTCATACATCTCGATACATACTCCGCTACCTGCTTTTTCATGCCAGGCCACTAGAAATGTTGCTTAAGAGTGTTATACATCTTGGTAGTACCAGTATGCATAGCATAGGCGGCCATATGAGCCTCCTCCAATATCTCTCGCCTCAGATCATCCACATCGGGCACACATAGTCTCTGACCCATCCATAAAGTCCCATCTCTCATCTCAAAATCATAATCCCGATCAGATCTCGCTCTCTCAATCAGTCTTACCAAAGCAGGGTCCTTGTCCTGAACTCTCCTGATCCTGTCCAGTAGCATCGGTCTAAGCTTCAAAGTGACCAATAAAGCTCCATCCTGCTCCAAAGTCAACTGTACATTCAAGGCTCTCAACTGAATCAAATTAGGCAACCTCATTGCCTGAATTTGAGCTGCACTAGTATAAGACTTTCTACTTAGAGCATCTGCCACCATATTGGCTTTCCCGGGATGGTACTCGATGGTACAGTCATAATCCTTCAGCAGCTCAAGTCATCTCCTCTGTCTCAAATTCAACTCCCTCTGGCTCAGTAAATACCTCAAACTTTTATGATCCGTGAAAATCTGGAATGTCTCACCATACAGATAATGTCTCCAAATTTTTAGGGCAAAAACAACTGCAGCTAACTCCAAATCATGCATTGGATAAGTTACCTCATGAGCTCTCAACTGTCTCGAGGCATATGTAATCACTCTACCATGCTGCATCAGAACACACCCCAATCCCTGATGCGATGCATCACTGAACACCTCAAATCCTCCAGTCCCTGATGGAATAGCTAACACCGGTGCAGTAGTCAACCGATGTTTCAGCTCCTCAAAGCTCTTCTGGCACTCCTCAGTCCATCTGAAAGGTACATTCTTCCTCAGAAGTTTTGTCAGAGGGGCTGAGATCAGTGAAAACCCCTCGACAAACCTCCGGTAATATCCAGCTAATCCGAGAAAACTCCGAATCTCTGCCACATTTCGTGGAGCTTCCCACTTCAGCACGGCCTCAATCTTACTCGGATCCACCTGAATACCCTCTCCAGTCACTATATGCCCCAAGAAGATCACCCGATCTAGCCAAAATTCACACTTACTGAATTTGGCATACAGTTGTTTCTCCCTCATAGTCTGTAAAACAATCCTCAAGTGCTCACTATACTCCTGTCTATTCCTCGAATACACCAAAATGTCACCAATAAAGACAATTACGAACTGATCAAGGTAGGGCTGAAAGACCTTATTCATCAAGGCCATGAAAGCTGTCGGGGCATTAGTCAACCCAAACGGCATCACCAGAAACTCGAAATGCCCATACCTGCTCCTGAAGGCACTCTTAGGCACATCAGCCTCGGCTATCTTCAGCTGATAATACCCTGACCTCAAATCTAACTTACTAAATACCTGACCTCCCTGCAACTGATCAAATAAGTCATCAATCCTAGGCAGTGGATACTTATTCTTCACTGTCACCCGATTCAACTGCCTGTAATCGATGCACAGTCTCAACGTTCCATCCTTCTTCTTCAAAAATAAAACTGGAGCTCCCCACGGTGAGACACTAGGCCTGATAAAACCTTTCTCCAGTAACTCCTGCAGCTGAGCCTTAAGCTCCTTCAATTCCATAGGTGCCATCCTATATGGAGGAATAGATATAGGAGCAGTACCTGAAACTACATCAATGGTAAACTCTATTTTTCGATCCGGCGGTAAACCCGGTAACTCATCAGGAAACACATCTGGAAACTCCCGAATTACGGGAATATCCTGCAGTCTCTGCTCACCTCTCACATCAATAACATGAGCCAGATAGGCCTCACATCCCCCCTGCATCAACTTCAGGGCACTCAGAAAAGAGATCATCCCGGCTGGCACTGCCTGACTTACCCCTCTGAACATTGCTCTAGGCTAACCAGGAGACTCTAATACGACCTCCTTGGTGTAGCATTCCATGATGGCCCTATGTGCAGTAATTCAGTCCATCCCCAAAATCACATCTATCTCTCTCAGTGGTAGCACTATCAGGTCTGCACTCAGCTATGCCTGATCAATCACAATCAGACACCCCTTGCAGACCTCTCCTAAAGCAGTAGTGCTACCTAGAGGTGTGCTCACCTCTAACCCATACTGTAACCTATCTCTATCCCCATGCACTCTACATGCCAAATGCGGTGCGATGAATGAATGTGTGGATCCTAGATCTAGCAGTGCAAATGCTTCAAAACCAGAAATAAGAAGCGCACCTGCTACCACCTCTGGAGAATCCTGGGCCTCCTGCCTGGTCATGGCATAGACCCTGGCATGGGACCGTGGTCGGCTGCCCCGTCCCTCAGTCCGCACAAAGGACCCCTCAACTCTGCCACGGCCTCTACCCCGACCTCTCTGTCCGAATCCACCAACTCTACTCACATTTATGCAGTAGTAGAACTCTCTGCTAAATCCCAGCAGACCGAGCTCCCAATGTGGTGGGCAATCCTAACTTTGATGCTCCATCGAACCGCATCTGAGGCAGGCTCCAGTCAACCATCGACACTCCCCACTGTGTCTCCTCTCACAATGCTCACACACTGGAGGGATCTGCCCTGCCCCTCTACCACTGCCACTGCCATTTTTTACAAATCTTCCTCTCTGCCTAAAACCAGACTGTCTCGATCCTCCTGGAGACCTAAAAATCTTGCCACAAGGCTTCTTGAAACTCCCGCCAGAGCTGCCTCGATCATCACTCGGCCTCTTCCCCGGGACCCCAACTCGGCTGTCTACGCCTCATAAGTCGCTCCACTCAGACTGCAAAGATCCCTCAACTCAATAAATGTGCCTATGTCTGATCGGGCCAACCGGGTACGGATCTCAGTATTAAGGCCATTCTCGAACCTCCGCGACTTATCAGCCTCAGTAGGAATCATAACGAGAGCATAATCCATCACCATTGAACTTCAGCGTACTACGCCACAAACATCCTACCACCTTGGCTCCAAAACTCCCGCATCTTCATATCAAGATAGACCTTGGGCATATAATTATCCACAAGGCCCTCGAAAAATCACCCCACGACGATAAGCAAGGCTGGTGGTGCTGCTGGAACAGCCTTCCATCACTTGTAGGTGGGCCTGCGAAGAGAGACCGCATAATCGAACCTCTCATCAGTTCACATATCCATCCGTTGAAGACTCTCTCGGTCCTCTCGGCCATCCCTCGGCCTCGGTAAGTGCATCTTTGCCATAGAAGTCTGACCCCACCACAGCGCGAAAATCATATCTCCTCTCCCGTCTCATGGGAACTCTAGGAGGTAACTCCTCATATCGAGGCATAGATGACTCTCTACTGGCTCCGACTGATCCTTGGTCAGCTGGTTGCTCAACCTGATCACCTAATACAGAAGACCTAGAACAAAACAAGAAGTCCAGTCAATTTATGCAGTTTTGTAAAAATTCATACCTATATATTTGACTATTCCCAATAGATGCCAAACCACGCTCTGATACCACCTAATGTAGCGCCCCCTTATCATAGAGTACCCACCGGAACGCCCGTAGGTCATTTCGATACATATCCTACGATAAGAGACCACTACTGACAACCACCGCTAAACTCTCCATGGCATCACAATAATAAAATAGAAATAAGAAATTGGTAACTTTTAAAACCAAACAGTATTTCATTTCATTTACTCAAACTTAGAAATTTACAAACGTCAAGATTTTGATCGTCTACAATCCTTGAAAACACTTTACATTAAGTACTATACAATAAGGCACAAAAACAGTTCTAACTATAAGTCTCCAAAGAAATCCCAACTGACCGACCTTTGAGCCATAACCTCTCGCCAATTCGATGTCGAGGCTTTACGGTCCGAGGAGCTACCACCTCTACTCTTAACCACGAAAAATAGATTGCAATTTTGGATGAGTTTGCGAACTCAATGAGGAACCATCATCGATGGTTTGCCCAATTCATGCATCACATAAGCATGTTCGATGTCGGCGATCATAGTAATGTCTGAGCTCAAAGAATCACGACCATATACAACAAAAGTCATTTCGGTATTCATCCGATGTGCAATGCACATGTGACTCTTTTTCGAGCTTTTATTTCATTGTTGTAACCGAAGCGCTTAAGCGATGTCGATGTCGATGAAGCGCGTCTCGGAGGATTATCTCCCTCGAGCTCTAGGCTCATTTTCGATTTCGATGGCGACTCGGTTCATAATTATTTTATCCGTTTATGCATACGTGTATGAAATGCCTATGCCCGATTAAATAGTTAATTAACGGTCCATAATGCACAATTAATATCCATCACCACAATTAACAGTCTATAATTCACAATTAACAGTCCATAAGTCACAATTAATCACAGTAATCCCAGTAAGGGCAAACAAGTCATACAGTTTACACATTCCTGATCCCGCCATTATCCTCATATTAGACAATTAATAATTGAGAAACTCATCTAGGTTACTCACCTATTACTTCCGAGCTAATGCCGGGAAGTCTCTGCTACGTCGGTCGATCGACGCTCCAATTGTGCCTCTATAATAATCAGAGAAGATAACTATTACTAATTGTCCAATCAGAACGAGTTAATGATGTATACGTAACAATTAAAAGGTGTACAATGCATGTGCATGATATTCCCGGGCCTAAACCAAACTTTTCTATCATAAAAATTCGTCTAAAAATTAGAAATCTAATGGCAATGACGGTATTCAATTCGGACCTCTATAGGTCCAAAATTAAATAAAACAGTGACCAGAAAACAATAAATCGGACCCACGTCAATTTCCCGTCCAAAAATTCTCAATCTCTCAGAAAATAGAATTAAATATTCTATGAATCCGATGCCTTAAGAATCAGGTCAATCGGACGTCAGACGAAAAAATTATTCCCAAAAGAACACAAAAAAAAATCAAATCAAATAATTAATATATATATATATATTGCCCCTATTTCCTTCCCTTTTTCTTATTTTCAAACCAAAATTCGAACACCTATAACTCTTTGCACACAATTCAGAAAATTACAAACCATATCTCGTTGGAAATATCATGAAAATCTCTACAAGTTTCATGAAGACCATAAAAATCAATTTCACCCCTAAGGGTGTCAAAAATCCAATTAAACCTACAGCCTAATCAATGGGTTCTAAAACAGTACACTATCTTGTAAATTCAATAACTTCTCATTTTCTTCGTTAAAAATTGCACAATAAATATTCTCAGAAATATCCCCATGTTATCTACAACTTTCATGAACAACCTGAAATCAAATTCATTTGCTAACAAGGCCAAACAATTCACCAAAACAGCTGCCCACTGAAATTTCCCAATCTGAACATTACATTTCAAAGCAGCATATCTCCTAGCACAAATGTCAAAACAATCACTACCTTATATCACTGGAAATATAAGATCTCATACTTCAATTTTCATGAAGGATTCAAAATCCAATTCCATCCCTAACAAGTTCAAAATTGCCATGTAAGTGACTGCCCTAATCAGTAGTCAATGACCTAATTCAGATTCAGTTTTTACAAATTCATTACTCCCAAATATGATATCCAAAAATAGCATGCTATATACCATTTTCAAGATAATTAATTCCTCTACAACATTTCAGAAGATCACATAAGCCAATTCAATTCACATAAATTGTTAAAATTGCTTCCAATCAGAATGCTCACAAATCTGACACTTAGGCTAGGTTTCACCGCAATGTACAAAATCAGTCAATACTTAACAGTGGATATCTCCCAATATACATATCGAAAAATTGCAAAATCAGTGGCAATGGAAAGTTAACAATATAGGCCTCAACTATCATGAAGACCATTTTCATCAATTCCTTCTAAATTAATTTAGAAAAATCATCAAAACACTTAGGTCATTGGTTCAGTTACTGTTCATACAGACATCAACAGTAACATTCCAAGCCAAAATTCACCCTCTTAAGGCTAAAATTAGACAATACCTATTTCACACAAAAATGTAGCCAACAAGCCAAAGTTGCATTTGGAACAAACCTCACCTCATTTGCATAACCACACAATGACTTATGCTCAAACAGTACAGTAGGTCAAGAATCAATGTTCCAGCTTTCATCTTCAACTTAAATCCTATCACTTCTAATACCAATTCCACATGCATAAGCATCCTAATCACACAAGAATTGAGCCAATAGATCATCATAAATCATGATTAATTACCAATCAATGCATCTAACAACCAATTTATTCATTAAATGCATAAATGAAAGCTTAAAACAAAAACTTACCAAATCAAGCTTTTCCCCCTTCAATACTCCAACTACTCTACTTTCTCAACTTTCTAATCCTCATACATGGTTGTCATCATGGTAAGGAGGTAGAAGGTTTAAGTTTGCAAGCATATAAGGAGGGTTCTTAAGGTGGGAGGAAGTAACTTAAAGGAGAAAAAAAATCATTGGAGATGACAAAGGAAGGAAGGTTTTCGGATGGTGAGGAAAATAAGCCATCCAATTCATCTTTTCCTTCTTTTGTTAAGGCATAACCGAGAAAGAGCTTTAGCATAAGACAAAACTCATTAAAACTCTTTAGGACAAGTGGCAAATTATAAGAAAAAGGAAAAAATAGGCTAAAAACAATTTAGTAAATAGGAACCCTAATGCAATTTGACTCATTCTAGTCCAATGGCCCTAATTTCAATCCCAAAATAATATACCCAATATTACAGTGTCATTGGATAGAAATTTTTGCTACCGAAAATCAATCGGTTCGCCGCTTGGCGATTTTTTCGGTCCGGAAATTTTCTCCGGAAAATTCCAGAAAATTTTCTAAAAATCCCTTAAAATATAAAACACTCAATGGCGCACTCAGAATAATTGTTCAAACACAAGAACCACGTTAATCACAGTAAAACTGCATTAGGCACAAAAATCGGGAATGTCATGTATGCATGTACAGTTATTTCATGTGCACAAAATTCACTGTGTACCAATACTAGTATGCATGAACAGTCCTAATGAAGCTCAATCACTCTCATCCTATGCCAAATTACTATTCTACCCTTCCCGTTCAGGGTGGGATGTTACATTTTTGTAGGGTATGGCTTAGTAGCAGCATCCCTCAAGACATTGTAGAAAATCTTTTCATCTTCTTTCAGTAAATGCCATGTGTCACTATTTATCGAAATAGGCTGTACGACAGCCATTACCTTCTTCCTTGGTTGATTACAGATAGCGATAGCAGTCCTCCTCTTGGTAACAACTTCAACCATTCTGATCTTCAACTTGTATCTTGTCAAAATTCTCGAATAGTTGTATACAGTTAGACCAGATTCATTGGATTTCTCCTGTGGTACCTGAACCAAGTTTGGTTCTGCTGCTGCCTCTGGTTCCGCTTCAATAGGATTCTCCTGAACCAGGCTTATCTCCTCTGGTTCCTCCTGTTGAGCGGTAGGAATTTCCTGAACTCTGTTATGCTCAATTTCCTTTTCCTTTTGAGCAGCATTGAAGGTTTCTTTCTTTCAACTAACTTCCCAAGCAGTGGACACAGTCTTCTTCCGACTAATCTTCTTATTCTTTTCTTCTGCTTCAGTCAGTCTTGAAGATTTCTGCACTTGAGATTTTTCCTTCTCAGACTCTGATTTTCTCTTCTTCTCAGTCTCTTTAGCCTTTTTGGCTGAGTCTTCTTCTAAAATTGAGACTAGAGATCTTGTTCCTTGATTTTCGAGATCCGAGATATACGCTTGACTTTGCTCTCTGGCTCTCTTGTCTTCCTGTTGTCTCAGGGTTCAAATCCTTGGTGATCTCTTCGCCTTTTTGGAGATCTCACCCAAAAGATTCTCTCCTTTTATTTTCTGCACACCTTCTTGTGTTCTCCGAACTGGGCTCACTTCTTTTTGAGGACTTGCCTGTTTTATCAACGGTCTACCCGATAGTTTTCTTCTTTCATCTATCGGTAATCTCATACTTGCTTGAGATTTAGAGCTAGTGGCGGGAGACTTCTTCAATGACCGCTCCCCCTCAGTTCTAGCTTTCTTTGTAGACTCTGCTACTTCTTTCGCCACTACCTTCAAGCCCATTCTTCTTACTGTATCAGAGTTAATGGTACTCTTGACATATACCATCCTTCTTATTCCTCTGTGAGGAAGGACTCGGATTCATAAAATCTGGTAAGTAGCGTCTTAGTAAGGATAGGCTGTTGGTATCCTTCATCCCCTTAATCATATAATGAAAAATCAAAAATGTTAGGTCTATTGAATGGCGATTCAGCAGATAGAATGACATTGTTCATCCAAGGTAGTCCTGAAGATGTCTTGACCCGGCTCTTGGTAAGATGCAATTAAACAAAATCGCATGTAGAACCCTAGCCTTCGGGACCAGACTTGAAGTCTGCCTCTCCCATGGGTCATTGGCTCCATATAACTGTTTTCTGACATCTTCCTCCTTCTTACTAACCTTGGACATCCATCCGGCTTTGGTTGATAGGGTTTCTCCAACTGAGGAGCATTCAGTCACCTTCTCCACTAACTCCTTTGTCACAATAACAGTTATTCCATCTACTGTGGAGATGATGGTGTTATCAACCAGTTGCGCATGCTTCCAAAAGTCATATACCTCATCTGTATATATTGGTTCCCGCATCTGGAAGAAATTTCTCCATCCAGCTTCTACAATCTCTGGCTCAACATTCATGCCGTCACTCCTCAGAGATTCAAAATCTACATATCTTCCAAAAATCATAGCTGACTCCATTGCTTCTGATTTGAGGCCCTTACAGTAGGATATTCTTCAAAAGTAAAGTTGTTTGCAAGAGTTTTTCGAAAGAGAGCTGAAGCGTCTGGGAGTAAAAGTAATCGAAATGATTATTGTTTCAAACTACTCGAAGGGTCTTATCCGATGGGTTCTAGAATCGTTGGGATCCTCAAGGCTGTCAAAATTTTCCCTCCAATACTTCCTTGTGAGAGAAGTTACCAGCTGTAACCTACTGTTTCTGACGCCGTTAACTTTGACGGTCTTCTAGCCTAACTTGTCATTTAATATAACCATATTAAGGTTCCGTCTGATTTTCTTAAACCGATCTTCACTCAGTGGTTTAGTGAAGATATCTGCCCATTGATACTCTGTTTCAATGAACTGTAGTGTCACCACCTTCCTCTGAACGTAATCTCTCAAGAAATCATGTCTGAATTCGATATGCTTCACTCTTGAATGATGTATCGGATTCTTCGATAGATTTATGGCGTTGGTGTTGTCGCAATAGATTGGGATGTCATCTTCTCGAACTGAATAATCCTCCAGTTGATATTTAATCCACAATGTTTGTGAACAACAACTTGCGGTAGACATGTACTCGACTTCGGCAGTTGATAGAGCTATCGAGCTTTATCTCTTGCTTGACCAGGAAACTAAGTTTGCGCCAAGAAAGTGACATCCTCCACTAGTGCTCTTCCTTTCAATTCTGTCTCCGGCATAGTCTGCATCGCAATATCCGATTAACCTGAAATCTTTACCTTTCTCAAACATTAAGCAAAGATCAGTAGTACCTGCGAGATATCTCATAATTCTTTGAACAACAATAAAATGAGACTCTCTGGGATCGGCCTGAAACCTTGCACACAAGCATACACCTAAGAATATCGGTCTACTTGTCAGAAGATACAATGAAGAACCGATCATCCTCTATATAGGGTTTGATCCACCTTCTTACCAAGTTCATCTTTCGACAAAAGGTTTGAAGGATGCATCGGAGTCGCCATAGGCTTCACATTATTCATATCAAATTTGGACAGCAATTCTTTCACATACTTTTGTTGATGAATAAAAATTTTCTCTTCGGTTTGCTTAACTTGCAACCCAAGAAAGAACTTTAACTCACCCATCATACTCATTTCAAATTCATTTTTCATCAGATTCTCAAAACTCATACACAAAATCTTTGTGGTAGCACCAAAAATAATATCATCAACGTAAATTTGCACTAAGATAAAGTCATTCTCATAAACCTTTTTGAAAAGCGTTTTATCCACTTGACCTCTAGTAAACCCATTCTCTAAAAGAAAATTACTTAGACGATCATACCAAGCTCTAGGAGCTTGCTTCAGGCCATATAAATCTTTATGAAGTCTATAGACATGTTCTGGATTCTTAACATCCTCGAAGCCAGGAGGTTGCTTCACATACACCTCTTCGTCTATAAGACCATTCAGAAAGGCACTCTTCACGTCCATCTGAAAAAGCTTTATGTTATGACAAACAACGTATGCCAGCAATATCCGAATAGCTTCAAGTCTTGCTACTGGAGCATACGTCTCATTGTAGTCTATCCCTTCTTGCTGATTATAGCCTTGTGCTACTAATCTAGCTTTATTCCGACTTACTTTGCCTGATTCGTCTAGCTTATTCTTGAAAACCCATCTGGTTCCTATAATGGATTTCTTCGAGGGTTTTGGAACTAAGGACCAAACTTTATTCCTAGTAAACTGATTCAGCTCCTCTTGCATTGCTAAAATCCAAGCTTCATCCTGAAGGGCTTCCTCAATCTTCTTAGGCTCTATTTCAGAGATGAACGCCATATTAGCTTCTCTTCTGAATTTGGACCTTGTCCTAACTCCTTCTGAGGTCTCTCCGATAATTAGCTCTTCTGGATAAGAACTCCTATACTTCTAATCTCTCTTTAATCCTATAGTTTCTGGAATATCCTCGATCTTGTCTATTTGAGTTCCTGATGATGGAGTTTCTGCTGTATCATCTAAGTTCTTTGAAGGATCTTCACTCTCCATGTCATCTTCCTTGTGGGGTTGAGAACAATCATCAAACTTGACATGGATGGTTTCCTCAACTATCTTTGAGATAAGGTTGTAAACTCGAAATGCCTTAGACGATGATGAGTAGCCTAGAAATATTCCTAAATAGGTCTTCGAATCGAACTTATCCAACAATTCCTTTGTATTCAGAATAGAGTACTTACGACCGAATGGATGAAAGTAAGATATGTTTGGTCTCCTTCCATTCCATAGCTCATAGGGAGTCTTCTTCAACAAGGGTCGCAACAGTATTCTATTCCGAATATAACATGTTATATTCACAGCTTCTACCCAGAAGTACTTAGGAAGATTCTTTTCACATAGCATAGTACTTGCCATCTCTTGAATCGTCATGTTCTTCCTTTCAACAACTCCATTCTGTTGTGGGGTTCTAAGGGCTGAGAAATTGTGGGAAATTCCATTCTCCTCACAGAATAACCTAAACTTCTCATTTTCGAATTCTCCACCATGATCACTCTTGATACTAGCTATAGATACTCCTTTTTCAATCTGTAACTTTCTAGAGAGGGTTCTAAAACACTTAAAAGATTCATCTTTGTGTGACAGAAACAATATCCAACAAAATCTAGTAAAGTCATCAACAATAACAAGTCTATATTTCTTTCCGCCAAGACTTATTGTTCTAGTTGGACCAAATAAATTCATATGTAACAACCCCAAAGGTCTAGTAGATGTTACAAAATTTTTAGAAGAAAACGATGTTTTAACTTGTTTTCCTTTCAAACAACTTTCACAGTAAAATTCTTTGTCAAAAATCATTTTTGGTAAGCCTCTTACTAAATCAAATTTTGCCAACTTTGAAATGTGTTTAAAGGAGACATGACCTAGCTTTTTATGCCATATTAGTCTTTCTTCTTCAGAAGATAGAAAACATGAAACATTTTGGTCTTGAAAATCTTCTAAATCAATTTTGTAAAGGTTATTTCTTCTCTTGGTAGAAAAGAATATAGACCCATCTTTGTTTCTGACTTCACAAAGATTTTGATTGAATGAGACTATGAAACCAGAGTCACACAATTGACTTACACTAATCAAATTGTGCTTTAGACCATTAATAAGCAGTACATTATCTATGCATGCAAAGGAATCTTTACCTATCTTACCGATTCCAATTATCTTGCCCTGCTGGTTGTCTCCGAAAGTTACCGATCCTCCCTTCTTATACTAAAGATCTAGGAATATAGACCTTCTTCCCGTCATGTGTCGCGAGCAACCATTGTCTAAATACCAACGGTGCTTGTCGCATTTTCCAAGGAAGGATATCTGCAGGAGAAACTATTTTACTCTTTGGTACCCATATTTTCTTGGGTCCATTTTGGTTAGTAAAATGCACATAATGAGTCTTTTGATGCTTTTTACCAGAATGTTGATGAAAACGTGTTTGATGATACCTTTTATTTTGACAAAGTGGTTTTATATGATTATGAGACTTATTACTCGTAAATCCTAATCCAGTTTTATCACTAGGGTGTCTACATTTTCCTGGCATCTCATTCATTCTTTTAGTACTTTCAGTGAATGTAGCTAAATCGGATGAGAGACTTTTAATTCTAAGCTTCAACTGATTTATCTCATCGGATTTATCTACGACTTTCTTTTTCTCCTCTAGTTGTTTCTTTAAACAAATATTTTGTCTCTCTATTTCTTCTGTATGCTTAAGATTCTCTACATACTTCTTCTTTAACAGTTTGTACTATTTCAGAATAGCATTAGAATCCTCTAATAATTCTGAGTAAGCTTCATGCAAGTTATCGTATTCAGAAGTTACCTCCTCATCACTTTCTTCCTCGGCTACTAGGCAGATATTAGCATGTTCAGACGACTCAGAATTTGTGTCTGACTCTGCTGAGTCTAGATCTTCCCATGTTGCCATCATGCTTTTCTTGCCTTCTCTACTCTTCTTGGGTTTCTTCTTTAGAGTAGGACACTCGGACTTGTAATGTCCAAGTTGATTACATTCGTAGCATATGATAGATGTCTTTTCTGCTTTGCCATCATCTTTGCTATTCTTCTTGAAGAATTGACTTCCTTTAGACTTTTTCTTCCACATCCGTCTTATCTTCCGAGAAATGAACGATAATTCGCCATCTTCATCACTTGACTATTGTTACGATTAAGCAGATTCATCTTCTTGATTCTTCTATCTTGATTCTTTTGATGACTTTCTCCTTCTTTGAGTCTTGTGGTTCTTACATGCGGCCTTGATCTTTATTGACTTTTCTCGTTTGGGCTTGTCTTGACATCAAGCTCTACTTCATGAATCTTGATGATCCAAGCAACTCGTTAAGCTTTAGTGCGCTCAAATCCTTCGCTTCTGCCTCTTTGTAACCTTTGGTCTCCATCTCTTGGAAGACTTCTTAAAATCTTTCTTACGTGATCACGGTTATTATACGTTCTTCGAGGGCTTTCAATCCATTGATGATTATGCGGAATCTCCCAAACATCTGATCAATAGATTCTTCTTCCTTCATCTTGAAAAGCTCGTACTAGTGCACAAGAATGCTTATCTTGGATTCTTTGACTTGGTTTGTTCCTTCATGCACGATGGATAGTGTGTCCCACATCTCTTTCGCAGTGTCGCATCCGTGAACTTTGTCATATTCACTCCTGCTTAGAGCGCACGTCAAGAAAAACTTTGCTTTAGAGTTGAGCTGAATTCTCGCCTTTTGGTCAGCCGTCCATCTGGTTCGTGGAATAAGATTTCCATCTTCATCTACTAGTGTATATGGTCCATTCTCTATTACATCCCAAAGGTTGACATGAGTAGACTCTATGAACAACCGCATTCTATCTTTCCAGTAGTGATAATCTTCACCGTTGAATGCTGGAGGTCTTGTGACTGAGGCACCTTCTGCAATGTATACATGTTATTCTACCATTATCTTTAATCCACACTTTGCTACAGTGATTCTTGGATACCTTGCTCTGATACCAATTGAAGTAAATCACATGTTAGTACAATGCTTATAAAACGATAACGAATACACGAGAAAGGGGGGGTTGAATTGTGTATTCCCCTTTTTGAAAATTCTTTCAAAGTAGTTTTGTAAAAACGAACTTCTTTTACCGAAGCTTCAGTAAATTCGAATCAATCAAAACTTTGAAAACTTGTTTCAGAATTGAAGTAATAACAAAACGTTAAACTTTAAAAGTAATAGGGTAGAGAGAAGTTGACACGGTGATTTTGTCCTGGTTCACCCCAAACTGTGGGCTACGTCCAGTCCTTAGAGTTCTTTCTGAGATTTGACTATCTCTTCAACTTTGACAAGTATTCTTTACGAGCCTCTTCAGGTCTCTACACTCAGTATTCTTTCACTCTTAGCCTCTGCAGGCTATTTGCACTACTTTCTTACAAAAGTAATTCGAACTTGTTACAGTAAAATTAGCTCTCAGCTAATTTGCACAGAGTTTGCGTACGTAAATCAATTATCTCAGCTTTTGCTCTTTTTGTTTTCGCACTTGCTAACTTTGCAATCTTCGACTTCGACTCATATTTATAACCTTAAATGCGAATCGCTTCTTGATTGCTTGCTTGAATCTTTAAAGAAACGGTTAATCAGTTGAGTTCTGTAACTAACTTTCGAACTGACTCTTCCGTCTTCTTTTTTAATTCCGCGTCTGCTAAACTCTGTCTGTATTTTTAAGTCTGTGTTTCTGCATCTGCATCTGCATCTACGTCTGCGTCTGTTTTTCACTTTGCGTTTGCGTCTGTTTTTCACTTTGTGTCTGCGTCTGTGTTTGCTTTACATCTGCGTCTGCTTTTATTTTGCGTCTGTGTCTCTACTTCTCCGTCTGTTTGTTTAATCTGCGTCATATTTCTTAAATACATCTTTTAACCCGTTTGCGTCATGTTTTATTCTCCGTCTGTCTATTTTCTATTTTGCTTCTTCTTTTACTACTTCTTTGTTATTCATCAAAATCATATATATGTAAAGTCTTTTTGACTTAACAATAACCAATCTTTCGCTGCATCTTTGAGTGAGAACAAGAAAGCCCTCAACATGATCTGCTCGTCCATCACCCAGGGAGGTTTATGCTCAAACAAACCAAATCAAGCTCCTTGAGATGTTTATGTGCATCCTCACTTGCAAGACCATGAAAGTTAGGCAATAAATATATTAGTCTAGACTTTAACTCAAAGGTAACATGTTCAACAAAATTCAGAAATGTTATGCATAATAGTCTTTAAGTTAAATTGGGCGTAACCAACTTACTCAGAGTTCTTAGGTTTGTCATTGTGTCTTTGGATTCAGATTTTGATTCTTCTACTATAGTTGATCATGCTTCATGCAATCTCTATAATGTTCTCTTAATTTTCAAATCAAGCTACTCAAGTTCTTTACAAGGAGATCTGGTAACTATCATACACTAACACTAACAACTGTTTAAAAAAATTACAAATAGCAAAAAGAAACAATTATAAACAACTATATACACAAAACACCATCTAAAGTCAAAAACAAAAGTTAAACTTCCACGCTCCCCTACAACAACATCAAAATTTGACAGCGCATGTCGAGTGCACTATAAAATTTACCTGACTCTGCATACTAAAATTTGTAGTCATGGTGAGTTGAAATTGAATCCACAGGGAATGTTCAATTAATTTATGTAATGAAATCAATTGATGCTAGGAAAATATAAAAAGGGGTTTTTAATTTTAATCAATTTAGAATATACAATAAAAGTTAACTATCGAAAGCAAATTAAAGCAAGCAATTGAAAATGATAAAAGTGCCGAACATGGGTAAGGTTTGGTTCTAGGGTCAATCTCAGCCTAAACACGATCAAGTATATTCCAACATCCTAACGTCTTTACACCTCTCTTTGAACTATAAATCTGAGACTAAAAGTACGCTATGCTAATCTCAGTTTTCCTTTAAGTTGTGCTTAATTAAGATATGAGCGTTAATTAAACCTAACTACCGATTAACCTAGGATACGATCTCTAGATTCAATTTGGTGGCAGCATTATGAAGTGAAAATGATTAGTATAGGCAGTAGCCTCACTTGTTTGGGTTATCTAACCTAAGTTATGTTGTTCCTAACGATTCAAAACTATCAGATGCTACTAAAAAACATCAAATGTAATGATTACAGATTACATTCATCATTATAGCAATAGGTTCATAATAAAACAATCAAAATAAAGTATTAAATTCATTTACACAAAACCCAATTCAATAAACACAAACAACACATCAATATAAAAAAGATTACAATGTTTATAAAATGAAATGGCTTAATCATGACTTGGCTTTGATATCCCCGTTGAATTGATGATGAGAAGTTAACCTTCCATCTCCATCTTCATGCTCTCACCATCGGCCATCCTCTCTATCACCACTGTAGGCATTGAAGAATGAAGAAAACCGGAAGAGAAATGAGAGAAAATGATTTTCGGCTAGGTCTATCCCAAATGCTCGTTTTTGTCATCACACGTTTCCTTATGTAGTAAATATTTATGTTTTAACTGAGGGATACCTAGCCTTCTCACACAAATGAGTTACTTCTCACGAGTGTGAGAACATCTCACGTCCTTGCATGGGCATGCACGACTATGCATGGCCCTCTTACGGCTATGAGAGGTTGTACATAGGTTTGACCTATGCAATCTAATATTTGGATGTGAGACTTCTCCTTTCTTTATTCTTTGCTTGACATTCTATCTTGCCTCTTCTTCTTTCATTCCTCTTCTTCTTCATGCTCTATGAATCAGTATAATATGGAAATTGAGAAGATGGTTTCAATGAATATGGTTTCAAGTCACTTTAGCTCCTTTACTTCCAAAATGTACTTATAATTAAATATGAGCTAAAGTGAGTATCTTATGCATTTTTAAGGCATTAATCATTAAGTGTAACGTATCAAATGAATAAAAATTTAAACACATATCATTAAGGCTTGGGTATGAAATGTTATTAAGTTAAAGGCTTGTAATGTGGCTAATATAAAAAGAAAAGGCTACTAAAGCTTAAAAGGGCTTAACAATAAGAAAAATCATGTCATTA
Source organism: Erythroxylum novogranatense (assembly GCA_029891385.1). Classification (NCBI taxonomy): domain Eukaryota; kingdom Viridiplantae; phylum Streptophyta; class Magnoliopsida; order Malpighiales; family Erythroxylaceae; genus Erythroxylum; species Erythroxylum novogranatense. The sequence goes on along the minus strand of CM057229.1, from coordinate 79,417,233 downwards.
GGTAGGCTATTTGGTTAATATAACTTGAGAAAAAATAATGCATATATCATTTTTCATGCTAATTCATGTGATAGAAGTGTGATCTCGAATAGAAAATCAAGTTAAATTTACTAGCTACATGTCTTAAAAGTCACATGTGAAAGAAAGATAGTGAGACTAATATGAATGTGTAAATCTAAGAGGCTCCAAATCTCACTTTCTTATATCTACGCACTAGTCACTACTCTTTAAAAGGAAACATACATTTACTAAACATAAAAGTAAGAACACATGCCTAAGCTACCATGAATTGCTTTGATTAATTCAAATCTTTAATATAGATATAGATGGCGTGCCCCTTATTGAAAACTCAAGGAAAGCCTTTATATATGTGTATTCTATTAATGTATTAATGCGCAAACGCATGCGATGCGAAGAAAGCAACAATCGAGGCCCTATGATATTAGTAAAGCGATTTTAGGCTTTACTAATATTTGTGATAGGAATTGGATTGTTAGTAAAGTCACGCTTTTCCTTTTGCCGTTTGGTACTCTTCCCACATACGCTTCTTTGATAATATGTCCTTAAAAAAATTAGCATATTTGGGCATGTGTTCGAAAGCCTTGACAAATGAAAGATTTATTTGCAAAGTCTTTAGTTTTCTACAAACTTTGCAAAATGTGCATCTAATTTATTCTTTTGCAACCACTAGGGATATGGAACTTTAGGTGGGTATAATGGAGGAGCAACATAAGGGGAGTACTCGCTCATATTCACTTCTATGTCCTTTTCTTGGTCTTTCTCAACAGGAGGAGGGGTAGCAACTTTCATATTTGTGGATGGTTCCAGTTCTTTCTCACTTCAAAGTGTGATAGTTTTAAGTTGCTCCCTCGGTTTTTCTTCAGAAGTGCTTGGGAGATTCCCCACATTTCGTGCAGACAAAATGTTTGCCAACTGGCTCATTTGAAACTCTAAATGATGTATGAAAGAGGCATAATTCTTTGTTACTTTTTTTAATCTACCTTCTAAATTCTTTTGAGCATCATCTAGGCTTCCAAGTTTGTCCAAGATTTTATCCAATTTAACTTCCATGAAATTTGGTTTTTCTTGCTGGAATCCTTGAGGCCTTAGAGATCGGAATTGACCTCCTATATTGTTCAATCAAGAGAAGTTAGGGTGATTTCTCCACCCAGGGTTATATGTGTTTGAATAGGGATTATTCCCTCCACCTTCACCGAATTGTGCTCCCATATAGTTAACTTACTCTGCTTCTTAGTCCTTCATCAAGAAGTAATCAATAGTGTCGTGGTTATCCTATACATATAGCTCACACCTTCTCTAAATAGGTTTTACAGGGGTTGAAGAAGAAGTCATCATGTTGTTTAGCTGTCGAGTCAAGTTGTTGATCTTAGCCTGCATCTCTATTATTTAATCGAAAACTATAGCTCCTTTATACTTTTGGAAGGTTATGTGTTGTCAACATCGGTCCTTCGTCCACAAACAGCTATTACTGACCATTTCTTCCAAAAACTCCTTCGCTTCATTAATAGTCTTTTGCATAAGCGATCCGCCCGATGCTGCATCTATAATACCTCTTATAGGTGGATTGACTCTATTGTAAAAGGTTTGCCAAAGAAATTCTTGTAGTTGGTTGTGGTGTGGTACCTCCTTTACAACTCTTTATATCTCTCTTACTCTTTGTAAAGTGATTCCCCATCAGTCTGTTGGAAGTTCGTGATTTCTTGTATCGTCTTAGTCTTCTTAGTGAGGGGAAGATACTTGTTTACTAATACACGTACCAATTGCTCCCACGTTGTGATATTTGAGGAGCTCAGCGAGTGATACCAAGATTTGGCTCTATCTCTTAGCATGAATGGGAAAAGCCACATTCTAACAGCATCTTTCAACATCCCATGATATCGAAAGGTATCACATCTTTTGGGCAAATTTACAATACGTGCATTGGGGATCCTTGTTGGTCAGTCAATAAAATTGCACATTCATTTGAAACATGTTCAATAGGGCTGGTTTAATCTCAAAAGAAACAGCTTGAACTGGTGGTCGGGTTACTTCTTAATTAGCAACGTTGAGCCTCGATCTCATGAAGTCTATGAGGGTTTGCAACTAGTTTCCTTCATGTCCTCCTTGATTGAGCTCGTGCTAAATTTCTTCTGCCATTGATTCCTCTATTTCTTCTTCTTGGTGTTGGCCTATCGAATGGCTCGCTCTATGTTAATGATGTCGAGTGCTAATCCTATTACTCTCGACAACGGAACCAAAAACTTGATGATGGGCAAGTTTTGCAATTTATAAGCCCTCAAAATACTACAAGCGCACAAGTCATGGGTGCAGTATGTAAGGTGTCGATCCCTCAAGGAGTGGTGAAGTAATTCAATTCTAAGTAGAATTATAAAAATGAAAATAAAAAGTAGACAGAAGAGTAATCACGTGAAGATAATTGACAGAAAATTAATTTGTAAATTAATACAAAAGGAAATTAAATTGAGCTATACCAAATTCACAATAAGAAATCACACAAGAAGTTCCAAATTATGAGATAGGGGGATTTTTCCTATCATTAATGTTAACCTAGTCATTTATGTATTAATAAGGTGTCAGTTTTAGACTATCGAAGGGAGGATTAGTCTTTCTCAAGTTATAATCACAAACCCTAATTAATAATCGCTAATTAGGTTAAATACCAAACATGTAATCTCTCAATTACGAACAACTTTAAGCCTAATCAGTTCTTAAGCTTTCAAAAAGACAATCGGGTCTCATACAAGATGTCTTTCAGTATAATAACCAATTTGATTAATTACGTGGTCTATTGGATCGCTCAACTTTCATTAACCAAACCTAATATTTTTGCATTTGATTCACTCTCTCGATTTATTACCAAAGCATAAAGTTAAAGTAATTAATCACAATATCCAAATGATTAAACACAAAAATAACTAGATTAACATTAAATTAAATCAAAATCCCTAAGGAAAATTATAACATCATGATCAAACCCAAATCCATCAACATATTCATATCCATCTAAATATTCAAATAAAAAGAACACAAAGATGAATAAAATTCACTTTGGAAAGGGATTGGGATGCCTCGAGAAAGCAGCTGCTGCAGTAGAAGCCAGCTCCTCTCTCCTCTCTCCTCTTCTTCCTCTTCTCTCTCTTCTTCTTCTCTCTTCTTGGAGTTTTCCCAAAAGCGGTAGATTAGAGAGCTACTTTTTAGGTCATTTCTCTTTCTTTATATAGTATTTTTCATTTAGGGTGAGCCCTAGGGTCTTCCTATGCCTAAAAAGTCTGAAAAGTCTCTTGAAACTTAAGTCCAAAAGGTTGTCCACGTCTTCTGTCACGTAGGCCACGATCGTGGCCCAAGATTTTGCTCTCTATCACCATCGTGGCAGAAGAAGCGACTATCGTGGCAAACCTACTAGACTTTTGACACAATTGTGGCATATGGGTCACGAACGTGGACATGGGTTGGATTATGGGCTTCTTCCAATTCTCCTCAATTCTTCGATATTTGATCTGAAACACTAATAAACATGTCAAGGCAACTCAAATACACTAAATTTAAGTTCAATGACATACTCTAACCCATAAAGCACTCAAAATTCAAATGTCTATCTAAATAACACAATCATAACCTAACACATGCACTAATTATTCAATTTAACAACTAAACACATACTAAATTACCCCATTAAAACATTATGCAATCTACCACTATCATCTTACATCATTAAGAATAGAAGTTTTTAGAGCATCAAAGAAAAATCTAATTTTTCTTTTTCACTTAACTAGTTACTCATCTTGAGGATGCCTTTAGATTAGGAGAAGAAGATCAAGATTGGTAATAGGAGGAAATTTTGGTTCTGGTTCGGTAACCGAAATGAATTAGGACCTCTTTATAAGCTCTAGGGTATATATAATCTTAAGCTTTTAATCCCTTTTCTGAACAAAAGTGGCTACGGTCGTTAGCAATGATATGAGTTAGATTACATTAAATGCAGATCTTTGGTTTGAACGTTCGCACTCGACCAAAAATGGTGCAAGGAACGAACATAAAGGTACCGGAGATGAATTTCGATTAGTGCAAGCCAATTTCTAGCGATCTACGTAGGTATTCAAACTCTGGGTCAAATATCGGCGGTACCAAAATTTTAAAAATTGGGGGCATCAAATCTTACGTAGCATCGAAATTTTAAAAAATTGGGGAGCTTTTTTGAAAAAAATTTCAAAATTTTTAAAATTTCTCTCCCTCTCTCCTACCTCTCTCATACATCGGAATCAACCCTAACTTGTAGACCAAATGTGGACCAGGAAGACAAAATAACTTAGGGGAGACATTGCTTTAAAGCTTTCACCAATAAATCTTGTCTCAATTTTTTCAGAGAGCTGATTAGGAAATTGTCCTAGAGACGCTTTTAATGCTCATTTATATTTTCAGTTGGCAAATTAGAAACAAACTTTAAACCTTGGAAAAAGTTAAAAGGGGTTGAATAGTTAATAATTTATGTCAGTTTTGCAAGTAAGTCCTTGAAACACGAGAATATCTTCTCCTTCAATGTGTCACTATGCTTAGTTTTTCTAGAGCCAGGCTTAGACCGAACGTAGGGAACTATATATAATTTGGTCAAACCTTAGCATATTTCTTATCATGGGTTGAAAACGTTAAATTCACCTGAAAAGAAAGTGCAAGTGGAGGGAGATTATGCTTTATCGAAGGGGAGCAACCAAAAGCTAAGTTCTAAAAATTTCTACAATAAGATACAAGATACCAATTAGTTGCCAAAAAGATAATGAAAGAGATGAGCTTGCTTATAGTTGAGAACTGAATAAATAGCACATGAACCAGTAGCATTTCCTGGCTCCAATAAGGAGTTTTTTTTTTTTTACTTGTGAAGTATTTTAGGAGAGTCTCAATTTTAGGACGACATATTTAAACCATTTATACTCGTGTCGTATTTCGAGTCGGGTAGGTCGCTTTACGAAAACAAAACTTTAACTTGAGTTTTAAATGATTCATCACGTGAAGACAGTTTGAACTTGTGATATTATTTAAACCAAAAAATTCTTTACCAACTCATTTGTATTTTAAAATTAAATTTTCAATTTATCGCGAGCAATTTTCAATTTTTCGAAAGTGTATTTGGATTAACTTAAGACAGTAACTTTGAAAGTAGCTTTAAGCCTTTAACTAATGTGATATTTTTTAATCTAATTTGTTTTATTTTTTCAAAAAAGAAAATCGATCCGTTAAATTGTTAATAGGCATGAAAAGCCAACCATGACAAGTGAAGCGGAGATATGGAAGCACTCTATCTTCTCCTCTCAATTACCTCCACGTTTCTCACCTCCAGCCTTTTGTCTCTACTCCTCCTTATACGAACTATCTTCAAGCGCCTCCGTGACGTCTCCACTGCCTCGGCCGTCAAAACTTCACCGCATTCGGTCTGTCTCTATGAAGGCACAGTTTGGCACGAGCGCCGCCGTCCTGTCCGGCACTCTTTTCAATACTCCGTCCGCTATGCGCTTTTTGACCTCGACCACGCTCCACATCCCCCTCCCGACCATCTCTCCGCCGATGATGCTCGACGGGTAACCTGCACCGATGGCCCAGTGTTAGTAACTGCTTGCTCTTGAGTTTAAACACATCAACAAGAAAACTTTGCTTTACAATTTTAGCACGTTGCATCATAAATATCCACTCCTTAATTTGAAGTTCAGTTGAAGCAGAACTTTCTTTAAATGCACAGTTTCGATTTATGGATTCTATTAACGCACAGATTTAACCTGAAAACTTTGGATTATTTGTTTCTTTAAGCGATGAAGCAGTTGCGTTAATTATTAATGTAATTAAGGAAATGATGAAACCGACAAAGAGCTCTGAACTTTTGCACTAAAAACGAGTTTCCTGTAGAATAATGAAATGAAATTAACATTTTATTCATTCTTGGATTATGGTCTATGTAGTTTACATACATTCTGCGATCTCTCCTGTACGTTATACATTTTCATTCTGTTCGCACAAATGCACCAATTACATCTGATCCAATTACTAGTCTTAAATTATTTTATTTAATCGCCAAATGTTCATTTCCGTACAATTGTTTTAATTGTTGAAGCTGTTCTTCTACATTCTTTTCTTATGGTTTTGTGTCACTCAAATCGATTCTTCCACAACATGCATTTCAACTAACGATTTCCTTGAGCTTCTTAATTTGTTTGGAATTGGGCAATCCTTTTGCAGCCTTCTGTTGACAATACCTTCTAGTGTGGGTTATGAGCAAAATCCACTGAGCTTGTATTATTGCTATGACTTGGATGGCACTGAACAGCATTTGTCAAAGTGCATAGCTGAGGTTTGTGCTTGAAAACTAGTCGCACATTTGAAAATCCTTCTATACTGTAAACCTCATATAAAGCCATCTATAGTACGTATTTTCTCCTACAGTAAGCGAAGTATAGCGCAGATGTTTTTTTGCTTTACATGGAATATAATGTCGAAGCTGGTAATTCTAAACTCAGAAGCTAACTTTTGTCTAGCTGTTCTAGTTACAATGCATTCGTATTATTTTGGACTGATGTTCTAAACCCTCTCAGAAGAGCAGCCCTTAGTCTTTACCACGAATTGGAGCCTTTGAAGAGAAGAACTAAACACAAGAATAGTTCACTTATTTTTTTTTAATCTTTAATACTTAGGCAAGTGATTACCTAGATCTCTTTGTCATGATTGCAAAACTTTTGTTGGTATTTTATTGCCTTGGAATCTGAGAGCATCTGTTAGGACTCTGCCTTTAGAACACTAGGATTTAACTATATTATTGCTATATATCGATACAGTGTTCAACACTACCGAATAATAGTATATCACTTCTTCCTAACCAGAGCTGATGCTCCTTACTAACCAGAGCTAAATAAGCTCCTCAGAAGGTGATGAACCTTCTGCCACTATTTTCTAACAATTATTCTCCTCCTCCTTCCCGTCCTCTCTCCCTCCTTTTATAATGTCCCCAGTACATACGGTTATAACAAACTTTTGTTCTAGAATGATTCTTTCTCTCTCTCCCAAGGGTCTACCGATTACCCCTCTATCCTCTGCTTATTCTTCCTATCGTCTAATGATCCTAACATTGCCGCCCCCTTGAAGAGCAGCCTTGTCCTCAAAATCAAGGGAGGAACCCCGTGCGGCGGTCTTGATTCTGCTTCAGTATGACGATTTCCCCATCCTCTGTAAGCGTTTCATTGTCATCCAAAATTAGGAGCCTCGGTGTTTCTCGGCGCCTTTGGTGGAGAGGGTGGAATCTCTCTCCTTTTGAAACAAAGACCCTTTGCCTTAGATCCATGAGCTCGTAGTACGAGATGGCGCAATCCCTATTCCTCTCCGTCGGTCCTTCCTATCACCTTCGATGGCACGAGAGGTGTCGCCGTTGGTGGAATGGGTTTTACGGGTTGCGCATGGAGGTCGCGTTGAGACCAAAGAAGTTCTCGGGTCCATCCGGTCTCAACATCGCCCATATACCCCCATAACCCGTCGGATCTGGAGGCTCGGCTCCCTCCGGGTCGGGTTGACCCGAAGTCCACCTCATGTCTTTGTCCGTGAGGTGGATACCCATACATGTTCAAGCCCGACCGTCTCCTTGTCCCGGCTCTTCTTCAAGCGCCAGCTATCTTCATCATTTGATATCGGTTCAAAGGTCCGAATGTCCTCACTCGCCTCCGAATATCGACCCTCACCCACTCATAAAATACCCCATAAATTGCTCCTCCGTTGAGTGACCCACCGCGATGAAAGCGAATTCAAAGGCTTCTATGTACTCCTCCACGAATCTATTTGTTGTAAATCAAAGCTCTTCAAATGGATTCTCGAACCGTCTAACGCCATACACATCGATTAGGGCATGTTTGACTTCCTCCAAGTGAGCTCCCTTAGTCTCTCGAAGGAGATTGAACCAGTGAATGGTCGATCCCTCCATGCTCAATAACGCCAGTTTGATCTTCACCTCCTCCGAAGTGCCATGAACCTCGAAATAGACTTCTGCCCTAGTGATCCACCCTATTGGATCTGATCCATCGAACATGGGCAAGTCCACCTTACGGACCGACATCCGATATTCCTCCATAGTATCCGAGGAATGTTCCATCGGGGTTGGTTGTCGCCGTTCACCAGCCATCGCCTGCCCTCTCCCTGAAGCCTCACCACTTCCCTGTCCCTCCTCTGGCCGTTTTCCTAGCACCTTGCTCATTTCCGTCAACAAATTTCGCTGCATCTCCATCATGGCCAACCGCATGGATGACTGCATCTCTTCTATCCCCGCTTCAAGACTGGCCATACGCGATTCTAAAAGCTCAACTCTGTCTGACATCTTCGGTGGCATCAAGGTATGTTACTCTGAATTTGTTTTTGTGTTTGTGAAAAATCCTCCGAAAAACTGGTCCTCCTCTTCTTTCGAATCCGTGAGTCGGACCCTTTATTAGGACTACGCCTTTAGAACACTAGGATTTAACTATATTATTGCTATATATCGATCGAAGGTTCAACACTACCGAATAATAGTATATCACTTCTTCCTAACCGGTGATGCTCCTTACTAACGAGCTAAATAAGCTCCTCAGAAGGTGATGAACCTTCTGCCACTATTTTCTAACAATTATTCTCCTCCTCCTTCCCGTCCTCTCTCCCTCCTTTTATAATGTCCCCAGTACATACGGTTATAACAAACTTTTGTTCTAGAATGATTCTTTCTCTCTCTCCCAAGGGTCTACCGATTACCCCTCTATCCTCTGCTTATTCTTCCTATCGTCTAATGATCCTAACAGCATCACAGCTGGTAGGACTCACGCATCATGCTTCTGTTTAATATCTCTTTGTTTTTGAGTTTTAAAACTATGAAATTCTTTACGTACTAGACTTCTTTGCTGATTTTGTGATTCTGGTTTAGGTAACAAATACACCATGGGGAGAAAGGGTTAGGTTTGTTTTCAATCCAAATTCAGATTTAGTGGCAAAGCCATTGCATGTCAGCCCTTTCATGGTATATCTTATTCTTGCCCTTACTCTTTGTGCTATTCGTTTTTCCATCATGTTAAGTTGCTTATTACATGTTTTTTGTATGTTGTTCCTGATACTTTGCAACAGGACAAATGTAATGCATGTTTACAACCCTATTGATTGATTGACTCTCATTTTCTATTGATGTATGATGTAAACATTGAAATGTTTTAATTTCTTGTGTCAATGAATTCATTCAATCCAAAAGCTTTAGCTTTTTGACATAGCAGAAAAATGTTTTAAATACTTGAACATATCGATTTGCCCTGATTTGAGAACTTCACCATCGTTTTTGTGCTTTCCATGACTGAAGCATATTTATTGTATCCGACATTTTTCTTTTATCAATTAACTGGAATTTTTGGACTTGTCAGTTGGCAATTTCCTAGTCTGTCATTAGCACGTAGCTTTTATCAATTAACTGGAATTTTAGGACTTGTCAGTTGGCAATTTCCTAGTCTGTCATTAGCACGTAGCTTTTATCACGTAGGGTCTGTGCATGTGCTCTTTCTGTGACTATTGTTTTGGGAGGCACTCCTATGACAGCACATACTTCCGTGGCAGATCTAATCTGTGTCAAAATTTGATAGTGCAGATTGCTTTCGTATTCATACTCATTCCTTCATCCTCTCATAGTAGTTTCAGAATTAAGGAAAGCGTAGCATTCATTTCATCATACAATCGTTGCTCTTTGAAATAATATTTTGGGAAACTGCAGGATATGCTAGGAAATTGGAGCATCAGCACTGCTGTTCCTGGAGATAATTTATCTGTTTCTATTTCAGTTCAACATCCTGAGCTAGGTGACTATTTTGTGGCTACGTTAAAAGCCAAACGAATATCCTCAGTTCTAGTCTCTGATCTGGATATGTTCTTCTGGTTGATGCCTCATAAAGTTGCACTTTGGATTTATTTGCATGTAAGTCGACCTACCAGTTAAATTCTTGATTTAGGGATTATTTCTTTGTACTCTAACTCTTCATCCTCTGTTTCACTTGCCTAAGGCCATTCACGAAGAGCACCAATAGAAGCCAATTCATGAATTTGTCACCTTGAGGATCCATGAGACAAAATTCTGGGCATAAAGTTAGCCAAGCAACTTTGTCATAGGATTTTAGTTAGTCTACGTACGTGCTGTATATATATAGATGGTCCAGTTCTTGTTTGTTGAAATTTTCTTAACAAGCCTGGTTTTTGGTGTATCAAAATGATTTTGTGATTGTAGCGATCCTTGTTTTCTTTCTAAAAGAAATTAATTTTCTAGTCCTGTTTCATTCACCATATTTTTTGTTTCATGTAGGCTCTTAAACTTTGGTGGAAAAACGTGCCATTTATTCAGCATCCAAGGTGTAATAATCCTTCATATCGGGAGGAAGCTTCTATACGTGATCGAAAACTTCAATGTTGTAAGGCTGTTGAAGGGGACAGCAATGGAAGTTTGGGACCGGAAGAAGGCCATCCAGGAAATGTGGCTGTGCGTTCATTCAAGTGGAGGGATGCTAAGTGGCCTTGGTATTGATGTATGAATAAGCCTCGGATGGCATCCCGTATAATTCAAATCTTTAACTGTAGAATCTGTTGTATTTATATTGTATTGTGTATTGTAGCTGTTTAGTGTATTGTGTATTATAGCTTGTACTATAGGTGCTAGAGGGTTAAATAAGTGTTGTCGTTTTATGTACAGACAATGGTGGTATAAATACCACATTTTTTTCTCTGTAATGTTTTTAACGTTGAAGTAAACAGTGATTAAGAAATCACTTTTACCCAAAACTCGAAATCCCTAGTTTCTGTACATGGTATCAGAGCATTCTGGGTAGATCATCGGAATTAGGTATGGTTGATGGTGCGTACTCCTCCTTTGGCAGTGTAGTTGGTGATGAAAATCCGCTTTTCCTCCAGAATTCGGATCATCCAGGGATGGTTCTTGTCATGACTCCATTGAATGGAAATAACTATCTCTCGTGGAGTTGTGCGATGAGGATTTCTTTGGGGGCGAAATTGAAGCTTGATTTTGCCACTAGAAAATGTGCGAGGCCAAGGGAAGTTTCACCAGATTATGATCGATGGTGTCGGGTGGATTTCATGATGACATCATGGTTGTTGAATGCCATCTCCAAGGATATTGTCAAATCCTTCTTGTATGCAAGTTCAGCTACGGATTTGTGGAAGGATCTTGAGAGGCGTTAAGGAGAGTGCAATGGGTCACTACTCTATCAACTCAAGCGGGAGATCAGTTCAATTTCGCAAGGGGATTTGTCTATTTTCAGGTATTTCACTAAATTGAAATGTCTGTGGGATAAGTTGAATTGCTTGGCTCCTATTCCACACTGTTCATGTGGAGCTCTACAACAGTGTTCATGTGGGTCACTTAGGCAGTTGATTGAATTTGGGGATAATGATAGATTAGTTCAATTTCTGATGGGTTTGAATGAGGAGTATGATGCTATTAGAAGTCAGATTTTGGTGATGGATCCTTTGTCTCATGTGGATAAGGCATACTCGATGGTAGCTCGGGTTGAAAAACAGAAGGAAGTGAATGTCTCTTTTTCTGATAATATGAGTAGTGCAATGTTGGTGAGGCGTTCTAGTGGGAGCAGTGGGAAGGAGCTGGTAGAGGTGGTGCTAAGAAGCAAGTTAATAAAGATGATATGTTTTGTGACTTTTGTCAAATGAGGAGACACACACGAGACACTTGTTTCAAAATACATGGGTATCCGGATTGGTATAAAGTTTCCAAGGAAAAAAAAGAGAGGAGATATGGCTAAGGAGTTAGTGAATATGAGTATGAGTGATTCACCTTTGGATCATTCATTGGGGCAAGATACTATGGAACCAGCCTGGAGACAAGACATGGCAGCAATGATTCAACAAGGAATTCTGACTTTTATGCAGAACCAAGGAAAGCAAATGCAATTGAAGGAAAAGGGATCAGATGTCAACAACTTTGCTCACTACAATGACTTTGCAGGTAGCACTCTCAACCATTCTTTTAGTTTAGTTAATTCAATTGAATGTGGCTCTTGGATAGTAGACACAGGTGCATCCAATCATATGTGTCATAATGTGGATTTGTTTGATAACCCTAGACTTGTAGTTAAATACACTCCTGTTCACCTACCAGATGGCACAATTAAAACCGTAGATCTCATAGAAAATGTGGTTCTTTGTGATCATCTTGTTTCGTCATCCGTTTTGCTCATACCTTCTTTCAAATACAATTTGCTTTCGATGAACAAGTTAACTTGTCAATCTTCTACAAAATTCACTTTCTATGACTCATTTTGTGTTCTGCAGGACCTTGTGACTGATGAGGTCTTAGCAGTTGGGAAGGAGATTGTTGGCCTTTATATTCTTGATAGGTCCTCTTTTCATCAAGATACCATTTTGTCCTATGTTACCCAATTAGAAAATAGGAAACATAAATCAATACATTGTCATAGTGCTGTTAATGATGTTTTTTGGCACCAAAGATTGGGTCATCCTTCTTCCAATGTACTGAAATAGTTGCCAATTTCTTTCAATAAAATGAATAATTCTGACCAACCGTGTGATGTTTGTCATCTTTCAAAACAAACCCGTCTTCCTTTTCCTAGGAGCAATATTAGTACGGTTGCATGTTTTGAACTATTACATATGGATCTTTGGGGTCCTTATAGGCAAGGGTCAATTAGTGGAGCACACTATATCCTCACCATAGTTGATGATTTTTCTAGAACAACCTGGACTTACCTCCTTAAACATAAAAATCAAGCTTCAACCTTCTTGGCTCAATTTATTCAACATGTCTGAACCCAATTTGATGCTACTATTAAGGTTGTTCGAACTGATAATGGGACAGAATTCTTGAATCATACTTGTCAGGAAATCTTAAACAACTTTGGTATTATCCATCAAAAAACTTCTCCTTATACTCCACAACAAAATGGAGTTGTTGAAAGGAAACATCGGCATTTGTTGCAAACTGCTAGAGCACTTATGTTTCAATCCCATTTACCTAAACATTTTTTGGGTGATTCAATTTTGACTGCTACCTACCTTATAAATAGGTTTCCCACTCTTGTCCTAAATTGGAAATCACCATATACTGTTCTTTTTCATAAGGAACCTGATTATACTTTCTTGCGAACTTTTGGTTGTTTATGCTATGCTTTTAACACTTTTCCTCACAAAGACAAATTTGCCCCTAGGGCTTTCAAATATGTTTTTATTGGTTATTCTTCAGGTCAAAAGGCCTACAAACTCTATGATTTGCAAAGCCATCATACTTTCATTTCTAGGGATGTTGTTTTCTATGAAAATATTTTTCCTTTTCAATTTGTTTCTTCGATACAAAATATAGTTCCTTTGCCCAATCCTACTATTTTACCTTCTGCTATGACACAAGAATCTTCTTTTTTTGTAAATACCGATGTGCCTTCTTCAAATTCTTTAGATTCCTCTTCCTCTGCTATTCCATGCTCCACTGATTTAGCACAGAGTTCAGCTCCTATTTGTAGGAGTACTCGTGTGACCCGACAGCCTAATTGGCTGGATGATTTTGGTTCACATGCATCTTTTACTACTATTGCTCCTGTTGTTGTTCCATCAGTGCCTAATTCTTCTCATACTCCACCTACTTATCCTTTTGTTTTCTCATCTTGTTTTACATCTGATTATCATTCATTTTTAGCAAATGTGTCTATTATTGAAGAACCTAGTTCTTTTGAACAAGCTCGAACTAATTTGAATTGGTTACATGCTATGGAGGCTGAGTTGGCCGCCCTTGATCATAATCATACTTGGGATTTGACTGTTTTGTCGAAGGGGAAGAAGGCTATAGGTTCTAAATGGGTTTATAAAGTTAAACTCAAACCTGATGGCACTATTGATAGGTATAAGGCTAGATTAGTAGCCAAGGGCTATAATCAAATTGAGGGGGTGGATTATAATGAGTGTTTTTCTCCAGTTGCTAAAATGGTTACTGTGAGACTTTTTATTGTCGTTACTGCTGCCAAAGGCTGGCCTTTGCATCAATTGGATATCAATAATGCATTTTTGCATGGATATATTGTCGAGGAGTTGTACATGTTACCTCCTCAAGGATATACCAAGGCTGCTCCTAATCAGGTTTGTCGTTTGAGAAGGTCTCTGTATGGCCTTAAGCAAGCCTCACAACAATGGAATCATGAATTTACTGTTTCTCTTTGTCAACAACATTTTGTACAATCTGCACATGATCTGTGTCTTTTCATTAAATCTAAAGGGACTGATTATATTGCTCTTGTTGTATATGTTGATGATGTGTTGATCATGGGTCCAACAGAGGCATGTATTAATCAGGTCAAACGATTTTTACATGACAAATTCACTATTAAAGATATGGGCACTGCAAAGTATTTTCTTGGGTTAGAACTTGCTAGATCATCTACTGGTTTGTATGTGAATCAACGCAAGTATGTGTTGGATATTCTCAAGGATGCCGATTTAACTTGTTTGAAGGGAGCAACCACTCCTCTTTCTCCTCATTGTCGGTTTGATGATGTTAGCTCTTCTTTATTGGAGAATCCAGACAAATATTGGAGGTTAGTTGAGCTTCTCCTTTATCTTGGTTTTACCCGTCCTGACATCACTCATGCGACTCAGCAGCTGAGTCAATTTGTTCATGCTCTTACTGAGCAGCATTGGATGGTTGCCATTCATGTGCTCAAGTATTTGAAGCAATCTCCATCTACAGGTTTATTATTTCCTTATGATAATTCTTATTCTTTGCAAGCTTATTGTGATGCAGATAGGGCTGCTTGTCCTTTTAGTCGGCGTTCTTTAACTGGTTTTTGTGTGTTCTTGGGTAATGCTTTGATTTCTTGGAAGACTAAGAAATAAATCACTATTTCTCGGTCTTCCGCAGAGGCAAAACACCGTAGTCTTTCTACTACAGTTTGTGAGTTGCAATGGATTTTTTATTTGCTGACTGATTTTCAGGTGTCCATTTCGTTACCTATTTCATTATGGTGTGATAATTTGGCTGCTGTCCATATTACTGCGAATCCTATTTTTCATGAGCGAATTAAGCATTTGGAGATTGATTGTCATTTGGTTCGTGATAAATATAAAGATGGATTTGTTCTTCCTCAACATATTCCTTCCAAGCTTCAGCTAGCCGATATGTTCACTAAAGCTTTATCTGCTCCTGTTTTTCATTTTTGTTGTCCAAGTTGGGCTTGTGTGATTGGCACAAGGCTCCACCTTGAGAGGGGGGGTGTAGAATTTGTTGTATTTATATTGTATTGTGTATTGTAGCTGTTCAGTGTATTGTGTATTGTAGCTTGTACTGTAGGTGTTAGAGGGTTAAATAAGTGTTTTCGTTTTATGTACAGACAATGGTGGTATAAATACCACATTTTTTTCTCTGTAATGTTTTTAACGTTGAAGTAAACAGTGATTAAGAAATCACTTTTACCCAAAACTCGAAATCCCTAGTTTCTGTACATTAACATCTTCCTAATATTTATCTTTTTGTTATGTTACTATTAGGTAGGTAATGGGGGGACACAGAGACTTGAATCAAGTTCTTAAGACATTAAAAACTTCATAACATGGAAGGCGATCTCTGAAGAGTATGTTCTGACCAGCATTTCCTTCTTCTTCTTTTTTAGTAAATATTTATCCTGTAAATGTTTGAGACAACATTATGTGTAAGATATTACACGTCATATTTCTTTGATACCAACGAATGATCTTTAACTACTCGCGATAAGCTTACATTGATCAAAGAAAAGTAAGCAGCAATCTATGTCAAGAAAACAAAAACAAATCAAACGTAAAAAAAATTAAAGATAGATTAGTCTAAATTACCAATTACTATTGGCTAAGGATCATATTGTGCTCTATCGGGTTCATGTTTGAGCTTGAAGTCTGATCTAGTTTTAGGAGAATAGACTCTAATGGAAGTCTAATCAAATCTTAGGCTAATTTGAATTCGATCATACTTTAGGTCAATTTGGAAGTTCGAGTTCATCACGCAAGAAGTCAAGTATTTTATATTTGAAGTTCTGCCTAAACTAAAACAATTCTGTATTAAATTCACCCTCGAATCTAAACTTAAATCTGATTAGATTGAAGTTAATCTGCTAAATTCGAACTACTAAAACTATTTTTGTCAAGCCTACTACTTGTAAATGAATTAGAAGCTCATTTTGATAAGTCCATTCATATGAGTTGTGATTTATGTAAAGTTGTGGAAGTAACTGATCCCTTTTACGAATTCTTGCTTGGTCACGTCATTTGTCTCCCATTTGACACTTTGTCTCTTTCAACCCCATCCTTTTTCCCTCTTCTTCTTCTTTTAGTATTCTCCTTTTCATCTTACCCTAACTTTGTGTGACTTATGGTGATGTTGTCGCCTGCAACCAAATATAAAAGAAATCACTTCCGTTAAAACAATTTAATGTAGTAGCGGTAAGCGGATATCGTTCCTACGAAGAATCTTTAACGGTAAAGGTTAGCTAGTTTAAACGGAAAAAAATAACAAAAGTAAAGAGGGGGGTTTTGTCACGGTAATAATAAAAATAAAAGACAAAAATCACAAATCAAAAGCAATAATTAAATCTGAAAAATCAATGAGAAAAATACCTTGGTTTCATGTCACCGATGTTATCACGCTATTATGAATCCTCGACATAAAATTGCAATTATTAATAAACATTCTTTGGGGTAAAATCTCTCTTAAGTGTAATGACTAGAAACATGTATTCTAGCAATCTTATTAAACAATAACCTAGATACGATCATAGGTAAATTGAATAATAGCATTAAAAACCAATGAAAAATGATAAACATGTACGACATGCAATCAATCAAGCGAATATTTTCTTAGAATTTTCCGACTCTAACGTAGAGAAGTTAATCCTAATTGCTACTTATAATTATCGAAATTGAACGTCAGATTCCGTTAACCTAGCGATTGAATCAATTAATCTCTAGTAGCGCTCCTAGAAACCAACAAATCCAATTAGAAAGAATAGATCTGAAAATATTCAATGTTCATTAACAACATGAAAAATATCCAGAAAATCTCACCATAATAACATGTAACATGGATCCCTTAACCAAGATAAGAAAATTAACTACTCATACTTGAATTGAAATCAAAGAAAACAACAAAAGAAATTGTCTCCATAACTGGTCTTTTAATGAAAGTAACGATAATCCTAAGTGAAAATATGCAGAATGTAAAGAGCAATAAACCCAGAAAAGTGCAGCAAAAAAACCTAACCTAAACCTACCCTAAAACCTCCAACTCCTTCCATCTCTCATAATACATATATATATATATATATATGCGGCAACCACTCCTTCTCCTTATTGATGTGAATCTCTTCATTATCTTGATTTGATTTCGTCTAGATTAGGTAGTCTTCTAATTTATGTGGAAGTCTTCTTGAAAAAAGGGCAAGAGGATCTTGAAAGATTGTGTTTTAATTGGAAATCAATTTTGAAAAATCTGCAGATTTAGAATTCTGTCCTTAGGCGTGCCCACGCCTAATCTTTGAATTTCGGCCAGATTAGGGATTTTTGAAAATCTTTCTTTCTTTTGCACCTTTTTGCTCGTCCTTAGGGTGTTGAAAACCATCTGTAAACAATTATAGAGCAATTCCATCAAATTTGGATAATAATTTCAACACCTTAACAATAATTACACCCAAAATATATGCAATTTAAATGACTTAATAAATTCCCCCACACCAAACCTTTGCTCGCCCTCGAGCAAACATATCAAACCATTACACTTAACCAATTCGTCCTTCAAAGATCAAGTGCACACAATCCATCAACTTAGGTTATTAAGATTCAATTTGCAATACATATCATAATTGCCTTTCACCAATGCAAATAAACAAAGTCAAAATCGAGCATCTTTGTTCAAAAGAAAACATGAAAACAAAGTGAATTCTTCTCACGGATTTCGCTCTTACACTCAAGTATTTGCAGGTAAGGTGTTTCGCTCACATCTCACTCTATCATGTTGCACTACTATAGGCTTGCAGTTTCACTAATTCTCATTTATTCAAATCACATGGCCTAATAGATCATGAGGACTTTATCAAGGGTTGTAATGGGGCTAGGTTCACAGGTGAGCTAAAAAGATGACAAAGGTTTCGTCACAAGCTTTTACAAATCATCAAGTAAACGGGACACATAATTTCATATTCTGAGCTAAACATATGACATATAAGACAACTCATACTCTTTTTCTTCCTCTGATTTTTTTCTCTTTTTTTTTCTTTTGATTTTTTTCTTTTTGATTTTTTTTCATTTTTTTAATAATGCTAAAAACAAGGGAAACAATAAACACATGAGTAGAAGCACCTATAAAAGTATCTCAGAATACAATGTAACACAAAAGTTCCAATTTATCTAATGCTTCATTCAACTTGTGATAAGGGGAAAGGCTAATGGCGTCTTTGGGTTTTAATGCGAGGTGATTAATTGAAAAACAAGGATAAGGCTCAAAAGTGTTTACAAAGCGCAATTGAATAGGTGGGTCAATTTTTAAGCTAATGGTGTAAATAAAAAAAGGCCTTAATCACTTTCTTTTACGCCTTTTTGGTCTTTTTTCGTCCTTAGAGTGTTGAAAACCATTTGTAAACAATTATAGCGCAATTCCATCAAATTCGGATAATAATTTCAACACCTTAACAATAATTACGCCCAAAATATATGCAATTTAAATGACTTAACAACTTGTCCTCGTCTTGTACCTAAGTTGTCTCTCTGCCTTCACCACCTTCTTTCTACCCCCTATCATTCCTTTCCCTGCACAACAAGAAAGTAAGACAATCTGCAACGTTTTATTGATAAAACGTCATAGATTGTGAAAACTTTTTGTGACGTTAAAAAAGCATAAAAAAAAAATTCAAATTTTTGGCTACGTTTTATGAAAACGTCACAAAACAAAAAAACAAATAAAAACTGCGACATTTTGTTGAATAAAACGTCGCTGTTGTCTTTTATTTAATTAACGGACTTAGTGACTCAAATGGTGGGCATTTGCAATAGACATATACAAATCCCTAATACGGCGGGAGTAATAGTTGGTGCAACGAGAGCTTCGAAGGCCAAAGTGACAAATTCTCTCTTATCACCAAGCTGTTCCACCCTAGATCTGATAAATTGAATCTAGATCCTAATGGTAATGGATCTTCTTCACCCCTATGGTTCTCTACCATCTTCTCCGCAGGCAACAACAAGAAGAAGCCATCAACCAACCAGTTTTTGGTTACCTCCATGAGCCTTGGTGAACCTCGTCTACATGTAGATCGAGGAATGTCGCCGGCCAGACGGGATGATAACGACAAGGACTGCGGCCTGTCTCCTTCGTAATCAGATTCAATGTACTTGTGGAAGAGGACAGCGGGTTGGTGCGGGAGGCAAGCCTGGGCATTCCAGGAACACTTCGAGATTATCATTTTGTTTGAGTCCTCTGGTGAGGCCAAGCCCTAACCGCCACTAGACCCAGAAGGCTACATTGGCTCCTGACTTGGGTTTCTCTGATGGCCTTAGGGCTCCGGTGAAACCCCATCTCTCGACCGTAGCTTTTTTTATCTAGTATTGTTTTAATGAATGAAATCCATTGTCTTTTAGAAAGAAATTTAATCAATATGTTCCCATAAGTGGAGAGTGGTGAAAATGCAACTTGTTTTTTTGGATAAGATTTCTTTGAGAGAAGTAGTTGAGTTTCTAATTCCTTATGACAACTTTGCTATTTTGGATGCTTGATTCCTACTCTTTTTAAATATTTGTGGCCTTCAGTATAATTATGTTAACTTTTTGTGTTTGATTTTTCATTATGATTTGCATCTAGGTGAAGTCATATATATGGTCATTTTTAGGTTTTATATTGTCCTCGAATGGAGTTTGGTAATTTTGAATGACATAAATTGGAAATTCTGTTTAAACTCCTAGAGTTTTACCCATACCTTCTCTGAAAGTAGTTGAAAGCCATAATTTGTTTACATACTAGCATGTGAATTGTATTGATCATGCACCATTTTGGCACCGAGCAAATTCTAATGGAGCATATATTTCCTTGTAGTGTTATCAACCAGTAGTTGGATATGTAGCCTTACATTTCTTTTCAGCTTGGATCTTATAATGTTTTACGATTCTATGGATGCTACAGGATGATGATAAAGCTGATATTGTTGGTTGTTGCACATTAAAAGTAGTGAATGTAGAGTGTGTACCACAAAATAAGTTGAAGGTATTTTGCAATATAACATCCAGTTTATTTTGAGCATTGCATTGCTTTAAGTACTTCACTAGTGGAAACTTTTAACGAAAAAGAGCACATTTACCGTTTATGCCTTAAACTGCTTCATTGCAGATTTTAGAGTTGTTTAAACGTGATGTTGATATAATAGCTAGTAAATATCACTCATTGGTGTAGCATAACACCTTGTTACAGCCTATAATCACTTGCAATATGCTTTTGATTGTGTTTTGCTATTCAGTTTGACTTCCTTAGTAAAGATTCAATTCGATATGAAAACACAATTGATTGATTCAATTTATTATGATAATGCAATTTTCCTTCTTGATGATGAAAACATATACCGAATGGAATTTGTTAGCCATTTTACCTTTATTTCTTCTATTTACTCATATAGATTTTACCTTTAGTATTCACATGATCAACTCTTGATTATTTTTGACTGTTGCTTTAGTCATCTTCTTCACCCCATTTGTCCATCCACATGATGGGAAAAGTAATTAAGAAGCTGAAGGTGTTGCAAGTTTCCATGGACCCCAAATTTGCAACATACTTGTATAGTGATTATCTGTCAGTCTTTCCAGGGAAAAAGGAACCTCATGACATTATATTCTGCAAGTACTAACATCACACATCAAATATCCATTTTTAGGAAGGTGAATGATTGTTGTTGATTAAGTATATTGTAACTCATAGCCACATCTCCTTTAAAGAGTATGTTCTTTATTGAGATCCCTATTTCCTCAATTATTTTATTGAAAAGAGTTATTTTGATTTTCATATTTGTGCCTGGGATATCGAAAAGGGAATAATTCATGGCTTTTGATGTTTTCTTGACCAATTATTCTATCAATTTTGTAAAAGAGATCAGGCTTTTGGTTTCTACACAGTACTCAAGTGCGTTACTTAGAATAGATTCTGAAATTTTATGTGACTAATATCTACTTTCAATTGATATGAGCATAAACAAGCACAAATATGTAGGGCTAGAAGAATCTTCTACTTTGGGCATGGCCATCGAAAGTGTTAAAATGTTCAATGGTTTGAAGTGTAAGATTGCCTGCAATTCTTGCAAGGTATTTTTTTTGGTGTTAAAGTGTTCAATTGTAGACTCTTCAAGTTTTTGATTTCTTTTCATTATTTCTTGCATTGTTTAACACCTTGTTTTTGTTTCAAATCCTTTCTTGTTAATTTTTTTTTTTTCTTGTTGTTGAACATTAAATTCTCTAGTGGCAGATATCTTATGTCCTAAATAAAGAGGATTTCTTTTTCCGTCCAAGGAGGAAAAAGTACAATTCATCTCAAAGTTTATTAGGAAAGGCCAAGGGTACAGCGTTTCCATATTGTATAAGCACATTTCCTGCTTGTGTTTTGATGAACACTAATTGTTAAGTTGACAACCTTTAGAAAGTCACGTTGGTTGAATGATGTACAATACAATCTTACAAGGGCATATGAGCATCATTTTAACCATCATGGTGTACATAAGGCTGATGGATGATAATTTTGTAGAGAAGTGCTTAAGTCCTTGTTAATCATGTGTTTGTAAGTAGGAACACTGTATGGCCTTTGCAAGTATCATAATCGTGCATTATCATATTGATGTTTTTAAGTATACTTTGCATGTTGATGTTTTATTGTTTGTTCAACAAACTCGCAAACTTGACTCACATATTGAAGAACAATTTCACAGTGTCGCATCATCAATAATTATTGAAATTAATAATATACTAAAAAATTGAAGAATTATTAAATAAATAAAATTCATAAATAATATTGAATAATTATTAAACAAATAAGATTAAAAATTGTATTTTAAAAATAATTATTAAAATTATTAAATTAAAATGATTTCTAAAAAATGAAAAAATAATAATTAAACAAATAAAAACATCACAAAAGGCATTCAGAAATGTAGCAAATTTTGTGATGTTTTAAAAACGTCGTGAATTGTATATATTTTGCGACGTTTTTATGAAATGTTGTGGATTCCTTTACATTCTACGACATTTTAAAAACGTAAATCACGGAATGTGAAAAAATTCACAAAGTTTATAAAAACATCATTGAAAAAACATCGCGGAATGTAAAAGAATTCACGATGTTTCCTATAAACATCACGGATTGTCCAAACTTTCAGTGACGTTTTTATAAACATTGCGGAATACTAGCATTTTTCGTGACATTTTACATAAAACGTCACAGAAATCATTTGCCTACACCACATTCTGTGAAGTTTTTTATGACATTTTAAAAAATTTCCCAGAATAAATTTTGCGACGTTTTTCGACATTTTGTTTCTTGTAGTGCTATGATTCCTTCTCCTCCATCTTGTATTCTTTTTCCTCTAGTTTTGCTTCCTCTTTACTAGTACTTTCGTCCTCCCTCCTGTCTCCCCAAGTCCCTTCTTCCTCTTGTCATTCTCCCCCCCTCCTGTCTCCCCAAGTTCCTTCTTCCTCTTCTCATTCTCCCCCTTATAATATTTCTTTGTTCATGGTTGTCAGTGATGACTATCTTTTCCACTCGCTGAGGTTTTTACCCCTCCTCTTTTAGACAGTATTTCAAAGATCTCAAATGGTCTTGTACTTTGGTTGGTTAGTTCGTGTTGGAATCCTATCGTGATCGAATCACGGACACAGCAGAAATAAATTTTTTTTTACGGATTTCGAGCGGATCCCGATAATTGATTAAACTTGAATAAAAATAAATCTGATTTAGAAATCATACCTTGTTCGCTTTCCGAAGAAAAACTTTGAATCTTTTTTTCTGAATGATCAATCATGAGCTGTCTAATTGTCCAGCCTCTAATGGTATCCACAGAGATATTTCCAAACTGTTTTTGGAGGAAGAAGACAAAAGTGTTAGGTTTCATAAAGCTCTCCCTTTTAAATCGAAAAATCAAGATAGTCTTTTATTAAAATTAAAACTCTCTAATTATAATTAGAATCAAATTCTAATTTTAATTAATTTAATTTTAACAAAATCAAACATCTCATATTTGATTCTCAAAGTTTCTCAAACTTTATAATTAAGTCTAACTTAATTAAATTGATTTTTCTTTCACAAATTGCTCTTTGATGTGTGACCCATTAGGTTCCTAATAATTTGGCAATGATTATAAATTATAATTCTAATTCACAATTAGAATTAGATAAATTAAAATTCTTTTAATTTACTTTTAATTCTCCAATTAAATAATTCATAATCATAAATTATGATTGACATCTAGCAATATGTCATAATTACCTAAATATTAGGAATGTCAAAGTGATTGACTTAACCTGTCCATGTATGGCTATAATGTATAATTTAATCCTTTCGTCATCTAATATTCTAATTGGACAAAGTATGGATATATTGTCTACTCTTTAGTATCCAATTATGTTCGTCCTTGCTAATTAGTAATTGATTTATAATTGAAATTTGAAAACTTCTTTTCAAATATCAATTCACTCTGGCCAAAAAATTCTATAAATCATTTCCAATCAAAAACAGTAGAATATTTTCTCTAATTACTTTAGAGTGACGAATCCTTTATCTACTAACTTAATTATCTACATATGGTTCATATTGTATCCAATTACTACCGACAGAATTATCCTAGGACAATTCATAAATAGCATCAAAATACAATAATTCCCATACTAGATATATTAGTAATCTCAAGTCTGAGGATTAATTATACAACCATCATTATGAGATAGTCCATAGACACATAAGTAATATTCCATTCAAAATTCTCATAATCGGGTCAGTTCAGTGACTTATTCTCTAATAATCACCCACACATTAGTTTAAGTATCTCTATATTTTAATTAATGAGATCAATTACTTTCTTCATAAGAAATAAACATAATGTTTGCTAATTTTACCGTTTCAACAATATCCAGTCTTGATAAAACTACAACTAGAAACATTTAGGAATAATACATAAGTGTAAATTGAATCTCATAATTATGATCTCATCATAATTTCAATTTCACAGTAATTATTCCAAAGATTTTATCTTTACGAATAATAATTAAATAATTACAAATTCATAAAGATAAAGAATGCCTTTAATTAATTACTAATAATGTCATACAAATATTTACAACCAAAATAAATTAGCTGTAAGGGCATAAACTAACAATCTCCCACTTGCACTAAAGGCAATTGCTAATGTATCGAATACCATAGTCATCCACATGTCTATCATGTCTCTTTTGAGACAGTGGCTTAGTAAGAGGATCTGCTAGATTCTCTTCAGTGGGAACTCGCTCCAATGATATGTCTTTTCGCTCCATTATCTCCCTGATCAAGTGAAACTTCCTGAGTACATGTTTGGACTGTTGATGAGACCTAAGTTCTTTTGTTTGGACAATAGCACCGTTGTTGTCACAATACAATATTATGGGCTCAACAATGCTAGGAACCACTCCAAGTTCAGTAATGAACTTCTTGATCCAAACTGCTTCCTTTTCCACCTATGGCGTTAAAATATACTCTGTTTCGGTCGTTGAATCTGTGA
This sequence comes from Erythroxylum novogranatense, assembly GCA_029891385.1. Lineage (NCBI taxonomy): Eukaryota > Viridiplantae > Streptophyta > Magnoliopsida > Malpighiales > Erythroxylaceae > Erythroxylum > Erythroxylum novogranatense. The sequence continues at coordinate 79,392,427 of CM057229.1, read as the reverse complement.
TGGTTGGTTGTTTGGAACTCTTCCAACTAACTGCACCACCATAAAGAGTAAAAATGTACCTTGATTGTGATCTACTATCGTCTTGATCTAATTGAAAACTGGCATCCGAATAACCCTGAACTCTAAGTTCAGCTCCTCCATAGACCAGAAAAATATCTTTAGTCCTTCTTAAGTACTTTAAGATGTTTTTCACAGCCGTCCAGTGACCTTCACTAGGATTAGCTTAATATTTGCTTGTTATACTCAAAGCATAAGCAACATCTGGTCTAGTACATATCATCGCATACATGATTGATCCAATTGTCGAAGCTTATGGAATACAATCTATTTTATCTCTCTCCTTTTGTGTTTGTGGACATGTACTCTTTGAGAGAGAAATCCTATGCGATATGAGTAAGAATCCCCTCTTGGAATTCTCCATGCTAAACCTCTTTAGCACTTTATCTATGTAGCATCCCAATCCTGCAAGACTCGAACCCGACATTGACGGTGATATCCGAGTCCGTGTCTGCGAAAATGGCTTGCTAGCACTCAATCAAATATAAATCGGTATAAATTTGTTTTTTTTTGCAATTACACTCTCATATCAGAGGTTCGTTTCCAAATTGGGCCAAACTACGTTTAACAGTCACGATACAAAACTTGTTTTCAATGCGTTCCAATCAATACAATTTCAATAATCAATTTGGCCCCAATTTCATTATAACCCCTTTTCAATTACAAAACAATCCACTTTGGGCCATTGGGGCCCATTTCAACACACAAAACACATACACTTATTTCCAATTGGCACAAATGAATATAAATAGCCATATCCACATTTTAATCATTCCCATTACAAAAATTCTCATACATCATCACTTATTACATACTGAATTAATCAAAACATACTGTACAGGATTCGTGGAATACACTTTATACAAAAATAAGACATATCCCTATGCAGACGCGAACTGATCCCAACCTCTAACTTTTCCCTGTGTACAAAAAGTCTACTCCTGTTGCAGAACGAGGTATTCTTCTAAATCATGAAACAAAGATGCAAATTTTGGATGAGTTTTTGCGAACTCAGTGAGTGACCATCATCGATGGTTCACCCAGTCACATAACACAATTCACATTCACTGTCACACTTCACATTCACATTCACATAATAGCCTGCCCATCATGTCACGTTTCACATTCGCAATCAATACAATTTTCATTCTTCATATTATGCACATGTACATGAGACCACTTTCCATTTATTACTTTGTGTGACCGAGTGTCTAAATTGTCCCATACCCATTGGATATCGGGCTCATTGATAACTGTCCCATATAGGGCTCATTAACGTTGAGCCTGAGGCTCTGAATCACTATTGAGCTCGAAACTCATTTTCACTCGTTGAGCATTAAGCTCTAATTATTGACTACTCTGGTCACAACTGCCATTATATTATATGCATTCATGCCATGAAAAGCATCAATCATATTTTTATAAACCCATCCAATCATTTTCCCATGTTATCGGACCTTAGTCCGGCATTCAGCATTAAAGCTGAGGAATCATCCTCTCATTCACATGCAATTGTGCAGTTAGAACAATTTTAACAATCAAATCAGGTACACTTAGTTCATCCAATTCACATTCAATGAGCACTTCAATATCGCAATTCTCAGTACACAATCATCGGACTATCCTGTCCGGAATCCACAATCAAATCACAATCATTCATTGCTAATCAATATATTCAATATATAACATAACCAAATAAACCATAAAATAAGACCATCTAGGTCTACTCACAGTACGCTCCAGATTAGCATTTGCTTTCATGATACGGAAACGTCTGGATGAGGACATTTTATCCTGTATCAACCATATGCAAAACACAATTTGCACACACATTAATAAAACACAATCACATAACCATTCAATTTTCACATATGTATATGTGTAATGTATAATGCATACTCAATGACAAATCTCGAGTATATGCTTTACATTCACATCTTATGCCCATTCTCCAATCATGAGTCAATCTGTCTAATGGAACTTAGACTTACATTTCACTTTCATATGATCATTTTAAATTGTCCATTCAAGCTTTACCCTTTGTATGCATCTAGCTTATCATAAGCTTACTTCTCAAGAACAATTGATCACTTTATATCATAACTCAATTTTCTGTGATTTCTTTTCTAACCTCATAATAATCCCATAATATCTAAATCTCTTTCATAATTAATCACTTAACACCTATTACTCAACTTCCTTGAATAGCATTACAATCATATAACATTTCTATCTCCATTCCACTCTTGCATTTGACACTTTGATTTTATCCATTCGTTTACTAAGTTTTAACCTTCAATTTCACTTCAAACCTTTCATATATTAGTCCCATAAACCAAGGATCATTATAGGTACACTTTAAGACCCATTTGAGGCTTAGTTAGTATCATTTGTCCCGTGAATGTTCGTTAAACGGACATGCATGTCTGTTAAACGGACCTTTACGGGTCACTTATACCACTTTGCCAATTTGACCCTCAAAACGACAAAATATCAAAATTGTGCCTGAAATAGAAGTTGTAGATATCGAAGTCCTCTATAAATTCCATATAAAGATCACTTCATTCCGAGTTCTACACAAAGAGTTATGTCTCTTGCACTAAGGTATGTTTAATTGATTTTTATGAAATTCCAGATTTCTAACTCTTCACTTACAACACTTAATTCCTCAAACTTAGCCAAACATTTCTAGTTCAATACTCCTTAATTAGCCATATTTCTAACTCCCTTTCAACTTTACATCATTTATAATATAAATCTTAGCCCATTATTGTTCATAATCACTTGCAATGAAACATAGTCATATACATTTATTCACCACAATTTCAACACTCAATTTCCTAACTTCATGCCAACATTTAGGATTCTTCAAGACATAATTCACAATCAACACCTTCATAAGAATTGTAGCCAATTGTCTCTAGTTTCATTTAAGCCAAATCTCAGTTAATTTAGACAATTATGCAAACAATTATGACTGTACAATTAGAGCACACTCCAAGGATCAACCATTGCAAATTTCCAGATTTTGCACATGTTCATTTTTACCATTTAACTTATTCAATCCATCTTAAGCCTAGATCATCACCTCCATTCCTTCTACCTTCATTCACTAGTCCATTCAACTCAAGATATCACTCACAAACAACTCATAATTTATCATTTATCACTAACTAAAAATAGGGCATATCCATTTCATTCACAAGCAAGTTCTACCCTCATTCAATCTCTCCTTTGAAATCCATTCAATCACTAAACCTCTCCATACTCTTACATGAAATTATTACTCATCTTCTACATATAAAAACAAGGTATGAACATGAATTTACATCACTCAAGGTATATATATATATATATACACAAACCTTGCAAAACACAAATCAATTCATCAAACCCTCATCATGCAAGCTTCGATTAACCATACTCATAACATGAAACACAAAACTTACTTGATTTTCCTTCAATTTCTTCAAACTCTCTCAAAACTCAAATTCCCAAGCATCCCATGATCTTCATCTTGAGAGAGACCAAACCAAGTTTTTCTTAGGGCAACTTGAAGAATTTACAAAATAGGAGTATGATTGAAAGATGGAGCAAGGATTTAAGTGGACAAGTCACGAACTAGTATAGAAGATGAAGAGAGGGGATGAAGCCACGACAATGAAGTGAAACAAGAGAGAAAAATTAAAGATAAAAAGATAAGTGAGGGCTTTTTAGGAGAGAGTGTCGTGAATGCCAAAAGAAATGGCTCCAAATTATTAAGACTTAGGGTAGAGTAAAATACAAGGCTAAGAAAATTCCACATGGCACAACCTTAAGCATACACTTTTAATTTTCCTCTTACACTCATCAATTTCACACCCAATTCCCAATAAATAACACTTGTCCATAATTCGTAAAGCCATGCATCCAAAATTCTAATATTTGACAATAAATTCTAATACCGCTTATTAGTTGGTCTACCACTTGACATTTTTCCTGGTTCCAAAAATATCCTAAATTTCAGAAAATTCCCTAATTTTCTCCAAAAATTCTAATTCATGAATAAAACATTACCATTTAAAATTTAAGACACAAAACCATAAGGCCCAAAATATCCAGATTAAAACAATCATTTATATCCAAAAAATGTCAATTGAGTGCATGAATAATGATTTTAATGTGTGCAATAATCCAATTCACATGTGTATGCTGATATGATGCATTAGCATGAAATACAAGCTTCTTAATTTCACTTAAACTCACATGTCCCAACTTAAAAAGGTCGAAATTGGGATTTTCTATAGTTAACCTGAGGATGTCCATTAACGGACATAGACTAGCCAAACAATCCAAATTCGTCCGAGAAGGTCCGTTAAACGGACATGACTCACACAAACCCTTCCTCCAAAACCTCTTCCAAAGTCTCACATCCATTTTACCAACATACTATGCTCTTTGAGCTCACTCATACAACATTTTTGGATTCCAACCCTTCCCGTGGGAATGGGATGTTACAATTTATGTAAGTGGATTGAGATAATCCAAGCACCCTTTTTGATCTATCTTGATAGATCTTTATACCCAGTATATAAGCTGCTTCTCCCATATCCTTCATGGAAAAGTTTTTTGATAACCATATCTTAACATACTGGAGCATTGAAATGTCATTTCTTATAAGCAATAGTCATTCACATAAAGAACTAAGAAAACAACTGCACTCCCACTTACCTTCTTGTAAACACAAGGTTCATCCAAATTTTTTATAAAATCAAACTCTTTGATTATCTCATCAAAACCGATGTTCCAACTCCGCAATGCTTGTTTAAGACCATAAATGGACCTTTGTAACTTGCAAATTTGATTAGGAAATTCTTTGGATTCAAAACCCTCGGGTTATGTCATGTACACATCCTCTTGCAAATTCCCATCGATAAATGTTGTTTTGACATCCACTTGTCAAATTTCATAATCATGGTATGTAGCTATAGCGAGTAAAATCCTTATAGATTTAAGCATTGCTATTGGCGAAAAGGTTTCATCAAAATCAACTCCTTGTTTTTGTCTGTAACCTTTCGCCACCAACCTTGCTTTGTATGTATATACATTCCCATCCATGTCAGTTTTTCTTTTAAAAACCCATTTGCACCTAATAGGTACTATACCTTAAGGTGTATTCACCAAAGTCCATACTTGGTTAGTATACATGGATTCTATTTTGGATTTCATGGCTTCTTGCCATTTTAAAGAATCAGTGTCTGACATTGCTTCTTTAAAAGTAGTCGGCTCATCTTCTATTAGTGATACGTTATTCTTTCCATACTCAATATGTGGATCTAATCTAACAGGAGGACGACGTATGCTACTAGTTCGTCGCGGACTATGTGTTTTTTTTAACTCTCTATTGTACATCATATGTATCAACTTGAGGTTCCTGTTCCATGTCGATGTGAATTTGTGGTTCTTAAACTTCTCTAAGTTCAACTTCGCTCCCACTACTTTCTTTGAGAATAAACTCTTTTTCTAAGAATGTAACACGTCTTGAGACAAACACCTTTTGTTCAATAGGATGATAGAATTGATAATCAAAAGTTTCTTTCAGATATCCCACAAATTTACATTTATTTGATTTAGTTTGAAGCTTATTAGATATTGTACACTTCATATAAGCGTCACATCCCCAAATCTTTAAATGTGATAATCCAGGTCTTCTACCAGTCCATATCTTATATGGTGTCTTATCAATCGATTTAGATGGAACTCTATTTAGAAGATATATTGCGGTTTCAATTGTGTATCCCCAACAAGATATTGGAAAGCCTGCATGACTCATCATGGAACGTACCATATCTAATAGTGTACGATTTCTCCTCTCAGAAACTCCATTATGTTGTGGAGTTGCAGGAGAAGACCATTGTGAGAGAATCCCATTCTCTTTTAAGTAACCAAGAAACTTGTGATCTAAGTATTCACCACCTCGATCTGATCTAAGTGTCTTAACACTTTTATCAGTTTGTTTCTTTACCTCTAGTCTAAATTCTTTGAACTTTTCAAATGATTCAGACTTTTGTTTCATCAAATACACATAACCATATCTAGAATGGTTATCTGTGAACGTAATGAAATACGTATATACACCTCTAGCATTTGTGGACATAGGTCTACATAAATCTGAATGTACTAATTCTAGTAACTCACTAGAACATTGTCCCTTTCCCTTAAAGGGTAGTTTGGTCATCTTTCCCAATAAACAAGATTCACAAATTTCATATGATTCATAATCAAAAGGATCCAAATATCCTTCTTTATGCAATTTTGTGATTCTGGTTTCACTGATATGACCTAACCTACAATGCCATAAATAAGATGGAGTTTGGTTACTTAATTTACTTTTCTTTCTATTTATGTTAAGAATTGGCCTTTATAGATCTAATTCATACAAACCATTTGTAAGCAATCCATATCCATAATAAACATCATCTTTATAAAAAGAACAACTATTATTCTTAATAATAAAGACAAATCCATTCAAATCCAAATGAGAAATAGAAATGATGTTTCTTGTAATAACAAGAACATAATAGCAATTATCAAGTTCTAATATAAGGCCAGAAGGCAAAGCTAAACTACAAATCCCTATAACTAAAGCAGCAACTCTTGCTCCATTGCCAACTCGTAGGTCCACTTCGCCTTTCTTCAATGATCTATTCCTTGTTAACATCTGTATGTTATTACACAAGTGAGAACCACAACCAGTATCTAATACCCAAGAATGTGGAACAGAAGTAAAAAGATTGATCTCAATCATAAACATATATGAAGAACCAACTTCCTTAAGCCTTTTCTCTTTCAGGCTAGCAAGATAAGAGGGACAATTCCTCTTCCAATGTCTATCAACTCCGCAATTAAAACAAGTGCCCTTGTCATTACTCTTCTTCTTGACACCTCATTTGGCTTTTACTACATTAGTAGAAGCCTTTTGTTTCTTGTTCTTGTTCTTCTTAAAGTCCTTTTTCTTGCTTTTAGAAGAACTAACAACAAGTACAGAACTGGTTTCTTTCTTAAGGCACCCTTCCTTAGTCTTAAGTATGTTTAACAGTTCAAGGACAGTCATGCCCTTTTGGTTCATGTTGAAGTTCATGATGAACTGTGAAAAGTTTAAACTTAGTGACTGCAGCACCAAATCAATGCTTAACTCATGGTCTATGACAAAACCTAATTCGGCCAATTTTTCAATATAACCAATCATCTTCAGCACATAAGTGTTAATTGAAGATCCTTCTGTCATCTTGCATTGAAACAGTGCCTTGGAGATTTGATATCTCTCAACCCTACTCTGTGCAACAAATAACTCCTTAAGATGCAATATCATAGTAGGTCCATCCATGTTCTCATATTGCCTCTGAAATTCAGCAGACATACAAGCTAACATCACACATGTAGCTTGTTCATTTTCATCAATATAACGCTGATATTTCTCCCATTCTTCATCAATAGCATCTAAACACGGTTCAGATGGAGCAGGAGTATCAAGAACATACAACTTCTTCTCTTGCCTAACAACTATTCTTAGATTTCGCAGCTAGTCCGAATAGTTGTGTCCAGTCAGCTTGTTAACAACCAAAATGCTCCTCAAAGTCAAGTTTGTACTCATCTTCAAATTCAATAATCGTGAAAACATAAAAGGAACAAAAATTATTTTATATCCAAAAATCAAATAAAATAAGGAGTTTAAATGTAACATCCCGTCACCGATGGGAAGGTTATATTGGTAAATTGGGACGAGATAGGGTTTTACCTCACATTATCGACTAAGTATTCTTTTGGACTCTAATTGTAGAGGAATGAGTCCTTTGGTACATGCACATATAGGTACATGCATCCATGACATTTTCCCGGCTTTTGATTTGTGAATGTGATAGGAATTGTGATTTGTGAGATAGTTGGGATTTATGGGGAATTATAGAATAATTGGGTTTAAATGATTAAATTGGAACTGTTTAGAGTAATTGCCAATTGAAAGTGACTCTTCGGAATTTTTCTGAAAAATTCGGGAGAAAAAGTCCGGATCGGAAATCCTCCGAGTAATGGACCAATTGACTATATAGTGCTAGTATAATGGGTATATGGCAATGGAAAATTTAGATATATGATACTGAAATTTAATATGCCGAGTCATTAAAATTTGGAGATGAATTGGACCGGAAGTAAAAGTGAAAGAGAAAGAGATTTGAGGATAAAGACTAGAGGCTTAAGTGATTAACCTATAAATGTTTAGGCTTCAAATTGAAGAAGGAAAAATCCTCTTTTCCTTTCTCCTAGGGCACGACCGTTTCGTTTCTCCTCCTTCCTCGATGATTTGCGATTTTTCCTTCGAGATTTCGATTGCTTGTTTCTCCCTACGTGAAGCCTTGTTTGATGCTTAGCGAGGATGAGTTTACCGTGTGTGTTAGAGAAAGGGGAAGAGTTTGAGAGATTTTCGGAAATTCCAGAGATCAGAGGATTGGAGCTCGATGTGGTAAGTTTATCGGTTTAATGTTGTTGATTTGTTAGTTTAAAGCATTCATAGGGTCGCACATCGCGACGAGGAAACGCCTAGACGCCGCGGCGAGCAAGATGGGACGTCACGGCGAGCGTAAAATATTGACGCCACGAAGAGCCTCTCCCTCACGTCGCGGCAACCCCGAAGGAAACGATCTTCGCGGTGAGCATTGTTTCACGCCGCGGCGAGAGACCCTTACGTCGCGGCGAAAGGTCCTTGGTCGCGGCGAGGGACAGTTTCCTGAAATGAAATGATTTAGTTTTTGGGGCATAATTAATTGTATAGACCTCCAATTGAGGTGATGTTTGATTCGTAATGATCTAGAGAATGAGGTCTACAAATGAGGAAAAGAATGAAGGTTTGAAATTAAAATTGAGAATCCCGATTTGTGAAAGAAAGTTAAGAATGTGATAGTAATTGCATCCTTGGGATTATTCTTTGTTAATTGGGTTATAATGTGAGACTTTGAAAATAAATCCAATGCTAGTGGGAATTTTAGAAATTGCGCATATGGGCGAATTTGATCTAGAGATTAATGATATTGCTTTTGAGGTCATACCCTAGCGAGTATGACATGATAATTGACTGGATATTATAATTGAAATTGGGGAGTTCTGTATCATGTTATTGATTTGGAAATGAGTCGTTAGTGATCGATTGAGTGGAAAAATAGAATTTGTCAAAGAAAGTGGAATATGGGAAATAGCACCGGGAAAATCATGAATAGGCATCGTACATCTGTCATTGAGAGCATGTGCATCATCGAATTATAAGTGACTGTGCATTAGTAATTGGAAACTATTTGCTTGTTATAGAGGCTCCGATGGATCGAGGTTCCATGGATATTGCTGGGACTTCCTGGCTGTAGCTCGGAAGTACAGGTGAGTAACCTAGTTGGTTTCTCAAATTCCTGATTGTCTAAATGCTCTATGTGAATTACTTGCCAATGTGAATTGCATGATTATTGAAATGTATATAATTGAATTGCATGCTTCTACTGTATAGGATTGGACTACTGCATGACATTGGGAATTGAAATACTGGGCTTTTATAGCCATATTACTGAATTACTGAACACTGCATTACATGCATAAAGGCATGCTCAAATAATGAACGTTATGACCCAAGTCGCTAATATCACTAAATGAGCCTCGAGCTCTAACACTGTACTGACCGGGCCTCAAGCCCGAGGGGAGAAATCCCTGACGCGTCCACACTGAATACTGAATACTAAATACTAAATACTGATTGGGCACAACACTGAATAACTGGAAAAGAGTCACATATGCATTGTATACACTTGACTGACTGATTTGTGACACTTACTGAACTATGTGATGGCATGAGAGATTGCCAATTGTTGCATGCTACTGTAATTTGTTATATGATACTATTAATTGAATATTACTGTGCCATGCTGTACACAATCTGCGTAATGCATGATTTGAGTGAACCATCGATGATAGTTTCTCATTGAGTTCGCAAACTCACCCAACATTGCTATTATTTTTCAGGGATCGAAGAGTACTCCGTTGGGCACGGGAGTATGGTTACCGAGTGCAAGTCAAAGTTTAAGGTCGGGATCAGTGCACGTCTGCATTAGTGTAGTACTGTCTTATGTGTATTGAATTTCCGCAAATTTCACAGATTAGTGATTTGTATTCAGTGGGCTAGAATGGTTTAGTGTGTGAGTGATTTGTGATTTTTCAAATGGTTAGAGATGACGTTGAGCCCAGTTGGGTCATGCATCTCTGTATATGAAATGGGTGAGCACTATTGAGTGCCTTTTAATGATTGAGATTGTGTCATATTGATAAAGTTTTCGTTTTAAATCGGGGCCAAAATAGTTACTGATTTCCGCGCATGCGATTGATCTTTGTAAAAAGAAAAGTGTTTTTTGAGTTTTGAACTGCAGTGATTGCTCTAGTACGCCACTCTCGCGGGACGCGGGCTCGGATATCACCATTGATATCGGGCTCGGGTCTGGCGGGAGTGGGGTGCTACATTTGTGGTATCAGAGCCCAGAAGTACGATTGTACATGGGCATTCTGAAATTTGTATCAAGTTACCTGCATTTAAATCATGTCACGACAGACAGTGACAACTGATCCCCAATCTAGTGTATGAATCGCATGCATGAACATGTATCAGTTGTTTAAGCGGTTAGAAATAGTGAAGAAAATGATAATGTGTGAGAAAGTGATAAAAAAAGGAAGTTGTGTACATCATGGAATCCGAAAAAGGTATATGATTTGATTTGATAGAGGAAGATTAGTGTACTGGTATTGGCAGATTTATTGTGAAATACAACATTAGAGTTATAATGTGGTATATCCTTACAGGTGGAACAGATACGAATATAGAGTTGTGGATTGATAAAAGAAAATAGAGATATGATAGAAATGGAAAAATTTCAAGTGTATGAAGTGGATGAAATACAATTGGGATTGATTCATGATGACGAGTGTTATGAATCTGTAAGTCAATTATGTTAGGAGAAATCAAGAGTGCTTGTATATCCGTGATATTGATTTAAGCGTAACAATATGTGGGTATGCAAAAGATTGAAATGTAAGACAATAATAATGGCGAGATGAAATAGTTGTCAAGGTTCGATTGATTTGCTTAAGTAAATGCACACTGATTATGGAGCCGCATGGCAAGTGAAAATATTAAGCGTAATTGTCTCATATATGTGGAGATGGTATGAGAAGCAATTAGGGAGTTAAAGGATGGCCGTATCGCTTAAAGTTCAATATGAGTTAGAATGAGAAATGAAAGTGTATATGCTAATCAATTGGGAAAGAGGTCTACAAGTGATATGGAAAATGAAAGTTTGAATTCCAATTAGAAACATTTTAATTGTTGAAAGAAGATTGAGGATATGTTTTGTTGCGACCTAAGGGTTGTGTTGATGACATTGGAGTTTAAATTAGAGATTTACGAAATAAATGGTTTACTTTTGGGAATCTTCAATGGATAATATTGATCTAATGAATAGTAATTTGGCTTTGAGATATTTCTTGAGAATAAGAAGTGAAAGTGCATGTGATGATCAATTGGGAAAGAAGTGAAATTGGTAATGATGTTAGTATAAGCAATGAGCTTGAGGGACGTGAGTATAGCGAAGTCCCCATGATCGAGAACTGGTACCAAAAAGAGAAAGGTTATCGAGAATTAAATGAGATTAATTAGAGTAAATGAAATTGTTTAAGTGCCCTTCAGAGATTGATCTTCTTGAAGTATCAAGAGTGACTGATTTATTGGGATGAAAAATAGTTGATTGATAGAGTTTTATGAACAGTATTAATGACTGATAAGGTTTAGTTGATCTGATAATTTGATTTGAGGGTGACAATTGAAGAGATAAATTTGAAATGAAGTATAAGTAAATTGTGGAGTCCGAATTCTAGCAGAGACTCAAGTGTAAGAGATAAAATATGTTACTGAAAAAGTGTACATGATGCTGATGAGATGACTCTAATTATGTAAGAGAATTTCTGAACATCAAGGAAATGTTAATTGCAAATATGAGAAGAATATAGGTTCGATTATATTTTGTGTAATTGTGTTTTGAAAGTACAAAATGGATGTGATGAATGTGATATCAACCCAGATTGTAATGATGGAAATAAATCGGACTATGTGGAGAAATTAGGGTAAAGGAACATGTGTCAGAATGTGTTACGATGAAACTGAGAAAGTTATAAGAAAATTTCCCCTCATTAGTGATAATCGACATTGAGAGAAATATACGAATTGATTATGGGTATAAGGAATTTATTGTACTACTGAAGAGTAAAGTGTCTCAATTGTATTTAAATTGGAAAGCGACTATGAGCATCGATGATTGATTAAATGCATTTGAAAAGTGAATAAGATAAGTTGGCACAGTTGAGGAAATTGGTTATTATGTAAATTTTATAAGAGTGAATCTAAATCTGATCGAATGAATAGCGGATGAATTAGTATACGAGTATGGCATAGGGAGACTTAATGATGATAGAGGTATTGATAAAATGTGAAATTACAAGGAATATTGAATTCAGGATTTGGAGTTAATTAGAACTGACTGAATGTTGGTTAGGTCCAAAAAGTGTAAAAGATTTTCTGTCTTTAGCTTAGACAAAACGTTTGAGGAAAAATGTGTGAATAGTATGGCTGATGATTATAAAAGAGACATTTGGAGAAATGTTCAGCTCAAGTATTGATCGTGTCGCTTTAAATTGGAGATTTTACAATATTTACTGAAGTATCCCAGTAAAGGTTATGATGTAATCTGTTGAAATGATGTAGATTGATTTAATGTATTTAGGGACAAGTATAACTTTGTGGACTGTATTGTGATTGATGAGTTGAATTTGTTGTACTGAGTGTTGCTTTAAAGGTTTCGAGACTTTAATCATACAAAAATGTTTATGGACATATCCATGGGTATGCAAATCAATAAGGATCGAGTTAATTCGGGAATTGGAATGATTTGAAAAAAAAAAAGAGGACTAAGCGATTGAGTAGTTGCAAGTTATGATAGAGATGCCAGAAAATGGATTGAACAGAAATTCAATAGCAAAATTTTGGCGATAAGGTTATTAAGTTTAAGTGTGTTATTGTTGAGTGTAATTAGTCAAACTGGTAAAGGGCAAAAAGAAAGTATTATGATCTATTGGATTTCTAAATCAATTGTGTATATAAAGGAATGGCAAAGACCAAATTAAGGTGTTTGAATTTGCGAATCTTATCGAGGAAATTGAAAATAATTCCAATTGTTGAGAAAGTGATATGTATAGTCCGACTAAGAAATATGTGTAGTATAGACCAAGGAAACTGTTAGAAAAATCGTAAGGATGGGAAAAAAAGGTACATCGAAAGAGAAATGGATGGTTTAGAATGAAAAGTCAAATGATTATATGTGAGGGTGACCAACAACCTTAACTGTTGGAGACAAATGTCAAACTGATGTGTTTGGAAATTTATAGGGACATGAGATCGATGTATAGGCTAGATTGAATTGTGAGTATAGTAATTGTTTTATGAGTGGCGTCATTTAAACAGTGTATTATGTTGGTGAGTAAAATGAATTTGTAATGGGGATTGAGAAATCCTAGTAAAAGGGTATTGAGGTGAGTGGATCGAGGTTATTAAAATCATATGAAATTGGTGTTTTAGCACTAAAGAGATATAATCTGATAAGCGATAAATGAAATGTTTCCAAGTGTATCATTACGGCCTAGATGCACTTAGATAAAGATAAAGGTTTATGTCGTGACCTCTTTGTGATAGTGGTAAAGATGAGAATTGGTAATTCAGTAAAAGATGTTTCGGATCCAAATTGTTATATAGACAGGATCAAGAATTATTGTTAGGATCCGATATATGTGTTATTGATATGGAAAGTGGCGAATTGCGAGTAATTTTTAATGAAATGGTAAGACAGTGTTGAGTTTGAAAGAGGTGAATGGTTAATTGATCGTATTGATTTCAGTTCATTGGCAGAAATTACTTGAGTAATGAATTTTTGTGAGAAACTGAAAATCAATGAACGAAAAGACTCCCCCGCCTTTCTGATCAGTCGTGTATGAAATTTCGAGGACGAAAATTTTATTAGGAGGGGAGAATTGTAACATCCCGTCACCGATGGGAAGGTTATATTGGTAAATTGGGACGGGATAGGGTTTTACCGCACATTATCGACTGAGTATTCTTTTGGCTTCTAATTGTAGAGGAATGAGTCCTTTGGTACATACACATATAGGTATATGCATTCATGACATTTTCCCGGCTTTTGATTTGTGAATGTGATAGGAATTGTGATTTGTGAGATAGTTGGGATTTATGGGGAATTATAGAATAATTGGGTTTAAATGATTAAATTGGAACTATTTAGAGTAATTGCCAATTGATAGTGACTATTCGAAAATTTTCTGGAAATTTCGGGAGAAAAAGTCCGGACCGAAAATCCTCCGAGTAATGGACCGATTGACTATATAGTGCTAGAATAATGGGTATATGGCAATGGAAAATTTAGATATATGATACTGGAATTTAATATGCCGAGTCATTAAAATTTGGAGATGAATTGGACCGGAAGTAAAAGTGAAAGAGAAAGAGAAAGAGATTTGAGGATAAAGACTAGAGGCTTAAGTGATTAACCCATAAATGTTTAGGCTTCAAATTGAAGAAGGAAAATTCCTCTTTTCCTTACTCCTAGGGCACAACCATTTCATTTCTCCTCCTTCCTCGATGATTTGCAATTTTCTCTTCGAGATTTCGATTGCTTGTTTCTCCCTACGCGAAGCCTTGTTTGATGCTTAGCGAGGATGAGTTTACCGTGTGTGTTAGAGAAAGGGGAAGAGTTTGAGAGATTTTCGGAAATTCTAGAGATTAGAGGATTGGAGCTCGATGTGGTAAGTTTATGGGTTTAATGTTGTTGATTTGTTAGTTTAAGGCATTCATAGGGTTTATTGTGTAAGTTTGGGTAGTGTCTAGTGATTTATTACTGGTTTTAAAGAGAGAAAGAGGGAAAGAAAATCGGAGAAGACGAACCAGGGCCACACGTCGCGACGAGAAAAATATTTAGACGTTGCGACGAAGAAACACCTAGACGCCGCGGCGAGCAAGGTCGGACGTCGCGGCGAGCGTAAAATATTGACGCCGCGACGAGCCTCTCCCTCACGTCGCGGCGAGCCCGAAGGAAACATTCACCGCGGCGAGCAACCCTTACGTCGCGGTGAAAGGTCCTTGGTCGCGGTGAGGGACAGTTTCCTGAAATGAAATGATTTAGTTTTTGGGGCATAATTAATTGTGTAGACCTCCAATTGAGGTGATGATTGATTCATAATGATCTAGAGAATGAGGTCTACAAATGAGGAAAAGAATGAAGGTTTGAAATTAAAATTGAGAATCCCGATTTGTGAAAGAAAGTTAAGAATGTGATAGTAATTGCATCCTTGGGATTATTCTTTGTTAATTGGGTTATAATGTGAGACTTTGAAAATAAATCCAATGCTATTGGGAATTTTAGAAATTGTGCATATGGGCGAATTTGATCTAGAGATTAATGATATTGCTTTTGAGGTCATACCCTAGCGAGTATGACATGATAATTGACTGGATATTAGAATTGAAATTGGGGAGTTCTGTATCATGTTATTGATTTTGAAATGAGTCGTTAGTGATCGATTGAGTGGAAAAATAGAATTTGTCAAAGAAAGTGGAATATGGGAAATAGCATCGGGAAAATCATGAATAGGCATCGTACATCTATCATTGAGAGCATGTGCATCATCGAATTATAAGTGACTGTGCATTAGTAATTGGAAACTATTTGCTTGTTATAGAGGCTCCGATGGATCGAGGTTCCACGGATATTCTTTGGGACTTCAGTGTGTAGCTCGAATGCAATTGAGTAACCTAGTTGGTTTCTCAAATTCCTGATTGTCCAAATGCTCTATGTGAATTACTTGCCAATGTGAATTGCATGATTACTGAAATGTATATAATCGAATTGCATGCTTCTACTGTATGGGATTGGACTACTGCATGACATTGGGAATTGAAATACTGGGCTTTTATAGCCATATTATTGAATTACTGAATACTGCATTATATGCATAAAGGCATGCTCAGATAATGAACGTTGTGACCTAAGTCGATAAATAAAAGTCAAAGTCGAAGATTGCAAAGTTAGTTGAAAAATTAGCTGAATTACATCTACGCGATCGTAAAAAGCATACTGTGCAAATTAGCCGAGAGCTATTTTTACTGTAACAAGTTTTCAAATACTTTTCTGTTAGAAAGTAATGCAGATATCCTGCAGAGGCTAAGTGTAAAAGAATACTGATTGTAGAGACCATAAGAGGCTCACAAAGAATACTTGTAAAAGTTGAAGAGATAGTAAAATCTCAGAAAGAACTCTGAGGACTGGACGTAGCTCACGGTTTGGGGTGAACCAGGATAAATCGCTGTGTCAACTACTCTTACTCTATCTTTCTTTTAGATTCAAGTTTTATCATTACTTAGTTTGTAAGAAAAGTTTTCAAAGTTTTGATTAATTAGAATCTATCGGAAGTTTTGTAAAAGAATCTTATTTCTAACAAACAGTTTTTGAAAGAATTTCAAAAAGGGGAATACACAATTCAACCCCCCCTTCTCGTGCATTCTTATATCGCTTTCTAAGTATTGTATTAACGTGTGATTCACTTCAATTGGTATCAGAGCCTGGTATCCAAGGATCGCTATAACAAAGTGTGGATCAAAGATAATGGCGGAATCATATATATACATCGCAGAAGGAGCCTCAGTCACTAGACCTCCAGAATTCAACGGAGAAGATTATCATTACAGGAAAGACAAGATGCGGCTATTCATAGAATTTACTCATGTCGACCTTTGGGACGTGATAGAGAATAGGCCTTATACATCAGTAGATGAAGATGGGAATTCTATTCCACGAATCAAATGGACGACTGACCAAAAGGCGAGGATACAGTTGAACTCAAAAGCGAAGTTCTTCTTGACCTGTGCCCTAAGCAGGAGCGAGTATGACAAAGTCCACAAATACGACACTGCGAAGGAGATGTGGGACACATTATCCATTGCTCACGAAGGCATAAGCCAAGTTAAAGAATCCAAGATAAGCATTCTTGTGCACCAGTACGAGCTTTTCAGGATGAAAGATGAAGAATCTATTGATCAAATGTTTGGAAGATTTCAAACAATTGTCAATGGATTGAAAGCTCTTGGAAGAACATACAACAATCAAGATCATGTTTGAAAGATTTTAAGAAGTCTTCCGAAGAGGTGGAGACCTAAAGTTACTGCGGTGCAGGAAGCCAAAGATTTGAGCGTGCTAAAGCTTGATGAGTTGCTTGGATCCTTGAAGATTCATTAAGTTGAACTCGATGCTGAAGACAAGCCCAAATGGGACAAGTCGATAGCGCTGAAGGCCGGAAAAAAGAATCACAAGACTCAAAGAAGGAGGAAGTCATCAAAAGCGTTAAAGATTGAAGAATCAAAGAATGACGACTCCAGCCAATCAGAACAAGAGTTAAGTGATGAAGATGACGAATTATCTTTCATCTCTAGAAAGATAAGACGAATGTGGAAGAAGAAGTCCAAAGGAAATCAGACTTTCAAGAAGTATGGCAAAGATGAAGCTAAACCAGAGAAGTCATCTGTCATTTGCTACGAGTGCAATCAGCCTGGACACTACAAGTCCGAATGTCCTACTCTAAAGAAGAAACCCAAGAAGAGTAGAGAAGGAAAGAAAAGCATGATGGCAACGTGGGAGGTCCTAGATTCATCGAGTCGACATCTGAGGTTCGAGTCGTCTGAACATGCAAACATCTGCCTAGTAGCCGAGGAAGAAAGTGATGAGGAGGTAAAATCTGATTACGATAACTTGTATGATGCCTACTCAGAATTGTTAGAAGATTCTCATGCTATTATGAAACAGTACAAACTGTTAAAGAAAAGTAGGCATAAAATATTAGACATACGGAAGTAAGAGAGAGAGAAAATATCTGTCTGAAGAAACAATTAGAGGAGAAAAAGAAAGTCGTAGATAGATCAGAAGAGATCAATCAGCTGAAACTAAGAATTAAGAATATGTCAGCTGATTTAGCTACTTTCACCGAGAGCACAAAGAAAATGAATGAGATGCTTGAAAAATGTAGACATCCAAGTGATAAAACCGGATTAGGGTTTACAGGCAATAAGTCTCATCCTCATAAGAACCCTTTCTCTCAAAAGAAAAACTATAATAAATCTCGTGTTAATTAACGTACTAGTAATATGCATCAAAGAACTCATCATGCCCAAGAAAATATGGATACCAAAAAATGAAATAGTTTCTCCTGCAGATATCCTTCCTTGGAAGATGCGGCAAGCACCATTGGTATTTAGACAGTGGATGCTTGCGACATATGACTGGAAGAAGGTCTATGTTCCTAGATCTTCAGTATAAAAAGGGAGGATCGGTAACTTTCGGAGACAACCAGCAGGGCAAGATTATTGGAATCGGCAAAATAGGTAAAGATTCCCTTGCATGCATAAATAATGTATTGCTTGTTGATGGTCTGAAACATAATTTGATCAGCGTCAGTTAATTGTGTGATTCTGGTTTCACAGTCACATTCAATCAAAATCTTTGTGAAGTCAGAAACAAAGATGGGTCTATACTTTTCTCTGCCAAGAGAAGAAATAATCTTTACAAAATTGATTTAGAAGATTTTCAAAGTCAAAATGTTTCATGTTTTCTATCTTCTGAAGAAGAAAGACTAGTCTGGCATAAAAAGCTAGGTCATGTCTCTTTTAAACACATTTCAAAGTTGGCAAAATTTGATTTGGTAAGAGGATTACCAAAAATGAGTCTTGACAAAGAGTTTTTTCTGTGAAAATTGTTTGAAAGGAAAACAAGTTAAAACTTCATTTTCTTCTAAAAATTTTGTAACATCATCTAGACCTTTAGAGTTGTTACATATGGATTTATTTGGTCCAACAAGGACAATAAGTCTTGGTGGAAAGAAATATGCACTTGTTATTGTTGATGACTTTACTCGATTTTGTTGAATATTGTTTTTATCACACAAAGATGAATCTTTTAAGTATTTTAAGACCTTATCCAGAAAGTTACAGAATGAAAAAGGAATGTCTACAGCTAGTATCAAGAGTGACCATGATGGAGAGTTTGAGAATGAGAAGTTTAGATTATTCTGTGAGGAGAATGGAATTTTCCACAATTTTTCTGCTCCCAGGACTGCACAACAGAATGGAGTTATTGAAAGGAAGAACAGGACGATTCAAGAAATGGCTAGGACTATGCCTTGTGAGATGAATCTTCCTAAGTACTTCTGGGCAGAAGCTGTGAATACAGCATGCTATATTCAAAATAGAATTTTGTTGCGACCCATGTTGAAGAAGACTCCTTATGAGTTATGGAATGGAAGAAGACTAAATATATCTTACTTTCATCCATTCGGGTGCAAGTGCTCTATTCTGAATACAAAGGAGTTGTTGGATAAATTCGATTCAAAGACCTATCCAGGAATCTTTCTAGGCTACTCATTATCGTCTAAGGCATTCCGGCTGTACAACCTTATTTCAAAGACAGTTGAGGAGACCATCCATGTCAAGTTTGATGATAGTTCCCAACCCCATAAGGAAGATGACATGGAGAGTGAAGGTCCTTCAAAGAACTTAGACGACACAACAAAAACTCCAGCACCAGGTACTCAAGAAGACAAAGTTGAAGATATTCCAGAAACTATTAGACTGAAAAGAGACTAGAAATATAAAAGTTCTCATCCAAAAGAGTTGATTATCGGAGAGACCTCAGAAGGAGTTAGGACAAGGTCCAGATTTAGAAGAGAAGCTAATGTGGCTTTTATTTTTTAAATAGAGCCTAAGAAGGTTGAGGAAGCTCTTCGAGACGAAGCTTGGGTATTAGCCATGCAAGAGGAACTGAATCAATTTACTAGGAATAATGTTTGGTCCTTAGTTCCGAGACCTCCTAAGAAATCCATTATAGGAACCATATGGGTCTTTAAGAATAAGTTGGATGAATCAGGAAGTGTGAGTCGAAATAAGGCTAGATTAGTGACACAAGGCTATAATCAGCAAGAAGGAATAGACTACAATGAGACATATGCTCCAGTAGCAAGACTTGAAGCTATTAGGATATTGCTGGCATATGTGGTCTGTCATAATATAAAGCTGTTTCAGATGGATGTGAAGAGTGCCTTTCTGAATGGTTTTATAGACGAAGAGGTGTATGTTAAGCAACCACCTGGTTTCGAGGATGTTAAAAATCTAGACCATGTCTATAGACTTCATAAAGCCTTATACGGCCTGAAGCAAGCTTCTAAAGCTTGGTATGATCGTCTGAGCACTTTTCTCTTAGAGAATGATTTTAGTAGAGGTCAAGTTGATAAGACACTCTTTAGGAAGAATTATGAAAATGAATTTATAATTTTACAGATCTATGTTGATGATATTATTTTTGGTGCTACTTCAAAGAAATTATGTATGAAGTTTGAGAGTCTAATGAAAAATTAATTTGAAATGAGCATGATGGGTGAGTTGAAGTTCTTTCTTGGGTTGCAAGTTAAGCAAACCGAAGAGAAAATCTTTATCCATCAACAAAAATATGTGAAAGAATTGTTGAATAAGTTTGATATGCAAAATTTGCAGACAATGACTACTCCGATGCATCCTTCAAACCTTTTGTCGAAAGATGAACTTGGTAAGAAGGTGGATCAAACCCTGTATAGAGAGATGATCGGTTCTTTACTTTATCTTACAGCAAGTAGACCTGATATTCTATTTAGTGTATGCTTGTGTGCAAGGTTTCAGGCCAATCCTAGAGAGTCTCATTATATTGCTGTTAAGAGGATTATGAGATATCTCGCAGGTACTACTGATCTTTGCTTAATGTTTGAGAAAGGTAAAGATTTCAGGTTAATCGGATATTGCGACGTGGATTATGCCGGAGATAGAATCGAAAGGAAGAGCACAAGTGGAGGATGTCACTTTCTTGGCTCAAACTTAGTTTCACGGTCAAGCAAGAGACAAAGCTCAATCGCTCTATCAACTGCAGAAGCAAAGTATATGTCTTCCGCAAGCTGTTGTTCACAAACGTTGTGGATCAAATATCAACTTGAAGACTATTCAGTTCAAGAAGAGGAGATTCCAATCTATTGCGACAACACCAGTACAATCAATCTGTCAAAGAATCCGATCCAGCATTCGAGAGTGAAACACATCGAAGTCAGACATCACTTCTTGAGAGACTATGTTCAGAGGAAGGTGGTTAAACTACAGTTCATCGAAACAGAGTATCAGTTGGCAGACATCTTCACTAAACCATTGAGTGAAGAACGGTTCCAGAAGATCATACGCAACCTTAACATGGTTATGTTAAGTGAACAGTCAGGCCAAAGGAACGTCGAAATTAATGGCGTCAGAAACAATGAGTTACAGCTGGTAACTTCTCTGACAAGGAAGTTTTGGAGGGAAACGCTTCACGATCTTTAGAATCCCGACAATTCTAGGGCATGCGTGATAAGACCCTTCAAGTAGCCTGAACCTAAGATCATTGCGGTTATTCTCATCTATAGACGGTTCATCTTGCTTTACAAATTCTCTCAATCATCCTACCCTAGAAGAAAAGCTTTCCAGAGTCAGTTTTCATTCTGAAACAATGGAGGCAGCTATGATATTCGAAAGATAAGTGGATTTCGAGTCGCTAAGGAAGGATGGTATGGACGTAGAACCTGAGATTGAAAGAGCTGGTTGGAGGAATTTCTTCCAGGTACGAGAACCAGTGTACACCGATGAAGTATTTGGCTTTTGGAAGAATGCTCAACTTGTAGACAACACTATTGTATCCTTAGTAGACGGTATATATGTTGTCGTGACAAAGGAGCTGATAAGGATGGTGACCGATTGTCCATCGGTTGGTGAGACTCTGTCAACCAAGATTAAGTGGATGACAATGGTCAACATGAAGGAAGAAGATGTTAGCAGACAGTTGTATGGAGTGAATGACCCTTAGGAGAGGAAGACTTCGAGTCTGGTCCCGAAAGCTAGGATTCTTCATGCAATTTTGTTTAATTACATCTTACCTAGAGTAGGTTCAAGGCATTTGGTGACTACTCTAGATGAACAATGTTTGTTCTACCTGCTGAATCACAATCCTATTGACTTACCCTTCTTAATCTTCCATTATATGATTAAGGGGGTGAAGGATACAAATAGCTATCCTTACGACATGCTTCTTACAAGGATTTTTAAGGAATCCGGAGTCCTTCTACACAAAGAAAATAGAAGGATTGTACCTGTAAAGAGTACTATTGACTCAATCACTATACGACGAATGGGTCTGAGGACAGTGATTAAAGAAGAAGCAGACTCTTGAAGGAGAACAAGAACTGAGGGGGAGCGTGTATTGAAGAAGACTCCCGCTTCAAGATCTCAATCTCAAGTAAGTATAAGATCGCCTGCAGATGAAATAAGGAGAATGATCAGAAGACCGTTGATAAAACAGGCAAGTCCTCAAAGCGGAGTGAACCCAGTTCGGAGGACAGAAGTAGGTGCGCCGAAAGAAAAGGAGAAAATCTTTTGGGTGAAATTACGAAGAAGGCAAAGAGATCACCGAGGATTCAAACTCTGAGGGAACAAGAAGAAAAGAGAGCCAGAGAGCAGAGTCAAGCAGAAGAAGATACAGCCAAAAAGGCTAAAGATACTGAGAAGAAGAGAAAATTAAAATCTGAAAAAGTAAAATCTCAAGTGCAGAAATCTTCAAGACTGACTGAAGCAGAAGAAAAGACTAAGAAGATTAGTCAGAAGAAGACTGTGTCCACTGCTGGGGAGGTTAGTCGAAAGAAAGATACCCTCAATGCTGCTCAAAAAGAAAAAGAAATTGAGCATAGTAGAGTTCAGGAAATTCCCATTGCTCAACAGGAGGAACTAGAGGAGATAAGCCTGGTTCAGGAGAATCCTATTGAAGAGGAATCAGAGGCAGCAGCAAAACCAAACTTGGTTCAAATACCACAGGAGAAATCCGATGAATCTGGTCTAACTGTATACAACTATTCCAAAATTTTGAGAAGACACAAGTTGAAGATCAGAATGGTTGAAGTTGTTACTAGGAGGAAGACTGCGATCGCCATCTGTAGTCAATCAATAAAGAAGATAGTGGTTGTCGTACAACCTATTTCGATAAATAGTAACACATGGGATTTACTGAAAGAAGATGAAAAGATGTTCTATGATGTCTTGAGGGATGCTGCTACTAAGCCATACCCTACAAAAATGTCCAGTAGACCGTGTACTATTTATCCGATCACAGAGAAGACGGAAATAAAGGTTGTACCAGACATTCAGCCAATATATCTTTTGGATTTGAATAAGGAGAAATCGAAGCTATTTCCTGAAGAAGAAGTGAGTGATGATCTGTTCGCAGATCAGATTGCAGAAGAAGTGCGGAAAATTGATGAGGCATGCACTTCGACAAAGATTTCAAACGGAGCTAGCTGTAGCTTTACAGATAAGAATAAAGATTGTCCAGTAAGGGGAAGACTGATAACAGGGAAATTTGTTGAATCACTTGTCCAGATAGTTTTGTGTATTAGGCCCTTATCTAATACTCTATCTATACAAGCTGAAGGCATACCCTGGCAAGGAAGACAGTTGCTTATGTTACCTGCTCCCTATGACTTGGACATCCCAGAGTCAAATGTATTCATTCGTCCACCAACTATTGAGATTAATGAAGATTACATTCCTCCCTCGGATGCATATGCTACAACAATTGCGTTCACTTCACCCTCAGTAAAAAATGATCAATCCTCTTCACCGTTGGCCTCACAAGCTAAAATCAGCAAATTACGCGGAGAAGTCAACGAAATAAAGGAGACGATGAATGATTTGAAGAAGATGATGACAGAACTATTGAAGAGCCATCGTCATTAATCATTTTTTATTATAACAAATAGGGGGAGAAGGGAATGAGCAGAGGAGGAGAAGAAAATGTTCAGAAAAGAATTTCAAAAGGTGTGACTGAAGCAGACGAAGAAAAGGAAGAAAAGGAAGAAGTTAAAGAAGAGTTCTGAAGATAAGTTTTTTTTTGGTTTCTTTTATAAACATTGTATTTTGTTTTCTTTTTTGTATATAATTTGTTATCATCAAAGAGGGGGAGATTGTTAAGTCAAAACGACTTTACTTAGATATAATTTTGATGTATAACAAAGAGAACAATAAAAGAAAAATAAAAGCAAACGAAGCAATACAGACGAAGCAACGCAAACGTAGAAGCAAAAGAGAAATGTAGATACAGATGCAGACGGAAAGAGAAACACAGACGCAGACACAGACATAAAATAAAAATAGACGAAGATGCGAATTGAAAGAACAGACGCAGACGAACAGAAAAATAGATACAGACGTAAAAGAGAATTGAACGAACAAACACAGATGCAAAGTAAAAAATAGACGCAGACGCAGACACAGATGCAGACACAGAAACACATACGTAAAAATACAGAAAGAGAAAAGCAGATGCAGAATTCAAAAGAAGACGCAAGAGTCAGTTCGAGATAGTTACAGAACTCAACAGATTAACCGTTTCTTTTAAAGATTCAAGAAACAAGATTCAAGAAGCAAGAATCCAGAAACAAGAATCAAGAAGCAGTTGGAGACGAAGACTATAAATAAAAGTCAAAGTCGAAGATTGCAAAATTAGTTGAAAAATTAGTTGAATTACATCTACGCGATCGTAAAAAGCATACTGTGCAAATTAGCCGAGAGCTATTTTTACTGGAACAAGTTTTCAAATACTTTTCTGTGAGAAAGTAGTGCAGATAGCCTACAGAGGCTAAGTGTGAAAGAATACTGATTGTAGAGACCTGAAGAGGCTCGCAAAGAATACTTGTAAAAGTTGAAGAGATAGTAAAATCTCAGAAAGAACTCTGAGGACTGGACGTAGCCCACGGTTTGGGATGAACCAGGATAAATTGCTGTGTCAACTACTCTTACTCTATTTCTCTTTTTGATTCAAGTTTTATCATTACTTAGTTCGTAAGAAAAGTTTTCAAAGTTTTGATTAATTAGAATCTATTGGAAGTTATGTAAAAGAATCTTATTTCTAACAAACAGTTTTTGAAAGAATTTCAAAAAGGGGAATACACAATTCAACCCCCCCTTCTCGTGCATTCTTATATCGCTTTCTAAGTATTGTATTAACATGTGATTTACTTCAAATATCTATAAATGAAATACAACTCCTTTTTAAAATTTAACTATTCTTCAAGCTTATTGGGGGTTTTTAAACTAGGTCATTGGAATATAGGTGGGAAAAGCCTATCTTTCTATGTAAACAGTGGCTTGGCATTAAACTCGACGAACATAATTTGAAGGTTGCCCTCCTTTAGATGCAATTCGATAATGTGCTACTTAGTTTATCAAAGTGTTAAGTTACTTGTAACTGTTATTGAAAAACTAATAATTTTCTTAGACACTGTCGCCCGAAAGAAAATGTATTTGCTTAAATCTACCTAGAGGTTTATCTGGAAAAGCATTTTCTAGAGTCAATCAAAATCCACAAACTTGATGATAAGATTATTCTTGTTGAAGTTAGTTTAGGTGATTAATGGAAGCTTAGAAGCAATCAGCCACCTAGGGCATGGAAAGAAATTAATATGATGTTTAATAGCAGCAATTATGAACAACTTAGGGGATTTTATTCTAAAAACTTATCTCATGATCCTAAAAGCACCACTTAGATGAACCACCAATTAAAGCTTAATTGAAATTGTCACCGGCCATTATTGTTGGGACCCGATTTCAGAACCGGACCTCAACCGAAAAAACAGAAAACAGAACAGAAACAGAAAGTGAAACAAAGAGGGCGAAAGCGCATTACAAAATGAAAGAATGGAACAAAAACCTAAAAGTGGGCCAAACGCAAATGAAAAACCAATCGGATCAAAAACCGTGCGAAACACAAATCGGATCGGAAGTCATAAAATGGAAACAAAATCAAATAGCGGAAAGAATCCGAAGCAGAAACATATGGCGAGAGTCAAAGAAGGAAAATCAAATCAAAAGGAGTAAGAATCGAAAAAGAATCGAAGCACGCAAACGTTTCAATCAAACTGAATCAAATTTTCGACATCCGTGAATGTATACTTTAGAAAAACGTGCTTTGGAAACCGTAAGACTAAACCAATCCGGTATAAATTTTTTTCTTTCATTTTATTCATCTTTATTGAAAACCATTCCAATTTCCCATTTGGAATTTTTCAATTCCACAAACTCAAATATGTTATCCTTCACATTCGTACATATCTCATAATTCTTCTTTTTAACCAATTCTTATTTTTTCTTTTGCCAAAAGACACTTAATACACATATCTCTAAATCCACAATTCATACACAAAAGGCACTTCAATATTTCAGCTCAAACATCACAATTTATCGGACCTCCTGTCCGGAATCCGAACGCAATTAATCACATTCATCTACACATATCGTACTTCAATATCCAAGGCACATTCACATTTCGATTCTATTCACAAATCCATAATTCATTTACATCATGATATACATGCTTACAAAATCTTAATGGCATTCCAAACCATGTTACAACATCAATATCAAAATCCAAAATGCACAAGATACAAAAATCCCAAAAATGCTCAACATATCTGAGATCTAAATCTTACAACAAATTAACTTAAAAGCCAATCATATACATAATGAACGGACGTCTAGACTTTCTTTCATCCAATCTCCATCTTGATACCTGGAGATGGGGATGAAAGAGGGTGAGCTTTACAGCTTGTGGATAACACGTTTATAATAAAAGATAAGCAAAAACCTTGAAAACAGTTCACTTGTCTTAGAAAACTTTCATTGAGTTTATAAAACACATGTTTTCTAGGCTTTCAACCAAAATCCATAAGTTGCAAATCATGAATGCATCAAACTTGATCAAACATAACATGAGCACATAAACACATCAGAATGGTTTGGATAAGTCCAAATTCATGACGCACTACACAATTCCATCGAAATGATCCTGTGCAGTCGTAATTTCTTGGGGGATTCCTTGAGGGAGCTCCATGCCACTAGCGGGCAGGCGAGAGAAGCCTTTAACTTGGGTCAACGTGCACATGATGGTTTTTTAGGGACTACCACAAACCCACATAACACATAGATTTCAAAATCTTGTAACTTGTTGCCCAAAATGGCACTTTTCTTGAAAACATGCTTATCATATACTTAATGTATATCTTGAAAACCATTCTTGAAAACAAGATTTCATAAACATGCATCTTTTTCAAAATATCACTCAAATCATGTAACAAACATATAGCATATTTCACAAGTCATTCATAAACAATAATGCAACACTTATGATGCAAATGAAATCAGACAACTTCTTTTATTTAAAGAAAACAATAGTAGCTTCTTTAAATTATAAACATGTACCCACCTGAATTCCTTACTTGGATACATGCTTAAAAGATGCCTCTCCTCTTGATACTCTTGCCTTACTTGATTCCCTTTATCAAATGCAAAATTTCCATTCAATAGGAATACAATTTGAGGACCCATATATTGCATATTCACTAAGATAAATTCTAAAAACTCAAACTCGTCCAAAGGTCCAAACATTCGGGTCAATTATTCCATGATCACTATGATCAAGTAAATGACAAAAATCTGGTAATATTCTCTTCTATAAAAATGTTCTCCATTGTCTTAAGTTTCTAATGACTCCAAAATCATTCAATTTGTTTCAGAAATCCGAAAGTTATACTCCAAATATATTGGGACTACCCTTATGTTGAGACTATATTCTATACTCAACTTCCATCCAAAAATTGAGATATTTATAAACTAAATTAAAACTTATTTTCTTCATAAAACTTGTAGATCTTTGTCTCTATTTTACAAAGAATCAAAAATCACCTCATTTGGACATCTACATCAAAAGTTATGTCCAAACTACCAAAATATTTCTGTGTAGGAAAATGACCTCTTGCCACGGCGAAGGTTGAGCTCGCCGCGGCAAAACCGCTCACGCACGCCGCGACGTGGGCGCCTGCGCTCGTCGGGACAAGCGTGAACAAAAACCTCCTAAAAATTTGTTTTTCGACATTTTTCATCTACATACTTCCCATTTTTCACTAATAACTCATCTTAACCCTAAATCATCATTCCTACTTCATTTCTAAACTCATTCCAACCCAAAATCATCCACAAACACGACATAATCATTAACCCTATAAATCAAACATATTTTTTAACTCATCCTACAACTTCTAACACATAATCCTCTCTTAACTAATATCAAAACACGTTTCATTCATCAAATCAAGAGAAATGATGCTTATACTTACTTGATTTGGCTTCAAAATCTTCAAAATCTTCAAAGATCTCCAAACCCTAGCTTTCTTTTCTTCTCTTCTTTTTCCACGACACTCTCCCTCTTTTTCTTCTCATTCCCAATTTTCTTCTTCTAATTCATACTCTTAAAAATCATAAAATGTCCCTTTTTCCCTCCAATATAAGCCTTATAACTCTTAGACTTAAGTGTCATGCCCAATTTGCCCTTATATATTCTTATAACTTTAATACTTCAATTCAGAAATTGAAAATCTTAGGAACTGAATTGAAATTCAATTCCTTTAGATAACTTGTATTCCTATGTCTCTAATTTATTTAGAAACAAGAATCAACTTAATTGGATCTCTACAGATCAAGCTATCATTAAAAAACCTAAACATGTTCAAAAAAATGTCTAACTCAAACTCTTTAATCAATCCTCTCACTTTGATTCAATCAATCTTTTTCAAATTAATATCAAAAATCACAAATTTTCATGGAGAGATAAGGGATTTCTTAGGAATCCAACACTTCAAAAATCAAATCAATCGGATGTCGGACGGAAAAGTTAGAAACAAAGGAACGGGCAAGGGTCGGATCACCCTAAACAGTAACAACAACTTGTAAAAATCATAACTTCCTATTCCATGGCCCAAGAATTCCATACTTTACATTAATGAAAAGATAAAAACATAATCTAAAACTTTCATGAAGTACTTAAAGACAATTTCAACCTCTAACTAGGTCAATTTTTCAGTCAAAGTTTCTTCTAGAAAATGTGTCATCCTAAAACAACATCTAAACTTCCAAATTTCATATCTTCCAATTCCCACATCCACCAATAACATATGATACATTATTGAAAATCTAGGAAAATCTTATATGACCTTCATGTAGACCACTGAACTCAATCTAAAACATATCAGTCTATAATTTATCCTCAAAACACTGCATACAAAATCCTACACTTATGAGCATTTTCAAAAATAAAGTAAAATACATGACCGCGTGTCGTTTCGCTAGTCAAAATTAAAATAACTAGACTACTACTGTAGCAGTGGCAAGTCTAGGTCGATCCCACAGAGAGTGTGTGTAAAGTTTATGAAAAGAAATTAATCGTTGTTTACACTTAAAGGGGGTTTTGGATTTTTTAAAGAAAAGAAAAGAAAATAAAACTATCTAATAAAAACAAATGAAAGAAAAACATGCAAAAATGATAAATGTGGGGAATTCAGTAGGGATCCGGTTCTTCGGTTCAATCTCGACCTAAACCTTGACTAAGCATATTTTATTAATTTATTGTTTTTTAACCTCTTTGAGAAATTATTAATCGTGGATTAAAATTAACCCGAGTTTTCCCTTAGGTTTTGTTTAATCAAGATACGATCGTTGATTAAACCTAACCACCTAACAACCTAGGATACGATCTCTAGATTCAATTAGGCAGTAGCATTACGAATTAGGAAAACCGATTAATCAAGGCAACAACCACATACGCTCGGGTCATTTAACCTAGGTCATGTTATCCCTAATGATTACGAATCATTAGTCGCTACACATGAATTTCAATATAACGATTACGAATTATATCGAAATTCTAGCAATGGGTTTAAAATTAACAATTCAATGAACACATTAAAATCATCAATTAAAAATACCTGATAGGTTCATAAACAAATAACCGAATAATAACGAAAATCCGATTATCCATACACAACCCAAAACAATTAAAATAGGATAACACAATCAATTCCTAATGAGAGAAAGAAACAACAAAATGATTAAAATAATACTTAACCCGAGTTGTCGGCGTCGATTTTACCTCTAAACCAGTATCGGAATGTTTAGCTCTTCATCAATATTTCCTGAAAAATCACTTCAAGCTCAATATAATCCCTAACTAAAAACCCATTCATTCGGCCCATCTACGCAAGCTTCCATCAATTCTACTGTTTATTGATGTGATGAATAAACTTGCTCTCCTCTTAAATCCTCCATGCTGATCTCCCTTGCGCCTGTGCCTAGCTTTTTCTTCTCTAACGCCCGCAGCCAGCAAGCCAAGCAATAGCTTCAGCCACAAGGCCACGCCTGTTGCATCTGGCCTCCTTGAGCCTGCTGCGACTCAACGCTGCTACTCTCTGCCGTTTCTATTCCTTCTCCTCACTATTGCTTTTTACTGTCGCTGAAAAGACAATTAAAACTTGTGTTTTAAACCCTCAAAAACCTTTTGCTCTCTGCTGTAGCTTCCAAAACGACGCCTCCTTGCTTTATGCTTTAAAACTCTACGTCCCCACCTTTAGTCCCTCTCTGTTCAGTGATGGGACAATTAAACATTACCTACACTCAAAACCTTTTGCTCCTGTTTCACCTCCTGTGCGTCTCCTTGCTTCCACGCTGGCAGCATGCTCCCTTCCTGTGTAACACTGCGTTTCACGCAGCGTTAACGCAAGCATGAAATGCATGCGTGGCTGCGTGGAACACAACCACCAAACAATTTTTTTTTTTGACTTGCATCAAACTTTTTCTTCTTCTTTGTCTTCCAATTTCCATCTTTTAATTTTCTTTCTCCACTCCATGAAAGCAAGCGAGAATTGCTCTTCAGAAAATAATCCGAATTTCGTGCTTTTAACTCACTTTAATTTCTTTGCTTCTGAATTGTACCTAAAATAAAATATGAATTAAAGTGAGTATCTTAAGCATTTTTATATCGGTAATCGCTAAGTGAAAATAATTAAAAATATAAACAATTAAGCACATATCAAATACCCCCACACTTAGCTTTTGACCGTCCTCGGGCAAAACATCCAAATTAAGTTCAAAGATCCGAAACATTTACTCAATTCCCACATTTTCCAAGACAATATAATCATAAGCAAAGATGAATAACTTTTAAAAATCATAGCAAGAAATCAACATTCCAAGCTTTTACTCATGATCAATCAACATTCAATATCTTCAAAAACTAAGCAATCTAATGGTAGACTCGAAAAATGTGTTTAACTAAAATATATCAATGGGTACACTCAACACCATTCATGATCATGATAATCCATAATTTTGCAAATCATTTCATTTCTCCACCACTAATGTTCACACGCAAAGTCATGAATCAAAGGACTTTTCATGGTTGTAATGTGGGTAAGGGTAAGGTGAGGTAAATTTAGGTCAAGTAGTATGAAAGTCATCAAAGCTAGTGAAACAAAAGTAACACTCAATCAAAAACTGGGTACCGTCAGTTATGACGAATGCAACATTTACATTTCACAACCTCATTCAACTCTCACACACAAACCACATGAAGCATCTATCAATCCAAAGGAATCACTCATGCAATTTATCTCAATGAAATCACAAGAGTGAACCTTTCAAGCAAACCTCAACCAAATATTCAACATTCTCAAATAACTCAGCCATTACAACTCTAGGAAGATGCATAAATCATAAACAACTTTTCAACACAAATGTAATTCTTCCTTGATCAATTGTTCAATAATTTTTTTTCTTTTCTTTTTTTTCTCTTTTTTCATATTCTTATTTTTTTTCATTTCATTTTTTTTTTGTTTTTTTTTGTAAAAATTAAAATAAACTACATTAACATGGGAATCTCAATGATAAGACATAAAATAACATCCCAAGATTATAACCAACCCTCACATATATACACCCCCACACTTAGAATTTTGTATATCCACAAACTCAACAATCACAAATGTTCCACTAGCTTTATGACTTGGGTAGGACATTTTGTTAAGTTTAAGAGCATAAAATGTGGTTTATACAAAAAGAAAGGTATAAAGTTCAAAGGGGTTTATCAAGGAAAAAATCATGTCAATAGGGTAGGTCATTTGGCCAATTTAGCTTATGAAAAACAAAGAATGCCTAATCATATCCATGTTAATGCATGTGATAAAATGTGGTCTCAAATAGAAATTCAATGCAAAATCAAGACGTACATGTCATGAAGGTCACACATTATCAAAAGGCAATGCGACTGATATGGATGTGTCAGTCAAATAAGGCTCAAATTCTCACTGGCTTTGTCTACCATTAGTCACTACTCTTCTAAAGATAATGCATATCGGCTAATCATAAGAGCAAAAGTACATCTAAAGTTGCTATGAAATTATCCAGTCAATCCACACTTTAATCATGATTATATAATCCCATAAGCAATAGAAAATGAGAAAATGTTTGTTTCATTTGTTTTATTCTTTCTCTCATTTTGATTGAAAACTTAAAAACAAGACAAACAATTTCAAAAGCACACATGCAAATAAAAAGTAATGCGAAAAATGTAAAGGAAAAGAAATTTACTTCCCTTGGGTTGCCTCCCAAGAAGCGCCTTTGTTTAGGGTCGCTGGCTCAACTCCTTTTTCTCCTCACGTGACAAAATTATGATCTTCAGGAATTACATATGGCTCTTCCACGTGAGGTAGTTCTGGATAGGGCCTTAGTCGATCATCATCCTCCTTCAGTATCTTCCCTATCCACAGCTTCTCAATTTTG
The DNA here is from genome assembly GCA_029891385.1 of Erythroxylum novogranatense. Taxonomy (NCBI): domain Eukaryota; kingdom Viridiplantae; phylum Streptophyta; class Magnoliopsida; order Malpighiales; family Erythroxylaceae; genus Erythroxylum; species Erythroxylum novogranatense. The sequence continues at coordinate 79,359,453 of CM057229.1, read as the reverse complement.
ACTGTGTCCATACAATCTGGAAATATTTCGAACGTCTCTTCACCTTTTTCTTCATCATTCAATTCCTCCAATCTGTAATGTAAAGGTAAAGAGTTAATTTCAAAATTAATTATGGACGCAGTACTTAACTCCGAGCTAAAAGATATGTCCTTTGTGGCTTCGAGCTCCTTCTCCACTTCTTCGACACAAACAATTCGTTGAGGATTGACCTCAAAATTCTCAAGCTCCTCATCACTTCGCAAATTTTCCCGACAGACTTCAATTGGATACACCTCGGGTTGATACGGCTGTGCCTCTTCACTTTGGGCTTCTAGGCGATCGAGGCTTGCTGCCATCTGACCCAGTAGGTTTTCCATCCTTTTTTGGTGTGCCTTTGTCTCCTAATGAAATTGTAAAGTGTTATCAACAAGTTTGTTAACCATTTCTTCTAAAGATGCACCTGAACTAGGTGGGCTAGCTTTTGTCTCTTGTTGAAATTCTTGCATCTCCTGCTGCATATCCTGTTGAAATTGCAAATTGTTAGTAGCCATAGTATTAACAAGTTTTTCTAAAGATACAAGTGAATTATGTTGGCTCTCCGGATCTTAGGCGCTAGAATATGTGTCTTTTGGAAATTGCCCTCCATCCTTCTGGAATTGTAAAGTATTCTCTTGCAATTGTAACATCAACTCTTCCAGAGATGGGCCGGAGTTGTGATAGGAAGCTTCTGGTCTGTACAAGAATTGTTGTGTATCCTGCAAACTATCATGGAAGTAATTCTGCTGATTATCCCATCCATAACAAAAATTAGGTTTATCAGTCCAAACATTATTATAGGATTGAGAATATGAATTATAAAAGAAATTACTTCCGTCCATATCAAATTTTTTTCAAACACAAAATAAGAAAATGAAAAGATCACCAAATAACAGAAAAAAAATTTAATCACGAACAAATATATACAAAACACCAATTAAATCACAAACAAAAACTAAAACACCACACTCCCCGGCAACGGCACCAAAATTTGACCGCGTGTCGTTTCGCTAGTCAAAATTAAAATAACTAGACTACTACTATAGCCGTGGCAAGTCTAGGTCGATCCCACAGAGAGTGTTTGTAAAGTTTATGAAAAGAAATTAATCGTTGTTTACACTTAAAGGGGTTTTTGGATTTTTCAAAGAAAAGAAAAGAAAATAAAACTATCTAATAAAAACAAATGAAAGAAAAACATGCAAAAATGATAAATGTGGGGAATTTCGTAGGGATCCGGTTCTTCGGTTCAATCTCGACCTAAACCTTGACTAAGCATATTTTATTAATTTGTTATTCTTTAACCTCTCCGAGAAATTATTAATCGTGGATTAAAATTAACCCGAATTTTCCCTTAGGTTTTGTTTAATCAAGATACGATCGTTGGTTAAACCTAACCACCTAACAACCTAGGATACGATCTCTAGATTCAATTAGGCAGTAGCATTACGAATTAGGAAAACCGATTAATCAAGGCAACAACCACATACGCTCGGGTCATTTAACCTAGGTCATGTTATCCCTAATGATTACGAATCATTAGTCGCTACACATGAATTTCAATATAACGATTATGAATTATATCGAAATTCTAGCAATGGGTTTAAAATTAACGATTCAATGAACGCATTAAAATCATCAATTAAAAATACCCGATAGGTTCATACACAAATAACCGAATAATAATGAAAATCCGATTATCCATACACAACCCAAAACGATTAAAATAGGATAACACAATCAATTCCTAATGAGAGAAAGAAACAACAAAATAATTAAAATAATACTTAACCCGAGTTGTCGGCGTCGATTTTACCTCCAAACCAGTATCGGAATGTTTAGCTCTTCATCAATATTTCCTGAAAAATCACTTCAAGCTCAATATAATCCCTAACTAAAAACCCATTCATTCGGCCCATCTACGCAAGCTTCCATCAATTCTACTATTTATTGATGTGACGAATAAACTTGCTCTCCTCTTAAATTGTTAGCCCCGAATTTCTTTTATGTTAATTAAGCATGATTAGCTTAATTAAGCATGATTAGTGTTAGTATTTAATTAAGTTGTTATTGATTAAGTAAGGAGGCATAAATAAGTTAGTCGACTAATGATTTAAAGTAATAAAATGTGTTAGATAAGTTGTGAAGTAGTAGTGAAAGAAGAATAAGAGAATAAAGGTGGAATGGGCTTTAGTTGTCTTGACTTAGAAAGAAGGAAAAGAGTGGGCTTAGGCTAAATGGGCTTAAGTTGTAAATAGTAGTATAAGAAGAAGAGGAGGAAATAAAGAGAAGGGAAGAGGATAATTGGGCTTAATGAATTAATGGGCCTAAGCAAGTTGAGTAGGAAAAAGAATTAGTGGGCTTAAAGAGAACCAATGGGCTTAAGTTAAAGAGAATATGATGTAGGAAAATAAGAAGGAAGATGAAGAAGGAAGTAGAAGAGAGAGATGGGCTTAAGTGATTGGGCTTGAGAATTTAGTGAGGAGTATAAAAGAAGAGTTAAATGAGTAAGTAGGAGGATTTAAAGAAGGAAGAAACGAAAATGTAGGAGAGGAGAGAGGAGTTTACTGAATGAGAGGAAAAGAAGAAGAGAAGAAGAAAATGCTAGGTCATGGGATTTCTAATGGTTCAAGAGCTTGTTTGAAGAAAGTTGAAGAAGAAAAGTGTGGAGAATGCTCCAAGCTACAATCTAAGCTAAGAAACTCTTTGGGAAGTTGGAGATTAAGGTAAGCTTGGATTTTAGTTTGATCTTTGTTGGGTTTTGGTTGAAAATGCTTGGAAATAAGATGGGTATAGTGATTCCCAAATCAATTTCATGAAAGAGTTGATATAGTTTTCCAATTGAAGTTGTTTTGATTTGGGTTTTGTTGTTCTTGAAGTTGAACAAGAAGAAAGAGAAGAGCTAGGGGGAGAGCTCCATTAGACAAGGATTTAGCAATTGATGAGGTAGGTTTTATGTTTATAGTTGAATAATGGGCCATTTATATGTTTTCTAAATTTAAAAGGGTAAATGATTTCAAATTTATAGTTTATGAATGCTTTGAGAAATTAGCATCATTGATGTAATTGTTTTAAAATGATTTGAGAATTATCATGAGAAGTTGATTGATTGAATGAAAATTGTTAAGTGTTGTTATGTTAAATAGTTGATTGATACTTGTGTTGGATGAAATGATAAATGCATATGAAATGCTTCATGTTCATGACTTAAGGTATGAAGATTTGCATGATTTATGCAATACAAGAATTTGCAAAATATTGCCATTTTGGCAATCATGATTTCAAGCACATGATTGTATGTTAAGTGGGTTAGGTTAAGTCCACCCAAGAAACGTCTCGTGCACGATGACCATGAAAAGCCTTCTCCCGGTTGCCCCGATTGGGCTAGGATGTTCCTTTTTGGACTCCTCAAGAATTTGCCTACATAAGACCATTAAATGGAATTATGTAGTTGCCATGAATTGTGGACTTACCGAACCATCATGATGTGTTTAAGTATTATGTGTTATGTGTTACATTACAAGATCATTTCATGAATTGCATTCATGTCTTTATGACTAATTAGAAAATGCATGAGTTTTATTAAAGATTTCATGAGCGTTTGAAGAATGTGGAATTGCAAATATGACCCTATGAACGATTTAAAATGGAGTATAAATTGCCTTTATGATTTACAAACAAGTCGAAAAGTGGTATGGTTTAAAATTTTAAGCAAATGACAAGAGGTTTTATGAAACAAATGTTTCATGATTTCAAAAGGAAAGTTTTATGGAAATGGATTTTATAAACTGTTTTGTTCATTATTATGATTATAAGCATATTACCTATTGAGCCCCAAGCTCACCCCCTCTTTTCCCAAATTCCAGGTATTAAACAAGAAAATCAAGAGATGTGAGATCAAGGCACAAATAGCCTATTTTGTTGTGTATTTAAAGTTAGATGATGTAACGTAAGGTTAAAATTGTATTGTGAGCGTTTGAATGAGGTAAATTGAGATGATTGGGATTTGTGTATATGTAATTGGGATATTGGTATTGGTAATGAAATCTTGGCTTGGAAATGACATTGGGATATGTAAACGTTGATCTTATGGTATTCATGAAAGATTGGTTTCAGATATGAAATTGAATTAGATAAATTATATATATATGAATGGTCATGATGATGGTTGAGTATGAATGGATGATATAAGTTTGGATATATATATATATCGTATGCAAAGCAGTGGAAAATAAGTAGGTTCAAAGAAGTAATCAATTGAATTGATGAGCATTGAGTACAAGTTGCCATTGTTGGAAATCGAAACTTTATGAATAAGAAAAGATGGGAATAGTATGAAACATGAAATGTTGTTGAATATAAAGGATCATATGGATTGAAGTTGAGAGTTAGCTTGTGATGGGTGAAAGTTGCTTGAGTGATGGCTTGGGTCATGTGGATGGATCCATTGGCAATTGGGATTAAATTGAGAGTAGATGAGTTGAATAAAAGTGTCAAAAGTTGTGAGGTTAGAACACATGCCGTCCTTATTCATTCATCATATTATTATTTCAAAGGTCATGATCGAGTAGTGACCTTTGAGTGGACTTTACCTTACTAAATGATGGAGTTAGCTTTACACCCTTCATAAGATTTATAGTTCATCTTCTTACCTTTCCATAGAGGTATAGTATGCCCCAATTGGAGCTAGGGATCAAAAGTTATGAGTCTTGAAAGATGATGATTCCAAGTGGTTCTGAAAAGAAGGGTCCCAGTCGACTGGAAGGTGTTCCAGTCGACTAGGAAGGGTTCCAGTCGACTGGAAAGTGTTCCAGTCGACTACTCGGAGGGCGGAGAATATTTCTCGTAAGTTCCAGTCGACTATAAAGTGTTCCAGTCGACTGGAAATGTTTCCAGTCGACTATAACCAGCATAATACCTATCCCAGACAGTCGACCAGCACCTAGTCCAGTCGACTAGGATTGTTAGCCAAGTGTTTTGGACGTTATTAGAGGCCGAATTTGGTTTTGTGGTCTTCATAAGAGTTGTAGATCTAGATGTCTACTTTCGTATGGTGAAAGAATGAACACATTTGAACCTCTATATTAAAAGTTATAGCAATCGCGCCAAAAGAGTTTCAATTTGATTTTTGAAGTGAGCATGGTCCATTGTTTGGGGCATAATTCACTCATCCGACCTCAAATGAGGTGACTTTTGAACCATAGACTCATGAGACATATAGGTACCTCTACATAAAATTTTATAGCAATTGGAGTTGAACTGAGCAATTTTGTATTGTATCAAGTAAGAGGTCAGCTAAGAAAGCATAATGAAGGTTTTGTACACATTATGGTTTTTCGGGGATATCATGAGCTATAGAACTCCAAATGAAGTGATTTTTGAGCCATGGATTCATGAGACATGTAGGTATCTACCCATAAGAATTTGTGCCATTTGGAGTTAAATTGAGGAACTTTTCTTTAATGCAATTGAGTGGTCGGTCAAGAGAATATGATCCGGTTATGAATAAACTTTGGATTTTAAGCGTATCTTGAGTTGTAAAACTCAATGAAGGTATTTCTTATGTCAAATTTAACAAGGGATTAGTATTATGATACTAGGAAGAAGTCAATTGAAATTGAGTTCTCAAAGTCTTCCCAGTTGGACCACAAGTAAGCAAGTTGAGTTCAAGGATGAGACATGTTTGGAATGGGCCCGACATTGAAGATGTCGCAAAGTGAAATTCGAGATGATAGAATATGAACAAGGTATGATTCATGTCTATTAAGGGTTTTCAAAATGTAAATAGTCCAAAAAAAAAAAAAAAAAACGACGGCTAATTAGGGTTAATGGCATAAACCCTACAAGGTAAAATGGCTAAGTTTCATGTTACATGATCCGGAGTTGGACTCCGGTAACGGGGTCTAACATATGTGGTATCAGAGCGCTAGTATTACGATCTTACATGGGCGCATGAACACGAGTTAGGTGCATAAGAAACTGTTACGAGTCTGAGGAGATGACAGATAATGATTCGATGCCATTACATCGGAAATGTCGAAAGTCTTTGATTAAGGATATGAGTCTCGGATCGTTAAGTTGGCGTCCTTAACGGTCGGATGATTTTGACCTCGATCGAGTACTTATCAACATTCCTTTTGATGGTAGGAAATATGTGAATTATGAGCATGGATTGTTTGAGGAAAAGTAGGGGGACAAGGATTACAAGGATTAAGGGATTCAAGTAGAACTTCATGAAAGTCGAAATTTTTATGGTTTTAAGAAGATGAAACCAGAACCCCAGTGGGTGTATGCTTATAATAAATTCAAAAGGCCAAGTTTGTTTTCATTAAATTAAGCAAGAAAATTTCATAATTTTAAATTGCATCATAATTGTTGCATCAGTTGTGCATTGAGTGCATTATGAAATGTTACATGTTTAATATGTGATTATGTGAATGATTGATGAAATGAATTTAAAAAAAGGGGTTTTTCTTTTTAAGAAATACAAGTTTATGAAATTATGCTTTCAGACATGATTTGTTCAAGAATATCACGTTGTGAAAAGCAAGTTTACAAGAAAGTGCCATTCTAGGCAACAAGAAATCTATGTGATGTATGATCTATGCAATGATTTTTCATGAATAAGTTTGTATTAATGATCAAAATATATAGATAGAGATAAATGCAAGATATGCAAGCTATTATATGGGGGAAAACGGGATGATAATATGAATGATAAAGTAGATAAGTACAAGAAGGTAATTTGTTTTCTATTGAGAGTATCAATATGATGATCCAAAGTTTGTGGGGTCAGCACATGCAAGTGAGTTTGTTATGCACGAAGGTAGTACGTGTATGGACATGATCGAGGACACAACCTAAGACCTAGAATTATTATGTTAATATAGCTCCCATAGTCTAAAGTTTAAGGGGAACTAGAGTATCACATGACAGTGCTCCCAATGATCATGCGGGGACCACTTGAAAATTTTCAAAAAAAAAAAATGTTGCCCTAAGAAATGATTTGACGGTCCAGATAAGAATATTATCTGGAATGATAGAAATCAAAGTGGCAAGAATGTAAAGCAGAATTTGTAAGTGGGCAAAATGGGATGAAATTTATGATGCCACCCACGTATAGGTGGTAATAAGTGTGTTCATTTATTCCTTTAGGTTTGGGCAAATTGGACATGATAACTTTGTGAGGATGCTGGAAATTGATTTTCCAGAGGTATTAAGAATATCTAACATGATGATGAAATAGGCAATTGAGCAAGGTTGCATAGATAGTATAGATAATTGTAGCAAGAAATGATTAAGTTGGAATAAACAGATCAGATATACCAGCAAGGAAGCATAATGTATTATTGAATAAGTATGTAGATATTACCCTCATGCTAAGGGATCGCATGAGTGAAATTATGAAATTGAAGAGACAATGATTTCTACTACAAGGGATATATATATATGCCTAAGTTCAAGCTAATACCATGTGAAAGTATCTAGGGAGATACAGTTATGACTCGATGAATATGTTGAAGTCATAAGAAGGTAAGTTACAAATGAGTTTCAATATGAGGAGAAATTGACACGAATGAGCAAATATGAGAATAAGTCCCGGTGAAATCGGAGGAATTACAGGGAATGAAGAGAAAAGTCATTCAAGGAAGAAAATCAATAAGGGAAATTGAAAAGGAAGTGAGGCAGGAAACATGAAAAATGATGAGGGAACACATGGAAATTGATACAAATTGTTTGGGTTAACAAAGGCCCGATAGCACTATGGTATTGAAGACTAATATGATCCAATATTTGATGGCGTATGGATGAAGACATGAAGAAAAATGTTTAAAGTGTATGAGTAATATAAGTAAAGGTAATGTATATCATATGAATTTGGAGGTTCTATGGTATGCACTGATATGATATAAGAGATTTGGTAAAATCCAATGCAGGACAATAAAGTGAATTCATATGTATCAAGAAAACGAAAGTCGTATGGGTTAATGATTTGGTACAGGATTTAGAATGACTACATTGATAATTGTTATGTAAATTTGGAGATAAAATATGTGTGAGAACATCTTAGATATGCACATGCAAGTGCACATCGTAACAGTTTGATGCAATTCAAGAATCGAAAAAAAAATGTGTAATATGAGACCGAAGGTCTAGGGTTGTACAAGTGAGAAGCTCCAGGTAGAGTTGAGTGATATATCAGATACATTAAGCATGAGTTCGATATCATGATGACCGAACTAGAGCGTAGTAAGCATAGCTGGTGGGGTTTAGTATATCCCAAATTGAGAAAATAAGAATGCGTAGAGTAAATGGAAATGAATGAATAAATAGATTGTTAACAAAGTACAAGTGGTAGCCTAAGATTATGTATCCTCGTAGGGAAATATTGAATGGTCTTCCAGTGATTAAGAATATCACGTAAGCAAGTAAATATTTGAATTAATGGGTTTAATTATCAAGAATATGTTTAAGGCAGATAGTTGAAGTTCATAAGACTATGAGATCCAAGTATAGGTCTAATTGACTTTAAGTGCAAAAATCACGATACTAGTGAGTTCAGTTAAACTTTGTATGAGGAATTATAGGGATCAACGACAAGAGCGCGGAAATTGGTAAGAATAAGCAAGAGCGTAAGAACGTTAGTACCGAATCACTTAGCGTTTTCATGATGGGATCATTAAGTGCATGACAAGTTACTCAGTGATACTCCGAGAACTACATGAACATGAATACATGATTATGAATATATATATGTATGAATACAATCATGCTAAGTTATGCTCAAGATAAATCAAGTAGGGTCAGGAAGGCATGATATCTAAGCAAATCACGATATGAATGGCTGAATCTGTTAATTTGGGGTTATGGAAAAGAAAGAATTTGAGTGAGGAAAGGAATAGAAGAGCAAAAGAGTCCAAGAGGAAGTAACCCTTAAGACTCTATCAGAAGATATGAATTTCGAGGACGAAATTTCTTAAGGGGGGAAGAAATGTTAGCCCCGAATTTCTTTTATGTTAATTAAGCATGATTAGCTTAATTAAGCATGATTAGTGTTAGTATTTAATTAAGTTGTTATTGATTAAGTAAGGAGGCATAAATAAGTTAGTCGACTAATGATTTAAAGTAATAAAATGTGTTAGATAAGTTGTGAAGTAGTAGTGAAAGAAGAATAAGAGAATAAAGGTGGAATGGGCTTTAGTTGTCTTGACTTAGAAAGAAGGAAAAGAGTGGGCTTAGGCTAAATGGGCTTAAGTTGTAAATAGTAGTATAAGAAGAAGAGGAGGAAATAAAGAGAAGGGAAGAGGATAATTGGGCTTAATGAATTAATGGGCCTAAGCAAGTTGAGTAGGAAAAAGAATTAGTGGGCTTAAAGAGAACCAATGGGCTTAAGTTAAAGAGAATATGATGTAGGAAAATAAGAAGGAAGATGAAGAAGGAAGTAGAAGAGAGGAGATGGGCTTAAGTGATTGGGCTTGAGAATTTAGTGAGGAGTATAAAAGAAGAGTTAAATGAGTAAGTAGGAGGATTTAAAGAAGGAAGAAACGAAAATGTAGGAGAGGGAGAGAGGAGTTTACGGCAATGAGAGGAAAAGAAGAAGAGAAGAAGAAAATGCTAGGTCATGGGATTTCTAATGGTTCAAGAGCTTGTTTGAAGAAAGTTGAAGAAGAAAAAGTGTGGAGAATGCTCCAAGCTACAATCTAAGCTAAGAAACTCTTTGGGAAGTTGGAGATTAAGGTAAGCTTGGATTTTTAGTTTGATCTTTTGTTGGGTTTTTGGTTGAAAATGCTTGGAAATAAGATGGGTATAGTGATTCCCAAATCAATTTCATGAAAGAGTTGATATAGTTTTCCAATTGAAGTTGTTTTGATTTGGGTTTTTGTTGTTCTTGAAGTTGAACAAGAAGAAAGAGAAGAGCTAGGGGGAGAGCTCCATTAGACAAGGATTTAGCAATTGATGAGGTAGGTTTTATGTTTATAGTTGAATAATGGGCCATTTATATGTTTTCTAAATTTAAAAGGGTAAATGATTTCAAATTTATAGTTTATGAATGCTTTGAGAAATTAGCATCATTGATGTAATTGTTTTAAAATGATTTGAGAATTATCATGAGAAGTTGATTGATTGAATGAAAATTGTTAAGTGTTGTTATGTTAAATAGTTGATTGATACTTGTGTTGGATGAAATGATAAATGCATATGAAATGCTTCATGTTCATGACTTAAGGTATGAAGATTTGCATGATTTATGCAATACAAGAATTTGCAAAATATTGCCATTTGGCAATCATGATTTCAAGCACATGATTGTATGTTAAGTGGGTTAGGTTAAGTCCACCCAAGAAACGTCTCGTGCACGATGACCATGAAAAGCCTTCTCCCGGTTGCCCCGATTGGGCTAGGATGTTCCTTTTTGGACTCCTCAAGAATTTGCCTACATAAGACCATTAAATGGAATTATGTAGTTGCCATGAATTGTGGACTTACCGAACCATCATGATGTGTTTAAGTATTATGTGTTATGTGTTACATTACAAGATCATTTCATGAATTGCATTCATGTCTTTATGACTAATTAGAAAATGCATGAGTTTTATTAAAGATTTCATGAGCGTTTGAAGAATGTGGAATTGCAAATATGACCCTATGAGCGATTTAAAATGGAGTATAAATTGCCTTTATGATTTACAAACAAGTCGAAAAGTGGTATGGTTTAAAATTTTAAGCAAATGACAAGAGGTTTTATGAAACAAATGTTTCATGATTTCAAAAGGAAAGTTTTATGGAAATGGATTTTATAAACTGTTTTGTTCATTATTATGATTATAAGCATATTACCTATTGAGCCCCAAGCTCACCCCCTCTTTTCCCAAATTCCAGGTATTAAACAAGAAAATCAAGAGATGTGAGATCAAGGCACAAATAGCCTATTTTGTTGTGTATTTAAAGTTAGATGATGTAACATAAGGTTAAAATTGTATTGTGAGCGTTTGAATGAGGTAAATTGAGATGATTGGGATTTGTGTATATGTAATTGGGATATTGGTATTGGTAATGAAATCTTGGCTTGGAAATGACATTGGGATATGTAAACGTTGATCTTATGGTATTCATGAAAGATTGGTTTCAGATATGAAATTGAATTAGATAAATTATATATATATGAATGGTCATGATGATGGTTGAGTATGAATGGATGATATAAGTTTGGATATATATATATATATCGTATGCAAAGCAGTGGAAAATAAGTAGGTTCAAAGAAGTAATCAATTGAATTGATGAGCATTGAGTACAAGTTGCCATTGTTGGAAATCGAAACTTTATGAATAAGAAAAGATGGGAATAGTATGAAACATGAAATGTTGTTGAATATAAAGGATCATATGGATTGAAGTTGAGAGTTAGCTTGTGATGGGTGAAAGTTGCTTGAGTGATGGCTTGGGTCATGTGGATGGATCCATTGGCAATTGGGATTAAATTGAGAGTAGATGAGTTGAATAAAAGTGTCAAAAGTTGTGAGGGTTAGAACACATGCCGTCCTTATTCATTCAGTCATATTATTATTTCAGTGGTCATGATCGAGTAGTGACCTTTGAGTGGACTTTTACCTTACTAAATGATGGAGTTAGCTTTTACACCCTTCATAAGATTTATAGTTCATCTTCTTACCTTTCCATAGAGGTATAGTATGCCCCAATTGGAGCTAGGGATCAAAAGTTATGAGTCTTGAAAGATGATGATTCCAAGTGGTTCTGAAAAGAAGGGTCCCAGTCGACTGGAAGGTGTTCCATCGACTAGGAAAAATTCCAGTCGACTGGAAAGTGTTCCAGTCGACTACTCGGAGGGCGGAGAATATTTCTCGTAAGTTCCAGTCGACTATAAAGTGTTCGATCGATGGAAATGTTTCAATCACTATAACCAAAGATAATACCTATCGATCGACCAGCACCTAGTCCAATGACTAGATTGTTAGCCAAGTGTTTTGGACGTTATTAGAGGCCGAATTTGGTTTTGTGGTCTTCATAAGAGTTGTAGATCTAGATGTCTACTTTCGTATGGTGAAAGAATGAACACATTTGAACCTCTATATTAAAAGTTATAGCAATCGCGCCAAAAGAGTATCAATTTGATTTTTTGAAGTGAGCATGGTCCATTGTTTGGGGCATAATTCACTCATCCGACCTCAAAATGAGGTGACTTTTGAACCATAGACTCATGAGACATATAGGTACCTCTACATAAAATTTTATAGCAATTGGAGTTGAACTGAGCAATTTTGTATTGTATCAAGTAAGAGGTCAGCTAAGAAAGCATAATGAAGGTTTTGTACACATTATGGTTTTTCGGGGATATCATGAGCTATAGAACTCCAAATGAAGTGATTTTTGAGCCATGGATTCATGAGACATGTAGGTATCTACCCATAAGAATTTGTGCCATTTGGAGTTAAATTGAGGAACTTTTCTTTAATGCAATTGAGTGGTCGGTCAAGAGAATATGATCCGGTTATGAATAAACTTTGGATTTTAAGCGTATCTTGAGTTGTAAAACTCCAATGAAGGTATTTCTTATGTCAAATTTAACAAGGGATTAGTATTATGATACTAGGAAGAAGTCAATTGAAATTGAGTTCTCAAAGTCTTCCCCAGTTGGACCACAAGTAAGCAAGTTGAGTTCAAGGATGAGACATGTTTGGAATGGGCCCGACATTGAAGATGTCGCAAGTGAAATTCGAGATGATAGAATATGAACAAGGTATGATTCATGTCTATTAAGGGTTTTCAAAATGTAAATAGTCCAAAAAAAAAAAAAAAAAACGACGGCTAATTAGGGTTAATGGCATAAACCCTACAAGGTAAAATGGCTAAGTTTCATGTTACATGATCCGGAGTTGGACTCCGGTAACGGGGTCTAACATAAATCCTCTATGCTGATCTCCCTTGCGCCTGTACCTAGCTTTTTCTTCTCTAACGCCCGCTGCCAGGAAGCCACACAGTAGCTCCAGCCACAAGGCCACGCCTGTTGCGTCTGCCTCCTCATCGCTCTCTTCTTGCTTCAACAACGCTACTCTGTTGTTTCTATTCCTTCTCCTCACTATTGTTTTTTACCGTCGCTGAAAAGACAATTAAAACTTGTGTTTTAAACCCTCAAAAACCTTTTGCTCTCTGCTTTAGCTTCCAAAACGACGCCTCCTTGCTTTATGCGTTAAAATGTTGCGTCCCCACCTTCAGTCCCTCTTTGTTCAGTGATGGGACAATTAAACATTACCTACACTCAAAACCTTTTGCTCCTGTTTCACCTCCTGTGCGTCTCCTTGCTTCCACGCTGGCAGCATGCTCCCTTTCTGTGTAACGCTGCGTTTCACACAGCGTTAACGCAAGCATGAAACGCATGCGTGGCTGCGTGAAACGCAGCCACCAAACAATTTTTTTTTTTGACTTGCATCAAACTTTTTCTTCTTCTTTGTCTTCCAATTTCCATCTTTTAATTTTCTTTGTCCACTCCATGAAAGCAAGCGAGAATTGCTCTTCAGAAAATAATCTGAATTTTGTGCTTTTAACTCACTTTAATTTCTTTGCTTCTAAATTGTACCTAAAATAAAATATGAATTAAAGTGAGTATCTTAAGCATTTTTACATCGGTAATCGCTAAGTGAAAATAATTAAAAATATCAACAATTAAGCACATATCAATACACTTCAATTTGACTGATCATAAATGTCAATCCCGATATCAAAACATGTCATACTTTAAGGCGATAGAAAGCTTTCAACAGAAGCTACAATTTTCATGAAGATCATTTGATCAAAATCTGCCTAGATCAAGCCAGAAAAATTCACAAAGATTTCACATCCAAATTGCCATTTTCTGCTACTATTCATCCTCAAAATTTCAGATTTTCAATTCTCCATAATCTAACACTTTAACTAATCATTTCTTGCTTTTCCACTCCATTTAAAGCAATTCATTCACTATCAATTCCATTTAAACTCAAAACACCATTTTAGGCCATAATTAATCATAAACATCTATAACAAAAGCATATTTCACCTATCTTAATCTCATATAACAATTCACATTCTTGAATTGTCTTTTTCTTTGCACATGAATAATTCACCACAAATTCCTCATCTAATGTCAATTTATACTTCAAAATTTTAAGAAAAATTCAGGGTCCAACAATTATAGTGATCATCGTTTGGACGTAGAAACCACAAGGCTCCACTTTTATTGTTGGGGTTATAATAAAGCAATAACACTAGTAAGAGACCCCCCTTCATTCTTGATACTTTTATTCCTAATAAATATAAAAAGAAAGTTTATAACAAGCATAAGAGAAAGGTTAATACTAGCTCATCATATATTTCTTTTTAATGTTAATTCTTGCATAGAATGTAAGGGTATTAACTTGACCACTAAACACTACTTTATAGAAGAAATTTTGCATTTCTTACATCTACTAATCGTGGGTCTTTTGGAAACCAAAACAAAAGCTTAGAAGATGCACATTTGATCCATTATTATTTATTAAAATTGGCTTGTTTTGAGCAACCATCAAATACTATACTGAAGGATTTAGATGACCCAAGGTTCCTTCAGGGTTATTACTTTAGCCTCTTATCAATCTAATCAATTTATCCATCTTAGTTTAACTTTATTACAATTGATGACTATGACTCTTTTTTCATCCTTCCATAAACTCTTCTAAAAGGAGGAATCTATGGTTGAACATCTCCAACATTAGCATTTATATTGCTACTCCTTACTTAGTTTTTTGTGACTTTAAATCTATTATTTACTTATATAAAACGGATGGCTAGTTAAGTAGCCACTAGTTAAGCAACCTTAAATTATTTGTTTTTTTTCTAACCCTACTAACTTAAGAATAAGACCATTTTACTTAGAACAACAAACAACATGATAATCTCTTTCGTAGGAAAAAGCTAAGCAAAACATTTGAAAACAACTTTTAGTTGAATGATCTCCCATCCTCTAGTGTAAAATTTATCAATCACCTTTTATCTAACTATAGGAACATTGAAGTTTTCTTGGGTCTTTTCGAAAGGTTCCAATATTCTTCTTTATCTAATGAGCATGAATTGTTCATATATTTCGCTTAAATTTTTCTTTATGTTTTTATCCAAATTACCTTGTTTAAATTGGATTTATGATTTAATGTTCATAAATTACACAATAGTTTATTTTTTCACATAAATAAGCTTCTTAAAGAATAATTTTGGCCAAAAATTAGAGGAATTTACAAGAAAATTTGTAAAAAAAATGAAAATTTTGGCTAAAAACATCCTCAGCACACTTATGTGCTAAGGCGTGTTGTACATTAGACAGAAATAAATGGTGAAATGATTAAACACCTTTTGACACGTGATTGTATGTCAAAGTGTGGTCTATACTAAAATTTTGATGAATAAGATATAACCTTTTACAAGTTCGAGTGAGAAATTGTATGACATGAGAATGAAAAAAAAGAAAAACAAATTAGAATATAAGCATTTTATAGCATATGTTCTACTTAGGAAAGATTTGTTCAGACAGATCATGATACATGACTTAGCATATGACCATTTTGAAGATTGTGTTTGTTATAGAAAATTCATTTTATAGAGAGGCAAAAACATATAAGTTAAGGAGTCTTAGTTTACTTTAACATATTTTTATCTTGTAATTGTGGTTAGAGCCATTTAAGTATGAAAAGCAATACATATCTTACAATTGTATTCATAAGATAAAGGATTAATAATAATTCTAAGGAATCAATCAAATGATTGAAATCATCTTCAAAAGACACCTTCCAATGATAAACTTTTGTTAATTTTTATATGAATTGATTCAATTTTCTTTGAATGAGCTTAACAACAGGAAATATTAGCATTGTTTTGAAAGATTAATAGAAAAAATTAAAAGCCTGAGCCTGATATTTATCTGCATATAGATATTGTTAGAAGAACCTATATACAAATTAACTTAGGTCCTAACATTAAGGATTGAACGAGGTACTAAGATTCGTCCTACATGATGTTTTTCTAATAAGATGACCTTTTATAATATTTAACAAATATTAAGAATTTTAAAAACAATTTAATTAGATAGGAATATTAGGTAATCATTCTAGAGATAAATCGTTATACAATGGGAATTGAAAATTTAGTACATTAGGATATTTCTCTTGTCGATAATAGAATCTCTAAATAATTGATTAAACTTCATAGTTTAACATTAAGAGGAAATCTACTTTAGATATTATTATTATCTAATTTCTTAATGATTAATTGTTTAATTTGTTTTCAATGGTATTTCAATCTAGTTAGTTTTATTTATAAGTTTTAATCCAAAAAAATCCTTTTATTCACTACAAGCAATCTATCGTTTACCGATGAACAATATATGTATCCTATCGGTAACAATAATTACCGACGGAATCAAATGACAGTCAAAGGTGTCAGTAATATGGCCATTGATAAATTTAATGACAGACATTTTATGTGTCCTCCTGTCGTTAAAGTATACAGACGATCACGTCAATTCGTCAGTAAATTTTACTGACGGAAGGTTTTTCTGTCAATAAAATTACCAATGGAAACAAGAAGAACCATCACATAGTTAAGATAATCACAAACGGTTTCAATATTACCAACGAAATAAGAGTATCATTTGGTAAATAACATACAGTTTACTAACAGCTTTTGATTTTTCGTCGGTAAATATATTGTTATTTTGCGACGGTTCTTTATATTTCATTAGTAAATTAAATTAAGGATTTTTTTAAGAAACCCAACATTAAGATTTATTTCATGATCTTATGATAAATGCATAATTTCAACATTTATTGATTATTTGTGCGTAACAATTTTATTTGTTTAAACAAAAAGTTGATTGATGATATAAAGTTTAAATTATCTTAATTGATAATAAAAATATTATAGTATACATAATAAGTCTGTGTAATTCAAACAAATGACTACAATAATCTTAATGTCCTGCTAACCACCGATGCTCTAAGGTGTTACTACTCGCTTTCATCTCATCCATCTTTTGTCTCAGCTGAGCTATGGTGTCTACCAATATGTCCACTGTTATCTGAAGCTGATTAATATGATCAGTTTGCGACTGTCTAGTAGATGTTGTTGTTCTGGACATGGAGGATTGTGAATAATATGCGTTCGCAAACAAGCCTAGCCTAAAGATCCTTTCACGACGATCCCTACTATCCACAACATCAAGATATGTCTGAGTCTCATCAACATGTGTTTCTTTCTGAGATTGTCGCTGTTTGGTTTCTTGTATTTGGCCCTATTAGGAAGCAATGTTTATATTAGTAAGTGATAATTATAAAGAAATAATAATTAAGCATTATCAACACATATGTTTAGTTCTCTACATTGGTTGTTGAGGAAAACACTTAAGTAGGTGTAGGCCTCCTGCACATAGACTTTTCCTGCATATTAAACCTAAAATGTTAGACATGTAGACCCATTTTTATAAAAATTTAGACAAAGGTTCCTCTATTTTGATGTAATTCTCCATAGTTGAACAAATAAAATAACTCAACACAGCCATATATGACACCAATAATACACATATTTACATTTCAACATTAACTCATCAATTTTCCTTGAAATAAAGCAAAGTAAAACATTTATAATATAAGTGTCAAGTTTAGATACTTATGAGTCTTTGTGCATGCTCGTAGTGGGTAACTGATCCTCCCGTATGTATGGGAAGACTCTCCACCACCCCCCGCGGGCCTCCGTGTCTGTTGCTGGAGTTACGCCCTGAGATGGACATTACCTTAGGGCTTGTCCAATGCTCCTACCAACGACTCCATATTTACTCTGTAATATAAGGCGATCATACACCAGTCTTATGTATTGCACCAATAAAGTCGCTATAACATGTGTGAGTTCGCCTTTCGCATACTTTATGGATGATCGTGTCGAAACCAAAATCTTAGAAAATTTCTTTTTGAAAAAAGGTGAATGGTGAATTACTATAATGTAATAATATTTATCTAATTAATGTATACAAATCATTATAAAAAGAAAAAAATTATTGTATCTCAAATTCTTGAAAGTAAAATCCCTTTATGGCCTAAGAGATATTCTTCCATACATAACATTCAAGATCAATCCTCTCCTTAAATATAGATGTCATATTTCTAGAACACAATCCAAACGAAATCAACCTAATATAAGAAGTAATTTTATACCATGAAAAAATCGATAAACCTATAACTTAATTTAAAACATAAAGTTTTTAATGTGAGTTCACTTACAAATTATTGTCAATTTTATGTACTTCCTTCCATCAAGTCCCTCATCTCCAAGTTGTCAGTCCTCACCTCCATCCAATAAAGGGGTTGTCATCTAATGTATATTGGGGATGGTGTAGCATGATCAACAACAAGAGATGCCTCATCTGTAACTGTAGGCCTTGGAGGGGGAGGAGGTGATACAGTTCCAGCTGTAGACTGTGATTGTCTACCGCCACAGTAAGTCCCTCCAAATATGCGTCTGAACCTGGGTCACATAACCTCATGTTGTCTCTTTGTTCCCATATTTCTACCTGGAATTCAATGTTTATTAAATTTTCTACAAATATAAGCATTTGAATTCAATAGCTTACATAATATATGGAAAAGGAAATAAGGCAATTTTTTGTATATCATATTGAAGTACAACGACGAAATAGAAGGTTAACAATTATTAAAGTCATATAATAAGAACAACAACAACCCACACTCTATAGGAAGTAGGTTAACCTGTAACTAGTAGGGAGGTTGTTTGACAGATTCTTATAGATAACACAAGAAATCAACTTTATAGTTGAGTCTAGTGTATTGCATCAATAAATCACAATGATATAATTATTTTATTGGATTCCATTTGACATGAGAGTCGATAAAGGTAATGAGTCCCTTATGTCTGGATTTACGAGAAGGGTCCTGGCATGTTCAAACACACCAATTGAAACAGTGATACTTCTTCCCTCAGGTGTAGGCTTTTAACACCTTCTTACAACAACGTCTTTGCTATAGCTAAACTTGTAGAGGAAATAGTGAATGAGTTGCCTGATTGAGTATGGATAACTAACTCTCTAGATGAACTACTAGTATGAACAAGTTGACTTAAAACACAATCAGTATAGAACTTAGATAATATCATATTAGAAAACTGTTGAACGAACCAAAAGATTTATTCATTAATGCATATGCGAATATGCATACAAGGTTTGTGGAATTGACAAATTTCCAAATGAACTAATTTACGTAATCATTTATAGACTGTTGTTACATCACTCCCGCCTCTATCAACATACATGTCATCTTCAAGATTCAAGGAAGCATAAAACAGGTAGTATAGATCATAAAATATGAATATATATAATAGCTTCATCAAAGGAAATGAGAAGTACATAATAAGGATGTCCAAATCATACTAAACACCTTGAAGTAGAAGATCGGCTATGGACTCTAAGTAGTTGTCTTGATAAAACATGTATTTTTTTTTGCTCTTATGTTGGCTTGTATCTTAAGTGTATAACTTTGAATTGTTGTAAGTTGTAATAACTATTTTCAGGTTGATTTTTAGTTTGAAACAAGTTTGTTTTAAGTTCAGCGTATAATATAATGTATGTTTGTTCTGAATTGCTTCCAATGGAAGATTTTGAATGCTATGCTTCCAAGAAATGTTTTGGTTTGTTTATACTGTCTTGTGTGGCATCCACATACCTTCCTAGGGGTATTTGGGCATCACAAAAGCTACTTAAACCTTGACAAACGCTTCTCTCAATATAAAAATTGAAAAATGGTTTAAGCCTATCAATGTGGTATAGGAGAAATGAATAAAGATGGAAAACTCAACTTTATTATTCAGGTGCGACGTACATATATACACAGAAGAGTGAGATGAAACAGAGAGAGAGAGAGAAGGTTACAATAGAAAATATAGACCGTTATAACAGAAGAATATAATAGTACATATTGTTAGAATACAGAGATGAAGAGAAGTAGGCAGTCGGAACAGTGGACAGAATATTTCCTTATTATGCCCCCTCAAGATGGAGGTAGAACAACTCCAATCTTGTCGGATAGGGAACGATGACGAGGTCTACTAAGTGGTTTGGTGAGTAGGTCCGCGAGTTGTATGCTGGATGGGATATGAGAAACACGAAGTGGACCAAAAGCAACAAGTTCTCATACAAAGTGGTAGTCAATGGAGAGATGTTTCATACGAGAATGGAAGACAGGGTTGCGGCACAGATAGGTGGCACCAATGTTATCGGAAAGAATGTGAGGAGCAAATGAGGTGGTAAACCCAACTTCCTTGATTATTTGCTGAAGCCATAAAATTTCAATAGTAGTGGAGGCGATGGTTCGATATTCAGCTTCTGTTGAGGATTTTACTACAGAACATTACTTCCGAGAGGCCCAGGAAATTGGATTAGACCCAAGGTAAGCAACGAAAGCACTTGTGGACCGACGATCAGTAGAGTCACCCGATCAGTCAGCATCACAGAAGGTTGTGAGGGTGATAAAAGAAATCGGTCGGAGCATAATGCCATGTTGAATTGTAGACTTTAGGTAATGTAGGATGTGCTTGAGAGCTTGAAGATGATCATGTGTGGGAGATTGCATATGTTGAGCTAAGCGATTAACAGAGAAGGCGATGTCTGGTCATGTGAGAGCAAGATATTGGAGACTACCAATCATGCTTCGATAGGTTGGGCATTCGATTAATCAAATAGACAACAGTTTGAAGAGAAAAGGACCAAAAGCGTAAAGGAACATGGGCATGGTGGAGAAGGCATCGGGCTTTCTTAACAAGGTGGCGGTGTTTTCGTTCAGCAATTCCATTATGTTCAGGTGTGTGGGGAGGCGTAGTAAGGTGAGAAATTCCATGAGTAGAAAAGAATGGGCACAGTTTGATAAATTCGTCACTGTTATCAATAAAGACAGTCTTGATAGTGGAGTTAAATTGTTTTTCAACTAGGGCTTTAAACTGAGAAAATATGGTGGAAACAACAAATTTATGTTTAAGAGGATAAAGCCAAACATAGCGAGAAAAATGATCTACAAAGATCACATAAAATTTGAAATTATCAATAGATGAAAAGGGTGTAGGGCCCCATACATTAGCATATATAAGTTGTAATGGACGATTACTAGCAAGACTGGACTTGTAAAAAGGTAACTTGTGACTTTTGTTTTGAATACAAGTAGTGCATGAGAAGGAGGAGGAGGTGGAAGATGACAGGTGATGAGCAGACATAACTTTATTAAGGTGCGAGAGGCAGGATGTCCCAGACGTTGGTGCCAGCACGCAAGGGAGGGTGGAGAGGTGATAGCAAGAGCATGCGATGGGGGTGAATAGAGCTTGTAAACATGGTTGTCATTGGGTCCTTGAAGTAGTGTCTTCCATGTTCCTAGAGCTTTCACCTTGAAAAAAGTGGGAAAAATTCAACAGAAACATTATTGTGGTGACAGAGTTGAGAAATAGAGAGGAGATTGTGATTAATTTGTGGAACATAAAGAATCTTTAGCAAGGTGAGCGAAGTGTGAGGGGCATGTAAAGTAGTAGTACCAGTGTGAGATATTGGGAGGGTATTACCTATAGCACCCCACTCCCGCGAGACCCGAACCCGACATCGACGGTGATATCCGAGCCGCGACCATGAGGTGGTATCTTAGAAGCGATCAATGCGATGTAAAACTCATTATGATATTTTTGTTTTTTTTGAAACAGTCAGTCTGCGGAATTAAGAATAAACGATTCGGGCCCGTGATACGAAAACCCATTCTAGTCATACACTTTATCAAAGATCACTTTTCAAACAATATTTATCAATTAGGGCCCTCAAACAATTGATCTATTTTTGCGGAATATAAATTTACACATAAGTCAAAATAACACAAATGCGACGTGAACTGATCCCGACATCAAACACCGACTCTCTTGTAGTAATCATACTCCGGTTCGAGAACGGGTACTCTTCAATTCCTGAAAATATTTGCAATGTTGGGTGAGTTTGCGAACTCGGTGAGAAACCATCATCGATGGTTCACTCAATTCATGCATATTCAATCAATTTACCAAATATCACATACTATCACAATTCAAAAATGTAAAGCATATCGTCTTTCATACCATCCATATTTAGTCATACCATTTATGCAATGAACATGTGACACTTTTCATTTTTGTTTCGTTGTTGTGACCCGTGCTTCAAATGTCCCGATGAATGGGCACATTGCGTTGAGCCGCTGGCTCTGAAAACATGGGCTTGAAGCCCTAGTACATTGAGCCTGAGGCTCTAAATACGTTGGACCTGAGGTCCTGTGCATTGAGCTGAAAGCTCTCATATACGTTGGGCGTGATATGCCTTGATACGGTGGCTGCTCCGATCACAACTGCCTTTATCTGATCATGCCATCATGCATGGATGCATATGCTCTAATTCCCATTTACAGTCAGTTATAGTTCAGTGACCAATTTTCGTTTCTTCGAACCTTCGGTCCGGTGTTTCAGTCATATACATTTACAAATTCTTGCATCCAACCATATCATATCAAAAGTCACATTCAATGTATCAAAACAGACAATTAACACTTCAATATAAATTTCCCAAAGGTCCGAGGTCTCCAATGTAATTATTTACAAACAGTCACACACAAATGGCACTTCGATAACAAGTTTCCAATACTGCGGACACCTATGGTCCGAAATCAATCTAAAGTAAACACACATAATTCCTCCATTATCTCCACATGGCATAACCACATCATTTTCATCACATATAAATTGAGAAACCAACTAGGTTACTCACCTATTACTTCCGAGCTATTACCGGGAAGTCTCTGCAACGTCGGTAGGTCGACGCTCCAACTGTGCCTCTATAACAAGTAGAGAGGGATCCGATCACTAATTATCCAATCCGAACTAGTAATAATGCACATGTAAGTGTATAATGCTTGTTCATGAGATTTCCGGCCCTAAATCCAAATTTTCCCATAATAAAAATTCCAACTAAAATTAAAGCTATAGCCATCGACAAGACTCAATTTGGACCTCAATCGGTTCAAAATAAATAAAATAGTGATCACAGAACAAGTACACAGGGTCACGTCAATTTCCGCCTAAAATTCCCAATTTATCACAAAATGAAATTCAATATGATACAAATCCGATGCCTCGAGAATCAGGTCAATCGGACGACGGACGGAAAAGAAATTGACAAAAGAATCACCAAATACCAAATAATCAAATAATAATAAATAAGAAAAACCAGCGAGGCGTCGCCCTCACGAGGCCGACTGATCCAGCCTCGTCGCTAGGGCGAGGCGTCGCCCTAGCGATGCCGTCCATCCGAGCCTCGTCACTAGGGCGAGGCGTCGCCCTACTGACCGGGCATGATTCCACATTTCCATTCCCTTTTTTCCTGATTTCTAATCCAACTTTCAACACTAATAACTCATTGCACACAATTCAGAAAATTACCAACTATATCTCATTGGAAAGATCATGAAACCCTCTACAATTCTCAAGAAGACCATAAAATCAATTTCACCCTAAGGGTGTCAAAATCCTTCAAAGCTACTGCCTACTCAAATCCCATTAAAGCAGACGATTACATTGCAATTTCCATAACTCTCAGATTCTTCAGCCAGAAATTACCACATAAATATGCTCAATAAGTTCACAATGTCATCTACAACTTTCATGAACAACCCAAAATCAAAATCACTTGCTAACTAGGTCAAACAATTCC
This sequence comes from Erythroxylum novogranatense, assembly GCA_029891385.1. Lineage (NCBI taxonomy): Eukaryota > Viridiplantae > Streptophyta > Magnoliopsida > Malpighiales > Erythroxylaceae > Erythroxylum > Erythroxylum novogranatense. The sequence goes on along the minus strand of CM057229.1, from coordinate 79,335,654 downwards.
ACAAAGAATCTGTCTACTGAAATCAACCAATCTGGAACATAACTCTTAGCAAAAATGTCACAAAATTCACTACCTTATATCCCTGAAAAGATAAGATCTTAAACTTCAATTTTCATGAAGAACTCAAAATCCAATTCAATTTCTAACAATTTCAAAACTGTCATGCAAATTACTGCCATGATCAGCAATTCATAACCTAATGCAGGTTCAATATTTGGAAAATCATAACTCCCAAATCTGACCTCTAAAAATTACACACCATATATCATTTTCTAGATAATTCCTTCCTCTGCAACTTTGCAGAAGATCACTCACACCAATTCAGTTCACATAATTTGCTAAAATTGCTTCCAATCCGCAAGCTCACAAACTCAACACTTAGGCTAGGTTTCATCAAAATGCTCAAAACCAGTCAATAGTAATCAGTTCATATCTCCCAATATACAACTCGAAAATTAGTAAGATCAGTGGAAATGGAAAGCTAACTCAATATGATACAACTTCCATGAAGACCATTTTCCTTAATTCCATCTCAATTAATTTAGAAAAATCAACAAAGTAATCAGGTCATATATGCGGGTACTGTGCACAAACCCTACAAACAGAAACTTTCCATGCAAAAATTCACCCTTCTAACTTTACCATTTAACAACACCTATTTCACACAAAGTTGAATCCAACATCCCAAAGTTTCATTAGGCACAAACCTCACCTCATTTGCACACCTATACAATTAGTTATGATCAAAACATTACAATAGGTCAAAGAATCATTTTCCAGCTTTCAACATTAACCTAACTCCTATCACTTCTAATATCAATAACACATCACTAAGCATCCACTTAAACCTCTAATTCAGCCACAAACTTATCACAACATTTATTTGTATACTTAACAAACTTTGGCAGCACATACACAATTAACTTTCATTACTTTTCCATGCACCTAACCTTGCAAACTCAATCCAAAACCAAGCCAAATCAATGGAAACCTTATTCATTCATTCATCCATACACAAGCATATATTTAAACCCATTTAAACATACCCTTATAATGATCAAATAAATGCTCAAAGGATTCCCATGCATGCTTCTAACTACCAAAAGAAGGAAAGCAAATACAACTCTTACCTTAATCAAGTTGCAAGTTCTCAATTTTCAAGTCTTTCACACTCACCACCTATGACAACTTAAACACCACTCACGGCTACCCCAAGCATCACCAAGATCATCATCAACTCAAGGCTTCAACTTGGTTTGTGTGTGAAGAGAAGCAAGCAAGGAACCAAGGACAACTTCTTGCGTGGAATGAGAATAAGAAAATTCAAAGGAGAAGGCCATTGAGGAAGCTACGGGTGAGTGAAAAATGAGGGCTTCAAAGTGTTTTATACTTAAATGAATGAAGGAGAGAGTCGTGGGCAACCAGCCCACTAAAATAATTATTAAATTAATAACTTAAGATATCCCTAGGCAAGTGACAAGTGTCACTTGTCACGTGTCCTGATTTTAATTCCGGTTCCAAATTTCACTCCAATTTCTCTCCAAATTCCGATGGCTCACAATTCATAATTCCTAAAATCACGTACCTAAATTCCCAATGCCATTAGACAGTCCTTTTGAGTACAGAAAAAGTCACTCAGTCAGTCAGTTGGAATTTTCCGGTCTGGAAATTTCCGGGAATTTCCCCGAATCATTTTTTTGAAAATTACCTAAATTGCTCAAAATTGTAAAACATATAACAATCCACTCCCAATAATTTTTCAAACACGAAAACCACATTTTCCACAACAAAAACACATTTAGGCCATTTACTGGCGATTTTGCCGGTCCGGGAATTTTCTCCGGATAATTCCAGAAAAATTTCCATAAATCCCTAAAAATGTAAAACACTCAATGGCGCACTCCATATAATTTTTCAAGTACAATTATCCCATAAATTTCACAAAAGATCTCAATTTGAAACCTAAGCCGGAAAATGTCATGAATGCATGTATACCATGTGCAAGTGCAACAAACCATCAATCATAGAGGCTATATGTTGTATGTGCATGCCGAGATATAATTTAATACTCCTGACTCGACCCAATTTACTAAAATACCCTTCCCATCGGAGATGAGATGTTACATTACCATTGGCAACATAGAGATGATCCGAACCTAGGTACGCGGTAGCAAACGATAAATTGGAAAAATCATTTGTGATGTGATGAGAAGCCTCGGAATCCAAGAGCCAGTGATCTTGTGGAGATTGCATGTTGACAGCATGAGCAGATGGCTTCATATTGAACGGAGGAGAATGTTGTGTGACATTGGGGTTGTTGTAGATTTTAAAACAAAACTTGGCAATGTGACCACATTTCCTATACCACTAACAGACATCTTGGCATCTAGGAGTGGATTGATGTTGCGAGTTGTTTGATTTGGGTTAGGTCCCATGAGCATAGACGTTCAATCTGGTCTTGCCAAGAGATGATCGTTTGTGAACATAGTGAGCAGAGAGGACAGTATCTGTAGGTTTTTCTTGTTTCTGCAACTGAAGTTCATAGTTGAGGAGTTGCTCATAGATCTGGTCATAGGAGAGGGGTGAGGGATGTGTTCGCAAGACAGTGGCAATATCTTTAAAATCTAGTCCAAGGCCAGATAAACAGTAGAGGACAAGATCTAAATCATCGAGAGGATAGCCAATTAGAGAGAGTTCATCAGTAAGAACTTTAATCAATCGAAGGTACTCTGAAACAGAGGCAGTGCCTTTAGACATAGAGAAGAGTTTCTCCTTCAGATGGAGTACACGAGATCGAGAACGATTGGCGAAAGCAGTGCAAAGCTGGTTCCAAGCTTCACGGGAGGAAGTGGCTTGCGAGATGATAGATTGAGCATCAGTATCGCAGAAGCCTAATAAAGCCAACAAGAGAAGCTAATCCTGTCGAAACCAATGAATGTAAGTGGGGTTCTTGGTTTCTTTCCCATCAACAACATTGTTGGGAAAGGGTGGGGGAAGGGAACTAGTGAATTATCCTTGAAGGTCATAACCAATGAGAAGAGATTCCAGTTGTTTGGCCCAGGCTACGTAGTTATTGGGGTTGAGTTTAATGGGAACGAGAGAGGTGACATTGATGGCAACCAGTTCACCAGAGGTGGTGTTGGAAGGAATAGTCTGGGTGGGAACAATGTTTGTGGAGGTTGAGATTGAAGAAGCCATTTCGACAGAGGATGAGGATCGAAGAAAGAAGTGCTCGTTGGAGCCTTTAATGCTCTAATACCATATAGGAGAAATGAATAAAGATGGATAGCTCAACTTTATTATTCAAGTGCGACGTACATATATACATAGAAGAGTGAGATTAATTAGAAAGAGAGAGAGAAGGTTACAACAAAAAATATAGACAATTATAACAGAAGAATATAATAGTACATATTGTTAGAATACTGAAATGAGGAGGTATAGGCGGTCGGGACAGTGGACAGAATATTTCCTTATTACGTGGGACAAAAATATAATACATAGGCTAAAAAATATTTTGGCCAATTACATAAAGGATGGGGCTTAAACAACCATTTATCCAACAGAGAGTTACTAATGTTCCCCTTGAGACTAAGTCTTCCCTTCTTTACAATTTATCCTAAATAATTTTATGTTACTTGCCTTATAAACATTTATACGATAAACTAGAAAAGAAACGTTACCAAAACTAAGTACACCAGCTTCTTAATATCACCTCTTTTACGAGAAATATTCCATGAGCGGCGAAGAAAAAGATGACGTTGACAAATAGTAGAGCAGACGAAAAAAGCACAAGCGGGGCGAAAAAGAAGAAAGCGACGAATCATAAGAAGCGACAAGGGCCAAAGGAAAGGACTATGAGAGATGTTTTGAACTTTTCAATTTCTTAATTTAATTATAATACTTATCTGTATTAGCTTTGTAGGTCCGTATTAGTCGTGTGAGGCCTAATAGCGAATGAAAGGAACAGAAAAGGTTGCTTAAGATACTTTCCAAAGCACAACCAATTCATTAACACTCCACTGCTTTCTTTTCTTCATCACTAATCAGTTAAACGAGTCTTCACCGTCAGATTAGGTATACCATAAATCTAGCCTCGTCAGACGTGAATTAAGCACACGAAACTCACCTTTGTCTTCCAGTTCTTGGAGGGATTATGCTATTACCTTGATAATTATATCAAAAATAACGTTGATTAATGGTTGATGATTAATCTTGCTGACAAGAGCATAGAGTGGTACCCAATCACTGTGTGACATTTCGGCTCCACGGGTCACAAATTCTTCTTTTTTTCTTGCTAACAAACAAAGTCACCGTAGTTGTTCAAAACACCGAGAAGTAAGGATGCCGAGATTCAAGCATTAAGCAATAAGACTCATTACAAATAATTGAGTTATTATGACATTATTTTAAGCATGAATAAGTTTATTCAATGTGGAAAGCCAAAAACGAAAGGTGTGTATAATGCTCTTGTCACCTTCACCGATCTTCCATACGCGTGTCAAACAAACCAAGTGATTGGATCTCCCTACGTTAGAGAAGATCACCCCTGGTGGAGATGTGATCCTTTGTACCCTATAATTTGTACCAACTCTGTATCAAGCCATTCTAACTTTTCATTTATATAAGTCCCACATAAATAGAAGGTTGAGATAGTTTAGTACAAGATTAGTACAGATTATGGGGTAGAGAGGATTTGATGTACCCCTGGTGGGTCCTTTGTACAAACGTACGTAGTATTATGCAGTTAGCAGAGAACAAAAGCAATCATGTGTTTCGGGAATCAGCAAGCTTTTGCGGCCTTCTGGAGAAGTCTTCGAATGATGATAATGTTTATTATGTTGCATATCTATCAGGAGCAGAAGCATTTGAAGGGATAAACGAACACCTGTCCAGAGTTCAATTACATGATTAATTTCAATCATAGTAAAAGAAATTCTAAGCTATACCCCACTTGTATTATGTGAATGTATATCAAATTGTACCAATCTGGATCTGATCTTGTCTTACAGATCATCCTAGGCCTTCAATTAATTGATCGCAACAAATTGGGGAAACCAGTCAAGTAAACGCTTATGTGCAAGAAAGCAAAATTTGGAGTTTGATTAAATCATTGTTGCCACGTATCCGTCACTAGCTGTCTTTAGTTGAGGATGTGGAATTCTAACTCAGAGGGAGCTGACAATTTGATATTACAAAACCATCATAGTTACCTGCTCCGTATTTGGCGTCTACCTGTTTATTTTCTGTATATCTTATTTATTAAATGAATGGATACGTATAAAATAGAATTTATTACCTTAATAATCCTATATTATTCAAAAGTTGCTAAAAAAATTTTGACATATAAAAATTAGCAAAAAATATCCTGAGTTGAAATTTTATTAACTCACGTTGCTAAGCGTGGAGAAACAATCTGGCTAAGGGTTTTATTCTGAGAAAATTGAAACATAAGGTTAATAGAGTAACATTTTATATCTCAGGATTTAATTAGCTACTTTCGTATAACACAGGGGTCTCTACAACAATTTTGTCGTATAAAATAAGATAATAAAAAAATAATAAGAATAAATGATCCTTCGGTGTAGTGTGTGGAAGGTTCTGATCTTTGTCACTATTTTTTTTTCTTTTTTTGTTAGCCCATGAAATATTTTAGAAGGGTTTCAATTGTGAAAAAGGCGCCTTCAAATTATCCACTCTTAAATTAATCCCTTCGTCATCAATTACTCAAGTAAATAATAAAGTCTTGTTAAATGATTTCTATTCTCATGACTCGAATTCGAAACTTTTGATTAAAAAATAAAAGTACTGAACTACTCACACCAATTTATTTGATTATCAATAGTCATTTTTTAATCTTTGTCGATAGTCATTTCCAGTCACTAGCATAATTGTGATAATGGAATTGGGGCACCTTATTTCAGTTAAAGTATTCCAAAGCTATACTACTTAATTTTATCTAAATATTTTTGTAAATTTCATATAAATAAGTGGATAGAAACTAATTAACCAGATCAGAGCATCTATTCTCGAGAAAATGAGTCGAGATTAGGACCAATTTGTAATTGTTCTATTCAATCATTTGCCGCATTGATTGCCTTGTCCTTGTCTTATATAAACCCCTAAACGTTGGAACTTCACCAACCGCTTAATAATAAGCAAAGACTTGCCTTGGAAATTTCTCTCCACAGCTCCAAACAATTACTTCTCCAACACTAGCCGGCTTCTCTCTAGCAATGGACGAATCGCCACCTAAGTTAGTGCAAGATCCATCATTATTCAATCCCTTCACATATTCCAAAGATGACCAGCAAAAGGCTAAGGGATTATCTTTCCTTGCCTTTGTCTTCTCTATATTTTTATACAGTTGCGCATTCTATATATTCAATCTCTCTCCACCAAAGCTATTCAACGACTCCAAATTCTGGTTCTTCATCTCCAACACTCTCATTATCATCCTAGCATTGGATTACGGTGCTTTCTCCTCATCATCCAAACCCAACAGAGATGATCTTTACGCGAAATACATAACGACGAGTCAAATAAATTTACCTTCTTATATTAGCAGAACAATTATTCCTGAAGAAAACGTCGAGGATTTTCGAGAAAAAGAACTAGTTAAACGCAAGAATCTCATTAACCCACAAAAGGATTTGGTATTTGTACCTGAAAAACCACGCAGATCACTCAGTTTACCAGGAAATGGTGGTCCCCTGGATGATGATAATAATGAGGAGAAGGTAAAGAAAGTTGAGGTACGAACTATGCAACGCAGCAAATCAGATGGTTCAAAGAGGGTGACGTTTGACGAGAGTAGGAATACAATTAGAAGGGTAGAAACCGAGAAGTTGGAGCGGTCAAGTTGGGACAAAACAGAAGCGAGATACAAAGTTAACGACTATGCCATGATGTCAGACGAAGAGCTAAACAGAAGAGTTGAAGACTTCATTCAAAGGTGCAATAGGCAGATTCGTCTTCAGAATGATGTTTATTCCAAAAGCTGGTCCTCGGATAGAATTTTCAGAGCCTAGAAAATGAATAGAGGAGATCATACTCCAGGGACTTTTGCTCTCTTCTTGTTCACGTTTTTGTTTGTCCTACTTATTAGATCTGCGGTCGGTACAGAGATGGTTTTGTCCTTTTATTAATTTTTGATGTATCAACTCCCATCCATAAATATTTTCCTTTTGTTCGCATTTTGTTTACAGTCGAATCTAAAACCATTAGTTATCAATTTCATGTCATTTTGACCTAATATTCGTTTTTATAAGTGCATGTTAACCATTGTAATTTCAGAAACTATCGTTGTATTCAAAACAATGCTATGGCCCTTAACTTTGTAGAAGCAGTTTTTTACTCTTTGTTTTTTAAAGATTAAAATGTGATTATGTTAAGCCAAAAGGCAAGCAAATTACATTATAGATGTTACAAGAGGCTGAACAAATCCGTAAGCTATAATGTAATGGTAAAACATCACTTCTAACACCACTAATTATCTCGTTCATATTTTTATTTCAACAAATATACAATTTGGAGTTCGTATCGCTGGCTTATTTATACATAGGAGAAGGGCATAGAAAGCTTTTACTTTTTACATGTATTAGCTAGTGTAGAAATTTCCACAGCTACGATTGATTAAATGTAAATTATTATTTAAGACAGGATCACAATGTCAACACGTATACCAAGTCTGCTCCTAAACTACAATTACTAATTTCATTTAACTTCAGTTGGTAAAAACCATGCTTAATTTTATAGAAAGTGAGTCTAGCGTAAGGTTAAAATTATAATCATATTCTTTAAGGGAGCATTTGGTTTAACTTCTTTTTTGTTGTAATTTTTCACTACAAGAAAAATAGAATTTAGCGACGGAATTTACCGACGAAATTTGTACATATTCCGTCGGTAAGCTTATTTAGTGACAGAATTTATTCACGAAAAAAGACGTCGGAGATATGGTCGTTATTAAATTTAACGACGGAAATTTTCCATTGGTAAATTTACCGACGGTAAAAATTTTCGTCGGCAAATTTACCGACGATTATTTTATTCAGTCAGTAAATTCTTCTGTCAGAAAATTACCAATAGATTTTGTAATTCCGTCGGTAATTAGCGATGGAATTTTTTCCGTCAGTAAAATCCAATATATTTACCAACGGAATTTTTTTTCGTCGGTAAATTTGCTGAAAACTATTTTTTAAAATTTACCTGCAAAGTGTTTAGTTTCTCTGGAAGCCACCATGGAGAGAACTTCATTATTTCCAGTAAAAGAATTAAAATATTAAAAATCATACTAAAACAGAACTGGAAATAAAGAACTAAAATTATTTTTTCAAATAACAAATATTTCATCAAACACCTTACATGCATCAGAAATTTATCTTAACATCACAACTAAAATCATGTCTTGTCCCTTTTATCACTAACATTTATACCTTAAAGTTGTTTTCCAATAATAAAATACACAAATAAACGAAAGTAATAAATACTCAAATTAACTTTCATCTAATATGTAAAAAAACACATGACAGTAGTTGCAAAAATACCTCTACCGAAGGACACGATGACAATAGCCGGAGAAGACAACGTTATCGAGCAGAAAAGGAGTCCACAACAGAGAAATGAGCTCCAAGAAAACCGAAGAGAAGATGTAGGAAGAAGGAAGAAGAAGAAAGGAAAAAGAAGATAGAAGTGGGAGGAAGATGTCGGGTGAGTATATATTTAAAAAGAATTTACCGACGGAATTTCCGATTGAAATTTCCGTAGGTAAATTTTAAAAAAAAAAATTATACCGCCAATAATTTCCGCCTTTTTACCGACGGAATCGGTAAAAAAATTTCCGTCGCTAAATTTATTTACCAACGGAATTTACCTACGAAATTTTCCGTAGGTAAACTCAAAATTCTTTATTCCGCCAAAAATTCTCTCCATTTTTAGCGACGGAACATATGTCGTCCCTAAATTCTGTTACTAATTTTGCCGCGACGAATTCCCTCCAAACTTATAGACGAGTATTAGTACCGTCGCTAAATTACTCAATTTTAGCGACGAAAATATGCTTTCCGTCGCTAATTTCTAACGATATATTTTCCGTCAGTAATTTATTACCGACGGCTATATTGTTCCGTCGCTAATGTCTGTTGCAAATTTTGCCGGGATAAATTTTCTCCAAATTTAGCGACGAATATTAGTTCTGTCGCTAAATCACTCAATTCTAGTAACGGAAAGCATATTTCCGTCGCTAATTGCTGACGGAAATTTTTCCGCTGCTAAGTTTCCATCGCTAATCTACATTTTTCTTGTAGTATTTAATTTTATTTTTAATTTTTGGTTTCTATTTTTCTTCCAAATAAAAATATAAACATGTTTAGATGTTAATGTCAATATAGTTATAATTTTTATTATTGATGATAATTATATATTAGATAAATTTTAAGGATAAATTATTTTTAATTAATTAAATTTATTTTAATCTCTTGTATAATATTCATTAATAAATTGTAAATAAAATTTATTATACATTATTAAAATAAATAATTTAAAATTAATCTTTATTTGTAATTAATATTTATTTTAAATATATTTTATTTACTATATCAAAATTTATTTGAAATTTATGTATTTTAAAAATATTTTAAATTTATTTATTTATTTATTATTAATTATTATTTTATTTAGTTTAATTTAATTAAATAAATTACAAATAAAATAAAATGTTCATAATTTAATTAATAATTAAGTTTAATTAATTAAATATATATATTAAACTAAATTATTTAAGATATATTTAGTTGATAGTAAATCAGATTATGGAAAAATAGAATTAGAAAACCAAAATTATTTTTATGATTTTCATAAGTTTTGAAAATTGTGGAAACCAAAACAAAAATTCAAACAAACATATTTATTTTGCTAAATTTGAAAAAATAGAAAATTAAAAACGTAAACGGAAGCAAACATGCTCTGAGTTAAAGGTCTTATATCATTTAAATCACTGAACTGAAAATAGCATCTTACCATGTTGAGTTTTTCTCCATAATTGGTGGAATACCACAAGGTAATTAATGATTTTGGTGAATATTTGTTAATATAAAAAATGAGGAATAAGTTAGTAGTGTTGGTTTTAATATAAAAAAGTAAGGGGAATAAGTTAATAATGTTGGTGAAGATTTTCTAATATAAAAAAGACATAAGGAAAAAGTTATTTAATGATGATTTGCAAGAATCTAAAGAATAGAAGAATTTGGAGAGTCTTTTGGGGTCCATAACAAAAATGAGGCCCACATTCCAGGAGAGAAAAAGAGAGATACTTTAGATAGTGAAGAGCTTGAGAAGATCTCCAATTTCTCAAGTTTTATGTGCAAATGATCCACCACAAATTAGGTATTTGAGAATTGTAATCCATCCTAGATAGGGTTAGCTGGTTATCCTTTAATTTAATCTAGATAAGAAATCATTGTAATTATACTATATTATAGTGGATGAACTTTCAAAATTTTGGTCCAATAGTTTTTTCCTTTGCATTTTAGATTTTTTTTAATGTAAAACTTTCAATGTTCTCCTTCACTAATTTTGCAATTTATTCTTGTCTTTTCTAAATCACACAAAGAGGAAAAGCCCTTTTGCTTTGTACCAATTTTTTTCCAAATAGCAGTATCAAAATCAAGTTTGTGGGCCACCATCTTCTTGTGTGATTTACTGTAAAGCCCACAAAGCTAATTAAAACAACCCCACAGCCCAGGCCAACTCAACCCACAAACCATTAAACTTGTATTAAAAAATGTCTGGAATTAGAATTAAAACCAACAAAAGTCCTCATCTTCTTCACTTTTCGTTGTACTTTTCTAGTTGGTGAGTGTGTCAAAATGTACCACTTTGTTCTGCATGTAACAATTTCCTTATAGATTCCCTTATTTTGCTTCTTTTGCAAAAAATTTTGGGGGAGTTGTGGAGAAAGTGCCTCACATTTAGGTAAATTCCAACAACCATATTATGTCATTTTGATCATCCTATACTAGTTTGTAGTTGGTTTGCACATTGTGGTTAATTGGGACAATAATTGAAGTTGCACGAAGGGGTAAAAAATGAAGAAAATGGGGTTGAAAATGATAAAAGAAGAGGAGAAGGGAGAAGTGGAGAGGGTGAATATGATGGCACTACAAGAAAATTTGGTTTCAACAATCAAATTCTCAACAACCATAGTAAAATGATTGCTAATTATATACATTTTGCAACTAAAAATTATTTGGTTGCAATATATAAGTTACATATATTTTTTACCGACCAATCAATACTTGGTGGTTATAAATGGTCACTAAAACTTGCAATTCATGAATAATAATATAACGACCAAACTTAATAATTTTAGCGACAACTTTAATGGTCGCTATAGAAAATTATTGATAACAACCAAATACCAACTATTAAGTGGTCACTACAAGTATTTTAAATTTTCCATTAGCAACCAATAAATTTGGTTGCTAAATTTACACGACTTCATTACAGCAACCACATTATATGATTGCTAAAGAAGTATTTATAGCAACAAAATAATTTGTCGCTAAGTATTTTAGAAAAGATGAAATGTTCTTTAGATTCGGTCCATATAGTTTAAATTAGTTTAAAGGTTCGTTCTTATAATAATTAATTATTATTATTTAATTTATATTAATTTTATAATTCAAAATATATTTTATTTGAGGAAAGAAGTTATCTAATAAAATTTATTGTTTGGTAATTTCATATTTCATTTACCTTTAGTTAATTGAATTAGTGAACTTTTATTTAGTATGAAATATCTGAGATATTATTGTCAATATCTTTTCATTAAAAAATCAAAAGTTAAGCATAAATTTTAGTTTATAATCTAACTTGAAAAGTTAAATCTAGCAAGAGATGCTAAAAGCTCAAAAACATAAAATGAAAGCCAATATATTGTGACTTTTGTGGGAATAACATTAAAAATAGGGGATTATAAAGAACATTAATTTTGGGTCAATGCCATTAGCGTCAATACCTCTTTCCAAGGAACAAAGGAGAAAAATGAATTATATTAGTATATGCATAATGGGAAACATATATAGACCTAAACATATGTTCTTGCCAAAATTTCCATTGTGATCTACACGAATTATAAATATGAAACATGAATTAAAAAAAATTAATTCAAACAATTGTTTATGTTCCATTCCAAAACTTATGTCCAAATTAGGTGCAAGTGCAACTAATTACACAGCAATCACTATTAAAAGCATAAAAAAAGGCAGTTGATCAATGAGATTATAAAGTAGTGATCTCCTCCTCCAGAAGTTCACCGTCATTGCCAGCACCACAAGAGTGGTCCTTCAATTGGGTTTTTCCTTTGCTGCTTCTCCCTCCTCTACCATGACCCCCTTTCTTTTTCTTCTTCGTATTACGACCCATTCTTCACCATAAAGAATCTTGTATTTAAGAAAAACACAACACAACAGCAACCATCCCAGAGGAGAAAAAAAAATATAGCCAAACTGCTAAACCCTTCTATCAGAAGTACTACAAATTTGAAAATTATTAATTGATGTAAACTTCTTCATTGTTAAGCTTAATTAATTAAATTTATTAATTTATAAACTTCTTTACAATTAAGCTTAATTAATAATTAATTAATTAATTAGACAATTATAATAATACAAACCATATTTACCACATAGAAATAATTTAAAGTCCGTTACTAACCCCTCTTTCACTCGAGACATTCATTGGCTCGCATCGGACTACTCAAAGATCGGGAAGTATCAAGTTACTTCTCTCTCTCTCTCTCTCTCTCTGCCATAGGTCTTTTGTATGTTTTGGTTGGATGGAAGAGAAAGAAAACGAAAGTTAATAATTGTAAAAAAAGAAACAATCTTTGTCTCTCGCGTTGCCTATTGATGCTCTGGGATATCTTCAATCTGATTACGTGTTTTTCCTTTCGATCCTAATTGTAAACCTAAATTTGGAAACCAAACAATAGAAAATAGCATATTACTGTCATATGAGTCCTAACACATTGAAATCTTCTCTCAACATGAATTTATTTCAACCTACTTTTCTTTCATTGATCCAATAAACAAACCAAAATAATAATAAAAAATTAAAAAGTAGTCCATTAAACAACTCTCAAGTCCCAACTTCACATTAAATCTGCATTAAAAAAAGCATAAATTAGAACCAAATAATTAATTCATATAATCAACTAACTTCCATCTTCGTAAAAGATAGAAGAAAAAGTTAAAATAATAATTGGATATAAAAAAAACACTTACCAATCAGATTGATTAATGATTTCAGAAAAATTTCTGTCTGCCATCTTTTCAATGCATTTCACCACGGCTTTAACAGTGGTTTTTTGCAGAGCTAACTCTGCCTTTGTACTCTCCAATTCCTCTTGTGTAGATGCCAACTCCTCTTCTAATCTTACTTGATTTGATGATGTCTCGAAAGTAGAATCATGATTAATTTTTTTTTAGATAGGCCTTTTGATTTGGCATACGTAGAATTTTCTCCTAGCACTTGGATGCAATTTGTTCTGCATTCATACGAGGAACATCCTCCGGTAATTTACTTGTTCTTCTCGCAATTTTTTCATTTCAACCTATTATCCAAAAATTAAAAAAAATTATTTTTAAATATAACGATGATATATAATCTAAATGAGGTTGGAATAAAGAATCTATATCCAATTGTTTGCAAATGAAATATGAGAATTTGTCTCATTCGGCTTTATATCCAATTGTTTGCAAATGAAATATGAGAATTTGTCTCATTCGGCTTTACCAATAGAGTTGCACTGGTTGTTCAATGAGATACTTACATTTTTTCCAAAGAAATTAAACATAAAAATTAAAAACATAAACTACAACTTACACAATTCGCCACAACCTCTTCATCAACCCATCTCATTTTAGGATTGTAAAATTGAGCCTCGTACATATCAATATCATCCAAATTTTGTAACATAGAAATTGCAAATAAGAAATTATTTATATAATTATATAATTTTGACAAAAAAGAAAAATGAATGAAGTAACTAATTACATGCTCATATTGATTTGCTGCACGAGATTTCGTCCCTAATTTATGATTGTGTTTCATTTTTTTTCCTATTGTTGGATTGAGTCACTGAGATTTTCTACAATACATCAAATAGTTTAGAATTATTATATAAAATTTCTTAAATAATCTATAAATAAAATTCAAGTGCATTTATTATAAATACTAAATTTAAATAAAATGATAATATATATCTTAAATTTTTGTATCTCCCAAAAGTCACACAACCAAAGCCAATCATTAGGACGAGTAGAAAGTTTTTCATAAACATTTTGTTTCGTCAACACCAGACCACCTTCAACTTTAATTTTTTGAAAATATCTACGAGCATTAGAACGAAAAGTGGAATATTGCCTGGAAAATGATTTCCATATGCACTGAACAACATGTGGCTCATCCACTTCATAACTTAGCTTATTCTACAATGAGAAAATAGAGATATGTTACATTATATTGTATCATAAAAAAATTAAAACAAAATATTATTAAAGTGAATAGAAAAAAAAACTTACAACCAACTTTCTTAAAAGATCTTCTTTTTTATCATTTAGAATGTTTGCCCAGCCCTCAACTTGCATTGGGGCTTCAAGTTTAATCAAAACCCCAATCTGAGTTGCACGTTTTGAACTATGCTCCCCGATAGGCTTGTTAATTCCCTTAGGAATAATAATTTTAGGTTTTCCCCACATTTACGTGTATACTTTTGGGTGTTTAACCCTCTAGTAAGACCACGACCTCGTTTTTCACTTACCTCGTCTTAGTTAAGAAAAAAAATAGAAGTTAATCATTAATTACTAATAACAACATACTAATAAGAATGTAATAAACTTTATTAAGTTTAATAGTACTATTATTCCCATCAAATGTTTTGTCAACAGTCTTCATTGAGGGATCTAATAAAACAAATCATTATGAAATACATAATAATAAGTGCAATAGAAAAATAAATTTTTATTTAATATTACCTCTAATATCTGATTTGATACTCTCATTTGGTGGATTGAGGGCAGACTGCCCTTCGCACTCTTCCATTGGCACTGTAACAGTAAAAATATCAATAAAGTTTTACTTGTAAAAAAACTATTTAACTTTAAAATATTTAAAATGGAAGATAAATTACCTTGATCTCTAGTATTATTATGTATCATTGTCTGTCTAGTTTCCGAACTTTAAATGTGTATATTGCTAAAGGTTTTTTTCGAAGGAAAAGCCACCCTCTTATTTTTATTTGACAGTACAACAATGAAAATCCATTATTAACATAAACAAGCATACAAAACAATTACAACTAAAATAAAATTCAAATAAAATTATTACGTCCTAAATTTCGGGGTAAAGAATACTCAATTGTGCCATCGTTCAAGTCATTCACTGCTGCCAAAGCATTAGACAACACCAATTTATGTTTCAGGTCGATTGTACTGTTAGTTGTTGCGGCCGCACTTAATAGCTCCTTTTTACACTTTAGTATTTTACTCATTTTCACTCCTATAAAAAATACAACAGGTATTAGCCATCTATTAAATAAGTAGGAATGAATTTCACTAAATGAGTTAAAAAAAAACCACTCTGGTTCAACATTTTGTATGTTCCAACCTCCAGAAAATTTATGTGTATATATAAATATATTCAGCGCTAGCCAACTGTTACATCCATTTCATTCTGGAAAAATGACCATGAAACCAAAGGAAATATGTCAACATGCATAGTTTTTGACAAAAGCATGCCATTCAAGAACATAAACAGGTTGTTGAGAAGAAAAAAGAAGGAGAAATAGAAGATAGCATTATTTAGGAGAAGTGATAGCCAGAAAGAGGATACAAATATGCCTTCTTTACCATATTATATAAACAAAAATCTATCCGAAAGGACTGCAACAGAGCATCATTACAACTTGGCTGCACCCAAAAAGTCAAATCAGTTAAAAACACAAATTGCTAACGTAAGTATAAAGGTTATCTTACTGATTACTAAAATTTTTTATTTATCCAATTTAAAAAATGTAAGGATAGTAAATATGACAAGATAAGTTCTTAAACTTAAATCTTGGTCATTAAAAACCACAGATTACAGTCCTAGGTGCATGACTATCGTCTTTCAAAAGTCATCACCAATCCATTTGTATTCGCTTCAAACATTATGGTAAAGTAGACATGTAAATTTTTGTTGCCAAACACGATAACCCATCAATAGCCAACCTATAATGAGGTTTCATAATAGACAAGAGAACTATATCACTACTGTTTCAACAACTTACAACGTTAACCAAATCACTCGTCAAAACCATGTGTTTTACATCATAAAGGAAGGTTATGAAATCTATTGGAAATGACAAAATGAATGCAATAGTAGAGCCACACACTGAAGGAAATACTACTCTGCTATTTGAGATGCATATTACATGACTGAATTAACCATGATAAATTGGGCCGAAGTAACAAAGTTCATTTGTCAAAGAGCAACCATATAGCATATTCCTTTCCTTGACTCTAATCAATTTCCTTTACAATTCTGATTTTATCCCACCATTAGATTATTATAATTATGAATAAAGGGATATATTGTTAATTGGGGAATACTAACAAGCATGCTACCTTTAGGAGCAAATCTAGTTACGATGCAATTCGACAGACAAAATGCAAAATGTAATAGTGGGCTTTTCATAAGCAGTTCGACTATCAATCAAAGATATCTAAGAGTATGCCCATAAAAGAAAATCATGCTAAGCAATTAGAACTACTTCAATATGTTGATGTTGTCCTAAAATAGGACATTCAAATTTTTCCTCAACACTCTGTATGTGTTATCAATATTAACAACACAATTAGATAATTGTAGTTCAATAACACAGAAAACCTTAGTTGTCAGTGAATATTAAAGACAAACTCATGGCATAAATTAGGGTTCAATGTTTTAATAAAAATAGCTAGATGATCTTTTGGAAGAAAACCAACAATCAGATGGTAATCCCTGTTTCTTGTTTTGATATGAACTAAGAAAGGATTGAGTTGACTCCACTGCTACATTAACTAGAAGTAGATCCCATGCTTTTCCAACTTTGAGACAGACATTGTAATGAATTTATCGGTTTAAAAAAAGCAGCATTCAAGCAGAATTCCAATCGGCTAGCAAGGTGAATATAAGTTCAAAGCTATATTGTTTTTCTAACTTTACAACTCTAATGCAAGCCTAAGAGTCAAACCATAGAAGAAGCAAATCCTAATACTTTCACTAATATTGTTATCAATACATCCAAATAACAGGGGAATCAAAGAATTATCAATACTTATAGTTTATATGTGTATAGATATGCAAGAGGAAGATATACATACCAAAAATAGGGAAATCAAGAGTCTGGGAGAGAAACAGAGATAACAGAGGGACTGAGAGTCAGTGGAGTCTACCCGAGGAATGTGCATGCAATTAGGATATAAAAGAATTAGTGTATGAGGTACAAACAAGTAGGGGCACAAAATATACAAAAAAAGCACCAAAATAACAAAATCTAGCGCCAAAATAAAAATAAAATATGCTTAAATAGCCTTCTCAATTACCACATCATCCAAAGTTAAAATGTTAAGGCACTTCAAACCGTAAATCCAAATTCAAAGCAATCTAAGGAAACCTTTATTGTAACCGTTCTATACGCAGGCGAAATATAAAAGCACAAAGCAATAACTGATCTTTGATCAAACAGACAGATTGGTAATGGAATCAGTGAGAATCGGATTGGTGGTGGTGAGAAGAGGAGGAAGGCGATGAGAGCGATGTCGTGAACTGGAGTGGCATGGCGGAACTGATTCATCAGCATCGAATGCTCCCTCCACTCATCCCTCCTCCTGAAGAACTCTCCGAAAATGTCATACTTATTAAGCATTCTAAAGATAAAAAGAGAAAACATTTATCTCAAAAACCATGTTGGAACAAAAAGAGCATATTTTTTGAGTTAACATATTGGTCAAAGCACATATTGTGGCATAATTTGGATGTAATGCATATTGAGAAGAATATATGTGATAATCTGTTGGGGACAATACTAGACATTGATGGTAAATCAAAGGACAATGAAAAAGTTCGTTTAGATTTGGAAGATATAGGTATAAGAAGTGAGTTGCACTTGAAACCAGTACAAAATGACAAAGCAAACAAAGAAGGTAAAGTCAAATACTTGAAGCCACGTGCACTTTATACTCTGTCCTAGAAGCAAAAGAAAGGGTTTCAATAATTCTTGAAGATAGTAAAATTTTCATATGGATATGCTGCATATTTCTCTAGATGTGTGAATATCAAGGATCGCAAGATAACAGGATTGAAAAGTCATGACTACCATGTTTTATTACAACATTTGCTTCTCATAGGAATGCATTGATATTTACATAAAGAAGTTCTTGATGCCATTACTGAGTTGGCAAGTTTTTTCAGACAGTTGTGTTCTAGAAAACTTAAATTGGATGTCCTTGACAATTTGGAAAAAAGATTCCCTTCATATTATGCAAGTTAGAGATGATCTTTCCACCTGTTTTTTTTTTTTGACGTTATGGTTCACCTAGTAGTTCATTTGGCACAAGAAGCGAAGATTAGAGGTCATGTTCATTATAGGTGGATGTATCCTATTGAAAGGTAAAAATATATATATTATTTTTGATTAAACATGTATTGTTGATAGAATCTTTTTATCTTTGCAGTATTTTTTATTTTGTCTATATTGATTATGCTTTAAATATAGGTTTCTTAGTAGTCTAAAATGGATGGTTCGAAATAGAGCTCGTCCTGAAGGTTCAATTACGGAGGCTTATATTGTGAAGGAGTGCTTAAGTTTTTGCTCATTATATCTTCATGGAATTGAGACGAAATACAACAGGGAAGAAAGAAATTACGATGGTGAGGAACATTCAAATGCAACTTTATCTGTATTTAAAAGTAAAATTCGAATTTTTTGAGAAACAGATTTTGTTCAAATAACCTCTCAACAATATAGTGAATTACACTGGTTTTTATTGAATAATTGTGTGGAGATAGAGTCATATTTGAGGTAACAATGGTTATTTTTTATTTGTTATAATATCATTATTAATGTAATAGTAATTTATAATTTTTTGTTGTTCAGAGAGCATGAAGAAATACTTCAACGTGAAAACCCTATTAGTTGGATGGCGATTCACAAGAAAGAATTCGCTTCATGGTTTGAGATTCGAGTAAGATTTTCAATCTTCTTTAAAATGTTGTTTTATTGCAACTTATTTTCTTAATTGTAATATTTTATAATTTGTATTGTTGTATTAAAATTAGATTCAAGAGCATCGACGTATAAAATCTGTTGAAGCTACGGATGAGCTTCTTGCGCTTGCATTAGGACCTGACTATCATATTAGTAAATGTAGTGGGTGCATAGTAGAAGGGGTTAAGTACCTAACAAAAAAAGAGATTGTCGACGTGTAACACAAAATAGTGGGGTGTGTACAGAATCTATACATAAGGGAAAATGGTGAAGTTTTACAGAGTGCTAGAAGACATAATTGCGTTGAGTTATGTTAGTGGTTTTCGATGTGTTTTATTTAACTATAAATGGTTTGACTTAGATCAGAATAAACCAGGAAAGATAGACAGTCAGTTTACAAGCATAAACGTGAGTAGATTATGGTATGAGAATGAACCTTATGTGTTAGCTAATCAAGTGACTCAAGTATTCTATGTGAATGATACAAAACTAGGGGAAATTGGAAAGTAGTTCAAAGTGCTCAACACCGACATCTGATTGACCCATCCCTTCTCCAGTTTACTGATGGAAATGAACCTAATGTCAGTGATGCATATCAACAAGAAAATTGTATTGATATAGAAGTTCTAGATAGTGCTCAAGAGGTTGGGTTAGTAGCCTGAAATGATGAAGCTCCATTAGAGATTGAAATTGCTGAAAAAATAGTACCCTCACGTGTTGATGATAATGATGATGCTGAAGAAGATCAGGATGAAGAAGATGACACTTTTGATGAGTATTGGAGTAGCGAAGATGAAGCTGCATCTCAAGCTTATGATGATAGTGACTTGGATTGATGTGTAATAGGTAAGATTGAATAGTTTTTTTCTTCCACCAAATTCAATTATCTATAGTTTTTCAGTTTTTATTTTTAATATTGTTTCTTGAGTTTATTGAAATTGACTTTTACAGGTTCTTATTCATATGCACATTTTGTAGCATACACGTCGGTATGTGTGATTTTTTTCTTATGTATTTGTAGTTATTTTGATTCTAATGGAATAATGTTTTGTTGCAGTTGTTGGAATTGTTGAAGGGGGGAGGCCGCAAAAAAAAAAGCCAGACATAAAAAAGCTAATTGTACATCTTGCTTGTCATCCACACCTTCCGGTCTTGGTAATGCTTGTTTCTAATGTGTTTTTATGTTTGTTTTCATGTATCTCTTCTTTGAGTTTTACGGAATCAACTATGTTTTTATCTAGTTCAGTCTAATTTATGGTTCTCCAGTTTGATATTTTATGAGGGTGTCAGAACACTTCTTTTTTCTTACTAACAAAGATAATCACTAATCAACAATTTGATGATTGTCCTTATGCTTAGGACATCCTTGGTTAGCCATGCAACTGGCAGTGTTTATTACATTTGGAAGAGAATTATGTCCTTTTAAGATAGCAATGAGGAACACACTTTTATTAAAAACATAGTAAGATGGGAATTCTTTTGTTACTTGTAGGGAATATTAAGAGAGACTATTAATAAAAAGGGAATGATGGAATCAAATTATTACTCTAGTACGCGCAATTGTGCGAGGTGGTTAATGATAATGTTTGTAGTAGATTATGAAATAAATTGTATGAATACAAAATTGACTTCACATGAATTGAACCACAATAATATCTAAATCCTTCTCCCAATTTCACCTAGTTGCTGATGGTACTAGACTCTTTTCAAGTATCCATGAAAGATGGGTTCTTTGTTACACCACCCTCACTATCTAATTTTTGGATTATTCTAGTTTTTGCTTCTTCCTCCCCTACTGAATGAAATGTTCTGTTGCCATTCCTTTTCAATTCCTATTCTATGATATAATTCTATTGCAATACTTTAACTTCTCCCGATGAACTCTTCTTGTTATTTAAAATATAACAACAAAGTGTTCAGTGTAACAAACTTTGTCATCAGAGTTTTAGTGACAAGAATTCATTGGAAAAATCATTAACTAAGAGAAAAGAAATAAAGAAATATGAAAAAGTAATAAGGTTGACAAGCTATTTTTTGTTGAATTCCTGAAGGAGTTTGACATAATGAATTATTTGATTTTGTCTCAACTGTAGAAGCTAAAAAATGAAAGTTAAAGGTAAAAGGACTGAACAAAGAATTGTTTATCCCCGCAAGGTGGTCATGCAAATCACTTATGACTGCCATTGATTAGTAGTTATGTTTTTGAATTTGAGGTTGATTGATTGATAAAACATTTCTCCCAAATTTTGAATTGTCAGCTCTAGTTGATTTAAACTTCATTCAGATGTGGCATTTTACTTGAACCAATTGATTGATAGTGTTTTACTGACACCATATGTTTGTTTTGTATTTTAGTTGATAATACCATTAAGCTCCTTGGTGCTGGCACACTTGCTTTTCACCCCACATTGGCATGGATTTTTGTTGGTGATAGACGTGGTACACTTTTGGCATGGGATATCTCAACAAAGAGGCCTACTATGATCAGAATGTGAGAATTTATTGTCAATGTATTTACTCTTGGTTTAGGAAATGTTATCTAAGTAGATTTGTTTGACACTTTAATCTTTTCTTATATCTATCAAATGTGCCCGATAGTTATTATGAGTGACCCAGAGCCGATTATTTTGGTCAATACGAAATTGATATCAATTTGTTGGGTTGTTAAGGTATCGTGCTGGAATATTTGGAGTTCACTTGGAATGAGTATTGTGGCCTAATTGAAATAATTTTCTCCAACCACATATTTATTTGGTTTCTATTGCATAAATTTTAGCGACCAATTTGAATTATTTTTGCAATCAATTTTGGTTACTAGCGAGTATACATTAGGAACCTTCCAAATTATTTTTGTGACCAAGTTTTAGTGGCTAACACATACACTCTAGTGACCAACAATTAATTTTTTGTTACTAAATTATAGTAAATATAATACAATTTGTGATGATATTAAAACTATAACAACAAATTATTTAGTTGCTAAAAGTAAATTTTTAGCAACAGCATTATGTCGTCACAACATGGTTACTAAAAAACAATTGATACACCATTTGTTGCAACCAGATAAAAAAAGCTGCAACCAATGACTTGGTTGCTATAAGATTATTTTTTACCA
The DNA here is from genome assembly GCA_029891385.1 of Erythroxylum novogranatense. NCBI lineage: Eukaryota > Viridiplantae > Streptophyta > Magnoliopsida > Malpighiales > Erythroxylaceae > Erythroxylum > Erythroxylum novogranatense. The sequence goes on along the minus strand of CM057229.1, from coordinate 79,313,251 downwards.
ACAAAAATAATTTGGTTGCAGTATGAATAGCTATAGTAACCATTGACTTGGTTGCTATAAGATTATTTTTTACCAATAAAAATAATTTGGTCACAATATGAATATCTATAGTAACCATTGACTTGGTTGCTATAAGATTATTGTTTAGCAACAAAAATAATTTGGTTGCAGTATGCATAACTATAGCAATCATTCTAACATTACAGCGACTATGAAATTTTACATTAGCAAGTATAAATTTGGTCGTTAATAATTCTACCTTCAGTGACCAATTTTAAATGGTTGTTAATAATGCATTTTTAACGACCAACGTAATAACTCGTCACTGAGCACTTTTAATAACAACCCTATAGTGAACACCTGTGACCAATCCGGTTTTGGTCGCTATAACTTTTAACGACCATTTTCTTACTTTTAGCAACTATTAATAATAGTTACTAAAACTAATTTTTCTTGTAGTGTGGCATTGTTTTGAAAATTTAAGTTGCATGTAAGGGCAAAATAGGAAATGCAAAAAGTGAAGGGTAAATCTAGAATTTACTTGCATGAAGAGCATTTTTTGTATTACTTGAAATGGATAAGGGTAAAATAGGACTTTTAATTAATTATGAGTATTTTAGTAATTATGGGGTTAGGCTAGTAAGGATATTATTTTTATAATTTAGAATAAATTAGAAAAGAGAATAATAATATTAGATTATTTAGTGTAATTAGGTTGGAAATTTTAGTAAATTCATTAGTCTAATGAATTTTGGTTGGAAATTTTAACAAATTAATTAGTCTAATAGAATTTTGTAAATTTTAGGTCTAGAGGTCCCATTAAGGAGTAATATGGATTATCAAATAGTTGAATCTAAAATTAAGGTAAGGATAACCTTGGACTTTACTCTTAAAATGTAGTACCATTTTATTGTTAATAAATTATATTTTAATTAGTCATTAATTTAATTAATGATTAATAATTACTTACATGAATTATGTTTAGTTTATTTATCAAATAATTAATAAAGTATAAGTTGTTTCACTATTATATGTTATTACATTTTCTAAAGTGTATTGCTTATTAAGTTGGCAAGAAACGTGTTAAATTAAATAGAGACTGGTTGATAATAAGTTGTGAATAATTGGTGAAAATCGAGAATTGGTGACTTGCCTAAGATAGGCTACATTTGATGGTCTTAGATTGATAAGTTGTTAAGAGATGAGTGTGTGGCTAGGTATCTGTCCATGGAGCACATACCAAGGCATCTTGAGTCCCAAGGATGTCTAATGCCGATGACTAGGTACTAGAGTGATATCAGGATATCCTGGGTTTTGGGGATATCTTGTGTCGATAGCTAGGTATTTGAGTAGTATCAAAGTGAAGATTAAGAAATTGAGGTATCCTGTGTTAATATTTATACATTTAATTACGTTTCTACTAATGAGAGGTTATGATGAGATGAGTCGGCAAAACGTTGGATGTACGCCTACTAGGTTAAGCTTGGCCCAGGAAATTCAGTTAAATATTGGAATAAAGCATAAATGACAGTTATAATTAATATTGGCGTAAATCATCATTTGGTGAAATTTTAGAGATTTTTGTTAACTATTTGGATTAGACTGAGGACTGTTGTGTATATATGTATTATTTGTATGATTTAATCGGTTGACTAGGTATTATAATTATTAATTGAGTTACTTGATTTTAAGGGTAAGGTCAGTTATCCTCACTGAGTTGGCAGCTTACCCTTGCCATTAGGAGATCTAGTGATTGCCAATAACCCTAGTGTATGTGATGGACAGAGTGGATATTAGGTAGGGCTAATATATTACTTTTGTATGGTTGTTGGAATGTATATGTATATTTTTGAACATGACAGTTGTAGTAGTTATGTTGTATGGAATATTTTGTGTTTAAAAAATAATAATCTCTTTTGGAACTAATGAGCAATTTGATGGTTAATGGTTTGTTTTGGGAACTATTTGGTTAATTGTAGTTTAATAATTTTGGAAGCATCACATTTACAATGAAGGGTACCATCACCGTAGTAACATGTTTAAACTTACAGTCGAGAATTACTCCTATTAGAAGCTGATAATGGAGGACTATTTATATTGTAAATATTTGCATACGTTAATCATGAACTAAAAGAAACTAGAAGGGAAAACTTATAAAGAATAAGAGCTCTTAAACTAAAAGATGGTGGCTATAATCCATAAGTTCATCAATTGAAACTTGTTTGAGCATGTGTTGATATACACCAATAATAAAAATCATGGAACAAACTTGAGTCTATGATTCAAAAGATGATGCCTCAAAACAAATCTTACCTCATAAGATAGTTGATCAAGTTAGAATAAAAGGATGGAAAAAAATATAACCAAGCTCTTAGACATCTCCAAAGGGCTCGTAAATTAACTAAAGATCATGATAAAGATTGATGATAGGAAGCAGGCTTTATTACTTCTCAGCTTGCTATAAGATAATTAGGATGCTCTCATTATCACACTTAGTAACTCAACCTTAAAAGGAAAACTCACTATAGATATTATCTCTTCAATGTGTCATATCAATATAAAACTAGGCTAATGTTGTTAGAATAGGAGAATAAGTGAGACCTGTGGATGAAGTAAAAGTAGAGGCCATAACAAGTCTAGAGGGTAGTCCAAATCACACCCAATAGTTAACTACTACTATTATGGTAACCCTAGTCATAAGAAATATGAATTTCAAAATCTCTAGAGATATAAAAAGAATGGGACTATCAAGCTAAATTAGATTGACCTAAATAGTAAGGAAGAGAAGAGTATAACTATTGTGGAAGAAAAAGATCATAATGATTTCTCCCTTATTAAAGAAGACAAGTATTAACATTGCCTACAATGGTAATTCATCCATTGTTGATTTAGGTTCCCCCTTTCATATCAACCTATATAGAAACTTCTTCTCAACATACCAAAGTGGAAGCTTTAGCACAATTAAGCTACAAAATCAAGTAATACATAAGATTTTGGGGATTAGCAACATCATCTTGATGAACCATATGGGGTGTAAGCTCGTTGGTGGGTGCAAGTGTTTCTTAGATGATTATCATATGTATAAGCTTAGAATTGTGTTTTTGTTAGTGTTTGTTTGATTTAGAGTATGAATATGATCTTAATTATATGTTTTAAGAGGTGTTTAACGTGTTTATAAGTATTTGAAAATAGGAAATTAAAGAATGGAAAAGATGTTGGATGCATGCATGTATTGCACAATCATGCACGATCATGCATGGCAAAACCAACTAATGTTGCATAGCTCTCTAGCACGATCGTGATAGAGAAGGAAAAATTATGCTAGTATAAATATATATTTCAAATGAAATTATGATGAGATAATTATGATATTTATATTGTACTTATGTATTATCTCTAAATTGTTTATAGTCATTATTCTATTAAGATTGGACATTAATAAAATACAAAAAGATTAACACACGTTATGTTTTTTCTAATAAAGGAAGTAGTCGATCTTATAGATTAAAGTATAGAGATACTTAAACAAACATGTGGGTTTTTATTAAAGAACAAGTTTGCTGAACTAACCTTATATGAGAGTTTCATTTAGAACATGACTATAGAAGTTCTCTTTATAATCATTGTATAAGTGATCCTTTGACTTGAAATCTCCAAAGTATCTTGTATAGATTTTGTTATGTCTCAATGTTATCTTAATCGATAATCACCAGATATAACATAAACTATATAAAATAGTTAAGTAACCAATATAGGATTCATCATCCTAAAGTAATTACAGAGAGTATTTTGTTATTCTCAATTAGTATTGATTCATCCTTAGCTAAGGTGGAACGACATGTTGAAAATAATTTTCAAATGTCATCAATTGAATCAATTACTAATAGTAGAGAACTAATATGATTGGATTCAAATAGAGAGATACTAATTCCATGTTCTATATTTAATAAGAGCATTGAATGACAAAAGATTGAATTATATAGAAAATCATACATAAAAGGTTAATCAAATCTACTTTGATATTCCTAAATATTTTGGTAGATATGATGCATTGTTAAATGTCAATCTTGATCTATAGCTATAAATTATCTAATTAACGAATTAAAGATAAAATAAAAAGTTTAATTTATCAATTCTTAAATATGATCTAAGAATAAAATTTATATCCATTTCCAATATATTTAGGAACCTAATAAGTCATAAATAAAGAAATAGTTAAAAGAGAAAAGGTATTTTAATCAAGTGGACTTAATTATAAAATTTTAGAAACTTTATGATTAAATATAAGATATTCAATAAATGAGGATCAATAAAAGATATTAGCTCTTATTTAGGCATAATTAAGTAATTCCAATTAAAGTTTAAATGAAATTAGAATTTTAGTTTCAATTAAATTACTAAAATGTCCACAACTTATTATAAATAAGCATAGGCTCTAAGGGAACTAGCGCTTTGTTGAGAAAGTTTTTCTTCTAATAAAACCCCTAATATCTGCAAGTATATGGATCGTAACTTGTAGTATTAAAGATGTTGATCTATGAGAAAATAGTCAAAACTAAGTGAACCTAACTTTGTCTAAGGTATCGGGATATGAATTGAATGAAAATAAAATATGAAAAACTTAAAACAATTAAACGAAACTAAGCAAATAATTAAATAGCAAATGAGCTACCACAAATATGTGAGGAAAATCAAGGACGATACTTAGGATTTATTATATTGTTATTTTGTTCCTTTAACCCCTATTGATTCAATTATATGTTAATTCTAGATCTTTTAAAACTCAATACCTAATCAATTAACCCTAGTTTATTAACCTTAATTGAATCTGAAAATTTCATAATTGTATTCTCTCAATTCACAACTATTTCCCTAACATTTTTCAATTAGTTTTGATGTGATCTATCGAATAACCAATTCCTCACAAAAGATATCTCTTTGAATGATGGTTGATTTGTTAATCGCGTGACATATTAAATCATCAACTCTCATTGCAAAATTTAATTAGATTACTTATAATTATCCTTGGCACTCTGAATCAGTTAAATAACTGTTTAATGAACTTCTGAACAACTTTTCCATCATTTATTAGATTTGCCAGAACTTCGTCCTATCTTGATACATAGCCCCCTCCTACCAACATTCATGTATTCCCTATGGAGGATGGAAAAGGACCCATGAAGTTGGGTCCCCACACATCAAAGACTTCAACTTCCAAGATGTTGGATAAGGGCATTTCATATCTTTTTGAGATATTACCCACTCTTTGACACCTATCATACTATGCCATGAATGCTTGAGAATTTTTAAATAGATTCGGCCAATAGAATCAACATTGAAGTACTCGAGCCACTGTCTTGTTCATGCCATAATGTCCAGCATATAAAGCTTCATGGCATTGCATCAATATATCCAACATCTCCTCCTTCGAAACACACCTTCTTATTTTTCCATCAACATATGTATGATATAAGATCGGATCATCCCATAATTATCGGGTACACTTATACAAGAATTGCTTTCTTTGTTGATAAAATAACATAGAAGGGAGCTTAACACAGGCAAAAATTTTTGCTATGTTAGTGAACCATGGTGTAGTAATACTATAAAATAACATCAAGGTTTCATCGGGGAATTGTTCATTAATATCATTACTTTACTCAATTTCCCCTCCTTCTAGACATGATAAGTGGTTTGCTACCATATTTTTAGCTCCTTTCTTATCTCGTATTTTGATTTCAAATTCTTATAGTAGTAGTAATATCCATTAAATCATTCTCGGTTTTGCATCCTTCTTCGCAAAAACATATTTAAGTCCATCTTGATTGGTAAAAATGATTACCTTAAAGCCCAAAAGGTACGATAGAAACTTGTCACATGCATACACCATCACTAGTAACGTTTAGTTCAATTGTGACCCAGTTAATGTCTTACTTTTATAGTATATTGCATACAACTTCTTATCCTTCCTTTAGTCCAACATGTACCCATAGCTTGATCGCTAGCGTCGCACATGATTTTGAATGGGAGTGTCCATTCTGGTGACGATAAGATCAGTACTAATGTCAATGCCTTCTTTAATTGATCCAATGCTACTAAACATTTATCATCAAACAAAAAGACATTTCCTTAACTAATGGGTTTGTTAGAGGTCTTGCTATCTGTAAGAAGTTATTGATAAAGTGGTGGTAGAATCTTGCATGACCTAGGAATGCTCTCATGCCTTTTACATTGATGGGTGGTGGGAGCTTCTCTATGACCTCTATTTTTTCTCTGTCCACTTCAATTCCTTGGTGCGATATTTTATGCCCTAGTATTACTCCTTCATGCACCATAAAATGACATTTTTTCTAGTTCAATACTAAATATGATTCTTCATATCTTTGGAGTACTCGTTCTAAATTGATTAGGCAATACTTAAAAGAGTCTTCAAAGACCAAAAATTTGTCCGTGAAAACTTCCATCATATCTGCAAAGATAGATATCATGTACCTTTGAAATGTAGTTGGTTGCATAACTCGAATTGCATTTGTTTCTATGCAAATGTATTATAAGGACATGTAAAAATGGTCTTTTATTTATTCCTTATGATAGATGAATATCTAATTGTAACAATCTAGGAAGCAATAGAATGAGTGACCAGCCACTCTCTCGATCATTTGATCTACGAATGGGAGAGGGAAGTGATCCTTTTTAGTCACCTTGTTAAGCTTTCAATAATCTATGCAGACTCTCCAACCTACAACTATTCTTATTGAAATTAGCTCCCCACTTTCACTCTCTATAATGGCCATTTCACCCTTCTTTGGTACGCATTGTATGGGTTTGAACCATTCTCTATTAGATATTAGGTATATGATTCCTACGTCTAAGAGCTTCACTACTTTGTTTTTGACCACTTTCTTTATGTGAGGCTTCAACCTGTGTTGACATTCGCTCCCACTCAACTTCCTTCTTCAAGGTTTATTCAATACATAACAACGATTGGGCTAATACCTCGAATGTCAGATATCTGCCATTCTATGGGCTCCATCTGCTTCTTAAAACTTGCTACCACCTTACTCTCTTATTCACCATCAAACTGATTGGAAATGATGATAGGTAGGGTTTGACCTTCACTTAGAAACGTATATCTGAGGTGTTTGGGTAAAGGTTTGGGCTCTATAGTTGGTGGTTTCTCCATGGAGGGTGGTATGGGTGTTTCAATTCTTACTAATAATTTTTTTTGTCTTAGAACATCTGACTCCTCTGTCTCCATGTCTATCTTGGACTCCACTTCATTCACCCTCTCAACTTCATTGTTTGTCTCGACTTCCACAAATCTAATTTCTTCAAAATAGCTCTCTTCTTGCTCTTGAATACTTTCATCCATGACACCAATCTTCATACAAGCACTACTTTCTTTTGAATTTTCCAAGGCCTTGTTCATATTAAACTTTATATGATCTTCACCAATCTGAAGTGTTAATTTTCCTTCATGAGTATTGATTAATGCTCTTCCTATGTTCATGAGAGGCTATCTAATAATTGATTCACAGTTCTTATCCTCTTCAAAATTAAGAATGAAAAAGTCCACAGGGATAATAAAATTATCCACTTGCATTAAAGCTCTTCCACCACTCCAAACGGTCTTTTAATTGATTGATTAGCCAACTGAATTAACATCAAAGTTGGCTTTACCTTATCGAGCCCTAATTTTTTGAATATCAATCAAGTCAAAAGATTGATGTTTGCTCTTAAATCATATGAGCATTTTGTAAATTCAACTTCACCAACCATACAGGGTATTGTGAAACTCCATGGATCCTTCATGTTGGAAGGCATATAACTGATGATGATGGAGCTACAACTTCTAATTAATGTTATCTTTAAGTTCTCTTCCTAAGTGCGCTTCTTTTATAATAAATCCGTCAAGAATTTGGCATACTTTGGCATATGTTCCAATGCCTCCATAAAAGAAATATTAATGAAAAATCTTTGATTTCTACAAGAACTTTGCAAATTTTGTGTCTAGTTTTCTCTTTTATAATCGTTAAAGATATGAGATCTTAGGTGTATATGGCAGAGGGGCAACGTAAGGTAGGTATTCACTCATATCTACATCCTTCTCCTTTTCTTGGTTTTTCTTTATTGGGTGCAGCTTTTGACTCTATTGGTTATTTAAGTTCCTTCCCACTTCGAAATGTAATTGCCTTTAGTTGTTCCTTTGGGTTTGCTTCGGTATTGCTCGAGAAGCTCCCAACACTTCTTATAGACAATGCATTTGTCATTTGACTTACTTGGACTTCTAAGTTATGGATGGAAGAGGCAAAGTTTTGGTTACTTGTCGAATTTCCCTTTTAATCTCTTATGAGCGTCGTTCACTTTTATGAGCTTGTTCAAAATTTTGTCCAATTTAAAGTTCGTATAATTAGGTTTCTCCTGTTAAAATCTAGGTGGCCCTTGAGGTCAGAATTGACTTCCTTCATTGTTTAACCAAAAAAATTTGGATGGTTCTTCTACCCAGGATTATACATGTTAAAGTAAGGATTATTCCCCTCTCCTTGACCAAATTATGCTCTTATGTAGTTGAGTTGCTCCATTTCATTAGCTTGCATCAAAAAGAAATCGATGGTATCAAGGTTTTCTTGTACATATAATTCGCATAAATGCTTAATTGGTTTAAGTAGAGCTAATGAAGAAGCTTTCATTCTATTGAGTAGTTGGGTTAAACTATCAATTTTTGCCTACATTTCCATTATCGAATCAATAACAATGGCTCCATTTAATCATAGAAGGTCGTTTGTTGTCTACTCCTATCTGATGTCCAAGGACAACTATTGTTCACCAACTCTTCTAGCAATTCCTCCACTTACTCAACTTTCTCATCAAAGATCCTCCAGGTTCGACATCAATGGTGCTCCTTGTGGGTAGATTAACTCCATTGTAAAAGGTTTGCATAAGAAATTCTTTAGGGTAGATTATGGCAAGGAAAACTCCTTTACAAATCCTTATATCGTTCCCATACTTCACAAAGTAACTCCCCACCACTTTGTTGGAAGTTTGTAATCTCTAACTTTTTCGTCTTTGTGAGGGGGGCATACTTGTCCAAAAATGCACACACTATCTACTCCTAAGTTGTAATGTTTGTCGAGTTTAACAAATAATATCATGCCTTGGCTCTATCCTTAAGTCTGAAGGGAAGAGCCTCATCTTAATAGCATCTTTTGATGCTCCATAATATTGGAAACTATCATATATTTCCAAAAAACTCACTAAATAGTTGTTAGGATCCTCATTGGTTAACCCATAAAACCGCACATTAGTTTATAGCATATTCAACAAAATTGGCTTAATCTCTAATGTTGCTACTTGCATTGATGGTCGAGTGATGTCTTGATTTGTAGCGTTGAACCATAGTCTTATAAAATCCATAAGGTCATTCTTGGTCTCCTTGATTGAACTCTTCTGCCATTGTTTCTTCGGCCATTGTTTCTTCGGTCTCTTCTTTACGTCTTGCTCTTTGAATTGTTCATTCTAGTCTCGTGATATCAAGTGGTAGAGTTTGTGTATTCTAACTTGAACTCTGAGTAACTCTTGTATTCATGCAGTAGCAAAAACACAAGAAAGGCAAACAATTCTTTAGAACAAAGGAATTCAAATAATCCTAAACTAAATTTTTGGTAATGGCGCCAAAAATTTGTTAAGCAAGTTTTACTTCTAATAAAACTCCTAATCTCTACAAGTAGATCATAACTTGTAGTATTGAAGGTGTCAATACCATAAGGAAATAGTTAAAACTATGTGATCCTAACGTTGTCTAATGTATCAAGATATGAATTGAATGGAAATAAAATATAAAAAATTTAAAACAATTTTATAAGAGTAAGTAAATAATCAAATAGCAAATGAGCTTCCATAAATATGTAAGGAAAATCAAGGATAATACTTATGGTTTATTCTATTGTTATTTTGTTCCTTTAACCCCTATTGATTCAATCATGTCTTGATTCTAGATGTTATAACGGATTGACTACTCTTTCTCAAGACCTAATCAATGAACCCTAATTGAATATATAAATTCCATAATTGTAATCTCTCAATTCACAACTATTTTGACCTGATCTATCGAATAACCAATTTCTCACACAAGATCTATCTTTGAATGATGGTTAATCAAATTATTTTTGACTCACTCTCTCGATTTATTGTCAAAGTATATGCATGCACCATTAACACAACATAAAAATTTTATTGAATCAATTAAAATCGAAGTCGCAAAATAATTCAAGAACAAACCATAATCTGGAAATTTAGAACACAATAAACATGAAGAACATCTAAAAATCTGTTTACACATCAAGTCTAATGAAGATAACAAATGGAAAGAAAGAAAAACTTGATTCAGAGCTTGATCTAGAAATTCAGAAATCCTCGACGTCTCTCTCGATCTTTCTTATTTGATCTAATTTTCAAGATTGCGACTCTTCCATTTTGGAGTGTTTTATGTTCTTAAATAATTCTTGAGTCTTCTAAGGTTCTTTCTAGGGATTTCACCCTTCAATCAATTCCAAAATTACCCCTGAAACTCAGAATAGATGAAAAATCTCGTGCTTGGGAGGTGTCTATCATGATAATGACATAGGTGTCACGATCATGACCTAACCAATTTTCCTTACCATATCATGATTGTGACCCTGGGAGGCATCTTTTGTCACGACCATGACACCCATGTCACGATCTTGACGCAACCAATTTTCCTTACCGTATCATGATCATGACCTTAAAAGGCATCTTTTGTCACGACCACGACACCCATGTTACGATCGTGACCCTATCCTTTATCCCAATCTTACTCCAACTTTCTTCAATCTTCATTTAACTGGGTTCATACACTAACAAACACATCAAAACATCTCAAAAACACAAGATTAAGGTCTAATATCATGCTCTAGATCACACAACACTTAAAACATAATCAAACAATCAAATTAACTTAATTCTAAGCCTAAACATGCAATAACCATCTATGAAATACCTATAAACAAACTAAAACACCAATCAAAATATAATATAAACTACACCTATCACACTTCTTGTGTAACCCTCTCTACCGTAGTTATATAGTTCTCTCAACATGTTATGTAGACAACATTAGAGGTCGGATACTTATGTCACTGCGATAGTTGAGATGAACTAATTTCAAAATTGTTTTGAAGAAAACGATAAGAAAATAGTTAAGCTTTGGAATAAGGTACAAGTTATAATTCGTGTTTTGTTATATTTCAAATTTTAATCACATTAGAATTTAAATGATTTTAGTTTTTAAAATATTAAACAAAAAAAATTCGTTATCGTTCTCCTACTTATGAGATTGAATTCCACTCCGATTTTCCAACAAGTAGGCCTCCTTGCTTCTACATGATTTTAGATGTACACTCTCACACTTGTAAGTGAGTTTTATAAACACACATCAAAAAAGAATTGAGTCCTACTTGCTTATAGATTCTATAAATTAACCAAAACCACCAATAGAAACAAAATAAAATAAACACTATCTTTGATTTGAATATAATGAATTTAATATCTATGAAAACTTATATTAAATAGTGATAAATATGCGGTATTAGGAGTTCTAATATTGAAATCCTTACTAAGACATTGCATTTGACACATTCATTATGCAAAATAAAACTTTCTATCAACTTCAGTTATATGATTTGTTTAATAAAAAATACAAAATTCAAAATTCAAAATTTATCCACTTTTAAGAAAATTTGAGGTAAACATTTTGTAAAACTTTCACTTGTTAAAGTGGGATTTTATATTTCAAAAACTCAATATTCACTAAATTATAATAAATTTATCACAATTTTAATAAAAAATTACTTGAGCACTATTAAAAAAAGATTCACAGAACACCAAACATACAGAGAAATTAAAGAGTATCATTGAATAAAGCTATACAATATCAATATACCTTGGAGAAGGTACACAGAGTTGATAACATTCATATTGAACTTTTTTTTTTTTCTCTCCACTAATGTCCTTCTTGCTAGAAATGCCACAGGCCAATTTCATTTTCTTCAACTTCGAAGTAGGAACACGTTGATAGGTTACAAAGATTGACATACTGGTCTCAGATGAAACAATATAGTAACTAATTGTGGCCATCCATTAGAAAAATATTGCTCCTCATTACAGTACTTCAATTCTTCGAATTCCAATCTTGAAGTACTTGCAAACTGACTTTCAGGGCCTCGGATATTACACTTTTTCCTTTCATTGTCTTCTCATAGCCTTGATGGAGGTCGAGGAAGGTCCCAGTCAGTGGCAATGTGGTCACGGGTGATCTCCCTGAGTGAGCGGCAGCCGCTCAACGCCATTGTTAGCTCGAACTCTTCGCGAAGCATTTGAAGTACTTTCCTAATGCCAGCTTCACCTTCAGCAGCAAGTGAGAATACAACTGGTCTTCCAATCTGAAATTGAAGCACAGGATTAAAGAGCTCATCACAATGTTAGCTGTTATGCTTCGGACTCTAGTAAATATCAACAGACACTAACGAATGCCCACAAGCGCAAACACAAGAAGTTTTGGTAACTTGGAAAGGTGTTATCATTGTTTTTCTTGTACGCCAAATGTTGGTGATTGCAAAGAACTGTATACTTACAAATATTCCAGATGCACCCAGTGCCAGTGCCTTAAAGACGTCTGTTCCTCGCCGGACTCCACCATCAAGAAAAACAGGAAGTCGGCCTTGGACAGCTTTGACAACCTGTCACTTAGCATCAGTAAAATTAAGCCTCCTGGGTTACATTGGATTATATCAAGCAATTGAATGTTTTCAGTAGGCTTCATATAGATGCTTCAGTAGATAGTTACATTGAAGAGTAAAGCAATTCCCCCAAAGGGATTATTATATTAGGCACAACACAAGGACAGACATTTTGTAACTCAACCAGTATTGGAGGACGTGAAAAAGTTAGAAAAGAGGCAGTTTAATTTGGGTACAATATGGAAATGGGCATAAATGTAAAACAGAAGCACAGGAATACTACCACTGACCTCTTCCAAAGCCCTGATAGTTGCAGGAACATAATCAAGCTGGCGAGCTCCATGATTGGAGACGATGATTCCTGCAGCTCCACTCTGTATAGCAAGTCTTGCTGCAAGGGTGTTTGAAGATTCATGACAAAGGAACACCAGGACAATATACGATTCGAAGAAAAGACGAAATTTTATTACAATACTGCAGCAGGTAAAATGTGAAATACCATCCTCGGCAGTGATTACGCCCTTCACTAAAATTGGCAACGATGTAATTGTTTGAAGCCACTGAACATCCTGCCCATGAAAACAACGAAAAGCCTGTCAAGGGTCCTGCCAATTCTACGATTCAGAAGATCTAATGCAGTCATCCTACCTTCCAGCTAAGTGACCGGTCAATTTGTCCAGCAACATAAGAAGCTAGTCCAGAGTCGTTGCTCTGCAAAGCCACTCCAGCCATTATCACGATAAAAAGTAATAACCGAAATATGCAGGTCTATTGTCACCTACCTTCTCCATTGTGCCAAGGTCCAAGCCCTCAAAGTTCTTCAATGTCAAGAATGGTGGCAGAGTAAACCTGTGAATATAGATGGTGGTGGATTACAAACTTTGTATTTGAAAGTAGACAAATCATATTTGTGATTTCTTCCTTACTTTCTACCTAATTTACTTTTCTCTTTAACCAGCCAAGAGTGCTTATCTAGAGTTTCTTTTTCCTGAACGCACTCTTTCCTCATTTTTTTATTGAGAAAAACTAATTCTCACCTGTTCTTGATGTCAGCTTCCCTCCGGCCAAGTCTTGGGGTATCCACAGTGAGGGCAATTGCCTTGAAACCAGCCCTCTCAGCTCTTCTCACAAGCTGAGCAACCACATTCCTATCTTTGTACACCTGGATTACGAAAAAGTAAATATGTATTCAACTCTTACAAATGATGGAGCATAAGTTTTTTGGAACTAATGGAAAATTCAACGAACAGTCAAATATTCATTACCTACATCTGGGTGAAGGTGAACAATCGGTGAGATAATTGACCCTCATGACCACAGAGCAAGAGAAACTAACTAGAGATAAGAGGAAAATGTTCTGTTCAACTTACATAGAGTTGGAAAAAGCGAATGCCAGGCCCTGTTGAAGCAACCTCTTCAACACTGGAGGTGGCCCATGAGGACAGTGTCTGAAACGTGACAGATCAAAAATAAAACAGGCAATACGAAGTTAATGGCCAGTGTTTTGAAAGGAGAAAGACCCCTATCCCAAAATAACGTTTTTAAGTAACAATAGGTAAAGTAGCACACCATAATTGTCCCAGCCGCTGAAGCTGCCTTTGCAGTTGCATATTCACCTACGTTTAAGTTGATATTGTCAGTCAGAACTGGTTTCTCTTTCATTTTTCATTATGATCAATTTAAACTCTCATAACATTAGACAGTCTCATAAGAACACTTCACATTGTGTATGCAGGTACCTATTGCCTGTTTAGCTCTTTTTAAGCATATTCCCGGTAGTACCAAACTATATATTATGGTTTTATGATCTCCATGGACCATAAGAGTTGTTACTTGTTGGTGCAGGTCTGTAAGTAAGTACCTTCAGGGTGAGCCATTTTCTGCATGGCCGTGGGAGCAATCATTATGGGCATCGAAATCTTGAAGCCCAAGACGGTTGTTGTCATATCAATCTTACTCACATCAATAAGAATGCGGGGTCGGAACCTATTTAGAATCACGTATATAAAAAGCTTAAAAAAGACCATCAACACTAAATTAATTATCTAGAACCTCGAGAAAAGCATTACGGAAGGCACGAGCTTACAAAATCCGAGAAAAAGCATTCCGGTTCTCCTTAAGAGTCCACTGGTCCTCTGCACCAGAGGCGTAGTAGTCAAAAACCATCTTTGGCAATTTCTGCCTTGCAATTTCCTCATACTCCATAATATTAGTGATCTCCATCTTTCAACTTCTGTCCTGTTTCCTATTAAGAAGTTCTGAAAAGTTTTAGAAAACAAGGTTATATTTGGATGAAGAATTCAAACGAAAATAGCAAATATGAGAACTTATCTCTAAGTTTCACCCAAGATTTTGAACTTTTTGGTAAGAATGTACTTTGATACTAAAGAGATGCGGATGCTTTTTAAATGTTTCTTAATCCAGCAATAAGTTTTCATAATAGCGATTATAGTGAAATGTTAAAGTGGATAACGGGCAACAAAAGTTTAAATGCAACTTTTTGAACTTCACCCGAAAAACGTGAGCAATTGAACTCCCCGTTGTAACATACTAGTTTTCTTGTTAAAACAGAACATCGAACTTAGTTTATGTGAATGTTTCAACAAAGTAAGGATCAGGATATTAAAATTTATCTATCTCATAGGTCATTCTGAAATATTTTTGGAAGGGAAGACGCGTCCAGGAGGAGCTTGCAGATATCATATAAACACAATACATACAAGCTTGGGATTTGTGATGCATGCTAGTGCCACACAGTCGCTCATTTAACATTTGCATGCAGCAAAATCATAACAGCTACAAGACCAAACTCAAAGAACAGATTTATCTGGTCAAAACCAAATCGTTCATGTTGTAAAAGCTGAGGGATTGACATTAGAAACAAGGAAGTTTAGCTCTTTTGTAGCGATACAGAAGCTTAAATTGATGCAAAGATGCATACACGTCAAGTAAAACATGTAAAGAAGTCAGAAGTAAAAGAAAGAAAATATCTCCTTAACTACCTAACCGACAGCAGGAGAGCTACAGCAAGAAGGCAAAGAAGATAACAGGGTACTTGGAGAAGGGAAAAGAGAAGGGGAGAGAGAGAGGAATAGAACTTACAAGCTTCCAAGTAAGGATAAGACATGCACAAGTGTGGGAATGGAGAATGGATATTGAGGTTATGGTGCACGGAGACTGAAAAAAAAACAAAAGGCAAGGATAAGGACATGGATATAAAATGGATTGGATTTCGGAGGCAAGGAAATATTGGGTAAAGCAAAATTTAAAGACTTCTGGAGAGCATTTTCTATTAACTATAGTTTTAAAACTTGGATTATACATTAAATCAGAAGTATTATTGATTATTAGTTCGATCGATTCGACCTGTTTGATCATTAATCAAATCAGTATGACATTATAATTATGTAATAATTATATTTAATTATATATAATATTAATAATATTAAAAATAAAAACATATTAAATAATATAAATAAATATAAGTAAAAATAAATTTGATCGGTACAAATAATCTAAATAAATATAAATAAAAGTGTGATGCATCTTAGAAAGAGATAAAGTAAAAAAAAAATTAAACCAATGACTAATTGATTCGACCAATCTCAATTTAACTGATCAATTAATCGATTCTTACTAATTCATATTGGTCCAATTACAAACTAATTTTTAAGAATCATCTCAACCGAATAATCGGTCAATTAGTAGTTAAATCGGTCAAATCAGCCAATTTAATCCGAATTTCATTGGTTTAAACCATTATGATACCCCAACTCAACACTCATCCCCATGTTTGTCAATCATCTTCTCCTGTTCATTTCACGTGTATTTGAGAGTGCGTGACCGCTCAAAACTCTTATTATTCAGGAGAATAAGAAAATAAAGCATAAATACGCATTCCCAATAATATTATTAATTTTTATAATTAATATTTAACAATGTCTCGCTTATAATATGATAATTATGATGTCAGTAAGCCATCAAAAATGTCAAACAGACGTTACGGGGACAATCACCAGCAGAAACATGACAACTTGTTGGAGGATCGATCTCTCGGTGAGCAAAAAATGCATAATAAAAATTCAATATCGTATTGGAGGCAAAAATAAAATTGTACTTTCTTGCTGACGTTTCCATACTTCAATTTGTCAGGGGTAATTCGCATTCGCCACACATATGCCAGACCTTGGTTTTGAAATCTGGACTGGATTGGTCGGTCCGACCGATGACCTGGCAGTCGATGATCCGGCTCGATTTATCTTTCCAAAACCAGATTCAATTAACTTAGATGAATCGATCAAACCGATCAATTAATCGGTTTTGACAGTCGCATCTGGCCCTGGTTGAATTTGTTCGACAATTTTTTTTTAAAATATTTTTAATATTATATATAATTAAATATAATTATTGTATAACTATTACGTCACACCGGTTCGATCGGTGGTCGAACCGGTCGAACCGGTCAAATCAGTAACTAGTAAGGCCACCAATTCAATGAACGGTCCAGATTTCAGAACATTGTGCCAGACAATCTAATGTTGTGAAACAGACATAAATAGACGGTTTAGTTACATGTTAATTAAAGGAGCGAAATTAGAATGCAATAAAATGATTTATAAAATGTAATATAATATAATAAAAAATTGTTGGTAAAGAATGAAAGAGTTCATTATATAATATAGTAAATTATTGTTTAGAAGATAAATGAAATAAAATAAAATATATAATAAATAATTATTATACTTATTACATTAAAATGAAGTTTTACATTAAAATTTTAAAACATCCAAATAAAAAATCAAGGATGTAACTAATTTTATTATTTTATTATTAATTATATACAATTTTTCTGATAATTATATAAAATAATATTATTAATTATTTAATAAATTTTATTATATTAAATTTTATTTTTGTAATTTATATTTAAAATAATTTATTTATATAAAATAATTAGTATTATGATAAAGAAAAAATTGATATTACCAAAAAACTAATAAATATATAAAATGTATGGATTGTTATTAATTAATATTAATAATTGAGAATATATTATATAGCATCTATAAACTTCTCCTCAGTTTCTTATTTTTATTATTTAAAATAAAATAAAATATTATATAAAATCATTCACCTCTCGTCTCATTCCGCTCTATTGTAAAACTTCCATCCAATCAATAAAATCGTTAATTAATTAACATTTCCCGGACCATACAAGTCCCTCGCTACTTTATCCTCTCAGAATTTGCTTGTTAGTTTTTCACTCGCTGCTGAAGATGGTTTTGTGTTCTCTGCACGCCGTCTCGTCTGTCTCTTCGCTCCAGAGGACCAACTCTTCTCCTTGTTATTCCTTAGATTCTGAATGTTCTTCAATCAAAAGCATTATTTTTCCGAGGCGAAAAGCCATAGCCTTTGGTTCCGGTTTGTCGATGGTTTCTCTGCTAGACTTGCTTAATACCATCTCAAAGCTGCCTTCTTTTCAATCTGCCGTTGCCCTTCAACTAGATGAAGTACAACAAGAAGAAGATAGAGTTGTTAATCTTTTCCAGGTCTTGATGGGCACCCTAAATTTCTTTTCTTTATTCTGCTCCCTTTTCGTTAAACATAACGGTGTTCTTAAAATAGAAATGACATGGCATTGCTGAATCTATTTGTTAATTGTCCATATTGAACATGTCTTTCACCAGTTCCAGAGATAAGTTTTCAGTAGTTCAGCGTTCTGTTTCAGTAGAGCATTTCTGGCTTCTGGACAAATTTAATTCCCTTTTTCAGTTCGATCATATTGGTTGGATTGAAATAAGTTGTCTCTTTTTTCATTCTTAGGAGGGGGCTCCGCTAGAATGTGTTCGGTTTAAAGATGCATTGCTACTTTCATGATTATTCGAAATTAACCCGAGAGATTGTTTTGGAGGTTTCTAGTCTTTTCTACTTTGAATTACAAATTCTTAGGGTTAGCTATCCAAGGGACAGGATAATAAAGACAGTGGAAAGAACTTAAAGAACAAAGTCTACTTAATATTGTACTATTTCCATGTTATTCAGCTGTCTGTGTTGCGTTTCTCATTCTTGTATCTGAATATTTGGCTTTAGGTAACATCACCATCAATTGTTTTCATTAAGGACCTCGAGTTAGCCAGAATCCCTAAGAATTCTTCCGATGAAATGATCCTTGCGGGGGATGAAAATACAAAAGTTGAAGGGACAGGCTCAGGCTTCATTTGGGATAAGTTTGGTCACATTGTGAGTATGTCTTCTCTAATTACTAAATTATATCTATGATGCAACGTTTCACGTGATTACCAGCCTTCATAGCCTGCCATGATCTCGAAATTACCTTAACAACTCTTCATTAAACAAGACAATTGATTTGATGAGAATAAAGTAATGATAATGTTCTATATTTCGTCTTGTTAAAGTACTTAAAAAATTGATTGCTACATGTGTTGAAAATTCAAAATTGATCTCATGCTTACGGAAATAAATAATTTTTATGATTTTTGAAAATGATGTAATGTCATTAATTTAGAAACATAATAAAGTACTAATTATGAAATTGTACATTGTTTATTCTTTTATCAATTTTCTCATGAAACTACTTTCTAAAATAAGTTATTGAAAACTATCATAATTGCAAAAACATCCTACTCACAACAACATTCATATACATGTATTGAGAAAACTCTACAACTAATAGAGAGGGATATATTAAGAGTAATTATTCCGATAGAAAGAGCACATGTTTATCTAAAAGGTTTGAAGCCTTTTAATAATTTAATTAAAATTAATTTTAATTAAATACTAATTAGGTTTCAATAAATTTCAATATTCAATATTCAATATTGGCCTTTATTAGTCAAATGTCTCATATTTGTCCTTAGAATTTTCTTAAATTTATAATTAAGTCTAACTTGACTATATTATTTTTTAAACCATTCTATGTAATGCGATCTATTATATTTTCAAGTACGTTGACAATGTATAAATTATGTTATTTAATTTATCTTTAATTCTTTAATAAATAATTTATATTCATATATTAAGATTAACGTTTAACAATGTATAATGACTATCGAAATATTAGGAATACCAAAGCAATTTTGCTTAATCTTTTGTCAATATTTCTTTCTCTTGTTATACATCGATTAGGCATCTAGGATGAATTTAACATTCACTCTATCTTATTGTAATCATTTTAGTTAAACATTACTAATTAATTATTTTAGTAATATTTAAAAATTAATTGTAAAGTGTTATTCCACCTTTATTAAAGACTTTTCAAATTAGTGCTAATCGAAAAAATAGAGAATTTCCTCATAACTTTAGGTAATGGTTCTCATATCAATCTCTCAACTATTTTTAGATAGTTCATATTATGTTTAACAAATGCCAATTGAGTTAGACTTAACTATGATAAGCCTTAATCAAAATATAGTAATTTTATAGAATTTTCAAGTTAGGTAAGTTCAGTGAAATTTTTCTAATAAATTATGTTTAACAAATACCAATTGAGTTAGACTTAATCGTGATAAGCCTTAATCAAAATATGGTAATTTTATAGAATTTTCAAGTTTGGTAAGTTTAGTGAAATTTTTTAATAAAGACTTACGTATTTACTTAACTATCTTTTATTTGGGTCTTTAAAATAGTCTATTTCTTTTGTAAAGAATAAATATAATATGTGTAGTCCTTCCACTTTATTAATACTTAGGCTTAATGGAACTATAACTAAAATAATAATTAAGAATAATACATACATATTCTATTATTCTTGTAATTATATTTTATTCACAAACTATAGTTATCTTTTAGATTTTTTATGAATTAGTTAATTAAACTATATAAATAAAATAAAAATATATTTAGTTAATTATGTCAAAATATATAATCAATTAATTGATTGTAAGACATAAATTAATAATATGTTTGATGCAAAAGAACTTAAAGTCTATAAGAGAATCTTAATCTTTAATTTGGTGGGATGAGGATTGAGAATTGAGTTGACATCAAAGATAAAAGTTGAAATTTAGATTGTATTAGGATTCCTTATTAGATAGCAAGTAATAGTATTATGTTATTCTATTTTAGATATGCTATTTTAGTTGTATAAGACTTGTAAAATTTCTATTGTAATAGGATTTAAATTAGAAACCCTTTTCCTACTAGAATAAGAACTATATATATATGTGGGTGTACTCAGCCTTTCATTAATAACAAACAATCTGAAATTTTTCTACAAACTTGAGTGTTCAACTAGTATGATGCTTTCGTCTAAGAGTGATTCTTAAATCCTAGAAGTGACTCCTAGTTTCTTAACTTTCATTCTTTGTGTTCACCACAAAATTCCAACAACCAAAATCCTATCTTCTAGCATATTCAACCCAAAAATTCTAATCGTAAATTTCACAAACTTTAAGATTTCAGCTATACAAAATTTGAAAATATAACATTCTTAGCCAAAATTAAACCTTGAAACTTGATATTCTAGTAGCCTAATGTCAGGCTTATTTCTTAATTTTGTGTTTTTAGCTACTAGTCAATAGGGAATGAGGTTAGGAAATTAACACCTATTGAAAGATCTAAGACAATGAAATCAATCAGCAACTCATGGAAAGCGCATGCGAGCCTTTAGAGGCCATGATAGAGTTGAAACACCCAATGAAATCGATGATATTACTATGAAGTTCGTGTTGAAGGCTCTGATTTTGTAGGAAAGATGAATCTACACCTGTTCTTAGACTGGACAAAAGCAATAGAGGATTTCTTTGACTGGTACCATATGTCAGAAGGTCGAAAAATTTGATTCGCAAAGATGAAGCTAGTTGGACACATTAAAATTTGGTGGAGATTGGTAGAGGATAGACTTCGAAAAACAGGCTAGCCATCAATTGTTGATTGGGAAGAGATGAAACTAAAGTTATTGAAAAAATACTTACCATTTCATTATCAGGAAGATCTCCAAGATCAACTCACAACCTTAGACAAGGGATTATGTCCGTAATTGAGTACACAGAAATATTTGATAAACTTTCTATCCAATGTGAAGGGATGGAGTCGGAACAACCACTTATATCTCACTACAAAAATGGCTTAAGGGAAGAAATTCATAAGGAGCTGATAATGCAAAGTATTTACAGCCTTGAAGATGCATATCACTTGGCTTTAAGAGAGGAACAATACTTAGGATGACAAGCAACTAAAAAGTTTCAAAGCCAAGCCAGGGAGTTTGGCATGAAGAGAACTACGACAATGCAAAACTTTAGACCAGCACCCAATGCATCAAAATCTGCACCACAAAACAACAACAAAACTTCTCAAAGAGCTTTAAACCATAGCTGAGACTAGGGCGAAAGGAGGCAGTAGTGACAAGAAGTGCTTGTAACGCAATGGGAGGGGCCACTGTGCTTGTGAATGTCCTACTAAAGCTTTGCATATGATGGGAGAAGAAGAAGAGAAAGAATTTGATGAGTACTTGTGTGAGAACGAAGTTGGAGAGGAGTTGGAAGGAGACTCTAGTGATGAACTAGCTAGTCCTACAAATATTAATGTTGTGAGACGTAGACTTACAACCCCTAAAGGGAAAGAACAAGAAGATGGTCATCCTATTGCCTTCCTCAGCAAGTCACTAGCCAGAAGACACTACAGAATGTCCACTTACGAAAAAGAATTTCTAGTGGTAATTAAGGCTATCAAGTACTGGCATCACTATTTGAGTTGCAAACCATTCATTGTTAAAACAGACCAAAAAAGCCTAAAATATTTGCTAGAGCTGCGTCTATCGACCCCCTTCCAACAATCATGGTTACGTAAGCTCCTCAGATATGACTTCAAAGTTCAATACCGTAGTGGAAAGGAGAATGCGACTGTAGACACACTTTCAAGAATCACTAGTGCGGAGATGCTGATGCTATCAGTAATACAAATACATGGAGAATTGCTAGAGGAAATTAAGAAAAGTTGGGGAGATGATCGAACAATTAAGGACATCATTAGGAAATTGGAATCGGGAAGCATGAAGTCTAGCATCTATGAATGGAAGGACGATTTACTTAGGTGGAAGGGTCGTTTAGTGCTAGGTGCTAACAAAACACTTTGGCAACAGATAATAAGTATCAACCATGACGAAGCTATGGGAGGGCATGCAGGAGTGGTGACAATGACAAAGAAATTACAAAAAATGTTTTTCTGGAAGGGAATGGCTAGGGATGTTGAAAATTATATTCAAAGATGCATGACTTGCCAGAGAAACAAGCATGACAATTCAGCTTATCTTGGATTATTGCAACCACTTAAAATACTAGAAGGAAGCTGGCGAGAGATGAGTGTCGACTTCGTCGAGGGACTTCCTACATCAAGGGGAAAGACAGTCATTTTCGTGGTTGTCGATTGGTTTACAAAATACTCCCACTTCATCCTTGTGAAGCATCCCTATTTTGCTTGTGACATTGTAGAATTGTTCCTCAATAATGTGTTTAAATTACATGGCATACCAGAATCGATAATTAGTGACAGAGACCTTGTTTTCCTGAGTAAATATTGGCGATAACTTCTTCGATTGCAAGGGATTCATCTGAAGTACTCCATAGCCTATCACCCTCAGACAGACGGTCTTACAGAAGCAGTGAATAAAATTCTAGAAACCTATTTATGATGTTTTTGCAGTGACACACCCCAACGATGGAGTGAGTGGATACCATTGGCTGAGTGGTGGTACAACACGACGTACCGTTTGTCCATCGATGCCACACCGTTTGAAGTCTTGTATGGCTACCCACCACTAGTTTATACACCTCATATAGCGGGAGACTCAAAGGTGGTAGAGATGGATTGAGTTTTAAAGGACAAGGAAGTAATGACTAACGTGACTAAATTTCATTTGCAGAGGGCCTATAATCGAATGAAACAATACGTCGATTCCAGACGATTAGAATGTGAATTTAAGGTTGACGAGATGGTGTTATTGATGTTACAACCATATAAATAGCATTCCCTCTAGAGGAGAAGCAACCAGAAATTATCTCCACTTTATTGTGGGCCATATAGAGTGATAAAATGTATCGGGAAAGTGGTGTACAAGCTTGAGCTACCACCAACATCCTTGATACACTGTATTCCACATATCACTATTGAAGAAGGCATACTTGGAGCAAGGTAGAACTTCATTATTGTTACCAGAGTTCCTCACCACTGTTGAACTGTGCCGTTGGCAGTATTGGGAAGACGCATAGCTAAAAGAAATAATAGCACCGTTACTAGCTGTTAATTTAATGGTCAGACAGTGGGAGCACCAATACAACATGGGAATATCTCTTTGATCTTCAAAGAAGATTTCCGGAGATTAATTTGATTGACAAGGATTTTAAGGGAATTGTTGCAGAGACAAATGGAAAAGACGAAGATGATGTGAGAAGCAACAAAAACTCACTAGATATTAATTACTAAGTACTAAGCGCAATGTTTAAATAAAAGCCCATGGTTGTAATACTACACTAGAATACACTGAATAGAATACTATTTGTATTAAAGTTGATCTATAATGACTATGTTGGCATGTAAAAACGAATGGAAATGTTCCCTCTCTCTTTCTCTATCTAGAACGATCCTATGTATCTCTCTCTCTAATGTTTTTCTCCATTCTCTTCTAACAATATCGCAACAGAATATATGTCTTATTCTGTTATCTTAAATTTTCATACAACACATGTTTTAACATATGAATGCTATTTTTGATACCACCACATAGCATAATCTTTATACTTTAGCTCATGATACTTTTGTTTTTATGGCGTTACAGGTGACGAATTACCATGTTGTAGCTAAACTGGCAACAGATGGAAGCAATTTACATCGTTGTAAGGTCTTTATCTGTTGATATTACACAAATATCTTCACGGCAACTGCCATTCTCAAATATCATTGAATGACTAAGTCCCATTATATGTGCCTTAGAGCGTTACTCTCTTAGTCCCTTCTTTTACAGGTATATTTTGTTGATAACAGAGGCAATAGCTTGTGCAGGGAGGGCAAACTTATTGGTTCTGATCCTGCTTATGACCTGGCTGTCCTTAAGGTGTCCTATCAGATCCATATGTTGCATTTATTTCAGATATATTATGAGTACTACTAGTATTAGCAAGATTAGGATGCAACTGATGGGCTTTCGACATGCATAACTCCTCGTATTACATTTTACTTCTGAAGTTGGAAGCAGGATCAATTATGTTATATCTGAATGACACTATATTTACTTCAATTTGCAAGAATCCTTTTTCTCAAACTAAAACTGTTTAAATTTTTTCTTGTGTAAAACTAATTGATAGGACCTCATTGGTAAGTGATACATTGTCGGAACATTTTCTGATATTTTTATCCTTCTATTTATATGCTGTTTAGAATTTTTCACTGTTCATGACTGATCATTCTATAAAAGTGAGGATTCTTGCACCTGCACTGTTAAGTTTAAAAATACAGGAATTATATGGGATTGCTTACTAGAATGTTGGCTACAGGTTGATGCTGAGGGGTACGAATTGAAGCCAGTAATTCTTGGTACTTCTAAGAATTTACACGTGGGACAGAGCTGCTTTGCCATTGGGAATCCTTATGGATATGAGAATACTCTAACAACAGGGGTAACTCCTCAACCATTGAAACTTCGTATAGGTCTTATTCCTCATGTTCGTTAGGCCATAACCTCACACAAAAATCACTGTCAAAGCCCATTAACATTCCAATCCTCAGATGATGGAGAAAGGGAAAAAATCTTATAAGCTAAAATGGACTTCTTTCTCATGATAAATCCCTTCCGTCACCCAAGCTCTGGACTTGACAAGGAAAATATCAACACTTATTAGCTGAGGAACTATTTGTTTCTACAAGCAACTCCTCCGAACTATGGCCAAAATTTTATATTTCATCAGTTATGCAACAAGAATTGTTCTTTCTGGATTTATTATCTTGACTTACTCCACGTGGCTTCGTAGCTTCATAATATATTTGTGGACATCAGATCTTTTGAATTCTGTTTTTTTGATAAAAGCAAAATCATAATTTTTTTTTTTTTTTTTGCTATGAGATAAAGAGTTAACGAATGGTGGGGGACATGAGGGTGATAAGATAGTTCTGTTGAAAATGCAGGTAGTGAGTGGCTTAGGCAGGGAAATACCTTCTCCCAGTGGGAAGGCCATTCGAGGAGCTATTCAAACCGATGCAGCTATTAATGCAGGTAAACTATGGTTTTGTTTCCTAAATAAATTATGAGCACTTAGAAAATGAAGAATGCAGAAGCTTTGGATCATATCTAACCCATGCATAGAATGAATTTTAACGTGCTTCAATCACCATCATGTTTTAAGGATAATGGATTTTATAGACGTTCTAATGATATTGATGACTCTTTACAGGGAATTCAGGTGGGCCGTTGATTGATTCATATGGACATGTTATTGGAGTCAATACAGCAACTTTCACTCGAAAAGGTAACTAGATGCCTCACAACTAACATTGGCTGAGACAATATCTGATAGCAAGAAATTACACTTTTGGATCAGTTCACATGTCACAATTAACAACTCCTGATTAGTCTCAAATGCATTGGAGCTCAAAAATGTTACCAAAGCTTTTACTATAAATTATGTCGCCACCATTACATTTTGTGTTTCTACTAAAGACAGTAACAATACATTTATCAGGCAATACTAGTTCTAGTAATGGAAACCAGATCAACACCTTCAGCTTAAGAGATCCCATTACATAATGCTTATTTCCCATTTCAGGGACGGGAGTATCCTCTGGAGTGAACTTCGCAATACCAATTGACCCTGTTGTTCGGATTGTTCCGTACATTATTGTTTATGGAACCCCTTACAGTGACAGGTTTTGATCACTTTTGATTATTTTAAAATGCCTGGTGTAATGGTCACATCGGGTTCTCGCAGCCTTGGTGTTACTTTATCCTGTGCTGCTCTCACATTGGATGGCCGTCCAAGCCTCACATGGAATCACTTTATTCCTCATTTATGGGCACACCTCTTTTGGCATTTTCACTACAATATAAAACGCGAGTGAACGAACCGACTAATTTAGCCTCGCACTAATCTAGACCGTAAAATGAAAGTGAATCAACTAGATTTTACGAAGTGTAGCTCGAAATTAACTAGTTTCGAGGAAAAGTACAGCTAAGAGATTTAAATTAAATACACTCCCAATGTTATAAATATCATAATATCCGTATTCATAACATTGGTATGATGTTTATAATGTAGGACACGACAGAATATTATTGGTATTGGATTTGATTTTGGAACGATATTATACTAAAGATTGTAAAATAGAAATTTGAAATAAAACAAATTTACTATTAATATCACTTTACATATTTTAAATACAAATGATATTCACATTAATATGAAAAAGATTATTTAATAATCGTATAAATACAAAATTAAAAAGAAAACAAAGTATTAAAATTTTATCATATAATAAATAATAATTATATCAAAACATCAACTAAAAATAATAAAATTCATGACTTTTATGTATTACAATAAGAGTTTGTGTGTGAGGAAATAACCAACTAGAATGAAATCTAAAATAAAAATAGTTACAGATGTATTTATATTAAATATTTAAAATTTAACATACATATCAAATAAAAGTTAATTAAAAAAAGAAATGAAATGCAAACTTAAAATTTAATTCAATCGAATATTCAATCAAATTATATTGACCTTAACTCTCATTTGATACAAAATCTTTATTATTGAGAAGAGTTTCATCATCACCATCATTCAAATATATTGCACCAAATAACATCTCAATAATTTTTCATTCAAGATTATCTTCACTCACGTCTATCAAACTCAATTACTTAAAGATAGATCTGGTCAAGGCAAATTGGATCTACAAAATTACTTGTTTTATTAAGAGCTCTAGTAAAGAAATAAAATTAAATTAGAAATTATATTAAACTTAAAAATGATAGTAACATACTTTTCTCAAAACTTTAAATTATATATTCGTTCAATCTTTTGTATTCTAATCTATTCCTTTTCTTAGAGTGGATAAATTCAAATGTGTTCTAACTTTTTCACATCCTGTTGCACTCACATATTGACTTAGAATTTAAATTGCAAACTTTTTCAGTTTTGAAACGCCACTTTTGGATTGATCCCAACAAGCAATTATACATTATAAAAAAATAAATTAATGATTAAATTTTAAAAGTAACGAAAGTAAAAACATATATACCTGGGATAAGTTTGTCTCTTTGATGAATAGTAATAAGCATCCTAAAATTATCATAAGAATTCTTACAAATATCAATTTGTGAGATTAAGAGATCTTGGATCATTTCACAAGCAACAATAGTCATAATAGTTAATAACATTCTCTATTAACTTCATCTTTCTTTGTAAAACTTGTTTTAAAATAAACACTATGATTAAACATAACAAAGCAAACAATAGAGAGTAAAATTGTCTTTTCCATGTTTCATTGATAATTGCAAGATAAGGTTTGGAAAAAAATATCCATTTTTTAGATTAGCCTTGATTTATTTCTTCACCCTCTGCATGACATCATAAAAATAACCAATAGTTTCTTTCTTATTACTATTATCTAGATAAAGTACCTTTACCAAAGACTCACAAACTCAAATGACTGATAAATGCATATTTGACTATATTTATACACACATATTTGATGTATTTTGTTTGATATTTTGTACTTTTATTGTATATTTGATACTTAATTTGCTCCAAGTGCAATTATAGGTTATAACCAAGTGCATTTATAGGTTATAATTTCCTTAATAGACTAAAAGGAGAAGAATTTGGATTAAAACGTGACAGAAAACAAAGATTTGAAGCAAATATGGGATACACGGCGAGTCTATGTCCATGTACGCTTATAGCCCATGCAAAATTGCAAATTTTGGAGATTTTGTGATATACACAATCCAATACATACTTGTGTACCAAACCGTGTTTGTCCTAGAAACCCTAAAATTCCTAGAAAAGGATATAAACAGAGGCAAACTGAACGGAGTAGAGTTTCTGAGCTGATTTTAGATGTGAAGAGCATGCAAAAGGGACAATATTTATCAAGAGAAGTGGAGAACGCAACGAAATCTTCAACAAATCCAATATATTACAACATTAAACCTCAAACTTACATGAACATTCAATAGAAAAGAAAGGAGATATAGAATTATGAACTCTTTATTTTCTATTCTTTTTTCTTCTTATTTATTTTTGATTTTGTTTTCTATCATGTGTAACTAAACATCTTTAAGGTCTAGGTGTAATGAGCTATAGTTTGTGCTACAATATATTTTGCTTCTTTTACTTATGCAATTATTTTGGTTGATCTATTACAATTCAATTATGTGTTTTATATATGTTCTAATAGATCTATAATATTAGTACATAATTTGATTTCAAAAGATAAAGATTTAGAAATCCTGTGTATAAATGGATTACGAGTTGATTGCAAACTTAGAGATAGAATAACAAAAATCCTCTAGATTAGGTCAAACCTAATAGTAGAATTCACAAATTGGTAAAACAATTCTAGAAACTTTAACCTAAAGAATTTTGGTTAATAAACCTAAGATTAGTTGTTAGTCATCTCGAGAGCGTTATTAAAATAAGATAGAAATTTTCACGATCCAATAGCCAATAAAACAATTGCATAATAAAAGGTTAATTATCTAAAGGTTTTAGGGAGGATTCATCACCTAGGTACTAATTGTTGATATTGATTATTTTCTAAGAGATTTCCTTTCTTCTCTGTTCATTATTGTTTTCTACTTTATTTATTACTTAAATATTTTTTAATTAAAAATGAACACTCAATTTGTAGACTAGATAATAGGATAAAGGTAAGTACTATTAATCATTGTCTTCATAAGATTGGATTCGTACTTGCCTATACTAGCTATAGCTATACCGTACACTTATGGTTAATTGAATATTGAGAAATTAAAATCAGTCAATCAATGACAAATTGACATTGATACTAAAATTTATGACATTCAGGTATAATTTTAGAAACCTCTAATCTAATTTTTGACTTAGCATACTGAGATGCAATCCACTTATCACTTGTAAATATTTGCCTAAACTCATTCTTCATCAGAATAAAACATTAAAGTGATAAAAAATTTAGTTGCAAATCTTGTAATAATAGTAAGAGAAAAATTCTTACCATTTATGAAATTCTTTCTCATTAAATTCAGGACCCATACACAATTGTAGATGAACTTGATCACCCTTTTTGTTTTCTATATAGTCTCATTAATAATAGGAAAATATCTAGCATCTCTTATGCTTTCTAGCATCATTTTTATGCAATATACAGGACAAGGAGTCTAATAAAAATAATTATACTTGGATTATAATCTTCTTTCAACTGCTTTATAAGCATAATCATTGTCAATAATGAACTAATTTTTTTGGCCCAACTTCATCCACAATTTCATCAAATATCTAAAATAGAGTGTTAGCATTCTAAATGAGGATAGAAGCATCAATAGACTTTAATCCTTTATAGAATAAACAAAAATTATTAATAGGTTCCTGTCTTCTATTTTTTCAACCAATACTCATGGTTGAACACCTATAAGTAGCCCAAGTCATTCTTTTTCCATCCAAATAACCTTTTATTTCATAAGAAGAGTTGCCATGAAGTTTACCTGTATAGTCATTAATTGAAGGAGTTTCGTATCCTAAACCGTAAGAGGTAATACCATCTATCATAGGTTGATAATAATAAAACTAGGCAACATTGAATGCTATACCTAAATCGTATCGCTACTTAATGATTGTCATGCCCATATTATGAACCGCTTCTTTAGAATGTAAGGAACTATAGCTTTGAAGGTTAAGCTTTAAGAGTTGTTCGTGGTGTAAAAAAACTAGACATTTGTCTTCTTTTTTTCCTAACATTAGGTGTAACATTCCCTTTTTGTTGTGTAAGAATACCACCAACTTCAACATCCCCACAATCATCTTAACCACCAATAAAAGAACTTTCATTACCAATTTTATAGTTCAATCTTTTCCTTCTATCTTTCTCATGCTACTACTCATCAAGAAAAGTCTTCATTTGTCATTTCATATCATAACTCACTTTTATATGAGGCTCCATATCACCTTTGATCATAGCTAAATGCATCTTTAATTTGGTGATTCCTCCACCTTTCAAATACTTGTTATAGTAAAAACAAATGGTATATTTCTTCATTCCTAGAACTAATCCAACATAAGCCCAAGCTGGATATTGAATGGAATTAAATGAGGAATTGGGTAGTGAATGTAGTAAGTTAATGATGAGTGGGAAATATGTTTAGGTTATTATGTGTTGGACAATGCCCTATTTGTGTGTAGGATTGCTTTAAATTGCATAAATGTTGAATTGGGGTGAATATTTGAAAATGCATGAGGAAATATGATATATTTCCTTGTAATGAATGAAAAGTATGAATATATGAGAAGTTGATGAAATGAAAGAAGGATGAGAATTCAAGGATTTTCCATTGTGTATAATTGTGTTACTTTGTGGGTTGTGTATGAAAATTGTGGAAGAGTGAAAAGATTTGATTTTGGTTTTGATGACTTTGAGATTTTAAGTAAATTTGTATGTGCTATGAAATTTATAGTGAATGAGTTGATTTGAGTGGAATTGAAAAGCAAGAGAATAAACAGTGAAAATGTTAGATTTTGGAGTTTTGAAAGTCTGAAATTGTTTGATGAATAGTAATAGTGTAGAGTTTGGATTTGAAATTTTTGTGAATTTTTCTGGGTTAATTTAGAGAGATTTTGGTCAAATGATCTTCATAAAAGTTGTAGCTTGCCTTGATAGCTTTCTATCGCTATAAAGTATGACATTTTTCGATATCAGGGTTGAAAGTTATGATCATTTGAATTTTTGGATGTTGTTCCAAAGATTATTATGCTTTGTTTTTGAAAATGTCCATAAGGGTAGGTTTTGTGGATGCTGGCTTTGAGGTAAATTCTAGACTGTTATGGTTTGAATTGGATCAATTAGCCTCTTGAAAGTTATAGAGGAATTTCATAGCTTTTCAATGATGTATAATATGCTATTTTTGGATGTGGGAAGTGAAAGATATGAATTTTTGAAGTTTGGATGTGGTTTAGGGTGAATTTATGGGGCAGAAACTTTGATTAAAATTTTTACCTATTTATAGGTTGAAATTGCTTTTAAGTTCTTGATGAAAGTTGTAGATTGTGTTTTTATCTTTCCATGGATATAAAGTATGACATTTTTGGACCATGGAGTTGAAAGTTATGATTTTTAGAAGTTGTGTTACTGTTTAGGGTGACATTAATTGGACAATAACTTTGATTGGGATTTTGAACCCTTTATAGGTCGATTTGATTTTTGAGTTCTACATGAAAGTTGTAGAGCTTTCTTTCAGCTTTCTATTAATACCAAGTTTGAAAAATTTGGAGCTCTGGATCAAGAGTTATGAATTTTAGAATTTTGGTAGTTAAAAAAAATAAATAAAAGAAGAAAGTGGCAGTCCTCACAAGGGCGATGCCCTCGGGAGGACGAACGCCTCGCAAGGGCTAGCGCGCGCCCAGCCCGCACCTCTCGCGAGTGCGACGCCGTTTTGATTTTGTTATTTTCCTCCCCTAATCTGACCCTCTTCCACTCTTTTTCTTATATCTTTTTCGTACGACATCCGATTGACCTGATTTTTGAAGCGTTAGATTCCTAAGAAATTTCTCTACCTCTCCATGAAAAATTGATAGGTTTTGATATTATTTTTGAAAAAGGTTGATTTAATCCAAGTGAGAGGATGGGTTGAAAAATTCTAAACATGCTTCAGTATTTTGGCGATATCTCGATCTGTGGAGATCCAATTGGATTGATTCTTATTGCAAAATAAACTGGAGACATGGATCTACAAGTTATAAGAAGGAATCAAAGTTTAATTTAGTCTTTAAGACTTTCCATTTCTGGAGTGAAGTTGGTTGTAGTGTGCAGTCTTGGTTTTACAATAGTCCGAAAAGTCTCGGGCTATAATTTCTAGATTATGGAACCAAATTTAATGATTTTTGTGTCATTGGAAAATTGAGACAATGAGGAACATTTCTCTAGAAGGAAGTGTTAGCAAATTCCTTCAATTTGATGATTAAAAAAATTTCTTAAGTTAAGCATGATTTTGAGGTTTTGTAATATTATATGATTTTGGGGAATTAATTAGCATGTTAATATAAGTAAGCTCATAGGACATGGATTAAATTGAAGTAAAGTGGGAAGATATGTATGAGGGCAAAAGTGGAAGGTCATTTAAGCATTAAGGTTACAAGGCTTACATGTAAGGGTATTTTGGACATTGCTCATTCATTAATGGCATTTTTGTAATTAAAAGGGTGGTCTTGCTTCTTAAAGGAAGGATAAGCACGAAAGTTTGAAAGAAAAGAAACAAAGAAGGAAAGAGAGAATGAGAGAGTGTTCGGATGGAGAAGAGAAGAAAGAAGAAAGAAAATTAGGGTTTTGATTTTCTAAGTTTTTAAGAGAGTTTTTGAAATTGATTCAAGAAGGAAAAAGAAAGAGGAGCATGAGGGCTTTCATATGATCCAAGAAACTCTTCATTTGGAGAAGATTCAAGGTAAGGATGGATTTTGATCTTTGGATTTTTAGAGAGATTTTGGTTCTTGTGGCTTAAGAATGGTATGAGTTTAAGTTTTCTAAGATCAATTTTATGATTTTGTGTTATGGGTTGTCCAATTTGGATTCCTATGGATTAGGGTTTTTACAATTGATGAAGGAGTTTAAGAAAGGCAAGAGAAGAGGCTTTGGACAAGTATTAAGCAAGGATATGAGGTGGGTACCACGTTTATAATTTGAATTATAAGCCACTAATATGTTTTCGAAAAATCAAGAAGATAAAATGTTTTCAAATGATTTGATAAATTACTACAATGGGTTAGATTTGATAAATGTCTACAATTGTTGCATTTTTGAATGATTGAGAATTTGCTATGTGAATTTGATTGAAATTGTGAAATTGTGAATGGAAATGTGTTTGAAATATGACATGCGTATGAAAACTAAGCTTTTAAATTGTGCCTTTGGGCAATCCGCTTTCAAGTGTGAAAATATGTTATGTGGGTTTGGTTAGGTCCCATAAGATGTCAAGTGCACTTGTTAAAAAAGCTTCTCCCGCCTGCACATTAGTGGCATTGGAGCTCGTTTGAGAACTCCCATAAGTTCACAGCTACACAGGACCGCTATGTGGAAATGTGTAGTACGTTCTGTTTCTGGACCAACCCAAACCATTCTGATGTGCTCATGTGCTCATGTGTGTTTATAAGTTTGATGCATACATGGTTTAAAGTTGTTCATCGATTATTTTGATAAATTGAAAAATTTTGAGAAATAAGCATCTGATGATTTCTACCGTGAAATTTTATGAAATGGCAATGAGTTTTGAAAATAATTTTTGCTTATTTTTCTGTTATAAGCATGTTACCCACGAGCTGTAAAGCTCACCCCCCTTTCATTCCCATCTCCAGGTCATGAGAAGGAAATCGGGTAAAAGAAAGTCAAAATATTACTTCAGATTTGTATGTTTTGGTTGTGTTTTGAGTTGTTGTTGTAAAACAAGGCTTCAGATGTACTTCGAGAAATTTTGAGATTTGGCATCTTATGTTTTATTTTTAAGTTAGATTGTTGTAAGAATAAGACCTTAAACATATGTTGAGAATTTTTAGGTTTTGGTATCTTGTGTATTTTGGATTTTGATATTGATGTTGTAATATGGCTTGAAATGCCATTAAAGTTTGTAAGCATTTACTTTAGGAAGTTAATGAGATATGGATTTGAAAGATAAATTTGTGTATGAGACATGGATTTGTGTATGGTTTTGAAATATGAATTTGTATATGGATGAGATGAGTGGGATTCGAATATTTGTGTATGGAT
This sequence comes from Erythroxylum novogranatense, assembly GCA_029891385.1. Lineage (NCBI taxonomy): Eukaryota > Viridiplantae > Streptophyta > Magnoliopsida > Malpighiales > Erythroxylaceae > Erythroxylum > Erythroxylum novogranatense. The sequence goes on along the minus strand of CM057229.1, from coordinate 79,278,542 downwards.
ATGCCATATGAATTTGTATTCGAATGAGATGAGTTGAATTTGAATGTAAGGTATCGGAAGAAGTTTTCCGTTTAAGTTGTTGAGTTTTGTATATAAATTGTGGGTATAGATACGTGTGTGGGAGATTTTTATGGAAAAAGAAAGATAAGTGTTTTTTTAAAAAAAGATGAGATATGAGATATGATTGAATTGGAGGAATCATATAAATTGAGGCTTGAGTGGGATTGATAAAGTCCATTTGGCAATTGAAGTTGCTTTGAATGAGGGTGGATGAATCTCACTTTTGAAATTGAAATTGCTTTGAATGATATTGGAAAAAAAATTATACCTATTTGGATTGGTTTAGACCAAGTGTGTCTTTACAATTTCCAACGTTTTCCTAAAGTATGCGTTTTTGGATGTCGGCGCTACAAGTTTTGACCTTAAGCTTGTTGATTTCTTTGGTTTTCGCCCATGCTTTATGATTTCAAGATCTGTTTTTCGAAAAATTCTGTATACACGCTTTTTAATTCTGAAAGGTTGGGCTCCAGAAACGGGTCCCAACACTTAAGGAAGCTGGACAAAGGAGGCTGATGAAGTTGAATGAGTTAGATGAATTTCGCCTTGATGCTTTTGAGAATGCTCGAATATGCAAGGAGAGAACTAAGGCTTTCCTTAATAAGCATATCCTTCGGTGAGAATTTAATCCTAGTCAAAAAGTTTTGTTATTTAACTCTCGTTAAAAAATTTTTCTAGGAAAATTTTGATCAAAGAGGTTGAACTCTTTGATGTATAAGATCTTTTTGGGACCATTTCCAGTATCCTTCGGTAATGAATACATCTTTGTAGTGGTTGATTATGTATCCAAATGGGTGGAAGCCACAACTTTGTCAAACAACACTGGGGCTAGTGTTGTCAAATTCATCAAGAAGCACATATTCTCAAGATTTGGTGTTCTAGGAGCTATAATCAATGAAAATGGAGTACGTCTTCAAAATCATCAATTCAAATCTCTATTGGCAAAATATGGGTGTCATTATAAGTTTGGAACCACCTATCACCCTCAAACTAGCGGGCAAGTTGAGGTATCTAATAGGGAAATCAAGCAAATTTTGGAGAAAACTGTTAGTACTTCAAGAAAGGATTAGGCATTAAAGCTTGATGACACTCTTTGGGCATACAGGACAGCATACAAGGTTCCCTTGGGATGTCTCCTTATAGATTAGTCTTTAGAAAATCTTGCCATCTTTCGGTTGAAATTGAGCACAGGGCGTTATGGGCAATCCGGAAGTTGAACTATGATCTTAAGGAATCTGGACAAAGGAGGTTGATGGAGTTGAATGAGTTAGATGAATTTTGCCTAGATGCTTTTGAGAATGCTCAAATGTACAAGGAGAGAACTAAGTCTTTCTATGACAAGCATATCCTTTAGCGAGAATTTAAACCTAGTTAAAATTTTTTGTTATTTAAATCTCATTTAAAATTGTTTCCAAAAAAATTGCGATCAAGATGGTTTGGACCTTTTGTAGTGACCAAAATATATCCACTTGAGCCACAGAGATTAGAAGGGATGATCAACAACCCTTTATATTCAATGGACAACGATTCAAGCATTATTTTTAGGGAGAAATGGATAGATTTATCTCCACCATCACATTCAAAAATTGACATCATGATGACTGAGTCTAGCTGAGGAAATTAAATTTTAAGCTTGTTGGGAGGTAACCTTATATTTCTAACTCTCTTTGTCATGTTATTAATTTCATTTTGTCATATCTTCTTATTCTAGTTTGTTATATGTTGCATAGGGCTAGTGTTTACTAGACATCCTAATGATACCTTCTATTAGCATGAGGAATAATGTAGCATCCCACTCCCACGAGACCCGAACCCGACATCGACGGTGATATCCGAGCCCGCGACCCGTGAGGGTGGTATGCTAGAACAGTCAATACAGTTTAAAACTTGGTAATATATATAATTTTTTTTTAAAACCCATCGAGAGCTCCAATATCAGTAAATAATTTGGGCCCGTTCTAATACGAAATCATTTTCAATCAGAACATTATTTCGGTAATCAAATTACAATACAACATTAATCAATCGGGGCACTCCGCAATACCCGTACGAATCTTGCGGAAGTACAAATTTACATATAATTCAAAAGACACAAATGCAGACGTGAACTGATCCCGACCTTAACTCTGACTTGCAATTGGTAATCATACTCCCGTGCCCAACGGGGTACTCTCCGATCCCTGAAAAATATTTACAATTTTGGGTGAGTTTGCGAACTCAATGAGAAACCATCATCGATGGTTCACTCAATTCATGCATAAACACACAATTTATCAATTATCACATACAATCACAATTCACAAATGTAAGGCGTATCGCCTTTCATACAGTCCACATTTAATCATACAATATATGCAATGCACATGAGACCCTTTCCATTTTCATTACGTTGTTGTGACCGTGCGCCTGAAACTGTCCCAGTGATGGGCACATTGCGTTGAGCCAGTGGCTCTGAAAACATTGGGCTTGAAGCCCTGATACATTGAGCCTGAGGCTCTGAATACGTTGGACCTGAGGTCCTGTGCGTTGAGCTGAAAGCTCTCATATACGTTGGGCGTGATATGCCCTGATACGGTGGCTGCTCCGGTCACAACTGCCTTTATCTGATCATACTTTGATGCATGCAATGCACATGTTCCAATTTCCCTTTACAAGTCAATGTTATTTGCCATATCTTCGGACTTTCGGTCCAGTATTTCAATCATATACATTTCCAATTTATTGCATCCTACCATATCACATTGATAGTCACATCCCATGTATCAAAACAAACAACTAACACTTCAATATCAATTTCCCATTTCCTCGGACCTTTGGTCCGAGATCTCCAATGCAAACATTCACAAACAGTTACACACAAGTAGCACTTCGATAACAAGTTTCCAATACTTCGGACACCTATGGTCCGAAATCATTCAAAAGCAAACCACATCATTTTCATCACATATAGATTGAGGAACCAACTAGGTTACTCACCTGTACTTCCGAGCTAATATCTGTAAGTCTCAGTAACGTCGGTAGATCGACGCTCCAAATGTGCCTCCATAATAAGCAGAAAATATAATCATTACCTCTTGTTCAATCAGAACTATTTAATAATGCATATGAAGCAATTTGCAGGTGCACAATGCATGTTCATGATATTCCCAGCCCTAATCTCATTTTTTTCTATTAGAAAAATCCGTCTAAAAATTAGAAACCTATTGGCATTGACGGTGCGCAATTCGGACCTCTATAGGTCCCCAATTAAACAAAACAGTGATTAAAGGCTCCGTTACCCGGGGCCACGTCAATTTCCCGTCCAAAAATTCCCAATTTCTCACAAAATGAAATTAAACATGTCACAAATCCGATGCCTAAAAAATCAGATCAATCAGACGTCGAACGGAAAAGAAATTGACAAAAGAAGCAAGAAATTCTAAAATACCAATTAACAAAAAAAAATAAGGGACCAGCCTCGCTGGGGCGAGACGTCGCCCTAGCGAGGCCGACTTATCCGACCTCGTCTAGGGCGAGGCGCCGCCTAGCGATGCCGCCTTTAAGCCTCGTCACTAGATGCAGGCGTCATACTAGTGACCGGGCGTGATTCCCATTCCTTCTCTCTCCTATTTCCAACCCAAATTTACAACAACAATAATTCTTAGCATACAAATTAGAAAAATACAAATTATACCTTGTTGGAAAGATCATATAAACCTCTACAATTCTTAAGAAGACCATAAAAATTAATTTCACCTCTAAGGGTGTCAAAAATCCCATCAAAGCTACTGCCTACTCAAAACCCATCAACACAGGACAGTACCTTGCAAATTCAAGAACTCACTGATTATTCAGCCAAAAATTACCACATAAATATGCTCAATAATTTCACAATGTCATCTACAACTTTCATGAACAACCCAAAATCAAATTCACTTGATAACCAGGTCAAACAATTCCCCAAAGCATCAGCCCTCTGAAATCAACCAATCTGGACAGTAATTTTTGAAACAGCATATCTCTTAGCAAAAAAGTCACAAAATTCATTACCTTATATCCCTGAAAAGCTAAGATCTCAAACTTCAATTTTCATGAAGAACTAAAACTCCAATTCGATTTCTAACAATTTCAAAACTGTTATGGAAGCTACTGTCATGATCAGCCATTCACAATCTAGTTTAGGTTCAGTTTTTGCAAAATCGTAACTCCCAACTCTGACCTCTAAAAATTACACACCATATATCATTTTCAAGATAATTTCTTCCTCTACAACTTTTAGAAGATCACTTACACCAATTCAGTCCACAAAAATTGCTAAAATTGCTCCCAAGCAGACTGCTCACAAAACCAACACTTTGACTAGGTTTCTCCAAAAAGCATAAAACCAATCAATAGAAATCAGTTCATATCTCCCAATATACAACTCGAAAATTAGCAAGATCAGTGGAAATGGAAAGCTAACTCAATATTCTACAACTTCCATGAAGACCATTTTCCCAAATTCCATCTCAATTAATTTAGAAAAATCAGCAAAATAATCAGGTCATATATGCGAGTACTGTTCACAGACCCTACAAACAGAAACTTTCCATGCAAAGATTCACCCTTCTAACATTACAATTTAACATCACCTATTTCACACAAAGTTGAGGCCAACATCCCAAAGTTTCATTGGGCATAAACCTCACCTCATTTGCTCACTTACACAATTAGTTATGATCAACACATTACAATAGGTCAAAGATTCATTTTCCAGCTTTCAACATTAACCTAACTCCTATCACTTCTAACACCAATAACACATCACTAAGCATCCATTTATACCTCTCATTCAACCACAAATTCATCACAACATATAATTATATGATTATACAAAAGTTGGAAGCACCCTCACAACACCACTTCCATACTTTATTTACATTTATCTAACATCATAACATCATTAACAACATGTAAATTCACAAGCTTCCACTACTCTATCATCTTCCCTCACTCAAGCATGCATTAAACCCATTCAAACCTACCACTTTCATGATCAAATAAATGCTCAAAGGATTCCCATGCATGCTTCTAACTACCAAAAGAAGGAAAGCAAACACAACTCTTACCTAACAAGTTGCAAGTTCCAATTGCTTCAAATCTTCAAGTTCACACACCAACTTCTATATCAAACCTCACCTACGGCTATCACACCAACCATGCATATATCATCACCTTCGCAAGGCTTCACTTGGTCTTGGTAGAGAATAAAGAGAGGCAAGGCAAGTAGCAAAGAAAAGCCTCTTATAAGGGTTGGAAAAGGAACATGCGAAGGAATCGGATGATGAAGAACAAACCAACTTTCACTTTTGTTTTGTTTTAAAAGAAGAGCCGTACATGACAAGGGAACTCCAGCACAATAGATCTTTTAAAAGTGATTTATTGACTTCCAACTTGAAGAGTGTCGTAGGTGATAAGTATAAGAGACAAAATTAATCAATGAAAAGGGACACTTGGCTTCCAATGGGAAAATGCAATTTATCAACTAATCCTATTTAGTTAAGTACTAATTCCAATTAAGCTCTAATCATGACACTAAAATAATTTCCTAACATCAATTATCCACTAATCTCATGCCATTAGGCAATCTGTTCAACACAAAACATCACTCGATCGATCTGTTGAAATTTTGGTCCGGGCAAGAACCCCGAACCATTTTTTTGAAAATTACCTAAATTGCCCAAAATTGTAAAACATATGACAGTCCACTCCCAATAATTGTTCAAACACGAAAACCATATTTTCCACAACAAAAACACATTTAGGCCATTTACTGGCGATTTTGCGGTCAAAATTTTCTCCGGACAATTCGGAAAAATTCTGAAAATCCCATAAAATGTAAAACACTCAATGACGCACTCCAAATAATTTTTCAAATACAATTATCCTATAAATTTCACAAAGAATCTCAAGTTGAAACCTAAGCCGTAAAATGTCATGAATGCATGTTTACCATGTGCAAGTGCAACAAACCATCAATCATAGAGGCTATATGCTGTATGAGCATGCCGAGATATAATTTAATACTCCTGACCCGACCAAATTTACTAAAATACCCTTCCCATCGGAGATGGGATGTTACAAATAATGTAATCACGACTTGTCAATCCTAGAGATGAGACCCATGCTACGTGTGGGGATAGGTAAGTAGTAATGTCTCTTGGTTTTCATTAATCTCTTCATTATTAGCACTCAAACATCATGCATATAGTCCTATGATATCACTGAATGAGTAGAAGGGACAAAAGAAGAGTAAACAAGGTGAGAAATTTTTTGATTCACCGAGAAAGTCCATTTAATGGACTTGAAGTTTGTTTACAGACTTGCAGATTCAACATAATGCAGAAAGACCCGAAAAGGTCCGTTTAGCAGACATTACGTCCACTTAACGTGTAACATCTCGTCACCGATAGGAAGGTTATATTGGTAAATTGAGACGGGTTATGATTTTTACCGCATATTATTGACTGAGCATTCATTTGGCCTCTAATTTTAGAGAAATGAGTCTTCTGCACATGCGCATATAGGTAAATGCATTCATGACATTTTCCCGGCATTTGATTTTTAATTTGATATGAATTGTGATTTGTGAGATAGTTGGATTTTGATTATAAATTATTAGGAATTTTGGGAATAATTGAGTTTGAATATTGAGTTGGAACTGTATTGAGTGATCGTCAGTTGATAGTGAACTTTAGGAAATATTTTTCTGGTAATTCGGGAGAAAAGTCTGGACCGGAAAATTCTCCGAGTGACGGACTGATTGACTGCATGGTACTAGAATAACTGGTAAATGGCAATGGAAAATTTAGAGATATGATATTGGCAATTAATATGTTGAGTTATTGAAGTTTGGAGACAAATTGAACTGGAAATGAATTTGAAAAGAGAAAGAGATTTAAATGTTTTGGGAGGAAAAAAAAAGACAAGAGGCTTAATTGTTCTGCATATAAACGCCTTAAGTTTTGAGTTTTGAAGGAAAAGAAATCCTTCTCTCCCAGGGCACGATTGCTTCTTCTTCCTTGGGTGATTTTCGATCCTTGTCCTTCTACTTGCTTGCTTTTCCTTCCTTGTGTAAAGCCAAGCCTAAACCCTAAGGGAAGACGGTGATTGTGAGAGTTCGAAAGCTTAATCGTTGGTGTTAGGGTTTGGAAAGATTTCGGAAGTTAAAGAGGGGAAGCTTGATTTGGTAAGTAAATTGGTTTAATGTTTTTTATTTATTAGTTAAATGTATACATGAGTTTATTTGTGAAAGATTGGGGTAGTTATGGGTGAGTTATGACTGATTTTAGAGAAATAAAAGTAAAAAGGGAATCGAAGAAGATGAACCAGGGCCCGCACGTCGCGATGAGAAAATGATTAGACGTCGTGACGAGAAAAGGAGTTTTCGCCGCGACGTGCATAGGCGCCGCGACGAGCGCATGTCGCGACAAGCGATAAATTGCACGTCGCGACGAGAGATAGATTGGGATGTCGCGACGAGCAAGTTTGTATGTCGCGCCGAGACACTGTATAGACGCTGCGGCGAGCGTCTATACGTCGCGGCGAGGACCAGATTTCTGAACTAATTTAGTTTGGTTTTTAGGGCATAACTAATGGGGTAGACCTCCAATTGAGGTGATGCTTGATTCGTTACGAATTAGAGAACGAGGTCTACAATTGAGAAAAAGAATGAGAGTTTGAATTCAGGTTTTTGAGATCTCAATTAGTGAAAGAAAGTTAAGGATGTGATTGTATTGCACCTTCTTAACAATTGGAGTATAATGTGAGACTTTGAAAATAAAATCAATGCTATTGGAAATTTTAGAAACTGAGCATAATGGGTGAATTTGATCTAGAGAATAGTGATAATGATTTTGAAGTAATACTCTAGCGAGTATGATTTGATAAATTGACTGAATATTAGAATGGAATTGTTGGAGTTTCGTAACATGATATTATTGAGCAATTGCGTAGAGAGTTAGAATTTGACAAAAGAAAGTAGAAAATGGGAAATAGCACCGAGAAAGTCATGAATAGGCATCGTACATCTTTTATTTAAGACATGTGCATCATTGAATTATTTTTGATTGTGCATTTAGTAATTGGAAAATTATTTGATTGTTATAGAGGATCCGATGGATCGATATTCCACGGATATTGCTGGGACTTCTAGGCTGAAGCTTAGAAGTACAGGTGAGTAACCTAGTTGGTTCCTCAATCTCTGATTTGTTAAATGCTATGTATGAACTACCTGCGAATATGAATTGAATGATCTGTCTGATTTTAATCAATACTGATGAATGAAATGTGCTATTGTGAAATTGTGAACGCATGCTATGCAAGATCGGAAATTGGTAATTAACAGTTGTGACTGGAGCAAATTCTGATCGGAGCTATCAGCTCAACCACTGTGAAATGGGGCCTAAGGCCCGAAAGGGAATAGTGCATACCCGAAGAGCTCTCCTATCCCTAATGCGCGTGGGCAGTAGTGCATACCCGGAGGGCTCTCATACCCCTAAAATGCGATTACTGTTTGATGTGCCCGAAATGGGACTATACTGACGCCCAGTCACAACACTGAAATAAAATAGAAAACGTCATGCATTAAGTATCTGATTGTACTGTAGTTCTTGAAATGGGTTAACTGTGTATGTGTGATAATTGTTTAGTGAAGTTTCTGATTGCTGTTCTGAATGTGTTATTGTGTTGATCTGTACGCAATTTGCGTAATGCATGAATTGGGTGAACCATCGATGATGGTTTCTCATTGAGTTCGCAAACTCACCCAACATTGCAATTATTTTTCAGGAATTGGCGAGTACCCCGTTAGACAAACGGGAGTATGATTACCGCAAAAGAGTCAGAGTTTGAAGTCGGGATCAGTTTCACATCTTCATTAGAGTCATTCGGTATTATTGTAAATTTGTAATTCTGCAAATCCAGCAGATTAGTACCGTTATTGTATTGGGCTCAATTTTAGCTATGGATAATGTGTGTATGAATTGATTTATGACTGGAATTGTTTTATGATCGAAAATGATTTCGTATTAAAACGGGCTCAAATTATTTACTAATATCTGCGCACTCGATTGTTTTTTTAAATGAAAAATGTATTACCGAGTTTTTAAACTGTTTCGACTGCTCTAGCATACCACCCTCGTGAGACACGAGCTCGGATATCACCCTCGATATCGGATTTGGGTCTTGCGGGAGCGCGATGCTACATAACGGACCTACAGTTTTATTACAACCCAAGAGATTCGTAAAAGTCCGCTAAGCGGACATGGACTGTGTTCAAAATTAAATTGTCTTATTCTTTTCCACTTTTCCCGCACGTTCTCTCTAACTAGCCGTCACCCCTGTGTTCTCTCCTTCATTCACTCATGCCAACCATCTTCTAACCTAAGATTCTCCATTTTTTTGCTTCATTCTTCTCCCTTTTTCTACCTTCACATACCCCATCCCCATAACATCCCATTCCAACCAAACCTTTATCTTTCAAGTCGCCTCTCTCTCTCTTTTGCCAAGATAATACTTCATGGTTGATGATTCCAAGGGCTCTTCTTGAGATTGGATGTGAAGTATATGTAATATCTACTTCAATTCAGTTTGGGTAAGTGTTATGCATATTGTCGTATTGTGAGTGGATGCTTGAAAGTCATACTATCGTGGTTGTTATTGATTTTGGGTTGGCTTGTGTTGAACTTGTGGAGTTAAGATTGAAATTGTTGGACCCCAAACTTTTCTTAGAATGTAGAAATATGAAATTAAGACAATGATGAACATTTCTCTAGAAGGAAGTTTTAGCAAATTCCTTCAATTTGATAGTGAGAATAATGTCCTAAAGTAAGCATTCATGAGAATAAAGTTAGGGGCATATTGGGAAGTCCACTTAAGGACATAATTTAAAGGCTTTGAATGGAGGAGCAAAATGGTCATTAGCCATTAATTAATGACATGGCACTATAAAAAGGGAAGGGGGCTGTCGTTTGGAGGAGGCAAGCCACGAAATTTATGAGAGAAGAGGAAGAAAAGAAAGAAAGAAGAGAGAAGGGAGAGCAAGTTTTGGTGGAGAAAGAAGGGAGAGCCTAGGGTTTCAGATTTTTGGGGGTTCAAACTTGGTTTTTCGTTGATTCATGAAGGAAAAAGATGGAAAGAGAAGAGAGCTTCCTTCCAAGCCAAGCAAATTCAAAAATGGTGAAAAATGAGGTAACAGATGAGTTTGGATCTTTGAGTTTTTGATGAGTTTTTGGTTTGGATAGTTTAAGATTGGTATGGGCTTGTTAATTCCATGATCAATTTTGGAAATTTTATGTTGAAATTGATTCAATTTTGGATTTATGTGAGTTAGGGTTTATGCCCAATTTTGGGATTTGGAGATTTTAAAAATTTATGATTTAGATAGCTTGATTATATGTGGAATTAGTGTTTTCTAAGTTCAATTTGAGGATTATGTCATTTATGAAGTTGAAATTGGGTGAAATTGGTTTAGGTAATTTTCAATTGGAAGAAGAAAAGAGGAAATGGACAAATTGATGATTGGGACAAGCTTTTAGCATCGTTTCGAGGTGGGTTTCATGTTTATAGTTGAATAATAAGCCATTACAGATTTTCCCAAATTGAGAGAATAAAATGATTTCAAGTATTTTATGATTGTGCATATATTGTTTTCAAATGATTTAAAGAATTGACTTATATGTGTGTTCATATACTCCATGAATTGGATTTGAATGGTTATGAACATGCAAAAATGCATTGTGGTGTGTTTATGTTATGTTATGCATTGAAAGATGTATGACACTTTGATGAGAATTGAATTGTGATGTGATTATGCTATGTATTTTAGCATGGCATTTTGATTGAATGGAAAGAAGAAAAATCATGAGAATATGAATTTAAGAATGATTGAATTAAGTATGAAAGCTTTCCATTTCGATAAATGATTTTGAGCATTGCTTATGTGCTTTGTTGGGTGAGAGAGGAACCGTTTCGTTAGTCACGTGCACGTCGATGTTAAGCCTTCTCCTGGCTGCCCGCTTGTGACCCGCGAGATTCGAAAGTGGACTCGTTTCGTTTACGGAGTAAACTTCGGTTTCTCTGTTTTGTTCACGACCCTCTAGCCAAATTATTTGTGCATTAGCATTTCGATGTGTTATGTTATGATGTGAATTGTGTGTTATGCTTGAACGAGAAATGACATAATTTGTGATTTATAATTTTGAATACATGATGAGAATTTGAGAAACGAGCGCTTTATGGATTTTTAACAAGAATTTCTATGACAGTAAACTTTTGAATGGTTTTGCTTATGATTGATTATAAACCTGTTACCCACGGGCTTTTTAAGCTCACCCCCACTTTCCATCCCATCTTCAGGTAAAAAGAATGAGATCGGGAAATCAAGGGTCAAGGCATCATTTCGATTTTGCATATTTTGTATTGGAAGTTAGACTTTGTAAAGATAAGATGTTTGAAGTATGTTAGAATTATGGAATTTTGTATCTTTGTTGTATTTCAAAACTTTGATATTGATGATGTAACATGGCTTGGAATGCCATTAAAGATGGAATTTTGTATCTTTGTTGTATTTCAAAACTTTGATATTGATGATGTAACATGGCTTGGAATGCCATTAAAGTTTTGTAAACATTTACCTTATGATGTAAACGAAATATGGATTTGTGTATGGTTTTGAAATGCGAATTTGTGTATGGTTGAGTTGGAATTAGATGTATTGGAAGAAGTCATCCACTTGTATTGACGAGCTTTAAATATGAGTTGTGATTATATATATATATATAAGTGAGATAGTATGGAAAAGAAAGATAGGGTGTTTGGTGAATGATAAGAGGTTATTGAATATGAGAGTATATGAATTGAGGTTGATATGTAAGTAAAGCTTGTTTAAACATTGACTTTGTTTTCAAATGAGAATAAGAATTGAGAAGTTCATCTTGTATGATTATGTTCCATTAAAGCTTGATATGGATGGATGAGTTTATCTTTGGTTGAGAATTTCATTGTTGCTAGGGTTAGAAGAATGTGTTGATTTTAGGAAGGATGTGTGTGATGAATCCTTTGGAATTGAGTTTCAATGATGTTTGTAGTTGTTTAATGGATTTGAAGTGATTTTTGTGGTATTGGAAGAAAAGTATGAGATAAGGGGAAGTTAGGATGTGTTTAGGAACCTTTGGAGGGGTCTTGGAGGGTGAAAAATTGGTGGTACCCGTAGGTTACACGGTCTGCCCGTGTGAATTTCAGACAGACCGTGTGATTTGGGGCAGTAACACCATTCCACCCGAAGGTTACACGGGCTGACCGTGTGATTTTTACACAGTCTATGTAATTCGACCCTCATCACGACAGATTTTCAAATTTTGGTCTTCATGAAAGTTGTATCCCTAGATGTCTACTTTCTAATGGTCCAAGAACTAAGTCAATCTGACATCTATAATGAGAGTTATAGTGTTTGCGCCAAAGCATGTTCAGTAGGAATCGGGATATGAACATATCGGATTCGTTTGGCCATAACTCCTTCTTCCGACCTCCAATTGAGGTGATTCTTAATACAATTGATTCCTAAGACATGTATCTATCTCTACATGAAAATTTGGGTCTTTTTGAGTTGATTGGAATAAGTTTTAAGGAAAGAAAGTGAGGAGTCAATCGGGAGACCCTGATTGAGGTATGAACACACTTTGGATTTTCAAGCATAACGTGAGCTATAGAACTCCGATTGAGATGATTCATTCTTCAAAGTAATTGGAAGCTATAAACAAAATCGATGATGGTTAAGGAGACCTCATTGGAATGCGTTCACGTCACATGGTTCCTTTTAAGAGTTGGGTTCCGGAAACGGCGCCCAACAGAAATGCAATATTAGGGTGTGTTTGAAATTGAAAGTGTTGGATCGGAAAAAGAGAAAATGCTTTGTTTAGAAAAACGGTATATTTCAAAACTTTTAAGAAATCATTGCTTGCAGCGGAAGCAACAAATCCAAATCAACATGCTAATCCATACATGATATGGTATAAGGATAATAAAATATAAACAAGATCAGGAGTATTACCGACTCCTTATTTCTGACTTTAAATCATCATTGCGCTATCCTCTCCTTCTTCGTGTATCCAAATCCTTTGCCTTTGACTCTTTTCCTTTAGCAATATACTTTCTCCTTGTTTTAGTATCCTTAACCAATTAGATTTACCACCTGTTCTTCAAGGACAATTAGGTTAACAAAATCCTTTGGTGGGAAAGGAGAAGAAATGTTTGGAGGAGATTTTCTTAGAAGAAGAAGAAGCAAAATTGAAACTCTTTCAATTGGTATTTTCGATTCTCTCTTTCATGAAAGGAGAGAAGGTGTAAAGAACATGCAAGAACCCTTTCTTTCCTAACAATTTCGTATATTCATGGATGGAAGGAGAGAGAGGCATCAAATGCATCACTTCTTTCATTAATCACTCATAAAATAGCCAACAAATGAGATTATCTTCATTTATCTTTATGATGGCTATTTGAAAAGACCATAACCTAAAATTCAATACCCAATTTCGGTTTTGTCAAGAAGAAAGAAGGAAGATGGTCCATCTAATGTACATCTTTCATCTTTAATCTAATGAATACAAATAGGTTACAAGCCAACATTAAAAAACAACCATTAAACCATTTAATGGTAGGTTCATAACTCCATTTAATGATGATTAACCATAATAAAGACCATCTTTATTTAGCATTTTAATGTCAAATGTGTGGTTACACATTTAACCTAGGAATAACCGAAATTGCTATCTTCTTCTTAAAAAAATTGTTTTTAATATAATTAATATAATTAATTACATTAAACCAAAAACTAAGCCTATTACTAAATGTACATTTGGGCTTCTTTAATTAGACCAAGCCCAAGATTCAATTATGGGCTTCTAATTAACCTCCATTTATATTTCTTACTTAGCTTGATAACCTTCCTTAAAGCCAAGTGGAGAATCTTATTGGACTTTGATAATTCAAGCTCGATAAGCCCGAATTAATTGATCTCATTGGAATTAATTCTAGCTTATTAACTAAATGTCATTCCACTAAAGACAATTAGTTGAACTCTTGAATTATTAAATATTATGAGAATATGTCCAATTGCAAACCCTATTTAGAACCTTATTATAGCCATCTGCACAACAAAGGGTAAAATTACCGTTTTGCCCTTATGTTGGTTTTTTCTTCTAGATCTCTCATTTTACTTTATATGGTGATTAACACATAAGATCTCATATCGGTGTTAAGACTTGATGGGTAGCTAGTCCATCAAACTACGACGTCGCTTTAATCACCAAATCTCCTTAAAACATCTAGAAGAGATGATAACACTATAAACTCTTTATTTGAGTGAATGTTCCCTGATACATGTTTCAATTAATAATTCCAACATGCAGACACTGGATTAATACTCTGTAAAAATCCATTCCGATCATATCAAGAATTATAATGAAACATATATGAGTTCACCACTCATCAAGATTGTGGTTCATAATAAGCGAATGCTTAAGTTGTATGTTTTAAGATTAAAGTAACGACCCACTTTATTCTTGAAAACATACTCGATTCCAGATTCATTCAATAGTACCATTATCGATATTCAACTACCATCATGATATGAAACCCATCATTCCCTTGAAGTAAACTCCTTTACTTATATGGAGATAAATCGCAACACTACAGTCTAAACCATAATCAAGCGACCAACTTGATTATTCAACTGTGAATCAATTAATTCAGATTCTAATAATATACATGTTTCCCATACATCTCTATGTGTATGTATATTACTTACAAAAGAATCTTGGTACCTTATGACTAGATATATAATGCTCATACAGATAAAACCAAACTCTTTTGTTTTATTAATAATAAATATTTTATTACAAAGCATGGCGAAGAAGATAAAGTTACATGTAAATACACTTGCTTTCTAGGGTACTATATTTACATAACTCCAACAATCTCCCACTTGCCCTAAAGCAAGTTTGACATATCCCTCATTCCCATCCCTTTTAGGTGACCCTGAAAGCTCTTTTGAGTCAATGTCTTTGTGAACGAATCAGCAAGGTTTTGCTCGGTGGGAATCTTTACCACATCCACTTCTCCACGTTGTATTTTCTTCCTTATAAGATGATACTTTCGCTCAATGTTTTTGGCAGCTTTGTGGTTCCGAGATTCTTTAGAATTAGCCACTGCCCCACTATTATCACAATAAAGTGTAATGGCCTTTTCCGCCTCTGGAACTACCTCCAAATCATTTAGGAACTTCCGGAGCTAGACTACTTCTGTTGCTGCTTCACTAGCAACAACATACTCAGCCTCCATAGTCGAATCAGCAATACAAGATTGCTTGACACTCCTCCAAACTATGGCTCCACCTCCTAAAGTAAATATAGAACTAGAAGTTGATTTCCTTGAATCAACATCTGATTGGAAATCAGAATCCGTATATCCTGTCGGAATAAGATTACTTCCAAAGTAAACAAGCATTAAGTTCTTCGTCCTATGAAGATACTTAAGTATACACTTAACCGCAGTCCAATGTTCCATTCCTAGATTGGACTGAAATCTGCTTACTAGTCCCACTGTGTAACAGATATCCGGTCTAGTGCACAGCATTGCATACATCAAACTACCAACTGCCGAAGAATATGGAATGTTACGCATGCGTTCAACCTCCTCTTGGGTTTTAGGTGCTTGTTCCTTTGAAAGTTTGATTCCATGTCTAGTAGGAGTAAAACCCCTCTTGGAATCTTGCATGGCGAAGTTATTGAGCATATTCTCAATGTAGGTTAGTTGAGACAAAGCTATCTGTTTGTTCTTTCGATCCCTTATAAGTTTGATCCCTAGAACATAGGTAGCCTCTCCCAAATCCTTCATTGAAAACTGTTCATTCAGCCATCCCTTAACCGCAGATAACATTCCCACATCATTCCCAATGAGCAGAATGTCATCAACATATAGGATTAGGAAAGTAACCTTACCTTCTTGTATTCTTTTATAAACACAAGGCTCATCTAGGTTTTGTATGAACACATAGGTTTTGATAGCCTTATCAAACCTAATGTTCTAAGACCTAGATGCTTGCTTAAGTCCATAAATGGACCTTTGCAACTTGCAAACCTTATGCTCATTACCTGGCTCAATGAATCCTTCTGGTTGGGCCTTATAAATGGTCTCCTCAAGATCCCCATTAAGAAATGCGGTCTTGACATCCATTTGCCATATTTCATAATCGAAATAGGCTCCTATGGCCAAAAGAATCCTGATGGACTTAAGCATGGCAACCGGAGAAAAAGTCTCCTCATAGTCTATACCCTCCTTTTGAGTATAGCCTTTAGCTACCAATCTAGCTTTAAAGGTCTCTACCTTTCCATCCGATCCCCTTTTCCTTTTGTAGATCCATTTACACCCTATGGCTTTTAGACCTGGTGGTAGATCTACAAGGACCCAGACTTCATTAGTATACATAGAATCTATTTCCGATTCCATCACCTTGAGCCATTTTCCTGCATCAACATCATTAATAGCTTGTGTATACGTAATGGGATCTATTTCTTCTTGGTCCAAGATGGCATTAAGCCTTCTCCTAAACCCAGATACCTATCTGGCTGTCTCACAACCCTCCCACTACGTCTAGGCACACCTTGATGTTCAGTTGCACCTCTGATTCAACTCTTGAATCCATTTCGACATCTTGTTCTGTCATATCCAAAACAACTCTTGGTTTGGATGAAATTGAAGTGAATCACACGTTAATACAATACTTATAAAATGATATAGAATGCACGAGAAGGGGGGGTTGAATTGTATATTCCCCTTTTTGATAAATCTTTCAAAAATGTTTGTTAGAAATAAAATTCTTTACAGAACTTTCGATAGATTCTAATTAATCAAAACTTTTGAAAACTTTGTTTACTGATTAAGTAATGATAAAACTTGAATCTAAAATAGAGATAGAGTGAGAGTAGTTGACACAACAATTTATCCTAGTTCACCCCAAACTGTAGGCTACGTCCAGTCCTCAGAGTTCTTTCTGAGATTTTCACTATCTCTTTCAATGTTACAAGTATTCTTTGCGAGCCTCTTCAGGTCTCTACAACTAGTATTCTTTCACACTTAGCCTCTGCAGGCTATTTGCACTACTTTTTCTCAGAAAAGTGTTTGAACACTTGTTACAGTAAAATAGCTCTCAGCTAGTTGAACAGAATGCTTTTACGATCATGTAGATGTAAATCTGCTAACTCTTTCTGCTTTTTGCTAACTTTTTCTGACTTTCTCTAACCTTGCAATCTTTGACTTTGACTTGTATTGATAGCCTTCGTCTCCAACTGCTTCTTGATTCTTGTTTCTTGAATCTTTAAAGAAACGGTTATTCAGTTGAGTTCTGTAACTAACTAGAACTGACTCCTTCATCTTCTTTTCGAATTCCGCATCTGTTTTTCTTCGTTTGTATTTTATAAATGCGTATTCCTGCGCTCGCTTACATTTTTACTTAAATGCGTATCGCTTTTACTTCTTACGTATGCCTTTTTACTATTTAGCGTCTTAAATCGCTTTTACTATTCGCATTTAAATCTGCGTCTGCGTCGCTTTGTTTAAGCGCTTGCGTTTGTGTTTCGCTCGTTAAATACATGTTCTTTTGTCTTTGTGACTTGCTCATTTGTTTGACTTAAATCGTATGTCCGATTTAAATCATATAATCGACTTAAATGCCTTTTGTTTTTCTTTTATTTTGCTCTTTTGTTATACATCAAAATCATATTTAAGTAAAGTCATTTGGACTTAACAATCTCCCCCTTTTTGGTGATAACAAATTATATACAAAAGAAAACAAAATACAATTTTTTGAAAAGAACAACAACAAAAACTTATCTTAAGAACTTCTTCTTTGACTTCTTTCTTTCTTCGTCTGCTTCAGTCACACCTTCTTTTCTGAACATTCTGAACATCCTCTTCTCTTCTGCTCATTCTCTTCTCCCCTTGTTCATTCTCTTCTTTTATGCTCTTCTCCCCCTATTTGTTATAATAAAAAATGATTAACAATGATGGCTCTTCAGTAGTTCTGTCATCATCTTCTTCAGGTCATTCATCGTCTCCTTGATCTCGTTGACTTCACCACGTAATTTGCTGATTTCAGCTTGTGAGTCCAACGGTGAGGAGGATTGATCAGTATCTGCTAAGGGAGCAGTGAACGGAATTGTCGTAGTATAAGCATCAGAGGTAGGAATGTATTCATCATTGATCTCAATAGTTGGTGGACGAATAAATGTATCAGACTCAAGAAGATCTAAGTCAAACGGAGCAGGCAGCATCAACAACTGTCTTCCTTGCAGGGGTATGCCTTCAGCTTCAATAGACAGTGTACCAAATAAAGGTCTAATATGCAAAACTGTCTAAAAAAGGAATTCTATAAACGTCCCTGTGATAAATCTTCCCCCCACTGGATAGTCTTCTTGCTTGTCAGTATAGCTGCAGCTCGCTTCATCTTTATTCTCATTCGAAGCGCATGCATCATCAATTTTACGCACTTCTTCTTTAATTTGATATGCGGACAGATCATCACGAACTTTTTCAGGAAATAGCTTTGACTTCCCCTTAGTCAAATCCAAAGGATATCTTGGCTGGATATCCGGTACAATCTTTATTTCCGTGTTTTCTGTGATCGGAAAAATAGTACCGCGACTTCTGTGGAATTTTTGTAGGGTATGGCTTCAGGCGGCATCCCTCAAAGCATAGTAGAACATCTTTTCATCTTCTTTCAGTAAGTCCCATGTGTCACTATTCATTGACATAGGTTGTACGAGAGCTACTGTCTTCTTCATTAGTTGACTACCGATGGCGATAGCAATTTTTCTGGTAACAAAATGAATCATTTTGATCTTCAGCTTTTGTTTTCTCAAAAACTTATGATAGTTGTATACCATCAGACAAGGTTTATCATTATCCGAGTCTGATTCTACTGTTGCCTCTGGTTGTGCTTCAATAGGATTTTCCTGAACCAGGCTTTGCTTCACTGGTTCCTCCTGTTGAGCAATGGGGATTTCCTGAACTCTGCTCTGCTCAGTTTCTTTTTCTTTTTGAGCAGCATCAGAGGTTTCTTTCTTTCGACTAACCTCCTCAGCAGTTGACACGGTCTTCTTTCGACTAATCTTCTTAGTCTTGTCTTCTACTTCAGTCAGTCTTGAAGATTTCTGTACTTGAGATTTTTCTCTTTCAAATTCTGATTTTCTCTTCTTGTTAGTCTCTTTGGCTTTTCTAGCTGTATCCTCTTCCAGAATAGAAATTAACGACCTTGTTGCTTTAGGTGCACAAGATTGAGGAGTTTGTTCCTGACTCTGTTCTCTGGCATTCTTCTCTTCTTGTTGCCTTAGAGTCCGAATCCTCGGTGATCTCTTCGCCTTCTTCGTAACTTCACTTAAAAGACTTTCTCCTTGTCTTTTTGGCGCACCTTCTTCTGTCCTTCGAGGTAGACTTACTTCGACCTGAGGACTTGCCCGTTTTATCAGCGGTCTTCCCATAAGTCTTCTTATTTCTTCTGCAGGCGATCTTATACTCACTTGAGTTTGGAGACTTGAAGCGGGAGACTTCTTCGATACACGCTCCCCCTCAGTTCTTGTTCTCCTTGAAGAGTCTATTTCTTCTCTGATCACTGTCCTTAGACCCATTCACCGTATAGTGATTGAATCAATCTTACTTTTCACTGGAATATACTTCTATTTCCTTTATGTAGAAGGATTCCGGATTCCTTAAAAATCCTTGTAAGAAGCATGCCGTAAGGATAGTTGTTTGTATCTTTTATCCCCTTAATCATATAATGAAAGGTTAAGAAGGGTAAATCGACAGGATTGCGATTCAGCAGGTAGAACAGGCATTGTTCATCTAGGGTAGTCACCAAATGTCTGGAACCTACTCTGAGTAGAATGCAATTAAACAGAATCACATGGAGAACCCTAGCTTTTGGGATCAGATTCGAAGTCTTCCTCTCTGAAGGATCATTGGCTCCATATAATTATCTTCTGACATCTTCTTCTCTCATACCAACTTGAGACATCCAACTGGCCTTGGTAGATAGAGTCTCACCAACCGATGGACAATCGGTCACCTTCTTTATCAGCTCTTTAGTCACAACAACAGATATACCATCTACTGAAGATACCACAGTGTTGTCTACAAGCTAAGCATTCTTCCAAAAATCGAAAACCTCATTTGTGTAGACTGGTTCTCGTACCTGGAAGAAATTCCTCCAACCAGCTCTTTCAATCTCAGGTTCTATGTCCATACCATCCTTTCTCAATGACTCGAAATCCATATGCCTTCCGAATATCATAGCTGCCTCCATTGTTTCAGAACGAAAACTATTTCTGGTTAGCTTTTCGTCTAGGGTAGGATGATTGAGAGAATTTGGAAAGCAAGATGAACCGTCTGGTGATGAGAGTAACCGCAATGATATCAACTTCAGGCAACTTGAAAGGTCTTATCACGCATATTCTAGAATCATAGGGATTCTGAAGATCGCGAGGCGTTTCCCTAAAAAACTTCCCTTTTCAGAGAAGTTACCAGTTGTAACTCACTGTTCCTTACGCCGTTAGTTTTGACGTCCCTTTAGCCTGACTGTTCGCTTAACATGACCATGTTAAGGTTGCGTCTGATCTTCTGGAACCGTTCTTCACTTAATGGTTTGGTGAAGATGTCTGCCCACTGAGACTCTGTTTCGATGAACTGCAGGCGCATTACCTTCCTCTGAACATAGTCTCTCAGAAAGTGATGTCTAACTTCGATGTGCTTCACTCTAGAATGCTGAATCGGATTCTTTGATAGATTGATTGCACTAGTGTTGTCGTAGTAGATTGGAATCTTCTCTTCCTGAACTGAGTAGTCTTCAAGTTGATATTTGATCCACAACATCTGTGAACAACAGCTTGCGACTGACATATACTCTGCTTCGGCGGTTGATAGAGCTATCGAGCTTTGTCTCTTGCTTGACCAGGAAACTAGGTTTGCGCCAAGAAAGTGACATCCTCCACTTGTGCTCTTTCTTTCGATTCTATCTCCGGCATAGTCCGCATCGCAATATCCGATTAACCTGAAATCTCTACCTTTCTCAAACATTAAGCAAAGATCAGTAGTACCTGCAAGATATCTCATAATTCTTTTAACAACAATAAAATGAGACTCTCTAGGATTGGCCTGAAACCTTGCACACAAGCAAACACTGAATAAAGTATCAGGTCTACTTTTTGTAAGATACAGTAAAGAACCGATCATCCTCTATCAGGGTTTGATCCACCTTCTTACCAAGTTCATCTTTCGACAAAAGGTTTGAAGGGTGCATCGGGGTTGCCATAGGCTTCACATTATTCATATCAAACTTGAGCAACAATTCTTTCACGTACTTTTTTTGACGAATAAAGATCTTTTCTTCGGTCTGCTTAACTTGTAACCTAAGAAAGAACTTTAATTCACCCATCATGCTCATTTCAAACTCTTTCTTCATTAGACTCTCAAACTTCATGCATAGCTTGCTTGAAGTAGCACCAAAAATAATATCATCAACATAAATATGAACTAAAATAAAATCATTCTGAAAATTCTTCCTAAAGAGCGTCTTATCAACTTGACCTCTACTAAAACCATTCTCTAAGAGAAAAGTACTCAGACGATCATACTAAGCTCTAGGAGCTTGCTTCAGGCCGTATAAGGCTTTATGAAGTCTATAGACATGGTATGGATTCTTAACATCTTCGAA
Organism: Erythroxylum novogranatense; assembly: GCA_029891385.1. Lineage (NCBI taxonomy): Eukaryota > Viridiplantae > Streptophyta > Magnoliopsida > Malpighiales > Erythroxylaceae > Erythroxylum > Erythroxylum novogranatense. Next base: position 79,256,704 of record CM057229.1, on the reverse strand, counting down.
ACCAGGTGGTTGCTTAACATACACCTCTTCGTCTATAAGACCATTCAGAAAGGCACTCTTAACATCCATCTGAAATAGCTTTATATTAAGACAAACTGCATATGCCAACAATATCTTAATGGCTTCAAGTCTTGCTACTGGAGGATACGTCTCATTGTAGTCTATTCCTTATTGCTGATTATAGCCTTGTGCTACTAATCTAGCCTTATTTCGACTCACTCTTCCTGATTCGTCTAACTTATTCTTAAAGACCCATCTGGTTCCTATGATGGATTTCTTAGGGGGTTTCGGAACTAAGGACCACACATTATTCCTAATAAATTGATTCAGCTCCTCTTGCATGGCTAACACCCAAGCTTCGTCTCGAAGAGCTTCCTCAACCTTCTTAGGTTCTATTTCAGAGATAAAAGCCACATTAGCTTCTCTACTGAATCTGGACCTTGTTCTAACTCCTTCTGAGGTCTCTCCGATAATCAACTCTTCTGGATGACAACTTTTATATTTCCAGTCTCTTTTCAGTTCGATAGTTTCTGGAATATCTTCAACTTTGTCTACTTGAATTCCTAGTGATGGAGTTTCTGTACTATCATCTAAGTTCTTTGAAAGACCTTCACTCTCCATGTCATCTTCCTTATGGGGTTGGGAACTATCATCAAACTTGACATGGATGGTTTCCTCAACTGTCTTTGAAGTAAGGTTGTACACCCGAAATGCCTTAGACGATGATGAGTAGCCTAGAAAGATTCCTGGATAGGTCTTTGAATCAAATTTATCCAACAACTCCTTTGTATTCAGAATAGAGCACTTGCACCCGAATGGATGAAAGTAAGATATGTTTGGTCTTCTTCCATTCCATAACTCATAAGGAGTCTTCTTCAACATGGGTCGCAACAGAATTCTATTCTGAATATAGCATGCTGTATTCACAGCTTCTGCCCAGAAGTATTTAGGAAGATTCATCTCACACAGCATGGTCCTTGCCATTTCTTGAATCGTCCTGTTCTTCCTTTCAACAACTCCATTCTGTTGTGGAGTCTTGGGAGCAGAGAAATTGTGGAAAATTCCATTCTCCTCATAGAATAACCTAAACTTCTCATTCTCAAATTCTCCACCATTGTCACTCCTGATATTGGCTATAGATACTCCTTTTTTGTTCTGTAACTTTCTGGATAAGGTCCTAAAGCACTTAAAAGATTCATCTTTGTGTGATAAAAATAATATCCAACAAAATCGAGTAAAGTTATCAACAATAACAAGTCCATCTTTCTTTCCGCCAAGACTTATTGTCCTTGTTGGACCAAATAAATCCATATGTAACAGCTCTAAAGGTCTAGATGATGTTACAAAATTTTTAGAAGAAAAAGAGGTTTTAACTTGTTTTCCTTTCAAGCAGTTTTCACGAAAAACTCTTTGTCAAAACTTATTTTTGGCAATCCTCTTACCAAATCATGTTTTGCCAACTTTGAAATATGTTTAAAAGAGATGTGACCTAGCTTTTTATGCCAGATTAGTCTTTCTTCTTCGGAAGATAGAAAACATGAAATATTTTGGCTTTGAAAATCTTCTAAATTAATTTTGTAAAGATTGTTTCTTCTCTTGGCGAGAGAAAAGTATAGACCCATCTTTGTTTCGACTTAAAAAGATTTTGATTGAATGTGATTGTGAAACCAGAATCACACAATTGACTGACGCTAATCAAGTTATGCTTGAGACCATCAACAAGCAATACATTATTTATGCATGCAAAGGAATCTTTACCAATTTTACCGATTCCAATGATCTTGCCTCTTGGTTGTCTCCAAAGTTACCGATCCTCCTTCTTATCTTTGAAGGTCTAGGAACATAGACCTTTTCTTTTCATATGTCGCGAGCATCCATTGCCTAAATACTAATGGTGCTTGCCGATCTTCCAAGGAAGGATATCTGCAGGAGAAACTATTTTATTTTTGGGTACCCAAATTTTCTTGGGTCCTTTATGGTTAGTAGTATGCATATGATGAGTTCTTTGATGCATATAACTAGAATGTTGATTAAAACGAGATTTATTATGGTTTCTCTTTTGAATGACAGGTTTTTTATGAGACTGAGTCTTGTTACCTGTAAACCCTAATCCGGTTTTATCACTCGGATGTCTACATTTTCCAAGCATCTCATTCATTTTCTTAGTGCTCTCTGTGAAGGTAGCTAAATCAGCTGACAGATTCTTAATTCTTAGTTTAAGCTGATTAATCTCTTCTGATCTGTCTATGACTTTATTTTTCTCCTCTAATTGCTTCTTTAGGCGGACATTTTCTCTCTATTACTTGATATGTCTAATATTTTCTGCATACTTTTCTTTAACAGTTTGTCTTGTTTCGAATAGCATGAGAATCTTCTAACAATTCTGAGTAGGCATCATGCAAATTATCGTAGTCAGATTTTACCTCCTCATCACTATCTTCCTCGGCTACCAGGCAGATGTTTGCATGTTCAGACGACTTGGAACCTGTATCTGATTATGATGAATCTAGGTCCTCCCACGTTGCCATCATGCTTTTCTTGCTTTCTCTACTCTTCTTAGGTTTCTTCTTAAGAGTAGGACATTCGGACTTGTAGTGTCCAGGCTGATTGCACTCATAGCAGATGATAGATGACTTCTCTGGCTTAGCTTCATCTTTGACATTCTTCTTGAAAGTCTAGTTTGCTCTGGACTTCTTCTTCCACATGCGTCTTATCTTTCTAGAGATAAAAGATAACTCGTCGTCTTCATCACTTGACTCCGGTTCTGATTGGCTGGAGTCGTCATCCTTTGATTCTTCAATCTTTAATGCTTTTCATGATTTCTTCCGTCTTTGAGTCTTGTGATTCTTATGTCCGCCTTGGCCGCTATCGACTTGTCCGTTTGGGCTTGTCTTGACATCGAGTTCAACTTCATGAATCTTCAGGATCCAAGCAACTCGTCAAGTTTTAGCATGCTCAAATCTTTGGCTTCTTGCACCGCGATAACTTTAGGTCTCCACCTCTTGGAAGACTCCTTAAGATCTTTCGAACATGGTCTTGATTGTTATGCGTTCTTCGAGCTTTCAATCCATTGACAATTGTTTGAAATCTTCCAAACATTTGATCAATGGATTCTTCATCTTTCATCCTGAAAAGTTCATACTGGTGCACAAGAATACTTATCTTGGATTCTTTAACTTGGCTTGTGCCTTCGTGAGCGATGGACAATGTGTCCCACATCTCCTTCGCGGTATCGCATCCGTGGACTTTATCATACTCGCTCCTGCTTAGGGTACGCGCCAAGAAAAACTTCGCTTTTGAGTTCAGTTGTGTTCTCGCCTTTTGGTCAGCCGTCCATCTGACTCGTGGAATGGAATTGCCATCTTCATCTACTGGTGTATAAGGTCCGTTCTCTATTACGTCCCAAATGTAACATCCCACCCCCTACTGGAAGGGTAAAATAGAAAATTTGTCATAGGATGGGATTGATAGGGAATAATTAGTACTGTTCATGCATAATAGGATTGCTACACAATCAATTGTGCACATGGAATTCTCAGACATGCATTCATGATAATTCCGATAATTGGGCCTAATGCAATTTTATTGGGATTAACATGGTTATAGGGTTTGAAAAATTATTTTGGTGATCCAGTGTGTTTTATATTTTAAGGAATTTTAGAAATTTTCTGAAATTTTCCTAGAAAATTCGGACCGCAAAATCGCCTAGGTAAATAGCCTAAATGTGTTTTTGTTATGGAAAATGTGGTTTTCGTGTTTGAAAAATTATTGGGAGTGGACTGTTATATGTTTTACAATTTTGGGCAATTTCGTAATTTTCAAAAAATGATTCGGAGAAATTCGAAAATTCCTGATAGGAAAAAAATCGCCAAGTAATGAACCTGTTGATTTTCGGTATCGAAAATTTTATCTAATGGCACTACACTAGTGGATACATTATTTTGGGATTGTAATTAGGGTCATTGGAATTGATTGGGTTAATTTTGGACTAGGTTTAATTGATTAAAGTATTAATATGTTGACTTTTCCTCACTATTTGTTTAACTAATCCTATAATGCCACCTTGCCTCCATTTAATGCTTTCTTACCTCATAATTTTCGGTGATGTTGCCTATAAGAAGATGGAAAGAAGGAAATTTTTTTGGTTGAAGCTTCTCCATCACCGAAAATTGGCTTTGAATAAAGAATGGTTTTGTTGACTTTTCTTTTCTCATGGAACCAATGGCATCTTTCCACCTTTCTCCTTCATGTAATGTCCACTTATGGCTTTTATTGGTTTTGCCAAGTGATGTCCACGTTTATGCCTTAATCAATTGATGAAAGATGATTTTTAGAATGGCTTCTTTACTCCTCATCCAAACTCCTCCATCATTTTCTTCTTTCTTTCATCAAAGTAAATCCTTCCTCCTCCAAACCTTACTAAGCCACTTGCTTTCCTTGATGGACTATACTTGCATGGTGGTTGAAGAGAGTAGAAAGAGGAGGTTGGAATAGTAGTAAAGAGTTGAAGAAATTGAAGGTGGAAGCTTGAATAGGTAAGTGTATGATTTAAGTTTTCCTTATGCTTTGAGTATGCATTTAATGAATCATAGTAGTTAGTTGCATTGATTGGAAGTTATTATTCATTATATATGATGTATAATGCATGGAGGTCATGAAACCTATGGTTTAAATTGTTGGGTAAGACTAAGTTTAAGTATGACTTGAAAGTTGTATGATTGAAGTGTTTTAGCTTGATTTTGGATTGTATATTGATGACTAAACTAGCATGAAATGTAAGAGGTAAGTGCTGCCAAATTATGGTAGTTATTCCTAGTGAATGTAGGCATGATATAGGGACTGATTTTGTGTCCAATTGAGATGCTTATGGATGTAGGAAGGGTGTTGGAATGAAAGGAAGTGAATTGGTGAAGTAAGGCTGAAAATTGAATTTTGACCTAGTATACTGATTTGATCATAACTCATTGTGTAGATATGCAAATGAGGCAAGGTTTGTGCCCAAATAAACTTTGGTTTGTCAGCTACATGTTTGTGTGAAATAGGTGTTGTCCAATTGTAGCTTGAAGATGGTGAATTTTTGCATGGAAAGTCACTGTCAGGGTTACTGTGAACAGTAACCGAGATATAGGTCCTAGAGTTTTGCTAATTTTTCTCAATTAATTGAGAAGGAATTAGAACAAAGGGAATAAATGAAAGTTGAAGTCTATTAAGTTAGATTTCCAATGCCACTGATTTTGCAATTTTTCGATGTGTATATGAGGAGATATGGACTGATGACTATTGGCTGTCTTAATGCATTGAGTGAAACCTAGTTGAAATGTCAGATTTGGTGCACATTCTGTTTAGAAGTAATTTTAGCAATTTATGTGAATAGAATTGGTTTGAGTGATCTTCTGAAGAATTGTAGAGGAAGTGATTATCTTGAAAATTGTATATAGCATGCTATTTTTAGATAACAGAATTGGGACTTATGACTTTTCAAAGATTGGACTGAAGTTAGGTCATGGACTGTTGAACAGGGCAGTAACTTGCAGGACTGTTTTGAATTGGTCAATGATAGAATTTGATTATAATCCCTTCATGATAAGTGTATTACTGTGTTTTATCTTTTCATGGGTATAAAGTATGCAATTTTTCGACATTTGTACAACGAGTTATACTGTTTGAAAAATTACTGCCCAATTTGAGTACTTCCAAGGGCAGCAGCCTTCACTGAATTGTTTGACCTAGTTATCCATTGAATTTGAATTTAGACTATTCATGAAAGTTTTAGATAACATTGTGATCTTGATGAGAATATTTATTGTGTAATTTTTGACTGAAGAGAAAGAAAGTTACTGAATTTTCAAGGTACTGTACTGTATTGAGTGACTTTGAGTGAGCAGTAGCTTTCATGGGGTCTTTGACACCCTTAGGGGTGGAATTACTTTAAATGGTCTAAATGAAACTTGTAGAGCATGTCATGATCTTTCCAATGAGATATAGTTGGTAATTTTCTGAATTGTGTGCAATAAGTTATTGACGTTGGAAGTTGGATTAGAAATCAGAAAAAAGGGGAAATGGGAAGATGAATCACGCCTGGTCACTAGGGCGACGCCTCGCCCTAGTGACGAGGCTTAGAGAGGGTCGGCATCGCTAGGGCGACGCCTCGCCCTAGCGACGAGGCCGGATGAGTCAGCCCGCTAGGCGACGTCTCGCTCAAATGAGGTCGGTTATTTTATTATTTTATTTGTTAATTGGTATTTTAGGATTTCTTGCTTCTTTTGTCAATTTCTTTTCCGTCCGACGTCCGATTGACCTGATTCTTGAGGCATCGGTTTGTAATATATTGAATTTCATTTTGTGAGAAATTGGGAATTTTGGACAGGAATTGGCGTGGCCCGGTAACGGAGCCTTTAATCACTATTTTGTTTAATTGGGGACCTATAGAGGTCCGAATTGCGCACCGTCAGCGTCAATAGGTTTCTAATTTTAGGCGGATTTTATGATGGAAAAAAATAGAATTAGGGACGGAATATCATGATCATGCATTGTGCACCTTAAGTATTACATGTGCATTACGAAATAGTTACGATTGAACAATTGATAATGTATGTATAGAGTCACACTTGGAGCGTCGGTCCACCGACGTCACTGAGACGGCCAGATTTTGGCTCGGAAATTCAGGTGAGTAACTTAGTTGGTTCCTCAACCTTTATGTGTTTAATATTTTGCAATTTTGCCATGTGGAGATAATGGAGGGGTTATGTGTATTTGATTTTGACGGATTTTAGACCATAGGTGTCTGAAATATGTGGAATGTGATATCGAAGTGCTATTTGTATGCATGGGTGCTTCAATGGAATAATTTGTGAATATGAAATTTATTAGTGACTGAATTACCGGACCGAAGGTCCGAAGGAATGGGAATTGGTCTTTGAAATGTAAAATGTCGGTGAATGTGAATTGGAACATGTACATTGCATGCATAAAAGTATGATAAGATAAAGGCAGTTGTGACCGGAGCAGCCACTGTATCAAGGCATATCACGCCTAACGTATATGAGAGCTTTCAGCTCAGCGCATGTGACCTCGGGTCCAGCGTATTGAGCCTCGGGCTCGATGTACGAGGCTTCAAGCCCGATGTTTTCGAGCCAGCGGCTCAGCGCAATGTGCCCGTCATCGGGGCGATTTGGCGCACAGTCACAACAATGAAATGAAATTGAAAAGTGTCACATGTGCATTGCATCTATAAATGATTGAATATAAATTGTATTAAAGTGAACGCCTTACATTTGAAAATGTGATTGTATGTATTAGTTAGTAAATTGATTGAATATGCATGAGTTGAGTGAACCATCGATGATGGTTTCTCACTTTGAGTTATAAAACTCACCCAAAATTTGCAATTATTTTTCAGACTCGAAGAATACCCGTTAGGCAGCAGGCGTATAACATTGTTGGGTATTGAGTAGAGAAGAGATCGGGATCGGTTTTAAATGCATTAGTGTCCATAAATTGTATTCCAAAATGACTAATTGTATGTGTAATGGGCCAATGTGGTTCTGTTTTGTACATAAAATGGTTATTGCAATTTATGGTTGATCATTTGTAATAATCAGAATCGATTGTATTAACGAAAATGTTTATCTATGCACGTTGATGCAAATGGTCTCTTGTGTTCCACGCATATGTGTAAATGAAAGAAAAGGAAATGGCTCGATGGAATGATTGTTTGAAAAAAATTTATCTTGAGTTTCGACTGAGTGATGTAGCATGCCACCCTCATGGGCCACGGACTCGGATATCACCATTGATGTCGGGTTGGGTCACGCGAATGAGTGTTACATTTAGATGGTATCGAGCCCGATGATGCGTAATGTATCTGGGCACGATCTGAACATAGGGTGCATGTATTTGAGTCGTGTCATTGCGCATCGTGTGCAACCGATCCCTAGTTTGAGTCGTGCGGGTAGAAATCCTACGTGTGAATACGTGTTAAGTGACTAGGTGAGAGAAAAGTGAGGCTGTGTTAGAGGGTGAACCCACGAAGTGTATAAACAATTAGGAAAGGAAAAGGAAAAATGGATAAGGAGATTAATATTGTACTGTGGTTAGAATGACTGTGTTGGCCTAGACGGATTAAGGAAAGAATTGATATCAATGGATTCCCGGATTAAAATGGGAATATCGTGGTGATAGAAAAACGAATATGTTTAGAACTGGGAGAGGTCCACTAGAGATATAGGAAGCATACTGGTTATAGTGGGCCTAAGTGAGATTAAAATTTCGGGATGATTAGGCAATTACAGCTCTGACTGTATCTGTCATGAAATGGGAAATATTGGACCGGAGTAAAGTGTAGATGGTTCGATCAGGTATATATTGATTCACTGCATTCAGCAAATGATGATAGCGAGATTGTACTAAGAACAAGGTTATACTGTAACGGTCTACTTGGACCGAAAAGAACTGAAAGAGCAAGGTGCCTAGTGCCTAGTGCCTAGTAGAGTGAGAAAAAGTAGACATGGTGAGATAAAAGTGTACAGATAAACTGAAATGAATTCGTGAAATGGTTATGATCTGGACCGCATAAGCTTGAGACTGAAATGGTTATGTGACTATTGTGCTAAGAGTTTGGAAATCAGTATGATAAAATCGTAAGGTAAAAAGACAGACTGACAATTTTCTACTGATTGTGTATCGGAAAATTCTGAATTGGTTGAAAAGACGTATATGGATACAGAAATGGTAAATGGATGGGTAAATAGATAGAGATACAATGGATTTGCATCAGTGATTTTGTCGTGTTTTGGGGACTGTAAATGCCCTATCATAGATTGTTTGAGGATAATAAAGAGAGACGTAGCATTAATGTGATGACATTGTATAAGCCAAGTGGATATGACCTTGAGGAGGTCAAGCTGACACATAAATGATATGAGAAGAAAAAAAAACAAAAACAAAAACAACCAGGATAGCGATATATGAAAAGAGTTGTCACATTTAAGTCGATTTACTATTGGGAGTATCTATTGGACAGTAAGGTTGATCATGATTAATAATAAAACGTATGTGAAAGATACGTGAAAATCACAGAGGAGATGATCGGTGAATGATTAGAGTGGCTATAAATTGAAAGTTTATACTGGGTTAAAGTAAGACATAGGAGGACCGAGTGTACATAGGAGAAGAAATGAAAATGATTATGGTATCACCATTTATTTGAGGATTAGCATAAATGGAAAGGAGTCTTACGAAAGTCTGAATTGTATAGGTTACTAATTGGTTTCGGATAAAATGCTAAGGTATAGATTACTGAATAAGTGGTAAAGAAAGTGTTTATGTGACTGTCACAAGGAACCTTAGTGTAAGGAATGTTCTGATCTTTAAATTATGGCATCAACTTGTTCTGATTGAGATAGTGCTTAAGAATGATTGAAATACAATTAGGGACACTAATTGGCTGATGAGACTTTCGTGAACAAAGATAAAGATGGTAGCAAGACTAATGGACAAGCGGAAAGAAGTATGGGCGAAATCAAAAGTGAAATTGAGGTTATCTCAGATCTTTGTGTATGCGAAATGTAAAGTATCCAACAACATGAGTGGAAGTTTAATTTGAGGTGATCCTATTGCTATGTAAGCGAATAGAGCTCCATTGGAAAGGCAAAAGCGTAAAGTAGTCCCGAATCGTAAAGTGGAATACTCGAATGAAGTGGAAATTGATGGAAGTCCAATTACGATGATTAGGTATTATATATATATAGATATATCAATGTGGATGACAGAAATCGATTGAAAAGAAAATGAATAGAGACAAGACGTCTAAAGGGAAACTGATAATGACATGATGTAGTGTTATCTTCATAAAGGGGTTACAAATACATTAATTGTGGACTGAATAAATTGAATGATGTTTGGTAATGTATGGAAAAGTTTAAGAGGGAATGATGCAAAGTAAGCAAATGGTAGTGACTATGATTATAGACGGAATGTGTTTGAAAGAATTGAACAGTGAAAAGTAAAATAAACTATATGAATTATTGACGAATTTGATACTGCTGATAAGCATACCTTTGGAGAGTGGATAATGTGTGTTGAACTGAAACATAATGTTAAAACGGTATAAGATAAATTGAAGTGACTTTGATAAATGGTATGGGTGTCATGATCGCGATTGAAAGTCTCGGAGACTGTAGATTCCTATAAGGATACCTTGTGTTTATTCAAGGAAAGAGACGGGTATAAATGACTACTATCTTGACAATTACAACTGAGCAGACATTTCGACTAGTGAGCAGATAAGGCTGCAAGGAATGTTAATTACGAGATATTGGGATTCGCAAAGAATGTCAAGTAGATTATGGGTTACGGAAATTGAGAGGCTGAATAAAGGTAAGAAAGGTAAGAGTGCAGGAGTTAAAGTGGTAAGTCTCACGAGAGTCAAAGAAGAAGTTGTGTACAGATAAAAAGTGACAGAACAAGAAAGTGAACAGTCGAAGCTAGACATTCTAGTAAGCATATGCGAAAAGTGAAATTGAATAACTATGTGTATAGAATGAAGTGGTTATTGATTCAAGTGCTTATAGGTGTTAATGTTCAATAGGAAAAATGCTTGATTATGATCGGTATTCTGAGTCTGATTTTCTTGTGGGGATATCTTGCTACACCGCACAGGGCCTAACAAGAGTCAAAGACCATAATGGATTTGAGACTGTGAGGGTAAAACAAAGGGCCGGACCTAGGAAAACTGCATGGGTTAGCTAAAGTGGATAAGGATCGAACAAATGAAACAGAGTAAATGCATATCCGAATAAAGTGCGTGAACACTATAGAATAGTGAATTGTCTAAGGAGAATTGCATTTGAATAGAGAGTCAATGGGATATAGAGAATGACTGTATTAGGTAAAGTATCACTTTGGTTATAGCGAAATGGAGCTACATGTCCTTTGTATTGGTACCAAAGGAAAGTGAATCATCGGGGACGAGATGAAGGAGGTTATGGTATGTATCACCTTGAAAAGATGTACTCCATGGAATAGATATTGACGGATATCTTGAGAAAAGGTATTGGATGAATAAGCGTGATGATTAGTGAACAGGTTTGGAAATAATGAACGAGTCATAGCATTGGAACTAAAGGTAATGACTACTCGAAAGTGGCAGTGAGTTAGCTAAGAAAATGAGATCGCATGTTGTGACCTTGTGGAGTCTTTCTTGTGATGAGTGATAATGAGGTAAATTATGGAATGGAAAAGTGTATGGGACATGTAGGAACATATGATTACTGTCATACTGAACAGTGATTGAGAATTTCGAGGACGAAATGTTTATAAGGAGGGGAGAATTGTAACATCCCACCCCCTACTGGAAGGGTAAAATAGGAAATTTGTCATAGGATGAGATTGATAGGGAATAATTAGTACTGTTCATGCATAATAAGATTGCTACACAGTATCAATTGTGCACATGGAATTACTGTACATGCATTCATGATAATTCCCGGTAATTGGGCCTAATGCAATTTTATTGGGATTAACATGGTTATAGGGTTTGAAAAATTATTTTGACTGATCCAGAGTGTGTTTTATATTTTAAGGAATTTTTAGAAATTTTTCTAGAATTTTTCGGAGAAAATTTCCGGACCGGCAAAATCGTCGGTAAATGGCCTAAATGTGTTTTTGTTATGGAAAATGTGGTTTTCGTGTTTGAAAAATTATTGGGAGTGGACAGTTATATGTTTTACAATTTTGGGCAATTTCGGTAATTTTCAAAAAAATGATTCGGAGAAATTCCCAGAAATTCCCGGACCGGAAAAGAATCGCCAAGTGGCAAACCGGTTGATTTTCGGTATCGAAAATTTTTATCTAATGGCACTACACTAGTGGATACATTATTTTGGGATTGTAATTAGGGTCATTGGAATTGATTGGGTTAATTTTGGACTAGGTTTAATTGATTAAAGTATTAATATGTTGACTTTTCCTCACCATTTGTTTAACTAATCCTATAATGCCACCTTGCCTCCATTTAATGCTTTCTTACCTCATAATTTTCGGTGATGTTGCCTATAAGAAGATGGAAAGAAGGAATTTTTTTTGGTTGAAGCTTCTCCATCACTGAAAATTGGCTTTGAATAAAGAATGGTTTTATTGACTTTTCTTTTCTCATGGAACCAATGGCATCTTTCCACCTTTCTCCTTCATGTAATGTCCACTTATGGCTTTTATTGGTTTTGCCAAGTGATGTCCACGTTTATGCCTTAATCAATTGATGAAAGATGATTTTTAGAATGGCTTCTTTACTCCTCATCCAAACTCCTCCATCATTTTCTTCTTTCTTTCATCAAGTAAATCCTTCCTCCTCCAAACCTTACTAAGCCACTTGCTTTCCTTGATGGACTATACTTGCATGGTGGTTGAAGAGAGTAGAGAAGAGGAGGTTGGAATAGTAGTAAAGAGTTGAAGAAATTGAAGGTGGAAGCTTGAATAGGTAAGTGTATGATTTAAGTTTTCCTTATGCTTTGAGTATGCATTTAATGAATCATAGTAGTTAGTTGCATTGATTGGAAGTTATTATTCATTATATATGATGTATAATGCATGGAGGTCATGAAACCTATGGTTTAAATTGTTGGGTAAGACTAAGTTTAAGTATGACTTGAAAGTTGTATGATTGAAGTGTTTTAGCTTGATTTTGGATTGTATATTGATGACTAAACTAGCATGAAATGTAAGAGGTAAGTGCTGCCAAATTATGGTGGTTATTCCTAGTGAATGTAGGCATGATATAGGGACTGATTTTGTGTCCAATTGAGATGCTTATGGATGTAGGAAGGGTGTTGGAATGAAAGGAAGTGAATTGGTGAAGTAAGGCTGAAAATTGAATTTTGACCTAGTATACTGATTTGATCATAACTCATTGTGTAGATATGAAAATGAGGCAAGGTTTGTGCCGAAATAAACTTTGGTTTGTCAGCTACATGTTTGTGTGAAATAGGTGTTGTCAATTGTAGCTTGAAGATGGTGAATTTTGCATGGAAAGTCACTGTCAGGGTTACTGTGAACAGTAACCGAGATATAGGTCCTAGAGTTTTGCTAATTTTTCTCAATTAATTGAGAAGGAATTAGAACAAAGGGAATAAATGAAAGTTGAAGTCTATTAAGTTAGCTTTCCAATGCCACTGATTTTGCAATTTTTCGATGTGTATATGAGGAGATATGGACTGATGACTATTGGCTGTCTTAATGCATTGAGTGAAACCTAGTTGAAATGTCAGATTTGGTGCACATTCTGTTTAGAAGTAATTTTAACAATTTATGTGAATTGAATTGGTTTGAGTAATCTTCTGAATAATTGTAGAGGAAGTGATTATCTTGAAAATGGTATATAGCATGCTATTTTTAGATAACAGAATTGGGACTTATGACTTTTAAAAGATTGGACTGAAGTTAGGTCATGGACTGTTGAACAGGGAAGTAACTTGCAGGACTGTTTTGAATTGGTCAATGATATAATTTGATTATAAGCCCTTGATGAGAAGTGTAGTACTGTGTTTTATCTTTTCATGGGTATAAAGTATGCAATTTTCCGACATTTGTACAAGTAGTTATACTGTTTGAAAAATTACTGCCCAATTTGAGTACTTCCAAGGGCAGCAGCCTTCACTGAATTGTTTGACCTAGTTAGCCATTGAATTTGAATTTATACTATTCATGACAGTTTTAGATAACATTGTGATCTTGATGAGCATATTTATTGTGTAATTTTTGACTGAAGAGAAAGAAAGTTACTGAATTTTCAAGGTACTGTACTGTGTTGAGTGACTTTGAGTGAGCAGTAGCTTTCATGGGGTCTTTGACACCCTTAGGGGTGGAATTACTTTAAATGGTCTAAATGAAACTTGTAGAGATTGTCATGATCTTTCCAATGAGATATAGTTGGTAATTTTTCGAATTGTGTGCAATAAGTTATTGATGTTGGAAGTTGGATTAGAAATCAGAAAAAAGGGAAAATGGGAAAATGAATCACGCTTTGGTCACTAGGCGGCGCCTCGCCTAGTAGTGACGAAACTTAGAGAGGGTCGGCATCGCTAGGGCGACGCCTCGCCCTAGCGACGAGGCCGGATGAGTCAGCCCCGCTAGGGCGACGTCTCGCCCCAGCGAGGCTGGTTATTTTTTTTATTATTTTATTTGTTAATTGGTATTTTAGGATTTCTTGCTTCTTTTGTCAATTTCTTTTCGTCTGACGTCCGATTGACCTGATTCTTGAGGCATCGGATTTGTAATATATTGAATTTCATTTTGTGAGAAATTGGGAATTTTTGGACGGAAAATTGACGTGGCCCCGGATAACGGAGCCTTTAATCACTATTTGGTTTAATTGGGGACCTATAGAGGTCCGAATTGCGCACCGTCAGCGCCAATAGGTTTCTAATTTTAGGCGGATTTTATGATGGAAAAAAATGGAATTAGGGAAGGGAATATCATGATCATGCATTGTGCACCTTCTAAGTATTACATGTGCATTCTGAAATAGTTCTGATTGAACAATTGATAATGTATATATAGAGTCACACTTGGAGCGTCGGTCCACTGACATCACTGAGACGGCCAGATTTTGGCTCGAAAATACAGGTGAGTAACCTAGTTGGTTCCTCAACCTTTATGTGTTTAATATTTTGCAATTTTGCCATGTGGAGATAATGGAGGGATTATGTGTATTTGATTTTGACGGATTTTGGACCATAGGTGTCTGAAATATGTAGAATGTGATATCAAAGTGCTATTTGTATGCATGGGTGCTTCAATGGAATAATTTGTGAATACGAAATTTATTAGTGACTGAATTACCGGACCGAAGGTCCGAAGGAATGGGAATTGGTCTTTGAAATGTAAAATGTCGGTGAATGTGAATTGGAACATGTACATTGCATGCATAAAAGTATGATCGAGATAAAAGCGGTTGTGGCCGGGCGACCACCGTATCAAGGCATATCACGCCTAACGTATATGAGCTTTCACCAGCGCACGAGACCTCGGGTCCAGCGTATTGAGCCTCGGGCTCGATGTACCAAGGCTTCAAGCCCAATGTTTTCGAGTCACTTGCTCAACGCAATGTGCCCGTCATCGGGGCGATTTGATATGCGGTCACAACAATGAAATGAAAATGAAAAGTGTCACATGTGCATTGCATCTATAAATGATTGAATATAAATTGTATTAAAGGCTAAACGCCTTACATTTGAAAATGTGATTGTATGTATTAGTTAGTAAATTGATTGAATATGCATGAGTTGAGTGAACCATCGATGATGGTTTCTCCGAGTTATAAAACTCACCCAAAATTTGCAATTATTTTTCAGACTCAGAAGAATACCCCGTTAGGCAACGGGCGTATAACATTGTTGGGTATTGAAGTAGAGAAGAGATCGGGATCAGTTTTCATCTGCATTAGTTTCCAATAGAATTGTATTCCAAAATGACTAATTGTATGTGTAATGGGCCAATGTGGTTCTGTTTTGTACATAAAATGGTTATTGCAATTTATGGTTGATCATTTGTAATAATCAGATGGCGATTGTATTAATCGAAAATGTTTATCTATGCACGTTGATGCAAATGGTCTACTGTGTTCCGCGCACATGTGTGTAAATGAAAGAAAAAGGGAAATGGCTATGATGGAATGAATGTTTGAAAAAAATTTTATACTGAGTTTCGACTGAGTGATGTAGCATGCCACCCTCGCGGGCCACGGACTCGGATATCACCATTGATGTCGGGTTCGGGTCACGCGGGAATGGGGTGTTACACCAAAGGTCGACATGAGTAGATTCTATGAATAGCCGCATCCTATCTTTCCAGTAATGATAATCTTCTCCGTTGAATCTTTGGAGGTCTAGTGGTGAGGCTCATCTGCGATGTATACATGTGATTCCGCTATTATCTTTGATCCACACTTTGCTAAAGTGATCCTTGGATACCAGGCTCTGATACCAATTGAAGTGAATGACACGTTAATACAATACTTATAAAACGATATAGAATGCACGAGAAGGGGGGTTGAATTGTGTATTCCCCTTTTTGATAAATCTTTCAAAAATGTTTGTTAGAAATAAAATTCTTTACATAACTTCCGATAGATTCTAATTAATCAAAACTTTTGAAAACTTTGTTTACTGATTAAGTAATGATAAAACTTGAATCTAAAATAGAGATAGAGTGAGAGTAGTCGACACAGTAATTTATCCTGGTTCACCCCAAACCGTGGGCTACGTCCAGTCCTCAGAGTTCTTTCTGAGATTTCCACTATCTCTTTCAATGTTACAAGTATTCTTTGCGAGCCTCTTCAGGTCTCTACAATCTGTATTATTTCACACTTAGCCTCTGCAGGCTATCTGCACTACTTTTTCTCAGAAAAGTGTTTGAACACTTGTTACAGTAAAATAGCTCTCAGGTAGTTGAACAGAATCCTTTTACGATCACGTAGATGTAAATATGCTAACTCTTTCTGCTTTTTGCTAACTTTTTCTGACTTTCTCTAACCTTGCAATCTTCGACTTCGACTTGTATTTATAACCTTCGTCTCCAACTGCTTCTTGATTCTTGTTTCTTGAATCTTTAAAAGCGATTATTGATTGAGTTACGTAACTTTCTCGAATCGACTCCTTCGCCTTCTTTTGAATTCCGCATCTGTTTTCTTTTTCTCGTATTTTATAAATACGTTACGTATGCGCATCTGCTTTTACTTAAATGCTATGCCTTTTACTATTTCGTGTTTGCGTCTGCTTTACTATTCGCATCTGCGTTTGCGTCTGCTTTGTTTAGCGTCGCGTCTGTGTTTGCGTTCGTTCGTCTGTGTTCCTTCGTCTTTGTGACTTCGCTACATTTGTTTGACTTAAATCGTATGTCCGACTTAAATACGATAATCGACTTAAATGCTTTTTTTTTTTTTATTTTGCTCTTTTGTTATACATCAAAATCATATTTAAGTAAAGTCATTTGGACTTAACAGAAATAACTAACTCCTTTAATACTACTTCACTTCTTCCTTTGTGATTTTTCACAAACTCTTCCTCTAAGAAGGTTGCATTTGTCGACACAAATACCTTCTTATCATGAGGACTGTAAAAATAGTACCCTCGAGTTCCGTGAGGATATCCTACAAACAAACATACTTCTGACCTTGGTTCCATCTTTGTGGATTCAGGCTTTAGAACATGGGCTGGGCAGCCCCAAGTCCTCAAATGCCTCAATGAAGGCACTCGGCCAGTCCACAACTCCCTATGTGTTTTAGGCACCGATTTGGACGGAGCAAAGTTATGAAGATATGTTGTCGTTTGTATGGCATATCCCCAGAACGATTCTGGAAGGCTAGCATAGGACATCATTGATCTTACCATTTTCAATAGAGTTCTATTTTTCCTTTCTACTACACCATTCCATTGAGGTGTACGAGGAGCTGACAAATTGGAAACAATTCCATTGTCAATTAAATATTGCTGGAACTCTCCAGATAAATACTCACCACCTCGATCTGATCGAAGATGTTTTAATGGCTTGCCAACTTGCTTCTCAGCTTCAGCTTTGAATTCTTTGAACTTTTCAAAAGATTCACTCTTTTTATGCATCAAATACAAATATCCATGTCTTGATTAATCATCTATAAAAATTATGAAATATTCATAACCTCCTCTAGCTTGTACATTCATGGGCCCACACACATCAGTATGTACCAGGTCCAATGTGGTTTCAGATCTGTTTCCTTTAAAAGGAAATGAGGCTTTGGTCATTTTTCCTTCAATACAAGATTCACAGGTGGGTAATGGATCACTATCCAAGCCCATAAGGATCCCATCCTTTACTAGCCTGTCAAGTCTTTTCGATTGATATGACCCATTCTTAAATGCCACGATACTTTGAATTAATGCTAGAGATTTTGGATTGTCTTGGTTTTATCAATTACGTGGTGTTTAGTGAGCCTTTCATAGGTTCTATAAAAATAATCCTGTTTAGTTATCGCATCACAAATAAAATCCTTATTCTCATATATTGAAACAACATTTTCAAAATATAAGGAATAACCAGATTTTATTAGACAAAAAATAGAAATCATGTTCCTTACAATCATTGGCATGTAATAAACATCCTCCAAATATAACCTATGACCACTAGGAAAGTCCAAGATAACTAATCCC
Organism: Erythroxylum novogranatense; assembly: GCA_029891385.1. Classification (NCBI taxonomy): domain Eukaryota; kingdom Viridiplantae; phylum Streptophyta; class Magnoliopsida; order Malpighiales; family Erythroxylaceae; genus Erythroxylum; species Erythroxylum novogranatense. Next base: position 79,238,525 of record CM057229.1, on the reverse strand, counting down.
ACTGATTCTGCTGAAACATAGGAACCATCTGCTATCTTGACTTGAAACTGGCCTTTAGGTAGTCTTTTCCTTTCTTTGGAACCCTGCAAAGAATTACAAACATGGTTAGTGGCTCCTGAATCTAATATCCAAAAAGTAGATAAATCTGCCACATTTCTAGTTCCTAACAAACTTAGGAAGCCCATATGTAGCGCCCCCTCACCGTAGGGTACACATCGGGACGCCCGAAGGTCGCTCCGACACGTATCCCACGATAAAGGTGCACCACCAGAACATTCCCACTAATAATCCACATGGCATCGCAATAATCAAAACCAAATATCAGAAATCGAGAAACTTTTAAATCCAAAAGAATCTTAATACATCATCCGTATGTAATAGACAAGTCTATCGGTCCCTAAACAAAACCAAAAGGAAACGATACAAGCATCTATCCTAAGTCATCCTCAAAAGTCCAACCCAATGACCGATTCGTGTGCCATCGCTTTTTTTCCAAAGACGCCAGACGACAGAAAAGACTATCTCCGGAGCTAGGGGTCTACTATATCGATCCTGAAAAATTAGATGCAATTTTGGGTGAGTTTGCGAACTCAGTGAGAAACCATCATCGATGGTTCACTCAAATCATGCATTACGCAAATTACGTCTGATATAACGATAATATTCAATTTACAAGATTATATAACAATTCTGATGAGTTTATAACGAGTTTGCGGTATCAAATAACAATTTACAATAACATATAACAATTTACAAGATCATATCACAATTCACGAAATTATGCAACAGTTCACAGTAGCATGTAACAATTTGCAATCTCTCACGTCATCACATAATTCAGTAAGTTTGCAATTCAATCAGTCATGTGTATACAATGCATATGAGACTCTTTTCCATTATTCAAGATTGCCCCAAGTGCTCACCGGTGTTCGATGGCGGACGCGTCGAGATTTCTCCCCCGGCTCGAGGCCGGTCGATCTGATGTTCGAGCTCGAGGCTCTTTTCAGTGATAACAACAATTGGGTCACATATCCATTATCTGATCATGCATTTATGCATGCAATGCGATGTTCAAGAAATTCGTGTTGATAATTGATGTATGGCTATAAAAGCCCGATTGCATTTCTCGGTGTCATGCAAGAGTCCAATCAATACAAGAGAAGCATTCCATTCGATCATGTATATTTCATAATCATGCAATTTCACAATTGGCAAGTAATTCACATTGAGCACTTAGACGATCAGGAATTTGAGAAACCAACTAGGTTACTCACCTGTAACTTCCGAGCTACTGCCTGGAAGTTCCAGCAATGTTCGTGGAATGACGATCCAACGGCGCCTCTATACAGATAAAATACAGTCCCATTACTAGATGCTCAATTAAACAATTCAGTGATGCATATGTCTCAGTGGAACTATGTACAATGCATGTTCACGATTTTCACGGTGCCACAACCCAATTCGAACTCTTATGTCCCATTCTAACTCTTCGCTCAATTAATCGATAATAATTGATCCAATCTTATAATTCAGTTCAATTTTCTCAATTTATACTCCCTATAGCAATTCCCCATCCATTGGGTCAAAACCTTTATTGAAAATCCCAATTAAATCTCCAATTGTCTCAGTTCAATATTTAGGTCACACTATGAACCATAATTGACCTTAATCTCGATAAATCAATACCAATTAAATTACATTCTAACTCCCATAATTATCCTCAATTATAGACCTCTTTTCCTAGTCCGTAACGAATCAAGAATCACCTCGATCGGAGGTCTATACCATAAGTTAGGCCCAATAAACAAACACTCATTCAATCAGAAAAACCCCTTCGCCGCGGCCAAGAGGCTCTCGCACATGGCAGAAAGCGTTCGCCAGCCAAGGCGTGAAGATCGCTTCACCGCGGCAGCAATCCATTCTGGCACGCACGCTAGGCAAAAAGAAGCGCCACGACGAAAAGATAAATTGGCGCTTCATGCGCGTCTCATTGTACTTTCGTCGCGGCGAGCACTTAATTTTCTCGCCGCGGCGAGGCTGCACCAGACGTCGCGACGTGCGGGGATTTCCTCTTCTTCTCCGCTCGATTTTCGCCATTAAAGCTCTCTAAAACCTCCATTAAATACTCTCAACTACTCAACTCAACCATAATAAATTCCATAAATGCTCAAACAACCATTAATAACAACATTAAAGCCATTAAAACTTACCAATCGAAGATCAATCCAGAAATCTCTCAAAAATCACCGTAACCCTAAAATCCTTCGAAATCAACGATAACCCACTCTCAATCCTTCTCAACCTTCATCAAACACAATAAACCATTTAGCCTAGCACAATAAGAAGAAACCATAAGGAAGAATCGACGAATCTCACCAATGGGGAAGGAATCGATGAACGCCGTGGGAGAAGGAAGAGAAGAACGACAATGCCTTAGGAAAATCCCCAATTTCAAACCTAGGTATATATAGACATAGGTCTCCAAACCAGTTCAAATTTCAGTCTCTAAATTTCAATGGCTCAACATTTTAATTTCCTAACAGTATAACTCTAATTTTTCCATTGCCATTGGACAATCCTTTCAGTACTATACAGTCAATCAGTTGGTAACTCCAAAATTTTTGGTCCGGGCATTTTCTCCTGAATTTCTCGAAAATTTCCTATAAGTCACTATCAGTAGCCAATCACTCTTAGACTATTCTAAATCCATTATTTGAACCCAATTACTCCTAATTTCTCAATCAATCATAATCCGGTCGATTCGATCGGTTTCAGCTTCACAATCCAATCGATTCACGCCACAATTAAAATGTCGAAAATCATGAATGCATGTACCTATGGATAAATGCATATGCAATAAACTGTTCCTCTATAATTAGAGGCCAATAACATGCTCAATCGGTGAATGTAATGAAACCTATCGCTTGACCCAATATTACCATAATGCCCTTGCTAATAATAGAAGGATGTTACAATTCACCCCTCCTAATAAAAATTTCGACCTCAAAATTTAATACCTGTCCGATTGAATAAATGAGGATATCGACTCTCATATGCTCCTCGCTTTCCCATGTAGCTTCCTCGGAAGAGTGGTTTTCCAAAGGACTTTCACCAATGGAATCACCTGTTCCTCACCGCTTGACCGTGATCCTATAATCCGTACCGGCTCCTCAACATAGGTCAAATCACTGGCTACCTCAATCTCCTGAGCCGGAATCACATGCGTCGGGTCAGAATGGTACTGTCGGAGCATACTAACATAAAATACATCATGCATCTGGGACATCTCACTCGGTAATGCCAATCTGTAAGCCAACGGTCCTATCCTCTCAAGGATCTCATACGGACCGATATACCGAGGGCTCAACTTGCCTTTACGGCCAAATCTCAGTACTCCTTTCCTAGGAGACACTCGGAGAAACACTCTGTCACCTACACTGTATTCTATCTCTCGCCGATGCTGATCCACATAGCTCTTTTGTCTGTCCTGAGCCGCCTTGATGCGACTCCAGATTAACTGTACCTTATCCACTGTATCCTGAATCAGCTCTGGACCCTCTATCGATTTCATACCCTCTTCATCCCAATACAGTGGCGATCGACATGGCCTCCCATACAAGGCCTCATACGGTGCCATCCCAATACTACTCTGATACTGGTTATTATATGCAAACTCAATCAGTGCTAAATACTGATCCCATGATCCTCTGAACTCCAATGCACACGCCTGAAGCATGTCCTCAATAGTCTTAATCGTCCTCTCACTCTGTCCATCTGTCTGAGGATGAAATACAGTACTGAAGTTCAACCTCGAACCCATAACAGTCTGTAGGCTCTTCCAGAATCTCGAGGTGAACCTGGGATCCCTGTCTGAGACTATCGACAAAGGAACCCCATGCAACCATATAATCTCTGCCACATACTTCTGGGCCAACTGATCGAGAGTATTGCTCTCCCTTACTGGCAAGAAGTGAGCCGATTTGGTCAATTGGTCCACTATGACCCAGATAGCATCATGCTGCCTCGGTGTCCTAGGCAACCCCATCACAAAATCCATGGTAATTCGCTCCCATTTCCACTCCGGGATGGGTAACGAATGCAACTTTCCCACTGGAGCCTGATGCTCTGCCTTAACCTGCTGACAAATCAGACACCTAGAAATATACACTGTCACTTGCCTTTTCATACCAGGCCACCAGAAATGTTATCTCAGAGTACGATACATCTTGTTCGTACCAGGATGCATAGCATAGGCAGCTACATGTGCCTCCTCTAGGATCTCCCGTCTCAAATCATCTATATCAGGCACACACAGTCTCTGTCCCATCCATAACGCCCCATCTCTCAACTCAAACTCCGAATCGATGCGGCTGGACTCTCTCAATCAGTCTCACTAACACTGGGTCTTAATCCTGAGATCTCCGGATTCTGTCATGTAACATCGGCCTCAGCCTCAGAGTAGCAATCAGAGCTCCATCCTGACTCAAATCCATCTGTACATTAAGAGCTCTCAACCTGAATCGCACCGGTAACCTCGAAACTCAACTCGAGCCGCACTACCATGCGATCTCCTACTCGATGCATCGGCTACCACATTGGCCTTTCCTGGATGATACTCAATCGTGCAGTCATAGTCCTTCAATAACTCTATCCATCTCCTCTGTCTCAGATTGAGCTCTCTTTGACTCAACAGATATCTGAGACTCTTATGATCGATGAAGATCCGGCGCCTCACCATACGATAATGTCTCCAGATCTTGAGCAAATACAATCGCTATGCCAACTCTAAATCATGCCTTTGGATAATTCACCTCATGAGACCTCAATCGTCTCGAGGCATACGCTATAACTCTCCCATGCTGCATCAATACATCCAGGTCCACGATGCGAGGCATCACTATAAACCATAAAGCCTCCAAGATTAGAAGGAATGCTTAACACCGGCGAATACAACCGATGTTTCAGCTCCTCAAAGCTCTTCCGCACTCCTCGGACCATCTAAACAAAGACATTCTTCCTCAACAGTTTAAATCAAAGGCGTAGATCGATTTAAAACCCTCGACGAACCTCCGTAATATCCCACCAATCTAGGAAACTCCGCAACTCGGCACACTCCTCGGAATCTCCCAACTCATAATCGCTCTATCTTGTGAGGATCCACCGATACCCTCACCGACACCACGTGCCCCGAAACACAATCTCATCGCCGTAATTCACACTTAGTGAATTTGGCGAACAATCGCTTCTCTCTCTCATGACTGCAGAACAATCCTCGGTGCTCGGCAGATGCTCCTGTCTACTCCTCGAATAGACCGTAATATCGCCAATAAATACTATCACGAACCGATCTAGGTAGGGCTGAAAACTCTATTCATCAAAGCTATGAAGGCTGCGGGGCATTAGTCAACCCAAACGGCATCACTAGAACTCAAATGCCCGCACCTACTCCTGAAAGCACTCTTAGGCACATCGGCCTCTGCAATCCTCAACTGATAATAACCTGATCTCAGATCCAATTTAGTGAACACCTGAGCTCCCTGCAATTGATCAAATAAATCGTCAATCCTAGGCAGTGGATACTTATTCTTCACCGTCACCCGATTCAACTGCCTATAATCAATACACGTCTCAGCGTCCCGTCCTTCTTCTTCACAAACAGCGATGCGGAGCTTCCCATGGAGAAACACTCGGTCTAATAAACCCCTTATCCAAGAGCTCTTGCAATCGAGCCTTAAGCTCTCGCCCACGGTGCCATCCTATACGGAGGGATCGATATAGGGTTTGTCAAGGAACGAGATTAATCTCAAACTCGCTCTCCGCCTCGCGGCAATCCCAATAACTCCTCGAAACACATCCGAGAATTCCCCGACTACGGAACATCCCGCAATCTCGGCTCGACTCTAGAATCCACTATGTGAGCCGATAGGCCTCACACCTCCCCGCATCAATCTCGTGGCACTTTCGAAGGATATCATCCTCGCCGCACTACCCGACTAACCCTCGAAACACAAATCTGGGCTGACCAGAGACTCAATACGACCTCCTTGGTATAACAATCCATGATAGCCTATCTTGCGATCAACAACCACCATCCCCAATATCACATCAATCTCCTCGAGCCAAAACGATCGATCGGCACTCAAAACCGCCGATCAATCAACTGACACCCCATACGCACCTCTCCCAATACAACAGACTACTGAGGTGTACTCACCTCTAACCCATATCAGAACCTCTGCCATCCCCATGCAGTCTACATGCTAAATGCGGTGCAATGAAAGAATGGGTGGATCCAAGATCCAACAATGCATATGCTTCAAAACCGTAAATCGAAGCATACCCGCAACAACATCCGGGAATCCTGGCCTCCCAATCGAGTCATGGTATAGACCCTAGCTCATGGATCGCATTGCTCGCTCCTCGGCCTCGACTGCGGACCCCTCCGCTTCGGCCTCGGCCTCTCCATCTGATCCACCTCCACGGCTCTGCTGCTGTGGTATTGTTTGATCTTCCACCATAGTAGATCGGGCTCCTAAAGTCTCTGGCGGTTCCTCACTAGGTGGTCCTTCGAACCACACCTCAAACAGGCTCCAGATAGCCATCGACACTCTCCACTGTGTCTCTTGCCACAATGCTCACATAAAGGAGCAGATTGCCCTGAAACTCTGGCACTGCCGCCACCACTAACAGTATGTACAAATCGGCCCCTTTGCCTATGACCGATCATTGCCCCTCCTGCCCGCAGATCTGAAGGGCCTACTCGCCATTTATACCCTCTGCCAAAGACCTTCTAGTCATCCTTCGATCTCTTAATCTGGTCCCCGACTCATCTCGGTCATCTGTTGTCTCGAGAATGCCGATCCTCACTGCTGCAGCCCTCAACTCAATAAACCGCCCATATCGGATCTAGCCAATAGGTGCGGATCTTGATTGAGTCCGCCTCAAAACGCCGACACTGCCGACCTCGGTAGCTACTAATGAAGAAGCATAAACCACTAACTCGTTGAATCAAGACGTCATAGTCACCACGGTCAATCGCCTCGCCTCTCTAGAACTCCTGTAACTTCATCTCCAGATAGATCTTGGGCATAAAATTATCCTTGAAAGCCCTCAGAAAATCATCCCATGTTAGTGTACAAGGCCTAGTGGTACTGCCCGGGACAGTCTTCCACCACTGATATGCAGGCCCCTGTAGCAGAGAAACCGCGTAGTCAAAACACTCATCCGGGTCGCAGTCCATCTGTTCGAGGACTCTCTCAGTCCTCTCTAGCCATCCCTCAGCCTCCGTAGGGTCGGTGCTACCATAAAGTCAACACCTCGCCACGCAGCTTGATCATATCTCCGTTCCCGTCTCACAGGAACTCGAGGAGGCAACTCCTCTGAACGAGGCGCAGGAGACTCCCTACTAGCTCCTACCGATTCCAAGTCAGTTGGTAACTCAACTCGATTTCCAAGGACGAATGACCTAAAACAGAAAAGAAATTCCGATCAATTCCACTATTCTTGCAGTGATTCTAGCTTAATTTCACTAATCCCAAAAGATGCCAAACCATGCTTTGATACCACTTAATGTAGCGCCCCCTCACCGTAGGGTACACATCGGGACGCCTGAAGGTCGCTCCGACACGTATCCCACGATAAAGGTGCACCACCAGAACATTCTCACTAATAATCCACATGGCATCGCAATAATCAAAACCAAATATCAAAAATCAGTAAACTTTTAAATCCAAAAGAATCTTAATACAGCCATCCAGAAGCAGAATAGACAAGTCTATCAGTCCCCTAAACAAAACCAAAAAGGAAACTGATACAAGCATCTATCTTAAGTCATCCTCAAAAGTCCAACCCAGCTGACCGACCTGTGTGCCATCGCTTCTCTTGCCAGCACGCTCGCACGGCAGGAAAAGACTATCTCCGGAGCTAGGGGTCTACTCTATCGATCCTGAAAAATTAGATGCAATTTTGGGTGAGTTTACGAACTCAGTGAGAAACCATCATCGATGGTTCACTCAAATCATGCATTACGCAAATTCGTACAACATATACCAAAGAATATTCAATTTACAGATTATATAACAATTTCGATGAGTCTATAACAGTTTGCGATCAAATAACAATTTAAAATAACATATAACAATTTACAAGATCATATCACAATTCACGAAATTATGCAATTCATAATGGCATGTAACTTCCGAAGCTCTTGCTCGAAGTTCCAGCAATATCCGTGGAATGACGATCCAACGGCGCCTCTATACAGTAAAATACAGTCCCAGTACTAGATGCTCAATTAAACAATTCAGTGATGCATATGTCTCAGTGGAACTATGTACAATGCATGTTCACGATTTTCCCAATGCCACAACCCAATTCGAACTCCTATGTCCCATTCTAACTCTTCGCTCAATTAATTGATAATAATTGATCCAATCCTATAATTCAGTTCAATTTCCTCAATTTATACTCCCTATAGCAATTCCCCATCCATTGGGTCAAAACCTTTATTGAAAATCCCAATTAAATCTCCAATTGTCTCAGTTCAATATTTAGGTCACACTATGAACCATAATTGACCTTAATCTCGATAAATCAATACCAATTAAATTACATTCTAACTCCCATAATTATCCTCAATTGTAGACCTCTTTCCCTAGTCCGTAACGAATTAAGAATCACCTCGATCGGAGGTCTATACCATAAGTTAGGCCCAATAAACAAACACTCATTCAATCAGAAAAACCCCTTCGTCGCGGCCAAGAGGCTCTCGCCGCGGCGTAAAACGTTTCGCTCGCCACGGCATGAAGACTGTTCGCCGCGGCGAACAATCCATTCTGGGCACGCCGCTAGGTGAAAGAAGCGCGCCGCGGCGTCAAATAAATTGACGCTCGCCGCGGCGTCTCGCTGCACTCGTCGCGGCGAGCACTTAATTTTCTCGCCGCGACGAGGCCGCACTGACGCCGTGACGCGGGGATTTCTCTTCTTCTCCGCCGATTTCCGCCATTAAAGCTCTCTAAAACCTCCATTAAACACTCTCAACTACTCAACTCAACCATAATAAATGCCATAAATGCTCAAACAACCATTAATAACAACATTAAAGCCATTAAAACTTAGCAATCGAAGATCAATCCAAAAATCTCTCAAAAAATCACCGTAACCCTAAAATCCTTCGAAATCAACGATAACCCACTCTCAATCCTTCTCAACCTTCATCAAACACAATAAACCATTTAGCCTAGCACAATAAGAAGAAACCATAAGGAAGAATCGACGAATCTCACCAATGGGGAAGGAATCGATGAACGTCGTGGGAGAAGGAAGAGAAGAACGACAATGCCTTAGGAAAATCCCCAATTTCAAACCTAGGTATATATAGACATAGGTCTCCAAACCAGTTCAAATTTCAGTCTCTAAATTTCAATGGCTCAACATTTTAATTTCCTAACAGTATAACTCTAATTTTTCCATTGCCATTGGACAATCCTTTCAGTACTATACAATCAATCAGTCGGTCACTCCAAAATTTCCGGTCCGGGTATTTTCTCCTGAATTTCTCAAAAATTTCCTATAAGTCACTATCAGTAGCCAATCACTCTTAGACTATTCTAAATCCATTATTTGAACCCAATTACTCCTAATTTCTCAATCAATCATAATCCAGTCAGTTCAGTCAGTTTCCAGTTCACAATCCAATCAATTCACGTTTACAATTAAAATGTCGGAAAATCATGAATGCATGTACCTATGGATAAATGCATATGCAATAAACATGTTCCTCTATAATTAGAGGCCAGTAACATGCTCAATCAATGAATGCAATGAAACCTATCAGTTTGACCCAATATTACCATAATGCCCTTGCTAACAGTAACGGGATGTTACACCATACCTTGTTTGCTTTTGAGGGACTCTAGGTAGACTGGACAGTTTCTTTTCCAGTGGCCCATCTCATCACAGTGGAAACACTTTCCTTTGATGCTTTCTTTGGCCTTCTTTTTCGTGGATTTGGCCTTGACCCCTGTTTGGGCCTTCTCTTTCATTGGACCCTTCTTCTTTTCTATTGGGACCCGATCCGGAAACCGGATCCCAACCGGAAAAGCAGAACGGAAAACGGAATTGAATAGAAACGGAAATTTCGCATCGAAGTTTCGAATCAGAAAATAAAGCATAAGAATCGAAAGCGAAGCGCATACTCGAAGCAAATGCAAATCAGAATCGAATACCAAATCGACAGAAATCAATAGAATCGAATCATAAGGCGGGGATAAACGAAATAATCAATTAAACTGAAACATATCCGACATCCGAGAACAATAATCAAAGAAAACGATCGAATGAACATAATCGCGTTGGAAACCCTAAGACGTACCATTCCGAAATCCGGTATAAATTTTTCTTTTTCTTATACTCATTTATCAAACTCATACCAAGCTTTGAATCAAAAACAAATAATTCCCACATTGGAAATTCATCCATATACAAATCTCAAATTTTTCATACTCTTATAGACACTTATACATAGCCAAAATCTCATTTTTATCCCAATTCTAACGAAAATTCGGCAGCATAACGGCTGCATTTATCCTATCCCAAAAATTTCTGCAAAGGTACAAACACTTCTAATATCACAACCCAATAACACAAATCATCATCGGACCCTCCCGTCCGGAATCCGAAACACTAGCAGAAACGCACATCTAAACTTAACACTTCACAAATCCTCAATTGATCATAAAATCTCAATCAATCCCAACCACATTCAATATCTCAAATCCACATACAAAAATCCTCATTCAATATCCAATTACAAACATAAAGCATAATCATACTCAATTATGATCATAAAATCAATATCCAAGTTTCGAATTCATATACATCCCGTAATAACTGCTTTATATACACAAAAGGCAATTCAAGCCAAAACAATGTCAATTCTCAATTTACACAGAAATACAAATGCGACAAAATCAAACTTGACGCTTTTCATCCGATCTCTGTCAATACCGGAGATTGGGATGAAGGGTGAGCTCGGGCTCATGGGTAACATATTTATAAACCTAATAATAAGCGAAATCAATTTTCATAAACTTTTGCAAAAGGCTTAGTTTTCAAACTTTTCAACTTTCAAATATTTTCTCAAACCCTTTTCAATTTTCCAAACTTTTCATATCAAATTTCTATAATTTCATCGTTGAAAACCCTTTTCTCATTTTTCAAAATTTCTCATAAACATGAATGCAATCACATCGGAGAAATTTCACGCATATAAACAAAATCAAAATCACATAACATAACAAAATGGTTTGGTTTCGGTCCTAACAGACGTCTCGCACATTCCCAAGATAACGGCCATGTACAAACAGGAATGAGGGGAGTCCAAAATCTAACTCCTAAGCCACTCAAGCAAATGGAGAAGGCTATCGAGGGAGACAAAGGTAATCGACTCTACTGGAGAGGACCCGACCAAACCCATACAATTCACATATTCATGCTTAAAACAAGTAGATTGCCCAAGGCACTTTTCAAATTTCACATTTTCATGTCGTGTCTTACTAGACACGATTACATTCACTAAGCACATAATTTCATATGTCATAATGCAAAAATACAAATTCACCAATCAATTTCTTACAAATTCACAATCATTTTATATAACAATCATATTCAATAACTCAATTAATCGATATCATTCAAATGCATAAAAAGAGTGCAAGTATTTTTTTCAACCCACAATCAACATATATTAATGCATAAACAGCATGGTTCACATTTTTAAAAAAAATGCGTAAACACAATTTTCATAAATCTCTTATTCTCAATTTTTTTCTACAATTTTCCCAAATCATTTTCAAATCCTTTGAAAACATAATTTCAAAAATATTATTCTTTTCTTGATTTTTCAAAATCACATAATTTACTCATAATTCAAAATATAAATACATCACCCACCTCGAATTGACGCTAATACTTTGTCCAAAGCATCGAATCTCCAAATTCCTTCTTCTTTCCTCAACTTTAAAACTCCCTAAGCCATAATTATCCAAAATAAATATCATAATTCACTTAATTCTTCAAATTGGACTTAGAAAACACCAATTCCATATAAAATCAATCTATCTAAATCATAAATTCCAAAATCCTTCAAAATCCCCAAATTCTAAAAATGCACCTAAGCCAATCCACTCAAATTCAATATCATATTTAACTTAATTATTCAAATTGAGCTTAGGAAACAACAATTCTCCACATATTCAAGCTATTTCAATCTCCAATTTTGAAAATCCCCAATTTTCAAAATTGGCCTAAACCAATTTACACAAATTCAATACCATAAATCATAATTTCTTCAAAATTGATTTCATATTTCATCAATTCCTACTATTATTGATGATTCTACACCATTAATTCACAAAATCCCCAAATTTTAAATTAAGCCTAAACCTCCAATTTACAATTTTTCAAATTAAACTTCACCTAAAGCATAAACATCAAAATTAACTTAGAATATCTCAAATTCATCACTAATTCAAGCAATCTAAAGCAAAATTTTCAAAAAACCCTAAATTTCACTATTCATCATCTTCTTCACTAAGCTTTCTCTCTCTAGAATCTTCCATAACCAAAATTAACTCATTATACTTGACAATCACTAAAATTAATCTCATAGCACATAAACCCACATCATTTCTAATTAATCTAAACCAAAATTTCAAGAATAACTCAAAACTTAAAACTTTTCTCTTACCTTCTCTCTCTTGATTTCGAATTTCTTGGAAGCCATGGAGCTTTCACCTTCTTTCATCCTCTTTCCCCCTTGAAAACAAACGAAAATCTCTTAAAAATCATGGAGAAAAATCGCAACTTGCTTCTCCTCCCTTCTTCTCCACTCTTTCTCCCATACGAAAACAACTCTTCATTCTTTCTTCTTCTTCGTTTCTTCTTCTCCCTTCTTCTTATTTTGTTCTAATTTTTCCAGACAATTCGTAGCTTTCTTTGGCTTGAAACGACATCCCCTCTTGTGTTTCATTTAATGAAGCACAATTTACCATCTTGCCCCTCCAATTAAGCCTATTTCCAAGTGTGCCCCTGTACAGGATTTTCAAAAACTGATAGTTTGCGTCCTATTTTCAAGCATCTAAACGAAATAATTTGGACAAACTTTCTTCTTAAAAATTGTTCCTCTAGATCATACAAATCCAACGCAACTGACGGCGCTCAATTCGGATCTAAAACAAAGAAGTTATAGCCAAAATACTATCGGACCTTCACAAAATCCGAGACTGAACATTAACATAACTTCAGTCCAGAAATTAACAATCTTAGGGATGAATTTAAATTTCGATCCCTTCACAAGAGTTCTAGCCCTATATCTTAACTTTATTTTTCCTTAAGAATCAACTCAATCGGAGTTGTACAGCTCCCGAAAATTGCAAAATACTGAACCATGTTCAGAAACTTATCCAACTTATAACCTATAACCAAATCTCTTACTTTGGTTCAATCAATCTCTTTCCATTTAATCTCTTAAAAATCATAATTCTTCATAAAAATGAACGTAATTGTCTTAGGAATCCAACGCTTCAAGAATCAAATCAATCGGATGTCGTACGAAGGAATTATAAGCAAAAGATTACGAAGGGATCGGATAAAGAAACAAAGTAGCGGAACTTCAAAACCGAAATTGTCCAAAATCATATCTCTCGATCCCGAACTCGGAATTTAACAAATTTGGTGTCAATAGAAAGATAAAAGGAAGCTCTACAACTTCCCTGAAGTACTCAAAATCAAATTAGGTCTCGAAAGAGGTCAAAAACTCAATCAAAGATTCTGTCCAAAACAACTTTTTCTAAACAACTTCCAATTTTTAATCGCTCATAACTCCTAGCCCCGATATCGAAAAATTGTAAACTTTATATCAATGGAAAGATAAAAACATCATCTAAAACTTTCATGAAGACTACTTATTCAAATTCAAACTAAATCCATACGACGAGTGGCCTCGAAGCATAGAAGACACAAATTTATACTTAATAGCATTTTCAAAACAAAGCATATCTTCAGAAATTCATATCTTTCAATCCCGACATCGAAAAATAGAAAACTTTATGTCCACAAAAAGCTCTCGACAGGGGCTACAATTTTCATGTTGATCATTTTCTCGAATTTTGCCTAAATAAAAAAGTCAACTTTTTCCTCAAAAAAGTCAAACTTTAAGCGAACTTTGACTGATCATAACTCTCACTCCCGATATCGAAAAATATCAAACTTTATGGATACAGAAAGCTCTTGACATAAACTACAAGTTTTCAGAAGATCATTTTCTCAAATTCTCCCAAAATCAAAAAGTCAACTCTCAAGTCAAACCTTTTATCTCCAAAAGTCAAACTTTCTAAATTCTTCAAATTTTCACACTTTTTCTTTTTAATTCTTGCTATTTAACTTCATTTCAATCAACTCATCCACTTGAACTTTTATAAACCATACCAATCTCCACAATTATCAAATACATCATCATCCAATAATGCTTTTCTCATAAGTTTCCTTAAAGCATACATACAACATATATATATATATATATAACACTTATTTTATATCATTTCTTATTTCTAAATTCCACTTAAAAATCGGGGTCCAACATTTTCCTTGCCCTTACCCTTGGGCTTAGAAGAAGAAGCTACATTTGTAACATCCCACCCTCGACAGGAAGGATAGGTCCGTAATTTAGCAAAGGATGAGAGTGACTTGGTCTAATTAGGAATATTCATGCATACTGGTATTTGTGAACAGTGAATTTGTTGCACATGAAAAATAACTGTACATGCATTCATGACATTCCCAGTATTTGTGCCTAAATAAAATTTTATTTTGGAAAATGTGGTTTATGAGCTTGAAAATTTAATTGGAGTGGATTGTTATGTGTTTTATATTTTCAGGAAATTTTTGGAATTTTTTTGGACTTTTTCTAAGAAAATTTTCGGATCGGAAAAACTGCTAAGTGGCGAACCGATTGATTTTCGGTAGTGAAAATTGCTACCCAATGGCACTGGAATATTAGATAAATAATTTTGAGATTGTAATTAGAGCCATTGGATGGATTAATTAGAGTCATTGGATGGATTAATTAGAGCCATTAGATGGATTTTTGTCTTTTTCCTCTTTTTACATGCAAAGTGGCATGATGACTCACCATAACTCATTTAAGGCTTGAGTTCCACCATGCTTCCACGACATTACCATGTGAAAACAAAAGGAAAAGAATTGGAAGCTTGCTTTTGGGTTCTCTCCCATCCGAAAACTACTTCCTCTCTTTCTTCTTCATCGTTTTCTTCTTAAATCCTAGCTAAACCACTCTTCTCTTCTACCTTAAGTGCCTTCCTTGCATGCATATAAGCTTAAGCTTTGTACCTTTCTATCATGATGATTGTGTATGGTGTTGAAAAATAGAGGATTGGTGGATTAATTGAAGAAGTGAAGAGTTGAAAGCTTGCTTAGGTAAGATGGTATTTTTGGCTTGTTTTGTTGTTACATGTATTAATTGTGATCATTGTGCACTTAATTGCATGGGAATTGTATTGGTGTCTATGGTAGGTCATATGTTTGATAGATTGATAGTTGATTAATGGTTTGATTAGGTAAAATATAGTGAATGAAAGGAAAGGTGTTTTATATGGTTTTGGATTGATTTTTAATGGTGTTAGATGCTTGGAAATGAAAAGAAGAAAATTTGGTGTATATGCTGCCATTTTATGGCTACTTGGTTAAGTGAAGATCTTGATGAAATTTTGGCAAATTACTTGACTAATTGGGATGTTTATTGGATTGGAAAAAGTATGGAAATGATAGGAATTGGAGTGAGTAGTAAAGCTGGAAAATGTACCTTGAACATGTTCTAATGTTTTTACCATAACTATTTGTGTGGTTAAACAAATGAGGTGAGGTTTGTCCTAGATTAAAACTGAGTCATTTGGTTACAATATTTGTGAAGGAAGCACTGTCCAATTTTGATTAGAAGAGTGTTTAACCTTGCTTTGAAAGTGAAGTATGGGTGCAGTATGAACAGTGATTCGAGCTTGATGACCTAAACTTTTGATGAATTTTTCTAGATTGATTGAGGTTGAATTGGTGAAATTGGTCTTAATGAAAGTTGAAGCCTATCTTGTTAGCTTTCCATTGCCACTGATTTTGCAATTTTTCTATATGTACGTTGGGAATTATGAATTGTTAACTATTAACTGGTTATGTGCATTTTGGGTGAAACCTAGCTATAAGTGTAGGTTTTGTGAGTATTATGATTGGAAGCAAATTTAGAGATTTCTTTTATTTGAATTGGCTCAAGTGATCTTCTGGAAAGTTATAGAGGAAGCAAATATCTTGAAAATGAGATATACTATACTATTTTTGGATAATAGAATTGGGAGTTATGAAATTTCAAAGACTGGACCTAAGTTAGGTCATTGGCTAGTGACAAGGCAGCAACTTGCATGATAGTTTTGAGTTTGTTAGAGATAGAATTGACTGTTATGCCCTTCATAAGAAGTGTAGTATTCTGTTTTATCTTTTCATGGGTATAAAGTATGCAAATTTTTGACATTTTTACAAGGAGTTATGCTTTTTATAAAACTGCTGTTCAGTTCGGATGATTTCAGTGGGTAGAATCGTTCATCGAATTGTTTGACCTACTTAGCAATTGAATTTGATTTCATTTTGTTCATGAAAGTTGTAGATCACATTCTGATATTTCATTTGGAATAAATCGTGTAATTTATAGCAAAGGGAATGAGAAGTTATGGATTTTATAAAATGTTGCATTGTTTTGACAAAATGTTGCACTGTTTTGAGAGGCATGGTGAAGGCAGTAAATTTGAGTGTATTTTTGACACCATTAGAGGTGAAATTAGTTTTTGTGTCCTTCATAAAACTTGTAGAGCTCTCTTTTCTCTATAAAATGTACACCAAGTTTGTCCAATTTGGAATTCTGAGCAAGGAGTTATGAATTGTGAAAGTTGGGATGTCGGTGGACGTTTGTCCAGAATTGCCATTATAGTAGCATAAGTTGACTTGCACCCTCAGATAAGTCGACTACAACATACACAGTAGCATAAGTCGACTAGGATTCTCAGGCAAGTCGACTAAGATTATATACTTTCCTTCTTTTGCTTATAACTTGTCCATTCGACTTCCGATTGACCTGATTCTCGAGGCATCGGATTCGTGAATCATTTAATTTCATTTGTATGTGAAATTGGGAATTTTAGAGGCAAAATTGACGGAAATGGGTTAGGTCAAAGTGATGGGATCAGGTAGCAATTTTTGGACCTTTTGTCGTCCGAATTGAGTGATTTTAGTGTCTATGGTTTCTTTGGACATAGGGGAACATTTTTACAATGTGATTTATGGAATGATACCGGGAATGTCACGAACATGCATTGTACATATTTTCATTGATACATGTGCATCTTTAAATAGTTATGCCTGTACATTTGGTAATGTGTATGCAATTGCACTGTTATAGAGACTCATTTGGAGCGTCGATCCACCGACGTTACTGAGACTTCCAGGTATTTAGCTCGAAAGTACAGGTGAGTAACCTAGATGATTCCTCAATATTTAAATTGTTTAAAGTTCTGTATTTATAACTCTGAGGAGAATAATAGTGGGCTTGTGTGAATTGTGTATGACTGAAATCCCGGACCAAGGGTCCGAGGGATTGGGAATATGGTATAGAAGTGAAATTGTCTGTGAATGTGAAACCTTTGTGTTTCTAATATGATCAATTGTGACTGTGAAGTTAATGTGAATGATTGTGAGCTATTTGATTGTCAAATTGCTTACTGTTTACTGTGCTTCATTGCGTTGCTTCTATTGTGACGGACTGTTTACTGTGCTTCATTGCGTTGCTTCTACTGTGACGGACTATTTACTGTGCTTCATTGCGTTGCCTCTCTCGTGATGATCGGGTACATAGTGGATCGTGATATATTGGGCATATTGCATTGCGTACAAATACATGAATCGATAATAATAGTTGTGACCAGAGTCGCCATCGACATCTTGAAAAAGAGCTCGAGCTCGAAGGAGATAGTGCATACCCGAGGGCTCTCCTACTCCCGCACACGCCTCATCGTCCCATCGCTTGTTTAAGCGCCGATCACAAAGATCTTTGAAATAAAATGGGAAAGTGTCACATATGCATTGCATTCATAGTTGATTGAATACTATAAATGGGAGCAACGCAAGAGTGCCTTCTACAATTGTGAATTTCTTTTGTATAATGATATGGTACTTCTGACTTTGTTATTGTGAACTGAACTGTGAATTGCTTGAGTGATGCATGAATTGGGCGAACCATCGATGATGGTTCCTCACTGAGTTCGCAAAACTCACCCAAAATTTGCAACTATTTTTCAGGCCTTGAAGAGTACTTCGTTAGAAACAGGAGTATGCCTACTGCATGCCAGGAAAATATAGGGGTCGGGATCAGTTCGCGTCTGCATTAGTGTCATCTTACTTTTATACAATTATGGATTCTACATTTTTCTGAAAAATAGTGTTGTAGTTCTAGTGGGCCCCAAATGGGCTATTGTAATTTTTATTGATTGTAATGTGACCACTGAAATGTTTATGAATAAAATTGGGCCCAATGTGATTATAGATTTTTGTACATTCGATGGCTAAATACTGTGACTGTGTTATGATGAACTAAAATGTTTTTAAAAAAAATTTACTGAATGTTTGACGGTATTCGAGTACTCTAGCATACCACTCTCGTGAGGTACGGACTCGGATATCACCCACGATATCGGGTTCGGGTCTTGCGGGAATGGGCTGCTACATATGTGGTATCAGAGCCCAGAAGTACGATTGTACATGGGCATTCTGAAATTTGTGTTAAGTTACATGCATTTTGGTCATGTCAAAGCAGACAGTAGCAATGGATCCCTAGTTGAGTCGCATGAACATGTGTAAAGTGTTTAAGTTAATATAAATAGGGAGAAAAGTGATGGTATATCGTAATGGAAGGTTGTGGATGTGTAGAAATGAGAAATTGTACATGATTTGATATGGTAGATAACGATATGAGCCAATGAAGGTGTATAGGCCATTAGGAATGGGGAAGGAACAATGGACAATGATATTCATGTTGTAATGTGATTGTAAACCCTTGAAGATGATATGAATGTAAATACATAGGTATGGGCTGCTTCAGGAAAGAAGTGATATCAAACCAAATACTGAGACATAAAGTGTATAAAGCGAGTTGAATGAAAACGAAAATTTCTATAACCGGAAGAGGTCAAAGTTGCACATGAGAGGAGTATCGGTTAAAGTGATAAAAGTATGATGTGATGCTAAATATGCCTATACGAGATTAAAAGTTCAGGCTAACTAGGTATTTACGATTCTGAATTGTGATTTTATATGTATAGAGACACAATGAAAGTATCGAGGGCTAAATTGGGTACATGGTTTAGAATTCCTATCATAATGATTGGCTGAGAATTTGGAAACATTAGGCATACCGAGACATGTCGGAACTGTATGGATCAATTCAATTCGAAAATAAGAAGAATATATATGGATAATTGGCAATGAGAAAAAGTATATGGTGCGACAAGGTAGATAGAAATTCACTATTTTGTGTTGGTGTGTACCTTAGAGCAAAATGATATTAATATGGTACTTGAATGTTCTACCTCGGAATGTGAAAAGAACATAGAAATACGTTTAAGTTTGGGATTTTGAATTATACACGCGATTAAGGAAGAAAGACTGAATCAACAGAAGAGGAGTGACTGCGCTTATAATGTTATATGAAATGATGTTGTTTTCGAAGAGGTACATGCTGGGAAATTGAAATAGAGTCACTGGTAAGATATGTGTTCCATGAGAAAGAAAGTACGGGGCATGATGATGACCTACACAAAATATGATTTTGTGATGATCATACAGGAAACCCCCATTCATGGACAGGAACAGGGATAAAAATGTTATCTAGAAACAATTGGAATGTATATAGCATTAGTGAATGTTCTTACTTGGAAACTTGACGTGAATGCAATTAGGCGAGATGTAAGGATTTTAGAAGGTATATACATTACCTAATACCTTATGGCGAGGGTGTTTTGACCTTTTTCGTCATGATATGTCTTGATCTTATCGAAATCCTAGGAAAACTTATTGAGATCCTATGCAATGTGGAAGTTAATTTTTGGGAAGCGCTACAACAGATTAATAAGAAAGTATAGGAACTGGAATCATGAACAATATGGAGGGAAAATGAAAAATGACCAATGAAGGAGCAAACCCAAATGACCAAATGGTGAGTTAAAAGTGAATATTGGAGTTGCATTCGACGCAAAGAGTCATGCATAAGAATCAGAAGGGGCTATTGAGGGTGTATACAGTTTGTAGAGTAACGTGATTTCAGTTGCATAATAGCAATTAGTGAATGATCATAGATCGTATTCCGATTGTGCTTTAGAAACGTAAGATGAGATTTTGACTAATTGTGATATCATATGTAAGTCGCATCAGTGAGGAGATCCCAACAAATGTTTGAGGAATTTATGACCTCCGTATTGATGATACTGTTTTGAATTGGAGATTTTGTAGGAAATTTATCACGTTTCCTAGTAGTGATCTCAATTGTTTGCAACACTATAAAGTGATTCGTGTACTAAGGAAAATTCTTGTCTCGGGAGCTTAAGTCATCTATTCAAAAACTTGAAATGTGCTATACTAGTACTTGGTTCGAAAACGTGGAGACACCGATGAGAGTAATATCATTTGTTATTTGGGATTGGAGATTTCCATACAATGATGTTTTATAGCTGGGACTATAAGAAAGTAATTTCATATGCATCGAGACGACTAGAGTCCCATACGCTAATTTCTGAATGCATGGTGTAGAACTTGATACAGTAGTGATTACTTCGTTCATTAGAGATATTATAGGTGCAGGGGAATTCATTATAGAGGTTGACAGAACTGAATCTTCGATTGAGACAATGAATAGAGGTATAGAAAGATGTTGACTAAGCAAATGAGTACTTTCCGTAAAGCTAGTGTTGTACATCGGTGCATTGAACATAAAATCCAATAATGGTTTAAAACAAATTGTGATATTGAGGTCACCATTACTACTGCATTAAAGAGCACAGGAAGTCGAGTTGAAGTTTGGGCAAACCGAAGTACATTTAAAAGTTGAGTTTAAGCTCAGTCTTACACGAAAAGTTGAGCAAGACCCCAAATTGGTGATTCATAAATTTTGGCTCTCCCTGTGAAGCTGTCAATGAATTCGGATTCTGAAGATTGAATATAGAAATGTGACTGTGTGATTAAAATATAGAGGACATTGCCTTGACTAAAATAGTCAAGGACCGTATTAAATCGAAAGTCTTAATGGGTGGCGAACATGTGATTAGTTTGCAATCAGTTATGTATCAAGGAACTGACAAAGCCTAAATTGAGGAGTTAGAACCTGTAAATTTTATCGAGGACTGTAATTGACAATAGACCCAATTTGTGAGTAAATGATATGATAAAGGAGGATTAAGCACTGTTAGTAGAAACATAAGGAACAATCGAAGCTCTATGGTCTAGTAAGAGTACAGCGAAAGAGCAATTATTGATAAAGAATGTAGAATGGAGTGACTACACATTTGAGTTGCCAGTAGTCTTAATTATCAGAGACGAATGTACAGATTATATTTTTGAGGTCTGAGGAATATGGGATTAAGTTATTATGTAAGTGACTACAGATGCAATAAGCATTAATTTGGTGACACCATTAGAATTTTCTATGAGGCATTGGACGACAAAAAGAGTCATTCACCATTACATTGCAATAGAGAGACCCTAGAAACATGGTCACCGGTAGTGAGGAAAACGAGTATTTGAATCAAACTGAAGTGACTTATGAAAGCTGAATGGGTTAGATGAGATGGAACCAGATCAGACAGAAGAAAGATAATAAAATGAATATACGAATTAAGTGCGTGAACACTACAGAATAGGGAATTGGCAAAGGAGAGATGAATTTGAAATAAGAGTCAATGAGATATGAAGGATAAATGAGTTAGAGATGAAGGGATTTATAAGGACCACTGGAAAAGGTAGCAATGAAGCTGTATGAATTGGTCTGTATGTTACTGGTGAAAGAGGTATTGGATTTATAACACGTGATAAGTGAATAGGTGCGGAAAGAATGATCTGATCCTTAGCATACGAAATAAAGTTAGTGTCTACTCTGAAATAGTGAAGTGGGATAGTTAAGATAGTGAGATAGCCAAAGAAGTGACTGAAAGACTGACTGAGTCTGTCTACTGTGATCTTTCGAAAAATGAGTAATTAAGTGATGAGGTGTATGGGAAATGTAGGGGGTTATGAGAAATGATCATTTTCTACCATAGTGAACCATTGACTGAGAATTTCGAGGACGAAATTTTTATTAGGAGGGGTGGAGTTGTAACATCCCACCCTCGACAGGAAGGGTAGGTCCGTAATTTAGCAAAGGATAAGAGTGACTGGGACTAATTAGGAATATTCATGCATACTGGTATTTGTGAACAATGAATTTTTTGCACATAAAAAATAATTGTACATGCATTCATGACATTCTCGGTATTTGTGCCTAAATGGGATTTTATTTTAGAAAATGTGGTTTATGGGCTTGAAAATTTAATTGGAGTGGATTGTTATGTGTTTTATATTTTCAGAGAATTTTAGAGATTTTTCTGGACTTTTTCGGAGAAAATTTTTGGACCGAAAAACTGTCGAGTGGCGAACCGGTTGATTTTCGGTAGTGAAAATTGCTACCCAATGGTACTGGAATATTGGATAAATAATTTTGGGATTGTAATTAGAGCCATTGGATGGATTAATTAGAGTCATTGGATGGATTAATTAGAGCCATTGGATGGATTTTTGTCTTTTTCCTCTTTTTACATGCCAAGTGGCATGATGACTCACCATAACTCATTTAAGGCTTGAGTTCCACCATGCTTCCACGACATTCCCATGTGAAAACAAAAGGAAAAGAATTGGAAGCTTGCTTTTGGGTTCTCTCCCATCCGAAAACTACTTCCTCTCTTTCTTCTTCATCGTTTTCTTCTTAAATCCTAGCTAAACCACTCTTCTCTTCTACCTTAAGTGCCTTCCTTGCATGCATATAAGCTTAAGCTTTCTACCTTTTTATCATGATGATTGTGTATGGTGTTGAAAAATAGAGGATTGGTGGATTAATTGAAGAAGTGAAGAGTTGAAAGCTTGCTTAGGTAAGATGGTATTATTGGCTTGTTTTGTTGTTACATGTATTAATTGTGATCATTGTGCACTTTTGCGGTCCGAATTGAGTGATTTTAGTGTCTATGGTTTCTTTGGACATAGGGGAACATTTTTACAGTGTGATTTATGGAATGATACCAGGAATGTCACGAACATGCATTGTACATATTTTCATTGATACATGTGCATCTTTAAATAGTTATGCCTGTACATTTGGTAATGTGTATGCAATTGCCTTTATTATAGAGACTCATTTGGGCGCCGATCCACCGACGTTCTCGAGACTTCAGTATTTAGCTCGGAAGTACAGGTGAGTAACCTAGATGGTTCCTCAATATTTAAATTGTTTAAAGTTCTGTATTTATAACTCTGAGGAGAATAATGGTGGGCTTGTGTGAATTGTGTATGACTGAAATCCCGGACCAAGGGTCCGAGGGATTGGGAATATGGCATAGAAGTGAAATTGTCTGTGAATGTGAAACCTTTATGTTTCTAATGTGATCAATTGTGACTGTGAAGTTAATGTGAATGATTGTGAGCTATTTGATTGTCAAATTGCTTACTGTTTACTGTGCTTCATTGCGTTGCTTCTATTGTGATTTTGATCGCTTATCGTGCTTCATTGCGTTGCTTCTACTGTGACGGACTATTTACTGTGCTTCATTGCGTTGCCTCTACTGTGACAGACTGGGTACATAGTGACTGTGATATATTGGGCATATTGCATTGCATACACAAATAAATGAACGGATAATAATAGTTGTGACCAGAGTCGCCACTAATACTGAAAAAGAGCCTCGAGCTCGAAGGAGATAAAGGTATACCCGAGGGCTCTCCTACTCTCCGCACGCGCTTCATCGTCCCATCGCTTCTCGCTTAAGCGCTCGGTCACAGCGCTGAAATAAAATGGGAAAGTGTCACATATGCATTGCATTCATAGTTGATTGAATACTATAAATGGGAGCAACGCAAGAGGGCCTTCTACAATTGTGAATTTCTTTTGTATAATGATATGGTACTTCTGACTTTGTTATTGTGAACTGAACTGTGAATTGCTTGAGTGATGTGAACTGAACTGTGAATTGCTTGAGTGATGCATGAATTGGGCGAACCATCGATGATGGTTCCTCACTGAATTCGCAAAACTCACCCAAAATTTGCAACTATTTTTCAGGCCTTGAAGAGTACTCCGTTAGACACGGGGTATGCCTCTGCATGCCGTGAAAAGATAGGGTCGGGATCGCCCATGTCTGCATTAGTGTCATCTTACTTTTATACAATTATGGATTCCACATTTTTCTGAAAAATAGTGTTGTAGTTCTAGTGGGCCCCAAATGGGCTATTGTAATTTTTATTGATTGTAATGTGACCACTGAAATGTTTATGAATAAAATTGGGCCCAATGTGATTATAGATTTTTGTACATTCGATGGCTAAATACTGTGACTGTGTTATGATGACCTAAAATGTTTTTTTTTTAAATTTACTGAATGTTTGAAGGTATTCGAGTACTCTAGTATACCACTCTCGTGAGGTACGGACTCGGATATCACCCACGATATCGGGTTCGGGTCTTGCGGGAATGGGGTGCTACAACATTAGCTTCTGGCCCATGAGCCTTAATATTCAATATCTCCTCCGTGCTCTGGAGGGTATTCATCAACTCACTCAAGGTGTAATCCTTGCTGTTGAGCTCATAGTCCAACTTAAACTGCTGAAAAGAAGAGTTTAAGCTATTGATGATCATAATCATCTGCATGTCGCATCCATATCCGCCTAAGCATCTCAAATTTTAGTGACCGCAGAGATTACCTTCATCATGTAATCCTCGCACCGGCTCACCTGTGTTTCGCATCTAAGATTATGAAAGGTTTGGATAGCTTTCACTCTTGCAGACCTAGTCCTCACACCAAACATCTCATGTAGGTGATGGACCATTGCACTAGCAGTTTTCATACAAACAATTTACTTTTGCAACATACCGATGACAGAAGCCAGAATATAACACTTAGTAGTCTTGTCAGCATTTTACCAACACTCATGTTGTTGGACTTGCTCAGGAGTTGAATCTCCACTTGGAGGTGTAGGCTCATTTTCAGTTAACACCCATGAAATATGTTCATATTGAAGAACAATGTCAAGGTTACGTCTCCTTTCATTAAAATTGTCTCCATTTTCCAATTTGTTATTAGTTAAGAGCAGGGTGAGTGGATTCATTTTGTGGTTGATTATGTCTGAAAATATAAATTATTAAAACATGAGCATACTAGTCAACAATTTATGGAACTTTGTATAAAATCATGCTGCATGTGTGCATGATGATAGATTTAACAAAACTTAAAAAATTAAAACATTATACGACGGTTATTTTTCTTATCTATAACAGACTAAATGACGGTGGGCCATCTTATCCATTAAAAGAAAAACTGGGACCTTCCCACTCAAAAACTACTAAGCATCTCATGCTCAATTTTTTAAGAAGCGTCTTAATTTGGTCCATACTTTTACCAACAGAGATACGGTGGGCAGTTTATTGATAAAAAATGTTGAGTGTTTAACCATTTGATTCATTCACTAAGGATACCTACAAACCATGCCTCGGTGGGAGGTCACATTTTCTATCATTAAGTGGACTTATCCTTAAGGAGACCCAAACCATGCAAGATCTAGGATCCATGCCCTCCGATAGGGAGTAACACTTCACCACATGCAAACGGGTCATCATTTAGAGACCGTGGACTCTCACAGGAGCATCCTCTCCTACTCAATCTTTTTGGGCTTTAAGTTTTAAATACCATCTTGTCTAGATGCAATTTAATATCCATCCTATATTGTTTCATTATATATCTCATACATAATGAATGCATGGCAAAGCCTAGGGTTGGCAATTTTCTAAATGACATGCAATCACATATTATAAGCATTTATTTCTCCATTCATCACATGAACTAATAAAGCCACTTTTGATTGTCCATCCTAGAAAAATAAAATAATTACAAGCCTTTTAGGCCCAAAGTATTCTTCTTGGACTTGGATCTTCCACTTCAAACTCTTCACAAACATAATCCGGCTCATTCGGTAAACAAAATGTAATGACATGTATGAAAATCGAATTTTGTCACTTTGAAAAATAAAATTCCAGCACCAGATTTTTTAGAAAACCAAATCTTTGTTTTGAAAAAAAATTCCAGCACTAGTTTTCATTAAAACCGAAGCTCATTTCATGAAAATAAAAAACCAACACTTAGTATTTTAGTAAAACCGAAATTTGATTCTTTGAAACAAAAATCCAGCACTTATTTTTACAATAAAAATCGAAAAGTGATCCATTGAAACAAAACTCCATAAACTATGTTTTCACAAAACTTATGCCAATACACAAAAGGATACACCGAAAATTTTACCTTTCCATTTCTTCAATCCATGGCTGCTCCATCTTCATCATTACATCAATTTGTACGTTACAAAATCAAAGAAAATAGAAAAAAGAAACCAAGGAGGAAACATGGTGATGATAGACCACCCTCCTTGTTATAACCAATGAAGAAATCTTACAAAGGTAAATTTAACTTCTATGGACAACCAAAAGAGCAAACATACACCATGTATATTTCTATCACATAAAAATATGCAGCATACACAAAAAGATTGCCAACCCATGCATCCAAAATATAGGAACCGAAATCATGCATTAGAAACTGGCTTTGATACCAATTGTTGGATCAGAAAAAGAGAAAATGCTTTATTTGAAAAAACGGTAGATTTCAAAACTTTTAAGAATTCATTACTTGCAGCGGAAGCAACAAATCCAAATCAACATGGCAATCCATACATGATATGGTATAAGGATAATAAAATATAAACAAGATCAGGAGTATTACCAACTCCTTCGCTACAGTTTTAAATCCTCGCTGTGCTATCCTCTCCTTCTTCGTGTATCCAAATCCTTTGCCTTTGACTCTTTTCCTTTAGCAATCTACTTTCTCCTTGTTGTAGTATCCTCAACCAATTAGATTTACCACCTGTTCTTCAAGGACAATTAGGTTAACAAAATCCTTTGGTGGGAAAGGAGAAGAAATGTTTGGAGGAGATTTTCTTAGAAGAAGAAGAAGCAAAATTGAAACTCTTTCAATTGGTATTTTCGATTCTCTCTTTCATGAAAGGAGAGAAGGTGTAAAGAACATGCAAGAACCCTTTCTTGCCTACCAATTTCGTATATTCATGGATGGAAGGAGAGAGAGGCATCAAATGCATCACTTCTTTCATTAATCACTCATAAAATAGCCAATAAATGAGATTATCTTCATTTATCTTTATGATGGCTATTTGAAAAGACCATAACCTAAAATTCAATACCCAATTTCGGTTTTGTCAAGAAGAAAGAAGGAAGATGGTCCATCTAATGTACATCTTTCATCTTTAATCTAATGAATGCAAATAGGTTACAAGCCAACATTAAAAAACAACCATTAAATCATTTAATGGTAAGTTCATAACTCCATTTAATGATGATTAACCATAATAAAGACCATCTTTATTTAGCATTTTAATGTCAAATGTGTGGTTACACATTTAACCTAGGAATAACGGAAATTGCTATCTTCTTCTTAAAAAAAATTGTTTTAATATAATTAATCTAATTAACTACATTAAACCAAAAACCAAGCCCATTACTAAATGTACATTTGGGCTTCTTTAATTAGACCAAGCCCAAGATTCAATTAAGGGCTTCTAATTAACCTCCATTTATATTTCTTACTTAGCTTGATAACCTTTCTTAAAGCCAAGTGGGAAATCTTATTGGACTTTGATAATTCAAGCTCCAATAAACCCAGAATTAATTCAATCTCATTGGAATTAATTCTAGCTTATTAACTAAATGTCATTCCACTAAAGACAATTAGTTGAACTCTTGAATTATTAAATATTATTAGAATATGTCCAATGGCAAACCCTATTTAGAACCTTATTATAGCCATTCGCACAACAAAGGGTAAAATTACCGTTTTGCCCTTATGTTGATTTTTCCTTCTAGATCTCTCATTTTACTTTATATGGTAATTAACACGTAAGATCTCATCTCAGTGTTAAGACTTGATGGGTAGCTAGTCCATCAAACTACTGGCGCCAGTTTAATCACCAAATCTCCTTAAAACATCTAGAAGAGATGATAACACTATAAACTCTTTATTTGAGTGAATGTTCCCTGATACATGTTTCAATTAATAATTTCAACATGCAGACACCTGATTAATACTCTATAAAAATCCATTCCGATCATATCAAGAATTATAATGAAACATATATGAGTTCACCACTCATCAAGATTATGGTTCATAATAAGCGAATGCTTAAGTTGTATGTTTTAAGATTAAAGTAACGGCCCACTTTATTCTTGAAAATATACTTGATTCCAGATTCATTCAATAGTGCCATTATCGATAGTCAACTACCATCATGATATGAAACTCATCATTCCCTTGAAGTAAACTCCTTTACTTATATGGAGATAAATCACAATACTACAGTCTAAACCATAATCAAGCGACTAACTTGATTATTCAACTGTGAATCAATTAATTCAGATTCTAATAATATACATGTTTCCCATACATCTCTATGTATATGTATATTACTTACAAAAGAATCTTGGTACCTTATGACCAGATATATAATGCTCATACAGATAAAACCAAACTCTTTTGTTTTATTAATAATAAATATTTTCATTACAAAACTGTAACTGAAGAAGATAAAGTTACATGTAAATACACTTGCTTTTTAGGGCACTATATTTACATAACTCCAACAGAAAGGGCTAGATTGTATTGGAATTATGGGATTGAGATTGAACTGAATTTTAGGTTGTATGATTGAATTCGAAGGGCTGATTTGCATTGAAGTGTTGGGATTAAGATTAAATTGAATGGCAGATTGTGTTCGAATATGTGATTGGAGTTGTGAGATTAAGTGTGAAGCTGAGATTCTAGCATGTGATTGAATTTAAAAGGAAATTGCTTGTTGGCCCCTAAATTTTCTTTTCTTGATAAATAAGCATGATTAGATTATTTTGGGATTTTGCTAGATAAATGTATGTTGGAGTTAATTATATGTTAATGTTAATGAGATTATGTTACATAGGTGAATTGAATTAAAGTTAAAGTGATAAGTTGCATAAGGGGTATTTTGGAGAGATCACTTAAGTGAGAAGTCTTAAGGCATGAGAGAAGGGACAAAATGGACAATTGATGCTCATTAAGGGTATAAGAGTAAGAGGAAACTTGTTGGCTTGTGTTAGAAGAAGAAGAAACAAAAATTAAAGAAAGAGAAGAGAGAGAGTGTCATGTAAGGAGAAAAGAAAGGAGCGAAAGAAGCTAAGTTGGGTTTTGATTTTTCTTAACCTTCAAGAGGGATTTTGAGAGTGACCAAGAAGGGAAAAAGGAAGAGGAAGATTAGAGCTTCCATTAGAGCTAAGAAAATCATTGTTTGGTGGAGATTCGAGGTAAGTTTGTGTTTTGATATTTGAATTTTTGGAAGGGTTTTGGTTCAAAGAACTTAGGAAATGCATGGGTTTAAGTATTCTAGGGTCAATTTTATGAATATGTTTCTTTAGGTTGTTCAATTTGAATTCCTTTCGATTTGGGATTTTTGTCAATGTTGAAGAAATCAAGAGAGGCAAGAGAAGCAAGAGTAGAGGCTTCTTGAGCAAGGTTTTAAAGCAAGAAAATTAAGGTGGCTGACATTTTTATAATTGAGTTAATAAGCTATTAAATGTTCTTCAAATAAATGGAATTAGTTGATTTTCCAACTACCTTATAAAAGTGCATTTATTGTTCTTTAAATGCTTGAGAATTATTGCTAGATGCTTCATAATTGTGGTATATATTGCCTTCACATGATTTGAGAAAGGATTATTATGATTGGCATATAATTTTGGTTGTGAAATTGTGAAATGATGATAGATGTACATATGAATAGTTCATGCTCATGAAAGTCAAGTTTTAAAAAATGTGCCTATTGGGCAAACTATTTTTAGTTCATGAATTACATGTTATGTGGGTCTTGTGTAGTCCATCCAAGAAATGTTACGTGCACGTTGACCAAGAAAAGGCTTCTCTAGCCTGCCCGCGAGTAGCATTGAGCTCCTTTATGGACTCCCTCAAGTTTACGACTACACAAGACTATTATGTGGAATTCTGTAATTCATCATGTTTATGGATTCACCCAAACCATTATGATGTGTTTACATGTGTTGACAAGTTTGATGATTGTTTTACTTGTGTGAATTGTGAATTTTCTTGACAAGTTGACAATTTTCAGAAATGAATGTTTTATGGATTTCAATAAGGTTTTGCTATGATCATGAAAATTTCAAATAGTTTTTGCTTATTACCGTTTATAAAACTGTTACCCACAAGCTTTAAGCTCACCCCCTCCCATTTCGTCCCATCTTCAGGTGAGGAGCACGAGATCGAGTGATTGAGCATAAAGGCATTACTCCAGAATTGGTTTATTTTGTATTTTAAGTTAGTTTTTGTAAAACAATGCTTTAGTTGCATTTTGAGCAATTCTAGTTTTTGTAAAGCTTGTATTTTTGGATTATGATTTAAGTGGATTGAAATTCCCACTAAAGCGTTGTAACACTCTTATTTTGATGTTAATGAAATATATAAGCATTATGTTGTTTATGGCTTTCCAAAGTCTTTGTATTGCATTTTAAAGATTTTCATAGGGGTAGGATTTGTGTTCTGACTTCAAGGGAAATTCTGGAATAATTTAGGATGAATTTGACCAAGTTGTCTTCATGGAAGTTTAAGAGGATTTTTCTAGCTTTCCAACGATATAAAGTTTATAACTTTTGGATATCGGAGTAGAAAGTTATGATCATTACAAGTTGTGATGCTACATAGGATGTGTGTATAGGATAACTATGGATAATGATGTTTAATCGTGGTTTTGAGGAATCAAATGGGTTGAGAATTGAGAGTTTTATGAGATAAACTTGGTTTTTGAATTGATATGAAGTGAGTTTGCACTAGAAGAGATGGATTTGGGAAGTTTATGAGTGAATATGATGTTAGAATGTATGTAGGAAGAATTGGAGGGGCTTTGAGGGGTTTGGGAAATCCCCATGTTTGTTAAACAGACATACATGTCCGTTTAACGGACCTTCAAGGGTCAAAAAGACCCCCAGCTTAGCCCATGTCCATTAAACGGACCTGTAGGTCTGTTTAACGAACCTTCTCGGGTGAAAATGGCTCCCAGCCCAGACAATGTTCGTTAAATGGACATGGATGTCCGTTAAACGAACATTCACGGGATAGCTTCAGAAAATTACAAATTTTGACCACTTAAATGGCAAAATCTCACTTTGTAGTCTTCATGAAAGTTGTAGATCTAGAAGTCTTCTTTCAAATACTAGAAGAACGAACTCAATAAGACATTTTTATCAAACATTATGGCAATTGCGCCAAGACAGGTACAAAATGATTAAGGACATACATATGTTGGATTCTTTTGGCCATAACTTCCTCATCCGACCTCCGAATGAAGTGATTTTTGAAGAAATAGCTTCCTAACACATGTATATACCTCTCCATGAAACTTGGTAGCTTTTGGGTTTGATATGAAAAGGATTGATGAAAAGATAGTGAGGGATCAATTGAGAGAGCATGATTTGGGTCTGAACATACTTTGACTTTTTAAGCATATCTTCTTCTATAGAGTTCCAATTGAGATATATCTTGCTTTAAATTAAACTAGAGATTTGGAGCTACAATTGTTTTGAAGAAGTCAATTATGATTTTGGTGATTGACTGGTGTGGGCACACCACACTTGTGAGATGATGGCTAAAGAGGGTTCTTTGGAATCCCCCTATAGGTTTATAAATTCAAGGTTTATGACTCCGAATGTTGGGCTCCAAAAACTGGGTCCAACATTGCTGCTTGGTTACTAGGGGGTTGAGGTCAATCTAGTTAAAATTATAGCAGATTGTGAAGGTAGCACTCAATGTCACATTTTAAGCAAGTGGTAAGCGAGAATACGGGTCAATCCTCTCGATCAGTTCGGGGTAAAAATTTGGTAGATGAAGCAGAGGAACCTATTGCTGAGCAAGCCATGTTTATCAATGAACAATTTGAAACGTGGTTTAATAAGAAAAAGGACAACAAGCTCGTAATTGAAGTCTTAGTGTCGGAGAGTATTGATGAAGCGTGCAATGTCAAGGCCAACTTAGACAAATTTCATTGGGAAAAATTGTTAACCCTCAGAGGTGTATACTACCCAGAGGCAGTCAAACAATTCTATGCTAACCACAGTGCAGAGGCTAGCAAACAACCACCCGTGCTCACTTCACAAGTCAATGGTAGAGCAGTGCTTATCATAGAGGAGCTGATAAATGGACATTTCGAGTTGCCTGTTGGAGCCAACATTCCATCTTTTAACAAACGGGCCAAGAGTTCAAGTGATAGTCAATGGGATGAGGACGATGCTATGGCTCAACTTAGGATTAGAGCCACTCTACTATCTACAAATCAGTGATTTTTTATGCATTGCAAATACCTTGACATCGGAACTAGGTTAGTTGCTTTCCTGTTGGCACACAATGTGATGCCCAAATCTAGTGATTCTGGATAGCTCCGCAATGAAGACTTGTATATTCTGGATAAAATGTTCTTCCACGATGATCAATTTTAGGGCATTGCTACTGCCAAGATAATAATGACCTCAATGTGGCAAGTGGTATACCACAAGGCAAAGACGAAGAGATTTGTGTTCCCAGTCTTATTAAGCCAACTGTTTAGACATCTTAAGGTCATCAAGAGAGATGAAGAAGTGGCTTATACGATTGAGGTGGATGTTGTCAATGCTGACAAAATGAGGGAATTTGAATTCACAGAAGACACTCCTAATAGGTGGATCAATCCATATCGGGCAAGGTATAATCAGAATGTCCTTGCTATACGACAATCGAGAGACAACTCAGCTCCAACGGATACTCAATTTCTGGCTCAAATGCAAGAAGTCTGGGCCAAAATTAGAGATCTTCGAAAGGAAGTGAGCAACCTCATGGCTCACAAACCATAATAGAAGACATGTTGAGGGCCGTCATGGACCAATAACCACCTCCGCAAGGACCATGATATCATAAGATCATTAGATTACATTTGCATTTGACCTCACATGCAAGTAATTGTGCATTTTACTTTTACTCTCGCCCTAGCTTTGACTTTGTGTTGGTAATTTGTAAGACTAACTTCAGTTTTATTTTGCTTTATCTCCATAAATTGTATAGTTTGATGAGAGATGAAAACAGGGTGCAGAATTTGATAAATCGACTATTTCAAGGAGTTTCCCTACCTTTACTTTGCATTTTGTTAATTGCTTTAATTTTTTATTTTATCTTACCTAATATTGAGGACAATTTTGATTCTAAGTGTGGGGGAGGATAAATGGTTTTTCATTAATTGTGCATAGTTTCACTTAGCATGTTTGCATACTAGTACATCTTTCACGCTATAATTATTATAATCCAATTTAATGAGTTGATTGCATTGTGGACAAGATTGATCTTAATTAAGATGCATAATATGATTAAATTAATTACATACCTTGCAAAAATTGGATGATATAATGTTAAATTGATTGAATGGGCATGCTATTGAATGAGTAAACATTACCAAGTGAGTTATTTTGAGCCTAAAGGATTGCACTCAATCCTATTTTTCTTATGAGTGATATAATTTTCTCATCTTTTTGAGGTTACATAATCATATTATGGTATGTTAATGAAAGTGAGAAAAGGCACGAGGATTGAGCTAGAGCCAAATAGCAAACCCTTTTTATACATCAATCCCCTAGTGTACCCTTTATGCTTAGTGATTGTATTTGAGCCTTGTTCTTTGTAAACCTATCCCAAAGAACGGTGAACCATGAAAAACAAATTCACCCTTGTTCAATGGTTAGTAGAGCTACAAACGTTGTACATTCAATTTTCTTATCGATAGGTATACAAGGGAAGAAGTGTGGGGGTGTCTTTTATGGTAATTGAAGGAGCATGCTTTAAAAAAACAAAACAAAACAAAAGCAAATGATAATAATTAATAAAGCATGTTCACTTCAGTTTTCAAGGTGAAAGAATAATGGAAATTGTGTTAATAGAGTTGGTGGAGTTGCATAATATTATGATGTTTGGGAACATTCTTAATAAATTTTGCCAATGATGATTGCAATATTTGTAGTATCTGCTCTACTAATTATTGAATATTTGAATCCCTATCCATTATTTCATAGCTTACTTTACCCTTTGGCCCAATTACAACCAAAGGAATAAAGACATTTTTTATTCATAGATATGCCATGGATGGGAGTAGTGGAGAAATAGATAATTTGCAAGCTTATGGTAAGAGACATACACGAGAAGATGATAGAGAGGAACCCTTAAACACTTGTGTGAAACTGAACGCTTTATGAGAGACGTCATTCATGGCATGTGATTTTGATTAATTGAAGCATTATGATGTCTTTTTATTGCTTAGTTGTGACGTAATTTATGAAGTATTATGTGGCCTTACGTCTATGTTCCAATTCTTACCTATAATGCTTTCAATTTATTGGATTGAGCTATGATGATGATTAGGTGTGGAATGATGGAAAGGAAATGTTTATGGGTATCATTCATTTTAAGTAAACCCTCAGGAGACTTTAACTCCTCCATTATGGATGCATAGTGGTTTAAAGGCTTATGGTATAAGCTAAATGCCACCGTACACCTACGAAAGTGGAATCAATAACTTGTTTAAGGATTTAGTAAATAGTTTTCTTTTGTTTTTGCTTGGGGAGAAGCAATAGTTTAAGTGTGGGAGAATTTGATAAGTCAATTTATTCATATATGATTTTGGGATGAATTGGAACTCATTTCACTTATCTTGTTGAGAATTTAGAGATTTCTTTAGTTATTTCTCACACATTTCAACTTTATTGCTTAATAGGTGCAAATGGATAAATTTTGGGTATGCGGCATAACTTTGACTATGGATGTCGAATTAAGGTCATTCAAGCACACTTTTGAAGAGGAATCCGAGTTCTACAAATTCCATGAATACTCCAAGGAGAGATTCTGTCATCTAAAGGGTCAATATGGCACGATTTTGTAGAAGCCTAGGGTATATTCATTAAACGGACATTGCCTAGCCAACCTCACTCTAGAGACTCAAGAAGGTGTAGGAAAATCCCGATGTGAGCATCACATGCCCACGGTGCGGAAAACAAAATTTTTTTATTCCGAGACCTTCCAGAAAGCTAGGATCCATGTGTCTATACAACAAACTCAAACCATAACGGCCAAAAGAGACTGTCTCTAACGGTATCCACGTAGAGATCGGAGAACCTAACCGAGACAAACCCTTTGACCCGGAAATAGCTAGAACAAGTTGAAGACTGCTAGATCTTACCTTGTTCTTGGAAAGCTTGGAGAATAACGATGGAGAGGATGAATGGAGAAGCTTGGAAGATGAAGAGATGATGAAGATGATCGTGTGAGAAAAATGGAGAAAGAAACTCTTTCTTCTCCTTTTTTAAAAAACCAACGAACATCATCTTGCCTCTTTCTTTTCATTTTGTCTTTAACACATTAAAAGACAATAAATGCCAATGGTGAGTCATGCACCCACGTTAGCCCTTATATATATATATATATATACAAAGTTAAAGATGATAAGGCTTCCTCCTCCTCTTCCACGTATGGCATATATATATATATATATATATATATATATATATATATATTCTTTAAATAATTAATTATATATATATAAAATAAATGTCAAGTGGTCCAACACACTGGGTCGGTCCTACCTACTACTGGGTCCCGTATGGGAAAAACTCCTAAACATTTTTCAACAATATCGATGTCGCGATCTCATCGGGACATATCTCGATCTCATCGGGATCCATTTAATCCTTTTGCTCTCCATATATTGGAACTCTGTCTAAAACTATTTTACGAATTCTCCGAGACACTCTTATGCGTGGGACCCATTAGGTTCTCGGTTATGTTGGTCACTTAGATTAACACTTAATTCAAGTAAGTCATGAGCGGTATCTAGCAACACATCATGACCCCCAATTGACCGGAAAGTAACTGGTTTGACGAATGAACATGTATTCATCATGAACCATATCACGAACCTTTCCATAGACAATTACCGTGCAATTCGTCCTTTCACCATGCTATACCCCACTTGGTTATGAGTATGGGCAAAGTGTCAACTCTTTATTAGACTGACTACGTCAAATCTAGTCCAAGTGATTTCATTTCTCGTCCTGGGACTCATTACTTTATATGTCTATGCAGACATTCTTCATGACATATATGCTTCGGCCAGAGACTTCCAAGTAATGACCCTGACAAGAGACCATGGGTATCATCTTCTGCTATCACAGAAGTGGTGAATCCTCTATTGGCTACTCAATTACCTTCGAATACCTCAAGTCGTACCCAATCACCACCCTATGAGCGACCTCTCGTAGCGCAACAAGGAATGGAGTCAAAGCACGTAATCAAGATCCAAGATATCCTCGAGCACCTCAAGTCTAAGGATACTTGCACCATTGCTATGATGAGATTATCACCGACATTAGAATAGGACATCCATGTGATGATCTCATAGCAGTCATCCAATGTACTTACTACCTCTAGTAAGCATCCACATCTCAACCCTAAATATCTCATATTTACGACTTCCGAGATCCATCGCTGATCAAATCAAGGAGCTTGAGATGTACTAGTCTCTCGAATTACCGATGTCCAGCCTCAAATCCTATGACTAGGGATAATTTAGATATCGACATAATTGCACATGATAGGAATCTCGGTAGTATGATCACATCACAATTTCCTTCATGCTATGTCATATATCATGGACTTCATTAATTTGCTTATAGATCAATATCCATTCATAAATAATGAACAGCAAGTTAATGAAATATGCCTTTCTTTATTTATTCATAAAGTATGTACACAATTTTGTACAAAATGCGCTAAAGGCGATTGCCTTCAGGGCACTACTCTAACAATCTCCCACTTGACCTAAAGCCAATCGCCTTGATATCTAATACCATAGGCGAGTACATGAGAATCAAAACTCTTTTGTGATAATGGCTTTGTCAACGGATCAGCAATATTTTGCTCTGTGGGAATTCTCTCGATCTGGACCTCACCTCGTCCAATGATCTCCCTGATCAGATGATATCTGCAGAGTACGTGTTTGGATTGTTGATGAGACCTTGGTTTCTTCGCCTGCGCAATAGCCCCATTGTTGTCACAATACAACTGTATGGGCCCATCACTGCTAGGAACCACACCAAGTTCAGTAATGAACTTTTTGATCCAAACTGC
Organism: Erythroxylum novogranatense; assembly: GCA_029891385.1. Lineage (NCBI taxonomy): Eukaryota > Viridiplantae > Streptophyta > Magnoliopsida > Malpighiales > Erythroxylaceae > Erythroxylum > Erythroxylum novogranatense. The sequence goes on along the minus strand of CM057229.1, from coordinate 79,200,837 downwards.
TTCCTTTGCTACTTCTGAAGCGGCAATATACTCTGCCTCGGTCGTTGAATCGGCAGTCGTCTCTTGTTTGGAACTCTTCCAACTAATCGCCCGCCATTCAAGTGAATACATAACCTGATTGGGATTTGGAATCATCCTTATCGATTGAAAACGGCATCAGATACCGCTCACTTTGAGATCTCCATCTCCATATATCAAGAAAACATCCTTAGTCCTTCGTAAGTACTTAAGGATATTCTTGACACCACCCATGGACCCTCACCAGATCCGATTGGTATCTACTGTAACACTTAGAGCATATGATACATCGGGTCTCGTACATAGCATAGCGTACATGATAGATCCTACTGCAGATGCATACGGGATCATACTCATGCGCATCCTCTCATCTTGTGTCTTAGGACACATAGATTTCGAGAGTGTTATCACATGAGTCACGGGAAGGTACCCTCTCTTGGATTGCTCCATGCTAAACCTTTTAAGCATCTTGTCTATGTACGTTGATTGTGAAAGACCAAGCAACCTTTTTGATCTATCTCTATAGATTCTTATCCCAAGGATATAAGTTGCTTCACCAAGGTCTTTCATGGCAAATTGTTTGGACAACCAAATCTTGACTGATTGTAGCATAGAGACATCGTTTCCTAGCAATAATATGTCATCTACATACAGCACAAGGATTACGATTGCAGTTCCATTAACCTTCTTATACACACAGTGTTCATCCAGATTTTGTGAGAAACCAAACTCTTTGATTACCTCATCAAAACAAATATTCCAACTCCTGGATGCTTGTTTCAATCCATAGATGGATTTCTGAAGCTTGCATACCATTTCGCCATCATAGGAGGTGAAGCCCTCAGGTTGTGTCATATACACATCCTCAGCTAGATTTCCATTTAGGAAAGTTGTCTTCACATCCATTTGCCATATCTCATAATCATAATGAGTGGCAATGGCTAGGAGTATTCTAATGGATTTAAGCATTGCTCTCGGGTCAAGGTCTCGTCGTAGTCAACTCCTTGTCTTTGACGAAAGCCTTTAGCCACAAGCCTTGCTTTATAGGTAATCACATTACCATCCATGTCGGTTTTCTTTTTGAAAACCCATTTGCACCCTATGGGTTTAATTCCTTCGGGTGCCTCAACCAAAGTTCATACTTGGTTTTCATACATGGAATCCATTTCAGCCTTCATGGCATTAAGCCATTTCTCAGACTCTGAACTCTTCAGAACCTCTTCATAGGTAGTAGGCTCATCATCTTCTATGAGCAATACGTCATTCTGTTCATTCACGAGAAATCCATATCTCTCGAGAACAGAGCGTATCCTACGTGACCTACGAACTTCGTGTGTTATAGAAGGTTGAACTTTTACTTCATCTGTATGAGTCATAGTTTTAGGTTCAGGCAGTTGATCTACGTCTGTTCGAGCATCCTGAACTTCTTCAAGTTCAATTTTTCTCCCACTTTCTTCTTGTAAAAGAAACTCTTTCTGTAAAAAGATAGCATGCTTCGAAACAAACACCTTTTGTTTCTCAGCATGGTAGAATTGATATCCCATTGTTTCTTTAGGATATCCTACGAACAGACACTTGTCAGATTTTGCATCAAGTTTATCTGACTGTATCCGCTTCACATAAGCAGGACAACCCCAAACTTTCAAATGAGTAAGATAGGGTCTTTTGTTAGTCCACATCTCATATGGAGTAACATCAACTGTCTTTGATGGAACTCTGTTTAGCAAGTAAACAGCTGTCTCGAGTGCATACCCCCAAAAGGATTTTGGTAACTTTGCAAAGCCCATCATTGATCGTACCATGTCTAACAAGGTTCGATTTCTCCTTTCTGCCACACCATTATGCTGTGGTATGTAAGGAGGATTCCATTGAGATAAAATCCCATTATCTCTGAGATAATCAAAAAACTCTTGGTCTAAGTATTCCCCACCACGATCTGATCGTAATGTCTTGATACTTTTCCCAAGTTGGTTTTCTACTTCATTTCTGAATTGTTTGAACTTTTCAAATGCTTCAGATTTGTATCTCATCAGATACAAGTACCCATATCGAGAATAATCATCGATAAAGGTAATGAAGTAAAGACAACCACTTCTGGCATGGATGGACATCGGACCACATACATCTGAATGTATTAGGTCTAATACTCCAGTCGCTCGTTCACCCTTTCCCTTAAAAGGTAATTTAGTCATCTTGCCTAATAAACAAGATTCGCATATGTCATATGATTCATAATCAAATGATCCTAAACTTTCACTCTTATGGAGCTTAGCTATGCATCTCTCATTTATATGGCCAAGGCGACAATGCCATAAGTAAGTTGATTTTAAATTATCCCGTTTATGTCTTTTCGTGTCATTGACATTCATAATTGGATGTGACATATCTAATATGTAAATTCCATTGCATAATGTACCAGTACCATAAAGCATTCCATTCAAACTAATAGAACAACCATTGTTACTAAATTTCAAATAGAAACCAGCTCTATTTAAATAAGAAACAGACAATATGTTCTTTGTTAATACAGGTATAAAATAACATTCATCCAATTTAATTACAAGCCCAGTGGGGAGTGACAAAAAGTAAGTGCCTACGGCTAATGCAGAACTCTTGCTCCATTTCTTACACGCAGTCTAGTTCTCCTTCATGAGTCGCTCATCGTCCCGAGGCCCTGCATATCATTGCATATGTGTGAGCCACAACCGTATCTAATACCCATATGTTATGGTCGAAACAAGATAACCTCAATGACAAACATACCGAAGAAGTCGAGGCATCGATGCCTTCTTCGCTTCAATTCTTCTAGATAGACTTTATAGCCCGCTTCCAGGTGGCGGCCTTGCCACAATGGAAGCAAGTTCCTTTGGTGCGCCTCTTTGGTTTTCTTCTTGGCTGCACTTCCTTTTGGTTTCTTAGACCTTTTCTTCTTTAGATTCTTTTTCTTTGAACCAGAAGAAGAGGATGCCACCATAAGCACTTGCTTGCTATCCTTCTTGATAGCTTGCTCTACTGTCTTGAGCAGATTGATCAACTCAGGGATTGTCGTGGATATTTGGTTCATCCGATAGTTTAACACAAACTGTGAATAACTATCAGACAATCCAACCAGAATTAAGTCAACACTTAATCCATAATCCATAACAAAACCTAAGACAGCCAACCTCTCAATATACCCATTCATCTTCAGTGCATACTGCACTGCAGATGAACCTGGAGTCATCTTAGTAGTGAAGAGTAGCCTCGAGGTCTCAAACCTTTCAGACCGAGCTTGCTCATCAAACAGTTCCCTAAGATGAAACACTATGGTATTAGCATCCATAGACTCATGCTGCTTCTGCAGCTCTGGTGACATCGAGGCAAGCATAATGCAAGTAGTCATGTCACTGTCTTTAAGATGCTTACGATATGCTTTCTAATCCTCACAGAAGCATTAGCAGCAGGTGGATCAGGAAGTAGAACATCTAGGACATATCCCAGTTCCTCTGACCTGAGAACAATTCTCAGATTTCTCAGCCAATCTAGAAAGTTAGGTCCAGTTAATTTGTTCGAGTCTATAAGCGAGCACAAGTTCACACTGGAAGTCATTTTCAATAACCTATTGGGAAAGAGAGAAAGAATGTTAGAGTAGAATTACATGCATGATCATAAGGACTTGCATGACATGCATATGGCTCCCACTAGTTTCAAAGAATCCATAACCCTCAGTGCGAATCCAAGAAACATTATGACAAAATGTCCTAGTGGGTCGATATCCGACATTACTAAAATGACATTGGGTTTATCCAACAAGCCACCTTAGATCAATCGGTAGGTATCGGTCATACCAATTGCATCATAGATATCCGACATTACTAAAATGACCTTGGGTTTACCCAACAAGCCACCTTAGATCTATCGGCAGGTATCGGTCATACCATTTGCTTCGTAGATGCAACTATCGACTAGTGCTATCAACTCGTGATGTATGCACACACATTGGGTTATCAACTCTTGATGCGCGTACATCTGATGTACACTACCCAATTTCGTCTCTGTCCACGTTGACCTTGAGTTTACTCAACAAATCAACGCTTCTAGTGAAAACCGACCCATTAATCTGAAAATCTTATTTTTGTGGTTCGAACATATCCGTATAGAGTGAGCTTGGATTTACCCAACAACCCAACTCTATAAGAACTCTGGTTCTCCCCATATTAATGGAAGGCGTTAGTTTTCATATGATGTATGAGGGTTTTCAGGTCTCATCTTCTTCTTCTCCAAGCCGTAGGATTATAGTCACCATGACTATATGGAATGATTTAGGGCATTTCATCAATCACATTGAATCTATACCTAAAATCATCCATCATCCCACCTTTGCATGTTGTAAGTCGACTTGTGTATGTGTAAGTCGACTTATGCTAGTGTGTAAGTCGACTTATGCATGTTTAAGTCGACTTATGCAGCTGTGCACGAACAAGTCGACTTGTACCATTGTGCAAGTCGACTTATCGTCTAAATGCTACTTTTACAAGTCGACTTGTATCTTTATTAGTCGACTTATCCATGTGGAATTGCTATCTAATCAGCTAATTTATCAATCCGTGCAGTTCCAATTCACAATACCAAGTGTAATACACTTTATTATGATGTACCAATGAAACACTTTCATTGTATCATGCTTACCATGTATAAATGTACTATACATGAAACTTGAAATCAATGAATACACTCTTATTCATTCAGATCTCCAAATAATTTGAGAATATCAAACGATCACCCTAATTATCTCTAGCTAGTCTACACTTTATCAAGATTACTTCGGCACATGTCACAAAATTTGTGACGGCCAAAATAATCAAGACAACGATATGCACTAACGAGACGCTAATGTGACACATTTGACATCTGAAAAATATTTGGAAACCCAATTTCAAGAAATTCAATTTGGAAAGCATAAAACATCAATATAAAACATTTTTAATCACATTAAAAATTGATCCAAGGCATTGGAATTGAGAAATACACAATTTTACATTTCAAATAAAACAGCTCCAGCAACTTTCTCAAAACTGCCAAGCTCTATGTTTTGCTTGAAAAACTCATTGAAACAATTTCAATAAATTATGAGAAAATTAAAGAGGTTACAAAATGTTCAAAAAATGTTCCATGAATTGTTTTAGGATTTATTTCCAACAAAAACTCATCCAACCTTAGCAACAAAGCCAATGTAGAATCTGTGTTCCTCAACACAGTTATTCCCAGCAGCACACAATAAATTATCAAATAAATAGTAAATCACCTCGAAAACATTTTTCCATTCTCATAGACATTCATAAACATGTTAGAGACATGTTGGTGAAAGAAAATCTGAAAAAAAAAATTCTACAATTTATTCTCGAATTTATAAGCATGCCTGTACATTGAATGTGCACAAAGACAGCAACCAGAACATTGGGGAATAAATTAGCAAAACCATATCAAATCACATTGATAAATTCCGAGCTTCCACAGACATATGCAAAAACATCTTGTGAACATATCTGGGTGAGAAAATTTCGAAAAAAAATACTTCTACACTGAATTCAAAATTCACACAATCAACATGCATCCTTGTCACAAGCAATAGGCAACTCCGACCTAGTCATGGTTTCTTCGTTATATACGACACAAGTGGCTCTGATACCACTGTAGGAAAATCCCGGTGTGAGCATCACATGCCCACGGTGCGGAAATTTTTTTGTTCTGGGACCTTCCCGAAAGCCAGGATCCATGTGTCTATACAACAAACTCAAACCATAACGGCCAAAGGAGACCGTCTCTAACGGTATCCACGCAGAGATCGGAGAACCTAACCGAGACAAACCCTTTGACCCGGGAATAGCTAGAACAAGTTGAACACTGCTAGATCTTACCTTGTTCTTGGAGAGCTTGGAGAATAACGATGGAGAGGATGAATGGAGAAGCTTGGAAGATGAAGAGATGATGAAGATGATCGTGTGAGAAAAATGGAGAAAGAAACTCTTTCTTCTCCTTTTTTTAAAAACCAACGAACATCATCTTGCCTCTTTCTTTTCATTTTGTCTTTAACACATTAAAAGACAATAAATGCCAATGGTGAATCATGCACCCACGTTAGCCCTTATATATATATATATATATACAAAGTTAAAGATGATAAGGCTTCCTCCTCCTCTTCCACGTATGGCATATATATATATATATATATATTAATTCTTTAAATAATTAATTATATATATATATAAATAAATGCTGAAGTGGTCCAGTCACACTGGGGTCGGTCCTACCGGCTTACCAGGTCCCGGTATGGGAAAAACCTCCAGAATCGTTTTTCAGCAATATCGATGTCGCGATATCATCGGGACATATCTCGATCTCATCGGGATCCATTTAATCCTTTTGCTCTCCATATATTGGAACTCTGTCCAAAACTATTTTACGAATTATCCGAGACACTCTTATGTGTGTGACCCATTAGGTTCCCGGTTATGTTGGCCACTTAGATTAACACTTAATCCAAGCAAGTCATGAGTGGTATCTAGCAACACATCATGACCCCCAATTGACTGGAAAGTAATTGGTTTGACGAATGAACATGTATTCATCATGAACCATATCACGAACCTTTCCATAGATAATTACCGTGCAATTCGTCCTTTTACCATGCTATACCCCACTTGGTTATGAGTATGGGCAAAGTGTCAACTCTTTACTAGACTGACTACGTCAAATCTAGTCCAAGTGATTTCAGTTCTCGTCCTGGGACTCATTACTTTACATGTCAATGCAGACATTCTTCATGACATATATGCTCCGGCCAGAGACTTCCAAGTAATGACCCTGACAAGAGGCCATGGGTATCATCTTCGCTATCACGTAGTGGTGAATCCTCTATTGGCTACTCAATTACCTTCGAATACCTCAAGCTGTACCCAATCACCACCCTATGAGCGACCTCTGTAAGGCAACAAGGAATGGAGTCAAAGCACAGAGTCAGTATTCAAGATATCCTTGAGCACCTTAAGTCTAAGGATACTTGCACCATTGCTATGATGAGATTATCACTGACATTAGAATAGGACATCCATGTGATGATCTCATAGCAGGTCATCCAATGTACTTACTACCTCTAGTAAGCATCCACATCTCAACCCTAAATATCTCATATTTACAGCTTCTGAGATCCACTTCTTGATCAAATCAAGGAGCTTGAGATGTACTAATCTCTCCGGATTATCGATGTCCAGTCTCAGTAATCCTATGACTAGGGATAATTTAGATACTGACATAATTGCACATGATAGGAATCTCAGTAGTATGATCACATCACAATTTCCTTCATGCTGTGTCATATACCATGGACTTCATTAATTTGCTTATAGATCAATATCCATTCATAAATAATGAGCAGCAAGTTAATGAAATATGCCTTTATTTATTTATTCATAAAGTATGTACACAATTTTGTACAAAATGCGCTAAAGGCGATTGCCTTCAGGGCACTACTCTAACAGAAGGTCCGCTAAACAAACATATCTCTTGGACAACTCTAGAGACTCGAGAAGGTCCGCTAAATGGATAAAATGTCCATTTAACGAACATTGCTTGGCCAACCTCACCCTAGAGACTCGATCTTCCCCTGTTTAGCAAAAACTAGGTTTCTTTGAACCTAAACACTATAAATACTTATTTTTATAGGCTGGACACTGAAAACGAAGCTGCAACATAAAGAGGCACCTAAAAGAGGAAAAGAAGAGACGAAAAAGGAAGGAATCAAGCATTAACAACATTCTTGTTTTGGGTTCTCTGTACCTTCTCTCTTTACTCTTTCTTGGATGTTGATTGTCTTTATATGTATGGATTCTATTATCATGTTCTAGAACTAAACCCCATTTAGGGTGAGGGATGTAGTCTATTTGGGGATGGATTTGTATTTTATGGATTGATTGGTATTGAATGAAATTTCTTAGGTTATGCTTATCTTTCTTGCATTTCACCGTTGTTTCTATGCTTGATCACCATAGATGCAATCTTAGGAATCATATGATGAACTGATAGGTGAAGTATGATTTATGCACTAGGAAGATGAACCTATTAGATTTAGAGATAGAAATATCCTAAACTAGTGTGATAACTTATGGTTGCTTATTCTTAATAAATTTGACTAGTTAGATTTCACATTGAGAGATGGTAATCAACTAGATGGGTGTTCTTATATGTCTTGAGAGAGAATATAAGTAAATTTATGCAATTGATATTATAACCTATCATTTAGTTAATTCCATAATTTATTGATCAATCTATTAAATTGATGAACCCCAAAGCCCTAAGTTTAAATCATCATATTTCCCTTGTTTATTTAATTCCAGTCTGTACAATTTATTGTTCACCCAAATCCAATCATCTTTAAGTTTATTGTCACTTTCATTCAAGTAATTAGGATTAATTCTATAGTGAGTATCTTAGTCCTTGTGGGAGATAACCTTGGAATACTTGATTTGTAGGTATTAGAAACGACTCTGTGCACTTGGGGATTGTAACGACCATGTGCATAACTACAATAAGGAGGCAAATTACTTAACCCAAGGCTAGGTGTTTCTTTAGTAAAAGATAAAAATTTAGGGTACCCATTTAGCCTACAAACACCATTACTAAAGGTGATATCCTCTTCTTTTTCTTTAAGTCTCAAAGCTTTATATATTTTCACAAATTCATGACAATTAACTCTAAGAACTTCATTTACAATAGGCATATGACGATCTTAAAGCATTCTTCATCTAGGTAGGTGGTCTTTTCAAAATCTTATATATATGGAACTCCACTTTCTCCTTACCTACTCTAAAAATAAGTTTTTAATCACCCACATCAATTATAACCCATCTGGTAGCTAAAAAGGATCTCCCTAATATAATAGAGACTCTAGTGTTATACTCTATATCTATCACTAGAACGTCGATAGAAAAGATTCGAGTTTTTTTAAATATAACTAGGTTAATTTTATGTTTTTAAAATTAACCTAATTTTAATGTTAACTCCAAAAACATATGGGCTCTAAAGGAGTTTACATGGACATTAAAGGAGTCCACGTGGGCAATAAATAATGGACTGATCCACTAATGTAACACCCCACTCCCGCATGGCCCGAACCTGACATCGATGATGATATCCGAGTCTGTGCCCTGTGAGGGTGGCGTGCTACATCACTCAATCAAAACTCCATGTAATTTTTTTTTGAAACATACACATACAGTATATATTATGCGGAAAATAATTTACATAAACAATCATCGGTAATTTCAATGACCACGGGGGCCCTTTTTATAAATACAATTTCATTCAGTTTGTTGACTTTACAACATGACCTAATCATGATTAATACAAAAATTTAGAAAATACATTTCTATCAGATACTAATGCAGACGCGAACTGATCCCAACATTTTTTCTCACTCACACGCGGTTGCTATACACCCGTTGCCTAACGAGGTATTCTTCTGGGTCCTAAAAAATAATTGCAAATTTTGGGTGAGTTTTACGAACTCAGTGAGGTAACCATCATCAATGGTTCACTCAATTCATGCAACACATCAATTCACATAACATATATTCACATTATTGCATATTTGATCACATTTCACAATTTCACTTGAACATAGACAATTTGATACTGAAGAAGGAAGGGGTACTATTATCTCATACACTCCTCCGTTTCCTATCAATTCTTTGTTTAGATATCCTACTTCCTCAATTATGTCCTTGATGAGTTTCAAAATATTCAACTCTTCACTTCCAGTTTCAATGCCACATATATCAGATTATAACAATACTAACCATAAAATCACTCAAAATCTTTCTCCATATAGTCATAACTTTGATGTCATCCACCAAAATCCATTCGTCTATCAAAACCACTTTATTCTGATTTTCAATTCATTTCACTAACTAATGGTATTCCCAAATTTTTTCCGACTTTTACCTAGAGTGGTCTACTCTTTTTGTTGTTTTACTAGGATAACGATGATTTTGCCTGTAGTCACTTTGCCCCATACATTAATCTTATATGCTGAAGCATTTCAGACATATAAGCTTTACACCTGTCTCCAATGGATAAGACTACAAGAAACTCAAACATATAATTACTCAGTTTAATATTCTTAGACGCCAATTGCTCTTTTGAGGTACACTTACTAGGACATCTCTTTATCGGGTAGTACACATACTTTATTCCATCAAAATTCCTCAAATTCTCAAGTTGGGCTTTCCTAATTCCTTTTTACAAAACTGATGTCACTTTTCCATAACTAATGAGATTTCATCATTATACCCTCTTTATTTCACTAGATTGAGTAAACTAGTATCCACATATGTGGTACTCTGCTATGAAATGGTCTATTCAATACTGTTGATTGAAACATTAGCTTTGTTAGGACAGGTCCCTCAGCACAATCCTTTCAATCCTTTCCAATTCCAATATTACCTTAATCTCTACTAATCTGTCTAGTTATATGTATATCTAATATGTTTCTGTCCACATCATGATTCCATGCTTTCAAACCAACTGCTATTGCAGGAAATTGTTTTTTGTCATTTATCTAAATTTAACTCATGCAGCTATATTTATCTCTAGGTACACAAAATTACCTAATACAATACAACCAATTCCCTCTTGATCTCGATTGGGAACCTCTATTGTATATACTACAAAATCTCTAAATACAAATGGCATACTTAACACCATACTTATTTTGTTTTCATTTATCATTGACGTGGCTTACATCTTTTTTTCCCTCAAATCATTAAACTTTCATCTTCATTTGTCAATATGATCATAGTCACTCATTGATATCATGTTGCTTGGATTACATTAACCTTCAATAACATAATCCTATCAGGGGATGATTTTCTCCAATAGGTATAACCTCAAACTCATTGTACTTATGTTCAGTTCTCGTAATTCCTTAAGTAACTAATTCCTCAGTGCAGTAGTATTATCACATGTTATCTTCTATTTTTCATTGAACTTCCTTTTTCTCGATGGATTTCAGCAATTCTTTCAATTTCTCGATGATTCCACATTGACTTATTCTAATGTCTGTTCATTCATACCTGTTACTCCACAATTCAATTTATCTACAAACATAACTTCTTGTGTTGGAAACTCCTTCATCAGCTATAGTTTGTGGTTCCCAAACATATTTACATAGACTATGATGTGGACCAAGATTCACCTCACATTAACTAGAATGTCTCCTCAACTTGTTGAAATCCTCTTATATAGTTGGATACTTTACATCAACAAAATATATATATTCACTCCCAATAGCTTTTTTTTCTTTTTTTAACTCTTATACTTGAGTCTTTGCTATGGATGTAACTCCAATATTCACTTTTGACTCACTATTTATGCATTTTTTTAATATAAGAAGACAGCACAGCACAACTTTTCCTGGAGACCTATCATCTTATTTCACAATTCCCTCCGTTGCGTTAATCGGTTCCTTTGGAAGCAAACCCGAGTGAATCAAGCGAGGGGCCCTAACCTTTGGACAATGGAAGAATTACCAGATTCCATTGTTGAATTGAGAGAAGAGCTTATGATCTCGGCTATTGGTCATGGAAAGCCTGCCTTCATTGGTCATAACTAATTTACCCGACTTTCTGACCCTATTCAATGATTTCTTGGTACAAACCTCAATATTGTCACTCACCTATTGCCTATGAGTACCTATTGGTCATTCTTAATACCTCAGGAAAAATCAATTTCAACATCTATCTTAATAAGTTCTATGGTCAATGCATCCTCGATATTAAGGTTCAATGAGGCATTAAGCAATTTCTTTTACCCTACACCCCGATAGATACCATCCAAAATCCTTACATCTTATTTAAAGATTGATTGAACCCAAGTTTAATATATAAATTGGCTGCATTTTCATAGCTGCTTATGCATGTATTGACTCCTGATTGATGATTTTTGTGCTTAAATTGGTTCCTCATACTGAGTTCTTTCAATTCTCAATTTGTCAGTGAATTGTCATGATTTGATACTTATGTTTCCACAATTTTATTGGGACAATTGATACTGCAAGTTGTTGTTTTTGTTATTTAATTTCAAGAAGTCAACAGTCAAAGTCTTTCTGCACGTCGCGACGCATGGCATTTCACACGACGCGGCGAACATACTTCCACACGTCGCGGCGCAGGACGATGCAGACGACGCGACGAGCAGACGATTGCACACGTCGCGACGAATTTAATTGATTTATTTTGTTCGTCGCGATGAACGAGCGGATACCCGACTTCTTATGGAAAGTTTTGTCTCACTGTATCGACCTGGCCCGTGACCCATCCTTTAAATCCTGCCGAATTAGGTTATCATCATCATCTGGAGAGGGATCGAGAGACGAGGCAGAGAAAAGAGAGACGAGTGAAGAGAGAACAAAGAAGAGAGAGGAGAGATTCACGACCTTACCATCCAGGGTTCCCTTCGGGGTTCCCTGGGTGAAATCTTTGTATAGTTTTCTTTTCATTCTCAGCGCCGACTCCGTCATGGGTAGCTTGGATTTGTCACGAGTTGTGAAGGCTTCGGGTTACTATGCGTGGCTTGGCATTTCTTTCCTGTTGAAGATGCAGGGATGGCTGGAGTTCACCGAAAGGGAGTAGCTTAATCTGTAGTTTAGCTATGATTTATAAATGCCTAGGTTTAGGGATTTGTAATTTGTAGTGAAGCTACTTGATTATAGCTAAATGTTTGACATTTAATGTGTTGTTCGGATTGGTAATTTACATTGTCACATTTAACTACATTGTTATGAACAGCCGAGTTGGGGTTTATTGCTTTGTAGTTAGATTAGCTTAATAAGAGTTTAATTAAGAGTTGAACAATGTAATGTGTTGTGGGTTTGCTTATGTAGAATTTTGTGCTTAAATATATGAAGTCTCGTATATGTCAACTTGTGATCTTGTTGATTCTCTTTTATCTGCCTAGTTGTGTTTGATATTGAGTTGATGCTAGATTTCATTTGACCCATTGCATTGGCTAATCCACCGCACACACTAAGATGCTTTTAACAAGGTTTTAAGCAATGGAGTTCATTGATTAAAGCCTTGGACTTAAAGAATCCTTTAAGGTTCTGAGGCTCAAGAGCACTCAATGGGGTCTTGAGAAATGGAGTCGAGAGTGACAGGAGTCCATCAATTAAGAACCTGGACTTAAAGATAGTTCTTTAAGGTTTACCATTCAAACTGAGTGATTTCTAATCCCACCGCACACACTAAGATGAGCTTAACGGGATCTTGAGCAATGGAGTTCATTGATCAAGATCTCGGACTTAAAGAATCCTTTAAGGTTCTGAGGCTCAAGAGCACTCAATGGGGTCTTGAGAAATAGAGTCGAGAGTGACAGGAGTCCATTAATTAAGACCCTGGACTTAAAGTGAATTCTCTAAGGTTTACCATTCACACTTAGTTTTGAACTGTGATAGCCAAAGCTCATTTTCAAGAGGATTTTATCACTTGTTTTAGTATTTTCTTTTTCTATTTCAAAAAAAAAATCCAAAAATACTTTTTACATGCTTTTTAGTGTAGTTAATGTTTTCAAACAAAACCTCCTTTTCCTTACTGATTTCACTTGCATTTTATGATATATAGGGTAGCTTAGGTCCATTTCATTAGGTTCCGATTAAGTGAGACGACCCGAGGTTGCATCCTATACTGCAGTCTTGGAATTTATTATTTTTGACCGGTTTCCAAGGATCGATCGAAAGATCGAATCGACAGAGCCGCGATCAAAGATGTATTTATGTCATGTCTTCACTTACTCACATTCGCTAATGCTACTTACTTTCCAATTGACTCTAGATAACATTTATATCTTTGTTCCTGCCCATGACTTGGGTTTACCTTTTTAATCATAACAGAAACCTATTTTTGTAGGCCAATAACGTGCCTTGCACTTTCTTCCTCACCTAACACACATATTGACAGTGATTCTACTCCAGTTTTCCAACATCCTATCATGATCATTGAATTAGCATTTTAAGTGCCTTCACTTTTCCCCAATTCCATAACCACATGCATACATACAATCCAAACCTAGGCGCATTTCTAATTTTCTCCATACTACACATCATGTATCACGTTTCATCACTTGTAAAATCATGTTCCTATTATGTCATCGTCCATATGTATATTCTCAATCCATTTAGAATTATAGGCGCAGAATCATCAAGAAATTTAATCCCAGTATCCAAGTTATCTTATTACACTAAATCAAAACTTTTATCACATTTCCAATCCAAGTCTATTCTAGTTATTTCTGTTAACTGGGCTTGTACATTTTAATCTCACCATTTCTGCTTCTTTCGGACAATATCTTCACTTACGATACAATACATTTCAATATACACACATCAACACAACCATAGTAAATCTTTATCTACCTTATTGAACCATGTACTTTTTCTCATTTCCAATTATCCCCATTTTATCGGACATACAAGTCAGAATCAGGAATACCTAGTCATCGTGAACTTTTGATCTCATATAGACATATTCTTATGCTAAATCATAACTCTTATCACTTTTAACCAATATTCTTCTCATGTCCATATTTGACCTCTCCAGGCTATCGCAAATTCTGTTTTCTTTCAACTCGATTTATACACTTTAAGTCCCATTATTCATTTTGATATCGCTTCTTTCCTAAATCAGCCCATGCCAATGTATTCACATTCATATCACATTCGAGGAGTTATAACCACAGTACAATTTGAATATCATTCTCCATTTTTTTCATTCCTAATTGCCCATAAACCTTCATTGGCTTATATTCTGACTTATCATCACTTTTCTCACACTTAAACACTTAACACATATTCATGCATATGACTCATACTCATGCAACTCAGACTAAGGATCAGTTGCCACGGTCTGCTATGACATTACTCTAATGTATGTGACTTGACCCATGTTTCAGAAAATGCCCATATAAGTTCGCACTTCTGGGCTCTGATACCACCTAAATGTAACATCCCACTCCTGCATGGCTCAAACCCGACATTGATGGTGATATCCGAGTCTGTGCCCCGCAAGGGTGGCGTGCTACATCACTCAGTCAAAAGTCGGTATAAATTTTTTTTGAAACATACACATACAGTATATATTATGCGGAAAACAACTTACATAAACAATCATCGGTAATTTCAATGACCACGGGGGCCTTTTTTATAAATACAATTTCATTCAGTTTGTTGACTTTACAACATGACCTAATCATGATTAATACAAAAATTCAGAAAATACATTTCTATCAGACACTAATGCAGACGCGAACTGATCCCAACCTCTTTTCTCACTCACACGCGGTTGCTATACACCCATTGCCTAACGAGGTATTCTTATGGGTCCTGAAAAATAATTGCAAAATTTGGGTGAGTTTTGCGAACTCAGTGAGGTAACCATCATCGATGGTTCACTCAATTCATGCAACACATCAATTCACATAACATATATTCACATTGTTGCATATTTGATCACATTTCACAATTTCACTTGAATATAGACAATTTGATACTTTTCATTCGATTAAACATCCATAACCAATTGAATTTATACAACACTCAAGCATAATACAGTTGTTTCATAATTCACATTCAGAAGTACCACATGATTGGTACCACAGAAGCATAAGGCAGTTAGCCTTTCACTCAATCAAAGAGACTAAAATCAGATGCATATGACATGCGCATGTGAAACATTTCCATTTTATTTCGGTGTTATGACCGAGCGCCTGAACTGTCCCAATATGGGTGCATTAATCGTTAAGCCTGAGGCTCTGAACTGTCCCAATATGGGCATATTAATCGTTGAGCTTGAGGCTCTGAATCACTGTAGGGCTCGAGGCCCAAATATAAACGTTGAGCTTATAGCTCTCGGTGGCTGCTCCGGTCACAACTGTCATTAACTGATCATGCATTCATGCATAGAATGCATCTGTCCCAATTTAACAATAATTGCATCACAATTAATCCACATGTCACAATTAGGCAGTAATTGTATCACAATCAATTCACGTATCACAATTTATCACATCAGAGACAAGTAAGTCACAGATTTACAAACAGATAACACTTCTATGTCATAGCTCCCAATATATCGGACCTTCTGTCCAAAATCCATAGTCAAAATCAATTACAAAACCCGACATTATTCACCACAGTAGACATATAATAATCGAGAGAATCATCTAGGTTACTCACCTATAACTTTCGAACTAATGCCTAGAAGTCTCAGCAACGTCGGTGGATCGACGCTCCAAAAGTGCCTCTATAACATTCAAAATATTCACACATTACTAAATGTACAATCATAAAGATTTAATAATGCACATGTAGTAATTAAAAAGTGTACAATGCATGTTCATGACATTCTCGGCATTATCCCGTAATTCACATCACAAAATATTCCCTCATGACTTAGGAAACCATAGGTACCAAAATCACGCAATTTAGACCTCTATAGGTCCAATTATTGATAAAACATATACCAAAAAAATGATTACCCGATCCCCTCACTTTAACCTAACCAATCCACATCAATTTTATCTCTAAAATTTCTCAATGTCGTATATAAATAAAATTAAATATTTCACGA
Organism: Erythroxylum novogranatense; assembly: GCA_029891385.1. Lineage (NCBI taxonomy): Eukaryota > Viridiplantae > Streptophyta > Magnoliopsida > Malpighiales > Erythroxylaceae > Erythroxylum > Erythroxylum novogranatense. The sequence goes on along the minus strand of CM057229.1, from coordinate 79,184,164 downwards.
CTCCGATACCTCGAGAATCAGGTCAATCGGATGTCGGACGGAAAAGTTATAAATAAAAGAGTGGAGAGAGGTCAGTTCAGGAAAAATACATGTCCTAGTCGACTAGTCGAAGGTTGTCGACTACAGTGACCGACTAGAAGCTTTATTCTTTCTTCTGCCGACATCCTAACTTTCACAAGTCATAGCTCCTTACTCCGAACTCCAAATTGGACAAACTTAGTATCAATTTCAAGATAAAAGAGAGCTCTACAAGTTTCATGAAGGACACAAAAATCAATTTTATCTCTAAGGGTGTCAAAAATGCAATCAAAGTTACTGCCTGCACAATGTTTCCCAAAACAGTATACCATTTTGCAAGAATCATAACTTTCCATTCCTTTTGCCAAAAATTCCACAATTTATGTCAAAAGAAATATCAAAACATGTTATACAACTTTGATGAATAACTTGGAAGCAAATTCAACCTAGAAACACATCAAATTCTCAAGCAAATTTTCTGCCCACATGTGTCACCCTGAACAGTATACAATCTTCTAAAAATCATAATTCCCTACTCAAATGTTCAAAAAATCCATACTTTATACCCATGAAAAGATCAAACAACATACTACAAGTCTCATGAAGGACTTAAAAGAAAATTCCATCTCTACCTAGCTCAAATTCACCCATTAATGTGGCTGCCCTGTTAAGCTTGTTAAAACAACATAAAACCTAACCCATATCCAAACTTTACAAATTCACAACTTACAATCCTTACATCCAAAATTCGCATATTATACCTCATTATAAAGCTAAGACAATCCTCTACCATTTTTCATAAGATTACTTGAGCTAGTTTTAACTGTAACAGTCCACAATTGGCGTCAGAACACATAAATCACCAAAATCCATACTTAGAGGCATTACACACACCAAACACATTAATGCATCAATCACCATCTGAAATTAATCTAGCCATAACTTTCAACCTACAAATCAAAAAATGTCATACTTAGTGGCGATAAAAAACTAACAAGAAAATCTTCAACTTTCATGAAGACCAATTTCACAAAATCTGTCTTCTTTAGCCCAGAAAATTCTCCAAAGTTTCGGGTAACAATTCATTCAATGCTAGAATCACAACTATTCAGCCATCACACATATCTCAACTTCCAAGCAAAATTAAAAGCCTTTAAGGTCACAATTGGACAGAACTTCCTTCATATTAATTCTAGCCAAACTTCTCAAGTTTAATTCAAGCTAAACCTCTACTTAATAGCACAACCATATCAAAAGTTATGACCAAAAATCTGAAACCTACACAAAGTATAATTTTCCAGATTTCATATCTAACTCTGCTCCTTTCATTCCAACACCATTTCTACATCAATAAACATCCAATTTAGTCATTAATTCAGCCACACAAGTTCATCAAGGCATTCACTTGAATAAGGAGTCACAATTTGGAAGCACACATACCAAATTATTTTCCTTTCATATGCTCTCATCTAACATCATCAACTTAAGCCAAAACCCTTAATTCACATTTTCCATATACCATAACATTCATCCCCACACAAACATAGACTTATACCCATACAAACTACACACAAACTTCATGAAATTAATGCACCATAAAGCACAATAAATGCTTCTAACTACTAATTTAATTTAATGACAACAACATGGTATAGAACATATGTCTTACCAAAATAAACTTCCAAAACTTCAAGTCTTCAAAACACCATTAACATTCTAACTTCCCCACACCCTACACGATTTTCATCATCATAAAGGGGGGTACGGCTTTTGATGAACACATGAAGAGCAAGAAATAAAAGATGAGTAATAAGTACAAGGAGAAGAAGACTCACGAAGAAGGAGAAAAAGGAAAAGCCACGACTTGATGAAAGAGAACAAATAGAATGGGCTTCTCAAGGGAGCATCGTGAATGACCTAAAGAAGACTAAGATGATATTTATCTAACTAATGGTATGGTGGCATGTTAGGCAAGTGACAAATGTCACTTGTCACATGTCACCTTCTCATTCGTTTCTTTATTTCCTTTCCAATTCGGATCCAATTTCTACTCTAATTTTGTCCCAAAATTTCAATGATTCAAATTAATAAATCCTACCATCATGTATCTAAATTTTCAGTGCCATTGGACAGTCATTTCCAGTACTGAAAATCCAATCAGTCTGCCACTTGGCAATTTTTTCCGATCCGGGAATATTCTCCGAAAAATTTCAGAAAAATTTCTAAAATTTCTCCAAAAATGAAAAACACACAAAAATCCACTCCAATTCATTTTTCAAGCACAAATAACACATTTTTCACAATAAACACATATGCTAGGAAATGTCATGAATGCATGTACAATCATGTGCATGGGCAAAAATTGTCATTCATATATATATAGAGGCCATATTATGCATGATCATGCCGAGATAAGTTCAAACATTCCTAACACATTCTAAATTACCATTTTACCCTTCCCATCGGTGATGGGATGTTACAAATAATTAACCTTAAATTATTAATAGTTTTCTATTAATATCATTTAAATTACAGTTATTGCAAGAAATGACCTCTATTAGGGACATGCAAAAGAACCTCATTCAAGACATGGTAACACGATGGAATATCGCTACTTCTCTTTAATTGTCTTGTCTTGATTGTGTTGCCTCTAACCTTGTAAAACTTGTCATATCTTTATTCCATCAACCTCCTAATTCCTACTCAAATTTTTGCTAGTCTTTTATATTGATTATACTAATAAATGCCTTCATCTTTTTGTATCAGATCAAGGTGGGTTAAATGGAGAAGTGCATCCGGAGTTTTATGTGACAAAAAGATATCACTCAAGTTCAAATGTAAATTCTATCGTATAGCGATTAGGTCGTCCAGGTTATATGAGGCGGAGTGTATAGTCATAAGCTAATAGTGATAGAGATGAGGATATTCTGTTAGATGTGTAACTTTACTGGAAGAGATAAGGATAAAAATGTATTAGTAAGAAAAAAATTAAAGGTGACTAGTATTAATGAAAAATTAAGAAAGACAAGGCTTAGGTGATTTAAACATATTTAAAGAAGACACCCTAATGATCTAATGAGAAGATGTGAGAAAATGGTACTTAGAGACTATAAAAGAAAAAAAAGGAAGGCCTAAGAAGAACTAGGAGGGAAATGGATCAAGAATGATATGACTCTGCTAGAACTTACCGAGGACATGGCTCACAATAGAAAACTTAGACATACTAAGATATAGATAAAGGATCTCATATAGAGAGGTCTTTCTCATGCTCTTAAGTCTTTCAAACATTTTCCTTCAAGTCTTTCATTTTATGGTTAGCCTTAACATTTTGATTATATAGTACTTCCCTCCTGGTTATTTAACCTAATTAATTTTTTATTTAGTCAAATTATTTTTTGTAATGGTCGGCTTGATTTATTCTTATACTTATATTTTTTATTTGTGTTTTTATTTACTTATTTTATTTTTATTATTAATTTTACCATGTTCTATATGTATTATATTATAGTTGTATTTATTTATATTTTGTGTTAACATTATTTTACATTACATGTGAGTTTATCGGAAATAACCTTTCTATCTAATAAGGGTAAGACTGTATACCACTGAACCCCCCTAGACCTCACGTTTTAATGAGACTCTCACTAAGTATTGTTATTATTATTGTTTTATTATAAAAAATTCACCTCGAAATCTTGATACATAGGAACATAGAAACTATTAAATGAAAATTATTATTCAATTTTAGGTTATATTATTATGATTAATTATACATATTAATAGATATTGATAATTTAATAAAGTATTTTATTTTTATTATAGTTTTACTTATTTTATAATTTTATTTCTTATTTACTATATGTGAATTTTATGGAGATTTAATACCGTTAAATCTTTAAACCTTAAATCTCTCATCTTATCGATTTAATTTTCGATCCAGTTTTTAAAATATTAATTTTAAGTTGTGAACTCAAGGCTAATAACTCCTATCTAACTTGTAACATATTTTGGTTTGGGTTTATTCAACTAATTCAGGGATATCAAAATTGTAAAGCTTTCTTAAACTTCAAATTTAGAATTTCAGACGATTTAAGGCACAAATCATCATAACTGGTGTCATGATATCACAAGGGATTTGAGCAATGTAGGCATAAATCATTATCGATGGTATCATAATATCACAAGCTTTTAATAGCTTCTACTTTGAATGTTCATCAATTTACTAATTCAGACATGAATTGCTTTCAAAAGATATAAAAATATAAACCCTTCAATAGACGTGAAAGAGACTTGTTAGATCAATCAATGAACCGTGATAAAAGTATCAGATCAACCCACTAGTTAAACATGAATTAAAAAATGGTTCCAAAAGCATCAACCTTTTAGTTGACTACGTAAAGAAGATATGGCTTTGGGTGGACTTCTCGAGCTGGAATGTCCAAAATAGAGCTGCCATCCATGAAAGGGGTGCCATGCATGAATCCTGCTCATTGAAGTCTATATTATACTATTTTACCAAGTAGATGCAATACATCATTGTTCTTCTTTGTTCGGTGCATTTATAGACTATACCTGGTTTAATTTATATATCAAAAAGATCTACTCCTCTCATAGCTCAGTAATGCAATGCATTTAAGAGGACATAATAAATAGTTTGACAAGTAACATTTGGTAACTCAAATCTCACCCATTATTTTATTTTATTGTTTTTTTTATACAGTTTTTACTTTTATTTTTCAAATAATTCTTAAAAATATTTTCTTCTTTTCCTTTTCTTATAAGTCTATTGGAGATAGTTTCTCTATTAATTAAGGGTTCGATTATTTATTTTAAACTTTTTCAGACCCTACATCTCAATAAAATATCTATAAAGATATTTTTGTTTTTATGAAATCTCACCTATTAGAGAGACAAAATATTAACTTTTATAAAGAATTTGTATCCATATAAATCAAAATCAGAAAGAGAATTCCTTACTCATTGTAAACGATCAGAGGCATAAATGAATCCAATTATATAGATCATTTCATTAACATTAAATTTAATGATGCATTTTCAGAATCTTACTTTAAATTAAGAACAACTAAAGACATTACCAAGGCAAGGGACCATGAGTTAATATACCAGCTAGGCCATATGGGAGATCGGATTAATGCCAGCCTATCCATAAGTAGAAAGATAGGGACAGGAAGGACAGTACGGCATGACAGGAAACTAAGGTTAGCCACTGGGATTACTTTGCTCTTCTTAGATTTTCGACATGTAGCTTCCCTGGCAACCATTTACATAACTTGGAGCAGAATTTATTTGTGAAAAAGTATTATTATTACTGTTAAAGTTAACCCCTTAGTCTTACGAGAAGTAGGGAATGTGAGTTAATCTATAGATAAACAAAACATAGCATTCAGGAACCTGTGTTTTTCTTCTTCTTCTTCTTTTTTACCTGCTATCTGAAATCTAATACTCTCCAAATTTTTCTTAAGGTATAAATATATACCACCATGAGTGATAATGCAACTGTAAGCACAATGATCATAAGGCTGATGTTACATACTGCAATTTTCACACTTTGTTTATAGCTACTTCACAGGCATGCTCGAGAATTTGCTTGAGTTACGTTTTGATCAAGACTTAGAAAGATATGAAACAAAGTACTCCTTTAAATGGAAGACAGATCCACGAATTGAGCGATATTCAATTATAACTTGCTTCTGAAAGAATTTTTTCCTATCCCATATTCATGTCAAGTAGACTATATATATAAATATAGATTGTCAAGAGCATGTTAACATGTTCTGCCAACATGAGATTCTTGAATTGAAAGATAACAATACATAGCCAAGGAAGGTACTATTTTGACAAAAACCATCTCTCACCATGGTAGGTATTGGCATATGACATGCATTCGTCATTATACTTGACAAATTAACATAGATGAAAAAGCAAGAAACCAAAATCTTCAAGGAAACAAAGGAGGAAGACTTGAAATCTTTTCTCCGTTGCTAAACAACCGCTTCCATTGGATAGTTACTTGCTTATACGCCCTAAATCTTGCGGCAGATATACTTAGCAGCATTCTTTTCCTCAATTTCCTCAATTTCTTCCCAACCCTGATCTTTAATCTGCACAGTTTGATCCTCAAGAACGATGATTTTCTTCGAGAATCCGCAACTTGTAGTGTTTTGTAGATCAAGAACTGAGCTCGTCGGTGTCTTATCTCATCTGGGTCTTCACTGTCCAACTTGGAGTAATTATAGGATCTGCTTATCAGAGCCATGTTTCTGGGACCAGCAGGCAACCCTTGATCGGAGACAGAGAATTTGGGAAGAACAGAGAAAAGTATAGAAGTAACAATACGTGATGAAGTGGTATTGAGGAAATTATATTTATAAGCAGTGTAAGAGATTGACATTATGAGAGTAGGGAGTGATGGCTGAGGTCAGGCGGTGATGAAACAGTGCATGTGCTCCAATGTTTGGTAAAAAAATTAATTTGGAAATTTTGGACTCTGCGGTCTGAGCTGGTCTGACGTTAAGGTTTGAAAGCAAGGTCGTCCTGTGTTCAGCAAAATCATATAGGAAGGTGTAAGTGTAGGCAAACCCAGTTGATATAATCAAGCCATGATCACGCTCTGAATAGTCAACCTACTGCAACAGGAAACGAGCTACCAAATTGAGGAAAATTGTAATCTCTACGGCTAATCCATTGTGCCGAAAGGACATAGGAACCAACAGAAGAAAACAAATGAGGTTATTCATATTAATTGACATAGGTAGGATTATCGATTGAGTTTGGTAGAGCGAAAGAACGTGACTGCTTATGTGAGCAAGATTGGAACGTTATTGACTTGCTCTCTCTCTTCATTATATATGTATATATGTGTCCAAGAATACGATGTTTAAGGTGGCCGTTAACATCCAAATTTGCTCTTCTAAGAATTTTTTCAATTTTGGACTTATTGATTTATTACGTTTGTTCTAATTTGATTAGTTATTAGGCTTTTTTTAGTAAATATGCATTCTTTAGATTCATCATAATCTCTACTTTGATTTAAAGAAAGGTTGTTAATTTAGGGCATAAGAGACCAATCAATTATTTATAATAATTTTATTGACTTGGAATAATAAGTATGTAGTCAATAATAATAAAGTATTTTTCTCATTGAACTTCATTATATTTAATATGATCCTTTATTATATTATTATATTATCTTTATACCAAATTAAATTTTAATTCTTCTTAGTTTTAACTTTAAAATAGGTAATTAATAAATATGAAAATAGGAATAAAAATTTCAACACTTTTCCCCTTGGACAAATATTAATTATTGTATTTGTAATAATAAAATTTCAAAAGCTAAGAAACTAAGACTTGCATTAGTTGATCATTAAAACTAATTGGATCCAAATATAATGAAAGTTTATCATCTATTCTCGTAAAACTTTCAATACTAAGAGGTATCAAAACGCATGTTATATACAATTGAGATCCATAATAATCTTGCATATCTAATTGTCTTACTAACATGAATCAAAAAATAGAGTGTGGAAAATAATAATGTTACCTATACAAATTGTAATATACAATGTCTCTTTTTCCGTTTCACTTTCTTTGAACTTTACGACAAAGCTATTTTCTCTTAGTGAATGATAAATTTGATTAGAAAAACTTATTTTCTCTTATTGTATGATAATTACATTAAAGAAAACCTTTATGAGATTAAAACTTATATTCGACTATGTCGATACACCACTATATGAATATATCTCAAGATATCTTTACGTGTCAACAGATATAGTATCATGGTTAGCCCCAAATTGTATATATGTCCAATAACTAGTAATGTGCTTAATATTGACATAAAACTTAAATCTTTCACATGTATTATGACAATGCATGTCAATCTATATGATAGAGAAGAACAATGTTAACAATTAACATATATATAACCAATATGGTCATAGTCTATCGAAACATAATTATATTAAAAGTAAAAATATAATGATCCTTAACTAATAATGATAAATGACTTCAATAAACCTATACTATCAAACATCTCTTTCAAAAAATGGCTAGGAGAAGTCTTTAAGTTAGAGAATTAGCCACTTTATGCTCAGTCAAAATGTGCTCCACATAAATGCTAAAATTATGTACAAGCTCCTTAAAGTTCAAATACCTAACCTCTAAAGGCTTAGACCATATGATATTCTTATTGTTGCTATTAAACAATACAATAATAATAATATCATTGTCAATGAGTTTAGCAATTAAATCAACCATAAATAGTTCAAAAATTAAGTTTCATATCCAAACTACTTGTGAAATAACCCTATAGTATGATATAATCTTTGGAAGCCTAGTGGAGAAGGTCACAAGTGTCCGTTAGGCACTTCTCAATGAAATGGCACCATCTATTAACATAAAAATGTAACTTGATGCAGATTCCCTATCATTTGAAACATAACTAAATCTGAATCTATATAGCATATTACATTTAAACACTCAACTTTTATAAAGTTTAACATATAAACCTTTCTACTTGAAGATATCTCGAAACTCGTTTGATTGCATTATAGTGATCTTTACCTAGGTAAGATAGATATCGACTAATAGTTTAACAATAAATGCAATATCTGGGCTAATACACTCTAAACATACATTACGTTTCTAATCGAACAAGAATAAGGAACATTCTTTATGGCCTCTCTTTACATTTCATTATTTAGACATTATGTAGCACCCCACTTCTGACGAGACCCGAACCCGATGTCCATGGTGATATCCGAGCCCGTGACCCGCGAGGGTGGCGTACTAGAACATTCATTACCTTATTAACAAAAATCGTATGACATTTTCTTTTTCTTTCAAAAACATTAGAGTGCGCAAACAATCATTGACTTGGCCCAATTATAACAAAATATTTTCAAATATAAAACCATTTCACTGATAAAACAATTTCAATCATTATTAGCACTCATTAGTGCTCAATCACTCTATACAATTACATGTAAACAATTGGGCCTACTAAATACCAAATTAATACACTAATGCAGATACGGACGACACTGATCCTGACCCGATACTCTATCTTGCTAGCAGTAGACGTACTCCCGCGTGTCCAACGGGGTACTCTCTATTTCCTGAAAAATAGATGCAATGTTGGGTGAGTTTGCGAACTCAGTGAGAAACCATCATCGATGGTTCACCCAACTCATGCATATCCACACAATTACACAATATTGTATATATATCATAAACAAGAAATCACAGGCACTCAATTTCACATTTGATAAGGCAATAAACCTTTCACATAATTCACATTAAACATTCATTTATGCAGTGTGCATGTGACTCTTTCATTTTCTTTCGTTGTTGTGACCGTGCGCCTGAGCTCATATACGTTGAGCCATTGGCTCTAAAACATTGGGCTTAAAGCCCCAAAACGTTGGGCATAGCCCTGATCATCAAGCCGAGGCTCGGAATATGTTGGGAACGAGGCCCTGTGCGTTGAGCTTAAAGCTCTGAAATCGGTGGCGACACCGGTCACAACTGCCATTATCTGATCATTTACTATGCATGAATGCACATGTCATTTTCTAATTTCCAATTATCGCATTTCTATTTCCAATTCCAATTAATTACTATTTTCGATCATTTTCCAATGTTCTCGGACTTTCAGTCCGGTATTTCATTCCCATGCATTTACCTTTCGTTTCACTATCACATTTACAATCCAATTAACTCATGCATTCTCACGCACTTATTCTCATTTGCACTTCAATATTACAATCCAATATTTCGAACACCCATGGTCCGAAATCAATCAAATCAATCAATCACATATATCCATCCTTGCTTCCTCATGGCAATCAATGCATATAAGTAATAAACACATAAGGTTGAGAAACCAACTAGGTTACTCACCTATTATTTCCGAGCTAATGCCAGGAAGTTTTCGCCCCGTCGGTCGGACGACGCTCCACTTGGGCCTCTATAAGAAACAGAGAAAGAACGAGTCACTACAGATGCCATTTGTGCACATGTAGGTGAAATATGCATGTTCATGAATTTTCCGGCCCTAAATCCAAATTTTCCCATAACAAAATCCGTCTAAAAATTAGAAACCTATTGGCGCTGACGGTGCGCAATTCGGACCTCTATAGGTCCCCAATTAAACAAAACAGTGATTAAAGGCTCCGTTACCCGGGGCCACGTCAATTTTCCGTCCAAAAATTCCCAATTTCTCACAAAATGAAATTAAATGTTCAACGAATCCGATGCCTCAAGAATCAGGTCAATCGGACGTCGGACGGAAAAGAAATTGACAAAAGAAGCATGAAATCCCAAATTATCAATTAACAAATAAAAAAAATAAAAAATAATACAAAAATTAAGATCAGCCTCGCTGGGGGCGACGTCTCACCCAGCGGGCTGACTTAATCGCCCGTCGCTAGGCGAGGCGCCGCCTAGCGACGCTGACCTTTACGCCTAAATCACTAGGGCGGGCGTCGCCTAGTGAACCAGGCGTGATTCCATTTTCTATTTTTTTTTATTTTCAATCCAATTTTCAACACCCATAATTCATTACACACAATTCAGAAAATTTCCAACTATATCTCGTTGGAAAGCTCAGGAAACCCTCTACAATTCTCAAGAAGACCATAAAAATCAATTTCACCCTTAAGGGTGTCAAAAATCCCTTCAAAGCTACTACCTACTCAAATCTCATTAAAACAGAATAGTACATTTCAAATTCCATTCCTCTCTGATTCTTCAGCCAAAAAATATCACATAAATATTCTCAATAAGTTCACAATGTCATCTACAACTTTCATGAACAACCCAAAATCAAATTTCATTGCTAAACAAGTCAATTAATTCACTCAATGTTGCTGTCCCTGAAATCATTCAATTTGAGCAGTAAACTTATAACAAGCATAACTCCCTGTACACAAGTCAGAAAAATCAGAACTTTATATCCATGAAAAGATAAATCCTCAAACTTCAATTTTCATGAAGAACTCAATTTCCAATTTAATTTCTAACCATTTCAAAACTATAATGCAAGTTACTGCCATGATCAGCAATTCCTAACCTAATGCAGGATCAGTTTTTACAAAATCATAACTCCCAACTCTGTCCTCTAAAAATTATATGCCATATCTCATTTTCAAGATAATTTCTTCCTATACAACTTTACAGAAGATCACTCACACCAATTCAGTCCACAAAAATTGCTAAAATTGCTCCCAAGAAGAAAGCTCACAAAATCAACACTTTGACTAGGTTTCTCCAAAAAGCATAAAACCAATCAATAGTAATCAGTTCATATCTCCCAATATACAACTCGAAAATTAACAAGATCAGTGGAAATGGAAAGCTAACTCAATATGCCTCAACTTCCATGAAGACCATTCTCCCTAATTCCATCTCAATTAATTTAGAAAAATCAGCAAAGCTCATAGGGTATGGTTTCGGTTACTGTTCACAGGCAATAAAACAGTAACTTTCCATGCCAAATTTCAACCTATTAGAGTTACAATTTGACAACACCTATTTCACACAAAAATGTAGATAACATCCCAAAGTTTAAGAGACCACAAACCTCACCTCATTTTCATTTCTATACAATGAGTTATGATTAAAACAGTACAATCAATCAAAAACCCTAATTTTCCAGATTTGGTCCAACCTTTGTTTCTCTCATTTCCATTGCCTTTAACACATCATCAAGCATCCAAATAACACAAATCAGTTCTTATACCATTCTTACACATTCATACATGTCCTAGGGCTAATACCTAAAAATTGGCAGCACTTAATTTCTCAATTCTAATTAACATTTATCATCAAAATTCAATCACAAATCAAGTTAAAACCATGTATTCATACTACCTTATCCATTCCTACTTCAAACTAACCTTATACCCATTAAGTCAAGCAATAATTATCATCAAATTAAAGCATCAATCAACATCATAATTGTACTAAAAGTCCCATTGAATGTTTCTATCTACCATGATTCATAAAGTCATACTTAAGCATCATTGAAAACACCATTCAAAGCTTAATTTAAACACTTACCTATTAGCTTTTCCAACCTTCTCTTCTCTTCAATTCTTTCCTAACAATTGCTAACCCCTTTTTCTAACCTCATGCAAGTGAAAGCCCTCCATGACAAGTAAGGAACTTGGTGTCTAGAAGAAGAAGGCTTGAAGTTTGGAGGAAGATTTGATGAAGAAGATGAAAATCGATGGAGATGTAAGGAAGTAGGATTTTCGGTGGATGAAGAAACATAAGCAAGCTATCAACTTTCCACGTTTTATTCCTTCCTTAAGAAGTTGCCGTATTCAATGGGTTAAAAGAGGTGAGAATAAAACAAAATTATTAAAGGGTAGGACACTTGGCATGTTGAAGAATAAGACAAAACTATATAATAGGATTTATTAAGAAATCCTAATGACATTTGACCCATTCAATTCCAATGGCCCTAATTTCAAAACCAAAATAATACCCCCAATAATACAGTGCCATTGGGTAGCACTTTTCGCTACCGAAAATCGACCGGTTCGCCAATTGGCGATTTTTTTCGGTCAGAATTTCGAAATTTTCGAATCATTTTTTGAAAATTACCTAAATTGCCCAAAATTGTAAAACATAAGATAGTCCACTCCCAATAATTTTTTTAACACGAAAACCACACTTTCCACAACAAAAACACATGTAGGCCATGTACCGGCGATTTTGCCGGTCCGGGAATTTTCTCCGGATAATTTCAGAAAAATTTCCATAAATCCCTAAAAATGTAAAACACTCTATGGAGCACTCCAAATAATTTTTCAAATCCCATTATCACACCAATTTCACAAAAGATCACAATTAGACACTTATGCCGGGAAATGTCATGAATGCATGTATGACTATGCGCCTGTGCAAAACTCACCATTTATAGAGGCTGCATGACATATGTTCATGCCGAGTTATAATTAAATACTCCTAACCCGTCCCAATTTACTAAAATACCCTTCCCATCGGAGATGGAATATTACACATTATGTCAAAGGAAATATCTTTCTATGAGAGATTCATGTTACATAAGGTTTACAGTTCTCCATATTAAACCATTGTAACACCCATTTAATATATATGTTCTTTATAAGATATCTAACAAGCTTTGAGATCTATCTTGGTAAATCTGAATGCCAAAGAATAAAGATGTTTCAATAAAATACTTCATATCAAAATTCTTACTTAATTTTATACAGTATGGTCCATTCGTCTAATGTAAGTAATATATCATCTACATATAAGAGTACAAAGACAAGATTGCTCCCCTTTACTATAGAGTACTAGCATCTTTTAATGTTAGTCTTCATGAATCCAAATGAGGTGATGACCTCATCAAACTTAAGTACCATTTTCTATAAGCTTGTATCAATCTATATAAATATTTCCTCTATTTATAAACCATATGAATCTTGTCATCATCTCAAAAACCTTTATGTTACTCATAAACCTTCTCATAAAGATCTCAATTAAGGAAGGACATTTTAACATCTATCTAATGTAGCTCTATATTATAATGAGCTACTACTTTCACAATCAATCTAAATGCATCCTTAGAGGATACATGAAAGAAGGTGACATTAAAGTTTATTTCTTCTCTCTAAGTGAAACCTTTGATAACTTATATGACTTTAAGTCATTCAACTTTACCTTATTCCTTTTTGGTCTTATAAACCCATTTGAAACAAATAGTTTTATAATTATAAAGTAAATTTATGAGCTTTTATACATGATCATTCCTTAGGGACTACATCTCATCCCTCATTGCCTCTCACTATAACTCTAAACGAAAACTAGAAATAACATCTAAAAAAGTAACTAGATCTATAATATTTCATATATCATAATCATTCTCACTCAAATAGACTATATAATTAGATGATATTGAAAGTCTCCTAATCTTATTGGATCTTCTCAACTGTATTGATTAAGATTGATCATGTGCCACATAAACTTCACTGTGTTCCTATATTAGTTCTTATTCCTATAATAGAATGGTACTAGGTCCAAGAACCACTAACCCTAACTAAAAAAGTGAAGATATGAAATGACAATTGTATAAACTTACTTATCAGCTGAAATGTGAGAAGAACCAAAGTCATCACTGACATTTTGTAAATTTACAATTATGGATCCTTTGTCTCTATAATAAATCTATAACTGTAAGGATAGTTAGAATAACCTATGAAATAGTAACAGATGGAATGAAAATACAAGTTATTTTTATTATAATTATATATACATACCTCAATAAGGTAGTCTCATATATGAAGACAAGTGAGATTTGATTTATACACACTACAAGAAAAATGTAGATTAGCGACGGAAACTTAGCGACGTAACAATTTTCGTCGACAATTAGCAACGGAAATATGCTTTCCGTCGCTAAAATTGAGTGATTTAGCGACGATACTAATATTTGTCGCTAAATTTGGAGAAAATTTGTCCCGACAAAATTTGCAACGGACATTAGCGACGGAACAGTATAGCCGTCGGTAATAAACTTCTGACAGAAAATATACCATTAGAAATTAGTGACGGAAAGCATATTTCCGTCGCTACAAATGAGTAATTTAGCGACGGTACTAATACTCGTCGCTAAATTTGTAGGGAATTCGTCGCGGCAAAATTAGCGACGGTATATGTTCCGTCGCTAAATATGGAGGGAATTTTTGGCGGATTAAAAAATTTTGAATTTACCTACGGAAAATTCCGTTGGTAAATTCCGTTGGTAAATGAATTTAGCGACAGAAATTGTTTTTCCGTCGGTAAAAAGGAGGGAATTTTTGGCGGAATAAAAAATTTTGAATTTACCTACGAAAAATTTCGTAGGTAAATTCCGTTGGTAAATGAATTTAGCAACGGAAATTCTTATTCCGTCGGTAAAAAGGCGGGAATTTTTGGCGGAATAAAAAATTTTGAATTTACCTACGGAATTTTCTGTAGGTAAATTCCGTTGGTAAATGAATTTAGTGACGGAAATTCTTTTTCCGTCGATAAAAAGGCGAGAATTTTTGGCGGAATAAAATTTTTTTGAATTTACCTACGAAAATTTTCGTCGGTAATTCCGTTGGTAAATTCTTTTTAAATACAAACACACCCGACATCTCCCTCCCTCTTCTATCTTCTTTTTCCTTTCTTCTTCTTCCTTCTTCCTACATCTTCTCTTCGGTTTTCTTGGAGCTCATTTCTCTGTTGTGAACTCCTTTTCTACTCGACAATGTTGTTTTCTCTGGTTATTGTCATCGTGTCCTTCGGTAGAGGTATTTTTGCAACTACTGTCGTGTGTTTTTTCATATATTAGATGAAAGTTAATTTGGGTATTTATTACTTTGGTTTATTTGTGTATTTTATTATTGAAAAACAACTTTAAGGTATAAATGTTAGTGATAGAAGGGACAAGACGTGATTTTAGTTGTGATGTTAAGATAAATTTATGATGCATGTAAAATGTTTGATGAAATGTTTGTTATTTGAAAAAATAATTTTAGTTCTTTATTTTCAGTTCTGTTTTAGTATGAATTTTAAAATTTTAATTCGTTTACTTGAAATAATGCAGTTCTCTCCATGGTGGCTTCTAGAGAAACTAAACACTTTGCAGGTAAATTTTAAAAAAAAGTTTTCAACAAATTTACCGACGGAAAAAAAATTCCGTTGGTAATTTTCTGACAGAAGAATTTATCGACTGAACAAAAAAACAGTCGGTAAATTTACCGACGGAAATTTTTTTTGTCGGTAAATTTACCAACGGAAAATTTCCGTCGTTAAATTTAGTAACGACCATATCTTCGACGCCTTTTTCCTTGAGCAAATTCCGTCGCTAAATAAGCTTACCGACGGAATATGTACAAATTCCGTCGGTAAATTCCGTCGCTAAACTTTATTTTTCTTGTAATGACACTTTTTAAAGTTTAAAGGTGTATTTGATATTAATTTTCTTGAGGCTCTGTAAACAATATATAAAGTGGTCTTTGTGACTTCACCTAGAAAGTCTAGAAGATTAGCTCTACTCTACATATTCCTCATCACATCTTTTAAGGTGTGATTCCATCTTTGTCCACATCAGTTTTTAAGACAATTTCTTATATTGAAGTGAGCTACCATCTTATACGATTTAAGTATTTGGTAATCAAACTCTTTTCTTATCCTAAGACTCCATATATGTCATAATACTCACCTCCACAATCAAATATGACAATCTTGATCGATTTTTTAATTGGTTCTCAAACTCAATCTTAAAGATCATAATTCTATTAAGAATTTTAGACTTTTCTTTAATTAAGAACATATAACTATAAAGGGATAATCATTGATGGAAGTTTTAAAATATATGGAAATAAATAATGGACATAAATATTGGTATGAATCATTTCTAGTAAATAAAAATGTGAGTTTAATATAAAATATATTAGGGTTGGCCTTAAAGGCATTTTATGTATAAAAGTATGGTTATGATGAAATGACTGGGAATGTGATTAAGGATCGTCATTAAGTGTATTTATAGCACTGGAATTATTAAATGAAGCATTCTATTATTATTTGGGAAAAACAATAGTATATAGAGTGTATGTGGAAAGTAATGAAGTTGAAATGGTTATTGTGTAAAAAAGCTGGAATTTTAAAGTTGTTATAGTGAAAATCAAATGGAAAAAATTAGCATTTATAGTATTACATATTCGGCCATGTAGTAAATTAATTGGGTGAGATAGTGTTTTGAAGAAATTGATAAGTTAGAATGGGTAAAAGATGGTATTTAGGTAAATTTTGAAGTTAGATTTTGAAACGAAAAATAATATATTAGCTTATAGGAGTTCAAGCAGAAATATGATTAGCATATGTGTTACGCAATTAAACACTAATCTTGAATTTGGTTAAACCAAATTTATAGTTTTAATGCTTTAGTTTCGAATCTAGAAATAATTGCCTAAGTGAATTGTGATTCGTGTAAGTAAAGGAGAGGCACATAACGCGTTAGTACGTTTGGCGATAAATTGCAAAACAGTGAGGGTATTTTAAATTGATTTTATGAAAATGGCTTCTATTTTATCATGAAGTGAATATTTGTATTGAGTTTCATGTGAATTTTATGTTATCAGCGAATATTGCTATTACAATTTTATGGTTTAGCAATGTATGAACTTTAGTTTGAATGTTATATTTCATATTATTTAAATTTACATTGAAATGATGTTATTTGTTGATAAAGAAGAAATAAATTTTTAGCCCATGATACACTGTTAGGTTTTATACACATTATTATACCAGTTAGAATATTCCAATCATACATGGCAATGATTGGGGGCATCAATTATTAGCAGTGGGTGGAATTTTATTTGTGAATAGCCCATTGAGTCTTCCTATACATATATGGAGTATATATAAAGCAAGATAAAATTGTTATGAGTAAGCAAAGTAAAACTAGCTCCATAACTACCAGTATATAACAGTTAACCTAGTAAGGATAACCAACTTTGTAACTAGTGGTTAACCAGTTACTTTATGTCTAAGGGTACCGTATGACAAAGAAGTTAGCGGTAAGATATGTTGTGAAAGAAAATTCATGACAATATTAATGCCCTCATGATCGAGCTTTTTTTATGTGTGTAAGTTTTAATTACTTACCCTTGATAATCCACAAGTGCACATGTCATTCGTGTAGTACCTAAATTGTCGATCCCACAACAAGGGATAATCTAATATTAAAATCTAAGGCTAAAATAAATTGCAAAAATTCAAAATGTAATGAAACTAAAACAAGAATTTAATTTAATCAGTTAAATTAATTCAAGAATCAATCACGAAAATAATAATTTAGTAAATGCAACGCACACTCAAGAATCAACCTAAGGAACTACCAATTGAGAGAAAGGGAATTTTACCTATCTTTAACGCTAACCTAATCGATTATGAATTATTGGATTATTGGTTCTAGATAATCCAAGGATTGATTACTCTCTCTCTTGAGTCATAATTGTTAACCATAAATTATAAACCCTAATCAGATTATGAAAGTTGCAATTTCTCAATTAACAACCTATCTAAAACCCTAATTAGATCTAAAGTTGTATAAACTATCGAAAACATATGCAAGATCTCTCTTCACACAATTTACCAATTTGATTTAATTATTTTTCTATTAAATCACCTATCTCTCGTTAACCCAATTTAATTATTTTTCACTCGGTTCACCCTCTTAGCTTATCACCAAATTATGCAACTACAGAAATTAAATCACAATAAATGCAATAAAATGTAAATAATCAAATTTCATTAAATCAAAGATAAAACCCCAAAAGTGAGTTTAGAATATCATCAATGTCCAAAAATCCTATCATCAAATATTATTCCAATTCTATACAATAATAAAATTGACAATAATAGGAAATACCAAATTGAACGAACGATGGGAGGCAGCAATGTCAAGAAATTCCTAATCCAATAAGTACGTCGAGTTAGCTTCTCTTTCTTTTCTCTCTTCCTTTTTCTCTTTCTTTATCTCTCGATAATTCTCTCTAGGGTTTCTCTAGAAGTGGCTTATGCAAATGCTCTCTTTTCTTCTTTGTCT
The DNA here is from genome assembly GCA_029891385.1 of Erythroxylum novogranatense. Lineage (NCBI taxonomy): Eukaryota > Viridiplantae > Streptophyta > Magnoliopsida > Malpighiales > Erythroxylaceae > Erythroxylum > Erythroxylum novogranatense. The sequence continues at coordinate 79,165,515 of CM057229.1, read as the reverse complement.
TATTCTTTAAATACCTTTTGTGTGCTGAGCAGCCTTAGGGTTTTTTTTCTGAGGTCTAAAAGGTCCAAAAATTTCTCACTTGTCATTTTTGAGTGTTTGCGCATCTGCCCGATGAAGGTCACGATTATGGGCCACATCTGAGCCTTTTGTCAAGATCTTGACAAGCAGGCCACGATCGTGGTCCATGTCCTAAGCCTCTGTCACGATCATGACATATGGGCAAGCAAGCCACGATTGTGGCTCGTGGCAAGCATATCATGGGCTTTTGTCACAAACGTGGGCCATTGTTTCAGCCTAGTGTCTCAAAAACTTCTCTATTCTTCGATATTGTCGATGAAACGCTAACAAACACATCAAGGTATCTCAAAAACATAATAATTAAGCTCAAAGACTTGTACTAGCCTATAAAACAGTTAAAACATAAATAATTAACAAACTAACACAATTTTAACCTAAATACATACTAAACGATTGAATTAACAATTAATACATATCAAACTAAGCCTTAAAACATGATACAATTCACACTTATCATACCACTATTTACTTTAAAAGTAAATTGAGAAATTTGATTTCAGAAAACATATATGTTTTATATTAGTATTGTATGATCCGAAATGAAATTAATTTGTTTTAAGGAGGATTAAGTTGTTAAATATGATTTGAATAGAAAATATAGCACTCACTTAGCTCATTTAGGTCATACTCTATTTTATGTTTTTAAAATCAAACCTCCCAAGTGCACGCTCAGGAGCTTCAGTAGCAAGGACTCTACCTCACAAGTACTTAGCTTCGTCACATGTTGTTGTATTGGCATTTTTGCCTTGTAATTACTTTTTGAGAACTATTGCATATCCATAAATATGTTTGAAATGTTGAGTTATTGATGTTGAGTTAAATCTTTCCGATAAAAAGGACAATAGGCTTAACTTCACAAGAACTTTCTAATTATATTATATATTGACTAGAGGGCCCCCATGAGGTGTTGGGCAAACCACCTAATCGTTTCTAAATAGGGACCTATCATATAATGACGTCAATATGCTAACATCAATATATATGTGTTAATTGACATACATTTAGCCAAATGTGTATGACACATGTAACACATGCTTATGTGAAGTAACGTACATGAAGCTCAATTAGTGTGAGTTCCACACACATGCCAGGATTAGATCTCCTGTTCCGGTTATGGTGTTCCTATCATATTTCATTAAATCTTATCCACACATTTATGTGGACCTCACATAAATGTATGGATGAGATTTAATATAATAGGGTTGGAAAAGAGTAACTGAAGCAGAGGATTTGATGTGCACACACACCATACGTATCGATATGATCGGCACTTAATAAGGTGTTTTGAGCACATGCTAAATGTGTATGTATGTGCCCTCACTTTTATTGCATGTTGATGTGTGATATAGATACAAAACACATGCTAAATGTGTATGTATGTGCCCTCACTTTTATTGCCTGTTGATGTGTGATACAGATATAAACAAAACATAATGCAATAATAAAGAAAATCACTAAGGCAACTCCATATATCGTTTCCTATAGTATAGTTTAAGTTACTAAAATTGTTGATCCCACGAGGACTATAACTATTAAAACTAATCATCTTCCTATTATCTGATCTTATAAAATGAGATTAATTGAAACAAGAAAAATTAATGAAACTTAATTAATAATGAGATAACTAATTAAGAAGATGGATAAAATTAAATGTCGAGTAGATAAATAAGATCTAGATGAAGAATCCCCAAAATATTTTCTATGCTTGAATTTAATTTAATAAATTTTTATGTTAATTTTAATTACAATTAAAAAAACTAAATTTGTATAACTAATTTAGTTCCTTATTGTAATTAAAATTGGAAAATATATTTTAGATTTTTATTCAATAACTTATAAATTTACATAAAAATATTTTTTAAAAAAATGATATCTAAAATATTTAAACATAAAATTTTTAATTCAATCCTTTAATTTTCTTTCTAATTTACAATTTTGATTTAAAATTTTTAATATTTCGGACTCCATTTTGTCAGTACAAGCTGAAGGTTTCGCAATATAGTCCGATACACACAAGGTTTGGACTGTTTTCTAGGTGGTCCGATAAGATTAGGACACCATGTTATTTGGTAAAGTATTGTTAACAATTATCAAATCATATATATTCCACAGGATATAGGAAAGCAACCACTAATTCAGTTCAGGAAAAAGAGAGAGAGAGTGTGTTATTATATTCTAGGTTAAACAGAGCTACGAATGCCTGCAGAGTATATTACTTCGGCTTCTAAACCAATAATTGAACCGTCCCGGAAACCAGAGATGTGTTTCAATACATTTGAGGTTCATGTGCGGTCCCGCAAGTTATAAAAGAAGAAGGCGTGCCTCGAGTAAAATAAACCAAATTTCCACCGGCATAAACCATCTTTGAAAGGAAACACAAAATACAAAATCAAAGTCAACCAACGAGTACAGAAAACAATGACAAAGGTAGGCTTGAAAGGTGTTGCCTGGTGGCCTGCCTTCTGAAAGGTCAACTTGCCGACTTGCCCCTACCAAATACGATTGCAGTACGCCATAAGTTATAGTAACATTTTCTTTTTTTCTTGTTTGTAATTAACTAATTTTAATATCACTAGGCAATATGCAGAAGAGCATAAAGACATTGCTGGAAAAAGTTTGGTGGATGTTATACATGTATAGTTTGATGATGAGAGCAAGAGTATATTTCGATTCTACCTATTAATCTAAAAATATGTATTGGGAAAAAATTATAAATGATTACTGCAGGACTAAGTCGATCGCATAAACATTGATATGAAATCAACAGAACAAAAGGTAATCATACACTTTTGTTCCCATAATTGATATGGCTTTCCAATCTCTTCATGTAATGATTGAGAGAAGGATTCGAGCAACAGGCAACAACATAAAAGGTCTATTATTATCTCCTTTAAGTGCAGAAATTTTAAATTCATGTTGTTTGCAATGCTCGGTTCTTGTTTTTTTTTAGTAATAATGCAATCTTGGATGAGTACAACATGTTTATGTACCCAAGAAAATCGTATACCTTCATCACCGGTATCTTTGTTCACCATTCAATTGAGTCTGGTTTTAATCATTATACCACTGTGGTTGCTTCGTCACCTTAAACATGTTTGTCAACACCAATGATAAAAGAGTGGCCCATAGACAAAGCATTAATATCATAGCTTGATTCATGCGCATTGCCTTAATTTCAGATACTAAATAGTTAAGAATAACCTGTGTTTAGTTCTTATAATTAATGATAGTTAATTCTCAATGACAAATGCTTATTCCTGTTGTCTTTCAACATATCAGGATGATCGAGGCATATTCACGCTGTTTTTCAAATTTACAAGATATAAAGTATCTCAGAAAACAAGTTTCAAAGAAAATATCAAGTTTAATTCCATAAATTTCATATGTCGTTTCCTGCATTATAATTAATTTCGCTTTATAATCATCATTCTTGATTTTAAATACTCATATCACTTTAAAAGTTATTCAAACTAAAGTATGAATTAATTTAATAAAATATTATACTGAATATTTATTAAAATTTTCTAATATTTCTATATATATTTAGAGTTAGTGTTAATTTGTTCCTTTTTTATGTTCTTTCTAAATTTAGATGACAAAGAATCACTTAGGATACACAAAACTATGTGTTCATTCCGTGGGAGAGGAGACAAGTTCAATCAACTCATGTAACTATGTAAGGCGTTTTAGAGGAGCGTGGTATCACGTAGCTGGGAAACGATGAAAGTCATCATTTTAGGTGTGAAGTGTCGACTCATGTGAATGAGAGAGATGCCCTCATTTCTTAAGTTAGCAACCTACTATGATCCAGAAAAAAAATGGTGAACACTAGTGCATGTTAAGTCTCACGTACTTGGTGTGAAAGCGATACGCACCTTCTGTTTTAAGCCTGCAATCATGTGACAGTCAACGGCACCGGTTGTCATTCTGGAATGCATGTGTTGGTAAAATGTCTAAATTTAACAATGCTGTTTATATTCAGACCAATCAAAGAATAGATTAGCTGTGTTAGTTTGAAAAGGAGAAGAATAATCAACTTAATACTACATTAATTATGAGATAAGAATGGACAATCCTTAAATATAAAAACGAAATCAGATTTCGTCATTACACTTAATTAAGGTTTGCTAATCTTAGATTGTTTAACTTATTTAATTAAATAACAAGTCAAAACAATATATAAAATAGTATAAAATATTTGTCTAAATCAATCATTGATTTCATGATAGAAAGCCAAACTAACAATATCTCGACAATTATGAGGATGGGGTTGGATATAAGTTTCTATTTTCACTTATCACACAAAAAGAATATTTAGTATGAGATTATTAAGAGGACAAGCCTTAGAGCAACCGGTAAAACCGCTCCTTAAAGGTGTAAGTTATGAAAACATGCTCTTTTTAAAAATACAAAAAGAAAACTACGTACAATTGATATCTCTCATCCTACCCCTTCAAAATGAAGAGCCTTGTACAGTATGGTTCATTGACTTTTTTTAATTTGTACAATTTTATCCCATATTTTAAAAGGTTCATAAAGATAAGGTAACTAATTTATAATTCCTTCAACTGACTACTGCGTCCTGCCTATAAGTTGAAGTTTCATAACCACAAATTCTTTTTTTTTAATTATTTTCTACTCTCTTTTTGTTGACTTATTAGTGCATTCTCCTCTAAACTCTCAAAGAATAGAATTGAATCACTTGAATAACTTCCTCTTTGTCTTACAAAGTTTTGTCCGATGCTATTATCCTTAATTCTCCTACAAAATAAGATATAAGTATTGGAGTTGGTACTATACCACCATTTACCTAAAAAAAAGCTAATGCGGCTATCTAATAAGATATTTTTTATCATGCTCCTTAAATAGGTTTTCAATGCCATGTTTAATATTTGATCTTGATCGTCTTTTGAGGATGGTAAGCTAAAGATATATAAAGATGAACATCTTGTAATTGATAAATTTTTTGTCAAAATACTTTATAATGATAGGATTCCTATCATTTGTAATAGTCTTAAGCATGACATCAAATTTAAACACATTAGATAGGTAGATATCAGTTATAGCTTCTATTACATATGGATGATTACATATGGATGATTAAAGGCCAAGAAAAGAACATACTTAATAGCATGTTTATGATTACCAAATTAGTTTAGTGAAATTCATTAAAATGCAAGTCTAACATTATTGAGAAATGAAAAGTGGTTATAATAAGTCAATCATAGTAGATGTCACATATTTGTTTTGTTGAAATATTTGATACTGCCTCACAAAGTTCCTCAAATCCCATCATATATCTTCTAGTAAGAGGATATTGAAGTCTCTTAAAAGTGCCCATTATTTTATATTGGCCTCTAATTAAACTCTTATAAAGTAAAGCTACTATTTTGACTTTTAATTACTTATCATAGCCCAGCACCACCTTTCATTTTTATTTCAAAATTTCCAATTATTACTAGTAATTATTTGATTATATTGCCCCTTTAAGGTAACTTGATGATAAAATATTTGAAAGTGGTATCCCTCTCATCCCCTTCTAATTTATTCTATTAGTTCAGTCTGGTATTATAGTAAGCAACTACATACCAGTTATCCTTGAAAGAGTATTAACTATTATACTTTCTTTGCCTTTTGTATACTCAAAGTCATAAGCAACTTAAGAAGTCAAATTTTTTGAAATGGGGTACTCATCCTAATGTTCTAATGAAGAATGACAGTGTGTTGTAACACTACAACAAAACTAACTAATTTTAAAATTATAGCTAGTGATAAGTCTAGGTCAATCTCATAGAGATTAAATCAAATCACTTTTCTAAATTATAATTATATGTAAACTATAAATTAAATTATGGGGTTTGGTTGGTTTTGAATAACAAAACAAAGTAAAATTGAACTAATAAAAACCAAATTGAATTAAACAGCTTAAAAGTGAGAAAATTGATGAATGATTTTGGAATCCGATTCTTAGATCAATCTTAGCCTTCACATAAATAAACATACTTCATTGCATTATTATTTTTATACCTCTCTTAGAAATTATTAATCGTAGATTAACAATAAACTCTGTTAACATCAGTTTTCCCTTAGATCATGTTTAATCAAATTAAACTTAGCTATCGAACAACCTAGAACAAGCTCTTTAGATTTAGTCGAACAATCGCATTATAAGCAAGGAAAATACAACAATTTGGGTGATAAACACACAATCTCAGGTCATTTAACCTATATTACATTATCCTTAATGATTCAGCATCATTAGTTGCCACAAATGAATATAAAACACAACTATTACATATTGTATTTGAGATTCTAACAATGGATTTATATGAAAACAATCTAATAGAAGCATTTAGATCATCCTTACACAAATATCCAAATCAATAAGCAAAAATAACATAAACAATCCCTAGAGAGAGAAAGATTCAACGTTACACAATGATAATATGCTCAAATGTGATCCTCGGTGTTGATTTCACTTCGAACCAGAAGAAGGAAGATTAGTCCTCCATAATTCCTAAGAAAAGTAAGGTTTATGCCCTTTCTTATGCTCCAAAAATGATTCTCTACCTTTTGCAGCTCAAAATATCAATTTATAGTAAAAACTAGGTTATGCTCCTTTTAAAAAGATGCAAGGTCATGCAAGTACATACGCGGTCATACAAACCAAGAATTCTAAAATCATCAAAGTATACGGCCATGGAAGTATATGCACGGTTATGCATCTTACACTACATGGTGAATTCTTCATTTCTTGCATTTTCTTCTCATCTTCACTATAATTCATCTCCTTTTTATTTCATAAAGACAAATGAGTTTGAAATCAAGAGAATGGCACAAGGAATGTGCTTTTAACTTATTTTAGCTCTTTAACTTTCAAGTTATAAATAAAACTAAATATGAACCAAAAATAAGTTCCTTAAACATTTCATAGCGTCAATCACTAAGTGTTAAGAAGTAAACATATAATCAATGAAGCACATATTAAAGAAATTCAAGTTCTTATGAATATTATTGATTATAAAAATCCTCCCACTTAGGTAATGATGTCAATACTTGATAGCAATAATTACTACCATGAATTCTTGTTCATAGATGGACAAAGAGTGGTATTTAGGGGTATATGGTTTACTTATATAAGTAAAAAGTTAATTTCTTTACATTCAAAAAACTCTTAACTCATTACCATAAAGGTCAATCTGAATAATAAAAGGTTTAGAATAATCACAAAAGGCAAGAATTGGTATTGTTGTTAAAACTTCGTTTAAATTCTGAAATGATTCCTTTATCTCCTTAGCCAGTACAAATGCATCTTTTTTAAACAACTCAGACAATGATTTATTTATTAATCCAAAATTCCTTTAAAATCACATATAATATCCTTTTAGGTCAAAAACTCTCTCAAATCCCTCACACTCTTACAAAAGGCTAGCTAGAGACTAAAATCATTATTTCTTATATTAGTAAAGACCCTTAAAGCTAATGTAGCATCTCTTATATACTCAATTGGCAAGCACTAAAATTGCACTTACTTCTTTTAGTGAGGAACTAATGTTGTATAAGAATTTTCAAACCAAATATAACATGTGTCATATGTTCACTAAAGGATTAAATATAAACTTGAATTTCATTAAAGAAAAGTAGTATAAACTTTCTCAAATGAAATTTGAATACCTCATATATTCGAGTTTGAAATGTTAAAAGCACATTAGTATGTCTAAAATGCACTAAGAATTTGTATTGACCTTTATATGTTTTGAGAAGAATTAGAGCTAAAAAATTGGTGTGTATAGATATGATGACAATCATATACTAGATCCAATTAGGTTACTTCACGAAATTTCTCTACAAACTCCTCGATCACAGGGATAGGAATTTTATCCTTGATTATATACCTATTAAATTCCATATATTTAATTAATATATAACCTATATGAACCATCCTTTTGTTTAACCAAATCCCAAGTAGTAAAGTAGTAGTATATTAAAAGACACCTTACTAGTCTTACACCAAAATTTCTATAACATTCATTTATATAAAGCTATACTTTTAGCCTTATGTTAATCACTTCTACTCCTTCTTAGTTGAATTGTATTATCATAGTTCTTATAAAGTGGTAGGTTCAATATTTTAAAAAAACTGAATTTGACAAATAAACAACCTAATTACAATTATTATACCCCACCAAAGACAAATTATCTTTATTAATTTATATGATTTAAAGAATAATGAAGCTACAACATACATAATTGACTAGTTACTTGAGGATTAGACAACAACTTTTTAAATTTCAGTGGTAACCAATTATAAATTGTTAATCAATCCTCCTTTAAGAAAAATTATAGTTCTTTGTAGTTTAAAAGCATAAATTTCTTTCCAAAGTTACATAATGTCTTATTTGCAGTTAAAAGCCACTAAACATCTAATACCTATTAAAGCCACCTTAAAGTAATAATAAGTACTAATTCAAAAGTTAATGCCTTGTAAACTCCATTCAAACTCATACATAGTTGTGTACAACGCAATTGAATTCCCCCTTCCACAATTACCTTTACATTTGTAACCTCTCTACAATTTTATTCTCCTTTCTGCACTAAGGCACCATCCACAAAATTATGGGTGCTATATTATAAGCAAGGATATGTAATGAGTTTACCATTATGAATTTCTATCATTCTCATTTATCTATACTTGCCTATTAGTACTCTAAACATTACTCAAAGTTAAATGATTAGTTGTTCCTTACATTTAATCTTATGAAGTTAACTCTTCAATTGACTTCTCTTCTATATTCTCTACTACAAATAGATTTCATTGTTTGCACTTACCTTTATCAATTAGGACACACCTATCATATAATAAACAAATCCACTTGACATTTTATCATCAAATTCCTTTCTATTCATTTACATTTGATGTTTATTAATCTATTTAGTATTAAAATTCTTAGAAGGAGGTAATGTTGGTGAAGGTAACAATTCTAAATTAATTATGTATTTTGGGTTTGTCTAATTTAAATGTATAATAAAGCTTGAACTAAAGTGGATTATATATTTGATACAAAGTATTTTATTATTAGAATAACAAACATAATATATACCCTCTTGCTTGTTAAGCAGTGACATAAGCTTACTACAATGACAAGGTTTAAAAGTTTCACAGGTAACTGTAGTTCAAATCTCAATCCTTTTTAAAAGAATCCAACTAAATAAGATTAGGAAATTTGAAGTATGTTAGAATACATCTCAAAGAAGGCATAGTATTCCTTAGTAGTTTCAATTTAGTAGAAGTCTTTGAAATCCTCAAATGGAGCATTTAATGTTTCTTTACCAATTCTTTACGTTCAAGTCATTATATGATCATTCCAAAAGGGCTCCTCTATAGTTAATCAATTCCTCACGAATAATTAGTGTCAGTCTAAAGTCTCTTCCTCCATATGTAGCTATACTTACCTTTATTTCAAGAGGAGTTCTAATGACCATGAAAAAGTGTTATACCCTATATATCTAATTAGGGACAATTAAGCAACTGAAGGATGGAAATTCCATTTTACTAAAGCATATAGGGACCATATAGTGATGAGGTTCATAATTAATAATAGGATTGGCTATAGGCTCTTTGCCCACTTCTACAATAGACACATTAGGAAATTCTGCTTGTGACTATGAATTATGCACAAACATAAAATATTGGAACATCTCTTAGAGTTTACTAATATTTTACCTTCCTTTAACTATATCTTTTTGGAGTTTACTGATATTTTACCTTCCTCCTTTAACTATATTTATCAGAGCATGGACTAAGCCTTTGACATCATTTTAAAAATTTTCAATATAAATTTAACCGTTGATTCCTCCATCCTTGTGAATTATTGTCCTTGAATATCTTTACTATTATTAAAACTTATCAATTTTGATTGACGATTAAAGAAAGGATGAAATCAAGAAACAAGATTATTGATTTGATACCAAACATTACAGAATAATAGTTGTAGATATAGTTGGCAATTGGTATAGGCTTGTCTAGGTCATTGTGGCTTGAGCCCAACCTAAATTTTTATATGTTAAATTGAATCTTACTCAAGACTTGATCATATGGCTTAAGCCTAAGTCTAATTAATTTCCAAATTAGGCTCAAGTTCTGACAACTCAAAACTTATACTATACCTGAATCATTCAGTCTAAACTTGAATCCAAAATTAGATCAAGCCCAAACCTTTCTTAAGCTTGATCAATATTTGTCTGACTCAAAGCTCAATCGTGTTAGGTCAAGCTTGAAAAATTTAACCCAAAAAGTTCCACTCCTTTAAAAATAAAATAAAACAAAAGAAATGACAAGATCATGACCAAAATCTTGCTCAAGACCAAGTTGAATATGGTATAGAAGGTTCTTGATTAAGCTTGAAAACTTCATTGCAGTGACCTAAGAGCTCTTCAAAGGACAGTAGGAAAAGACAAGAGTCGAGCAGGTGGAGATCGACGAAGGGTGCAAAGACGTGATGGTTGAGGGAATGAATGAAGTTAGAAGAAGCGAGTCCGTTATAAATCAAAACATGCAAATTAAATACGAGTTCTCTCCCTCCATCATGTGTTATTAAGATAGAGAAAAAGCACCCAAATGGGTAGCTCAATTAATTATCATAAAAGAAGTTGAGTGCAAGGTCTCAGATTCGAGTCTCAGCAATGGCAGTGTGGAAATTCATCCAATGTGGTGGTTTCTTGTATGCAGCGGGCATTGAGTTGCCTTTCTGAAAAGCTAAAAGTGAGATCAGACTGTGATTTATCCCCTCGCTACTTTGTCAGGGCGGAGTGTGGGAACGCTTGGAATGGGCGATTCTACCTTTTGAGTGCAAAGATAGAGAAAGAGTAAAAGAAGAAAAAAAAAAAGGTAAGTAAAGATTATTGAGTGGGATGGGACAGTAAAGATTAATCAAATGATCACATTATATTGAATAAACAACTTTCAAGATCTTATTTTGACTTTTTTACCAACCCATAACTTCCAACTTGATAGGTTTACTGTGTGACTAGCAATGGAACAGAGTGGATTTGTGGTTATATACGTAAACACATTGCATGGTGGCGTATGAAGGGAAATGGTAAATAGGAATCCGCTAATGTTCGATTGGTGATATACTCAAAACTACATTTAGATCAAAAGATATTCACGAGCTCAGTGGAGAAAGCTTCTCAACTTATGCTGCATTAAATAGGTTGCGGCTGGACTGGAACACAAAAGGTTCACTGTCTGTCATTTTCTCCTAATTTGGTGTGCTGTTATGAGATCAACTTTACCGGGAGAGAACCAGAAATACCTGTAATGAAGGATTCTGTTTCTGCATAAAGGCTCAACATTTTTTTCTTTTTGGGAAAGGAAACTGTTTTTATTTTGTTTATGCAGAATGGCTAGGTTTTTAGTAATGCAAAAACTTGGCAACTCATCTTCTACTTAAGCAGAGGTGCATAATGGTATGTGAGTTTAATATTGCAAATTTTCACAAAGGATAATTACAAGGCCATGTTTTCCGTTTTCCAGTGTAATACTTGTTTCTGTTAATACATAGTCCACATGAAATTCATACACTCCGGGGACTAGAAGACATTATATGTTCTACGCCTGCATTTATTGACCTCACAAGCTATTACAACATCGACTAATTGACACTAATATACACGTATCGTCAACCTGAGAAGGCAGACTAACCCACTGATCCCTCAAGCTTCAGGGACATCAGCTGGTTCACCTCAGCACCAAACTCATCAGGAAGCTCATTGAAGACATCCCGACAAAACCCTGAAATCATAGCAGCCATTGCCTTTTCATAGTCAATTCCCCTTTGCTGAAAGTAAAATAACTGATCTTCACCAATTTTGGAGGTGCTCGCTTCATGTTCAACACGAGCTGTGGGATTCTTAACCTGTTGAAGAGCAGAGATTAAATAGTCAGATACAGCAATCAAACCATTAAGAAATAGCCCAGAAAACGCATTCCATATTTTTACAGGCAGGGTATAAGAGGAAGGGCAAGTCATAGATATGCCAGTGGGATTGGGAAACATACAGATTGAAGTATATGCAAATGGGAGTAATCAGACTTTCAAAGTCAGCTTCAAGTGACATAAAAATGAAGAAACCTCAACCTTTTAGAAGAATTATTGCATCTGTTATTTCTGGTGCAGCCTGAAGCAATAAATTGGGATACTAAAGAACAAAGTGGCACTTTGGCCTATATAACTCATATCCCTCGACTATAGTATGTATATGCCTACATAATAACCAAACATGTAAAATTATTTTACAAGTTTAGCATCAATTGTCATACAAGGTACTTCCTCTACAACACCTAATCTACAAGTTATGCTCAAATGATTAAAGCTTGCACCACAACCGTATGAAAATTTTCATTGGAGCTCATCTCCTCGGTGCAATAGGCTTTTTGGCTAACATTTCAGCTATTTCTCAAACATCCAATTTAAACAACTTCAAGTATGAGAATTCGAATCACTCATCATGTACATAATCTCAACCAAATAGAGAACCTTGGCCCTACAAGTTTAAGTCATTGATACACCCTCTTCACATATCGAAAGCAGTCAACCCTTCTTTCTAGACAATTGAAACAGTATTAAGGTTTCATACACACTAATTCCAAACACTTGATGAATCCACCATATGCCAATATATGAACAATCTTCTTCAAGATATTTTTTGTCGGTCCACACACCCTGGCTTCCTAATGAGCTACAATAGGTGCAACAGACTTACTGATGAGCTATGATAGGTGCAGCAGAAAATAGAGTTCAGCCAAGAAATAATAGCAAAAAGTTTTACCCATATGATATTTAGAAAATAGAATGGCTATCAACTTACAGCAGTTTTTTGGTGATATACTAATAAGATAAATATAAACCACATTCATCTAAACCTTTAAAAACAAATATAGGAGCTACTAGGTGGACAATGATGATTAATAAAAACTAAACAAAAACATTAAGAAAAGAAGCACCTGAATATAAGGATATGTGTTAGCTGCTGCAGTATCACCAATAAGCATAGAGTCACACTGTGAGGAGTTCCGAGCATTTTCCGCCTTTGACTGAATTTGAACAAGCCCTCTATAACAGTTTCTTGAATTCCCAACAGAGATACCCTTTGAAATAATTCGACTCCTGCTGTTCTTTCCCTTGTGTATCATCTTTGTTCCTGTATCTGCTTGCTGATAATTATTCGTCAATGCAACAGAATAAAATTCTCCCACAGTATCATCCCCATCCAGAACAACACTTGGATACTTCCACGTGATTGCAGATCCTGTCTCAACCTGAGTCCAAGATATTTTAGATCTATCCCCTGCACAAAGTCCTCTCTTTGTAACAAAATTATAAATCCCACCCTTACCCTCCTCATCACCAGCATACCAATTCTGTACGGTGGAGTACTTGATCTCTGCCCCTTCTGCACAATACAACTCAACAACAGCAGCATGAAGCTGATTGGTATCATAGGAAGGTGCAGTGCAACCCTCCAAATACTCCACAAAACTCCTATCCTCCGCAACAATCAAAGTCCTCTCAAACTGCCCAGTTTCCATAGCATTAATCCTGAAGTATGTAGATATCTGCATAGGGCACTTGGTATCCTTTGGCACATAACAAAACGACCCGTCACTGAACACAGCAGAATTCAAAGCTGCATAATAATTATCATCAGGAGGTACAACTCTTCCTAAGTATTTCTTGACCAAATTTGGATATTTCTTTATGGCTTCGGATATTGAACAAAAAATCACACCAGCCTTCTCTAAAGTTTCCCGATGTGTAGTAGCTATGGACACACTGTCCAGAACAGCATCAACTGCAACATTGGCTAATCTATTACGTTCATTCAAAGGAACACCCAGTCTATCAAAGTACTTAAGGAGTTCTGGATCAGCCTCATCGAGACTGTTCAAAACAGGCTTCTTTTTGGGAGCAGAATAGTAGCAAATATCTTGAAAATCAACCGGTGGGTACTGGTTATCAGACCATTTAGGCTCCTTCATGCTTATGAATCTCTCAAAAGCATTCAATCTAAATTCAAGCATCCAATCAGGTTCCTCTTTAAGCGAAGATATCAATTTAATTGTCTCCTTAGACAGACCTTTGGGAATCGAGAAGGAGTCGATATCCACATTAAACCCAAATTTCTCCTTGTAATCACGGTTTCGGAGAATCTCCCTGATTTTATCATCAGAGCTAGAAGTAGGAGTTACAATAGAAGCTGGATTACCTGAATGATCGGAACTTAAGCTCGTCCTGGATTCGAATCCCACATCCGCTCGAACCTTGACCAAATTACGCGATTTTAAATTTCTGGATGCAAATGTTTTAAGATAAAACGAAAAGGGATGTGAGGGTTTCGAGGAATCGGAGATGTGTTGGGGAGAGAAGCGAGAAACGCCGTTGGCTAACAGAGACGCCATGGTTGTGGCTGAAATAGAAAGGCCAAATGCGCTGACAAAGCTGAAGGGAAAATGGAATATCAACATATTGTTTAATACTTTATAGTTTATATCGTTAGCCATTCTTGACCTGTGTCACACACACGTAACTTCTAGGTACGGACGGCAAGTCGGCAATGCACTGACCGGGCTTGGGCCCAGGCAGGCCAGCCTGAGCCCAGTTCACCAGCCCAAGCCCAGGCTTAATTGAGCCCAACCTAAATTATTTTTCAAATTTTAAAAAATAAAAACCACATCATTTTTAACCATACAACATTATTTTGCTTATAAACATCGAAACATCGAGCCTTAAATCAGGTAGAGCCTGCTGAACTCAAGCCTAATTACTATCTTGCCTCAAATCGAGTCAATCTTGAGCAACTCGAGCCTAATTGCTATCTGTACTTTTGGGTCCATTCTCAGGTGGGGCCTTAGACTTGTATTATTATTTGTTGATATCAATTATTAAGAAATGTTGTGTTCATCTTTGGTTAAGAATTAAGATAGAAATATTAGCGCTTTAGGAAATAATTTCTATTTAGTTTTTAGAGCAAATATTGTATTTTTATTTATTTAGCTTTTGTAATTTTGAGCAGGAATATTTTATTATGGTATGGTTTATGGAAAAATTTTTGTTTTATTTAAGAGAAACAATGCATTAATTTTATTAATTTGAAACTTACTGGAAATTGACATTACGAGAAGTATTCTAAGCATTAAAGTAGTAGTATCCTAAAGTTTACTGTTTTTACTAAGATATTCCTAGTTTGTTAAGAGGACGAGCCTTGAGTGACTAGTCGGTCATAAGTTGTGTTACAAAAATTGTCTCATCGTAAAAAAATGCAAAAGGAACGATGTGTATATTGATGACCCTCTTTCGACTCTCACAAAGTAGAGAGCCTTGTGCACTGGGGTACATTGTATTTGTGTTTTATCCCAACTCTGTTAACTGTGTTACAAAATTAGATAGAATCCAATCTTGTAACGGCAGAATAATAAGGAAATTTTGTTTATAATTTCTTAAATGTCAAAACCACTTTAAATTTATAACATGATTAAAAAATAAAATATAATAAAGTAAAAATTATAATTAGTATCTTATTATGAAGCTTGATCTTATTTTTGTCATTTTCATCAAACCATTTATGAAACAACTCATTTTAACAACCATAATCACAAGTATCTTGGCTCTAGCAGAATCTATAAAACATGTTAAAAGGAATTATACAACGGTTGTTAAGAGAGAAAAGCAAGAGGTGCTAAATCTCTTGAAGCCTAAGCTTATTTATGATAGTTTTGGATATTAGTAATTTAATTAAAATTATTCTAATTTCAATTACACTTTAATCGTAATTAACTAATTATGTCTAAATAAAATTTAATATCTCATTTAATCAAAGAGTTTCTCAAATTTTAAAATCAAATCCAACTTGATTAAAAACATTTTCTCTCTTGAACTCATTCTTTGAGTATAGTCTATTAGATTTCTAAATATATTGGCAATGGATATAAACTATAACCTTAAATAATATTTAAGATTAGATAAACTAAACTTCTTTAATTTATCTCTAATTATCTAATTAAGCAAATTTATATCCATAGATCAAAATTGACATATAACAATCATTAAGAATGTCAAAGTGATTTTGACTAATCTTTCCGTGCGTGATTTTTTTGGTATAATCCAATCCTTTCATCATAGAATGTTTCGATAAAACATATAGTAGAGAACTAATGTATACTATATTTAAGTCCAACCATGTTAATTCTCCACCATTAGTAATTGATTCAATTAATGACACTAAAAACTATTTTCAAATTGTCATTCTATCTTGTCAGTGAATTTCTCGAATTAATACTAATCGAGAAAATTAGAAAATTCTCCCCAATCACTTAAGGGTGATGAATCTTATATTAATCACTCAACTATCTCCATAGTTCATGTTATATTCAATGACTACCAATTGAACAACCCTTAACTGGAATAGGTAATAAGTAATATCAAAACACAGTAACTCATATATGAGATACTTTAGTGATCTCAAGTCAAATGATCACTTATACAATCATCACAATGAGAATTTTCATAGACATATAAGTAATGTTTTAAATGGAATTCTTATATAGGTCAATTCAATGAAATTTTATCTAGCAAGTACTCATATGTTTATTTAAATGTCTCTATACTTTATTTTGTGAGATCAATTACTTCCTTCATAAGGAATAAACATAGCGTATGCTAGTCTTTTCTGATCTATTAATGTCTATTCTCAATAAAACAATGATGGGAACAATTTAGAAATAATACATAAATATAATATGAATCTCATAATTATGATTTCATCATAATTTTATTTACAATGTATAATTATCCTATGAAATTTATCTCATACATCGAATATTTATAAGATAAAGAATATCTTTAAATATTTATATCACTAAACTACAACCAATCGATTGGTTGTAGCGTATAAACTAATAATCTCTCACATGTATTAAACCAATTGCTTAAATTTTTATACCATATCACCATATGACAATCATGTTATTATTGGGACAATGGTTTAGTAAGAGAATTTTATAAGATTCTTTATAGTAAGCACTTATTTAAATTTTACAACTTTCATCTTAATTATAATCATAATTAAGAGAAAATGTCTGAATACATACTTAAATCTTTGGTGAGACCTTAGCTCTTTTCACATGTCCAATCGCTCTAATGTTTTATAAAACATTCTTTCTAAATAATATAAAGAAATATACTAAATTCATTAAAGAATTTATTGGTCCAATTAAAAATGTATTTTGGCTTTATTAGCAAGTAATGCTAAATTGGAACATTTCAATGTCATATTGTTTTAAGTAAAATATACCTTAATTAGGATTTACTTATATAGTTAATATCTATTTAAACTTGAACTCAAATATCAATTCATACATAAAATAATGGATATCTTCAATAATTCATAAGCATTAGATATCTCAAAACAAAACTTTTAATATAGTATATATATACTTTTGGACTAGAATAGGTAAATAACTTCCATATATCTCTATTTATCTAATTCCCATAATTAAGATGTTACATTTATCATATCCAAAAGAGTTATTTTTAGACAATTATACTTTCAACAATTGAAAATATGAATTATTGTTCTCTCTTCAAGGTATATAGCTCCACGTGCTCCCGCTGAAGAGGACAACTATACTTTCATTAATCTTCTTGTAAATGTGATAAATCTACAAGGCATGTCTGAAACAAACTCTTTAAGTTCATCTTAAAAGTGAATCTTTCAACATTTCATAGCCTTTCAACTATACATCAAATATATCAACAAAGGAAATAATTTTAATTGAATGTATTGTTATGAGATTTAACTTTTAAAATTTCATCTTACTCTCACTACTTATCTTAAGAACCATTCTCCTATAAGGGTATATTGAAACAAACAATTTGTTCGGTACGTCTGTAATATTGTATCCAACCTTTTGGATATCTCATAATCTTTTATTATCTAATTTAATTCTAAACTTATTGGATAATGCATGCTTAAACTAATCATCAAATCTCAAAATCATTAACTTTGGTTCTTTCAAAGTCTTATCATTTTATATCTAATATAAAATATTACTAGCTGATTTAAGTGGAACTAATAAAGGTAAGTTATAGTATTAGGCATAGCTATAGAAGAAATAGACATTGCATCATACAATATCTCTTATTGAATAATCATCCTTACACAAATTCATAATCTTATGGAGTTTAATTATAGAGATATTCACTAGAGAATCTCATTCCTATGGATAACTAAAATTTTAAATCTCACCATATTGATCTCTTCAAAGTGATTTAGGATTTTCAATGCTTAATGTCTCTTAGATTTAAATAATTTAAACTTTTCAAAATGTTAAATTATTATTTCATTTAAGACATATAACTATATCACATAAAGTTATTAGTAGTTCTATTGAAATATAAGAACCATCCTTTTATGAATTGTTGTTTCATCCAATACATCATATGTATAAATTTAACAATTCAATATCATCATCCTTCTCTCACCAAAGGTTTGGCTATTCTTCAACTTAACAGGTTTCATAAGTTTCACACGATTTATAATCAAAAGAATGCATATATCCTTGTATATTGATATGGCACTGATCCCTACTTTATAGATTTCATAGGCAAGTACCCCTATCGAACATTGGTATAGAATTAGTGAATATCTAATGTCAATCACACAGGGACTATAAGTACTAATAAT